>CM075782.1:18619476-21119476 GCA_037974665.1 Ehretia macrophylla | reverse complement strand
AATACATAAAAATGAGCTCAAACACACTCAAAAAACATACACTTGGTCAAAAATTCAAGGAGAAAAAAAAAAGACATTTTGCATAGGTTTCAAAGTAATTTCTTCATAGATTTTGCAATTCAAGGCCAAATTACATCATTCAAAGCTTGAAATTGCTTCTTGGGCATCCAGTCTACACATTCCTACCATTGTTTTGCATCAAAGGTGAGGGAAAAATATAGTTCATTATTTTAAAGTTGAGTTGAGTTTTTGGTTGATGCAATTATAGTTGTTGTTTTGTTAAATTGAAGTTAGATTATTTCTTAGTAGATGCCAAGGACCAACTTCATGTATTTTTTGCCATTTTAAACGGTAGTTGCATGTATTTTTATTTTCAAGGTATTTAAATTGATTATTTGGCTTATATTTGAATAATTGTTATTGTAGTGGTTGAAATTTAGTTGTAGTTGCTTCTATAGGTTTGTTAATTATTGTGTAGTAATATTGTAATGCCGAATTTTCAATTTGAATGCCATAGCAAAAGTCCAAAAATTCAGCCTAGTGTACATTGCCATTTTTAATTTGTTGGGCTTATTTTGAGTGGCTTTTGGTTGGTTTCCAAGGGGGTTAATATAGTTGCATGTGTGGTTGAGTGATAGGAAAAGGTTCAGAGGTTGTTCGATTAGTGGATTGTAAGTTATGAACCATAGAAGTTTGTGTAGTCTTTCTTTAAAATGGTAAAATGTTATCTTTAGTTGTTAGGTAGTGTTTGTGTAGTTGTTTCTTGGATTGTTGTTGAGTAGGTTCGGGATTGAATTCATGTTGAAATGTGTGATAAGTTGGGTGGCCTACTTTGTCATCTAACATAGTTATCTTAGTTAATTAGTTGATGTTATGTTGATTAAGGTATTGATAATTGATTGATGATTGATGTTGCTCTGGAGGACAACCTACTTTGTTGTCTTCTCAAAATATGAATGTTTATTATTATTGTCATGAGTCTTGATAGTGTATGCCACATCTCGGGTAGCGTCGGGCTGCCGGGTTAATAACTGCATGACTATCATAGACTACCCCCAGCTCGCATGGATAAAGATGTCATGGAGGGAGGGGCTAGATGAGGTACCTCTGGTATGTATTATGGGAGTTACAAGAAGTTGGTTGAGATTGTGATGGCGTATGGAGCTACACCAACTAGTGTATCCTTTCTTAATTGAATGGTTATTTATGTGGCTTGAATTGAAATGTTGATGTTAATGAAGTTTATTTTGTGTTATTGTTCATAGGATGATTTCCCAAGTGGTAATGTAAATGTTTTCAAAATATCTTTTGAACCATCTTTGAGCTTTGTGTTGTATAAGCTCACCCTCTTTACTGACTTTCAGGTGTTACCGAGCTAGAGTTAGGGTACGTGCCAATTGTCTAAGAGTCTTATCCATGATGTCTTGGCTGGAGTTCTCTTTTTTGTTGTCTTGTATATTAGAGCAAGTTGTATTGTATTTGCTTTGAAGTTTGTATTGTATAAGATGTTATAAAGATAGTGAAAAGTATAATGCTAGTTTAGTTGTCTTACTTTGGATTATGAGTAGGTTGCTAGTCTAGTTTTATATCAAGTATGCATATGTATAGAATAGTTGTGGTATGTTGTTGAAACGAAGGCATATGACTTGTGGTTGGTATGGTATATGGTTGTTTAATGTGTTGTGTTGAATGTTGATGAATGGTTGTGCGGTTGTTGTTGAAATTTGGAGTTGGTTGTGTGATGTTATAAAGGGTTGGTTTACAGCCCTGATGTCCATATTACAGACGTTATATTGCCGAAATTTCGTTGCATCCTGACTGATCATAAGTTGGGTCGAGTTGGGGCATGAAATTAAATGGTATCAGAGCTTGATTAACGTGTAGGCTAGGGTATCCTCGGAATGTAGGTAGAGGACTTATCATAAATATATGTACTAAGTGTAAAGTGAATTACATGTTAATAAGTATATGTGATTAACTTGTTTATGTGACTAACTTTCTATGTGATCAATATGCCTTATGTGTTAATTGAACCAAATGTGATCAATGTGTTTGTGTGATCAGTATGCCTTATGTGTTAAGTGAATTAAGTGCGGTCGATGTGCTTTATGTGAATAATGTTCCTTACGTGCCTTACATGCTCAATGTGTTTTATGTGACCACTGTGAGGTACGTGCTCAATTTGCCTTATGTGAAGATTGTGTACTAAATGTATTTATGAGACTATGTGTGCATCTATTGATTTCCTGGGCACGTGCTTTAGGTATTAATAACAATGTGTTAATCTACCTTCTATAAATTACGTTTTTAATTGTGCTAGATATCTTGCAAATTTGATTAGGTATTATTGAACTTTAGCATAGTTACTAACTTCATAGAATGAGCAAATTGAACTAAATGTGTTATGTGTGTTATGAGCAGTTTATTTTATATGTTATTAATTGTGTACATGCTTTACCCATAAAATGGCAAGTAATCTCTTCCTTTGAAAGAGTCGGCTCGTAGCAGATCTCCCTAAAAGTGGATTAACAGAAGAAAGAACAGTATATCAATGGTTATAGTGATCAGTAGGTGGTACTCAATGCTCGGAGTTTGGTATTTAATGATCGGCCTTTGGTTTTTTCTTCGGTATCTTCATTCGGAATTCTTGATTGGTGTTCTTATTCGGTATATAACTTTCGGTATTCGGTATCCTCTTTGAAATTCTTATTTAGATTCTTTTGGCAAATGGTGATTTTATTCGGCATTCTTCCTTGAGATTTCTATATAGAGATTCTTATTCAGTATACTTCTTTGGAATTCTTATTTGCTATTTTAATGTGGTATTCTTATGTGGGATTCTTATATGGTGTTACCCAGAGTTCTTATTTCGGGATTATTATTCGTTATTCTCGCTTGATTATCTTGTTCAAAGTTTTTACCTGGTATTCTTGATCGGTGTTCTATTTTGGGATTCATAACAGACATTCTTCTTCTGTGCTTTTATTGGTATTCTTATTCGGAAGTCTTAGTCGGTGTTCTTATTCGTCATTCTTATTCAGGCATCTTATTTGGGGGATTCTTATTCGACGACCTTGTTCGGTGTTTTGGTTGGTGTTCTCAATTGGTATTCGGAACTTGGTATTCGGTCTTTCATTTCGTATGTTTGAGCCAGCAACACTTGAGTTATTATGAGGATCAAGGAAGAATTAGGAAGACGCAATTGTTTTAAGGAGGGGAGAATGCGAGACCCCAAATTTGCCTAATTTGTAATTACGTGTTGTTGACTTGTTTATATGTTATTTGAATTAAAATATGTTAATTATGAGATTATTACATCTATTACATGATATGTGAGCATTCATGAAATTTTTATAAAAAATCTGCATTAAAAATTTTATCGTCGAGTTTTGTGAATAGTATTTTGAAGACACGTCTACTAGAATTTTGAAATTGGTCTTTTAAACGTTTTAAAACCTAGTCCTTTGTTATTAGTAGACCTGTTTTTGATAAAAACTGCTTCTAAAATGAATTAGGAATTTAAATGGATTTTTCATCGTCTTTTACAAAAATAAGTATTTTATTTTAACTATAAGTATATATATATGCTTACAAATGCCTACATATATATATGTTTTTTTTTTGGGCTCAAAGGCAAGTTTGTATTCATTAAATTGAATGACAAAGTTACATCATAGACCTATAACAAACAACCGTAAACCACCTAGCCAAGAATGCTAGAATCAATATGCCAACCATTACAAATGTTTCTATTAAAAGTAGTATTTTTGAACCTCTAGCCTATAGATAAATTACATCGAATATCAAAGTGAATTTTTTCCATTTGTTGGTCCTCAGTAGTCGCAGTTTGGTTGAAAATTCTATTGTTCATTTCATTCCATAAGTAATAGATAGTAGTTGTCCAGTGAATGTGAAGAATAGTAGATTGAAGCCTTTTCCATTTGTGAAATGTATTCATCCATTGAAGTACTTGGTCCCAGTTAAAGATGCTTGAGTTGATTCTGCAGATTGAGATACAAGCCTTCCAAATCCTTTTAGAGAAGTTGCATTCAAACATCAAATGATCTCTAGTTTCTTAAATAAGACCACAGAGCACACAAGAGTAATTTGTTTGGATTCCCCAACTAGCCATTCTATGTTTAGTAGGGAGACGATCATGAATAGCAAGCCAAGCAATAAAGCTATGCCAAGGGATATGACCCTTGAACCAAATCAGCTCATGCCAAGTAACAAGAGGGTGTTTGTCCTTGATGGAATCCCAAGTATGGTGTAAAGAAAAATTACCGTTGGGACTAGGTACCCAGATAGTTTCATCTTCCCTGTTGTTATCCGCAATCAAGAGAAAAGCATCATTAATAATCGATTGCAGTCTGGTATGGCTACCAACATGTGAGTTATAAGTAACATTTGCCACAGTGGATTGTAAAGAAATGCTAGAGGAAGAAAAGATGCTGCTAGCAAAATGGTCTTTTAGAATTCCAAGTCGATGCCAACAATCAAACCAGAAGAAAGTTTTTTGGCCATTGCCCAATCTGATAAGAATGAATTTCCTAGCAAGGTCATTGAGTTTCAGCAACTTACGCCACCCCTAGGTTGCATTTGTGGGGCAATCAATATCCCAAATAGATCTCCCCTTAAGTAGGTTGGTTTTAGTCCATTGAAGCCAAATAGAGTCCTTACCAGTAATGATGTTCCAATAGTATCTGAGATTAGATACAGTGTTGATATCCTCCTTTTTGATACCCAAACCACCTTCCTCAGGGGGCTGAGTAAGATGATTCCAAGAGATTTTTGTTGTACCTCTGGACTCCAGGTTGCCATTCCAGAGAAACATAGCCATCTTCTTCTCAATCTTTTTTAGGATCAGTTTGGGAAGCATGAAAATGCCAGACCAAAAAGATTGAATGCTCACTAAGATTGACTTGATAAGTTGCACTCTCCCCGAATAAGAAAGCCATCGATTAGTTCAGTGGTTGATTCTTCCAGCAATCTTATCAATAAGAGGCTGACATGAACTAATGCTAAGTCTTCCAGAGACCAATGGCATACCCAAATATCTAACTGGCAGAGTGCCTTCTGAAAATCCCATGAGATTAAGCAATGTAGTTTTGAGATCATCAGAGCAGCTGCCAAAGAAAATTTCACTCTTACAAGGATTGAAACACAACCCAGATAGTCGATAAAATAGGCCCAAAGAGTATTTTATAGCTTGGAGCGAATCTTGGTCAGCATTACAAAAGATCAACAGATCATTTGCAAAACAAATATGGTTAAGCTGCATTTTCCTGCATTGAGGATGTAAAGTAAAGTATCTTTGTGAAGTAATCCTGGCAAGAATTCTAGAAAGGATCTCCATGACAATAACAAAAATGTATGGGGAGAGAGGATCCCCCTGCCTCAACCCCTTGGCTCCTTTGAAGTAATCAACAAGTTCACCATTAATCGTAATAGAATACATGGGTGAGGTGATACAAGCAGCAACCCAGTTCACATATTTTTGGGAAAAGTTCATGGCTTTGAGCACATTAAGAATGAAATCCCACCGAATAGTATCATAAGCTTTCATAAGATCAATTTTGAGATAGCACCTAGGTGTGAAATTCTTCCTGTTGTAATTCCTGACCACTTCTTGTGCAACCCAAATAGTATCAGAAATTCTCCTTCCTGGAATGAAAGCAGATTGATTGGTGGAGATGAGCCCATCAAGGAAAGGTTTTAATCGCAAGACCAAAATCTTAGAGATGCATTTGTATACAGTGTTGCAACATGAAATTGGTTGATAGTCTTTGATAGAAGCAGGGTCTTTAACTTTTGGAACCAAAGTAATTGCAGTAGAGTTGACTTCTCCAAGAAGCTTATTAGATGCAAAGAATGATTTGATAGCTTCAATCACGTCCTCACCAACAATATTCCAGGAAGTTTGATAGAAGTGGGCAGTATATCCGTCAAGCCCAGGGCTCTTGGAGCCATTGATGGAAAACATAGCACCTTTGATCTCCTCAGCAGAAATATCACGGGTGACATGCATAGCTTCATTGTCAGGGACAATGGAGTTCAAGAGAGCTTTGATATCATCGGTAGAGCAAACGTCTTGCGCACTACTTGGGGATCCCAAGAGAGACCTGTAAAAAGATGAAATATGGCTTTTAACATCATTCTCATTAGAGATCCAAGTACCATCAATATCCTGTAATTGGGTGATAGAGTTTCTTGTTGTTCTGCCTCTGACAAATTTATGAAAGTAGGTAGTGTTCTTGTCTCCTTTTTTAATCCATATGGCATGTGATTTTTGTCTCATAGCAGCTTCCTTAGCCATGGAAAGAACTTCAAGGGTTTGCAACAAATTATTTTCCTCTTGTTTGAGATGTGCAGAGAAATTCTCTTCAAGAATACATTTTTGAACAATCTCCAAGGAATGTCTAGTAGTCGCAATTCTTTTATCAGGATATGTAAAATGCTCTCTGTTGAAAATTTTAAGCTGCTGCTTAAGTAATTTCTGCTTTTTATACAGGCGAAATATTGGGGTGCCTGCAATATGAGTGCTCCAAACCTATCTAACCAAATCCTCATATTTCTCATGAGTAGTCCAGAAATTGAAGAATTTGAAAGGAGAAGCTTTTCTGGAACTAGAATGAATACAAGTAAGAACAAGTGGAGAATGATCAGAAATACCAGGGAGGTTAACTTCAACAGAAGAGTTTTAAAAGTGATCATACCACGTCATTAATGAGGACTCTGTCCAGCTTGCTAGCTTGAATACCATTACCACTGCTTTTATTCGTCTAGGTGAAGAAAGGACCAAGACTCCTGTGTTCCAGTAAATTCAACTGGTTCAGGCAAAGAGCGAAGTCAGTTGATCCTTGAGGAAGAGTCTAGCATCTAAGTCTTTCATTAACAGATAAAATTTCATTGAAATCTCCAAGAATGCACTAGGGGGAGGAAATAGATGCACTGAACTGTTGAAGATTGTCCCAAAGGCTCTTTCTTGGAAAGGCTACATTCTGACCATAAACAAATGTAGTGTAGAACTCTGCAGTCCCATCTAAAGGTTGGACAAAACAATGAATGGCTTGGTTGGTAGCTCTCAGACTACTAACAAAAACAATATCTTTTTTTCCAAAAAACCCAAAGTCTACCATTACTATTGCAGTTGTAGTTATGAATGAAATACCAACATTTGAATTTGGAGTTGACAATGCTCATGGCTCTATGATGTTTAACTTTTGTTTTAGCAAGGCAAAAGTGTGACACCCCAAACCCAGCACTTCATTAATTGCATTTATTAAATGGTTAACTTAGATATAATTTAGCTAATTACTTCATTTTTTTTAATATTTTCATAAATTCAACTATTTCTTTTTATGCATTTTATATTTTTATAAAATACTACATATTTTTAGGGGACTATAGCCCCTGACAGTACGTGCATTGCATATCGGGATCAACGGAAAAAAATTCGCGAAATGTCTGATGAATAGTACTATCGGGATTTTTTCAGATTTTTGGCATTTGTTTTGCTGAAATTTGATCACCCAAATGACCATTTTGCCCTTACTAAAATGCCTTAATTATTTGACCTACCATTTGACCTTCTCATGAGAATAATATAAGCCAAGAACAAAAAAAAGAAGAGTAAAAAAATGGCCAAAAAATAGTTACAGGAATAGTAACTTTTTCTTGCAAAATTGCTATAGTTGGTCATTTCCATCCATTCCAAGCTTGAATCTTGAGTTCTTGAACATGTTTACACCTTCTTCAAGCTTCTCTAGCCTTGTGTGGTAAGAATTTCATCTTATTTTTGTATTTAAAAATTTTGCACCTAAACTTTATTTTTTTTGGGATTTGTTGAGATATTACTTGGTTATACTTGTTTATGCTTAAATTACTCTTATTAATGATCATAGAGCATACTTTTGTAGTTAGATAGCATTTTGAATGGTTGAAAATGGAGTTGGAGCTTTGAGGAAGATGATGAATAGTAAAATTTCTAGGGTTCCGAAAATTTGTGCAATTTAATTTGATTCAATGCTTCTAGTAGTTGCTAATTAGGTCCTTGAGCGTGGAAAAAATGTTAGTTGCACTTGCCATGTACAAAATTTGAATAATTTGATCAAATTAAGCTACTTTAATAAGGGGTTTCGGGGTTAAGTCAAATTCGGGTACGTTTTGAGGTTATGGCTAGTCTTTATTAAGTATTGAAACCTTAGAAATGCTTTCGTTTCGCTTGTTTGTGTTCCGAAATTGGTACTTGTAGTGTAAATCCACAAAGAGGTATTTTTGGTGTTTTCGTGTACTTGTGCTCTAGGTTATGATTTGGAGGTTCTAAATGAGGTATTTAGGTATCATTAGATTGGTAGGATGGTTAGCTAGCTTAACTTGATCATTGAATTCCGATAGAAAGCTAAATAGCCTAGTTGAACAAAGGGGAAATGAATGAATTAATTGCTTTAGTACTTGTATTGCCTTGTAGTTGCTCCTAGAGTGTCTAAATGCTATTCTAAGGTATGTGTGAGCTTTAGGTTAAGTTTTGTGAAAAGTATAATATTGACCCTTTTGTGTTCGCATAGTTAATTTCATAATAATTGCTTTATAATTGAGTAATTAAATGTTTATATGCCTTTGTGTAGTGTATGCATTATAGTAGTGAAGTCTCGTGAATTAAGTTGCTTGGTTTACATGGCTTTGGTTGAGTATGAATTTAGAATAGACTAAAGGAACTAGTAATGAACCATGGTAATAATTGTTGTTAGTTGATTCTTGATTGATTGGATAAATGTTTAAATGTACTTATGTAAGAAGTTCATCTATTCGGAGAAGTTGTGAGTTAAGTTATATCGATACTAGTTAAAGATTGAGTAAACATGTTTATATTGCTTATTAATTGCATTATATGTGTAAAGATACGCTTATATAACTTATTGGTTAGATGTTATATATTGTTTCTACTTATATGAATTATCATGGCTATGTATATGTTATTTATTGTGCTATTGTCTTTGTTTGATATTTGGAAATTAAAGAGTGTTGCATATGTGATCACTTGAGTTTATGTATTGTTCAAATATTGATTAGAATGATTGTTAAACCATGAAATATATTGTTAGTTATGTGAATTAAAGGGAATCAAATAGAGTTGGATAAACTTAATGGCTTTATGAACTAGCTTTAGTTGACAATAAGAAACCACTTCTTATGCATATAATTGATTGTATTAGGTAATGATAATTGAAGGGAATTGATGCTTTTGGAGAATATTGAGGGAATCTTGGCTTAATTCGCGCAGGTTTAACTTCCTAAAAGGTGAGGGATCATTTCTATGTGCATTCTATGTGTCTTATCCTGTTATATGCTAAATATTCGATACTAAGTGATTTAAGTGTTTTAGTTGGATTAGTTTAGCAATTATAGACTAATGAATGTATCATATTTCATCATATGGCGTGATTGATGATATGTGTGCTCGAGGACAACCTCTTTTGTTGTCCTCCTTGTTTGTATATCGGCTTATTTTGTTATATTGTTATTATTATTGCTTCTTGTGTTATCGAGTCAAGGGTTGCGCAACCTTATCGTCGGGGCGGATGCGATGGGCCTCTCTGGGCGGCAGCGGGCTTGCCAGGGTTGGTTGCTCTAGCTCCGTACCCTATTCCCTCACTCGCCTGGTCCGGAGATTGCCAGGGGGTGTTGGGTCGTAGGATTGGGTACATCCGGAGTACCTTTTGGTGTTTGGGATGCCGGCTTATCGTGATCGAGATCGTGGTTCGTGGATCGTGAATGAAGACCAAGTGAAGATTGGAGTACTGGGGTTAAGTGAATGTATCCTTTTTAATATGTGGTTACTTAAGCTTTTGTCATTCTTGAATGGTTTAATTGCTATTATTGTTTAACTATATTACTTGTTGCATTGCACGCCCCGGGAGACTTTATCTCTCACTGGGCAACAGTGGTTGCTCATACCTCGCTAAAATGTTTCAGGTGGCGCAGTTGAAGGAGTTGCCTTAGTTGCTGTGTGATTGTTGTCTGAGGTAGATGTGCTTTCTAGTTGCTATGTGAAGAATTTGTTGTTCTATGTTATAATATGTTTTGGGTCCTTAAGGCTCATATATGTATTTGTGTAATATGTAAGTTGGAAGCCAGATGACTGTATTAGCAGTGGTAATTCTATGGCTTGTAATAATTTATATTTCTATTTCTAGTTGCTTTGCATGCTTGGGTGTGATTGTTTTGATACATGTTGGTTCAACTTCTAAGTATGTTTCAAAGTTATCATAGAATGGCATGATAAGCGGTTTTATGAAGAAGTCAAGTTGGTTGCATGCTTGTGTGAATCTAAACTATTGTATGCCTCAAGACTCGGATGGCCATGAACCTTTGAACTTTAGTTATAAAAGCTTGCCTTATTGTATTGTGACTTTCTTGAGTGTTTACAGGTTTTCAGAATGTCCACGGTACAGGGGAGACTCTGTCCGTTTTTTTCCTAAAATTTTGAGACCGGGTTGGGATTGGGTTGAGAATAGCTTGGTTATTAGAGCCTCCGGTCTCGTGAGGGATCGGGGCGTTGCAAAAAGATATGAACATTATGTTTATTAAGAGCTCTAACTATTTCTTTCTGTTTATAGGGGTCGTTCATGCCCCTCACATTCCAATAGAGTACTTTCATTGAGCCGTCGGGGAGGGAGGAGGGGGTGGAGAATTATCAAGTGGTTCCCCCACATTCGTCACATTAGCAGAGCTTGAAGACCTAGCCTCTGAGTGTTGTTCAAGATTAGGATCGATGGCCTTGGAGAGTGCTGCAATTTCATTACTCAAACTCAGGTCCTTGTTTAAATCTTCACCAATATTGGCCAGAGCATTAAACCCATTATTAGTGTGGATAGATTGGTCACGAGAGCTAGAAGGTCGTACAGGAGACTTAGCCTTGGCTTTCATCTTCTTATCAACAACTTGCCATTGTTTAGGAGGATCGGGCTGTTTCATAGTACCATTGTTGGAACTTTCTGGTTCTCCAACCATCTTACCAGTTGCTTGCCATTTCTGGGCAGGAGGACCGTGCCGCTGTTTGTTAGTGCTTTTGCCATGTTCACGTTGCTCTATAGGTGCTTGACTAAGGTCAGGCTTCATACTACATTTGGCAGCAGGGTGGCCATAAGTTTTACAGTGAGTGTAACGCCCCAACTCGACCCCTCATACGATCAGTCAGGACGTAACGGAATTTCGATAGTATAACAACAGTAATTAGGACTCCGAGGCTCTAAACCAACCTCTTCGAAACCCATACATCCAACTCCACAATAATTCAACATTTTACAACACAACCACAATATACAATAAACATTCTTTACCATTGGATCATTAAGTTATATGCCTCCGTTCTAACATCATACATTTACTATATAACATACATTCCAAAAATATATTATAACCAACTTAGTAGCCTAATCATATTCCAAAACAAGACCACTAAACTAGTAACTTTTAATCCATTATCTTTAGAACATCTTATATATCATAATCTTCTAAATAAATACATACCATCTAGTTTTAATCTATAAGATAACAAAAAGTACATCATCAAATATCAAGGACAAGACTTTGGCACGTAGGACTCGTCCACATATGGCACATAATCCTCTTCTGGAGGCACGTACCCGTAATCTAGATCGGTAACACCTGTATGTATGCAATAATTGAGAGTGAGCTTATATAAAATAAGCCTAGCAAGGATTCGATAGATCTCTAACAGTATTTACTATACTCCTTGGAAATCATTCTTTGAGCAGTAAACACACAACAATCATCAATAACAATATAAGCACATTAACTATAATGACCAATCAATAAAAGATACTCTAGTTGGTGTAGCTCTAAACGCCATCACGATCTCAACCGTTCTTCTTGTAACTCCCCATTACTCACACACCCGAGGTACCTCACTAACCCCTCCTTCCATGACACCTCCGTCATGCGAGCTGGGGGTAGCCTATGGTAGTCATGCCGGTTTCAACCTGACAGCCCGATGCTGTCTGAGAGGTGGCACACATATACCAAGACTCAACAATAATAATAAACATTCAATCACAGGAGGACAACCTTTTTCGTTGACTATCTCCCCGTTCATCAATAATCAATTATCACAGGAGGACAACAAAGTAGGTTGCCTATCTCCCGGTTCAACAATAATCATTAATTCAACAACATAACAACAACTAATCAATTAAAAAACAACAACTAAGTTGGGTGGCAGTTAGATGACAAAGTAGGCCACCCAACTTAACATGCATTAGACACACAACCAAACCCTAATCTAACCATCAACAACTCACAATTCAGTTACTCAATCATCACCCAAACACCTAAAGACACATCTCAACATTTTTAAAGAAATACAACCCGAACTTCTAAAAGTCATAACTTACATTGTACTAATCCAGTACCCTACAAACCAATTTTTATCACTCACCCACTCAATCAACAACATTCACCCCTCGGAAACCAACCATAAACCATCTACATCAAGCCCAACAACCCTAAAACCTCAATGCACCTAGGCTGAAATTTCCGGACTTTCACACCAATATCACAATCAAAATTTCGGCATTACAATATTACTACCACGTATTTAACAAACTTTTACAAGCTAATAGCAATCGATTCCAACCACCACAACTCCAGATATTCAACAAATAGCCAACAACACAACTTTTAATACCCGAAAAATAAAATTCATGCTACAACGGTTCAAATCTTATATAAATACATATAAATGATCCTTAGCATGCACTGAGCAATAATATAACATCAATTCAACTTTCTAACGATTCAAAATTCAATTATATGCAAAAACATAAAAAATGACATTTGAGATCTAGAATTTTTCTCTCACCTTTGATGTGTTATGAAGCTAGAAAGATGCTCAATGAATGCCCAACAAGTAGAATCAAGCTTTGGATGATGAAGTTTGGCCTTCAAATGCAATTTCTAATGAAAAATCTCTTTGAAAACTTGAAGAAAACTCTTTGTTTTTCTCTCTAATGGCTCTCGGCCATATGTGTGTAAAATGAGTATGTTTTGTGCTTTGCTATTGTGTGTTGATGATATATTAAGCAAAGGTCAACTAAATTAAAAGAAGTCAAAGGTGAAAACTAGTTTATTTTTAGTATTTTCTTGTCTTTTAATTCTATTTTTAGACTATTTCTTGCTCAAACATTAAATTGACACTTAAAATAATTCTAGATAATATGTTTTAGGTGACAAAGAATTTTACATTCAAACATTTTCACCTGAGTCAGCTTCAAACTCGATTTCTTGCAAAAGAAAGTGTAAAAACCTTTAAAATTCCAAAATCGATTCCAAATCCGTTTTAATCAAACACGGATCTATTAATACCTGAGGACTAGGTTTTAAAACGTTTAAATCACCCCTATAAAAATTTTAGCAGACAAGTGTTCAAAATACTATTCACTAAAACTGGCGATAAAATTTATGATGCTGATTTTGATAAAAATTTCATAAATGCACATATAGCATGTATTGGGAATATAAATCACATATTTAACACATTCTAATTCATATAATGCATAAACAGGTCAAATCACGCAAATCGAGGCAAAATACGCAAATCAAGGTAAAGGCAAAATATGGGGTCTCACAGTGAGGGCATTTTTGGGGCTTCCAAGAGTATTCAACATCTATGACTGCAATCTCACCCCATTCCAGCTTAAAATCCAAGGAATCAAGAAGTTCACAGCTCAAGTCTACTTCAACGCAAGCCCTCGCATAGCCAAGTCTAGACTTTGTTTCGGTGACACTGTCCATTTGGATAGGGTAACCTATACCACTTGCAATGTAGCTAAGACCTTCTCTATCCCAGTATTCAAAGGGAACATTCCTTAGTTTTACCCAGAGAGGAACACGCTCTATCGACAGGTTCAAGTACTGTGTTTTCAGCTGCTATCTTCTAAGTAGTATTGGCCTGTTATTAACATGCCAAAACTCCTCCATGATTTTGTCACAGGCCTCTTGTGTTTCAGATTTGAAGACATAGAGCTCATCATCTAATGACTTGATTTCACATTTACCAAACTTCCACCAAACATTGTCCACCAAGTATTGCACCATGAAGAAATGTGGAACTTTGTCTATAAACTGGGCTACAAGGCAATTTTTCCAATAGGTAGAGCCTGCTTCAGGGATATGACTGGGAGGTTCAATGACAACTCTACCATTAACTTTGGAAGCTTTGTGGAACTCCAACTTCAAATTATCTTTGAGTTTAGTCTCAAAGAAATTTCTCCAAATAGGTGGTGGGCGTTCAGAGCCCAGGGAAGTAGGAGGAGAAAAAACATGGGTCTTGTCTACCCTAGACAGTGAATGAAGAGTCTCTGGCAGCGGAGGGAACTCTCAATCGTTAAGCAACTTAGTGACAGTAGAGGGTATGACCACCACTTCACCTTCTTTAGGAACCAAAGAGCCTTCAACAGAAAGATTGATTGGATCAGAGCTGTTAACACATTCGACCTTAGAGCTTGGAGAAGTAGCGTCCTTCTCTGCAGTAGTGACTTCTCTTGAGGAGCTTTGATGGGTTAAAAGAAAACCACCACGGCGAAGACTGTCCCTTAAGGGAGACATTCACCGGTCTCGAAACAAGCTTGGAAGCTGGAGAAGGCTTTCTCCGAGCCATGGAAGCTCAAGAAAAGCAGAAGGGGCTGAAGGACAGGTTTGAAAAAGTGTTTAGGTTGCAAGATCTGAGGTTTCAAAGAACGAAGGTAGCTGGGTATGTTCTAGTGAGAAGGGATATGACTTTCTCTCTCTCTCCATTCGCTGATGCGTTTACGTATATATATGTTGTCAACTATAAATATACTACTAAATATAGTATATATGTTAGTTATATTTATATGTAAGCAAAATAGGCTAAAACAACTAAAATACTAAATGTTGTCAACTTTGACTTTTTACAAAACTTTGACTAAGCTTATATATATTCAATATACATACATAATACATAGAAATAAGCTAAAACACACTCAAAAAACATACACTAGGTTGAAAATCCACGGAGAAAAAAAAGAAGACATTTGGCTTAGGTTTCAAAGTAATTTCTTCATAGATTTTGCAATTCAAGGCCAAATAACTTCATTCAAAGCTTGAAAATGCTTTTTAGGCATCCATTTTACACATTCCTACCATTGTTTTGCATCAAAGATGAGGGAAAAATGTAGTTCATTATTTTAAAGTTGAGTTGAGTTTTTGGTTGATGCAATTATAGTTGTTGTTTTGTTAAATTGATGTTAGATTATTGCTTAGTAGATGCCAAGGATGAACGTCATGTATTTTTTGCCATTTTGAACTGTAGTAGCATGTATTTTTATTTTTAGGGTATTTAAATTGATTATTTGGCTTATATTTGAATAATTGTTGTTGTAGTGGTTGAAATTGAGTTGTAGTTGCTTCTGTAGGTTTGTTAATTATTGTGTAGTAATTTGTAATGCCTAATTTTCAATTTAAATGCCATAGCAAAAGTCCAAAAATTCAGCCTAGTGTACATTGCCATTTTTATCTTGTTGGCTTATTTTGTGAGGCTTTTGGTTGGTTTCCGAGGGGCTTAATGTAGTTGCATGTGTGGTTGAGTGATAGGAAAAAGTTCGGGGGTTGTTTGATTAGTAGATTGTAAGTTATGAATTTTGGAAGTCTGTGTAGTCTTTCTTTAAAATGCTTAAATGTTGTCTTTAGTTGTTTGGTAGTGTTTGTGTAATTGTTTCTTGGATTGTTGTGGAGTAGGTTAGGGATTGAATGCATGTTGAAATGTGTGATAAGTTGGGAGGCCTACTTTGTCATCTAACTTAGTTGTCTTAGTTGTTTAGTTGATGTCATGTTGATTGGGGTATTGATAACTGATTGATGATTGATGTTGCTTTGGAGGACAACCTACTTTGTTGTCTTTTCAGAATATGAATGTTTATTATTATTGTCATGAGTTTTGATAGTGTATGCCACCTCTCGGGTAGCGTCAAACTATCGGGTTGATAACGACATGACTATCGTAGACTACCCCCAACTCGCATGGATAGAGATGCCATGGAGGGAAGGGCTAGATGAGGTACGTCTAGTATGTATTATAGGAGTTACAAGAAGTTGGTTGAGATCGTGATGGCGTATAGAGCTACACCAACTAGTGTATCCTTTCTTAATTGAATGGTTATTTATTTGTCTTGAATTGAAATGTTGATGTTAATGAAGTTTATTGTGTGTTATTGTTCATAGGATGATTTCTCAACTGGTAAAGTAACTGTTTTTAAAACATCTTTTGAACCCTCGCTGAGTTTTGTGTTGTATAAGTTCACCCTCTTTGCTGAATTTCAGGTGATACCGAGTCAAAGTTAAGGTACGTGCCTCAGGCGATTGAGTATGAGCCTTATGTGGATGAGTCAATTGTGCAAGAGTCTTATCCATGATGTCTTGGTTGGAGTTCTCTTTTTTGTTGTCTTGTATATTAGAACAAGTTGTATTGTATTTGCTTTGAAGTTTGTATTGTATAAGATGTTATAAAGATAGTGAAAAGTATAATGCTAGTTTAGTTGTCTTACTTTGGATAATGAGTAGGTTGCTAGTCTAGTTTTATATCAAGTATGCATATGTATAGTATAGCTTGTGGTATGTTGTTGAAACGGAGGCATATGACTTGTGGTTGGTATGGTATATGGTTGTTTAATGTGTTGTGTTGAATGTTGATGAATGGTTGTGGGGTTGTCGTTGAAATTTGGAGTTTGTTGTATGATGTTATAAAGGGTTGGTTTAGAGCCCTGATGTCCATATTACAGATGTTATATTGCCGAAATTCCGTTGCGTCCTGACTGATCATAAGTGGGGTCAAGTTGGAGCGTGACATTAAATGGTATCAGAGCTTGATTAGCTTGTAAGCCAAGGTATTCTCGGAATGTGGGTAGTAGTCATATCATAAATATATGTACTAAGTGTAAAGTGAATTACATGTTAATAGGTTTATGTGATTAACTTGTTTATGTGACTAATTTTCTATGTGATCCATATGCCTTATGTGTTAAGTGAACCAAACGTGATCAATGTGTTTGTGTGATTAGTATGCCTTATGTGTTAAGTGAATTAAGTGCGGTCGATGTGCTTTATGTGAATAACGTTCTTTACGTGCCTTACGTGCTCAATATGTTTTATATGACCATTGTGAGGTACATGCTCAATTTGCCTTATGTGAAGATTGTGTACTGAATGTATTTATGTGACTATATGTGCATCTAATTGATTTCCTCGGCATGTGCTTTAGGTATTAAGAACAATGTGTGAATCTATCTTCTGTAGATTACGTTTTTAATTGTGCTAGATATCTTGCAAATTTGATTAGGTATTATTAAACTCTAGCATAGTTACTAGCTTCATAGAATAAGCAAATTGAACTAAATGTGTTATATGTGTTATGAGCAGTTTATTTTATATGTTATTAATTGTGCACATGCATTACCCGTAAAATGGTAAGTAATCTCTTCCCTTGAAAGAGTCGGATAGTAGCGAATCTCCCTAAAAGTGGATTAACAGGAAAAAAAAAAAAAAGAACAGTAGATCAATGGTTATGGTGATCAGTATGTGGTACTCAATGCTCGTACTTTGGTATTTAATAATCAGCCTTTGACTTTTCCTTCGGTATCTTCATTCGGAATTCTTGCTTGGTGTTCTCATTCGGTAAATGACTTTCAGTATTCGGTATCCTCTTTGAAATTCTTATTTTGATTCTTTTGGCAAATGGGGATTTTATTCGGCATTCTTCCTCGAGATTTCTATATAGAGATTCTTATTCAGTATACTTCTTTGAAATTCTTCTTTGTTATTTTAATGCGGTATTCTTATGTGGGATTCTTATATGATGTTATCCTGAGTTCTTATTTAGGGATTGTTATTCGGTATTCTCGCTCGATGATCTTGTTTGAAGTTGTTACCTGGTATTCTTGATTGGTGTTCTATTTTGGGATTCATAACAGACATTCTTCTTCGGTAATTTTATTGGGATTCTTATTCGGAAGTCTTAGTCGGTGTTCTTATTCATCATTCTTATTCAGGCATCTTATTTGGGGGATTCTTATTCAACGACCTTGTTTGGTGTTTTGATTGGTGCTCTCAATTGGTATTCGGAACTTGGTATTCGGTCTTTCATTTCGTATGTTTGAGCCAGCAACACTTTAGTTATTATGAGGATCAAGGAAGAATTGCGATGATGCAATTATTTTAAGGAGGGGAGAATGTGAGACCCCGAATTTGCCCTATTTGCAATTACGTGTTTTGACTTATTTATATATTATTTGAATTAAAATATGTTAATTATGTGATTATTATATCTATTACATGATATGTGAGCATTCATGAAATTTTCATAAAAAATCTATATTGAAAATTTTATCGTCGAGTTTTGTGAATAGGGTTTTGGAGACTCGTATGCTAGAATTTTGAAACTGGACTTTTAAACGTTTTAAAACCTAGTCTTTTGTTATTAGTAGACCCGTGTTTTATAAAAACTGATTCTAAAACAAATTAGGAATTTAAATGGATTTTTCATCGTCTTTTACAAAAATAAGCATTTTACTTTAACTATAAGAATATATATATATGCTTACAAATGCCTACATATATATATATGTTGTCAACTAGAAATATACTACTAAACATAGTATATATGTTACTTATATTTATATGCAAGCAAAATAAGCTAAAAAACCTAAAATACTAAATGTTGTCGACTTTGACTTTTTGCAAAACTTTGACTAAGCTTATATATATTCAATATACATACATAATACATAAAAATAAGCTAAAACACACACTTGGTCAAAAATCCAAGGAGAAAAAAAAAAAAGAAGACATTTTGCTTAGGTTTCAAAGTAATTTCTTCATAGATTTTGCAATTCAAGGCCAAATAACTTCATTCAAAGCTTGAAATTGCTTGTTGGGCATCCATTCTACACATTCCTACCATTGTTTTGCATCAAGGTGAGGGAAAAATATAGTTCATTATTTTAAAGTTGAGTTGAGTTGTTGGTTGATGCAATTATAGTTGTTGTTTTGTTAAATTGATGTTAGATTATTGCCTAGTAGATGCCAAGTACCAACTTCATGTATTTTTTGCCATTTTGAACGGTAGTATCATGTATTTTTATTTTCAGGGTATTTAAATTGATTATTTGGCTTATATTTGAATAATTGTTGTTGTAGTGGTTAAAATTGAGTTGTAGTTGCTTCTATAGTTTTTTTAATTAATGTGTAGTAAAGTTGTAATGCTGAATTTTCAATTTGAATGCCATAGCAAAAGTCTGAAAATTCAGCCTAGTATACATTGCCATTTTTAGCTTGTTGGGCTTTTTTTGAGTGGCTTTTGGTTGGTTTCCGAGGGAGTTAATGTAGTTGCATGTGTGGTTGAGTGATAGGAAAAGGTTCGGGGGTTATTTGATTAGTAGATTATAAGTTATGAATTTTAAAAGTTTGTGTAGTCTTTCTTTAATATGCTTAAATGATGTCTTTAGTTGTTTGGTAGTGTTTGTGTAGTTGTTTCTTGGATTGTTGTTGAGTAGGTTCGGGATTGAATGCATGTTGAAATGTGTGATAAGTTGGGTGGCCTACTTTGTCATCTAACTTAGTTGTCTTAGTTGTTTAATTGATGTTATGTTGATTGAGGTATTAATAACTGATTGATGATTGATGTTGCTCAGGAGGACAACTTACTTTGTTGTCTTCTCAAAATATGAATGTTTATTATTATTGTCATGAGTCTTGATAGTGTGTGCCACTTCTCGGGCAGCGTCGGGCTGTCAGGTTAATAACGACATGACCATCATAGACCACCCCCAGCTCGCTTGAATAGAGATACCATGGATGGAGGGGCTAGATAAGGTACCTCTGGTATGTATTATGGGAGTTACAAGAAGTTGATTGAGATCGTGATGATGTATAGAGCTACACCAATTAGTGTATCCTTTCTCAATTGAATGGTTATTTATGTGGCTTGAATTGAAATGTGGATGTTAATGAAGTTTATTGTGCATTATTGTTCATAGGATGATTTCCCAAGTGGAAATGTAAATATTTTCAAAATATCTTTTGAACCGTGTTTGTGCTTTGTGTTGTATAAGTTCACCCTATTTGCTGACTTTCAGGTGTTACCAAGCCAGAGTTAGGGTAAATGCCTCAGGAGACTGAGTATGAGCCTTATATGGACAAGTCAATTGTGCAAGAGTCTTATCCATGATGTCTTGGTAGGAGTTCTCTTTTTTGTTGTCTTGTATATTAGAACAAGTTGTATTGTATTTGCTTTGAAGTTTGTATTGTATAAGATGTTATAAAGATAGTGAAAAGTATAATGCTAGTTTAGTTGTCTTACTTTAGATTATGAGTAGGTTGCTAGTCTAGTTTTATATCAAGTATGCATATGTATAGTATAACTTATGGTATGTTTTTGAAACGGAGGCATATGACTTGTGGTTGGTATGGTATATGGTTGTTTAATGTGTTGTGTTGATTATTGATGAGTGGATGTGGGGTTGTTGTTGAAAGTTGGAGTTGATTGTGTGATGTTATAAAAGGTTGGTTTAGAGCCCTGATGTCCATATTACAGACATTATATTGCCGAAATTCCGTTGTGTCCTGACTGATCATAAGTGGGGTCGAGTTGGGGCGTGAAATTAAATGGTATTAGAGCTTGATTAGCTTGTAAATCGGTGTATCCTCGGAATGTGGGTAGAGGTCTTAACATAAATGTATGTACTAAGTGTAAAGTGAATTATATGTTAATATGTTTATGTGATTAACTTGTTTATGTGACTAACTTTCTATGTGATCCATATGCCTTATGTGTTAAGTGAACCAAACGTGATCAATGTGTTTGTGTGATCGGTATGCCTTATGTGTTAAATGAATTAAGTACGGTCGATGTGCTTTATGTGAATAACGTTCCTTATGTGCCTTACGTGCTCAATGTGTTTTATGTGACCACTGTGAGGTACGTGCTCAATTTGCCTTATGTGAAGATTGTGTACTGAATGTATTTATGTGACTATATGTGCATCTAATTGATTTCCTGGGCATGTGCTTTAGGTATTAGTAATAATGTGTGAATCTATCTTCTATAGATTACATTTTTAATTGTGCTAGATATCTTGCAAATTTAATTAGGTATTACTGAACTCTAGCATAGTTACTAGCTTCATAGAATGAGCAAATTGAACTAAATGTGTTATGTGTGTTACGAGAAGTTTATTTTATATGTTACTAGTTGTTCATATGCATTACCTGTAAAATGGTAAGTAATCTCTTCCCCTGAAAGAGTCGGCTAGTAGCGGATCTCCCTAATAGTGGATTAACATAAGAAGGAACAGTAGATCACTGGTTATGGTGATCAGTAGGTAGTACTCAATGCTTGGAGTTTGGTATTTAATGATTGGTCTTTGGCTTTTTCTTCGGTATCTTCATTCGGAATTCTTGCTTGGTGTTCTTATTCAGTATATGACTTTTGGTATTTGGTATCCTTTTTGAAATTCTTATTTGGATTCTTTTGGCAAATGGTGATTTTATTCGGCATTCTTCCTCGAGATTTCTATATAGAGATTATTATTCAGTATACTTCTTTGAAATTCCTCTTTGGTATTTTAATGCAATATTCTTATGTGGGATTCTTATATGGTGTTATCCAAAGTTCTTATTTAGGGATTATTATTCAGTATTCTGGCTCGATGATCTTGTTCGAAGTTGTTACCTGGTATTCTTAATCCATGTTCTATTTTGGGATTCATAACAGACATTCTTCTTCGGTAATTTTATTGGGATTCTTATTCGGAAGTCTTAGTCGGTGTTCTTATTCGTCATTCTTATTTAGGCATCTTATTTTGGGGATTCTTATTCGACAACCTTGTTCGGTGTTTTGGTTGGTGTTCTCAATTGGTATTCGGAACTTGGTATTCGGTCTTTCATTTCGTATGTTTGAGCAGCAACACTTGAGTTATTTTGAGGATCAATGAAGAATTGCGAGGACGCAATTATTTTAAGGATGGGAAAATATGAGACCCCGAATTTGCCCTTTTTTGTAATTATGTGTTTTATCTTGTTTATATGTTATTTGAATTAAAATATGTTAATTATGTGATTGTTACTTCTATTACATGATATGTGAACATTCATGAAATTTTCATAAAAAATCTGCATTGAAAATTTTATCGTCGAGTTTTGTGAATAGTGTTTTGAAGTCACGTTTGCTAGAATTTTGAAACTGGTCTTTAAATATTTTAAAACCTGGTCCTTTGTTATTAGTAGACCCATGTTTGATAAAAATTGATTCTAAAACGAATTAGGAATTTAAATGGATTTTTTATCGTCTTTTGCAAAAATATTCATTTTATTTTAACTATAAGTATATATATATGCTTACAAATGCCTACATATATATATATATATATATGTTGTCAGCTAGAAATATACTACTAAATATAGTATATATGTTAGTCATATTTATATGCAAGCAAAATAGGCTAAAACAATAAAATACTAAATGTTATCAACTTTGACTTTTTGCAAACCTTTGACTAAGCTTATATATATTCAATTTACATACATAATACAAAAAAATAAGCTCAAACACACTCAAAAAACACACACTTGGTTGAAAATCCAAGGAGAAAAAAGAAAAGAAGACATTTTGCTTAGGTTTCAAAGTAATTTCTTCATATATTTTGCAATTCAAGGCCAAATAACTTCATTCAACGCTTGAAATTGCTTGTTGGACATCCATTCTACACATTCCTACCATTGTTTTGCATAAAAGGTGAGGGAAAAATATAGTTTATTATTTTAAAGTTGAGTTGAGTTTTTGGTTGATGCAATTATAGTTGTTGTTTTGTTAAATGTGTGTTAGATTATTGCTTAGTAGATGCCAAGTACCAACTTCATGTATTTTTTGCCATTTTGAACGATAGTAGCATGTATTTTTATTTTCAAGGTATTTAAATTGATTATTTGGCTTATATTTAAATAATTGTTGTTGTAGTGGTTGAAATTGAGTTGTAGTTGCTTCAATAGGTTTGTTAATTATTGTGTAGTAAGGTTGTAATGCCGAATTTTCAATTTGAATGTCATAGCAAAAGTCCAAAAATTCAGCCTAGTGTACATTGCCATTTTTAGCTTGTTGGGCTTTTTTTGAGTGGCTTTTGGTTGGTTTCGGAGGGGATTAATGTTGTTGCATATGTGGTTGAGTGATAGGAAAATGTTTGGGGGTTGTTTGATTAATAGATTGTAAGTTGTGAATTATAGAAGTTTGTGTAGTCTTTCTTTAAAATGCTTAAATGTTGTCTTTAGTTGTTTGGTAGTGTTTGTGTAGTTATTTCTTGGATTGTTGTTGAGAAAGTTCGAGATTGAATGCATGTTGAAATGTGTGATAAGTTGGGCGGCCTACTTTGTCATCTAACTTAGTTGTCTTAGTTGTTTAGTTGATGTTACATTGATTGAGGTATTGATAACTGATTGATGATTGATGTTGCTCTGGAGGACAACCTACTTTGTTGTCTTCTCAGAATATGTATGTTTATTATTATTGTCATGAGTTTTGATAGTGTGTGCCACCTCTCGGGCAGAGTCGAGCTGTCGGGTTGATAACGGCATGACTATCATAGAGTACCCCCAACTCGCATAAGCGGAGATGCCATGGAGGGAGGGGCTAGATGAGGTAGCTCTAGTATGTATTATGGAAGTTACAAGAAGTTGGTTGAGATCGTGATGGCGTATGGAGCTACACCAACTAGTATATCCTTTCTCAATTGAATTGTTATTTATGTGGCTTGAATTAAAATGTTGATGTTAATGAAGTTTATTGTGTGTTATTGTTGATAGGATGATTTTCCAAGTGGTAAAGTAAATGTTTTCAAAACATCTTTTGAACCCTCGCTGAGCTTTGTGTTGTATAAGCTCACCCTCTTTGCTGACTTTTAGGTGTTACCGAGCCAGAGTTAGGGTACGTGTCTCAGGAGACTGAGTATGAGCCTTATATGGACGAGTCAATTGTGCAAGAGTCTTATCCATGATGTCATGGCTAGAGTTCTCTTTTTTGTTGTCTTGTATATTAGAACAAGTTGTATTGTATTTGCTTGAAGGTTTGTATTGTATAAGATGTTATAAAGATAGTGAAAAGTATAATGCTAGTTTAGTTGTCTTACTTTAGATTATGAGTAGGTTGCTAGTCTAGTTTTATATCAAGTATACATATGTATAGTATAACTTGTGGTATGTTGTTGAAACGGAGGCATATGACTTATGGTTGGTATGATATATGGTTGTTTAATGTGTTGTGTTGAATGTTGATGAATGGATGTGGGGTTGTTGTTGAAATTTGGAGTTGGTTGTGTGATGTTATAAAGTGTTGGTTTAGAGCCCTGATGTCCATATTACAGACGTTATATTACTGAAATTTTGTTGTGTCCTGACTGATTATAAGTGGGGTCGAGTTGAAGCGTGACAATAATAATATATATATAAGGTAGATAAATAGGTAGACCAAGGTTTGACTTAGCTAATTTAACTATTTGAGGAAGAATAAAAGACTAAATCAAGGCTAAAACACAAATAGTCAAAAAATAATACTAGTTACTATTCACTCAGGGATACTACTTTTCTATTTTTATCTCGCACTCGGGACATGCACTGCACATTCCGCCAATGAACGAATATATTCAATATAGTAACACTCAGAGGAAAAATATCAAATTCAGAAAACAAAGCAGTTTAAAATTTTACCCGGACTTAGTGTAAACATATAATTTAAAGCATACAAAAGCAATTAAGGAAAAATAAAGGGCAATTAAGGCAAATATAATAATTAAATATATTAAATAAGAAGTCCCTCTGGGCTCGGGCGTTACAGTTGGGGGTTTGGGTTTCGGATATAGGGGATTTTGGGGGTTTAGGAAGGTGTTGGTTGGGGTCCATGAGGGTTGGAGAAGTGGGTTCAGGAAAGGGGTTGAGACAGCGGTAAGGGGTTACAGGGGATTGTTGGGGAAGGATACTAATTCATCTTTGTTAAATTTTTATCACACATACATACACACACACACACACACATGCACATACACACACATAAATAAATAAATATATATATATATAGATGGCTATAGATTTCTTCATATAGGACACGTACAAGTTGCACTTAAACCATTAACCAGAGAAGGATTAGACACCAGTATTTATCTAGCTCTACGAGATTGTAGGATGCTTAGATATAATGATTCTTTACTTGGTTTAGTTAAAACCAGTTTAACCAATGGACCGATTTTCATTGATTGTTTTCCTAATTTTACCATATCTCTTACGGATCCACATATTATGAGAATTCTAACTTTAGATATTAAGACATATAATTACTGTGTTCTTTCTAGATCACATGCTTATGAAATTATTTATCGTCTTAATTATAAAGTCATGAATACGGGACTTAATCCCAAATTTGTAACAAGAAATAGATTAAAGGATGAAACACTCCTCTATACCATATACCGTACCAAATCTAGTGTTAGTATCCCTAGGACCATACAGTGGAAGGATGTTACTTTACCGGAAAGATGGAACATTGAAAATGCCACCCAACCATTACAACAAGAACATAATATTATAAATACCAAAATTGAGTAGATTGTCCAACATGAGGATGGATCAGTTAGTATCAAGATGGACAGAGAACCTCGTCTATCTAGAACTACATCTAACATTTCTAGGATCAGTATATCTGACCCTACACCAGGATTTGTTGACTTACCATTAACATCAAGAACGAATAGAACCCAGAATCAATCTGTTCCTTACGGAATCAAGACTGAAGAACAGGCACCCAGACTTGTCTACCATGAGTTCGAACCAACAGATACGGCATCTGTAATATCCCATATCGACTGCGGAGGGTTATGGGCTACTGGATATAAATGGAAGTATCCCTTTATCCATGTTGGGGCCTTCCAGTACTCGTGTGCCTCTCCTATTAGATTCGCTTAGCGAGGCTGTAGGGACGAAACTGTGCGGTGGCTTCTACCAAAGCAGACAATAACTATATCGTTAATCGAATAGGCACTTTTTCTAGTCCAATTGGACAAGAAGGGACAAAACCGTGAGGGGCCCATTGTGGAAACCCAAAGTAGACAATATATGCATATGTGGCGTCGCTAATGGGCCTCTACCCTTCGAGGTATTCGCTTAGCCGGGGCATTACAAAAGTGGTATCAAAGAAGCCCGGTCTTTATGCCAGTGAGGACGCTGGGTCCCCAAGGAGGGGGCAGATGTAATATCCAACATCGACTGCGGAAGGTTCTGCGCTATTGGATATAAGTAGAAGTGTCCCTTTATCCGTGCAGGTGCCTTCCAGTGCCCGTGTACCTCTTCTAATGGATTCACTTAGCTGGGTTAGAGGGACAAAACCGTGTGGTGGATTCCACCAAAGCGGACAATACCTATATCGTTAATCGAATAGCCGCCTTTTCTAGTCCAAGTGGGCGGGAAGAGACAAAATCGTGAGGGTCCCATTGTGGTAACCCAAAGCGGACAATACCTGCATATGTGGCGTTGCTGGTGGGCCTCTGCCCTTCGGGGTATTCATTTAGCCAGGGTGTTATAGAAGATCGACTACGGAGGGTTCTGTGCTACTGGATATAAGTAGAAGTGTTCCTTTATCCTTGCAGGCGCCTTTTCTAGTTCAAGTGGGTGGAAAGGGATAAAACTGTGAGGGGGCTATTGTGGTAACCCAAAGCGGATAATACCTACATGTGTGGCATCGCTGGTAGGCCTCTGCCCTTCGGGGTATTCGCTTAGCCGGGGCGTTACAGCATCTGTTGACTTCAACCCCACAGCTTCAGATATGGGTTGTAACATGGTCACAGAAGAGTTTGAGATAGACAAACAGACTTTGAAAGAAGAATTTCTTTCTGAAAGGAACACCAGAATTAGAGATTTATTTTTTGAGGCTACCACTAAAGATCAGAGAGACCAGTTTAAAGAACAATGGCAACACACCATGAAAATAGTTAGACTCAATATACCATTTTTCCTTTGGTTTAAGGAAAGAAACAAGAAATCCCTTGACATCAAGTCTTAATAGCCAGAACAAGACATTGGAATTTACCCAACTCTACTAAGTCATTAGAAACTGAACATCCATCTTTTCAGGCAACCCAGATTCAGAACACACAAGGAACTATAGATTTAAAACCAGTTGTTATTTCAACAACTCAACCAGAAATAAAAGATATTGTTGAGCAAGCAAATTGAAAATACGTTAGAGAAAAAGAACATACCAACCCTTACCAAATTAGAAGAAAAACTTAAGGAATCTATAGAACTCTCCATTAAGAAACAGATTTCTGCCTCCTCGGCAAAATAATTTGATTCTTTAAGACTCTCCTCTACCAGTATCCAATTTGTTCCCCTTGTTCCCACAATCAAAACCTCTTCTTTTAAGATATCCAGTATCATTCCAAGAATTGAATCTCCAGAAGAAAAGAATGCAAAATAATTACAAGAAATTTATACCAAAATTGGCAAGAAACCAGAAGCTTCTTCCAGCCAACCTTCACTTCAAGTTTTAAAATAGTCAGATGCTAGCTCCACAAGCTCTGATTGTGAATCAGAAAGATCACTTCACCAAACCAGATTTAATATAAACAAAATTGTTGGACCAGAAACTAAAAGTTTTTATCCCAGACCAACACCTCCAAATCTCCTTATTGAGGAACCACAATCACATAAAGCCTATTCTGCCAGTAACATCTATGATGAAATATAGATGGAATGACAGAATATCATATTCTTAATTTAACCAAACAAATGATCATTGTTGGTAACATTTACAAGCAAACTGTCTCTGAAAGAGCAGCTATCAGAAATATCATTTTCAGCTTTACAAGCCAATTGAAAGGATGGTAGGATGACCATTTAGGTGAGACTACCAAAACCGCTATCTTAGATATGCAGAAGACCAATGACCAGGGAACCCTCATTGTCAACGAACAAAGCCAAACAGTGTCAAGTGCTCTATCTGCTTTAGTCTACAGTATTACCTACCATTTCATAGGTGACCCAACCATCTACCAGGAAAGAACATTTGAAATTCTTCAAAATTTGAGATGTAGAAGATTACAAGATTTCTGTTGGTACAAAGATGTTTTCCTTAGTAAGTTATACCAATGTCCTGATAACAATGCTAGTTTTTGGAAAGAAAGATTTATTTCTGGACTTCCAAAACTTTTTGCACAACAGGTTAAAGAAGCTTTATCACAAGAATTCCTAGGCTTAGAATATAACAAGATGACATATGGCAACATAATCAGCCAGATTAACAAGACAGCCTTAAAGATCTGTACTGATCTTAGATTCAAGGCCTAGTTGAAGAAACAGAACTTGACTACCAGAAATGAATTAGGAAATTGGTATGAACAGTATGACATGGAAAAGATCCAAGCACCACATGCCGACAGAACACATAAATCAAAAAGATTCAAGAAATATCATAAAAGAAAATTTGACAAACCATTCAAATCTTACAAGAAGAAACATTACCAGAAGTTTTCACGAAAGAAATGGAAACCAAAATACAATAAAAATAGTAAAAAATAGCAAAGAACCACAAGTTATTTCAAATGTCGTAAACCAGGACACTTTGCAGCAACCTGTAGAGTAAGAACAAAAGTTCAACAATTAGAAATAGACGAAGAAACAAAGAGCAAAATTCTCCAGATAATTGACCAGTATGAGTCATCATCCAGTTTTTCACCAGAAATCTCTGATGAAGACAATATCAACCACATAGGCATAGATTACTACTCTAGTAGTAGTACAGATTTCGAACCAGATTGTTCTTGCCCCAGTAAAGGACCATGTTTCTGTAACAAGAAACTTAACAACATTACTGACTCATACAGTCTCATGCTTGACATGATCTGTAAGATTACCGACCCAGAAGAAAGACAAGTCTATCTTCTTAAGCTCAAGGAGCTTATTGACCAGAAAGTAGAAAAACAGACTGCTACCATAGAAACCCAAACTACTAGTTATTCTGATGTTCTAACTCTTTTCCAAAAGAGAAAACAACAACCAATAGGAATATCTGACCTACAAAAGGAGATAAACCAACTAAAACAAGAAATTCAAGAATTAAGAAGAGACCATAACCAACTACAACAAGATGTCTTATGCAATTAGATAGTCACATTGACCAACAAGAACATTATCAGATTGATGATCAAGTAGATAAACAAACTCAAATTGCTATTGGCAAAATAAAGGCTGACCAACCAAGATCTAGTACAATTGCAGAACAAGAAGATTATCTTAATATTCTTACTAGAATTTCATACCAGAAATGATATGTCCAGTTAACCATTGTAGTCAATGACTATAAATTTGAGACCATGGCTCTACTTGATTCAGGAGCTGATATGAATTGGATACAAGAAGGGTTAATCCCTACCAGATATTTTGAAAAAACTAAGGAAAGGCTTTCTACAGCTGATTCTACTAGACTTCAAATATAATATAAAATTCCCAATACAAATGTGTGCAATAAAGAAATTTATTTTCCAACCAGTTTTGTTTTAATTAAACAATTGAATTCTCAAGTCATTTTAGGAAACCCATTCTTACAGTCTCTTTTCCCTATGAAAGTCACAAAAAAGGGAATTGAAACTCAATATTTAGGAAAACCATTTTTTTTAAAATTTTTCTATCCTTCCATGAAAAGAGATATTAACTTTATTCAAAGGAAAGAAAATCAAATCAATTTTCTCAAACAGGATATACAAAGTCTTCGTATTGAAGACCAGATTTCAAAATAACAGGATACCATTCAAAATTTTCAAACCAGATTTGAAAAAGAAGTTTGCTCAGACCTTTCTACAACTTTTTGGAATAGGAATAAACATATAGGCTCTTTACCTTATGAAAAATATTTTTCAGAAAAACTTATTCCTACCAAAGCTCGTCCCATCCAGATGAGCCAGGAATATTTAGATGTATGCAAACAAGAAATTCAGAGTTTATTAGATAAAAAAACTCATTCAACCCAGCAAAAGCCCATGATCATGTGTAGCTTTTTATGTTAATAAACATGCTGAGAAGGAACGTGGAGTTCCCAAAGTACTTATTAATTACAAACCATTGAACAAAGTCTTACAATAGATCAGATACCCAATCCTTAACAAGAATGATCTTCTAAAAAGACTTTACAATGCACATGTTTTTTCAAAATTTGACATATAGTCAAGATTTTGACAAATCCAGATTTTAGAACAAGATAAATACAAGACTGCATTTACAGTTCCATTTGGTCAATACGAATGGAATGTTATGCCATTTGGTTTGAAAAATGCCTCTTCAGAATTTCAAAACATTATGAACCAGATTTTCAATCTATTTACCAGTTTTACAATTGTTTACATTGATGATGTTTTAGTCTTTAGCACTGATTTACGTCAACATTGAAACATTTAAAGTTATCAAAGAAAATGGGCTTGTTGTTTCTACACCCAAGATTAAGCTTTTCCAAACAAAAATAAGATTCCTTGGACATATGATTTCCTTCGGGAAGATTACCCCTATCCAGAGAACCTTAGATTTTGCAAAAAAAATTCCAAACATTTTAAAAGAGAAAACACAGTTACAGAGATTCTTAGGATCTCTTAATTATGTTGCAGATTTTTACCCAGGCATGACTCAAGAAGGACCCTCTAGCATGGTCTGAGGTCCATACTAGAGCTATTCAAGAAATAAAGAAGCAAGAAAAAATTTTACCAGTTTTGACTCTATGTCATCCAGACGCCCCAAAGATTGTTCAGACTGATACTTCTGAACTTGGATTTGGAGGTATTTTAAAACAAGTTTTACAAGGAAAAGAACATATTATAAGATTTCATTCTGGAACTTGGAATAAGGCTCAACATAATTATTCCACAATTATGAAAGAAATTCTATCAATAGCTCTTTGTATTTCAAAATTTCAAGATGATTTTCTCAACCATAAATTTACAGTTAGAGTTGATTGTCAATTGACCAAAAATGTTCTCACAAAGGATGTTAAGAACATTGCTTCTAAACAGATATTTGCAAGATGGCAGACCATATTATCTATTTTTTTATTTTAATATTGAATATATCAAGGAAATTGATAATTCAATCCCAGATTTCCTAACAAGAGAATTTTTTACAGGCCATGTCTACCAAGTCCAAGAAGGACAAATGAAAGGCAAAAATCTTTGACATAAGCTCTTATGCCCAGAAGGCAGCAGTACCAGCATTACCAGCGGTACCAGTTAAACCAGAATCTTCTTCATCATCAACACCAGTCAAAAAACAAGACAAAACCCATACACTATATACTTAACAATCAACCATAGGGAGAAACCTCATTGTTTTAGGGTCTCTGACCCTACATAAGTCACTAACCAGTGTTCATGTAGGTTTTGCAGGACCTTCAGTTTCCTATAGTAACAAGTTTCAGTCCCTTGTTAATAAACCAGTAAAAATACCAGAATCCAGAAATACTTAAACATCTAGTTACATTTAGAAGAAAGTCTTTGACCAAATTGTGGTCACTGAACTAGCACATTTCAAACAGAACCCACAAATGACACCAAATGAGTTTGCCCAGACATTTCTTCACCCACAGAGCAATTACAGACCAAATAACACATTCAAAACCCAGAGTTACTATGAGGCAATCCTCATAGCAACAAAATTAGTGGAATTCCAACCAAACAATGATGAGAAACCACCAGGAAAATACAATTATATCAAGGCCAAATTACTTAAAGTAATTTCCCTTGATGAAATGGGACAACCCCACACAGAGTCAAACAATTACTAGTTGACCGCCCCCTCAAGGACTACACATATTATGATTATATTCTGGCCTGGTATAGATGTTTTTACCGACAGAATGATTCATTTTCTCTTTCTTGGTTTTTCATGTTTAAACCATCATTTCCAATTAATATCCCAAATTGTTCCTCCAATGATGGGCATCGTATGGACCAATCCTAGAAATCTTACCAGAACCTGTTTTTCAGGGTTACCAGTTGTTTTTAGAAAAATGGCAGTCACCAGAAACCCTTGCCATTTCTTCACCATTTTTCATTTTTTACAAAACCTTTTTCATAACTTGGATTTTCATGTCTGAGTTTGCCTATAACCATGTTTCCTATGGAAACGATATGATTGTTCCCACATTTGGACGATCTCACAAGGTCAAATGGTGGGACAAGATGAACAACAACATTTGTTCACCCCCAGTAGTCCAGTTATGGCTAAATGCCAACAAAGAACAGCAAAAGACAATTCAACCAGTTCAACAAGAATTTTTTTCTATCAAGGCATAGCTCTAGTCCAGGCTTGCGGTTGCTACCAGTCTCGATGAGATTCTTGCTATCACAGATCAACTCAGAGATTTGGCTTCAGATAGAGGCTCTTAATCAAATGAACCAGATGTACTCAGCGAACCAGAAAATGAGGATGATTGCTACGACATTGAGACTTAACTGTGATTTTCGCCAGCAAGGTTTCATACGTTCCTCCTAAAAACGCATGTGAGAGGTGTAACTTCCCTTTTAAAGCTGATAATGGTCATTGAAGAAACCCTTAATTTCTTCAGCTAGTCCAGTTCAAACGACAACTGGTAAAGACACATCAAGTCTGTTTATGGGTGTGGCTTTCCCCAAAAGTCAAAGCATAATTTATGCACATTAACCATAAGACAACCAGTAGAAAAAGACAGTTGACCTTCGGCCACAATCTATCGACAACATCAACACAAGGCGACAAGAGAGCTTTCAGCCACAATAAAAGTATTTCTGCTTTTAACCGCCAGCCGATGCAATTATCACAAGAAGACATCAATAGTGCCCTGTCGATACTATTCATGAATAGTAAAATCACTTTTGACTTTTCCTGGACAAGATCCACCATTTCCGGAGGCTAATGCGTCATTAGCCAGCTACTTAAGGACCAGAAGGCTCTATTGTTAGGGGTCGAAGTTTGTTTTCCTTTTCCAGTTGCATATTTTAATTTTGTATAATACCATACATTGTATCACCATCATTGTAATACAGTACTACCATACTATACTACCACTGTACTTCCACCATTATAACATTTTCTTCAGGTCTATAATACAAATCTACAATACAAGTAAGAGACTACGTCTCATATCTTTTCTGCTTTACTTCTTTTGTTTACACCTTCTGTATTTCCATTTGTTATCTATTGTTCATTTATCTATTTACTTCTGGTATACTATGGGTTCTATCTGCTGTATTTTTCAAGGATATATTGTCCACGTGAATCTGCAAGATTTGGATTCCAAAACTTGATTTTGTATAAGAACCTTGTGTACGACTCAATCACCACTTATATATTTTAAATTTTAAATTTTTTTTTCTCTAGAAGTATCCAAAAATATCAATTCCTGGTGTGTTCGACTGTGTACATTCTTGGTGTTTGAGGGTGTGCGTTCTTAGTATTTCGGAGTGTGGGTTCTTGGTGACCACTATGTGTATATGTGCATTCTTGGTGTTTGAGGGTGTGCGTTGTTACTGTCTAGGTGTGTGGGTTCTTGGTGTCCACTTTTGTGAGTGTGTGATATTTGGGGAATGTGTGTGTCCATAGTGAGAGAGAGAGAGAGAGAGAGGGGGAGGGGGAGAGGGGAGGAGAGAGAGGTGCTTAATTTTTGAGCAATTGTTTTGACAAAGTGAAAGTGAAAATACTAAAATGTCATAAGCGTTAAGGCTTTGTTTGTTGAAATTTAATGTAATAGAAGAATTTGGGTAAAATAAAAAGTTCATGGGAGAGTTTGAGTTTTAGGAAAAAACTCATGGGGAGAAATGGTATTCACTAAATCACGAATGCCTAAAATATGACTTTGCTATGTAAACAGGCTAAGCCTAAACACGTGTCATGTGTTTTCAAAGACTTAATCAGATAGTGCTCAATTTGAAGCCCTTGATAGTTATTGATAATTATTGGCGAATATGGTTATGCTTTGAGCTACATACTACTATAAATAAAAAAGAGAATTGAATAGAATACATCCAACAAATCAGCAATTACATTGTAATTTGTTTGAATTTTGTTGGGTCCTCTTTAGGAATGGTCTTAGTATTGCACTTACTTTGCTTTTTGACGAGTAAATTTTAACTTGATTGTTTTGATTTTTGTACTCATCGATTTCAAAAATAAAGAATTACTTATATAATTATTTAATACAAATTACTTTCTCTAGTATATGATTTTAGAGTAATGCTAGACGTCTTCCTATTTTTATCACACAATTATCACATTCTAGTTGGTATGCCTAATTGTTTTGCCAATTAGATAAACTTATTTTATTTCTCTCCCTTCATTTATTAGTTTTATATCATTTCTCCCTCCGCATTTTTCTTTTTTTGTCTCCCTTAATTAATATTTTCAATCTTCTCTTTCTTTTCCTTTTGTTTAATTCTTGTATACGTCCACTTTTTTTTTTCTACCATTCACTGCATATCTTTTAGAATTTTTTCTTCTTCTTCACAAATTCATAGTTGCGAGATCTTTTTTTTTCCTTTGCTACAATAAAAATATACTGTAACACAATTATAACTTTATAACACGCATGAAATGCATTTGATCACTTGTGGTGGATTCAATCCTCATCACAAAAAAAGAAAAAAAGAAAGAAAGTAAACATTCATAACGCTCATAAGAAGTTATTGAATGAAGTATAAATCTCCTCTCTTTATGTTTTCTGATCTAAAATGTTAAGCTATTGGCTAAGTAATATTCTTTGATCATTCGTATGTTGTTGCCTTGAAAAACTCGTATGATATAGCTATTTTCCTTACATGAAATATCAAATATGCTTCTTTAGATTATTGATGGATATTCTTTATTGTCTCTCTCGTATCAATTTCCTAATAACGTTAATATCATTCCCTCTAATCTTTTCACTATCAATGAATATTTTTATATAATTGATAACAAATATTTCAATTGTATTGTAAAATATTTCATAACATTTAAGTGCAAAATAGAGCTGTTTTAATTATTTCGCCAAGACTATAAGCATGTTGCATTCCTTTTTCTTTCTCCTCACTTGCCTTGGTGCCCATTTCTGATCTTCAATTTTATTTCATTTTTTGAATAATTTCTTCCATTTTCGATAACTATGAGTTCATCAAGAAGAAAGAGAAAAATATAAAAAAATATGCAATGAATGATAGAAAGAGAAAAGTGAATGTCTAGTAAGGTTAAACAAATTTAAAGAGAAAGAAAGACAAGATAGGAAACCTTAATAAAAGGAGACAAAAAAAGAAAAAAAAAAGAGAAAGAAAAATTTAATAAAAGAAGAGAGAGAAATAACATAATATTAATTCATTAGAAATAAATAACTTTATCAAGTTGTCATGCTAACTAAACATGTCAATTAGGAGGTAATAATAAGGTGATGAAAAAGAAGGTAACGTCTAATATTAATAATGATTTTAAGACAAAATCAGTCCAAATACTTTCTAATTTACCTTTCGGTTGCATTCACCGTCACCAAACAGTTATTTTTCTTGAAACAACCTTTTTTTTTTTTTTCGTCTTCAAACAACTTTATACTTGAAAATAGTGAATTCATAAGACCAGCCTTAAGCCCCTGTTTGGATTGCAAGAGGTAAAGGAAAGGAAAGTAAAGTGAAGGAAGAAAAACAAAGGAAAGGAAAGTAAATGAATTATCTTGTTTAGATTGTAAAACAATAATAATGAAAAGAAAGGAAAAGGATTTTATGATTTTTTGTTTGGATTGGAGAAGGAAAGGAAAGGAAAGGAAATATTAATTTTAATAATGAGATATGTAGAGACAAAAGAGACTTTTTATAATTTTACTTTCATTTTCCTTCTAAAAAATCTCAAATTAAAAAGATTGTAAAATCTTTCTCATTAAAAAAAATAGAAGAGATTTAGAAAAAAATTCCTTTCTAACATTTCCTTTCCTTTGAGGTTTGGGTGGGTGGGTTGGTTTATGTCGATCTATCTTATTTATTAACCTAGAAGGTAGCGGTTATAATTTTTTCACATGTGGAGCGACAATGTAGGACCCATTGAAACGGTACACATAGCTTCACTATTCATTCTGTTCCATTGATCAAGTTGGCCAGCTTTGCATGAATTTTCAGCTTTTATCTTTACTGCGCTTTATACATGCTACATCTAGCTGACGCTCAGGTTTATAGGATACGGAAGATTCCACATTAGACTTTTCAGCAAAATCAAAACCATATATCCCCAACCAGTCCTCTTGCTTGAAACTTTCACCGTCGATGAAGAGTCTTTAACTCGCTGTCCAATTCAAACTATTGCTCAACAAAAAACTAATATTTTTTTTAATTGAATTAGGATACTCTCCTAATTGATGTTTTACTTTAATATTGTATAATAGTCATGTATTAATGAGCTTTTTAAACTATGATATGCGAGAGAGGAAAAGTGTTTTTGTTAGGCGAAATTAAATATTTGATCTAGTGGCAAGCTTGGAGGTTTTTCTCCAAAATAAGTTCGCCTCAGACCGTAGTATATATAACAATCCTCTAATATATTTTGTAAAAGTCGATTTTGTGAGATTAGATGAGTTGTGCATCAGCTTAGACCAACATTCGCAGCAAGGAGGGGAAACATAAATAAACTAGCAATTACAATTTTATCAAGAAAGAAATTTAGCAAAGACCTTCTTTACTAGTTTAGGGGGTGGGGGTGGGGTGAAATGAATATTAGAATAAAAGAATTAGTTAAGAGAGGATGTTGATACTCTCTAACGAGAGATAGAGAGAGAGAGAGAGAGTAATAGTTCATCAAGGCATTTATTTATGTAATTACACTCCTATCTTATTGTAAATTAATTCAATCATAGAAACTCTAAATAAATGTCATGCTCCCAAATTATGTGACTTAATAACATACTGCAAGTAAATTTAAATTTCATATCTTTGATATTTCAACTTCTAAACTTCTAGCTACATTGTTTAATTAGCAAACATCCTTTACTCTGATCTGCATCTTGGGTATCATGCATGCAAAAACAATATACAAATATATAACAAAGAAGCGACAAAGGAAGCAATCAGAAAAACCAAAATGAGAAGACACTAGAAAATAATCAAACACAAAGTTAAACAAACAACTAGCTCAAAATAGAACCACGTACCACACCAACACAAAAGGCACGTAACATAACAACCATGTCCACGTTTATACCTAACGTGGATTACAAATTTACATACATGACATCGACAAATACAATGGCGCAATTTAGCAGTTAGCTTGAGTATTTTCACGGAATATTGTCCACAGGTGCTGCTACTGTTGGAGACTAACATGCGCCAAGGGGTCACGGACCTGGAAAAACGACCTGTTCTTAACGACGATATCATACATATGAAGGGGTTTGAAGTTGGCAAAGCTTTTAGGAAGAGAGATCAAGTGAGCAGAATCATGGGACCTGTGAAACTGAAGCATGTCCGACCCGTTTGGGTTGTAGTAACGGGTCCAGCCTAGTTCATGGAGTGTCTGCTCGAGCTCAACATAGGATTTGATCACCTGGTTCGTGGGTAGGTAGACCAGGACCCGGGGTCGTGCCCCAGGTGCCGTGGCTGAACCTTTACTCGGGTGGGGTGGTTCCTTTTGCTCAAAAGATTCTCGAGTCGGGTTAGTGATCAAACGGGCTACTCCTCTCTTGTCGAATATCCATACACCTGACATTATTATGTTTGAAAGTTTTAATATTGTCTAAAATTGCACAATGCAAAGATGGGAGAGGGGGGTGGGGAGGTTGTAGAAAGAGAGGAATGGATATGAAAGGGGTACGCACTATGCAGAGAAGAAGCTCCGTATGTGCCCTAGTGCATGTATGTGTAGGTGTAAGGTGTTGATATATTTATTTTTTTTGGTCAAAAGGTGTTGCTATATTAGGGAGAGACAACATGTGAATGTTGAAAGTCTCAGAAGTCCTAACCAAACTAGTGAATTTCAAAGAAATTCACATCAGGTAAAAGACATGCATGTACTTCAGTTAATTTATAAGTTAAAGACAATCAAGTCTCTTAAGTTTTAGGGCCTATATTTTACAGCTTACTAGAATGAAAATCTGTGGGCGAAAGAAATTTAAAAGAACAACGCTGAGCTTTGTAGGATTTGGAGTCTAAGAGATATACTTGTGTTGTAATAGGGTTGATATCATGTGTGAAAACGAGATTTAAAATAAAGATGAAAGCGAGACATAAAATACACAAGAATTTTACGTAGTTTAGCCTACAACTTACGTTTACGGGCAGTAGTAAAATAGTTCACTATATGATGAAAATCTATTACAAGCACTCTTTTACAAAATCTCACACCTCTAAATTTTGCCACACCTATTACAATTGTCATAGGGCTTATTTATAAGTAATCCTTAGGGTCTGTTTGGATTGAAGGGAATTGGGAGAAATGAGGTAAGGGGAGAGATTGAAAAATTCTTTCCCTTGTTTGTTTTGAAAGCTTTCCAAGGGGGAAAGAAGTGGAGGGGTCAGAGCAACCCCCCAAGCTCATTTTTTCTTTTCCCCCAATTTAGGGTTAAATGGAGGGGAAGGAGACTCTCACTCCTCCATACAAGTCATTTTGCACATGAAATTTAGCTCTCCCTCTCATTTTCTTCCTAATTCAAACGAAAGACACACATAATCTTTTATGATATTTTTCTTCCCTCAAATTATCTAATCCAAACATGATTTAATCATCTCATCTCATATCTTTTATGATATTCTCTTTTCTTCTGCTTTATTAATTTTTTTCCCCTCAATCCAAATTCACTATTAGGGTTCTAGGTATTGGACTTACAAGACAATTATATATCAACTACAAATACGGGACATAGCCCAACAAATCTCCACCTTGGACCGTACACTAGAAAAAAAATTGTATTTAGCAACGAAATTCAGTGACTATTGCTAAATCCTCGCAATTTAGCAACAATTTTGCTACCAAATTTGAGACAAAAATTTGGTGTGAGACTTAGAAACTAAACGACGATAGCAAAGGAAGACCATCATCAATTTTTCAAAAAAAGCGACGACTTAGTGACGGTTATAGAAACAATTGAGGGAAATACAAAAATCGTTACCAATTTATCACAAAACGCAATATTTTCTAAAAAAATACAGCAAATATAATAACGTCGCCAAGTTATCAAAAAAAGCGACTACTTAGCGACAGTTTAAAAAAAATGTCAGAAATACAAAGACCGTCATCGATTTGACACAAAAGCAACGGTTTTTAAAAAAATGCATAAAATAAAAAAGACGTCACCAAATTGTCACAAAAATCCATAACTTGGCGTCACTTTCATAATTTTATGCGAGAAAGTGATAATCGTCACCATTTTGTCACTAAATAGCAAAAACTTGGCGACGTTCTTTTGAAATTTTATTTTGGCGCTTGTTAATATAAAAAAATTATACTATTAAACGAAAAAAAAAGCTAAAATAATAGATCAATGCTATTTCATCACTAGTGGCGACAATTTAGCGACGATATATATATATATATATATATTCTAAAAAAATAAAACAATTATACTATTAAACAAAAAAAAAATTGGAAAAATTGAATTAGGCTACGGTTGGGCCCCTTTTAGCGATGGATAGGTCCAACCGTCGCTAAAACCAATTTAAAAGAATCTTCATCTTTTTTTTTTTTTTTTACTTTTAAACTTCAATTTTTTTTTTAAACTTCTATCTCTCTAAATCTCTCACTCTCTCTATCTAAGTTCTCTCCCTCACTTCACCACCACTACCACCACTTTCCAAGGTAATTTTAATTTTTGTTTTTTAGATCGAGATATATATACATATATATGCTTATATGTATATATAGATACATATGTTTATGCATGTATATATGTATATATATACATATATGTAAATATATAGACTCTATATACACAGTTAGACTATATATATATATACATGTTTGTGTATGTGTATGTATATAAATGTTATATATTTAATTTTTTTCTATTTTTGGATTGATTAATTAGTATTTTTTGTTTTTTTTTCTTTTTGAAGATTTTTATATAATAATCAGAATCTTCATAAAATTGAAATTGCCTAAAAAGTGGACTAACATTTTATGAGGAAGAAATGTGGATCGTTGATTTGTTTATTCTACTGCATATGCGAGCAGTCTGAGTCTATAATACGCGATCGTAGTATAATTATTCCACAACTTAAATGCCCTCTTCGCTATGATTATTTTACACACAGTAATATGCAGATAGATGGGGAGAGGAAAAGTGTAAGAAGACTACAATCTTTTGTTTTCTTAACGTATGAAGAAAAAGACATTTCTTTTTCTTCTTTTGTTAAAGTGTGGGAAGTTATATAAATAACTTCCCACAACCACTCTGTGATCAACCCATATTGGGCGACCCGCCCTAAAATCTAACATCTTTCGCTCGCACAAGATAGGTAGACCATTATCCATTGTTCTATCTCTTTATGACCTTGTCAGGAATTATCACCAAATTCATACAGGCAAATAAGTCGTGTGACCCACGAGCATACAATAAGTGGAAGCTCAAACCATGCACCTGTTAGGGATAACATGAGAGCTATGGTCTTCAATGAAAGAAAAAGTCTCGTTGTAACCTAGACCAATTTAAGTTCACGCTTGATTTATATTTAGTAAGGGGGAGCCTCCCATTTGTGTTCATGCTTATCTTGCTTATATCTTGCTTGTCACTCCGATTATGTACTATCATGTAAGATTTTGTCATCATCAAAAAGGGAGAGATTATTAGCCTTAGGGTGTTAATCTCATATTTTGATGATAACTAAATCCTAAGCTAATAATGATCTAATGACTAATCATGATTATATAAGTTGTGTATGTTTGAGATTAGTCTTGGGTTGGGAAATGATTATACATGAAGAAATGGCTAGCACAAGCCTATTAATGCAATCAAGGTTGAAGTGCTAGAATTGGTAAGGTCTTTTAAAGACTTGAAAGGTTACATTGATGAAGATCTTTCCAAAAGAAGAAATGAAGTGTTGAAGAGCTAAAGAAGTGAAGCTCTTATTTCAAGAATCAAGACATGAAGATACAAAGAAAGAAGAGGGTGTGACACCCCGAACCCAGCACTTCATTAATTGCATTCATTAAATGGTTAACTTAGATGTAATTTAGCTAATTACTTCATTTTTTTTATATTTTCATAAATTCAAATATTTTTTTTCTTGCATTTTATATTTTTATAAAATACTACATATTTTTAGGGGACTATAGCCCCTGATCGTGCATGCATTGCATATCTGGATCAACGAAAAAAAATTCACGAAATGTTTGATAAATAGTACCAACAGGATTTTTCCAGATTTTTCAGATTTTTGCCATTTTATTTTGCTGAAATTTAATCACCCAAATGATGCATTTACCCTTACTAAAATACCCTATTTGCTTGACCTACCCCTTGACCATCTCATGAGAATATTATAAGCCAAGAAACAAAAAAAAAAGGGGTAAAAAAAATGGCCAAAAAAGAGTTACGGGAATAGTAACTTCTCAAAAAAAAATATATATTTCTTGCTTCATTCTTGCTTCCATTGCTTCCCAAATTGGTTGTGCTTCATCCTTAGGACCTTAAGACCATTCTTTGATCTTCAAAAGATGTGAGGGTACATTCTATTTTTGTATTAAATTCAATTAAAGTTTGTGTCATTATTTTTGTGATCTAATATTGTAGTGGTTTAATGCTTGTTTCGTTGCTTCTTATATGCTCTAATGACTTCATAGAATATATTTGATGGTTTAAAATGCTTGTTGAATGCTTGAAAATGAAAATAGCACTTGAAGAAGATGATGAATAGTGTCAAACTAGGGTTTCCGAAAAAAGTTATAATTTAATTCGATTCGAGATTTCTAGTAGTTGCTAATTAGGTCCATAAGCGTGGGAAAAATGTTAATTGCACTTGCTATGTTCAAAATTTGAGAAATTTGATCAAAATAGGCTACTTTAATAAGGGGTTTCGGGGTTAATTTGAATCCGGGCACGTTTCGAGGTTATGGCTAGTCTTTATTAAGTATTGAAACCTTAGAAGTGTTTTCGTTTCGCTTGTTTGGGTTCCAAAATTTGTACTTGTAGTGTAAACCCACAAAGAGGCATTTTTGGTGTTTTCGTGTACTTGTGCTCTAGGTTATGATTTGGAGGTTCTAAATGAGGTATTTAGGTATCCTTAGATTGGTAGAATGGTTAGCTAGCTTAATTTGATCATTGAATTTCGGTAGGAAGCTAAATAGCCTAGTTGAACAAAGGGGAAATGAATAAATTAATTGCTTTAGTACTTGTATTTCATTGTAGTTGCTCCTAGCGTGTCTAAATTCTATTCTAAGGTATGTGTGAGCTTTTGGTTAAGTTTTGTGAAAAGTATAATATTGACCCATTTGTGTTCGCATAGTTAATTTCATGATAATTGCTTTATAATTGAGTAATTAAATGTTTATATGCATTTGTGTAGTGTACGTATTATAGTAGCGAAGTCTCGTGAATTAAGTTGCTTGGTTTACATGGCTTTGGTTGAGTATGAATTTAGAATGGACTAAAGGAACTAGTAATGAACCAAGATAATAATTGTTGTTAGTTGATTCTTGATTGATTGGATAAATGTTTAAATGTACTTATGTAACAAGTTCATCTATTCGGAGAAGTTATGAGTTAAGTTATATCGATACTAGTTAAAGATTGAGTAAACATGTTTATATTGCTTATTAATTGTATTATATGTGTAAAGATACACTTATATAACTTATTGGTTAGATGTTATATAGTGTTTCTACTTATATGAATTATCATGGCTATGTATATGTTATTTATTATGCTATTGTCTTTGTTTGATACTTGAAAATTAAAGAATGTTGCATATGTGATCACTTGAGTTTATGTATTGTTCAAATATTGATTAGAATGATTGTTAAACCATGAAATATATTGTTAGTTATGTGAATTAAAGGAAATCAAATAGAGTTGGATAAAATTAATGGCTTTATGAACTAGCTTTAGTTGACAATAAGAAATCACTTCTTATGCATATAGTTGATTGTATGAGGTAGTAATAATTGAAGGGAATTGATGCTTTTGGAGAATATTGAAGGAATCTTGGCTTAATTCGCGCAGGTTTGACTTCCTAAAAGGTGAGGGATCATTTCTATGTGCATTCTATGTGTCTTATCTTGTTATATGCTAAATATTCGATACTAAGTGATTTAAGTGTTTTAGTTGGATTAGTTTAGCAATTATAAACTAATAAATGTATCATATTTCATCGTATGGCGTGATTGATGATTTGTGTGCTCGAGGACAACCTCTTTTGTTGTCCTCCTTGTTTGTATATCGGCTTATTTTGTTATATTGTTATTATTATTGTTTCCTGTGTTATCGAGTCAATGGTTGCGTAACCTTATCGTCGGGGCAGATGCGAGGGGCCTTTCTGGGCGGCAGCAGGCTTGCTAGGGTTGGTTGCTCTAGCTCCGTACCCTATTCCCTCACTCGCCTGGTCCGGAGATTGCCAGGGGGTGTTGGGTCGTAGGATTAGGTACATCCGGAGTACCCTTTGGTGTTTGGGATGCCGGCATATCGTGATCGAGTCGTGGTTCATGGATCGAGAATCGAAGACTTGGAGTGATAAGGGTTATCGATCGTATCCTTTTTAAAGTGTGGAATTAGAATTGTTATCCATTGTTTATTTATTGTATTAAATGTGTTAAGTTGCTGCATTGCACGAACCCCCGGTATATTGTTCCCGTTTCCCCTTCCTCGCTGAGTATACATGTTGTATACTTACCCTCGTTTCTAACACCTTTCGGGTTTAGTGCTATCAGAGGTAGAAAAGAAGGCTCGAGAGTTTTGTAATTGATTATGCTGGCTTACGTGGATTGTCATTGAATACAGTTTTGTAATTGTAAAGTTAAAATTAGAATGTATTGATAGTTGCGAATGGCTTGTAATGTTGTAATAACTAGTAATCTTTACTTTATTGTCTAATAGTTGCATGCTTGCATGTTTTGACTGATTGACGGACTTAAATTATAAGAAAGAAAACTAGTTAATGTTAGAGTGGTATGATAAGTGAGATTATAATCATGAACCTTTAACAGTTAATGAATGCATGCTTGTATGTTTGATGGTTAAGTTAGTCTAAGGCTCGGATGGCTTTGAGATGGGGCATGGTTGGAGTTGGAGTTGTATGAGAATGATGTGGGTTATATTTGTGGCTTTATTTACTGTTTACAGTTATCCAGTTAGTCCTATAAATAGGGAAAACTCCGTCTGTTTTTTCTAAATTCTGTGACTGGGTTTGGTATTGGGATGAGTATAGATTGTTTAATAGAACTTCTGGTTTCGTGAGGGGCCGGGGTATTACAGGTGGTATCAGAGCTTAGATGCTCTCAGCCGGGATAGGGTCTTTGGACTGTTGGGTAGTGAACCTCGAGTGCGTGCTTGTGAAATGTATCTTGATTAGGTGTGTGCTTCGTGTGCCTTGAAAATGTGAGTGTCTTTTGTGCAATCTTGTATCCTGAACTTAATATGTGATCTATGTGATAGTGATGTGTACTGTGTGTTATATAGCTAATCATGAATCGAATTGATCTCATGAATCGCTACTTGGTCGAAATGTTGATTGTAACGTGTATACTTGAGTGTCTCGGCATAGTTGTGTTGTGAATTGTATTCATTGAATGTGACTCATATTTGAACTATCTTGTTGATTAACTTTGTGTTATAAAACTTCTGGTTATATAATAGCTTGTGTGATATATGTTAAAATCTCCTGATATATGAACATTACATCAATTACATTAGGTGATATCTTGGTATTCATGCATTGTCCCCTTAAATCGGTAAGTAAGCATTCTCCCCTGAAAGAGATGGCCATTGATGCTGACTGGTGAGAGAATAATGGTTCAACCTGCTATTGGGATCAGTGAAGGGATTTGATGCCCCGAGATTAAATTTGGACTCTCTTGGTATTTCTTAAACGGTACTTCTTGGCTTGAACTCCTATTTGGGAATATCGGATAGATCTTCTAGTTGGCGTCATATATGGAGGTCTTATTTGATACTCTTATTCAAAAGAATTCATCTTTATGAGTATTGGTCAGTATTCTTTGCGCACACTCCCACTTGGATTTCTTGTTCGGGATTTTACCTATGGTACTACCTTGATATTCTTATTGAGTATTTTCTTCAGTATTTTCGTCTGGTATTCTTGCCTAGAGATTATTTGGTATTTCCTCTGGACTACTGGTATAACGAGTATATTGGGGATTCTTATTGGTGATTCATAATTAGAGAGATTCTTATTCCAACTTCTGGATTCGTATACTTATTCGGAGCCTTTATTTGGCATCCTTAATCAGATTTATTGGTGGTATTTTCTCGGAGTCCCAAGCTGGACATCTAATTAGGCCTTTATTTGACAATCTTGAGCCTTTATTTGACAGTTAGAGTTGGGATTCACCGGACTTCCTTCTTGGGAATTTCTTGATATTATCCGGGCATTTTGGATATGAGCTGCAAACTCTTCTTAATGGGATTTCTTTTGGTGCTCTCTCAGCATTAGTGAATGGCCTCCTCGTGTGACATTCTTACCGGACTCCTATTAGGTATTTTCATAGGAGCCTTTATTTAGCTACTCCACTCGGGTTTCCTTCAGTGACGTTCGCTCTTCTTAGTTTCCTTCGGCATTACACTTCTTGACTTCAAGTTCGACGGAAACTGTTGCAGTTCTTGGAAGTCATTTCAGCTCAAGAAATTGCGAGGACGCAATTTTTGTAAGGAGGGGAGGATGTGACACCCTGAACCCAGGACTTCATTAATTGCATTCATTAAATGGTTAACTTAGATGTAATTTAGCTAATTACTTCATTTTTTTATATTTCTATAAATTCAAATATTTCTTTTCATGCATTTTATATTTTTATAAAATACTACATATTTTTAGGGGACTATAACCCCTAACCGTACGTGCATTGCATATCAGGATCAACGGGAAAAAATTTACGAAATGTGTGATGAATAGTACGAGCGGGATTTTTTCAGATTTTTCAGATTTTTGGCATTTTATTTTGCTGAAATTTAATCACCCAAATGACCCATTTACCCTTACTAAAATACCCTATTTTCTTGACCTACCCTTTGACCATCTCATGAGAATATTATAAGCCAAGAAACAAAAAAAAAGGTCAAAAAAATGGCCAAAAAAGAGTTACGGGAATAGTAATTTCTCAACAAAAAAAAAAAAAAACTTCTTGCTTCATTCTTGCTTCCATTGCTTTCCAAATTGGTTGTGCTTCATCCTTAGGACCTTAAGACCATTCTTTGATCTTCAAAAGAGGTGAGGGTACATTCTATTTTTGTATTAAATTCAATTAAAGTTTGTGTCATTATTTTTGTGATTTAATATTGTAGTGGTTTAATGCTTGTTTCGTTGCTTCTTATATGCTCTAATGACTTCATAGAATATATTTGATTGTTTAAAATGCTTGTTGAATGCTTGAAAACGAAAATGGCACTTGGGGAAGATGATGAATAGTGTCAAACTAGGGTTTCTGAAAAAAAGTTATAATTTAATTCGATTCGAGGTTTCTAGTAGTTGTTAATTAGGTCTATAAGCGTGGGAAAAATGTTAATTGCACTTGCTATGTTCAAAATTTGAGAAATTTGATCAAAATATGCTACTTTAATAAGGGGTTTCGGGGTTAACTTGAATCCGGGCACGTTTCGAGGTTATGGCTAGTCTTTATTAAGTATTGAAACCTTAGAAGTGTTTTCGTTTCGCTTGTTTGGGTTTCAAAATTGGTACTTGTAGTGTAAACCCACAAAGAGGCATTTTTGGTGTTTTCGTGTACTTGTACTCTAGGTTATGATTTGGAGGTTCTAAATGAGGTATTTAGGTATCCTTAGATTGGTAGAATGGTTAGCTAGCTTAATTTGATTATTGAATTCCGGTAGGAAGCTAAATAGCCTAGTTGAACAAAGGGGAAATGAATAAATTAATTGCTTTAGTACTTGTATTGCTTTGTAGTTGCTCCTAGCGTGTCTAAATGCTATTCTAAGGTATGTGTGAGCTTTTGGTTAAGTTTTGTGAAAAGTATAATATTGACCCATTTGTGTTCGCATAGTTAATTTCATGATAATTGCTTTATAATTGAGTAATTAAATGTTTATATGCCTTTGTGTAGTGTACGTATTATAGTAGTGAAGTCTCGTGAATTAAGTTGCTTGGTTTACATGGCTTTGGTTGAGTATGAATTTAGAATGGACTAAAGAAACTAGTAACGAACCATGGTAATAATTGTTGTTAGTTGATTCTTGATTGATTGGATAAATGTTTAGATGTACTTTTGTAACAAGTTCATCTATTCGGAGAAGTTGTGAGTTAAGTTATATCGATACTAGTTAAAGATTGAGTAAACATGTTTATATTGCTTATTAATTGCATTATATGTGTAAAGATACACTTATATAACTTATTGGTTAGATGTTATATAGTGTTTCTACTTATATGAATTATCATGGCTATGTATATGTTATTTATTATGCTATTGTCTTTGTTTGATACTTGGAAATTAATGAATGTTGCATATGTGATCACTTGAGTTTATGTATTGTTCAAATATTGATTAGAATGATTGTTAAACCATGAAATATATTGTTAGTTATGTGAATTAAAGGGAATCAAATAGAGTTGGATAAAATTAATGGCTTTATGAACTAGCTTTAGTTGACAATAAGAAATCACTTCTTATGCATATAGTTGATTGTATTAGGTAGTGATAATTGAAGGGAATTGATGCTTTTGGAGAATATTGAAGGAATCTTGGCTTAATTCGCACAGGTTTGACTTCCTAAAAGGTGAGGGATCATTTCTATGTGCATTCTATGTGTCTTACCTTGTTATATGCTAAATATTCGATACTAAGTGATTTAAGTGTTTTAGTTGGATTAGTTTAGCAATTATAGACTAATAAATGTATCATATTTCATCGTATGACGTGATTGATGATGTGTGTGCTCGAGGACAACCTCTTTTGTTGTCCTCCTTGTTTGTATATTGGCTTATTTTGTTATATTGTTATTATTATTGCTTCCTGTGTTATCGAGTCAATGGTTACGCAACCTTATCGTTGGGGCGGATGCAATGGGCCTCTCTGGGCGGCAGCGGGCTTGCTAGGGTTGGTTGCTCTAGCTCCGTACCCTATTCCCTCACTCGCCTGGTCCGGAGATTGCCAGGGGGTGTTGGGTCGTAGGATTGGGTACATCCGGAGTACCCTTTGGTGTTTGGGATGCCGGCATATCGTGATCGAGTCGTGGTTCATGGATCGAGAATCGAAGACTTGGAGTGATAAGAGTTATCGTCGTATCCTTTTTAAAGTGTGGAATTAGAATTGTTATCCATTGTTTATTTATTGTATTAAATGTGTTAAGTTGCTGCATTGCACGAACCCCCGGTATATTGTTCCCGTTTCCCCTTCCTCGCTGAGTATACATGTTGTATACTCACCCTCGTTTCTAACACCTTTCAGGTTTAGTGCTATCAGAGGTAGAAGAAGGCTCGAGAGTTTTGTGATTGATTATGCTGGCTTACGTGGATTGTCATTTAATACAGTTTTGTAATTGTAAAGTTAAAATTAGAATGTATTGATAGTTGCGAATGACTTGTAATGTTGTAATAACTTGTAATCTTTATTTTATTGTCTAATAGCTGCATGCTTGCATGTTTTGACTGATTGACAGACTTAAATTATAAGAAAGAAAAGTAGTTAATGTTAGAGTGGTATGATAAGTGAGATTATAATCATGAACCTTTAACAGTTATTGAATGCATGCTTGTATGTTTGATGTTTAAGTTAGTCTAAGGCTCGGATGGCTTTGAGACGGGTCATGGTTGGAGTTGGAATTGTATGAGAATGATGTGGGTTATATTTTGGCTTTATTTACTGTTTACAGGTATCCGTTTAGTCCTATAAACAGGGAAAACTCCGTCTGTTTTTTCTAAATTTTGTGACTGGGTTTGGTATTGGGATGAGTATAGATTATTTAATAGAACTTCTGGTTTCGTGAGGGGCCAGGGTATTACAGAGGGAGTTACAAAAGGAGACATGGTGACATAAGGGGTACTGGTAAATTAAATGTTGAATGACTATATGCTCGATAAAGCTCAAACAAACCATCTTTGTAACTTGTTTTTGAAAACAATTTTAAAAGACTTCTTGTCAAAGTTTTGTTTTAAAAAACATAGTTCTAAAATGTGTTTTGAGCATTTGACATGTTGTGTTTTTATCTTAAACTTTTTTATTCCTTGCAAAAACATTTTTTTAACTTGTCTTTCCACTTGCCTATAACAAAACCATTTGAATCGGACGAAGTAGTTGGTCAAGGATCTCTCAACCGACTCATGTATGGAATGCAGGGGCAAGTCGGTTGAGGCAATCGGAAGCCAAGTCGAACGAGGGTCTCGCCTGACTCCCTCGACCAACTAGATCGTGTGTTTGAAAAATATAGCCATTTATGACCATTGAAAATGTTTTCTATATATATTCAAACACCCCCAATACTCAAAACACCTCTTTCAAGCACAAATATTTGCTCTACAACTTTCATATCTTCAAAACACATTTGCTTAAACATTTATTGAGCTTAATCTTGCAAATCAATTGAGCACTCAAGAGCATTGAATTGTATCTATCCACTCTTAAAGACAGTTCATTGTACTCATCTTTTATTCAATCTTATTATGAGATAAACACTACTATAACTTTGAGAGAATCATTGTATAGGGAGTGTTTGAAATCTTCTTTGTGGTTTCAAAGAAATGAAGTGGATTGTACAAACTCTTGTTGAGTCAAGAGGCCTTGTAGTATTGGTTTGTGCTTCACCAACTTGTGTAAAAATATTACTAGCAGAGCTAGTAAAAAGCCTAAAGGAAAAAAGACCTTGAGTGGTGAAATAGATTAACGAATCACCCAAAAATTGACGGCTTCATCTATTTCTCTCTTCTCTCCTTATCTCTTTTATTTGTGTGCATATATTATGTTTATTAAATTGCTTAAGAGAATTCACTACCTTTTATTATATCTGAAAAATTAGTATTATTCCCTCCCTCCACCAACCCCCCCCCCCCCCCCCCCCCGCCCCCCCCTCCCTCTCTCTTAAGATATCTTGAACCTACACACCTTGCTATATTGTTTCTCAAACCGGGTTAGTCTGCCATCTTTATTTGTAACCTTTTGATTTTAATAAAATCTATTTCAGACAAAAGAAAAAAAAAAAAAAAGAAGCTTTAGAACAGCATTCGACCGCCTATCTAACTGATCCAAGTGGTCAACAAATTCGAATGCAAGCAAAAAAATTATTCGTATAAGCCTTTATACCATACAACTCACTGGATTTTACGAGTGTGGTGCACACAGGCTAATGGACCTGAAACCATTACAACTCACTGGGTTTTCCTTCTCCGGAATTAAGACAATTGATATCGAAGTGAGTACTAAGGAGCTCCCCACCTAAAAAGAATTCATTAACAGCTGATAAAACTCCCCGCAAATAATATCCCAACATTTTCTGATAAAAATTTTCGAACTAAAATCCACAGGCATGCAACTGAACAAGCCTCAATTTCAAACACCAAATTCATCGATACCTCCAAGACGGTGCTTTATATAAACAACAAAATATATATATATTTTTTGATATTACATATGCCAAGATCAACAATAAAGAGGACAAAAAACCAAAGCTACAAAGTCATAAGATAGAAATTAGATTGACCACGGAGCTTTAGTGAGAATGCCTAGAAAAGACAAGAACTAGTACATAAAATAGTACATCTTGAACGGAACGAAGGTTTGAAACAAGTGATCTCCAAATAAATTAATACCACAAATAAAACTAATCATGTGTGTCTTAAAGCCCTTGTGAAAGCCCACCGAAAGAGCTTATGAAACTCCAAATTCTGCACTTCAATTTTCTTCGCATTGGTCATAGGCTCAAAATTCATGGCGCTTTTTGCAATAGGTAAAGCATGGTACATTCGAGACCCAGAGACAGAAGTTCCAGTGGATGAAGTTGGTCTACGGATAAAAGTTCTTCCCGAGGCTGACAAAACTTGTCTGTTTGATGGCTCTCCTATAGACTGAAATGAAAAGATAATGCATCTTGAACGATCTTAATCGAAATAACATCTAGAGAAACATTATACAAATCAGGTTTACAAAATTGTATCTCATCATATCATCAATGCCACTAGAAGGCCTACTATAACATTTTAAGTAAAAAAAACCACAAATTCTTCCTTCCAAAAAAAAAAAATAATAATAATAAATAAAAGCACAAGCACACACACCTCTCCTGAAAGAAGAGAGGGAACAGTCCTACCAATCGCAAAAAAACAAGAAGATGCAATCACAAAATAACAGGTACTAGAAAACGCACATCCAACAAAACATTAATATGCATGCTTGTTATCTCATCTCTTGATCACGCCGAACCTACATTCACCCGTTTTTTTGTAGCATCAAATGAAGCATAACAAAGATATGATACCTGCCAAGATACCTATGAAATTAAACATAAAAAGTATTAATTTGGAACTTTTGTTACATACTTCGTATGACTTAGCTGGGTTGTTGAAGGCTTCCCACTGCCTGTAAGACATCTTACCTACTAGAAATTCACCTGGTTATGATACGGCAGTTAGATAAATTTTCTTCCAGCCCATAAAATCAAACAACAAAAAATCAAATTACCTAGATACTTGTGAGACCACATGGTACGAGCCACTTCGCTTTTTTATGTACAACCAACATACAAATGACAGAGAAGTAAATTAGCATCATCAGTTTGGATGTAACCAAATACTAACCCTCCACAATATTATGATAAAGACAATACTGGTTTTTAAAAAAATAAATAAAGGTAAAGAAGACATCAGTAGCCAATTGTGGGTGCAAATGAATTAAACTTTTTGACAAAAAAATCTACTCTTGACTTATGAACAATCTCTACTTGACTAAAAACGTTTGAACCCCAATACAGAAATTGTGGAGCCAACATCACAAAAATATAGCATTCCATTGATCTTGTATAAATAATATTTGTATCCAGCCCATCAAAGTATGTTTGATATTTTCCAACTTTAGCGGCAAACATTACACTCTTCATTTTATACAAGTCCATATTAAAACTTACTTCCCTTCACCAAAATAAGATCAAACCGTGAAGTCAAGCTTGAACTATAATCTTTCATTTTAGAGGCGAGCTCTGAAAACTATATATTCAATCTGAGAGAGGCAACACAGAATTTCTATTCCAAACCTTTTATTTGATTTGAATGAGTAATGTTCAAAAAAGTGTATATTTGATTTGAAAGAGGCAAGCTTAAAAAACTGTATATTTGGTACAATTATCTTATTTGCACCCGCAATCAGGGGTCAAAGAAAGTTGAAATGGAACACGACTAAGGAAGACAATCCAAACCTTTGAATATCTTCTATGTTATCACATCCGACATCAATCCCTCCTTCCTCAAAGATCCAAGCAACTTCTTTGGCCAATTTCTCAAAAGAGTACTGCGAGCAAAAAGAAGAATCTTAACAAATATGAATTTCCTTATAAATAAAAAAGAAAGAATGGTCAATAAATAAAAATGAGAAAAAAATGGGCCTATCACAGTAATACATAGTTTCAAGAGAAGGACAAGGAAAATAAATATGTGAGAAGAAGCCTAACATATTTATATAACGAAGGATCCAATAACCACAAATACAGATATCTAAGAGGCACGAGTATGTACTTCCGTGTGCTCTAGCTGAAGATACTTGGCGAGTTGTTCACCAATCCTTTCAAATATTTCGACTAATTGCAACATTTCCACGAACCTAGCCTTCCTGTTTTTCCGTTGTTGCACCTCTTTTTTGTTACCAAGGGCATACATGGACCTTACGTCAAGCACACTCAAGGATGCAATCTCAGCCAAGAGAAAAGGACGAATTGTTGCCATTTTACCGAAATTATCTTCTAGAGGCAAAGGTGTAGTCAGAACTCTTTCACGGGCTACCATCAGTAATGTAGCTAACTCAACTACCTTTCCTTCGTTTGCATAATAATAAATTTCTTTTCCAATCTCATTGGTCTTTTGCGCAAGCAACCTCACAGTCTCCAAATGCAGTCTCAAATGAGGAGCACAAAGTCTAAACACCAGCTTAAACACAGAGTGGGTTCCATTCCAATTCCAATCATTGATGCCTTTGCCTTCCCTGTCATAAAAATGAATATAAGATAAGTTGCAACATTATCTATAGATGAAAGAAAATTATCTGCATGGTCCATGATAAGGTTAGAAGCATTGATACCTTATCGTATAAAGTGCAACATTCAGCGGCAGCTGCATCCCTTCCATACCAAATGGCTCACAGTCACATCTAAGGTTTGCTTCAGCTCCATTGTGTTCAAGAAATAACTTAGTGAGCTTAGGGCATTTATATGCAGCTGCAGAATGTAGTGCAGAAAGTCCTTCAAAACAGAATGCTGCATTGTAATATAATACTGGACCAGTTTCTCCATTTAGCACTGCAGTTGCACATTTTACAGAATCATATATGAAGAACTTCATATCAATCTGTTCTGGTATGCTTGGATATCCGCCAGAAACTTTTGTTTCCACAACTAATGTTTCCTTATCATCTTGTGCTAGGACGAAATCGAAGAAATTTTCATTAGGTTCAGGGAGATCGTACTTGAGTAAATGTTGGGAAGCCCGCTGATTGAGGAAGTCAAAAGTGAAGATAGGCTGTTTTCCACGAAAAAAAAGAAGTGAGAGGAAAGAAAAACCAAATTATATTTGAAGCAACATAAATGGGGAGCAGAGGAAGTAAGTAGCGGGTAGAGATAACAAGCTTGTGCAGATGTGCACTTATCAAGCCCTGCCATCGCAATTCTTGTGCTCAAACAAGTGGGGACTACATATCTTCACCGGCAAGAAAGGGAAATTTTTCACAATAGATTTTAAGAGAAAATAAGGTGATACAGTGCATACCCCTTCCATGATGACGTCTGCCAAGATTTAGACACCTACGCCCACAACAAGATATTAAAAACCTAAGCTTGAAGTTTGCCCGAAAAATGAAAAAGACAGCATCTTTGTAGTTTATCAACAATAGCCAAGAAATAAAAAGAACTAGGATAACAACAATAGCTGGTAATCATACCAAGTATAAAAGTACAAGACAATGATAAAATCAAGAGGATGCCTCATCAAACAAGAGAAAGTAAAAAGTTCAAACCTTTTTCCCGTCTCTACAATAACCTAATTAGATCAAGAAAGTATGCTGCCTTATCCAAAATTCACAAAAAATACCAACAAAAAAATTCATAAAAAAATACCAACAAATTAGTCAATGCGTGCTTTAATTGGAATGGGATACCTTAGATTTTGCTATGAATCAGCACAGGAGCAGAACAGAAGGTAAAAATCTTACCTTTTACAACATAATGAAATCAAGAAGATGCATTGTTGAAATTCAAACAAGAGAAAGTAAAAATTTTACACCTTTTTCCTCTCTAAAGTAACCTAATAAAATTCAACACAACAGAAGGTAAAAATATCTAACCTTTTGCAAGATAATAAAATCAAGTACATGTGTCGTGAAATTCAAACAAGAGAAATTAAAAAATTTCATAATTCAACAGCATAAAAAGTAAAAATTTTATCTTTTACAACATAATGAAATCAAGTAGATGCCTTGCTGAAATTCAAACAAGAGAGTAAAATTTTACACCTTTTCCCCTTTCTACAGTGACCTAATTATATTTCGGAAAGAGAGTGCTGCCTAACCCAAGATTCATAGAAAATATGAATAAATCTACTTTGTAATCCTATCATTTGTATAAGGTCACATTTATTATCCTTCACTTTAAAAAAAACCCATTTAATAACCCTTGACTTTGGTCAATTTTAACAAAATTAGATTTCTGTTAATAACAATAGTACAATTACTTAATTACCCTTATGAATTTTTTTTAAAGACAAATTAACCTCTTAACAAGAAAATCATAAACCAACCCATTGTCCCACTCCACGGTTGACCCCTACCCTAAATCCTAGATCCGTGCCCCGAATTCCCCTGTCATCCCTTACAACACTAACCCCCAGCCCCCTTACAACGCCGAGCCCTACCCTAAAACCTAAAGCTGCTGCAGTGGCACCTGTAAAACCACCAAACCCCTAAATGCAACAACCTCGTTGTAAGGTGCACCAAGAATCATAATAGTCACAAGTCACATTTTGCAGTTTCATTTGTGCTGCAAAAGTACCTGTATCACCACATATATCTAATGCAAGCCTAAGAACACCATTTGCTCATATAGGCAGCAGCAAAAGTTGAGTTATAGGCAAGTCAAGATCTGATTTGTAATGTAAAAATCTCATCTTTTCAAATTTGAAGTCAAATCCCATCTTATGCTTCAACTTTGCTAAATAGTGTAATGGCTCCATTAAACAGTGTTTTCAAGTAAGAGAGCAAAAAGATATGTGGACAGTTAGTTATTAGTGGTGGTGGTTGTTGTTCTTGAAAAGCAGTAGCGGCGAGGGAATAGGTCGCAGCCACGGAGGATGAGGGACTGTGCGTGTGTGTTTAGTGTTTGGCATCGATGACCGATGCGTGCATTTGTGATCGTGTGTGAAGGGGGTGTGGATGATTTTTTTTTTTTTTTTTTTTTTTGTCGAAGTGGGTTGATGATAAAGAAGGGGTGTTGTCGGTAGTGGTATTTTTGTCCAAATAATATCAGCAGTAATGAATTCCGTTAATTGTTAACGGAATGTTGACATAAGGGTTACTAAATGAGTTTTTTTAAAGGTGAGGGATAATAAGTGTCACCTTAGGCAAATAATAGGGTTACAAAGTGGATTTAATCCTAGAAAATACTAACAAATAAGTTACTGCGTGTACCGGATACCTTAGATTTTGCTATGAATCTGCACAACAAACGAAAAAAATGTAAAAATCTTACCTTTCACCCCCTCCGTGCCGAAACCCAAATTATACAATTGAAAGACATCAGCGCATTACCCCGCCGCCTCGCTTTCTTCACTGCATATAAAAGAGCATAGTGTAACCTATTGGGCCAACCTTATTGTAAATTCACAAACACAAACCCAATCCATATATACGTCGATTTCGCTGGCCTATATGAATTTTTGGTTTTACTTCACTATTCATATCCTGAATAGAGTTAGATTGGGCCATCCTCATTTAAACTTCGTCCTGGACTAAAATAGTTTCAACTAGTAATAACTACAATATAATTTTTCCAAAAGGTTAATTGCACGGTTAGCCTCAAAAATTGAGAAGTTTTCAAATTAATCCTTATTATTTCAAAACATTCATATTAATCTTTGATGTGATTCTACATACTTTGTGTCAAATAAGTCTTTTTTGTCTAATATCAATTTAATATTAATGGAATATGAATAAGACCACATACTACCCCAAAATAGTCTATTAAATTACCAAATGCACCCCAACTTCTACCTCTACCACTACTAGACCAAAAATGAAACCCCTTCCAAAAGTCTTTCATCTATGAGCCTTTGTATAGGCAAAGGCTTAAACTACAATACAAGCTTAGCCTATCAACATCTTGGATTACATTACTTTCTCGACAAACTTATATTAGCTTTTCTTATTTGCCTAGTAGATATTATCTTACAACTTGAATAATATAGATAAAACAACTTGTAAACTTGTCAATTTTACCCAATGCTTAACTCCATAACTAACCCCTTTATATTAACTTATCCCACCCCAATGAACCATCACCCTCGATTAAATCCCTAGCCCAGCCCCTCAAACGAACCCTGACCTTAGAATATAGCTAATACAATTTATATACACTTGGAAGGGGAACTAGAACAACCAAGTTCTTAGTTATGTCTTGTATTCTCTTGTATTCTTCTTCTCTTGAATATGTATCTTTTTTCTTATATCTTTTCTGTATACTATGTAATGCCCTAATTCCTCACGAGATCGGAGCTCCAACCCAAAACCCGAGATCACGGAAAACGAGAAAAAACGGGCAGAGTTTTCCCTATTTTTAAGTTATTTCACCACCTGCATGCAGAAGAATTCTCCACAACAACAATAATTTCAACATTTCCACATACATACCAAATTCCAAGCCATGTTCTAGCAATAGTTCTAGCTCGCCTTGTTAGACAATGTGTATAAATACATGCCACTCTAGAACTGACTTTAATCTTAATTACACACTTTTGCACAAGGAAAATACATACAAGTCTAGTATGATTAAAGATAGAATACAAGTCCTCAACACTAACAATAACTTTAACATTACATTACATTATATTCCCATCAACAAGGCACAAATGGCATCCTCTTAGCAAACAAGAAGAAAACACAAATTCTATCCCCTGGAACTAGCCCAGTTACACCTGAAATGTTAGAAAAGAGGGGTGAGCATACACTATGCTCAATGAGGGAGGAATAAACGTGGAAGTTTTTGCAAACAGTTTTCGTGCAATGCATATAAGATAATTAGCATAAGTCTATAGTAAGCATTCAATATATGCAAGAAGGTAACATCATTGGGTACACTTTAAATCACTAAGAATATGAATGTTAAATACTTTACTAATCACGTGGAAGTAGTTTTATTCATGTTAAATTGAAAGCATTAAACCATATAACGTTAATTAACTACAATAAAATGATATAATCTCAAGTAACTCTCCAAGAACATAGAGCCCAAGAGAGAGCTTCACAAGGTTGAATACATCGATCATTTGTTTATACAATTACCGTGAACTCTTTCACTGATCGTTGGCACATTCAGGAGTTATACTCCGACACTATCAAGTGATTTACATTGTACCTTCAGGAACTATTATAACACCCCGATCACTCACAAGACTAGAGCCCCGATCCCATTCCCAAAGGCACGAAAAATGAGGAAAAAAGACATAATTTTCCCTGTTTCTAGGATTAACCACAAACCGAAACTCAGAAGAAATGCCCACAAACTGCAATATAACATTTCTAAATCATATACGACTTCCTGATAATATATCTAGCCAAGTTCTTAAGGCCATCCGAGCCTTTCTACCTAAACAAAATAAAACATTCATGCATTCATTTTCATTAGCTACTGAAAACTAAGGTCTTAATTCCAATTATCATACTACTCTAATATTCTCTACTTAGCTACCTTAGGTATTAATTCGTTCAACCAACTTTAGCTTAATCCATACAAACATGTGAGCTAAACCAAGCAATAATGTAAATCATTAAAGTTGTTAGAGGTCAACTACTAACTATCTAATCATACAATATTTTAATCTTCACATTACAATCCTCCAAGATAACATACAACATACAAGACCATAAGGTCTCAAAATAGATCACAACATAGCAAGATCACATCCAACACACAAGCCATTCAATTTCATCAAGCAACAAATCAAGGCAATGGACCAACTTGCACTTCTTCCTCAATAATCAGCTGGGGATCTATCTCAACCTCTCCTAAAAATTGTTAAAAAGAGGAATGAGCAAACACAGTTACTCAGTGAGGGAGGGGAACAATTAACCAGGGTGCTTTCAAAATCCTTTTCGTGCAATGCAACAATTAGCTACAAGATAAACAAAAATAACAAGAAATTAAGCACATAAACAACTATATTACACTATTAAAAAGGATATAGTTCGATAACCCTTATCACTCCAATTTCTCGATCCACGATCCACGAACCACGGACTCAATCTCGATATGTTGGCATCCCAAACACCATTGGGTACTCCGGATGTACATAATACCTACGACCCAACAGCCCCTAGCAATCTCCGGACCAGGCGAGTGAGGGAATAGGAAACGGAGCTAGAGCAACCAACCTTGGCAAGCCTGTTGCTGCCCAGAGAGGCCCATCGCATCCCCGCTGATGATGAGGTTGCGCAACCACGATGCAATTCACTCAGGATATAATATACAAGATAATTTGATAACCACATAATTGAGGGATAACAAAGTAGGTTGCCCTCGCACATAAGTTACAATAGTTAAACAATATAATAATATAACAATATAACAAGATATAAGCATATTCTCACAAAGTTGCCACGCAACTCAACTCACGAAACTTCACCAAAAGGATAAACATTCTATGCAAATTCATTTAAACTCTTAACTAATCAATTAAAAGTCAATTACTAGCAAATATTTCCCTTTTCCATAAATTAGCCCCTTTTGCCCAATACAAGCACATACAAAACGAAACCCAAGAAAACCACAGCCCAATTATTCCATACTTCTAAAGATACTTTATGATACCTTCTAAAGCTATGAAAACTCATTTTTAACTACATCTACTACAAAAGCCCCAAAAGTCTTTTAGTCACTTTACACTATAATTACCCAAACCACTCATTAATTTAATGCCATAAAAGCATTTTAGACACTGCCTAACATAATTAACACTAACCAAAGCATCCACACATATCTAGACAACCAAGCCACACAAGGCTCCTTTAGTATGCTATCCAATTAGGAAATTTTATTCAAGTTTTATCCATTCTAAACACTAACATAGGTTCAATAACACCTATGACATCATTAGATATCATAGAATTAAGCTCATATTCAAGAATTAACAATAAACTAAGGAAATCACTATTCATCATGTTCAACAATTTTCTACATGCAATTTTTATCCATATACTAGCAATATAACCATAAAAGTTTACTCTACACTCTTAATAACTATCATCACAAGCAAGACAAGCCATAAATCAGACATTTAAAAAAATATCAAAATTTATATAAAGCTTGAAATCATAAAAATGCCATGTAAAATGCATTCTCTCACCAATTATAACTTTTAGATGCAAGATGGAAGCTTAGAACCTTTGAAAATCCCCTTGAATTAAGCTACAAGCCAAGCCCTAGATAATTTTTTTTTCTTTTCTTCTCTACCTTGGTCGTTGGCCAACTCTTTTTTTTTGTCATGCTTATATGTGTGTATATATGTTATATGTATATAAATGTAAGATTTGGGCTTTGGGTTCGGATTATAATACTTAATTTAGGTGATAGTTAATGGACCAAAACTGTCATAGAACATCTAATGGCCTAATTAAAAAGTCTAGCCAAATTTACTATTCATTACATGATACTATTCCCTCAGATCTTTCCCGTAATGCTCTAAATGAAATTCTTTCGATAGACGTACCTTAGAATTAGTTTAAATAAGGTAAATGTGTATGTCAAATAATTAAATAAAATAATTTGAAAAATCACTCCGGGCTCGTAACTCTTTAAACAAATAATAAAATTTAAGAAAATAATGCAAGAAAATAAATCTAATTAATGCAACTATCAAAATAATAGGTTATTTGTTTTATATAAATTAATTAAATATACTTTGCACATTTTAAAAATATATGAATAGTATTCCTGCTAATAAATGTAATTTATTAAAGTAGACACATAATTGCATTCAAACACTTAAACACATATTTAAATATATGCAGACAAGTACTGTTTACTACATGCTGGATCTGGGGTGTCCTACTCTCCCCTCCTTCAAACAATTGCGTTCGCGCAATTCTTCTTTCAAAAGAGTTCTATATTAACTGCAATTACTCTAGTTCCAGCGTACAAATTGAACCCCGAATACTAACTTCGATCATCCATAGATGATTGTGAAGTTGAAACTCAGTTCAAAAATAGTAGACAGAAATCCCAATATGAACTCTAAGAACATACTAACGAGAAATCCCGATTGAGAATGCCAAATAAAGGCTCCGAGTAAGGATACTAATCCAGAAGTCCGAATAAGAATCCCTTCGAATATGAACACCACATAAGAACTCCTAATATGAATATTACATAAGAAGTCCAGAGAAGTAATCTAAATATGAATACTAGAGAAAATACCGAATATTACCGAATAAGAACTCAGGTTAGAATTCTGAAGGAGATTACCAAAGAAAATATCCATTGAGAATCCCAAACTTGCTTCTCGAAATATCCACTGACATAAACTACGCCGACTCTGTTGGTCCACATCTTCAGGACACCCGTTTCTGGCTTCCTCTACAGGGGGAGAGTTTATCTACCAATTCAAAGGACAATGCATGTATGTAGTTGGGTTGACTTAAAATAAACACTTAGTACAAAATATTACAAATAACTAAGGTAAGTAGCTATTCAAGGAATGACTTAGATGCACGCATAATCACATCATTAAACATATCATATAGGGTTTATAACACCCGAACCGCGCATGTAGACATTACATTAATTTGCATATAATCATTACATTAAATTTTATATTTCTTGAAGAATGTGCATGATGGCTGTTTACATTCTTTTAATTATATATTTAATTGACATGCCCGGAATAACTATTTTATTATTTTATTTACTAAAATTTGCCTTATTAATATTTCAATTGATTTAAATTTACTATTTAAATGTGGAGTTCCAGACCCAGGAATAATTATTTTTAATATTATTATCACCATTTCCCTTTTTTTAAATTATATTTAATTGATGTACGAGAATCAATTAATTATTATTTTCATTATGTGTATTTAATTAGATTATATCTAAATGACTTACTGGAAAATTACTTTGCTATTTTATTTATTTAAATTAATGTACAAACCTTTTTTTTAACTAATTTATTTCACTGTTCGAATAAGAAGCCGAGCCCAAAACTGAACGGGTTATTTGATTATGTTTAATAATTATATTTATTTAATTTATATCCGAATAATTTACATGAAATAGTTAACTTATTATTTTATTTAATTGTAATTGTCCTATTTTTTTAATTAAATGATTTATTTTTACTATCTGCATTGTTATTTGTCAATACCCTAGTTTTAGTTCACAGACTTCATCACCTAGGGAGCTAGAAATGTGACACTTGGCCTTGGAAGCTTCTACCTTATTCTTGATCTTGTTGACTTAGTTGTAACCACACAAATTAAGTAAAATAACAAAATAATAATAATAATAATAATAATAATAATAATAATAATAATAATAATAAAAGACACAAATCACACACCACACATGACTTTAGCTTAGCTTTACACACATAAAAACATACAAATCACTCATACACGCTCTTACCCGTCGGACCAAAGAAAAAAAGAAAAAAAAAGAAGACAGTGAGCTCACCGTTGGGAAGAAGAGAAAGGGAGAAAGAAAGATGAGGAAAAAGGAAAGATCTTGGCCATTGTAGTTCAATCCTAAGTCCTACTTTGCATTTTCTAGCTTGTACAAGGCGAGGGGTTGTATCATTGTGTGTGTTTCTTGCATTTTTTAGAATAACATATTGATGTAAATGTTAAATTATGTTGTTTTAAGTGTGGTTCTAGCTAGCTAACTTGTTATTCAAGTAAATTATGGGTAGTAGAAGGTGGATTCTAGCTAAACTTGGTTATTTTAGTGTAATGGTTGACATGGTTGCTATTGTTGAAGTTGATGCAAAATGAAGCTTTGTTGTTGTTGAAATGTATGAATGAATGTTGACTTAACTCAAATTAGCTAGCTTTCATCATATAAATTGAAATTGCAAGAAAATAATTTAACTACATCATGTGGAAATGTGTGTGTGTGTACTTTGGGACTGACTGCCCCAGCGCCAGACAGTCTGCCGGCACTGGGTAGTCCCGGCTTAGAAAGGGCTACTACCGACTGCAGCATGGGCAGCAGCCATGTCCCTTTTTTTTCTTTTTTTTCCTTGTGAGTATTGTGGAATATTAATTTATTAGTGATATTATATTGTTTTAGGCTGGTAAAATTCTTGAACTATTGAACTTAGTTGAAGCTTATGATTGGAAGTAGTAGTTAGTTGAAATGTTTTATCTTGAATTAGTTGAGCCACTATATTTCCTTTCCTCTTTTCCATATTTTGAAGACTTATGAGGTATGATAGCTTGAGAAAGGTTAAATTTAGATTGAGTTGCTTAAACCTTCTATTGAAATATTTCTAACTTTTAAGTTATTATCTATGGGTGTTGAAGATGAATTATGCTAGTTATTGTACAAACTGTTAGCCTTGGACATTAATGTAGCTGTAGTTCATAAGAGAAAATAGTTAGCTAATTGGATTGTTAGCCGAGAGATTGTTCGGCCATCCTTGTATGAGTTAAATATTAACTAAGAAGATGATATTAATGATAACATATCCTATACTAATCTAATCATTTTCATCTCTAGCCAACATTAACTTTAGTCTTGTAGACGAAATGCTTTACTTAAATTGGTAACTAGCTAAGGGTTAGATGTTAGTTGGACTAAGTAATAAATAACATATTAGCCACGGAAAATTAAAAGAATGCATGAATTGTTTCATAGCCTATATGTTATCTAACTATATATAAACTTAGTTGCATTCAACTATATTATGCTAGATGGACTATCCTCTTCTTGAGTGGTTAATTGTTGAATGCTAGAAATGCTAATTGAATTTTCTTCTGTGTGCAAACTGTTAGCTAGCTAGATTCATGAATACACTTTTAAGTGCTTTAAGTGGTTAAACGGTTGAGGGACATTATAAACAGTGATGCAGTTTGTATAACATGTTATATTTGTTTTAATGTGATATTTTGATGTCGTACTATATGTGCTTATCGAATTCATTTTCCTTAAAACCCTAGATATTATTGAGTAAAATATCGTACCTATCATTATTATTATCGTGGTTACGCAACCATTTGGGCATGGTAATGTCGGTGAAGCCGAGCGACATCAAGCTTGCCGATATACCTCGGTTACTATAGTACCCAGTCCCTCTCTCGCTAGGGATGCCGCCCTGGGAGAGTTGGATCGTAGGATTTGGAGTACATTCGGAGTACAACCACTGGAGTGATTGGGGTTATGCCGGCTTATCGTTATCATTATTGTTATCATTATCGTTATCGTTACTATATCGAGTTTGGTTTGTGGTTCGTGGTTCGTGGTTCTTGGTTCGTGGTTTGTGCTCACGATCGAGACCGTATCCTCTTATTGTGTGTATTACAACTTGTAAAGTTTAAATGATTATCTTTATTAATGTATTCCTTCGTACTTAATGGTTTACTTATTGTTTTTAACATGTCTTACTTACATGTATTCATGAAAGGAGTTTTCAAAACCTCCCTGCATTATTTCCCCTTTCCCCTCGCTGAGCATGTGTTTTCTTACCTCGTTTGCTTCACTATTTTAGGAGAGGCCGGTGAGGGTCCTCAAGATAGAGCTGAAGTTCTTCCGAGCTTGCATGAACATGGCTGATATTCTACTTTGATCAAGAAAATGTTTTATTTCTTGTATCTTGGAAATGTAAGCTTATTCTATTTTGGTCTCGAAAACTTATGTATAGCTTTGTAGTTCCTCAGAATTTATACTAGATTAGGATAGCTTAAATCCTGGTATTTAGGAACTTTAAATTTTATGTCTTACTTAGTTAGTCCTATCATGCTAAAACTTAGGTTGAATGCCATAAATTAATTATGGAGCTGTCTAGACTTGAAATTGTGTTGCGGTCCAACTATTGTTAGCATTTGTTTTTTGGCTGCAAGTGTTGGTTTGACCTAAATACAGGGGAGACTCTGTCCTTTTTTCCTCTCATTTTTCGTGCCTTCGGAAATTGGGTCGCGGACTTGATTCCGAGAGGGATCATGTCATTATAGGGTTCACTTATTGCACAAAGAGGTCACATAGGTGCGCACATAATCACATAACATAGTACACACAACACATATCTTTCATTTATTACACAAATAAGTCACATAGATGCACACATTCATTTAAAACGTGTAAGAATAACATGCAAGCACACACACCAATTCAAAACATACTTCACATGCACGCACTCGGGATTCGCTACCCAACAGACCGAGGACCCTGTCCCAGCTGCGAGCTAACTAAGCTCTGATACCACCTGTAACACCCCGATCCCTCACGATACTGGAGTCCTGATCCCATTCACAAAGGCACAAAAAATGAGAGAAAATAGCTACTGAAAACTAAGGTCTTAATTCCAATTATCATACCACTCTAATATTCTCTACTTAGTTATCTTAGGTATTAAGTCGTTCAACCAACTTTAGCTTAATCACATACAAACATGCAAGCTAAACCAGACAATAAAGTAAAGCATTAAAGTTATTACATGCCAACTACTAACTATCTAATCATACAAGACTTTAATCGTCACATTACAATCCTCCAAGATAACATACAGCATACAAGACCATGAGGTCTCAAAATAGATCACAACATAGCAAGATCACATCCAACACACAAGCCATCCAATTTCAGCAAGCAACAAATCAAGGCAATGGACCAACTTGCACTTCTTCCTCAATAATCAGTTGGGGATCTACCTCAGCCTCTCCTGAAACATGTTAAAAAGATGAATGAGCAAACACAGTTGCTCATTGAGAGATGGGAACAGTTAACCGAGGTGGTTTCGAAATCCTTTTCGTGCAATGCAATAATTACCTACAAGATAAACAAAAATAACAAGCAATTAAGCACATAAACAACTATATTACACTTATTAAAAAGGATATAGTTCGATAACCCTTATCACTCTAATTCCTCGAACCACAAACTCGATATGCTGGCATCCCAAACACCAATGGGTACTCTGGATGTACCCAATACGTATGACCCAACACCCCCTGGCAATCTCCGGACCAGGCGAGTGAAGGAATAGGAAACGAAACTAGAGCAACCAACCCTGACAAGCACGTTAACCATAAAGAGGCCCATCGCATCTGCCCCGACGATGAGGTTGCACAACCACAATGCAATGCACTCAGGATATAATATACAAGATAATTCGATAACCACATAATCGAGGGACAACAAAGTAGGTTGCCCTCACACATAAGTTATAATAGTTAAGCAATATAATAATATAACAAGATATAAGCATATTCTTACAAAGTAGCCATGCAACTCAACTCATAAAACTTCACCAAAAGGATAAACATTATATGAAAATTCATTTAAACTCTTAACTAATCAATTAAAAGTCAATTACTAGCAAATATTTCCCTTTTTCTATAAATTAGACCCTTTTGTCCAATACAAGCACATACAAAATGAAACCCATGCAAACCATAACCCAATCATTCCATACTTCTAAGGACACTTTATGATACCTTCTAAAGCTGTGAAAGCTCATTTTTAACTACATCTACTATAAAAGCCCCAAAAGTCTTTTAGTCACTTTACTCTACAACTACCCAAACAACTCATTAATTCAATGCCATAAAAGCATTTTAGACACTATCCAACATAATTAACACTAACCAAAGCATCCACACACATCCGGACAACCAAACCACACAAGGCCCCATTAGTATTCAATCCAATTAGGCAAGTTTATTCAAGTTTTATCCATTCTAAACACTAACCTAGGTTCAATAATACCTATTGTAATACCCCAACCTGTGATAACTCGAACCCGGCATGCATTTAATAGCACTTGACTGCATTTGATTAAATGTTTAATTAGTTAAATCATCTAATTTTCACTGTTTTGCTATTTCTTTTAGAAGAATTCGAAAAGGATTTATATTAATTGATTAAAAGATTATTACCTATTTCTAATAATTGCAATAATTGAATTTATTCTCTTGTGATTAGTTAAGTGTCATCTAAAATGTTAATATTTAATTGCACTTGATTACATGTTTATATTTATTTGTTCATTTGTAACTTAACATTAACTTCATAATTCTTTAAAATGATCTAGAAATAGTTAAATTAATTATTCTAAATGAATATTGATTACCTTGATTGTTTTGATTATTTTAATAATCAGTTTTGGTTGTTTTGCATTAAAATCACTCGGTTTTCAAATAAATGAGGAAAGTAACTCCGAGCCGGAGTGAATTTTAAACTATTCTACTATTCTACTTTTCAAAGAATTAGAGTTTTATATTATTGTTCATCACTTTATTAGCGATCGATTAGTGACCGTTCGATCGTAGAATTTCAAAAATAAGAGTTAGAGAAATATTTTTCAGATTTAGTGAAAAATGTTTTTAGCTTAATTTAACTAGTTTTAGTTGTTTTAACTTGAATTGGATTTAATGGCATCAAAATAAGCTTATTTGATTATTTTTAACTAAAGTTTGATTTTGTAAATGACCAAAATGCCCTTGTCATCTTTTAAATAATAAAACAAGGCAAAAATCAATAAAAATAAATTACAAAATGCCACCCAAGTCCCCCCCATGGCCGAAGCCTTTCAAGAGGAAAAGAAAAGAATTTTCTTGCATTTTTCTTCTACAATTGCGCGTGGAATTGCTCGGGGGTCGTGGCTCGGGTCCTTGCGGGTCTTGGTCTTCAATCTCTGTGAGGGTTTTCACGCTTTTGTGCATTTTAATATGAATTTGATTTTTGAGTCAATTTTTTAGATTCGATATTTATCGCGTTATAATGCCTGTTATTGATTGAAATAGCTTGCTTAGGGTTTGTAGAGCATTGCTTGTTAGTTATTTAGCAATTTTTACGGTTAAAAATGCGTATTTGAAATTGGGGAAGAACATGAATAGTGAATTATGAATAGTAAACCCTAGAATTTCGGATTTCGATCTGAATTGCGATTGATTGATTTGGATAGGTGCCATTAGTGATAGAAAGATAAAATGTGAAATAAAAATGGATCGGCCTTTGTTAAAATTGGAAATTAGACAAAGAAACGTAAAGGGGCCGTTTGACCAAAAGTTGACCGTGCTCGAATTGAGTTGGGGGTTTTGTAATTAAGGGTATGGAAGCACTTTTGGCGCTGTTGTGGCGTTGATTGAGTGACCGGTTAGCATAGCTGTAGTTCAAATGCAGTAGGTGGACTTTCGGGTCTCGGGTGAGAAAGTGAAGTTTAGTGACATAGAAACGTGCCTTGTAGTGCCTGAGTGAATGTAGTGAAATCGGTTTCCTAAATCCGTAGCTCGTTTGCTCGGAATTGTCCTTGGAAGTTGGGGTTGAATAGTGATATTTGTTGTTTTCGTGTTTGAACTGCTGTTACTTGTTTAATTGTTGTTATTGTTGCTTATTATTGCTTGTTATGCTTGAAAAGTTAGTTGAATGCTAGTATTTTTTGTGATTGCTTGTTATCTCGTTTGTTGTCACTAGTTTGTATTGTTGTGCTATCGCTCGTTTATTGCCTTGTATCGAGTCTTGCAGTGCATAGTGTCTCGCGCGTGAGTGATGGGCCTCTCTGGGTAGCCTCGGGTTGCCAGTGTTGGTTGCTTTAGCTCCGCTGCTATTCCCTTTTCTCGCTTAGGTTGCCTCCCTGGGAGATTTGGGTCATAGATTGATGGATACTTCTGGGGTATTCCAAACTGGTGCTATAAGGTGGTTGCGTGCTTATTGTCATCGTTGTCAACATCAAGCTCGAGATTGATGTATCGCTTGTGAAATGGTACATTGCTCGTATGAGTGAACCATAGCCTTCAGAGTGTGGTATAGCTTTGAATGGTTGTGTTAATGCTTTCAGTAATTGCTTATTGTATTGATTGTTTGTCTTGATTGCTTATTTATCAGTTATATTGCTTAACTGTCTTATTTGCATTGCACGACTTTCTTTCTCTCCAACTCGATATCTGTCTCGCCCTCACTGAGTATACGTGTTGTGTATACTCATTCGTCACCACCACATTTCAGGAAATGTCATGTAGCTGGAAAGTTCGTGATTTCGTGAAAGTTCGTTGCCTGAAGAGTTGTCTTGCGTGCCTATGTGGCTTGAGTGTCGAAGTTGTAAAGATATATGTTTCCATATGTTGTAGGTATTTATTGCTAAAAGAAATGTAATTTAAATTTAGCTAAGTAGTTGAGGTGAATTGATAAGCTAGTTTATGTAATCAGTTAGCATAGCTTATCTTCAATGCATGTTTGTAATGTCCAAAGGAAAAGAGTTAGAATGGCATGATAGTTTATTTTATGCAGTAGCTTAGTATGGTTTAATTTTCTAGTTTGAATGTATTGGTCAAAAATGAAAAGAGATAGGTTAGCTTTTAAATTGGAAATGTATGTATACCCGCTGAGTTTAATTGTTGAAAACCAAGGCTCGGATGGCCTTGAGGAAGTTTTGTATGGTTGGACACGGCGTTGGTCCATTTAAATGCTATTGCAGGTTTTACATTTTGCCTAGAAACAGGGGAGACTCCGTCCGTTTTCCCTGAAAATTATGCCCGGGTTTGGATTTGGGTTGTGATTAGATTGATTGATAGAACTCCCGATCTCGAGAGGGATCGGGGTGTCACAGGTGGTATCAGAGCTTGTCTAGCTCATAAGCCGGGACAGGGTCCTCGGTCTGGTGGGTAGTGACCCTTGAATGTGTGCTTGTTAAGTGTGTCTTGAAAGTGTATGCTTGTATGTGAGATTATGTGTCTTGACTTGAATGTATGGACTTATGTGATATAGTTATGTGTTATGTGTTAAATGTTTCTCAAGAAAGGTGAAATGTCTAGTTGTCTATCGAGTTGACTTATTGAATCGACCTCGTGAATCGAATCGACCTCGTGAATTGCTATTTGCTTGAAGTATTGCTTGTAATGTGTGTATTAGAATGTCTTGAATTAGCTATGCCATGATTTGAATTGATTATGTTATGCTTGACTTGATTGTCGTGCTTGAGTGACTTTGTTGAATAGATTGTTTATAAACTCTTTTGTAAACTTGCTTGCATAATAGCTTAAGGTATATGTATAAATGTGATATATTGGCATTCATACATGTCCTATGGAAATGGTAAGTAAGTCCTCTTCCTCCCCTGAAGAAAGTGGTTCACCGCTGGCTTTTCAAGGTGTATGGATTGGCAGGAAATGAATGGCATTTGGCTAGCCTTTATTTGGAAATTGGTGTTTGCTTTTGGAGCTCGGCTATTGGCAAATATCTATGGCCTTCTCTGTGCTTAACAGTTGTGAAAGAGTAGTTTTCTCTTGGGGTTTTATTTGGTTATTCTTTGGAGCATTCTTGGGTTTCTTACTAGGTATTCTTTGGAGACTTCTATTGGCACTACTTGGTAGACTTGGCTATTGGGTTTTCAGTTGGACTTACTGCACAGTATTATCTGTGGTATATGTGTCTCGGTCTTTATTGGAGTGTTACTGGTATTCCTTATTGAAAATTATTCAATGGCATTCTCTAGGATTCTTAGTGGTCATTTATTTAGTATTACTTATTGGGCAATTCTTGGTACTTTCTTATTGGAGTATTGTTCGGGTATTTTCTTTGGCATCCCTCAGTTGGTTTGGTAACTGGAATCCCTATCAGACTCATTATCTCATATTACTTACGGTATTCTTTGGAATTCTTATCGGGCATTTTACTAGTATTTTCCTTATTGGCATTTATTGAAAGATCCTACACTTGGAATTCTGCTTGGACATATTAACTTGTACTGTTTACGGCTTCTCCTTCGGCCTTTCCACTCAGGGGAATCTATACTTGCTGTTTGACTAAGATGTTGCGGTAGGAACACAGTGATTGGAAGATTTTATTTAGAGGTTGGCCTTTGGTATTCTTCTCTATATTCCTTTACGGAACTTTCAACTGGGTTTATTTACGGTAGTCAGTACTGCATGAGGTGCATCGATTCTGGCTATCTCTTAACTTTCTTATTTGGTACTTGTTAGACTTCTATTGAAGATTCTTAAATAGGGTATTCCTTCGGTACTTTTCCTGCCATTAGTATGTGATATTGATGATATCTACAGTATCTTTGCTTCAGTCTTTAGTTGGTATTTCCTCGGCATTCTTGATTGGAATTTCTATTCGGGATTTCTCACGAGCATTCTTATATATTATCTTGCTCAGCAACCGATGAAGATTTATCATAGTTGGATTTTAGATGATGCAGAGTCCTATTGGAAGAAGAATTGCGAGGACGCAATTGTTTTAAGGGGAGGGAGGATGTGATAACTCGAACCCGGCATGCATTTAATAGCACTTGACTACATTTGATTAAATATTTAATTAGTTAAATCATCTAATTTTCACTGTTTTGCTATTTCTTTTAGAAGAATTCGAAAAGGATTTATATTAATTGATTAAAATATTATTACCTATTTCTAATAATTGCAGTAATTGAATTTATTCTCTTGTGATTAGTTAAGTGTCATCTTAAATGTTAATATTTAATTGCACTTGATTACATGTTTATATTTATTTGTTCATTTGTAACTTAACATTAACTTCATAATTCTTTAAAATGATCTAGAAATAGTTAAATTAATTATTTTAAATGAATATTGATTACCTTGATTGTTTTGATTATTTTAATAATCGGTTTTGGTTGTTTTGCATTAAAATCACTCGGTTTTCAAATAAATGAGGAAAGTAACTCTGAGCCGGAGTGAATTTTAAACTATTCTACTATTCTACTTTTCAAAGAATTAGAGTTTTATATTATTGTTCATCACTTTATTAGCGATCGATTAGTGACCGTTCGATCATAGAATTTCAAAAATAAGAGTTAGAGAAATATTTTTCGGATTTAGTAAAAAATGTTTTTAGCTTAATTTAACTAGTTTTAGTTGTTTTAACTTGAATTGGATTTAATGGCATCAAAATAAGCTTATTTGATTATTTTTAACTAAAGTTTGATTTTGTAAATGACCAAAATGCCCTTGTCATCTTTTAAATAATAAAACAAGGCAAAATCAATAAAAATAAATTGCAAAATGCCACCCAAGTCCCTCCATGGCCGAAGCCTTTCAAGAGGAAAAGAAAAGAATTTTCTTGCATTTTTCTTCTACAATTGCGCGTGGAATTGCTCGGAGGTCGTGGCTCGGGTCCTTGCGGGTCTTGGTCTTCAATCTCTGTGAGGGTTTTCACGCTTTTGTGCATTTTAATATGAATTTGATTTTTGAGTCAATTTTTTAGATTCGATATTTATCGCGTTATAATGCCTGTTATTGATTGAAATAGCTTGCTTAGGGTTTGTAGAGCATTGCTTGTTAGTTATTTAGCAATTTTTACGGTTAAAAATGCGTATTTGAAATTGGGGAAGAACATGAATAGTGAATTATGAATAGTAAACCCTAGAATTTCGGATTTCGATCCGAATTGCGATTGATTGATTTGGATAGGTGCCATTAGTGATAGAAAGATAAAATGTAAAATAAAAATGGATCGGCCTTTGTTAAAATTAGAAATTAGACAAAGAAACGTAAAGGGGTCGTTTGACCAAAAGTTGACCGTGCTCGAATTGAGTTGGGGGTTTTGTAATTAAGGGTATGGAAGCACTTTTGGCGCTGTTGTGGCGTTGATTGAGTGACCGGTTAGCATAGCTGTAGTTCAAATGCAGTAGGTGGACTTTCGGGTCTCGGGTGAGAAAGTGAAGTTTAGTGACATAGAAACGTGCCTTGTAGTGCCTGAGTGAATGTAGTGAAATCGGTTTCCTAAATCCGTAGCTCGTTTGCTCGGAATTGTCCTTGGAAGTTGGGGTTGAATAGTGATATTTGTTGTTTTCGTGTTTGAACTGCCGTTACTTGTTTAATTGTTGTTATTGTTGCTTATTATTGCTTGTTATGCTTGAAAAGTTAGTTGAATGCTAGTATTGATTGTGATTGCTTGTTATCTCGTTTGTTGTCACTAGTTTGTATTGTTGTGCTATCGTTCGTTTATTGCCTTGTATCGAGTCTTGCAGTGCATAGTGTCTCGCGCGTGAGTGATGGGCCTCTCTGGGTAGCCTCGGGTTGCCAGTGTTGGTTGTTCTAGCTCCGCTGCTATTCCTTTTTCTCGCTTGGGTTGCCTCCCAGGGAGATTTGGATCGTAGATTGATGGATACTTCTGGGGTATTCCAAACTGGTGCTATAAGGTGGTTGCGTGCTTATTGTCATCGTTGTCAACATCAAGCTCGAGATTGATGTATCGCTCGTGAAATGGTATATTGCTCGTATGAGTGAACCATAGCCTTCAGAGTGTGGTATAGCTTTGAATGGTTGTGTTAATGCTTTCAGTAATTGCTTATTGTATTGATTGTTTGTCTTGATTGCTTATTTATCAGTTATATTGTTTAACTGTCTTATTTGCATTGCACGACTTTCTTTCTCTCCAACTCGATATCTGTCTCGCCCTCACTGAGTATACATGTTGTGTATACTCATTCGTCACCACCACATTTCAGGAAATGTCATGTTGCTGGAAAGTTCGTGATTTCGTGAAAGTTCGTTGCCTGAAGAGTTGTCTTGCGTGCCTATGTGGCTTGAGTGTCGAAGTTGTAAAGATATATGTTTCCATATGTTGTAGGTATTTATTGCTAAAAGAAATGTAATTTAAATTTAGCTAAGTAGTTGAGGTGAATTGATAAGCTAGTTTATGTAATCAGTTAGCATAGCTTATCTTCAATGCATGTTTGTAATGTCCAAAGGAAAAGAGTTAGAATGGCATGATAGTTTATTTTATGCAGTAGCTTAGTATGGTTTAATTGTCTAGTTTGAATGTACTGGTCAAAAATGAAAAGAGATAGGTTAGCTTTTAAATTGGAAATGTATGTATACCTGCTGAGTTTAATTGTTGAAAACCAAGGCTCGGATGGCCTTGAGGAAGTTTTGTATAGTTGGACACGGCGTTGGTCCATTTAAATGCTATTGCAGGTTTTACATTTGGCCTAGAAACAGGGGAGACTCCGTCCGTTTTCCCGGAAAATTATGCCCGGGTTTGGATTTGGGTTGTGATTAGATTGATTGATAGAACTCCCGATCTCGAGAGGGATCGGGGTGTCACAGGATCCCTCATGAGACCGAAGCTCGCATCCAAATCCCGAAGTCACAAAAAACGAGAGAAAACGGATATAGTTTTTTCTGTTTCTAGGCCTATCCACATCCTTACATATAGAAGAAATGACCACAACCACAATATACAACATTCATTTTACAACTTCCTAAGTCTACAAGGCTATCCGAGCCTTTCTATTAATATAATATAACACACAAACATGCATTTCATTAACTATTGAAATTCTATGTCATAAATCTGCTTATCATACCAGTCTAATTTATTTACTGAACTTTGTTATATTTTAAGTCTTTCAACCTTCCTTTATTCAAACCACACACAAGCAAGCAACTAACTAAGCATTAAATCAAAGATTTAGAGTTATTACATATCATCTACCACTAACTAATTATACAAGACCTTAAATTCATATTATAATTCTTCAAAATAAATGTAAATACATACAAGACCCAAAGGTCTCAAAGCAAATTACAACCAAGCTAATCTATTAATTTATATAAGTTCACTTTGAGCAATTAACTAAACTAACATCTGCTCAAGGAGACTCTCAAACATTTTCTTTCTCAAACTTTGGAGGAACTAGACCTGAAATGGTTAGAAAGAGGGAGTGACCAAACATAGTTGCTAAGTGAGGGAGGGAAACAGATATCCGGGGAGTTTTGAAAATGGTTTCGTGCAATGCAAGAACCAATAATAAAGCAAATTAACAATACGAAACTAGTAAACAATTAAATAAGTTAAACAATTTAGATCAAAGAAAGAAAATCACCCATGATAGAACAAACACACTAAGCAACCTAGAGAAAACAATAACAATATATCACACAATACAAATGTACAAGCTAATTAACACAATAAAAGAACACAAACAATGACAACTTTCCAATGACTTAGGGCCCAAGCGAGAGTTACTAATTAAAGGATACGATGATGACCAGGAGCACAAACCACGATCCACAAACTAAAATAGACAATAATAATTTCGATATCAATAAGCCAGTATAACCCTTTATACCAAACGAGGGCTCTGGATAAACACCTCGTTAATCCTACGACCCAACTCTCCCAGTGCGGCATCCCTAGCGAGAGAGGGAATAGCTATTAAGGATGGACAACCACTGGCAAGCCCGATGCCGCCCAATGGGTGGCCACCACATCCGTGCGAATGGTTGCGCAACCACGATAACGATAACAATAAGTTTGCATTTTTGCTCGATAAATATCTATAATTTCCAAGAAAAACCGATTCGATAGCTATGCAAGATAACATATATGAGACAATTTTGCAAACAATATAAGTAAGATAACAATATAAGAATACTACAAACATTTTCTATTAAAGTAACTCTACAAGCTATTTCACGAAACTCCTACAAATAACTACACATGTTATACTAATGCATTTAAAACCCTTAGCCCATCAATTGAAGCCAATAATAAACAACAAATTCATCTTTCTATAAACCAACTCCTTTAGCCGAATTACTAGCTCACACTAATCGAAAGTCATGCAATCCAAAATCCAACTTTCTAACTTTCATAGGACACTTTATGACCCCTTTATAAGTCAAGAAAACCCACTTTTAACTATGTTTACCCCAAAACCCCGAGTTGCCCCTTTGTCTGACAACTACCCAAATCACCCCTCAATTCAATGCCATAAAAGCATTTTAAGCACTACCACACCTAATAAACACTAACTATGACATTCAATTGCACCCAAATTAACAATTTACGCGAAGCCCGTTTTTGAATTTAAGCAAATTTCGCAAATTCAATCAAGTTTATTCAAATTTTATTTGTTTTAATCACTAATCTATATTCACTAGCACCTATGGCACATTTAGATATCATATAATCAAGCTCACAATCGAATTTTAACTAAAACCCTAGAAATCTACTATTCATTATTTTCTCAAATTCACCCTACGCAAATAACCATTAACCAAGCCATTCAACCACTCAAAACAAGTCTCCATAGCATATAGACAATATATTATATAACATTCAAGCATAATATAAGCATTAAACAACAAATCTAGAAAATTATAAACTTAACATAAACTTGAAAATCATATAAAAATGCTAAATTCCTCACCAAAATAAGAGGTAGAAGCTAGGAAAGGCTTTTAGACACTTGTATTTGAGCTTGGAATGGATGATAATGGTGAAAGCTTGCAAGATTTTCTTCTCATTTGGCTCCAAGAAGCTCACGGGTTGGGGGGGTTTATTGTTTTTTATTTTGTTTTTTTTGTGTGTATTATATATATATGAATACATATATATGTATATATAAGATATATAAATAGATAGTATATTAGTTGGGCCTTAGTATAATGTGTATATATAAGTGAAATTAAAGCCCAAAAACTAATTACAACAAACTAGTTTAAAACAATATTTTTATTATTCATACAGTATGAATTATTTTCCTAATGTACTCTCTTGATGTGCTATGCAATTAAAATTTATGAACGTAAGCCCAACATAAGTGTATAATAAGGGAAAAATATGAATTTTACAAAATAAAATACTTTAATTTTTACTCTGGGCTTATGGCTCATTTTAAAAAGATAAAAATCAGTCTACGAGGTATTAGGATCAATCCCGTATAATTTAGATTACAAAATAATAGCTAAAATATTTTTATTTGAATTAATAAACTAGTGTCCCCTAGTAAAGAAAATAGGAAAAGTAGAAGAAAAATAAACTGCTATATAAATCTAAAAGTTAAAATAAACACATATATACACAAAAACACTTAAAACAACACATATTGGCATGCAATTATGTATGATGTGCTACATGCCGGGTCCGGATTGTTACACTTGTTGCATCATTAGATATCATAGAATTAAGCTCATATTCAAGAATTAACAATAAATTCTAGAAATCATTATTCATCATCTTCAACAATTTCCTACATGCAATTTCTAGTCATATACTTGCAATATAACCATAAAAGTTTACTCTACACTCTTAATAACTATCATCACAAGCAAGACAAGCCATAAATCAAACATTTATAACAATATCAAAATTTACATAAAGCTTGAAAACCATAAAAATGCCATGTAAAATGCATTCCCTCACCCATTATAACTTGTACATGCAAGATGGAAGCTTAGAACCCTTGAAAATCCCCTTGAATCAAGCTACAAACCAAGCGCTAGATCAATTTTTTTCTTTTCTTCTCTACCTTGGCCGTCAGCCAACTCTTCCTTTTTTTTGTTATGCTTATATGTGTGTATATATGTTATATGTATATAAATGTAAGAGTTGGGCTTTGGGTTGGGCTTATATTACTTAATTTAGGGGACAGTTAATGGCCCAAAGCTTTCCTAGAACATCTAATGGTCCAATTAAAAAGTCTAGGCAAAGTTACTATTCATTACATGACACTATTCACTCAGACCTTTCCCGAAATGCTCTAAATGAAATTCTTTCGATGGACGTACCTTAGAAATAGTTTAAATAAGGTATACGTATATGTCAAATAATTAAATAAAATAATTTAAAAAATCACTCCGGGCTCGGAGCTCTTTAAAAAAAAAAAGAATTTAAGTAAATAATACAAAAAAATAAATCTAATTAATGTAACTATCAAAATAATAGGTTATTTATTTTATATAAATTAATTAAATGTACTTTGTACATTTTTAAGAAATATGAATAGTATTCTTGCTAATAAATGTAATTTGCTAAAGTAGACAAATAATTGCATTCAAATACTTAAACACATATTTAAATATATGCAGACAACTACTGTTTACTACATGCTGGATCTGGGGTGTCACACTTTCCCCTCCTTCAAACAATTGCATCCGTGCAATTCTTCTTTCGAAAGAGTTTCATATTAACTGTAATTACTCTAGTTCCAGCGTACAAATTGAACCCCGAATACTAACTCTAATCATCCATAGTTGATTGTGAAGTAAAAACTCAATACGAAAATACCAGATAGAAATCCCAATATGAACTCTAAGAACATACTAACGAGAAATCCCGATTGAGAACGCCAAAATAAAGGCTCCAAGTAAGAATACTAATCCAGAAGTCCAAATAAGAATCCCTCCGAATATGAACACCACATAAGAACTTCCAATATGAATATTACATAAGAAGTCTAGAGAAAATACCGAATATTACCAAATAAGAACACAAATTAGAATTCCGAAGGACATTACCAAAGAAAATACCCATTGAGAATCTCAAACTTGCTTCTCGAAGTATTTCTTTTTGATCACTAACATAAACTACGACTGACTCTGTTGGTCCATATCTTCAGGACACTCGCTTCTGGCTTCCTCTATAGGGGGAGACTTTACCTACCAATTCAAGGGACAATGCATGTATGCAGTTGGGTTGACTTAAAATAAACACTTAGTACACAATATTACAAATAACTGAGGTAAGTAGCTATTCAAGGAATGCTAAGATGCACGCATAATCACATAATTAAACATATCATATAGGGTTCACTTATTGCACAAGGAGGTCACATAGGTACGCACATAATCACATAACATAATACACACATCATATATCTTTCATTTATTACACAAATAAGTCACATAGATGCACACATTCATTTAAAACACGTAAGAATAACATGTAAGCACACACAACAATTCAAAACACACTTCATATGCACGCACTCGAGGTTCGCTACACAACAGATTGAGGACCATATCCCGACTATGAGTTGACTAAGTTCTGATACCACTTGTAATACCCCGATCCCTCACGAGACCGGAGCCCCGATCCCATTCCCAAAGGCACGAAAAATGAGATAAAATAGATAGAATTTCTCCTGTTTCTAGGACTAACCACAAACCTGAACTCAGAAGAAATGCCCACAAACAGCAATATAATATTTCTAAATCATATACAACTTCCAGATAACATATCTGGCCAAGTTCTTAAGGCCATCTGAGCCTTTCTACCTATACAAAATAACACATTCATGTATTCTTTTTCATTAGCTACTGAAAACTCAGGTCTTAATTCCAGTTATCATATCACTCTAATATTCTCCACTTAACTATCTTAGGTATTAAGTCGATCAACCAACTTTAGCTTAATCACATACAAACATGCAAGCTAAACCAGGCAAAAAAGTAAAGCATTAAAGTTATTACAGGCCAACTACTAACTATCTATTCATACAAGACTTTAGTCTTCACATTACAATCCTCCAAGATAACATACAACATACAAGACTGTGAGGTCTCAAAATAGATCACAACATAGCAAGATCACATCCAACACACAAGCCATCCAATTTCAACAAGCAACAAATGAAGGCAATGGACCAACTTGTACTTCTTCCTCAATAATCAGTTGCAGATCTACCTCAGCCTCTCCCGAAACATGTTAAAAAGATGAATGAACAAACACAGTTGCTCACTGAGAAAAAGGAACAGTTAACTGGGGTAGTTTCAAAATCCTTTTCATGCAATGCAACAATTAGCTACAAAAGAAATAAAAATAACAAACAATTAAGCACATGAACAACTAGATCACACTTATTAAAAATGATATAGTTCAATAACTCTTATCACTCCAATTCCTCGAACAACGATCCACGAACCACAAACCATGAACTCGATCTCGATATACCAGCATACCAAACACGAATGGGTACTTCGGATGTACCTGATACCTACGACCTAACACCCTCTGGCAATCTCCGGACCAAGTGTGTGAAGGAATAGGCAACGGAGCTAGGACAACCAATCCTGGCAAGCCCGTTACTACCTAGAGAGGCCCATCGCATCCGCCTAGACAATGAGGTTGCGCAACCATGATGCAATACACTTAGGATATAATATACAAGATAATTCGATAACCACATAATCGAGGGACAACAAAGTAGGTTGCCCTTGCACATAAGTTATAATAGTTAAGCAATATAACAATATAACAAGATATAAGCATATTCTTACAAAGTAGCCATACAACTCAACTCACGAAACTTCACCAAAAGGATAAACCTTCTATGCAAATTCATTTAAACTCTTAACTAATCAATTAAATGTCAATTACTAGCAAATATTTTCCTTTTCTATAAACTAGCCCATTTTGTCCAATTCAAGCACATACAAAATGAAACCTAAGCAAATCACAACCCAATCATTCCATAATTCTAAGGACACTTTATGATACCTTCTAAAACTATAAAAACTCATTTTTAACTACATCTACTACAAAAGCCCCAAAAGTACTTTAGTCACTTTACACTATAACTACCTAAACTACTCGTTAATTCAATGCCATAAAATCATTTTAGACACTATCTAACATAATTAACACTAACCAAAGCATCCACACACATGCGGACAACAAAACCACACAAGGCCCCTTTAGTATGCAATCCAATTAGGCAAGTTTATTCAAGTTTTATCCATTCTAAACACTGACCTTGGATCAATAACACCTATGGCATCATTAGATAACATTGAATTAAGCTCATATTCAAGAATTAACAATAACCCTAGAAATCACTATTCATCATCTTCAATAATTTCTTACATGCAATTTCTAGCCATATACTTGCAATATAACCATAAAAGTTTACTCTACACTCTTAATAACTATCATCACAAGCAAGACAAGCCATAAATCGAACATTTATAACAATATCAAAATTTACATAAAGCTTGAAAACCATAAAAATGCCATGTAAAATGCATTCCTTCACCAATTATAACTTGTAGATGCAAGATGAAAGCTTAGAAACCTTGAAAATCCCCTTGAATCAAGCTACAAGCGAAGCCCTAGATCATTGTTTTTCTTTTCTTCTCAACCTTGGCCGTCAGCCAACTCTTCATTTTCTATTTGTTTTTCTTTTTGTTACGCTTATAAGTGTGTATATATGTTATATGTATATAAATGTAAGAGTTGGGCTTTGGGTTGGGCTTATATTACTTATTTTAGGTGATAGTTAATGGCCCAAAACTATCCTAGAACATCTAATGGCCCAATTAAAAAGTTTAGGCAAAGTTACTATTCATTAAATGATATTATTCACTCTGACCTTTTCCGAAATGGTCGAAATAAAATTATTTCGATGGACATACCTTGGAAATAGTTTAAATAAGGTAAATGTATATGTCAAATAATTAAATAAAATAATTTGAAAAATCACTCCGAGCTTGGATCTCTTTAAACAAATAATAAAATTTTAGTAAATAACGCAAGAAAATAAATCTAATTAATGCAACTATCAAAATAATAGGTTGTTTATTTTATATAAATTAATTAAATATACTTTGCACATGTTTAAGAAATATGAATAGGATTCTTGCTAATAAATATAATTTGCTAAAGTAGACACATAATTGTATTCAAACACTTAAACACACATTTAAATATATGCAGACAAGTACTGTTTACTACATGCTGGATCTGGGGTGTCATACTCTCCCTTCCTTCAAACAATTGTGTCTGTGCAATTCTTCTTTCAAAAGAGTTCCATATTAACTGCAATCACTCTAGTTCCAGCGTACAAATTGAACCCCGAATGCTAACTCTGATCATCTATATTTGATTGCGAAGTGAAAACTCAGTACGAAAATAGCAGATAGAAATCCCAATATGAATTCTAAGAACATACTAACGAGAAATCCCGATTGAGAATGCTAAATAAAGGCTCTGAGTAAGAATACCAATCCAGAAGTCCGAATAAGAATCCCTCCGAATATGAATACCACATAAGAAATCCCCATATGAATGTTACATAAGAAGTCCAGAGAGGTAATCCAAATATGAATACCAGAGAAAATACCGAATATTATCGAATAAGAACTCAGGTTAGAATTCCAAAGGAGATTATCAAAGAAAATACCCATTGAGAATCTCAAACTTGCTTCTCGAAGTACTTCTTATTGATTACTGACATAAACTACGGCCGACTATGTTGGTCCACATCTTCAGGACACCCGCTTCTGGCTTCCTCTTTTTGGGAAGAGTTTACCTACCAAATCAAGGGACAATGCATGTATGCAGTTGGGTTGACTTAAAATGAACATTTAGTACACAATATTACAAATAACTAAGGTAAGTAGTTATTCAAGGAATGACTTAGATGCACGCATAATAACATAATTAAAAATATCATATAGGGTTCACTTACTGCACAAAGAGGTCACATAGGTGTGCACATAATCACATAACACAGTACACACATCACATATCTTTCATTTATTACACAAATAAGTCACATAGATGCACACATTCATTTAAAATGCTTAAGAATAACATGCAAGCACATACACCAATTGAAAACACACTTTACATGCATGCACTCGGGGTTTGCTACCCAACAGACTGAGGACCCTGTTTGTAACGGCCCAAGTCAGGCAAGCTGCTCGGTACCGTGCCAGGACCGAGTGTTCAACACTTTTGAAAACCATTTGCAGAAGTGTTTTAAAGGAACAATAGAAGCGTTTACAAAAATAGTAAAGATAATCTGATAAGGTAAGTAGCAAAACTAGATTAGCACTTTCGTTATTTTATAAAAGTAATTTGTACAAACACCACGACCAAAATTGCACAAAATTTGTTATATGTACAACTATGCCTACAAGAGGTGCTATAACACAACCCACATAACTATTACTACCCCTCCAACACTATCAATTCCTGATCCTGATAGCCCCGGAAGTAAACATGTACCAGGATCGTAGGTCGGTCGCTTAGGACAATAGGTTGCCGATCCACAATCGTCTCTTATCGAATTTTACGCAGGATAGGAACAAGCGATGTCGGAGGCGGTGAAAGATCATCCTGCCTATAGTGGCGTGTTACTAGTATATCTATCTCAGGTGCGAAATGCTGATCTATCTCAGATAATCTACAAGATATGCACGTGCCCTTTCTACACATGATGACCTGTCGTGATGCAAACATGATATAAACACACGACAAGCACGCAAGATAAGTCAATAACCCAGCAAGGAACGAGAAAAGTGATAGTACATGCTGGAATAGATCAGGAGTACAAGATAGCATTACACACGCAATAGGAATACCAGCAGAATACAAGTTGTACAGGTAGTACGAGACAAGCACAATACAAACAAGTGAGCGCAACAAATAGTTAGGCCCATGACAAGTACAGGTAAACAAGTACAAGCTGATACTTCACACACCTTTCGAGACAACAATCAGTCAAGATGGTGAATGCGGGGAGCTACTTTGACTGATATCACTGCAATTGTTGGGAGCTTGTCGGGCTTACGTTGCACAATACAATCATAATTACAAGATGCAGTACATACTGGTGACTTACTTTCCAAGACAGTGGGTACGTACTACGTCATGGTACGAGCCACATTGGTAGAACCACTGCTTGTTATCAGAGTTACAACTCTTATATACATATGCAAGTAACATGAAACCCACGTTGGATAGTACAACGGCTTAAAACGTTCACAATAACAATACACAGGATCTAGACAAGCAATAACACATGTTCTGCGATATTTCGGCAGAGTAACGACTGTAATAAAGCAATTTCCAAGCATAAATTGGGCATTATGATGGCATGCATATAACATTTATAACATTTCTGGAAATATTTGGGCAGCATCTCTTCTTACCTTATGCTAAAACCATCAGATAAATCAGGCAGTGTATATTAGCAATTAACTGGAAAATTTTTAGCATAACAGTAATATACTAACAACATAAAGATACTATAAATAAGTAAAACAAAAAAACCCTTGCCTTAAAATGCCAAAAATTAGAGAAGACTTAGACCGATTTTAGAACTTTCAAAACGTTAACTAAACTAAATTGGTACAATTTAGTGGAATCAGGTCAGAGAAAATTTGTCTGCAAGTTTGATTTTAGGGGGTCAAGTGACCCCCTTATATAGGCTTTCAAGGCTGACATAGGGGGGACACACGCGTCCTTCCCTCGTTGGCTGACCAATCATGGTTGGCCATGTGGGGGACACGTGTCCCTCCATGTGTCGCACATGCATGGCACGTGCACGCATGCGTAACATGTGTCACTCCCCGAGAGTGGCACCAATATTTCATTTTTTGCCCGTTTCGCGTGCAAGTGTCCCCGATTCTCTTATTTTTGGGCCGAGATGCAATTTTGCCAAACTTTGTCATTAAGTAGTACAAGTTAAAGGAAACCTAATGGCATATGCCCCTTTTTTGCGGTGGGGTCCCTATTTTCCTAGAATTGGCCCCGAAGTGAAACCCTTTTTTCAGACCAAAAACCCTTAAAATCAGAAAAAGAGTCGAAATGACCCAAAAAGTTAAAGGAAATCACCCATACTCTTGTACGCAGCTGAAAAGTTTTACTTGGTTACGATATGGGGCTTTACATCCTTTTCCCCTTATAAAAATTTCATCCTCAAAATTTATTGAAATAGCATCGGATACTCGGTTTCCGTGCATTTCTTATCTTCCTAAGTCATGTCCCCTGGGTCATATTAACTCTATAACACTTTGACCATTAGTATCTTCTTGTATCACAGTTCCTTAATCTGCTCGTCAACAACCTTGACAGGCTGCTTCACATAGGTGAGATATTGGTTTTACTCCAAAGGTTCAGGTTCCAATACGTGTGCGAGATCCGGGTGATATTTTCGTAGTACCAAAACATGAAATACATCGTGCAAATTACCTAACTCCTCAGGCAACGATAAACAATAGGAAACTTTGCCAATCTTTTTGATAATCTGATACGGTCCAATATACCTAGAACTTAGCTTCCTACCTTTTTCGTATCGTACAAACCCTTTCCTAGGGTGTAGCTTCAGAAATACTTTGTCTCCAACCTCAAATTTCAACTCCCTTCTACGCTTGTCAACGTAACTCTTTTGGCGGTTTTGTGTTGCCAAGATTATTTCCCTGATTAGTTTCACATTTTCTATTTTCTCTAAGGTATTAGGTGGCATGATCTTTCTTTCCCCATCATCACCCCAGTATAACGGTGATTTACAAATTCTTCCGTAAAGAGCCTCAAAAGGTGCCATGCCTATAGATGCTTGATAACTGTTGTTATAGGAAAATTCGACCAACGGTAGTCGATCTTCCCAGTTTCCTCCGAAGTCCAGGTTACAGGCTCATAACATATCTTCTAGGATTTGGATAGTCCGTTCAGATTGTCCATCGGTCTGTGGATGAAAGGCGGTACTAAACTGTAGAGTAGTACATAAAGCTTCCTGTATCTTTTCCCAAAATTGTAAAGTAAAACAAAGATCTTTGTCCGACACTATACTGGAAAGTATGCCATGTATCCTTACTACATTCTTTACGTACAAATCTGCCAGCTTTTGAAGTCTGTCCCGTTGGTTAATGACTATAAAGTGTGCAGACTTGGTCAATCGATCAACTACAACTCAAACCGAGTTATTACCTCAAAGGGTTCTAGGCAGATGTGTCACAAAATCCATAGTGATATGTTCTCACTTCCATTAGGAAATTTCTAGTGGTTGTAGTAATCCTGCAGGTCGCTGGTGTTCCATCTTAATCTTTTGACAAGTCAAGCATCGAGCCACAAAAGTAGCTATATCTTTCTTCATCCCATTCCACCAGTAACCTTGCTTAAGGTCCTAATATATCTTGTTTCCTCCAGGATGTATGGTATACCCCGAAGTATGAGCTTTATGGAGAATTTCATTCCTCAACTCTGGATTTTCAGGTATATAAATTTGATTCCTAAATCTCCAAGAGCTATCCTCACCTAACTTCACATCCTCAAGCATGTCCTTGAGCTTACCAAGCTCTGAACTAACCTGCTGAGCTTCCCTAATTCTTGTTATCAGGGTCGGTTGAATTGTCAACTTGCTCATTACCACTTGACTAGACTTTTCCTCTAACTTCCATTCACTAACTATCTCTTGCATATTCCATTCCTTAATAGCTAGAGTTGCTAGACGACTTTTTTGGCTTAAAGCATCTGCCATTACATTCGCTTTGCCTGAAACATAATTAATATTGCAATCATAGTCTCCCAGCAACTCCATCCGCCTTCGTTGTCTCATATTCAACTCTTTTTTAGAGAACAAATACTTCAAACTCTTATGATCCCTGTGGATCTAGAAAGTATTTCCCCAAAGATAATGTCTCCACTTTTTAAGTGCAAAGACCACAGCTGCCAATTCTAAATCATGAGTGTGGTAATTTACCTCGTACGGTTTCAACTTCCTAGACGCATATGCAATAACCTTGCCGTTTTGCATTAGAACACAACCTAATCCTTCTTTAGATGCATCACTATACACTTCATACCCCTGACTTCCTTTAGGTAATACCAAGATAGAAGCTGTAGTTAACCTCTTTTTCAACTCTTGAAAACTCTTCTCACACTTATCGTCCCAAATAAAGGGAACCTTCTTCTGTGTGAGCTTCATCAATGGGTTTTCTATTTTGGAGAAATCTTGCACAAATCTCCTGTAGAAAATTCTGAATTTCTGGAACAATCTCTGGCTTCTTCCAGGACATAACTGCCTCAATCTTTGCTAGATCTACTGCTATTCCCTTCTGGGTAACAATGTGCCCCAAGAATGCCACTTGAGATAACCAGAATTCGTACTTACTAAATTTTGCGTACAACTAATGCTTGCGCAACTTTTCTAATACCATATGTAAGTGTTGTTCATGTTCCTCCTTAGACCTCGAGAATACCAAAATATCATCTATAAAGATAACCACAAACTGATCCAAATAAGGTCGGAACACCCGGTGCATCAAATCCATAAATGCTGCCGATGCATTTGTTAATCCAAAGGGCATTACTACAAACTCATAATGTCCGTATCGAGTTCGGAAGGCGGTTTTTGGTATATTTTCTGCTTTAATTCTCAATTGGTAGTATCCCTGTTGTAGATCAAACTTAGAGAACACCTTGGCCTTACTTAATTAATCAAACAGTTCATCTATCAATGGTAAGGGGTACTTATTCTTAATAGTTAGTTGATTCAGCCCTCGATAGTTAATGCACATTCTCAAGGTTCCATATTTCTTTTTAACAAATGATCAATTCTAGGGTAAACTCTATTTCTCTTTTAGGGGGCAGCCTTGGTAATTCCTCAGGAAATATCTCTAGGTACTGGTTTACTACCGGCAACTCCTCTAGTTTGAGTTTGTCTACTAGTTTATTAATTAGGTAAGCCAAATATCCCTTACAATCCTTCCGGACTAGTTTAATAGCTTTCGTTGCTGAAATCAACAACTTCCCCTATCATTTCCCATGCCTTTGCACTTTTACCACTGGCTGGCCTGGCATGGCATGTAAAACCTAACAATCTTCATGCCACAATCCAACTGAACATAGTACTTAGCCAACCAGTCCATTCCTAAGATAACTTCATATTCTCTAAAGGGTAGCACTACTAGGTTAGCTTTTAGTAACCTATCGTTTACTTCAATCGGGCAATCTCTACAAACTAGATCAATTATAGTTTTCGCACCCACAGGGGTACTAACTTCCAATTCACACAGAGTAGAAACATGTTCTAGTCTAACACATTGCACACATTCAGGAGTAATAAATGAATGAGTTGCTTCTGAGTCAATTAACTGTTTAACAGGGTAGTCAGAGATTAGGAAGTTACCTTCGATAACGGCGGCTTCTTCATGAATTTCTTCTTGCTCGATCGTAAAGACCCTAACTTGTGCTCACAGAGCAGTGTTCCCGACAGGCCCCGCAGGTGGCACACAATTCTTACCCTTAGGACAATCCACCACCCGGTGTTGATCCCTACCACACATCAAACACCTCCCACTCTTCTTCCAACACTGGTCGCCAATGTGACCTCATTTCTTACAAAAGTCACAAGTCACATTCTGAGGAGGTCGGTTATTTCCGGGCATAGGCGGGTTTGGACCTACTTGCATCTGGCATTTAATCTAAGAACCAGGTATAGGCATGTTAGCAGGTGTGGCCTTAGCTGGTCCTCGAGAAGTCGATACAGTGTTTGACCGTTTGGCGTTCTGAACGTCCCTAACCTTTGTCTTTCGTTTCTCAATTCTTATTGCAGCTTGAACTGCGTGGTCATACGTAGGATAATCCCGCGATGCAAAAGTAAGCTAAATATCTAGATGCAGTCCCTGCAAAAATTTCTTGATTCTCCTTTTCGTGGTGCACACCATGTATTATGCAAATTGAGCAGTGCGTGAACTTAGCTTCGTACTTAGCCACTGTCATATCCTCTTGAGTCAAGTGAATAAATTATTTTTCATGCATTTCCCTAGCTAACTCCATAATGTAACTATTCTGAAATACCTTAACAAAGTTCCTCCAAACTATAGCCATCTACTGTTGGTCCCACATCCTTCGGGTACGGTCCCACCAAACCTCTGCGTCTCATTCGAGCTGGTAGACTGCAAAGGTTACTTTTTCTTCCTTAGAGCATTGTAATCCTTCAAATATCTTTTCCATTCGTTGCAACAAATTTTTCACTTCTCGTTATCGGGCTCACCATTGAAGGAAGGTGGGTGTCGATTCAGAAGTTGTTCCAGGCTCATACTTATTGTCTCATGTCGGGGCTCAACTTGGCAACCATTCTGATTTTCTAGAACTTGAGCAATCTGGGTAACAACAGTTGCTAGTTGCTGTACCAACCCTCCATTGTTATTGTGATTCTGATCTTCTTGCCGGGGTTGGGAACACTCTCTTTCATGAGCCACATGTCTGGTCTTTGGAGCTATTATCCTGAAACTTAGTGTTCATTTTCTATAACAATTACATATCTGACTCAACAAGGTGGTCAAGTTATTATTAAGAAAATCAACTCACATTCAAGTCAATATCATGCAAATCAATTCATGATTATGTCAAGCAAGTACGATTCAATCACAATGACTTAGTAAATGCACGTGCACAGTATGATTTCTACCCAACGCCCAGTAAACCTAACCTAGTATAGCCTAAGGGCCTCAAACCTAGGCTTTGATACCAACTGTAACGGCCCAAGTCAGGCAAGTTGCTCGGTACCGCGCTGGGATCGAGTGTTCAACACTTTTGAAAACCATTTGCAGAAGCATTTTAAAGGAACAATAGAAGCGTTTACGAAAACAGTAAGGATAATCTGATAAGGTAAGTAGTAAAACTAGATTAGCACTTCCGTTATTTTACAAAAGTAATTTGTACATACACTACCACCAAAATTGCACAGCACTTGTTACATGTACAACTGTGCCCACAAAAGGACCTACAACACAACCCACGCAACTACTACTACCCCTCCAACATTATCAATTCCTAATCTTGATAAGCTCAGAAGTGAACATGTACCAGGATCGTAGGTTGGCCACTTAGGACAATGGGCTGCCGATCTATGATCGTCTCGTATCGAATTTTATGCAGGATAGGAACAGGCGATACCAGAGGCGGCGGAAGATCGTCTTGCCTTTAGTGGCATGTTACCAATATATCCATCTCAAGTGCAAAATGTAGATCTATCTCAGACAATCTACAAGATATGTACGTGACCTCTCTACACATGATGACCTGTCATGATGCAAACATGATACAAACACAAGACAAGCACGTGGGCTGAGTTTATAACCCAGCAAGGAACAGGAAGGAGATACTACATGCTGGAACAGATCAGGAGTACAAGATAGCATTACACATGCAATAGGGATACCAGCAGAATACTGGTAGTATAGGTAGTACGAGACAAGCACAATACAGGTATACAAGTGAGCGCAACAAATAGTTAGGCCCAGGACAAGTACAGGTAAACAAGTACAAGCTGATGCTTCACGCACCTTTCGGGACAACAATCAGTCAAGAGGGTAAATGCGGAAAGCTACTCCGACTGATATCACAGCAACTGCCGGGACCTTGTCGGGCTTACGTTACATAATACAATCACAATTACAAGATGCAGTACATACTGGTGACTGACTTTCCAAGACAGTGGGTACGCACTACGTCATGGTACGAGCCATATTGGTAGAACAACTGCCTATTGTCAGAGTTGCAACTCGTATACACTCATGCAAGTAACATGCAGCCCACGTTGGATAGTATAACGGCTTAACAATGTTCACAATAACAATACACAGGATCTAGACAAGCAATAACACATGTTTTGCGATATTTCAGCAGAGTAACGACTATAATAAAGCAATTTCCAAGCATAAATTAGGCATTATGATGTCATACAAATAACATTTATAACATTTCTGGAAATATTTGGGCAGCATCTCTACTTACCTTATGCTAAAACCACTAGATAAATCGGGCAGTGTATATTAGCAATTAACTGGACAAATTTAAGCATAACAGGGATATACTAACAACATATAGATACCATAAATAAGTAAAACAATAAAATCCTTGCCTCAAAATGCTGAAAATTGAAGAAAACTCGGACCGATTTTGAAACTTTTGAAACATTAACTAAACTGAATCAATATAATTTAGTGGAATCAGGTTAGAGAAAATTTGTCTGCAAGTTTGATTTCAGTAGGTCAAGTGATCCCCTTATATAGGCCCTCAAGGCAGATATAGGGGGGAACACGTGTCCCTCCCTCGTTGGCCGACCAATCAGGGTTTGCCATGTGGGGGACATGTGTCGCACATGTGTGGCACGTCCATGCATGTGTGACACGTATCCCGAGACATGTGTCACTCCTAGTCAATGGCATCAAAGTTTTGTTTTTTGCCCGTTTCACGCGCAAGTGTCCCTGATTCTTGTATTTTCGGGTCAGCATACAATTTTGCCAAACTTCGCCATTAAGTAGTACAAGTTAAAGGAAACCCATTGGCGTATGCCCCTTTTTCGCGGTGGGGTCCCCATTTTCCTATAATTGGCCCCGAAATGAATCCCTTTTTTCCGAACCAAAAACTCCTAGAATCAGGAAAACAGTTGAAATGGCCCAAAAAGTTAAAGGAAATCACCCATAATCTTGTAAGCAGCTGAATAGTTTTACTTGGTCACGATATAGGGATTTACACTATACCGGCTGCGAGCTAACTAAGCTTTGATACCACCTGTAACACCTCAATCTCTCACGAGACTAAAGCTCAGATCCCATTCCCAAAGGAGCGAAAAACGATGGAAAATAGACAAAATTTCCCTATTTCTAGGACTAACCACGAACCTACACTTAGAAGAAATTCCTGCAAATAGAAATATAACATTTCTAAATCATATAAAACTTCCTTATAATATATTTAGTCAAGTTCCTAAGGCCATCCGAGCCTTTCTACCCAAACCAAAATAACACATTCATGCATTCATTTTCATTAGCTACTGAAAACTAAGGTTTTAATTCTAATTATCATATCACTTTAATATTCTCTACTTAGCTATCTTAGGTATTAAGTCGTTCAACCAACTTTAGCTTAATCACATACAAACATGCAAGCTAAATCAGGCAATAAAGTAAAGCGTTAAAGTTATTATAGGGTTCACTTATTGCACAAAGAGGTCACATAGGTACGCACATAATCACATAACATAGTACACACATCACATATCTTTCATTTATTACACAAATAAGTCATACAGATGCACACATTCATTTAAAACGCGTAAGAAAAACATGCAAGCACACACTTCACATGCACGCACTCGGGGTTCGCTGCCCAATAGACCGAGGACTTTGTCCCGGCTGCGAGCTAACTATACTCTGATACCACCTGTAACACTCCGATCCCTCACAAGACCGGAGCCCCGATCCCATTCCCAAAGGGACGAAAAATGGACATAATTTTCACTATTTCTAGGACTAAGGACAAACCTGTTCTCAGAAGAAATGCCCACAAACAACAATATAACATTTCTGAATCATATAAAACTTTCTGATAACATATCTAGCCAAGGTCTTAAGGCCATCCGAGCCTTTCTACTTAAACAAAATAACACATTCATGTATTCGTTTTCATTAGCTACTGAAAACTAAGGTCTTAAATTCTAATTATCATATCACTCTAATATTTTCTACTTAGCTATCTTAGGTATTAAGTCGTTCAACCAACTTTAACTTAATCACATACAAACATGCAAGCTAAACCAGGCAATAAAGTAGAGCATTAAAGTTATTACAGGGTTCACTTATTGCACAAAAAGGTCACATAGGTGTGCACATAATCACATAACACAGTACACACATCACATATCTTTCATTTATTACCCAAATAAGTCACATGGATGCACACGTTCATTTAAAGCGTGTAAGAATAACATGCAAGCACACACTCCAATTCAAAACATACTTCACATGCATGCACTCGGGGTTCGCTAACCAAAAAATCGAGGACCCTGTCCTGGCTGCGAGCTAACTAAACTCTAATACCACTTGTAACACATCAATCCCTCACGAGACCGAAGCCCTGATCCCATTCCCAAAGGGGCAAAAAACAAGGGAAAATGGACAAAATTTTCTTTGTTTCTAGGACTAACCACAAACCTGTACTCAGAAGAAATGCCCACAAACATCAATATAACATTTCTAAATCATGTACAACTACCTGATAACATATCTAGCCAAGTTCTTAACGTTATCCGAGCCTTTCTACCTAAACAAAATAACACATTCGTGCATTCATTTTCATTAGCTACTGAAAACTAAGGTCTTAATTCCAATTATCATACCACTCTAATATTCTCTACTTAGTTATCTTAGGTATTAAGTCTTTTAACCAACTTTAGCTTAATCACATACAAACATGCAAGCTAAACCAAGCAATAAAGTAAAGCATTGAAGTTATTATAGGCCAACTACTAACTATCTAATCATACAAAACTTTAATCTTCACATTGCAATCCTCCAAGATAACATACAACATACAAGACCATGAGGTCTCAAAATAGATCACAACATAGCAAGATCACATCCAGCACACAATGTAAAACCCAAGCCCAGGTATGAAATTTTTCTATTTCATTTTTTGAATTTTGTATTTTTCCTTTATTACTTGCTATTTATGTGTCATAAATTCATTGAGTTTGCGTGCATATCATATCGAGAGCGTTAGATAAAAAATTGATTAGTGTCCTTAAATGAATTAGTGATTTCAGCTTTTTAATTAAACATTACTTGACCCAATTAGAGATTACTTGAACCATTTAGTTTCAATTTGACCCAAATGCATAACCATTGACCCTTTGACCCTATGACTTACCTTTTAAGACTAGTCTTCAACCAATAGTGCATTAAAAAAAAAAAAAAGATAGCAAAAAAATAGGAGCTGGCCGTGAGCTCCTCAAAGAAGGAAAAAAACAACTTAATAAATTATATAAAATGGTATTAATTATACTTACCCACCATCCTTCATTTACAAATGCGTGAGTCGATCAACCTGCCACGTGATATAGGCCTTTGGAGATGAGCATCCATAATGGTGCCAATCCTTTATTCCCGTAACCTGTCTCTTTGGTGCGCTCAATGACCCAAGTTGGTCAGGAGATGGTATAGGGTGATGCCTAGAAGTACCACCAATGTCAAACTGTAGATCCTCTAATTCCTGTGGTAATACGGACGAGAAAGTGGAAGTAAAAGACCTATCATGTAGAGGCAATGGAACATGAGACATCCCCTGGCTAGGTGCAACGTCATATCGGGCTATCGACGATGAAGTATATGTATGAGGCATATCCCATTAGGGTAATAAACCCTTAGGCATCCCTTGTTCTGGTGCCACAGAAGATGATGAGGAGCCACGACCAGCAGATGTGTGGGCTCTTGTGGACCTATGACCAGCCAATGGCTGTCCACCTATGACCAGCCAATGGCTGTCCACCTATGGCATCATGATTAGCCAATGGATGTCCTCATGTGGAGCCAAATCCAACCGATTGTTGTACTCTTGTAGATGTATTGGGTAGACGCCAACTACCTATATGGACACTACCACGTAATGTACCAAGAGTCATATATCGTCTATTCGTACCTCGATCATGATCTTTACCTGATGACATAACAGTGTTTGACAAAAGACAAATATTCAATTTAATATATAATAAAATGATATAGGTAATTGGAATATATTTATTGAGTACTACTTATGTACATTTGTCCGTAAATAAAAAAAACATATAACAGAAGTGAGAAAACAAAATAACTAAACATCATATTCATCATTGTCGTCGTCATCGTCATCATTATCATCATCATCATCATCATCATCTTCTTCTTCTTCTTCTTCTTCATCTTTTTCGTCTTCTAATTCTTCTTCCTCGTCCTCTTGTTCTTCTTCGGTTGAGCATGTACGTCATTAAGATCTTCATGTGTGATTTCTATTTTTTTACCCGACTCATGACAAAGTGGAGGTAATTCCGCATCAATCACTTGCATTACAAGCACATTCATGTCATCTGACTGAAAAGTTGCTCAGTCTTCAACTTCTCTTTCCTGTTTGGACACGTTAGAGAAATTTATTGGTTGGATTTTAACCACAGCCAACAAATCTACTTGGTCCCTCTCGGCCCCTGGATACTTACAATAGTATATTTGATGTGGTTGTTCTGCTAACACAAATGGTTCATATTTGTGATACTTCCTTTTCACGTTGATTTCAATTAGTTGGGACTTAGGATGGTACTTTACACCTCTATCCTTTGTGGAATCATACCAATCACACTTGAAAAGAACGACTCTTATATGTTTCACCGTTGGATTATGATTTTCAAGTTCAATAATATCATTCAACATTCCATAGTAGCCAATATCCTCGGTACTACCATCATCAATCCCTTTAACGAATACTCTACTATTCATTATGGACTTGAATTTCCCATATTCGAATGTGTGCAACCTGTACCTGTTCACCAAATATCTTGACCATATGCCTACCCTTCTACTTGATCACACAGAAAGACATTTAACACAATCATTTATACTATTACTGCCAATAAGCTATAGAAAATAGAGTTGTCAATATGGTAATTGTAATGACAAACATAACCGGACATGACTTGGATAGGTACTTACAAGGTTATATAACCACCTTGGGAAGCGACTGTCAATATGATCTTGAATCTATGATGGAGTCAATGGGGGAAAATTTATGGCAAGATTTTTTATATGTCTATAATCGCCGCACTTAAACCACGATAATTTTACTACATTTGCATCTTAACTTGGGGCTGTGCAGTTACCACCCATACCATGGCCCACTATTGGGCCATGGTATGTGGTTGGCACACGGTGGACGACTACCACCTATGGCCGCCCACATTGTGGCCTCCAATTGGGCCACGACACCTCTTCCTCTCCCTCACTATGGTCAAATGAGAAAAAAAAGGACTATAAATGCCCCTCTCCCCCTGGTCCAAAGAATTCATCCAGTTTCAATCATAAACATTTTAGGTTAGTTTCAGTTTTTTTCTATAGTAGGTTAGTTAGGGCTATTATATATTTTGACAAACACAGGGGAAATTCTACCCTGGTAGCTGTATTACGAGGAGATTATTGAAAATTTTAATTGGAGAAAAAGCCCGATAGCTACGCTTGTGGAACCTCTACTCTAACCGCTACTTCAGAATTACGAGTTCATCTAATGAGGGAGCCTTTCTTTACTTTATTTTATTTGTGTAGCTTATATTCATTTTTATTGTTTGAGCATATTTAGTATCTGGGGGAAGATATTGTAATGAAGGTCTTTTAATTTACAGTCTCAAATTTGGATAATTTGATTTCAATACAATATATGGCTTTCGTTATTCAGTACATTACTGTCTTTCATATTCATTATACTTGTAGTTAATGTTATGATTGCTTTATATTCGTGCCATATATCTTACCTTTAATATTGAGCCTATCGGTTGTACCATAGTTTTCATGAAGTTATAGGTTGTACCATAACATCTAGTTGTAGATTTGTTAATTGCTTTGTTTAGTTAATCCGCCCGATCACTTTATATTACAAGGCCAGATCTATACTTTGGCTGGATAAAGGACTCGAGGATAGAACGACTCCTATAACTAAAATGGTGACTGGTACTTAATTAGACTTAGGAAATTAACTAGGTTAGGCTTGTAGCTTAATTCAAACATTGAATCAAAGAATATTGAACCTGGGGCTAGATTAGTTGCCTCATTGCATATCCGACACCTAGATCATTTCCATTGAATTTGAAAAAACTGAATTTTACTTTAATTTACAGTATTTTCACGACACTCCAATTCATTCACAATTGTTTCACATTTTTACTTAAACACTTTAACACATTTCATCATGAACTAACTTAGGAATCTCCCTATGGATTCGACCCCACACTCAAGCACACTACACTAAACTGATCCGTGCACTTGCGGGTTTAAAACTTGGTCAATTTTGAACACATTTTATATACCGACAGAGTAGCGATCAAGTTTTTGGTGCCATTGCCAAGAAGGCACGGTATAGCTTTTGATAAAGTATTTTGAACTTATTTTAGTGTTTTATTTATTGTCTTTACTTTTAAATTTGAAAAACAAAAAGAAAAATACTTTTTGTTTTATTTATTTAAATTGTGCTTTGATAATCGCTTGAAAAAATCTTTAAAGCACATTTTTTGTGTAGTTTCTTTTCGTATTTAAAACTACACCAATTTTGTATGCACGAGCACCATTCCTTGAATTTAGAATTAGCCCCATTTGATCCTGAACCCCAGAGAATTCCTTGTAGGAGACTATAATACCCAATGGCAAACCAAGAGAAAAATCACCAAAACCTTCCACTTCTTCTTGTAGCTCAACCTGTAAATCCACCCGTAACCCCATAAATGACTCTTCGTCAATACTTCTCTCTAGGTGATTACAATCCCAAGTTTGCCATAGCCCCACCGGCTCTTCATAATGTCAACTTTTAACTCAAAATGGGAACGATATCAATTATTTTTTCCTTTTATGGGAGAAGCAACGAGAATTCTCATGCTCACATTGTTGATTTCCTTGAAGCGTGTTCCACTATTCACGTTCCTAATATGAGCCGAGAAAATATTCAGCTGCGACTCTTCCCATTCTTGCTAAAAGATAAAGCCAAACAACGGCTACATTATCTTGACGCGGGAACCATTACATCCTAGGAATAACCTATTAGGAGATTCTTGCATCGATTCTTTCCAATGGCCAAAACCACTACCCTGCGAATGAATATTATGACGTTCACTCAGTCTGATTTAGAGTCATTCTATGAAGCGTGGGAGAGATTCAATGATCTTCGAAATCAGTCTCCCCATCACAGATTTGAATGCCTCGAACTCTTGCATTATTTTTTTAAAGGTCTTACTCCACAACAAAAGATGATGGTCAATGCAATGAGTAACACTTGATTTTATAATCTCACAACAGAAGATGCCTGGAGTTGAATTGAGAACATAGTCAAAGACTCTTTCTAGAATACTACCACAGACAGAGAGGGAAAAGACATTCACAAAAAGGCACTATTTGAAGTAAGTTATATCTTCAATCTGACTGACAAAGTAGATGCAGATGTGACTGTATTTGCAGCACTTAAACTATTATATTTGTACTACATTTGCATCATAACTTACAAATAAATGCAAACACTTATAGACGTTTGATGCAATGTAGGATGATACCGAAAAGTAAAGAATCAGACCTAAAATGATCCAAATTGCAAGTCAATAAGTTGAGAACATAGAAACTCAAGAATCGGTAGATGAACAGAGCCTGTAGAGAAGAAATTTGGCCGAAACTAGCGCAAAATCGGACTCTTAACATTTACCTCGATGATCTCAAAAAGTGAACTATGTCCGTTTTTGACAAATCATACCACTTTTTCGGGTAGAAACAACCTTCTGAGCAAAACGCAGGCTATGGCCTACGCACAATATGATTTTAGCCAAATCTTACCGTTTTGAGAGTCAAAACAGTGAAAAACGCCCAAAAATACCTTAGTCAACACCTCGGTCAAAGTCAAAAATTAGAGTCAACAAAGTCAACAAAGGGCAATCGCGCACGCCTCTGGCACTTGAGTGCCCTCACCAGAAAATTCCACAAGTTTCTACCACCTTCTTGATCACCACGTGTCGCCGATTTAGCGATAGAGTAGAGGCGCGCAGGAAGGGTGCTTGAGCGCCCCGCATAATTTTTGCCTATAAATACCCCCTAACCCGGTGCAAATTTAAGAATTAATTTAGTTTTTAATTATATTTTTAATTATTAATTAGTTTTAATTTTAGTTTTAAATATTAGTTTAATTATTTAGTTAGTTTAATTTTAGTATATAATTTATAGAATACGGGGGAAGTTCTGTCCGAATAACTTTTTAGTAAAGCTCTTACTCGGGGGAAGTTCTTCCCAAGAAGCTCTTATTCGGGGAAAATTCCACCCGAATAGCTATTTTGCGTCGGACCTCTACTCAAATTCTTGGAATCAGAAATACAAAGTCGTCATATCTAGGGAGTCTTTCTTGATTCTCTTATTTGTATGACTTGTATTTATTATTATGTTTGAGTAGAGCTTTTATTTAGGGGAGGATATTATAAATAATGGTCTTTTAATCTTTGGTCTCGGATTTGGATAATTTGATTTATATGCAATATATGGCTTGTATTAATTCAACATTGTCTTTCATATGTAATGCTTTTAAGTAGACGTTATGATTGCTTTACTTTTGTGTCATATATACTCGTGTTTTAAATAGGTTGCACCATAGATCCCATAAGACTATAGGTTTTACCTTAGTCTTTACTTGAGGAGTTGTTGATTACTTAGTTAAAACAGATCGGTTACACCAGGTTACAAGGACAGATCCATACTACGGCTATATAATGGACTCGTAGATAGAGCGACACCTATAACAGATGTAGTAATCGGGACTTTAATTAGAGTAAGAAAATTAGCTAGGGTTTAAACTCTTAAACCTAATTTTTGCATAGAATTAGAGAATTCTGGATACCGAACCTAGATTAACTGCCTCATTACTTATCCGGCCCCTTAGATTTTTTTCCCTCGTATTCTTCAAAACCTTAGTCAACTTTAGCTCTGGTTTATATTTCTCACGATATTCGAGCTCACTTTGACAAACTGTCACTATTCCACTTAAACAATTTCTCACACTATTTAACTAACTAACTTACGAGCTTCTCTGTGGATACGATTCCGTACTCAGAGCACATTACACTACAAGATCCGTGTACCTGTGAGTATTTAAAACTTGGTCAATTTTGCACCCTTTTACATTGCTGACCTCGAACGCATCAGATGCCCTTACACTTGGGTCTACTTTCTCAGCAGTTCCTCAGAACTCGGAGATATATGTCGTATGCTCTGCAATAGACCATTTTACTCTGACTTGCCTAATCGGCTCACAATTCCCTAAGTTCATGCAAGAATAGGTCTTTGCCACCAAAGGGAATACACAAAATTATAATACTTCTTCCAATACGTATAACCCTACATGGAAAGACCATCTCGTGTTTTCTTGGTTACAAGGAAATAGCGAACCTCAATTTCCTGAACAGCAAATCCAAAGGCCACAAAATTCTAATCCTTTTGGTTTCTATCAAGTGCCAAAAGATAATCCGTTCAAAATACAATAGAACAATCTCCCCGCTTTTTCTCCTGCTCAGTTATCCTCTGATGACAAGTTTGATAAACTTCTACAAGTGGTTCAAGTCTACTGACCATCGATTGTTAAACTTGAAAGCCAAATCGGGCAGCTGACCCAACACTTGAACATGGGAAACAAGGGAATCCTCTAGTCCCAAGCCAAGGAGAATCCACATGGACAATACAGTAATGTTCAATTTAAGAGCACCCAAGAACAAGCTAAGGTTGTCACAACCTTTAGAAGTGGGAAGAAAATAAATAACCATGTTGAAGAAATGAGTCAAAATTGTAAAACCTCGCATGAAATCCCATGTGCATTCATATCATTTATTGTGTATTTGTATCATTTTACGTGCATTTGTCTCATTTTTTATGCATTTATGTTCACTTACGTGCATTTATGTGTTTTAGATATCGTAGATATTAATTAAAATTTACCAATTTAAATTAGCAAACTAATTAGTTAGAATCTAACAAAAAGGGCAAACTAGTATATTGTAATTAGTTAGGAGGGTGTATTAGTCATTAGGCTATCAAATAATATCCTACCTAACTTTTATTAACTAAAACTAAACAAATTACACAAACACACACACACCAAATAGATGGCCAAGAGATGAGAGAAAAAAGAGTGGGAAGAAGTAGGAAGGAAGGAAAATCAAGGGATTCCAAGCCATTTCAAGCCACTTCCAAACCATTTCTTGTATCTACACTCTTTTCCTAGCAATTGTTGTTGCATTTGAGGTGAGAAAAGTTTTCTAAAAGCTTTATAAAGCCATATAATGCATGTTGATGAGTTCTATATGTGTATTGAGCATGATCAAGGTCATATATATGCTTATTGTGTGATTTTGAGCTTGGAATAAAGATTTTTGGTTTTAAGAGTTTGTGGTAGTGCTTCTTTTTTCTTGAACTTTTCCTCTATAGCTTTTGCTAACCTTGATGAGTTGTATATGATCTAGAGGTAGGACTACATATATGTGGAGTAGGTATAAGTTGTATGCAAAGAGGATAAATAGAAGTCATGAAAATAAGGACTTAAATGTTGTCTTGGGTGGGCTAGGGAGTTATTTATTGATTCAAGAAAGTAGTAGCCTTATCTTTAGCCTATAAACGTTGCTTAACAATGCCAATTAAGTATACTAGGTGTATGGTTAATGGTAGAGGCAAAACCACATAGGAAAGAGCCAAAATGTCTAAATGCACGTTTTGTACTTTACCTAGGCCAATTGAGTAGGTTGGGTAAGTAGCTCGTCTGGTTGCTCAGCCGTGCATATAACCTTGTCTACTGGAAAAGTGCGGCGACTAAGAGCCAGACGAGTAGCTCGTCCGACTTGCCCAGTTTAAGCTATTTTCCTTGCATTCTATGGTTGGTCTTATGTGTTTATATGATACCTTGTGTATGGATTATGATATGGTGTCATAGGAATAACTTAGAGTGGCTTAACATAACTTCAAATTATGTTATTCCTTTGTGTATTGTTTGTTGTTAGTTGTGTGACAACATGAGCTAGGATATTGACAGTGGATTGTATACATGGTACTCCTACTTGCATATTTTGTTGAGTGTAGTTGGTTGACTTATTTGCCTCAAATATACTTATGGATTAAATGTTTATGTGAAGGAGGCAACCTGCTTTGTTGGCCTCCATATATGCTCTATATGCAAATGTGATTGTATTATGTACAAAACAAGGTTGCAACCTCTCTTTTGGGCATGGTAGCATTCGTTTCCTCTAGGCGGCATCGGGCTTGCCAGGTATGGTCTCGATTACCATGGTTTCCCATTCCCTCTCTCACTAGGGCCTGTGTTCCTTGGAGAGCTGGGTCATAAGATTTGGAGTATATCCGAAATACCTCGTCTAGCGTGTTTTAGGGAAAGATATTGACAGAAGATTCCAGTATGTCCATCTCTAACATACGTATCCTTTTTCTATATATGTGTTTACCTACTCTCGCTTGGGCCCATGATCCTTGGAGAGTAGGGTTGATGCTCACTATTATGTTTATTTCTATTATTATTAATGTTCAAGATCCTGTACTATCTACCCGTAAGTTATGTTCATATGTGCATGACATATTTTCTTCAAATGTTTTCGAAACATAAAATGTTTGTGAAAATTCCCTTCCCATCACCCCTCATTGAGCTAGGTGTAGCTCACCCCATTTCTTGACAATTACAAGTGAAGTTGAGTCTGAGCCAACTCCACAAGTTGATGGTGAAGTTGCCTTGTGTGACAAAACTGATTTCTGCCTTATGTGATCCATGCTTGTTGTGGAAGATGTAGCCTTTGCAGTAAGAGAATATGTTGTATGTATTTGAACAAGTTGATGTGTTGTATTAATCCTTTGGATATTTGGCCATGTAACTAACTTAGGTTATGGTTCTTTTGAGACCTAGATGTTGTCGTTGAACATGTATTATGTATGAATATATGCTAACTAGGTCCTGTGTATATGTAATAGGTAGATATAACCTTGAAGTGCCAAAGACTTGGGTAAACTTTTAGAGTTTCTTGTGAAATATTATTGGATGTTTAGGTTGTTAATTGATAGTCTTACAAGAGTTAAGCAATATGACATGTCACTTTCCGGTCTTAGCCCGGACAAGGGTCGGGGTCGAGGCGTGACAAAAATGCTCTCGAGAAAATAGAGGAGGACGCTAAAATTGAGGAACAGGAAGATAGTGTCGACGACTCCCATATGAAAATCAAGTGGTAGAGCCCATAGTAGAAAACCCATCTCTAGTATCATATCTTGCAGCATTGAATCGACCGAAGCCTAGTGAAGATCCTAAAAATCTTAAGGTCTTAGAGCACCTGAAAGATATCAAGATCAACCTGCGACTAGTAGAAATAATCCAGTAAATCCCGGCTTATGCCAAGTTCTTGAAAGATTTATGTGTCAAAAAGAGATGTACCACTTATATACCAAAGAAGGTTAGACTTTCCAAAAAGGTTAGCAACATTTGTACTAGAGGATTGCCCTTAAAGTTTAATGATCCAAGAGCTTTTACCATTCCCTATATAATTAAGGATCAACGAATAAAAAAAGCTTTGCTTGACTTAGGATCAAGTGTTAACCATATTCCACACACAATCTATAAAAAATTAGGTATAGGAGAGTTGACATCAACTAATGTCACCCTTTAATTAGTGGATCAATCTAAGAGAAGACCCAGAGGAATAATGGAGGACGTGCTTGTGATGGTTAGGGAATTTTTATTCCCCGTTGATTTTATTATGCTAGATATAGACTCAGGACCTGACAATAGAAATGTCACTCTCATCCTATTAGGCAGACCATTCTTAGTAACATTTGATGTTATCATCTACTGCAGGACATGCATGTTTAAGCTAATATTTGAGAATATGCGCAATAAGTTGAAGTTAGCAGATGTGGCCAATAGGGTGAACCGAGTTGAAGAGAAAGAATGTTTTCATGTACATATTATTAACACATATATATGGGAACATGCCCAATCACTCCTAACTCCTGAGGAAAAAATTAAAGAGCTGGAGTAGCTCTTATATTACTGCGCTATTTCACTTGAAATTGTCACTTCCACTTTTCTCATGATCGATCCGGATAAAACCAATCAAGTTACGATTCCTCTCTTTGAAAAGACTGATTGCCCTAAAATTGAGTATTTACCTTCTTTGTAATTGAAACCATTGCCTAAAAACCTAAAGTATGCCTATCTTGAACCTGACGAATCTTTGCCAGTGATAATTGCCTCGGACTTGACTTCTGGTCATGAAGAAAAGTTAATGGAAGTTTTACGCAAACATAAAACAACTATAGGATGGACCATAGATGATTTAAAAGGATTAGATCCAGTTGTTTGTATGCATCGGATTCATCCTTAGGAGGGTGCTAATCCTTCTCGAGAAATGCAAAGTAGACTAAACCTAAACATAAGCGAGGTTGTCCGCAAAGAAATCATTAAACTTCTTGACGCGGGTATCATTTACCTGATATCGGACATCTTATGGGCTAGACCAATTTAGGTTATACGTAAAATGTCTGGGATCACAGTGGTCCTTAATGATAAAGGTGAACTCATTCCCACACGTACCACACAGGTTGGCGTGTCTGTATTGATTATAGAAAGCTCAATGCCAAGACTAGGAAAGACCACTTCTCTTTACCCTTTCTCGTTCAGTTACAAGATAGAGTAGTCGGGCAGGGCTATTACCTTTTTTTTAGATGAGTATTTCGGGTATAATCAAATCCCAATCTTCCCTGAGGGCCAAGAAAATACCACCTTCACTTGTCCTTATAGGACATTTGCTTATCGACGCATGCCCTTTGGTTTATGTAATACACCTACGACCTTTCAAATGTATATGATGAATATTTTTTCTAACATGATTGAGAAGTTTCTGGAAGTCTTTATTGACGACTTCTCAGTTTTCGGAGTTACATTTTATGAGTGTCTTACACACTTTTCCCTAGTCTTAGAGCATTGTATTAAGATGAATTTGGGTGAAGAATAGTACTAGGACATGTGGTATCTTGGGATAGTATTCATGTATACCCCGCTAAGGTTGAATTGATAGAGAAGCTCCCTACACCCAAAATAGTGTGAGACATTAGATCCTTCCTTGGCCATGCCGGTTTATATCTACATTTTATCAAGGACTTTAGCCAAATTGCTCGATCTCTCTCAAGTCTCTTAGCACATGATATTCCATTTCATTTTGATGACAAGTGTACTAAGGCTTTAGAGAAGCCCAAGTTCTTACTTTCTTACGCGCCTATCATCCAGCCTCCCGATTACAACCTCTCTTTTGAGATTATATGTGATGCTTTAGATTATGCGGTGGGGGCTATTTTAGGATAGTGTAGGGATAGGTTTCCTCATGTGATCTACTATGCTAGCAATACCTTAGATGAAGTTCAAAGGAATTATACAACCACTGAAAATGAATTGCTAACTATAGTCTTCTCCCTTGACAAGTTCAGGCCATACATCCGAGGGTCTAAAGTGATAGTTTATACGGACCACGCTGCCTTGTGATACTTACTTACTAAACGGGATACTAAGCCTCGTTTGATATGTTGGTTATTGTTACTTCAGGAATTCGACTTAGACATTAAAGCCAAAAAATGGGAGTGAGAATTCTGTTGCTGACCACTTATCACGTCTTGTTTGTGATTCCCCCATTGACTCTCTTCCATTTAATGATACATTTTCTGATGAGTAGTTATTTGTGACATCACATTGGACCCCTTGGTAAGTTTACTTTGTTAATTACTTGGCGGGGTAATACCCCGAACTCGGCACGCATTTAATAGCAGTTGACTGTATTTAATTAAGTGTTTAATTAGTTAAATCATCCATTTTGCACTATTTTGATATTTCTTTTAAAACTATTCAAATAATTTTTATATTGATTAATTTAAAAGATTATTACCTATTTTTATTGTTTATAGTAATTGAATTTATTTTCTTGTATTTAATTAAGTGTCATCTTAAATGTTAGTATTTAATTGTATTTGATTACGTGTTTATATTAACTTGTTTATTCGTATCTTAGCATTAATTTCATAATTCTTTAAAATATTCTAGAAATAGTTAAATTATTTATTTTTAAATGAATATTGATTATTTTGATTATTTTAATAATCGATTTTATTTTCTTATATTTAATTACTCGATTTCAATTAAATGAGAAAAGTAACTCCGAGCCGGAGTGAATTTTAAACTAAATTACTTTTCAAAAATTATATTTTTTTAAAAAATTGTTTATCATTCTAATAGTGATCGTTTATTGACCGTTTGATCGTAGTGCATCGAAAACGAGAGTTAGAGAAATATTTGCCGAATTTAGTCAATAGTATTTTTAGCTTGATTGAGTTAGTTTTAGTTGTTTTTCATTTAATTGCATTGTTTTAAATTGAATTAGACTAAATACTAATTAAATGAGCTTGTTTGACCATATTTTCACTTAATTTTGACTTCGCTAAAAGACCATTTTGCCCTTTAGTTGATTTATCACCTTTTAAATACAAAAACAAGGCAAAATTCTCATCAAAACAAATGCCCAAATTCCCATTTTCTCCCTCCCATGGCTGAAAGTTCAAGGAGCCAAAATGAGATATTTTGATTTCATTTTTCTTGCACAACCTTGCGTGGAATTGCTCGGGGATCGTGGTTCGGGTCTTTGCAAGGCTTCCTCTTCAATCTCTGTGAGGGTTTTCACGTTTTTGTGCATTTTTATTTGAATTTGATTTTTGTTTCAAATTTTTAGATTTGATATTTATTGCGTTATAATGCCTGTTATTGCTTGAAATAACTTCCTTAGGGTTCGTAGAGCATTGCTTGTTAGTTATTTAGTAATTTTTACGGCTGAAATTGCGTAATTGAATTAGGAAAGAATGTGAATAGTAAAAATAAATAGTAAAACCCTAGATTTTCGGATTTTTGATCCGAATCACGTTTTCTTGATTTGATTAGGTGCCATTAATATTAGAAAGATAAAATGTGCAATAAAAACAGACCGGCCTTTGTTAAAATTGGAACTTAGACAAAGAAACGTAAAGGGGCCATTTGACCAAGAGTTGGTCGTGCTTGAATTGAGTTTGGGGTTTTGCTGTTGAAGGCATGGAAGCACTTTTGACGCTGTTGTAGTGTTGATTGAGCGACCGATTAGCATAACTATGGTTCAAACGCAGTAGGTGAACTTTCGGGCTTCGGTTGGAAAAGTGAGGTTTCGTGCCATAGAAACGTGCCTTGTAGTGCCTGGAGGAGGGTAGTGAAGACAGTTTCCCAATCCTGTAGCTCGTTTGCTTGTAATTGCCTTTGGAAGTTAGAGATTGAATAGTGATATTTGTCGTTTTCGTGTTTGAACTGCTACTACTTGTTTAATTGATGTTATTGTTGATATTAATGATAATCATGCTTGAAAAGTTAATTGAATGCTAATATTGATTGTAAATGCTTGATATCTCGTATATCACCACTAATCTGCAGTTTTGTGCTATCGCTCGTTTATTACTTGTATCTCGTATTGTATTGCATAGTGTCAGGCGCGTGAGTGATGAGCCTCTCTGGGTAGTCTCGGGCTGCCAAGGTTGGTTTGCTCTAGCTCCGTGTCCTATTCCCATTCTCGCTAGGGGTGCCGCCTTAGGAGATTTAGGTCGTAGATGTGTCGGGGTACATCCGGAGTACACCCAGTGGAAGTTATAAGGTGGTTGCACGCTTATTGTCATTGTTGTCAATATCAAGCTCGAGATTGATGTATCGCTTGTGAAATGGTACATTGCTCGTATGAGTGAACCATAGCCTTCAAAGTGTGGTATAGCTTTAAATGGTTGTGTTAATGCTTTTATTAATTGTTTATTGTATTGTTGTTTATATTGATTGTTTTACTTGTCGGTTATAATACTTAACTGTCTTATTTGCATTGCACGATCTTCTTTCTCTCCACCTCGATATCTGTTCCGGCGTCACTGAGTATACATGTTGTGTATACTCACTCCTCACCACCACATTTTAGGAAATACCATGTTAGCTGGAAAGTTCGTGGTTATGTGATAGATCGTGCTTGAAGAGTTGCCTTGCATGCTATGTGGCTTGAGTTGTCAAAGATGTAAAGATTTTACTTTCATGAGATGTATATAATCAATGTGTAAAGAAAAGTCATTTAAGTTTTATGTATAGGTTAGTAAGTTCTGGATTCAATGCATGTTTGTATTGTTTAAAGGAAAGAGTTAGAATAGTCTGGGTACTTGAAAATGTATATATACTTGTTGTGTTTGATTGTTGAGAACCGAGGCTCGGATGGCCTTGAGGAATTGTGAATGGTTGGACCCGGTACTAGTCAATTTATATGTTATCGCAGGTTTGCATTTTGCCTAGAAACAGGGGAGACTCCGTCCATTTTTCCCTAAATTTTATGCCCGGGTTTAGAATTGTGTTACGATTAGATTGATTAATAGAACTTCCGGTCTCGAGAGGGATCGGGGTGTTACAGGCGGCCTGAGAGTTAGCTCCCTACTGAAAAAGAGAAAGAAAGAGCATTTCATGGCACAGGTGAAGTACTTCTTATGGGAAGATCCATAAGGAGATGCATACTTGAGGAAAATTTTGATAGTATCTCTATTTCTGCCACTCTGAAGTTTGTGGTGGCCATTTTGGAGGTAAGAGGACCATTGTTAAACTCCTTCAGTGTGGGTTCTTTTGGCCCACCTTATTTAGAGATTCCCAACAGTTCTGTAAGAAATGCTCTCAATGTCAACAGTCTGGGTCCATCTCTCGGAGGAACATGATGCTCCTGTCACCCATTTTAATTTGTGAAATATTCGATGTGTGGGGCATTCACTTTGTGGGTCATTTCCCTCCTTCTTTTGAGTATACATATATTCTTGTGGCTATGGACTATGTGTTTAAATAGGTAGAGGCAGTGGCAACCCGAACCAACGACCACAAGATAGTGGTCAAATTCATTAAGGAGCATATCTTTTCTAGATTCGGGGTGCCACATGTACTTTTAAGTGACAGATGACAACATTTTCGTCGTCGAACATTTGAGGCATTATTGAAAAAAATATTCAGTCCGTCACAAGATTACGACACCTTATCACCTTCAGACAAGTGGGCAAGTGGAAATGTCGAACAGGGAAATCAAATCTATTTTGCAAAAAATGGTTAGGCTCAATCACAAGGATTGGTCATGTTATCTACACGATGCATTATAGGCCTACTGTACAACTTTTAAGACCCCATCGGTAAATCCCTGTATAGATTGATGTACGGTAAGGATTTTCACCTCCCTGTTGAACTTGAGCACAAACCTTATTGGGCTATTAAAGCCCTAAATTTTGACATGCAGCAAGCAGGTAAGAGCAGGAGATTGGCCTTAAGTGAGTTCGAAGAACTCCGCTTTCAAGCTTATGAAAATGCCAAACTTTACAAGGAGAGAATGAAGAAACTTCATGATAAACCTATTTTGAGAAAAACCTTCTCCCCTTCTGATAAAGTTTGGTTGTTTAACTCCAAACTCAAGTTCTTCCCAGGCAAGTTACGGAGTAGGTGGGATAGACCCTACGAGGTGCTTGAGGCATACCCTTTTGAAGCTATCAAGATTAAGCACCTCACAGATGGGCAAGTCCTCATAGTCAATGGTCAGCGATTGAAACATGCATTTGATCCAAACTTGCTCCCTCATGAAGTTGAATCTTTGAGCTTCGGGACCCCTATTCCCTTACATGATTAAGTATTTTGCCGAGCTAACGACATTAAACTTAGCACTCCCAGGAGGCAACCTATATTTTATATTTTTGCTCAGTATACTAGTTATTTTCCGTGATCGAATTTCTTTTTGATTTCTCCCCTATACTTTTTGTTTAGAATTACTAAAGTTAACTAACCATTTTTACTATGTTGATGATGATCGTAAACTATTTTGTCTACTGATCTTTTATGAGTTTGCAGAATGATCAATCTTTTGATAAAGACAATAGACACATTCTTTTGCATCAACATTGAATGAAATTGCTACACATTAGGTGATTTCTTTCCTTATTACTACATTTCCCTTTGTACCTGATCAACATATGCTAGAAAGTAAGCAAACCATAGGTTTGGGGATGTAGCATTTGTCTTTATGTGTTTACTTACATATTACACTTTCTTGTTTACTATATTGTCATTTGCTTGAGGACAATCAAGCTTTCGATGTGGGGGTGCATATTGAGTTTCATGCATAAATTGTTTTCAAATATGTGAGAAAAATACCATTTTGAAAATCATTTTTCATGAGAAAGAGTAATTTACTTCTTTACTTGTTTAGAGGAGGATGATCTGGATGATTTGAGAACTTGCGTTTTTAGCTATTGTAATATGAAAATATACTCTAAGGAATGTCTAAAGAAAAATTTTGGGTTATTGTATTCATGAGTTAAGTTAGTTGTTCTTCTTTTCTTTAATTGATGGATATATGAATTTGAAAAGAATGAGATAGGATTACCCTTTGTTATGAAAGCTTCTTGTGATTGAAACCTGAACCCAGATGCCATGTCTGTATGTAATGTTATGTTACTCTCTTCAATGCCTTGTAATGTTTTGTTACTCTCTTCTATTCAGTAAAAAAAATAGAAGAAGAAGAGATGTATATACCTTTACTTTTGTGTATTTATGTTGTAAATCTATTGTAAATCTCGAAGTACCGTTATCTTAACACTTCATGATTATCATTCGGGATATGTGCTATAGTGTAAGGTTTCGGGCCTGAATATCTTGGGTGATTAAGGTACATAGAGGTCCTTTTAAAACCTGGCAACCTTGGCGAACTGGCTGGGGATTGTTGGCCTTAAAGCCCGCTACATAGGATATTCAAAAAGCAAAAGGAAACTAAGCACTAAAAACAAATAGTGTGAATTGTTCTTTTATTTTATGGCAAAGGTAAAAAAAGTGAAAGCATGATCAAGGGTTTGATTACAAATGGGCAATAATATCAAATTCTAATCTGTTTGCAGATCTTGAAAGTTGCGAATTTGTATGAACTTAATTTGCTTAGTTTTCTTCTGAATACATATTCTGAAGCAATCAATAGATCATTTCCTAAAGAGTAGCTATTTTTTAAAACTATTTAAAGGTTCTCTTTTTGTTCTGGTCATTGAGTTATGAACTTGTTAAGAATGACAGACTGTATTTCTTAGAATTCATTTAGAAAAACATATTGGAATGGGTAGTATTCATCTGCTATAAAATTGGACTTGCAATTTATGTGGTTTCACTTTCGAGTTAGTGTGTATTGGGCAGTATTGCTTGAGGACAAGCAAGGTTTAGGTTTGGGGATGTTGATATATCTATAATCGTAGCACTCAAACCACGATAATTTTACTACATTTGTATTTTAACTTGAGGTATAAATGCTACATTTAATACACTTTTTGATGCAATATAGGTTGATCGTGGAAGTGAAGAAACTGAACCTGAAACACAAATCAAATTGCAAGTTAAAGAGTTGAAGAGGGAAGAAGATTCAAAAACCGATGGAAAAACGAGCATGCAAAGAAGAATTTGGCCCAATTGAGCGCAAAAACGAGCTTAGGACATCAAACTCATCAAGGAAGGCCTCTTCTACAATTTTGTCCAAACGACAAAAACCAGGCCAACCCCGACGACACAGGGCCTCAGTGTGTGCCCAGTACACGTGGGCCATGTGGCTACACATGGCCCCGCATGGGCACGTGTCATGTCCCAACCTGGCCCTTCCTAGAACCAAGTCTGGACACGGCGAAACTCAGACATTATAACACCCGTAATATGCCACATTTGACAATAAACCTGTACAATAGTACACTTAACTTGGAAGACCTGCTTTACACATGGGCATAATAGATACATTGTTTTCAAAATGGAACTCCAAATAGCCATCAAACCTTTTTATGTTATAACAAAAGTCTATGGACCAACTCTTTAACCATATGCAAAAGAGTCATTCCATTACAACATGAGCTATACATACATATTACATAAACAACATGTACATTATCCATAAAAGAACTAGCATAATAATCACTTTCACTTCTCTTGTGCCTCGATCTCGGCCTCACCTGAAATGTTCATAAAATGGGGTCAGCTACACTAGCGCAGTGAGGGGGATGAATGGGAGGGTTTTGAAAAAACATTTAATGTGTAATCCATTTGAAATATGCTTTTGAAACAATGCTCAAACATTAGGCACTTAAACACAATTAGCTCGAAAAGTATGCATTAAGAACAACGAACAACTTTAAACATATAAATACAATTAATTCAAGGAAACATTACAGTTGGAACACACATTTAAAGCCATGTACAACAATAAGCAATTAGCCACAGTTAATTCAAGTAAGCATGTTAGCTATATGACCACTCAAGGAAACATACATTTAAAATCATAAGCAAACATTAGGCATTTAGAGGCAATTAACTCAATAGCACACAAAGCTACATGACCATTCAAGAAGGATACATTAATCATTGTTGATGTCGTCACCTATACTACCATCACGAACTCTACCACTTATCATTCCTATTCAAGTGTTTTACACTGGCATATTCAGGTGATATACACCGACACATTCAGGTGTTGTACACCGACACATTCAGGTGATTTACACTAGTATATTCAAGTGATTTACACTGCCACATTCAGGTGATATACACCGACACATTCAAATAATAATTCGATTCCATTCAATAGCACATTTAATAGGTGACAAAGTAGGCCACACCATACCTATTGTAAACACATTAAACATTTAACCATTTCATTTCCAATAGCTACTAGCATTACACGTGAGCATTTCTATAAGTTGACCATAATATCATTCAATAACACATAAACTACAACATTTAACAACTAGCATTTAACCAACAATTAACTTAACTTATAATGCAATACAAGTGCACAATCTTAGAATAGACAATTTACTAGCCAACTATAATGCAATATAAGTGCACAACACTAGCATAACCAAGAATAGAACTAGGTTAACAAGCTAGATACAAAATGATGTGTTGGTGATTTGAGCTTAATTGTTTGCATTCTTTATGTGTTTTGTGCTTAAATGTATGCATTAGTTAGCTATTTTTAGCATTTTTTTTGTCCAAGTAGGTTTCACAATTGCAATCAACAACCAACACAGCACATACGAAAGCCAATTTTTTGCACACTATTGGTTCGATTCATTTACACCGCCGCCATAATTTTTCAGTAATACACTATTACATACCCAACAGTTTCAGCATATTGACCATTTGTTCACGTAGGACCCACCAATTCATATTTGTTTCGACTCCACTTTTTTTGCACGTTAGGCACTCACCAAATAGCAATGAACACCATGAGTTCACCCTTTTTTTTTGGGTCAACATGAGTTCACCTTACCATTGCACACGGCTGCACTTAATTTCATCCAAGACATGACCATTCTTTTTGATATTCAGCACCACACAGCACACACAAAAAAAAAAGATTTCACAATTCAACTCCACAAACTAGCACTTCGATTCGCACACGGCTCACTATTCACAATCAGATCCACAAGCCCCGAAAATGAGCACCGCCTCATCTAATGCAACAGGCCACTCACAATTTTAGAAATTTTTATTTTAAAGATCTTATTCACCTTCTATTCATTCTTATCCATTGACTCAATCTACTACCACACACACTACTACACACTTTTTACATACATTCTCTCTTATTTTTCACACACTAATACATACTATTTTCTCACACACTCACATCTATACACACACATACACACACACTGTTTCACTCATATTTTCACACTTTCACACACATCTAATCTTTGCCATTTTATTTTTGGCTTTGGATCAAGGATTGGAGGCACTTTAGAGGCACATTGGAGCTTAAAATCTAGGGTTTTGCAAGCATTGAAGGCATGGGTGAACTCTTCTATTTACTTTTTCATGTCTTTACTTTTTACTTTAATATGAGCTAAATACTCTAGTGGTTAGGGAAAGCTAGCTAGTGTATTTGTTTATCGATAATTTTTTATATTTAGATTTGAGTATTTTAATGAGGTTTCATATGAATGTTTTAGAGTCAATTGGTATTGCTTTATGGTTTATTATGATAAACTAATTGTGCCTTTAAAATGCGAGTAACTAGCCTCGATTTGTGATATCTACTTGATTTAGTCATCAATTCCAACTGGATCCGAGCTTATTGTTGACGTGCTTCAATATTAGATCTTAAAAATTGCTTGTAGCGGGTTTATTATTGATACATGTCCAAAACTTTATGTGAATGAAATGAATGTTGATAACGATCGTTGGTTGTATTGCGGTTAACTCACTAGTCTAGTTGATTATGCCTAGGATCATTTGGACAAACCCGCACCCAGCTTTGAGAGTGTCTAGAGGATGAAGTTGCACTTAATTTAGGCCTGTTGACTTAGACTAATTAGGTGACCTCATTAAATTGGACTTGTAGTTTGGTCAACTCTAGTTGACTACTCGAATCTAGACTTCAGAAATAATCCATAGGCATTGCACGAGCCAGCTAGTACTAACCTATTCCAACTTTGATCCAATCCTCGGATTTTGCACTTTACTTTTGGATTAGATTTGATTAGCTTTAGTTTTTAGCCTCTTTTAGTTAATTAGTTTAATTTCAATTTCAATTTTGGTTCAATCCAACATTAATCAATCAATTTTTCGTTTATTCACGTTTTTAGATTACTTTTCACACGAACAGTTTAGACTCACTTAAGAGCCTCCTTGAGAACACAATACTCACATTTGCCCACTTTCTATCGCGACCCGTGCACTGGCGGGGTTTGACTTGGTTTGTTTTGCACTTAATTTTCTATACACCAAGAAACTGATCACAAAATTTATACCTTTGTTGGAAAATCAGGCAGTCCACAAAAATGCATCAAACTCCACCAATTTTGTTCCCCAAGCTATGAAATCATATACACAACTTATATACATATAGTATATACTTTATACTCAATCTTAGAACAAAGAATATGGCCACAAATTCAATATATAGCACTCTTTTATTAACTAATGTGGTGCTGGAAAATTCTGACAACCACATAAACATACCCAAAACTCTCGCAAATCTTGCTTCCAAGCCTATAAAACATGCTATGAACATATATATATCCATATGAGCTTCATATCTAAGCTAGGAACCAAGATTTAGCTTTATATCTAGCCACAATTTCAACTATAACACATTAAAGTTAGCATATAACATTTGGTGTTTCATTCAAGCTCTAATCACTACCATTCAAGATACTCTTGCACAATTAAAAAATATAGCACAATAACATGAATTCATTATCAAAACCATGCTTAAAACCTTTAAGATTTGGAAAAACCCCTCACCTAGATGTTAAAGAATGCAAGAAATAGCAAGAAAATGGAAAGACTTGAGCAAAAGTGTCATCATTGTTCACGATAGCAAAACACAAATTCAGTATCCACGAGTTGTAAACATGCACAAAAAATTTCAGCTCAATCGGACCACAAATGTGCTTCCGATCATGAGCTTGATCAAACCCGCGCAGCAGTATTTCTCTCTCTCTCTCTCTCCTACCTGATTTTCTCTTTCTCTTTTCTATTGATTTTGATTTGTTTTGTTTTAACTAATGGTCAAATGCTAAGTCAATAAGTTAGGTAGGGAAATATCTAAAGGGGTAAAAGACTAGTAAGGAATGAACAATTATGTTAATAACAAGCTTGTCCTAGTTTGATAAATTAGATGAAATGCCACTTAAATTCTACACACATGTAATCTAAATTCACATTTTATCTATCAATAACAAGTAAACAACTTAAATGCACATATTATGTACCAATAATAAGTAAAATAATTAATTACACATAAAATTCACATTTGGGTCTCATATCTCCATGCAAGCACGACTCGCGTGGCCACACATGGCCACTCAAGCACTGCCCACATGGCTACGCGTGACCCTGCATGTCCATATAGGCCCAGTTTACTTGGTCACACATGGCCCCGCGTGGCCCTGCATGGCCTAGTTTGTGTGGCCACACATGGCCACGCGTGGGGATAGGCAGCCAACATTGGGCAGTGGTATGTGCTTGGCACACAGTGGGCAGCCACCACACATGGTTGTCCACACCATGGCCTCCCATTGGGCCACGGTACTCCCTGGTAATCCATTGAGAAAAAAAGGGGGTCTATAATTACCCATCCATCCTCGGGTCCAAAAAATTAATTCAATTTCATTCAGAAACATTTTAGGTTAGTTTCAGTTTTCTTTTTTATAGTTTCTATAGTAGGTTAGTTATGGCTATTGAAAATTTATTTTGACAAACATGGGGGAAATTCTGCTCGAGTAGCTATATTACGGGGAGATTATTGCATATTTTAACCATAGAAAAACCCTGGTAGCTACGTCCGTGGAACCTTTGCTCAAACCACTACTTCAAAAATATGAGTTCATCTAATGGGGAAGACTTTCTTTACTCAGTTTTATTTGTGTAGCTCATATTCATTTTTAATGTTTGAGTAGATTTATTATCTAGGAGAAGCTACTTTTAATGTTTGAGACATTTTAATTTATGGTCTCGAATTTGGATAATTTGATTTCAATGCAATATATGACTTTCGTTATTCAGTACATTATTGTCTATCATATTCATTATACTTGTAGTTAATATTATGATTGTTTTACATTCGTGCCACATATCCGAGCTTTAATAGTGAACCTATAGGTTGTACCATAGTATCCATGAAGTTATAAGTTGTACCATAATTTCTAGCTGTGAATTTTTTAATTGGTTTGTTTCATTAATTTGCCCGGCCACTTTAGATTACAAGTCTAGATCTATACTTCGTCTAGATAAAGGACTCGTGGATAGAACGAATCCTATAACTAAAATAGTGACCGGGACTTAGTTAGTCTTAGGAAATTGACTAGGTTAGGCTTGTAGCTTAATCTGAGCGTTGAATCAAAGAATCTTGAACCTAAGCCTATATTAGTTGTCTCATTGCATATTCGACCCCTAAATCATTTCCCCTGAATTTGACAAAACCGAACTCTAGTTTAATTTACAGTAGTTTCACGACACTCCAATTTACTCATAACTATTTCACATTTTTATTTAAATACTTTCACACACTTCGTCACGGACTAACTTAGGAGCCTTTCTATGGATTCGACCTCGCACTCAAACAGACTATACTACACTAATTCGTGCACTTACAGGTTTAAAGCTTGGTCAATTTTGCACACATTTTATATACCGACCGAGTAGCGATTCATCAATACATAGAGGTGTGCTGCATGCAGTTCTTTATCGTCCAAATTTTGAATTGTTTCCTTCCCAATTGGATGACTCGGGTAAGTAAATATAAATAAGCATTCTTCAGGGTAGTCTATCTTGTCATATTGGTCATTCAGACCAATACTTCCACTTTTAGTTGCCACGTGAGATTCAAAATAATAAGAACAAAAAGTCGATATTTCAAGGATATAATAAGCTTCACATATAGATCCCTCAACACGTGCCTTATTTTTGACTCTCCACTTCAATTGCTATAAGAACCCATCGAAATGATACATCCACTGATATTGTACAGGACAATAACAAATTGATTCATATACCAAGTGAACTGGAAAATGTTCCATTGAATCGAAGAAGGCAGGGGGTAAGATCTTTTCCAAGTTGCAAAGAGTTACAATAATATTTTCTTGCATCTCGTCCAATTCATGTCTTTGAAGAATTGTGGAACATATGTTGGTAAAAAATAAACTTAGTAAGGCAAAAGCTTCCTAAACATGTTTCAGCATTAGGTCACGTAAGGCAATGGGAATCAATCTCCCCATAAAGACATGACAATCGTGACTCTTCATGTGTGACATCTTCAAATCTTTCATGTCGACACACCTCGATAAATTATAAGCATATCCATCGGGGAGTCATAAGTCTCTAACATATTCAAGAAGTGTTTTTCTGCTTGCCACAGGGAGTGTATAAACACCCATCTTCAATTCGTTCTCACCACATAATTCAGGACGATCACAAAAATTGACATATCAACTCTCACTCTGAGGTTGTCTTTTGTCTAACCCTTGACAACTATCACAATATTGAAAACTTTATCAAAAAATTCTTTTCAATATGCATCACATCCAAATTGTAACGCACAAGATGCGTCCGCCAGTAAGGAAAATCCTAAAAAATACTTTTCTTCGTCCAATTGTGTCAATCCCTAAAACTAGGAGATTCTTTTCCGTCATTTTATTGATTTTAGGGTAATCTTTAACATGTTCCCATAACTGTTCACCATATAATCTGGGCGGAGGTCTAGATTTTTCTACTCTACTCTTGCAAAAGTTCTTCCTATCACGCTGTAACACACTATTCTATGGTAAATATTGACGATGACAATCAAAGAAGCAATTTTTCCTCCCCGCTGACAATTGGATAGCCCTTGAATTTCCCATACAATACGGACACGACAACCTCCCATGAGTACTATGAGACCCTGAATTTGCCCTTATTTGCAAATACGTTTTTTCACCTGTTTAAATACTATTAGAATTAATATATATGAATATATGTGAGTTATTATATGATCTTAGGTTAAATGTGCATTTAGAAGACATTTGAAAAATAATTCATATGACTTTTCATCTTCCTTGGCAAAAATATGCATTGTACATTAATTGTATGTATATATATGCTTATATATAATGTTGTCCCCAAAAAAATAATCCTACTAAAAATAATATATAAATTAGATAGTATAAGTAAGACCATTTTAGGCAAAATTTCAACTAAAATAACTAAAATTGCCAACTTTGACCAAGACTTCAAGCTTTGACTTTGCTATATATGCATTATACATACACAATACACTAAACCAATTTGCAAAACATACTCAAAACTCACCTAGTATGTCGTGAGATCCCAAGGAAAAAAGGAAAATTTTGTCTAGGCTTTTCAAAGCAAATTTCAAAGAAAAACTTCAATACAAAGACAAATATTTTCATTCCAAGCTTGATTTTTCTTGTTGGGCTTGCATTCTACCTATTCCTAGCATTTCTTGTGATCAAAGGTAAGGGAAAAACTAGATCTTATTTTTAAAGTTTATCTCAAATTTTTATTATTGCATATATAGTTGTTGTTTTGCTAAATTGTCTTAAGATTGTTGATAGTTAGGTGTTGCAGACCAATTTAGTGTAATTATAGCTAATTTAAATGGTAGAATGTTGTATTGTTATTGTTCATGTAAGATTTTGATAGTTTGGCTATTATTTTGAATAATTGTCGTTGTAGTAGTTGTTTTTAAGTTGTAGTTGCTTCTATAGACTTGTTAAATATTGAGTAGTAATGTTGTAATACCAAAATGTTGAATTGAATGTTAGTTTAGAAGTCCAAAATTTCAGCCTAGTGTGCATTGTCATTTTGGACTTGTTGGGATTGTTTTAAATGGCCTTTGGATGGTTTCTGAGGGGGTTTAGGTACTTGCATTAGTGGTTGGGTGATAGGAGAAGTTTCGAGGGTTGTTTGATTACTAGATTGTAAGTTATGTTGTTTAGAAGTTTGGGTTGTCTTTCTTTGAATTGGCTAAGTGTTGTCTTTAATTGTTTGATGTTGTTTGTGAGGTTGATACTTGGGTTGGTGTTAAGTAGGCTTGGGTTTGAATATGTGTTGAAGTGTGCGTTGAGTTTGAGTGGCCTACTTTGTCATCTAACTTAGGTGTCTTACTTGTTATATAAATGTTGAGTAGTTGAAGTGTTGTTTAATTTATTGTTGAATGTTTAGGTGTCGAGAGGCAACCTACTTTGTTGTTCTCTTGGAATATTAAGTGTTAAGTGATATCTGTTGTGAGTCATAATAGTGTTGTGTCACCTCAGGCGGTATCGGGCTTGCCAGGTTGCATTGTTACAACTATCATGTGTTATCCCCTATCTCATGTGGTCGGAGAATGATCATGGAGTGTGGGTCTAGATTGGGTACTTTCAGAATGTATCAGTGAGTGTTATAAGAAGTCGGTTGAGTTCGTGATGGCGTATGGAGCTACATCAGCTAGTGTATCGTATCCTTAATGTGTAGTTACTCATGTTGCTTTAATTGTTTTTTTGTTGATGCTTATTGTTTATTCATTGCTCCTAGGGTATTTTCCAAAGGGTTAAAAGAAAATGTTTTCAAAATCTCCTTTTAAACAATCACTGAGCTTTGCTATATATAAGCTCACCCTCTTTGCTGACCTTTCAGGTGTAACTGGGTAGGACCCAAGATACGTTCCTCAGGAAGCTAAGAATAAGCCTTTTGTTGATGAGTCTGTGTTGTATTGTATAAGTTTCAAAGTTTGTATTGTATAACTTACTTTAAATGATTAGTGGATTGTATAATTCTAGTTTAGTAGTCTTTCTTTTGAATATGAATAGGTTGCTAGACTAGCTTAATATCTATTTTGCATATGTATAGTATGGTTTGATGTTTGTTGTTGAGACAGAGGCATTGTATCTTATTGTTTAAATGTTGGTTGGTTGGTTTATGAAAGTTGTTGGTTGTATTGTTTGTTGTTGGAGTTGTTGTTGGAGTTGTGCTTGGTTGTGAAGAGTTTGTAGTGAACCAGTGTATGGTTCTGTTGTCCATATTGTAGATGTTATAATGGTGAAATTCCGCCGTGTCCTGGCTGATTATAAGTGGGGTCATGTTGGGCGTGACAAGCACTCCAACTAGACAACATACCATATGCCGGGAAATCATTAATTGTCCATATTAAAGCTGCCATCAATTAAAAATTCTTCTTTTTTGCCATATCATAGAAAGGTGTCCCTTCCAACCATAACTTGTTCAATTTGTCGATTAGAGGCTCTAAATACATATCATTGTACTTATCGGGATTTTTCGGACCAGGTATGAGAAGAGTCAATGTAACTCCCCGACCTCACTCCTCCTAGGATCAAGTCAAGACGCGACGAAATTTTGGCATGACCTCGTTTTTAATATGGCACTTAGACAAATAAACCTGTACAACATCCATAAACTCCACAATAAAATAAATTTTACATACACGAAACTTTCAACAAAAAATCCCAAGGCACATAGCCGTCTGTCACACTTACATACGACATAGCCACAAGAGTATAAAATAGACTATTAAGGCTAGCATTAAACACTTAGCCAACTTACTTACAATATACAACCAAAAGTTCGTCAAACTACCAACTTTAAAGTAAGCAATATACATATTACATATTCATATGACTATATGAAACATTAAGTACATTATCTAAGGAAACACAAGAATGTAACTGCTTTCATTTCCCCTTGAGCCTCGACTTCGCCTTTACATGTAACATGTTAGCGAAATAGGGTGAGTTACGACAAACTCAATAAGGGAGGATAAAAGGAGGTTTTGAAACTCATTTTCTCTTTTGAAAACTACTTTGAAAAAAACACATATAACGCTAAGAACAACTAAATCAAAAAATCGCAAGGCTCAATAACACTTAGTAAAAGGATACATTCATTTGTTGATGCCGCTTCGTTTTACTTCACCCATCACTTTACCCCATTACCTCCCTACTCTTCCAATTCATTTATTCTACACTAATACATCCGCAGTACCGAAACCTATCCCAGACCCCATGAACGCACTTCGTCCATGTGAGATAGGGGAATAGAACATGGTAGTTGCAATCAACCATCCCTTACAACATTTTAACATTTACCAATACCCCATGAACACACTTCAAACTCCGTCCATAAGGGATAGGGGATAGAACATGGCAACATTACCATGCCTTACAACACTTATATAACATTCAACATTTAACATTCCGAGAGAACAACAAAGTAGGTTGTCTCCCGGTTCTTCAACATGTAACACTTTAGCATTTGACACTTAGAACACATTGGTTAGATGATAAGGTAGACCATCTAACTTCAAACATATATATTCATGCAAAACCACATTTCGGCCACATATAACCTCAACTCGTTTTAGCAACATTTCCAACATAAACAATTAAAATAACACTACTACTACTTCTAACAACATTTATGACACCTAATTAAACATCTACAACATTCAAACAACCAACTTTATTGCAGCAGCCCAATCTACTACCAAACTAACACCTAGCGATTAACTAACCTAGCATACATTAAAAACCACCCATAGACAACACAAAAACCCCAAAACCATGTCCACTTAACCAACATTCCAGAAAATTCAGCCAATACCTCCCCTCAAATTGCAACCATCCCAAGCCATTAAACTATGTTCAACAAGTAAACAGCATATCTAATCATCAATATCATGTCCTACAACAAGAATTCACCAAATTCTAACCATTTAAACACTTTAAACACTTCTATGATTCAACTACATACAAGCAATAAATCCATTTATCCAAAATTCCATTCCAACACACTAAATAAACCATACAGCATGTATCATAAATGTATTGAAGCATATAAATCATAAACAATCAATTATATAACATAAAAATCAACTTTTAAGCCAAATTTTAGAAAACGCCCTCACATTTTTTTGTTCCGAAATGTGAAAAAACAATTTGTAGAAAGGTAGAGCACGCTAAAACAAGTCCGAATATACTTGGGTTCACTTTTTATCTTACTATTTTCCTACAATTCTTGCAAAAATACATGGAAAATCACTATGCCTAAGCCCTAGAATAGTGCACGGCTGAAATTGGGAAATTTTGACAATTTTTTTAGCTATTTTTATGTATTTATAATATTAGCTTAAGTCAACAAAAGTCTTAGAAGAGTAGTTTTAGTGGATTTTTACTATTTGGCTTAAAATGTTATTTTTAAAGTGCCAAAAGTACACTTTAACCTTCTAGTTTGATTCTAATTTCAATTTTGCTAAGTCAAAGGTCAAATAATAATGGTAGACTATGTTTTTAAATATATAAATGACTAGTTTTAGCAATTTAGAAAAAAAGTCAACAAATGCACTTTAAATGTACTTTAAATGAAATTTTCACCTAATAACTATATGAAAATTATATGAATGCACATATATTATGAACTGAAATAAATAAAATCCTAAATTGCACATAATGATTCAAATAACATATAAAACAAAAGAGAGCACGTAGCGATTCAATTAGAAAAAGAAAGTCAATTAAATGCAACTAAATGATCCTTAAATGCACATTTTCACATAATACTCTTAAGTAAATCATCTAAATTCACATATTAACTCAAATAATATACTAAACAGGTAAATGCAAGTAAAAACACATAACTCTCGGCTCGGGCCTCACAGTCAAGAACATGACAGGGCCCTTCATACACATCCACGGTGGCAGATTGTAAGGTGTAATTATCACCGGCCAGCAAGAATAAGGTTGAGAATTTGAACTGTGTGGATTAAACCCATCTGAACATAAACCAAGCTTAACATTTCTTGGTTCAACATCGAATTCTGGATAAACTCTATCAAAGTGTTTCCATGCTTTAGCCTCAAATGGATGATAAATCTTTTCGTCCTCAACTTGGTATTTTTTTTGCTATTGAATGTGTTTCGTTGTAGCCTTTGACATGTATAATCTTTTCAACATTGGAGTCAGTGGAAAAAACCTTAGTTGTTGGTAAGATATAAGTTTTCCCCTTTTACTACCACATGTTGATGGCTTGAAAAGTCGGTCACCACAACAAAGATACTATTTCAGGAGACTTCTGTCATTATAGAACAATGTACATCCATTTATACATACATCTATCTTCTCATATCCCAATCCTGAAGGCCTTATTAGTTGTTTAAATTTGTAAAAGTTTTTAGGCAACTTATGAGTATTTGGCAACGATTCCCTAACTTCTGCACTAACTCTATTGAAGCATTGTTCGCTCATATTCTCTTTAGACTTGATATTCATATGAGACATTATAGACAACTGATTGCGATTTTCACAACCATCCTACAATGGCTCATCAGCAGCCAATAACATATCAAAAAACTGTTGTGCTTGCAGATTACGTGCTTCACATGATTCGTTATGATCCACCACAAACTCCAGACCAACAACATCAAATACCATTTTCCTATAATTATTTCCTTCCTCAAACCCAGAATAATTGTTATTTGTGAAGTTTTGTGTAGATGAATTACCATAATTGGATACCTGTTCCTTGTGTGAAGTCTAATCATAGTAATAAGGCATGAAACCCTTCTTACAAAGATGGATAATCACATCATCGGTAACATGAAACCAGTAATTTTTGCATTTGGCACATGGGCATCTTATTTTTTCACCATCCATGTAATACCTTTGACTACATGTGAACGCAACAAAAGCGCGTTGACTCCATTTTGTTTAGTACTATATTAAACCAAATTTTTGGATAAGATTTTGAGAAATGAATATGATACATTGTGAGGCCCATAATAGGCCTAATAGAGGGTTTATACCATTATTGTGCTTATAAATAGGCCCATATGGGGCCAAATATAGGGTTCATACTATTACTGGGATTATAAATAGACCCATATAGGGCCCAAAAGATTTATTAGATTACTGGGCCCATAAATGGCCTAATAGAGAGTTCATACCATTTATTGGGCTTATAAATAGGCCTATATAGGGACAAATAGAGAGTTTATATCATTATTGGGCTTATAAATAGGCCCATTTAGGGCCAAATATAGGTAACACGTTATTGGGCCTCTAATAGGCCAATTAAGGGTGCATACCATTAATGGGCTTAAAAATGGACCCTATATGGCTAAATAAAGAGAATATATTACGGGGCCAAAATAGGCCGGGAAGGGTGTTCATACCACTTTGGGCCCATAACAAGCCCAATTGAGGGTTCATACAATTAATGGACTTATAAATAGGCCCATATAGGGCCAAATATAGGTAATACGCTATTGGGCCCGTAACAGGCCCAGTAGAGGGTCCATAACATTAATGGGCTTATAAATAGGCCCGTATATGGCTAAATATAGAAAATATATTATGGGGCCCAAGTAGGCCGGGAAAAGGGTTCATACCACTCTTGAGTCCACAACAGGCCCAATTGAGGGTTCCTACCATTAATAGGCTTATAAATGGGCCTATATAAGGACAAATATAGTTAATAGATTATTGGGCCATAATAGGCCCAATAGAGGGTTCATCCTCTATTGGGCCCATAATAGACCCAATTGAGGGTTCATACCATTATTGGGCTTCGAATGTGGGCCATATATGGCTAAATAGAGAAAATACATTTTGGCGCCCAAAATAGGCCTAGTAGAGGACTATTAGATGACTATTAAAAGTACTTCACTAACTAGTTAAAATTTAAAGGACTTAAAGGCACATTATTTTAAAATTTGAAAATGTCAATTTTCTAATTATAGTTAAAGGACTATTAGATGTATTTACAGTAATTAATCAATCTATAAAAAAAATATGTACAACTTTAATTCACATATTCCACGCACAAAAGTGCTGCATACAATTTTTATTCACAATTTCCAATATTCACAATTTCGATTAACAAATTTCGTTTACAACTTCCATTTACAATTTTGGGAGCACAATCAACACTAAAATTTCTATTTACAATTTTAGTAACACAATCAACACTAAAATTTTCATTCACAATTTTAATTCCCAATTTCCATTCACAATGTCAATTCACAAAGTTAATTAATTTATAATTCACAATAATAAACAATAAGGCAAATTAATAATATTAAACACAAAAACAACATACAATAACCATACATTTATATATAACATAAAAAATAACAAATAAATAATTAAATAATAGAAAATTAAATACATCAAATTATTACACAATGAATTAAATAATATAAAATTAAATAAATGAAAAAAAATAATTACACGATAAATAAATAACAGAAAATTAAATAAATAAAATACAATTATTACACAATAAATAAATAACATAAAAGTTTAAAAACATAGAAAATACACAATATATATGTATGAAATAAATAAAATACAATTATTACACAATAAATAAATAACATAAAAGTTTAAAAACATAGAAAATACACAATATATATGTATTCATACATATATATTGTGTATTTTCTATGTTTTTAAACTTTTATGTTATTTATTTATTGTGTAATAATTGTATTTTATTTATTTAATTTTCTGTTATTTATTTATCGTGTAATTATATATATATATATATATATATATATATATATACACACACACATACCTCGCGCGAGAGAGAAGATTGGTGTTGCTGCTATAGTGGTAGTGCTATTGTGGTAGTGCCACCAATAGGTAGGGGTGGTGTTGTTGGTTTGTGGTGGTGGGGTCACGGGATTGGGGGATGAGGGTAGGGTAAGGGTGCGCAGGGGTGGGGGTGGGGTATTTTTGCACGGGTGTGGGGGTCACTGGATTGAGAGGTGGGGTCACAAGTTTGGGAGAGGGTGAGGGGTGCTGGTGTGCAGGGGTGAGGGTCACGGGTTTGGAGGGGTAGGGGTGGGGGTGTTAGTGCACGGAAATGGGGGTTAGGGTTTATTTTCATAAAATGAATTGAATTTTCGCCAGTGATGTATATATATATATATATATATATATATATATATATATATATATATATATATATACACACACATACCACGCGCGAGAGAGAAGATTGGTGTTGTTGTTATAGTGGTAGTGCTGTTGTGGTGGTGCCACCAATAGGTAGGGGTGGAGTTGTTGGTTTGTGGGGGTGGGGGTCACGGGATTGGGGGATGGGGGTAGGGTAGGGGTGCGCAGGGGTAGGGGTGGGGTATTTTTGCATGGGTATGGGGGTCATTGGATTGAGAGGTGGGGTCACGAGTTTGGGAGAGGGTGAGGGGTGCTAGTGCGTAGGGGTGAGGGTCACGGGTTTGGAGGGGTAGGGGTGGGGGTGTTAGTGCATGGAAATGGGGGTTAGGGTTTTGATATTGATAAAATGAATTGAATTTTCGCCAGTGACACTAGTGAAGAGATATAAATTAAGCGATGTTTTAGTGAAAAAATCCTTCATCGCTGAAACCCAAATAACGGACGAAAAGCTATTTTTAGAAACCTTCATCTCTAATTCGTCTCCAACCAGAGACGAATTAGCAACGAAATGTTCTAATTATCGTGTTATGACGACGTTCGTTGTACATTCATCTCTTATTAGAGACGAATTTATGACGATGAATTAACTCCCACCATAACATCAACACGTCGTCGCATATTCGTCTCTAGTTGAGACGAATCTGTGACGAAAGAGTCAAATCTACAATGAACTTATGTTTTCTGCCACTTCTTCAAAAACTCACAGAGTCGTCTCTGAATGGAGATGAATTAGTGACGAAATCTTGTCTCCAGCCATAACTTCAAGGCTTCGTCGTAGATTACGAAAGCAAGTTTCTAGCCTTAACCTCAAGACTTCGTTGCTGATTCATCTTTGAATAGAGACGAATATGCGATGAACTTATGTTTCCTGCTATTACTTAAAAATGTCGTTGTAGAGTTGCCTCTATTCAGAGGCGAATCAGTGACAAAAGTATATTTCCAGCCATAACTTCAATACTTCGTCATCGATTCGTCAATGAATATTGACAAATTTGTGACGAAATCATGTTTCTAGCCATGACTTCAAGATTTCGTCACAGATATGTCTCTAAGTAGAGACGAATCTGCGATGACATCATGTTTCCAGCCATAACTTCAAGACTTCGTCACATATTCGTCTCCACATAGAGACAAATCTGCGACGAACGCATGTTTCCACCCATAACTTCAAGATTTTGCCGCAGATGTGTCTCAAAATAGAGACGACTCAGTGACAACCGTTATTTCCCACCAAAAAATCAAGACTTCATCGCAAATTCATCTCTAATTAGAGACAAATCAACGACGAATTCGAGTTTTCATCGCATAGAGACGAATGTGCAACGACCCTTTAGTTCCCGCCATAAATTCAATACTTTGTCGCAGATTCATCTCTACATAGAGATGAATATGCGACAAAATACAGATATTGTCTCAAATACGTCGTAAATAAGTTACTTTTTTTGCGCCAATAATTTTGTCACCTAGATGTCACTTATTATTGCGACGAAATGGCGACGGTAATAAAATTTCATCGCCAAATCTAGTTTTTCTTGTAGTGTTCTTTAGATTTATTGATTTTCCATACGACTTTCTATATTGTAATTGTTATTATGGCACATTAAACCCGAGATTTAGGGTGGTAATAAGTGAGGGTATTTTTTTATATATAATTCTTTGATTCAGATTAATTTATATCTCGTATTTTCTTTTATAGTTAAGTATTACTTGATTAATCATGCATAGACTTGATGTCATATTTTCATTAATTAAGAATACACATGCGGCCGATTTTGTAAACTAGTGGCAATATAAGCCACCTCGGATGGGTACAGTTTGGTTGTACCAACACCTCTTGGTTACGTAAGTGAAAGTCTAGTTGTGGTTTCAACATCTCTAATGGATACATTTCGGTTTTACCAACACCTCTAGTCTGAGACTTGATAATCCATTAATCTTGTCACTTTCGTATCCGAGGCCAACTCAGAAGTGGGAGCGTGTAGCTCGATTTCTGAAGAATTTAATCTTTCAATTTGAATCCATAACATTATACTTCAATATTCTGAGCAATTTATCATCCCGAATCACACACCATTATTGGACTTAACTAAAATTGTATTGTAATTTAATTTCGTAATTGTATAATTTACCATTATTTTTGGACTTTTTGGACTTAAACAAAATTTACCATGACTGGAAGTCAATTAAACTTAAATTAAACACTGAACCATAAAATATAACCTCATTCTCCGTGGATCGACCATTGACTTACCATGTCTATGTGGTAATTAGAGGTAAAACTATTTTAAATTCTTTTAAGTTTTTAAGAACCATTCTTAGACAACAACATCAATCAATAATGTTTGGTCCGGTTATGCTATATAAAGTCTAGTAAACAAAACAAAAACTGGGTTCATACTTGTAGTCATATACATGTAGAAAATAAGATTGCTAATTGATGTTAACTTGTTAAAAACATTTAATTTGACCTTTAATTAAATAGTACATCCCACTAATTTGATCAAATCTTACACTTCTTAAATGAGAAACGTGAATCTAATTAAAGACTCATTAATAGGTGACCAAGGTCTCTTTCATATGAATACCCCTCAACTTTGGTGCATTCTTGGAATATACATATAAAGAGTTAGCAACTATTACTATCCATATCTCATATAAGATATGGTATTTAGGCCCTAAATCACCAAAACCTCAGCTTTAGTGCGTTATAGGCCTAGTAATTTAGTTAGATTAAACCCACCATCTCAGTGAATGTGAAACTTTGAATCCCATGATCTCATTTTTGGTGCATTATTGGCCACATGAGATTGAAATATCACAACATGTCATGATTAATAGGAATACATAGTAGCCATCATGAATATGCCTTCCTACATTTGGGTTAACCAAGACATACCCAATTGGGGATATAGATCCCTATGACGGTGGAGGGAAACGATAAACATTTTACTGCTTACAATCTAATATTTATTTGTACGTAGGAAGATTTTGATCTTTAATTATGTCTCACTTTGCGCATTAGTTCATTCATTAGCAAACATCACATATAAGCAAATAAACAAACATATATGCAAGAATCATACATCATGGTGGATCATGGACTTAGTATTGACCAAATGCAAACCCTTTTGAAATGAATTAACAACAACCTAAGAAAACACATCACATGTCTTCAAAAGGTCTCGGCACCTTGAACTCTTCAACAATCCGAAGGCCATCAACTCCTTGAAAGTCTTCTTCTCCTTGTACAAGCTCCTTTGTAGATTTACATCACATGAGTCACTACAAATTCTCTCTTGTAAAATATAAAATGAGACTTATGTCTCAATTACAAATAAATGAATGAATGATGAATATTATTACAAAGCCATCTCATGAATTTACAATCATTCAACCATTCATTTCTAAGTCCATGATCCATCCAACGTCCACCATGCCAAGATAAGCTCATAAAAGCATAGAATATGCATCATATACACAAGCTATTAGAAAGCCAAATAAGCAACTAGCACAACATATGTCTATTAGAAAGCCAAATGAGCAACTAGCACAACATATGTATCTCATACATAAAGGAAAACTCATGATCCAGTCTTCATGCCGAGAAAAGATCACAAAGAATAGAACATGCAACATGTACATAATCAACAAATGATTAAAAAAAAAAATTGGCATATTCTTTTATATCTTATACATCAAGATTACTCATCTTTAACACTTCAAATACACAACCATCACATCCAGTACTTGTAGACCCTCGAAATCTATAACTAAGACCAAGGCGAGCCAAGGTACCTTTGTCAAGAAGGGGTTCTGATAAGTGAGTGGCAGCAGATAGGCACTAAAGACTACTTAGGGATTTCTTCTCTTGAGGGTGAAGGTAAAGTGTTTATGGTATGATTGATGCCTCAAAGGATTCACTCATTTCTCCTTAAGTAACCAGCCCGGTGCCCCCCACCTTGGGGCTGACTAAGGCACTTTCTGTGATGCCCGAGATCTTAGCCGTACTTTAAGCCACTGTTGCATCCACTATTTGTGCATTTCTTATGTGCTTTACTTATTACTTTATGTGGTTACTATTTATTCCGTTTTTCAACTACTTAACTATCTTGAATTAGCATTTTTCTTAAATCATATTAATTGTTTTAGGAATGAGAAAAATGTGTGTTTGAGCTAAATGCATTAGGAGCCTTCGTTTAGAAAATATTTTACCAAACTAGTGAATAGTATTACGTAACTAAACTAGGTGTTTTAATTAGCTAACATTAATTGCACAATTAGGACTTGTTTCTAGCTAGCTAAACTCCTTTTAATAGTTAATATGTGCACCCAACTTGACCCCACCCTTTATATTGCTCAACATACACATAACAACCTCATAAAAACAAAAACAAAAAAAGAGAGCAATGCTGAAAACACTGTAGTAGGGCCGAAAATCAGGATAGGAGGAGAACTAGAGATTTTTACTCAACAAATCCTGATTTCTAGCCAAGACAAGCTAGGTGCAAGTGGTTTAAGGTGTTTACTAGCCTCCTAGGAGCTCCTACGCGCAATAGGTGATGGATTTCATACCTATTTTTGTATTTGAAAAATGTGACAACTTTCTTGAATTCTTAGATTTGCTATCAAATGCTTATGTAATGCTTAAATATGCTTATATATGTTGTATATAAGTAGTAGAGACCTAATTTATGCTATTATTTCATAGTTTAAATGGTTGAAATTGCTTGTTGATCGTATGGCATGAATAGTGACGGAAAAACTAGGGTTTTGCGTAATCGAACCTTATAGCTTGAATTAATGGTTCTAATAGATGCTTTATGTGCTAATGAAAGTAGTATAAAGGCCTCGTAGGGTTTAATTGCTCATAACCTATCAAAAGCATGAAATAACTGACTTTTAGAAAGGGGGTTTATCACGAATCCAAATTGAATGGGCCTTCACTTTTGGTATTCCTAGGCTAAGTAGACTATAATTATGCTTTGCTAGCTTTCGTTTGGGTCCCGGGTGAGGTACGTGTAGTACAAAGTCAAAAGAGGGAAATTGAGACTTTTGGGCTAAATGCGGGGAATTAATTGACTTTGAGGGTCCTAAGGGTGGCTAAAGGGTTAACTAGGAGCATGAAATAGACCACTCACGAATCTAGAACCGTAACATGAGTTTGGAAGGAAAACAGGTTGAGTTACAAAGAGGTTTAAGTACAATTTTGATTATCTCACGCTTCTAAGACCTTGACATGACTCCTTTTGTGTTTAAATGTGGTTTCAAGATGTTTTGGAACTTTTGGTATAGTTCTATATGAATCTGGATTATGCCTCTTTGTAATTTGCTTAATTATTATATGAAATTGCTTCTTTTCTAACTGTTTCGAGGATAACCTACTTTGTTGTTCCTCCCATGTGTTATTGCTTCTATTGTTATTATTATATTGCCATTAATAAGTGCATTGCATAGTAGTTGCGCAACCATAGTGTCAGGGGCGGTTGTATTGAATAAAGACTGGGCAGCAGCGGGCTTGCTAGTGGATATTCGATCTCCGTGCCCTAGTCCCTCACTTGCCTGGTCCGGAGATTGCCATGGGGTGTTGGGTCGTAGGATTATCGGGGTAGATTCGGAGTACACCCACTGGAGTGATTGGGGATTTGCCGGCATTTTGATCATGGTTTGTGGCTCGTGGTTCATGATCGAAGTTAAGAGAATTATGGAGTGTTGGGGTTAAGTGTATCGTATCTTTTGATATGTGTGGTTATCTACTGTTTCAAATGTACACTACTTGTCTTCTTGTTTAATTGCTATAACTGTTGCATTGCACATCCCGGGTAGTCCTTATCCCTCACTGGGCAATAGTGGTTGCTCATACCTCACTAACATGTTTGAGGAGATGCTGAGGTTGAACCCCAACTAGATTTGGTAGAGGGTAAAGAACAGGAGGTCCAAATTGATCAACTACCGTAGTTGTAGTGTCTAGTTGGTTGAGGTGGATTTATGGTTCTTGTTGTAATGTAGGGACCTTGTTTGCTCTACTTTATGTCCTATTTTGTAGCCTAAGTGCTTATATACATGTTGTGTGATTGTAAGCTGAATACTAGATGATTATGGTAGAAGGCATAGAACTATGGCATGTAATAACTTATGTTTCTACTTCTAGCTACTTTGTATGCTTGAGTGTGAAAGTTAGGATGTAAAGTTGTTTTCAATTCCTAAGAATGTTTAAAGGCTATCATGGAGTGACGTGATAAGCAGTTTTGTAAAAAATATATATTGTGAATGCATGCTTGTGTGTATCTAAACTGTTTGTATGTCTTAAGACTCGGATGACCTTAAAGTTGAGATCTTTATTTTGGAAATGGCTATATTGTTGCTCTATATCTTATTGAATGCTTACAGGTTTTCAAAATGTCCACGTTACAGGGGAGACCCTGTCCATTTTTTCCTAAAATTTTGAGACCGGATTAGAATTGGGTTGACAATAGCAAGGTTATTAAAGCCTCTGGTCTCGTGAGGGATCGGAGCGTTACACTTTTCTTCCTAGAAGGCTTGTCTGTACCCCTTGTAATGACCCGGCTAAGCGAATACCCCACAGGACAGAGGCACACTAGCGTCGCACATAAAGAGGTATTGTCCGCTCTGGGTTACCATGGTGGGCCCCTCACGGTTTTGTCCCTTCGAGGATTTCCCCCAAAAGGCGCCTCTTCGAATATAAGGGAGAACCTTCCACTATATATTTAGTTGGCCCAGCTCGTAACCTTCTGATGTGGGATGGGTTCACCACATTCGCCCCCACTAGAAGGACCCAGTGCCCTCGCGGGTCACTGATACAAAGGAAGGCCCGCTCTGATACCAATTTCTGTAACGACCCGGCTAAGCGAATACCCCGCAGGGCAGAGGCACACTAACGTCGCACATAAAGAGGTATTGTCCGCTCTAGGTTACCACGATAGGCCCCTCACGATTTTGTCCCTTCGAGGATTTCCCCCAAAAGGCGCCTCTTCTAATATAAGGGAGAACCCTCCACTATATATTCAGTTGGCCCAGTTCGTAACCTTCCGATGTGGGATGGGTTCACCACATCTGTAACAACCCAGCTAAGCGAATACCCCGCAGGGCAGAGGTACACCAGCGTCGTACATAAAGAGGTATTGTCCGCTCTGGGTTACCACGGTGGGCCCTTCACGGTTTTGTCCCTTCGAGAATTTCCCTCAAAAGGCGCCTCTTCGAATATAAGGGAGAACCCTCCACTATATATTCAGTTGGCCCAGCTCGTAACCTTTTGATATGGGATGGGTTCACCACATCCGCCCCCACTAGGAGGACCCAGCGCCCTCGTGGGTCACTGATACAAAGGAAGGCCCGCTCTGATACCAATTTATGTAATGACCCGGCTAAGCGAATACCCCGCAGGGAAGAGGCACACCAGCGTCGCACATAAAGAGGTATTGTCCGCTCTGGGTTACCAGGGTAGGCCCCTCACGATTTTGTCCCTTCGAGGATTTCCCCCAAAAGGCGCCTCTTCGAATATAAGGGAGAACCCTCCACTATATATTCAGTTGGCCCAGCTCGTAACCTTCCGATGTGGGATGGGTTCACCACATCTGTAACGACCCGGCTAAGCGAATACCCCACAGGGCAGAGGTACACCAGCGTCGTACATAAAGAGGTATTGTCCGCTCTGGGTTACCACGGTGGGCCCCTCACAGTTTTATCCCTTCGAGGATTTCCCTCAAAAGACGCATCTTCGAATATAAAGGAAAACCATCCACTATATATTCAGTTGGCCCATCTCGTAACCTTTCAATGTGGGATGAGTTCACCACATCCGCCCCCACTAGGAGGACCCAGCGCCCTCGCGGGTCACTGATACAAAGGAAGGCCCGCTCTGATACCAATTTTTGTAACGACCCGGTTAAGAGAATACCCCGCAGGGCAGAGGCACACCAGCGTCGCACATAAAGAGGTATTGTCCGCTCTGGGTTACCATGGTGGGCCCCTCACGGTTTTGTCCCTTCGAGGATTTTCCCCAAAAGGCACCTCTTCGAATATAAGGGAGAACCCTCCACTATATATTCAGTTGGCCTATCTCGTAACCTTCCGATGTGGGATGGGTTCACCACAGCCAAGGTCATTAACCAGTTCGATGTAAGCCCACTCTCGCCCGAAGTACTAGCAACACCATTGCCCACTAGCAACCAAATGCCTAACCTGGCAGTCTATAATGGGGACGGAGACTCAGCCAGCCACCTGCTGGACTTCGACCACCATATGACTCTGCATGATATGACGACCTCATGAAGATGAAAACATTCCCAACTACCCTGGTTGGCAATGCCTTTGACTGGTTCCAAAAACTTTGTCCCGGCTCTATTACAAGTTTTCATCAGCTGGCTGAGGCTTTCTTGTCCCGCTTCGCTAGAAGCCGACGTGCAACGCGTTACACCTCGTCATTGCTATCAGTGAAACAACACAAATGAAAGAGTTTGAGGGCTTACACCGCCCAATTCAATGAAGAGGCCCTCAGGATCCCCAACCTAGAGGATTCCATCCCACTAATGGGTTACCAAAGTGGGCTTAGGTCGGGACCCCTTACCTCTTCCTTGCCCATCGACCTCGTGGATACCGTAGCCAAGCTGATGGTATGGGCAGAAGGGTACATACACTCGGAGGAAATCCATCAAGCTAAGAAGGATGATGACAAGGAGAAGGAAGCCGAAAAAAAAGGGAAAAACCTCCCAAGCCCAACCTGGGAGTAAGATCCAAAACGACCGAGGAAAGCAGCCTCAGCAGCCCAAGCAAAACCTCCGGTTCACTATGTTTACTCCACTTAACACCTCAAGGGAGTAGATCTTAATGGAGATCCAGCACTAGAACCACCTACCTCCAGCACCGAGAATGAAAGGCCAACCTGAAAAGCGCAATAGAACCAAGTATTGCCGCTACCACATGGATTACGGCCATACCACCGAGGAGTGCAAAGACTTAAAATAGGAGATCGAAGCACTGATAGCCCAAGGTTACCTTTGGAGGTACGTAGATAATCAGCCAACTTGGAGCCAAGATCAGAGGGACAAAGAGAGAAGTCCACCCAGACGCCAAGCCGGGGGCGGACATCTAGCTGTGATCGAGACCATCGCCGGAGGATTGGCGTCGGATGGAGATACCTCGACTGGCAGGAAGGGTTATGTTCGAGCTGGATGAGAGTATAGGCTGGCGCGTCCGGTCCCGGAGTTGGAGGAGCTCATTTTTTCCTCAGAAGATTTAGAAGGTGTGATATTGCCCCATGACGACCCACTGGTGATCAGCGCCGAAATAGCCAACTTCACCATGAAGAGGTTGATGGTAGACACCGGGAGCTCAGCAGAAGTCCTATTCTTGAAGGCGTTTAAGAAAATGGGATTGGATAGAAGCCGGCTTAGACCATTGAGGAGCACCTTGGCTGGATTCACCGGGCATGCCCATCGAGTCGAAGGGGTCATCAACCTTCCGCTGAAACTGGAAGACGGAGATAAACGGTTTTCAATGCAAGCCAACTTCATTGTGATGGATTGCAGCTCCACTTACAACGAGATTTTAGATTAGGTGGCACTCAACCATTTCAGGGCCGTCCCTTCTACTTACCACCAGGCCCTAAAATTCCCGACCCTGGCTGGCATAGCCACCATCTGCGAAGCGCAGCTCTCAACCTGGGAGTGATATGAAAACTCCCTCCGACCCAAATATCAGGTTGGCTGGGGACCAGATTTGCCCGAAGAGAAGAGGGATGCTAAGAGAGGAAGCCCAGCTGAAAACCTTCAAGAGGTGGAACTCTCTGATGAAACAAAGAAAGCAAAGATCGGAAGTGAACTCTCTGATGACCTCAAGAAAGGTATAAGCCAATTTCTTCTGAAAAATGAACACATATTTGCATGGTCTGCCTCTAACATGACAGGTATTGACCCGGGAGTGATTGAGCATTACTTGAATGCCGACCTGAATCACTATCCGGTGAAGCAGAAGCGCAAGCACTTCTATTATGATAAGCAACAAATCATAGAAAAAGAGGTGGACAAATTGGTAGATGCTGGCCACGTTGGTTATCCAACGTGGTCCTGGTGACCAAGTCTTTATGTGGATGGAGACTGCGTATTGACTTCACCGACCTCAACAAAGCCTGCCCCAAAGACTGTTTTCCCCTACCTCGGATTGATCAGATAGTGGATGCCACCTCTGAGTTCGAGATACTCTCTTTCATGGACGCCTTCAAAGGCTATAACCAGATTAAGATGGCACCTGGAGACAAAGAGAAGACTGCCTTTACCACCGATAAAGGTCTCTACTACTATGAGGTCATGCCTTTTGGCCTCAAGAATGCTGGAGCTACCTACACTCGGATGGTGAACAAGGTTTTCAAAAATCAAATTGGCCGAAATATGAAGATCTATGTAGATGACATGTTGGTCAAGAGCAGAAGGGCGGAAGACCATGAAGCCGACCTAGCTGAAGCCTTCGCCGTAATAGAGCACTTTGGGATAAAGCTAAACCCGAAAAAATGCGCATTTGGCGTCAAGGAAGGAAAGTTTCTGGGCTTCATGGTCACAGCTCATGGGATAAAAGTCAACCCAGAGAAGGTTCAGGCGATACTCGACCAGGCACCGCCGACCTACGTGAAAGACGTCTAGGTGTTAGCAGGCAAGGTCGCGGCGCTGAGCAGATTCATGTCTAGGTCGGCAGAAAAGTGTGCTCCCTTGTTCAAGATATTGAGGAATCCTAAAAAATTTGAATGGAGTAGAGAATGCCAGAACGCCTTCCAAGAGCTGAAAAGGTATTTAGGTTCGCCACCCCTGCTATCCCAACCCGAGGTGGGGGAGGAGCTGGTACTATACCTAGTATGCTCGATGAAAGCAGTGGCAGCGACACTAGTCCGACAAGAAGGGAAGGAACATAAGCCGGTCTATTATGTCAACAAAACCCTGCAAGGGGCCGAGGTGAGGTACTCCTTGGAAAAACTCGCCCTTAGGCTCATCACAGCGGCAAGAAAGTTGAAGCCATACTTTGACGCTCATCCGATTAAGGTCATGACGGATGCCCCCACTCAATTCCATCATGCACAAGCTGGAGGCGTCAGGTAGGCTGCTGAAATGGGCAGTTGAGCTTAGTCAATTTGACATCACCTACCAGCCCATAACAGCCATCAAAGCCCAAGCCATCGCGGACTTTGTAGTGGAATGCACTAGCCCAGCCAAGCATGACCCGGAGGACGTGTGGAAAGTCCATGAAGATGGGGCCTCAGGGAAGTCTGGTAGTGGAGCTGGGGTGGTCATCCTTGACCCGACCCGACATGAGCACCAATACTTTCTCAAGTTTATCTTTTCAGCGTCCAACAATGAAGCAGAGTATGAAGCGGTGATTATGGGGCTAAAAATTACAACTCAACTAGAGGCACATACAGTTGATCTGAGCACCAACTCTCAATTGGTTTCTAGTCAGATATCGAGAGAGTTCGAAGCCAAGGATAGTACTATGCTGGCCTACCTCAACAGAGTCAAGGATTTGACCTCAGGGATCAAAAGGTTCATGATATAACAAATTTTGAGGGAAGAGAATATGATGGCTGATGCTCTGTCCAGGTTGGCCTTGGGCTAGAGCCGACCTACCCTGGTCCATATGGAAGAAGTATCCGAACCGAGTATTCAATTGGGGGTGCAAGCCGTAGCCGAGCTCAATCTAAGTCCTGATTGGACCAAACCAATCGTGGACTACTTCGAGGGGGGTATAACCCTAGAGGATGAAAAAATAGCTCAGAAACTCATGAAACAGGCCTCAAGGTTTGTCATAATTACCGGGCAACTCTATAAGAGAGCCTACGCATGGCCTCTCTTAAAATGTGTTGGACCCGAGGAGGAAAACTATGTATTCCGGGAGATCCATGAAAGGGTATGTGGAAACCACTTGGGATGCAAAGCTCTGGCTCGAAAGGCATTGAGGCAAGGCTATTTCTGGCCAACCTTAGAACAAAATGCCAAAGAGTATGTAAAAAAGTGTGACACTTGCCAAAGGTTCACAAACGTACAGAGGAAGCCTGCGGTAGACCTCACGGTGATGATAAGCTTATAGACATTTTACCAGTGGGGTCTAGATATCATCGGCCTATTGCCAACCAGTGTTGGCCAAAAGAAGCACGCCTTCATAGCAATAGACTACTTCACCAAATGGCCTGAGGCTGAAGGTGTTGCTAGAATAATAGAAAAGGCAGCTTGGAATTTTGTGTGGAAAAACATCATTTGCCAGTTCAGGGTGCCAAAGTTCATAATTACTGACCACGGCAAGCAAATCGATAGTGCATACTTTCAAGGCAAATGTGCTGAGATTGGGATCGACCTTAGATTCTCATCTATTGCTCATCCTCAAAGTAATGGCCAAGTTGAGAGGACTAGCCAAATAATTTTGCAAGGCCTGAAAACCAAGCTGGAGGAAGCAGAGGGCCAGTGGGCATCGATTTTTCCTGAGGTGTTGTGGGCCCAACGGACCACCACCAGCTCAACAACAGGAGAATCGCCCTTCGAGCTGACCTTCGGTATTCAAGCAGTGCTGCCAGTGGAGATCCGGGTCTCCGACCAGTAGAACCCCCTACCATGATCCAGAAATAAACGAAGCACAGATCCGTGAAGAGCTCGACCTTGCTGAAGAGCTCCGAGCTAAAGCTCAAATTAGAATGCTGGCCAGCAAAGCTGCCATGCAAAGAGCCTTTGCTAAATAGGTCAAGCCTAAGCCTATTAAGCTTGACGATCTCGTACTTTGGAAGGCCATCTTTTTGCCGCGCTTGGGTAACAAGCTCATCCCAACCTGGGAGGGACCGTATGAAGTTGTGAGAGAAGTCCGACATGGGACCTTCTACCTCCGTGACAAGAACGGGAAACTATTGAAGAATGCATGACACTCAGAACACCTGAAGCGGTATTTTGTCTAAAGGCCCCGAGCCTAAATATTTTGTTACAGCCTTGAGCTGAAATCTCTTGTTACGGCCCCGAGCTGAAATATTTTGTAACGGCCCCGAGTCGAAATCTCTTGTTAAGGCCCCGAGCCAAAACATTACTTGTAATCAGCCCCCGAGCCTAAGTACTTCGTATAAAAATTCAATACAATGCATTTTGTAAATCAGTACAATGCCCGACCCGAGCTCAAGCATCCAAACCAGCGCAATGCCTGACCCGAGCCCAAGTGCCTATGCTACAAAGCTATTACCAATTCGGATTAACGCGGTGGCCACGCTTAATCACGAGCTAACGATCAAGTAAACCAGCTCGGACTATGTTCCAGCTCAGGAATCATCAATAACAATTTGATTAGCTTTGCCAGTTCGGATTAAGGTCCAACTTGGTGTAATCTGGCTTCGGTTGATATATTAGTGTTGGTCTAAACTCGAACTCAACATTCGTCAACATTAGTTTGACCAATTTTAAATCGGACTGATGAGTCTAGGTTGGCGACGATTATAAAGTTGTCCGGTTAACCAGCTCGGATTAGGATGATAATTCATTAATCGCGTCCAGCTCAGTTCTTTTTACTTAAGTTTGAATGGTCCATTACATTGGCCCGACCCCACTTACTTAAGAAAAATTTGCGAAGGGAAAGGTACACATGTACGAACTCGAATAAAACGCAAAATATTAATTCCATTAGAATTAAAAACAAAACAATTATAGAGCCCGACCTGGGCAGGATTACAATGAGCCCAACCTGGGTGAAATTACAAAAGCACAACCCGGGCCGATTTATAAAATCTATTTTGGAGGAGCGGCGTTGGTTGCATTAGCCTCGTCCCGGACCTGGTCCATGCCTTCTTGGACAAATTTGGTCACCTCTTTCGCTTGGGACGTCAGGTCGGCCGGAAGCTCAGGAATTTCCCAGAACTCTGGCGGTGGAACCTCCAAGATTTCAATATAGTCATTCTTGGTGGTAGGGAAAAAGGTCTTCGCTCTCTCCCGAGTTGCGACTTGACCCCGGAAGTAGAACTCCAGCTCGGCATACTTGGCCATGGCCCCACCTTCTGTAGCCATCTAGTCCACAGCCGCATCACTAGACTTGAAGGCTTCCACTGCCTTCTCTCCTTCAGGGCCGACCCTGTCTACCAGATCCCGGAGCTTCATCTCGGCCTCACGCTTCTCTAGCTTATAGCGCTCGACGTCCTTGGTCGTGGCTTCGCGCTGGGACTTCTCCACATCAAAGTCCTTCTTCAGATGCTCGATCTCCGTCACGTCCGCTTTGCGCCTCTGGGCGGCCTCCTCCCTCAGAGTCTCAAGCTCGGCCCGGGCATCCATGTATCGCTGCTTGAGCTCGACGCAATGAGTCTGGGCCCTGACAAGAAAGTTGGGAGCCGAAAGGATGTGGGACTCGGCCTGTGTAAAAGAAATCAAAACGATCAGCCGAGCTAAAAAACATAACCTTACCAAAAGTTGGATAAGACTCACCGTGACTATGGCCGTCCTCAGGTCGAGCAAGAGCTGCTCTACCGGGACCATCGCCAGCTTGGGGTCACGGGCCACCTTGGTCGCCTCCATAAAGTCCTTGCTGGGAGGGCTCACCTCCGTGGCCTTACCTTTCCCGAAGTACTCGGCCCGAGATCGCTTTTTACTCTCAGGACGAGACGCTGCGCGCTCTGGGATCGCCACTCCCGAGCTCAATCTCTTAGGCAAGGGAGACCCCGACATCCCCTTGGAAGAGGCCTCAGAGCCGACCTCCCGCACTTGACCGCTGGGCCGCTGCCTCTGACCCTGAGCAGCACTTCCCAAGCCAGACCGAGCTGAAGCCTCACCGCTGGTCTCATTCTTCTTTCTCACCTGGGCATACACAAGTTTTCTCATATCCGCCATACCTGCAAAAGGTAGAGGAAAAAAATGAAAAAGAGTCAAAGGCCAATATAAAAAGACTAGAAGACAGGATAATTGGGAGGTCGGGCGCCAATCCTACAAACTTGACCCTCTTCTGAGCTAGACCCCGCGTCCCCTTCAGGCTCGGGAAGCAGGTTGGGATGATCCCTCGAGAGGTCGGGTTCCCTACCAAATAGCTTGGAATCCCAGATCTGCTCTCATTTGAGCACACTGTCAATATTTATCACCGTCCCGAGCGCGGGCCTGAGTACCGCGACTTCCTCAAGTTCCTCCTCTGAGAGCTTGGGGTCCTCATTGACGGCCTTCCTCAAACTTAGAATCTAGTCCAACCTGCACCCAGAGTTCACAGCCGGCTCCACCCAATAATAGTCATTATGCCAGCCCTTGTTAGAAGAGTGCCACTTGGTGAATATGGGGTTGCTGACCCGAGCTGCGAGTGGAACCACCCTGGTTGCTTCGGGTTGGGTTTGTACACAAAGAAATGCCTGAACCTACGCAAGGTCGGCTCCACTTTCTTCTCAAGGCAGAACACATAGAAGGCCACCATCATAGCCCAACCATTTGGCAACATCTGACCTGGGCTAAGCTCAAAGTAGTTCAAGATATTGATAACAAAACCAGGGAGGGAGAGCTGGATAACGTCGAATGCAAGGTCGTAGATGGTGAAGTGGTCGGCCGGAGGATAGCAAGCCGATTCGTGCCGACCTGGAACCTTCAGCTTGTAATGACGAACCATTGACCGGTTCTTCAGCTTGGCGTTGGCCATTTGCACCGTGGAATAGCACTCACGCTTGCAACAGGCAAACAGTTGCTCAATCCTCTTCCCCCGAGTTGAAGAAGCGCTGGATGTGACAGAGCTTCGAGCTCGAACAACACTAACCGGGACTGCTTGAATCAGCTAGGCGGCAGAAACTCCAGCTAGGTACTTTTGTGGCATCTCGACCCCCTCCAGTTGATTCAGCGGCTCCTTATCCTCCATATCTTCCAAGTCTCCCCAGTCGGTCAATGGATCCGCCTCAGTCTCCTCTTGCGCCAGTCTGACCCCAATAACTTGGCAATCATCATCTTTCTCCCCGGGCCCAGATTTCTGAGCTGATCCTAGAGATGCACTGGTGCTCTCTCCATCTTGGTCTCTATTTGAGGTGGACTCCGAGCTCGACGGACTCTCATCCCCACCATAGGACCTCACCTCCATTGCCTGGGAATCTTCCGACTCCGACCTCCCCATCCTGTCTACAGACTAAATATAAATGTACAGGAATGACTAAAGGGAGTCCGGACGTACCTACTGCTCTTGGCTGCGGAATGTGACCCGACCTAGCTGGCTCCGAGCTGAAAATCCCGAGAAGATTCTTTCCGAACTGAATACGTCCGACCACTCTGGTATCCGACCTAAAACTCTTAAAATTTGAAAGCGAAGTGTGAAATGAATCTCGGATGTCAAGGCCCTATTTATAGGCACTTCTGAAAATTGCCTCGGGGAGTCCAAACGTCGCGTCTTGTCAGAACTGCCAGGTGACGTGTCAGCCATCTAAAGGGCATGCACTGTTGACGTGGTTATCCCTACTCTGCCGGTGTCGGGCACCTCCAGCTCGGGAGAAACTTCCAATTCTAGATCTTACCCCCTCGATCTCGACTTAGAGGGAGGGATTGACGAGGGTTTCCCGAGCTGAGATGAGTTACCCACGCCTAGCTGAGATAGGCTAATCAGAGCCGAGCCTGGCACATTCAGCTAAATGCCCAACCTGGATGCTGACCTGACCCCAAAAAACCCTGACTTCAGTGCCAGCTGTTCCGATAGGACATAAAACATTGATGGGACATAAAGCTGCACCGCATTAAATGCTGTCAGACCTGAATTTAGTATAAATAGAGCTCCACCCCCTTCATTTCAGAGGTAACTCGTCATTAAATGCTCTCAACTACCTTTCCAGCTCAGACATACTAATCATTCGCACGTCCGAGGGAAAAATCCGAGTCATCACCCTGCCTTTTCCTTCCTTTTCCTTGTGCATATTTAGTTGTCGACCTAAAAGTTCAACTTGAAGGCCAACTTGAAAGTTCAGCTCGGAGGCCAACTTGAAAGTTCAGCTCGGAGGCCAACCTGAATGTTCAGCTTGACAAAGCGTAGCCGTACAACCTCAGCTGCGAGGATTTCTGACCTCGACAGGAGCATTTTCTTTTTGGACCCCTCGAATGTGCTTTGTCCACCATGCCTGTTCCTCGGCAGGGCAGCGAGGTAGCTTGGGCCCCCTATAATTAGGTTGTGCCTATAGAGAATGTCATCCACAATGACAAGAGCTAGGATGTCCAGACCCATTGATTCCTCTATAAGCGCCAATGTCATCATAAAAATAAAACAAAATAGGGGCTTACGGTATAGTTCAACGATTACCCTCAACAACCGAGATGAAGTTAGCAAGGAACGACTAAGCAGGTACTCATAACTAAGTTGATCGCCGGGTAATGCTGGTGATCTTTCCATTGCTAGCGAGTTGCATCAAATTGAGGCACTTGAAACTTCGCTTTGGGATATACAAAGAAAACAAGAGTAAGTCTATTACTAAATATCAACATACGACATAAGAGATCGTGACATACTGAAGACTCATTGATGAGTCAATAAAATCCTTCTTTTTGCATGCATTGTATACTTGAATTGGTTAAGATTTGATCATTATTTTGGTGCAATGTAGGTTCAAAGCAACGAAGAAACAAATTGGGTGTAAAAAGAGAAAAATCAAGTAGAAATAATGAAAAAAAGAAGAGGTGACAATGAATTAGTAATCAAACAAGCATGTATGCTCAATTGATGGAAATAATCTCCACCGAGATATTCTACTTGTCGATACAGTTCCAACGCAATAAACCGTGGCAAAATTGAAGGTTGGACACTCTCAAAATCACGGTTGAAAATTCATTGAGCATAAAAAGGGCTCTGCCCGATCAATCGGCCAAATTTCCCGATCGATCGGGCAGAGTATGCATCAGCTATGAACAGTACCTGATCGATCAGGCCCATTGCCCGATCTATTGGGCACTGCTATTGTCAAAGTTTTTTCAGTCAAACCCTACTTTGACCATTCTTGGACATATAAATAGGCCCTTCCACGTCCAAGAGAGGACTTTTGGCCAATTTTTAAAACCCTAGGACATCAAGAAACCATTGAACAACTCTTTCAAAGCAAGAACAATACAAGATCAAGCAAGAGTGGATTCAAGAGCTTCCATCATCATCTTTCTGATTACCCATCCATGAGCTTTCTTGAACTTCATCTCTTTACTTTAGTTGTGGTTTTCTTTGCTATGTATTCACACTAAACACCCATGATTTGGGATGGTAGCTAGTCTTTACTTGATTTTATGTTCCAATTTGGATTTTTAATTAATGATTCATACCTGGATTATGTAGTTTGATTTACTTGAGTTATCATCTATATATTTGTAGTTATAGTTTTATGTGTTTGGATTTACTTGAGTTATCATCTATATACTTGTAGTTATAGTTTTATACTTCAAAAAATCCCTTTATTTGTGCCATTGAATCTTGTAGATTTTTGGGGTATGAGTTAGGGTTAGTTAATTTAGGTCAAGTAAATGATAATCTATGCCTTAGTGATATGTTATGATTCAATACCCCTTAATTGCTTTAACCCAGATGATTAGAGCTTGTAGCCTAATCTATTTGTGGTTAAGTGGTTAAATCCGAATCCACGAACATAAAGGATAATAGTTTAGGTGAACTACTATCTCAAGTCAGTTTTTCCTCATTCGTATATCATTAAGCTTTGAGTTGTGCTAGATTTAGGATTTGTCATTAGTCAATTTTATGTTTCTCGTAATTAGTCACAATCCAACTTTAAATGACTTTCATTTATTTTTCTTGTTTACAAATTCTTTGTGACAATTCCAATTTCTCGTGGACGACCCTCGAGTAGCCATTCGCGTGGTCAAAGAAGAATTTTAACTTTACTATCATTGCTTCATTTTTACACTTATTATTGATCGTACAACGACACGATCAATTTTTGGCGCCGTTGTCGGGGAATTGGCATTTAATCGCTGAATTTTTTTTTTAGTTATTATCTATTTAGCTATTTTTTGTGTATTTTTTTTTGTTCTCTTTGATTTTTTCGTCTTTAAGAAAAAATATATTTTTTTTTTGTTTATCAGGCATGGTCTATTGTATGTGGAACACTCATTAGACTTGGGTAATGGAGCCCCACAGCTATTGGACATCTAATAGTATACAACCTTCCTTTGTCTCAAGCATATTTGATATTTGTGTTCTATGTAATGAATTTGATCTTGTCACATTGATTTGCCCTCTTGCGCCTTAATTTCCAGAGTTCCTTCGAGGCCATGGCTTTATCACTCAAGATTTTATTTCTTGTGATGATTTGAACTTTAATGCCTACAACCCTTGTTGGCGAGAGCATGAAAATTTCTCTTGAAACCAAAGGAATTCTAAATGTCTACCTCAATTTTCTCAAAATAAATTTTATCACTCTCAACATTCAAACTCTTACCTTTATAAGTTTCATGGTAGCCCTAAATACAATTGTTTGCATTATAATGCCTACCCTACCAACTCGATGGAACCCAATATATCGTAATCTATTTTTCTTGACAAGTTTAATCGATTTGTGGAAAGCATCTTATCCCTCTAACAATCTTTAGCCGCGTAACAAAACCAAGTTGGCCAACATCTTGACATCTTGAAATATAGGGATGATGACAAGCTTCCTGCTTAGCTTGTAGTTTACTCACTAGATCAAATTAGTTTCGTCAAAGATAAAACTACTCAAGAACATGATAATAATAAGGGAAAGATTAGTAGAGATGAAGAGAGTTGTGAAGAAGATGAGAGTGAGGTAGAAGTAGAAGAGTAATGGGTAGAAGAAGCATATGGGGAGAATATTGATCATCTTCTACCTATGGCTACTAGTATCAATCCACCATTAGTTGATGATCCCCTAATTTTGGAGCTTATACCAGTGCCCTTTCACCTTGAGCACTTGCACTTAGGACCACAACAGACTCTCCCAGTTATTAAAGCTTTAGACCTTTCAATTTCAAATAAGCAGAAATTGTTTATAGTCCTTGATGACCACCAGAGGGCTATTGGTTGATTCATTAAAGATGAGGAAATCTCATCCTCTAAAAAGACACAAATTAGGCTTAACCCAAAAGTAAGTGAAATAATTCAAAGAGAGGTGAGTAAATTATGTGAGCCATATGTAAAAGATCTCATATCTAACGGTTCTTGGTTTACCTAGTAAAGGTAGGACCCAACAAATTACGAAGCTTAATGGTCCCTTATAGGATTGAGGAATCTGTACCCTTGTACTTCATCATAGGAGGTGCGTTATTACCTCATTCAAGCATGAATCAAAATGATCACTACATGTACAAAGTCAAGCATTTTACTCTGAAAAATCCTTTTCTTTTCCACAAAATGAATGATCTCATAATACGGCTGTATGAACCAAAGAACTTTAAGAGTGTTTTGCTCTAACACTAGCGCCTGGCTGAGGGCGTAAAACTCAGCACTCCTAAGAGGCAACATAGGCCATTTATTTTAGTTTGCTTTAGTCTTTCCTAGTATATTTTAGTGCACTTTTCTTTTTTGTTGAAAAATAAAGTAGATGGACATTTTGAGGCATTGTGTTGGTTCGTTCTCTTTTAGGCACTTATCTGTTTTTATGTCATGCTTACACTTAATTTTTGGAGGTTTATGTTGCAGGCCCCTGATTCTGATGGCAGTTATACGCTTATATTGTTGCATGGCACCCTTTAGTCACTTATCTCTGAGAATCTAGCATGCATTTATGTGTTACATGGATTTAGGTCCTCCTCCCACGCACACATGTTGTCATATTGACACATGATCTACCAGGTTTTTCCTTTCTATATTATTTTCCCCCTTGTACATATCCCTAATGTGCTTTGAGTTTATTTGCTTAAGGGCAAGCAAAGTGTAGGTTTGGGGGTACAAGGTCCATTATTTGTGCATTATTTTATTTTATTTTTTCTTTACAGTAAGCTGTGTCAAGCATATTAATTGCGTCATCGTGGGAGTTATCTTATGAAGTTGACTTGTATGTATGAGAGGATTGGAATATATTTTGAATGTGAGACCCGGTCCCAAACCTATGAGTAATTCTATATGTGAAATTATATGCCTTCTAGTGTTATATATGTTTTATTTATATATCATATACCTTAGGAATAGGCTAGAAAACATGCTAGGTTCAATTGGGAACAAGAAATAAACCTAGGGGTCACACTAAGATTAAAGAAAAAGCTAACTTATCCACCAAGATTAATACATAAAATAAAACATATATTATACGTAACCACCCACCTGCCCCACGGCTAAAGAAGCCTCCCAAGAAGAGCTAAAAATCTGCCAAAAAACAGTGGAAGAAGAAGTAGGAAAAAAAACAACAAAAGCAAACGACTAGTGGAAAATCAATTTTTTTAGGCTATAGTGCAAGGGTTATCATCAATTTTCCAAAGAGCTAAGGTGAGGGGATCTTTTAAATACTGATTTTCAGAAGTATATTGCATATATATGTGTTATTGAGTAAGAATTTGTTGTATTATTCAAGTTTGGATATATATATGCTTGCAGGATTTTTGTGTAGCAGTTGTATTATGTAAGACTATTTGAGTAAGTTAACCTTGTGGAAAAAGTCAAAAAAAAATACCTATTTTGATCTAGACTCTTAGCAAAACAACTCTTATGTTGGTTGAAACTTGAGGAAAAATCGTTTACTTGCTTGAAATTACTGAAATTGGTGAAGTCTTATAGTTGAGTTGGTGCATGACAGTTCTGTTTGCCTGAAATTCGTAGAGTTTTTGATGTAGCTAGACTACTTGGAAAATTATGAAATTTTTACAAGACCTAGATAAGCTAGTTTGAAACAAGTTATATTCAGGACAAAATGGCCAATTCCTCTGTCTAGTGCCCATAAGAAAATAAAAATCGAAACTCGATAGAATTCGTGATCAATTTGGATAGCTTTGTGCACTTGCGTTGTTTTAGTCATAACTTGTTGAGTTTAATTTGGAATTGATAACTGTTTGATTCCAGAATTAACTATACTTGAAGAGCTACGTGTATGTATAAAAATCAGAGAAATTGGAGTTCGTTTACCTAGGTAACTAAGCTGCCAAATTAGAACCATTACTATGAAGTTAAAAGTGTTACACTGAATTAGTTATGGCTATGATTGAATCCTTGGTTCTGAAGGTGTATTATGGCTGTTTAGATTACTGAAATATAAGTCATGAATCACATATAACCATGTGTTGAAACTTTACCAGATGTTGAAACGTTACTGAATATGTAATACGTGTTTACTCTGATAAGATATTGAATGTGATATGAGTCTTGTTAATAGAATTCTCTTACTTGCTTATATGACAGAGGCAACCTACTTTGTTACCTCTAACTGTGCAATTTGTTATCCATGTAACTAGTAGGTTACAACCGTTAAAACTGTAATGAACCCTATGGTAGAAGTTCTGGTTCCACCTGGGCAGCATCGGGCTCGCCAAGACGGTCTCGGCTACCTGGTACTGTTTGGTGAGTATCCGGATTTCACCCACTATTTGGAGTAGGAGATGATATTAATACTGTTACTGATTCAAGGCCAGTCGTCTCCAACAACTGCAAGTATAACTGTATCTTTCTAATCTTGCCTGCTACCACTCCCGTTTGGGTCCTTGATCCTCTGAGAGCTGGGTTAACTGTTTATTACTATTCACATTTGGTATAACTGTTCGATATCATGGAAATTATATGATTACCTGTAAACTGATGTGCATTGCATTCACAGTTTTTCAAACGAGTTTTTTTTAAAGAGAACATTTTTGAGAACCCTTCCCTTGTTTTCCCTCTCGTTGAGCTTCTATGTGTTTGTAAGCTCACCCCATTTTATATCCTCCTTTTAGGTGAAAATGAACAAGGTTGTGATCGACAAGCAGATGAAACTGTGCATATATGTGATGAAGCCGATTATTGTCTACTTTAATTGTGTTCTGCTTGCTCGTGATAAATCCCGTTGTAATACTTGAGATCGAAGATGTTTTGAACTATATGTTATGTATGTTACTTTTAGATTAGTAACACACTTGCATATGTGTCTAACTTAGTCATAGTCTGTATGTATCTAGTAATCTATTTTGATGGCTAAGTTATACTCATATACTCATGTTGCATGTAATCGGTTTTGTTTTTGGTTTCGATTACGTGTCGGAAGTTAGGCTTACACCAAGGACTGCTAAGAATCTAATGAAGTTAGCTTACTTTTGTTAGTTGTTTAAGTACTTTATGGTTGATTGTGAGATGGTATGAGATGTTGGGGTGTGAATGGATGGCTTGTTTTATTGGCTGTTGATGGTTAGTGGTTTGTTCTAGATATGTTGGATTGGTTTGTGGACTTTTACTTTGCAAGTAAAGAACTGTAACATCTGAGAAATAGAGAAGACTCTGTCCGATTTTTGGTTACACCCGGACTTGACCTCTTCATGGTTGGGTCAGGGCGTGACAGTGAACCTCTTTTCTAGAGCACCTAGTGAAACAAAATCCTCTTAGGGTGCGTGGTAGATAGAATTTTGACATGTTGACTTTGTTAGTAATCTTTGTCGCTCTTCTTACCTTTTGATTGATTAGATGTCAATATGGTGAATTGTGATAGGGGTGCCCCTCATATGATTGGTTCTTATGATTGTGCCCAAAGCCTTGGCTTTTGTTATGGAGACAATGGAAAAAATAGATTTTTGTCAAACTTGGGTAAGTAAATCTGAGGAGTGCTCTTCACCTAGTGCCCTAAGCTTTAAGTGGTTTGGAGTCACTGATTGAAAGCTCGCTACACGAGGGACCCAACCAATAGTTTTCAAAAAAAACAAAAAATGAGAAAAAAAAATAGAAAAAAGAGCAAAGAGAAAACAAGAAAAAATGTATGTGTGTGGTAGTTAGTGTTGTAATATATCTCTATGCACCAATGTCCTTAGATATGTGCCTAGGGTATGAGGGTTCAAGCCTTAGTACATTGGGCAAGTAAGGTACACATGGGGTGTGACACCCGAGCCCGGAACTAAATTTTATCATTTTATTTTCGTGATTTTATATTTTCCTATGTGCATTCATATATATTTAGAATTCGTTCATCGCTAATTGATGCATTACATGTCGGGAGAGCGTGTTTGGAAAATGTTTTCAAACTGAGTAAATAGTAAAAACATGGAATAACAATGAATTTGGACTAGTTAGTTTTTAAGTGGACTTTTGGGCTTTGAATTGTAAGTTTTACACTTAATAAAGCCCAAATAACCTACATACGCAAATTATATATACATATACATAGGCTTATAAACAAAACCAAAAATTCCTCCCAAGTCCCTTAGCAAACCCGAGAGCTCAAGAGACCAAAGAAGAGAAAAATTTCATCTTGCTTCTTCAATATTTGGCTCAATCAAAGCTTCTATGAGTGGATTCAAGTTCTTCCAAGCCTTCTTCTAGCATCTACAACGGTTTTTGGTGAGGTATTTAGCATAAACTTACATATATAATGTTTATGTCTAGAATTTAAATTTCTAGATTTGTTAATAATTGCTTATATTATGCTTGAATCTTGTATAATATAGTGTCTACATGCCTTATCGACTTGTTTTGTGTAGTTGAAATACTTAGTTATTGAATTAATGCATAGGATCAATTTTAGAAGATGATGAATAGTGATATTCTAGGGTTTTTGTGCAAAGTTGTTGCTAAGCTTGATTCTATGCTTTTTAATGATGTTATAGGTGCTAGTGAACATAGGTAAGTGATTAGAATGAATAAATTTGGAATAAATTTGCATAATTATGCATAATTGGCTAAAATTCGAAAGGGGCTTTGCATAAAAAGTTAATCCGAGTGCAATTGAATGCTATAAATAGTGTTTATTAGGTGAGGTAGTGCTTAAAATGCTTTTATAGCACCAAATTGGGGGTTGGTTTGGGTACTTGTAGTTCAAATAGACCGTGGGGTCTTTGGGGCTTTTGTGATAGATGTAGTTAAAAGTGTGGTTTCATGGCTCTAAGTGATGCCATAAAGTCTCATTAGAAGTGTAGAATAGCTAGAGTCTAAATATTTTAACTTTTGTTTTATTTATGTGTCAAATTGCATTAGTAGATAAAGAGGAAAAGTGCTAAAGTTGGGTTAAATGCTAGTAATTGATCTTTATGTGGTTGGTTATGGGCTAAAAGATGCTTGGTGAGATTGATCATCCATTCGGTGAAGTTTCATGAATAGTGTTATTTGATTACTTCATATGACTCTGACTAATTCTTGATATATTGTTTATTGATTGCTATCATATGTGAGGGCAACCTACATTGTTGTCCCTCGTTTATGTGATTATTGAATTATATTGTTATTGTTATCTAGTGTGAATTGTAAAAGTGGAAGTTCAGACCCAAAATGATCTAAAATACAAGTCAAGAAGTAGAGAATGGGGAAATCATGAGAACCGGTGGAAGAATGAAGCCAATAGAGACAGAATTTGGCCGAAACTAGCTTGTAATCAGACTCGGAACGCTGAAAATAGCCCAAAAATTCCTCAGTCAACACTCAGTCAAAGCTCGATCAAAGTCAAAATTCAGAGCCGAAAAAGTCAAACAAAGGGCGCTCGAGCGCATCCTCCTAGGCGCTTGAGCGCCCTGCACAAACCTTCCACAGTCTTCTAGAAGCGCCAAGTGGCATAAAACAATTCATCGAGCAGAAAGGCGCTCGAGTGCATCCTCTTAGGTGCTCGAGCGCCTATCTGCACCTTCTGGAGTCTTTTGGAAGCGCCACATGTCAAGCAACCATCGGACCGAAAAGAAGGGCGCTCGAGCACGGCTCTGATTTTTTGTCTATAAATAGACCCCCTCCCACCGAAAATTGTAATTAATTTTGGAATAGTGCCAATATTTTTGGTATAATTTCGAGTTAATTCTAGTTAGTTTTAATTCTAGTTGTAGTTAATTAGTAGGATATAGGGAAAGTCCCACCTAAGTGGTTTTTATTCGGAGAAATTTTGCCCGAATAGCTACTTTTAGGGGAGAAGTCTGACCCTAGTAGTTATTATCCGATGGAGGTTATGCCCGAGTAGCTTTTAATAAGAAAGCTCTTATTCGGGGGAAACTCATCCCTAGTGGTTCTTATTCGGGAAAAATTAACTCCGCCCGAATAGCTATTTCGCGTCGGACCTCTACTCAGATTTCGGGGATCAGAAATACACATTCGTTAATATGAGAGAGCCTTTCTTGACTCTCTTTTATTTACATAACTCGTATTCATTTATGTCTAAGTAGATTGATATCTAGGGGTGAATATTATAAATGATAGTATTTTAATATATGGTCTCGGATTTAACTTATTCAATTCATATTGCAATGTATGGCATGTTTTAATTCAGTATTCATACGTAATGCTTTTAAAGTAGATGTTATGAATGCTTTGCTTTCGTATCATAATATTATACTTGTAGTTAATGTTATGATTGCGTTACTTTAGTGCCATATAATTGTTTTAATCATAAGTCTATAAGTTGTACCATAGACTCCATGAAACTATAGGTTGTACCATAGTTTCTATCTGTAAGGTTAATTTCTTAGTTTAGTTTGCCTTGTTGTACTTGGTTAAAATAAACTAAGTAGATTAACTAGGTCTATAGTTTTTAGCTTAACCAGGTGTATGCTTGTAGCTTAAGCCCTTATAGAATTAGATAACCTAGATATCGAGCCTGTATTAATTGCCTTATTTACATATTCTGACCCCTAGATCACTACCCCTCGTATCCATACTTAGTTAGGTTAACTTAGATAATTTATTTAGTTTAATTTACATTTCCGCACGTTACTCAAACTCCAATTGCAAACCTGTCACTTAAGCATTTTAAACACTTTCACACTACTTCACTAACTTAACTAACGAGCTTCCCTGTGGTACGGTTCTACACTCTGAGCACACTACACTACAAAAATCCATGCACTTGCAGGTATTTTAACTTGGTCTATTTTGTACACTTTTCACACGCTCACCGGGTTGCATCAAGTTTTTGGCGCCGTTGTCGGGGAAGCACGGTATAGTTAGTTATTGATAAAAGTAATTGTGAATTTGTTTTAAGTGTTGTAATTACTATTTATATTGTTTATATTTGTTTTACACTGTTTCATTTATATAACTGTCTGTAAAGTATATTAGTATTTTAAATTTATAGTTTTATTTCGTATTTAAGCTTATAACTATTTTATGCTTTTATATACTGAGCATATTTGCTTATAGTTTCTTACTGCACTTATATTTATATTAGTTTTTGTATGCACGGGCGTCGTTCCCTGGATTTGGAACTCGCCCCGTATAATCCGGAGCCCTAGAAAACTCCACGATGAAGAGTCCCATTCCCGATGGTGGATCAAGAAGGAAATATTCAAAACCTTCCGCCTCTCCCTATAGCTCAACCTGTTAATCGACCTGTGAACCAACCAATGACTTTACGTCAACATTTCTCTCCGGGCGATTATTGATGTGATGATATTTGCACCACTCAAACCATTGTATTTACCTACTATTACATCTTAACTTGTGGAATAAAAGCAATACTTAATACTGTCACGCCCCAACTTGACCCCTTCTATAATCAGTCAGGACGCAAAAGAATTTCGGTAGTATAACGACAGTAAATAGGATACCGAGGCTCTAAACCAACCTCATTAAAACATCATACATCAACTCCATAAACCATACAACAAACAACTCCTCAATAAAATAACGACATACAACATAACCATATTACACCATAATCATTCTTTGTTATACGCCTCCGTTCCAACATAATACATGAACCTTAATTTACATTACAAAACATATTGATACCAACCTAGCAACCTAAACATAGACAAAAGAAAGGCTACTAAGATAGCATCAACTAATTCATTATCTTTTCAACGTCTTATACATTATAAACTACAAAGCATATAAATGTCAACTAGATAATATACAAGATAGTAAAACAATACAACATCAAGGATAAGACTCTAGAACATAAGACTCATCCACGTAAGGCACATTTTCCTCTTCAGGAGGCACGTACCCGTAATCCTGCTCTACAACACCTATAAGCATGCAATAATAGAGAGTAAGCTTATATAAAATAAGCCCAATGAGGATCTGATAGATCTCTAAAAGTATTCACTATACTCCTTGGAAATAATCCTTTGAACAAGTAAACACACAATAGCAACAATAATACTATCATCACATAATCTACAATGACCATTCAATAAAGGATACACTAGTTGGTATAACTCCAAACGCCATCATGATCATAACAGCCTTCTTGTGACTCCCATAAACTCACGCACCCGAGGTACCCTAATAACCTTTCCCTCCATGACACCTCCATCATGCGAGCTGGAGGCAGTCTCTAGTAGTCATGCCGTTATCAACCCGACAGCCCGATGCTGCCTGAGAGGTGGCACACACATACCAAAGACTCAGCAATAATAATAAACATCATTCACAGGAGGACAGTCTAGCAGAATTGCCTATCTCCCGGCATCAATCATCAATCAATAATCAATCAATAATCATATTATCATCATAATAACATCAATAATCAATTTAACAACAAATAACTAAGTTAGATGACAAAGTAGGCCATCCAACCGAACATGTGAAACCCCACTTTTCTATCATATCTCGTTTTGTGTGCTTTATCTCATTTTGCGTGAATTAACATGTCTATGTGCTATGTGACTTAGAATGTGGTAATTTTGATATCAATACTCCTAGAACATGCTAAATGTGCATTCATGAAATTTTCATCAAAAACGGAGTCTGAAATTTTATCGTCGATTTTTAATGAATAGTATTTTCAAAACACGTCTGCTAAAAATTTGAAATTGGTCTTTTTAACCCTTCTAGACCTAGTCCATGGACTTTAATAGACCTGTGTTTGATGAAAACGGTTTTAAAATCGGCTTAAGAATTTATTAGGGTTTTTACACCGACTTTTGCGAAAATCGAGTTTTAAGCCGACTCGGGTGAAATTGTTTGATTGTAAAACTTCTTGTCAGCTAAAAATAATTTACTTGAGCTAGGTTGGGTGTTGAATAATTGTTTTGAACTTTGGTGATCAAGAAAATGCATTTAAAGTCAAGAAAACACAAAAAAATGCTAAGTTTCAGCTTTGACTTTTATTTAAATGGTTGACCAACAAGCTTATATCACCAACACACACTCACAAAGCACAAAAACACCCACAATTGCACACACATTTCCGAGAGGGAGAAGAGAGAAAAGAGAAAAGAGTTTTCAAGGTTTTCAAAGCAAATTTTCAAAGAAAAAGCTATTTTTTGTCCGTAGAATTTCGTGCCGAGTTGGATTCTGTTTGTTGGGCACGCATTGCATGCATTACTAGGATTATATCGCATTAAAGGTGAGAGAAAAATTCTAGATCTCAAAAGTTGTCTTTTGCATTTTTGCGTATAAATGAAAATTGAATTGTTAGAATTCTAATCTGATGTTAGATTATTGTTCCTTGCATGCTAGGGATCATTTAGCTGTAATACTACGAGTTTTTATCAGTTGTAGCATAATTTTTATTTTTCGGGTATTTAAATTTGATTAATTTGTTCAATGTTGATTAAATTGAGTTGTGTTGATCGGAATCGATTTCCGTCGATTTATAAATGTTTGATAATTACGTGGTAGTGTCGTTGTAATGCTGAATTTTCGATTATAATGTTTCGGTGAAAATTCAAAAATTTCAGCCATGACACACTAGAGTTTTAGGGTTGTTGAGCATGATTTGGATGTGTTTTGGTTGGTTTCCAAGGGGATTAATGTAGTTGGTTGAATGGGTGAGTGATAGAAACTGATTTTTAGTAGAATGTAAGATATGATTATTTGAAGTTTAGGTTGTCTTTCTTTAAAATGTTAGATTGAGCCTTAGTTGATTGGGTGTGGGTTGAGTGATTGAATTGTGAGTTGTTGATAGGTAAATTAGGGTTTGATTGTGTATTTAATGCATGTTCGGTTAGATGGCCTACTTTGTCATCTAACTTAGTTATATGTTGTTAAATTGGTTATTGATGTTATTATGATGATAATATGATTATTGATGATTATTGATTGATGATTGATGCCGGGAGATAAACAGTTCTACTAGACTGTCCTCTTGTGAATGATTGATGTTTATTATTATTGGTGGGTCTCTGGTATGTGTGTGCCACCTCTCGGGCAGCATTGGGCTGTCGAGTTGATAACGGCATGACTATCAGAGATTGCCTCCAGCTCGCATGATGGAGGTGTCATGGAGGGCGAGGTTATTGGGGGTACCCCGGGTGCGTGAGTTTATGGGAGTCACAAGAAGGGTATTATGATCGTGATGGTGTTTGGAGCTACACCAACTAGAGTATCCTTTATTGAATGGTCATATAGTTATGTGATTATATTATTATTGTTGTTATTATGTGTTTACTGACTCAAAGGATTGTTCCAAGGAGTTTAGTAGACCTTGCTTGAGATCTATCGGATCCTCGCTGGGCTTATCTATATAAGCTCACTCTCTATTATTGCATGCATACAGGTGTACTTTCGCAGGATTACGGGTACGTGCCTCCTGAAGAGGAGAATGTGGAAAACGTGCCTTACGTGAATGAGTCCTATGTTCCAGAGTCTTATCCGTGATGTCGTACATGTTTTATTATCTTGTAAATTAACTTAGTAGACTTTTATCTGCTTTGTAGTTTATAATGTATAAGATGTTGATAAGTTAATGAATTAGTTGATGTTGTCTTAGTAGCCTTTCTTTTGTTTATGATTAGGTTGCTAGATTGGCTCAATATGTTTTTGTATTGTATATTAAGGGTTCATGTATTATGTTGGAACGGAGGCATATAACGAGGAATGTTTATTGTATGATATGGTCATGATGTATGTTATTATGTTATTGAGGAGTTGTTTGTTGTATGGTTTGTGGAGTTGATGTATGATGTCCTATGGAGGTTGGTTTAGAGCCTCGGTATCCTATTTACTATCGTTATACTACCGAAATTCCGTTGCATCCTGACTGATTATAGAAGGGGTCGAGTTGGGGCGTGACATTTAAGTGGTATCAGAGCTCATGTTAGTTGTCAGCCGGGGTATTCTCGGAATGTGGGTAATGGTCTTAGCATGAAAGTATGTATGAAAAGAAAGAAAAGTGAACTATGTATTAAATGATTAAGTGATTAAGTGATTATGTGATTTTGTGCTTATGTGATTATGTGATCAACTTGTTTATGTGTTTTATATGAGTTTGTTGTTTAGGTGTTAATAATTGTTTATAACTTGTTTACGTGCTATAACTGTGCTAACTCTTTGATTAGTAGAATGATGGGCAGACCGAGAACCAGAGGTAGGCCTGAGATGACTGATGAGACTCCGGGTAACGCAGCACCGGGCCGTGATAGGGATGATGACCGATTGGGGGCAGCTATGGAGAGGATTGCTGAGTTAGTGGCTAGTCAGGCACAGTTACTAGCAGGGCAGGCTGCCCAGAATCAGGCTATGCAGGCTCAGCTACTGAATGTGCAGGGTGGTAACCACGGGCGTGGTACCCTGAAGGAGTTCTTAGGATATCATCCACCTAGATTTCAGGGGGAGCCGAATGATAGGAAGGCGGAGGCATGGATTAGCAAGTTGGAGAAGATTTATGATCCACTTGGCTATACTGATGAGCAGAAAGTCTCTTTTTCCGTGTACTTGTTAGATGATGAGGTAGAGGAGTAGTGGCGCACGGTAAGGACTAGCTGGGCGACACAGGGTATTCCTTATGTTTGGGGTACCTTTCTGATGGCTTTCCGGGCAAAGTATGTCCCGAGGATTGCGAGGGAACGGAGAGAGGCAGAGTTTTTAGCCTTGGTCCATGGAGATGCTACAGTGGCTCAATATGAGGCCACATTTACTCGATTGTCCCGGTATGCACCGGAGTATGTGGCAGACGAGGAGCGGAGGACTCGTAGGTTTATGTTGGGGTTGAGGCCCGAGATTCAGGATGTGATGGCTCTGCATCGGTATAATATTTTCACTGAGGCTTTTGAGGCAGCTTCTAGACTAGAGAAGAGAAAGGGGATCAGCTTGTGTCTAGTCAGCCCAGTAAGAGGCAGTATCAGCCGCAGTATCAGCAGGGTGTATATAGGCCTCCCGTACAGCAGGTTGGGTTCAGGCCACCAGCACAGCAGGGTTCTTTTAGGCCACTGGGGCAGCAGAGTTATTATCGGCCTCAATTTCAGCAGGGCTCATATCAGGTTCAGTCCCAGTTTAGGCCATCCCAGTCTCAGGGTCAGTACAGGCCTAGTTTGGTAAGGCCTCAGCAGCAGCAGGCTAGATCAGCTATTTCTTCAGCTCCTGGTTCTTCTAGGGGTAGTGTTAGTGCATCATCATCGCAGTGTACACACTGCAACCGTACAGGGCATGTGAAGGCCGATTGCAGGGTGAAAGCAGGGACTTGTTTGGGTTGCGGCAGCAATCAGCACAGGGCGAGGGATTGCCCTAGGTATGCGAGGACTGAGGGTCGAACAATGACTCAGGGTTATCAGGGCCGACTTGCGGCCAATGCACCTCAGCAGCAGCAGCGGGTTCAGGCTCGGGCCTACACAGTTGACTTAGAAGAGATGCCTGAGGAGACTGCAGTTGTGGAAGGTAACTTCCTTATACTTGATCAACTTGTTAAAGTGTTGATTGATTCTGGTGCTATGCATTCTTTCATTACTCCTGCTTGTGTGCAACGTGTTAATTTGCAACCTGAAAGATTGCCTTATGTGGTTAAGATTAGTACCTCTTTGACTGATAAGTATGTGACTGGCCTAGTATGTAAGGATTGTATAATACATGTTAAGGGGCATAATTTTCCTTCGGACCTTATCTTATTTCCTATCCGGGGGTATGATGCTATCTTGGGTATGGATTGGCTTTCTAAGTATAATGCCCAGTTAAACTGTAGAACCAAGGTAGTACAGTTTCGTTTGCCAGATCAGCCAGTAGTTGAGGTAGTAGGGAACCGGGGTGCAAAGACGAGTTTTGTTATCTCAGCAACTAAAGCCGTTAAGTTGGTGAGTAAGGGGTGTTCGGGTTATCTAGCTTATTTGATCAACAAGCCATCTGATAAGTTGCAGCTTGAGAAAGTCCCTATTATTTGGGAATATCCCAATGTATTTCCCGAGGAGTTGCCTGGGTTACCGCCAGAGAGAGATGTAGAGTTTGTGATCAATCTTATTCCCGGTACTCAACCTATTTCTAAATTAGCATACCGGATGGCACCAGCTGAGTTGAAGGAGTTAAAGACTCAGTTGCAGGAGTTATTGGAGAAGGGATTCATTCAGCAGAGTTCTTCACCTTGGGGAGCTCCAGTTTTATTTGTGAAGAAGAAGGATGGTACCTTGAGATTGTGTATTGATTACCGTGGTTTGAATCAGGTGACCATTAAGAACAAGTATCCTTTGCCACTAATTGACGAGTTGTTCGATCAACTTCAGGAAGCCAAAGTCTATTCTAAATTTGATTTGAGGCAGGGGTATTATCAGCTTCGAATTTGCACGGAGGATGTTCCGAAGTCTGCCTTCAGGACTCGGTACGGGCACTATGAGTTTGTTGTTATGCCCTTTGGATTAACTAATGCACCGGCAGCATTCATGGATCTTATGCATCGGGTTTTCCAGCTGTATTTAGACCAGTTCGTGATAATCTTTATTGATGATATCTTGGTCTATTCTAAATCTAAATCGGAGCACGAGCAACATCTACGGCTTGTATTAGAGAAGCTGCAGGAGCATCAGTTGTTTGCCAAGTTCAGCAAATGTGAATTTTGGCTGCAACGCATATCCTTTCTTGGCCATGTTATTACTCAGAGTGGTATTTCTGTAGATCCCACTAAGATTGAATCGGTGATGTCTTGGAAACGGCCAGAGAATGTTTTTGAGGTCCGTAGCTTTCTTGGCTTGGCGGGTTATTACCGTAGGTTTGTAAAGGACTTCTCGAAGATTGCTGGGCCACTTTCTAAGTTGACTCAGAAACGGACTATCTTTAATTGGGTTGAGAAGTGTGAGAGTGGGTTTCAAGAGTTGAAAAAGAGGTTGACTAATGCTCCAGTACTTGCTCTACTAGAGGGGACCGATAATATGGTTATTTACAGCGATGCATCCAAGGAGGGCTTGGGATGTGTTCTTATGCAGGATGGCCGAGTTATTGTTTATGCTTCCAGGAAGTTGAAGCCTTATGAGGTGAATTATCCGACTCATGATCTTGAGTTGACAGCAGTTGTCTTCGCACTAAAGAAGTGGCGTCATTATCTGTGGGGCAGTAAGTTCGAGATTTTCACTGATCATAAGAGTCTGAAGTACTTGTTCTCACAGAAGGAGTTGAATATGCGCCAGCGGAGGTGGATGGAGCTTCTTGGAGATTATAATTGTTCTATTAATTATTTTCCTAGTAAGGCAAATGTTGTAGCAGATGCTCTCAGCCGGAAGGCGAGTGTTGCTTGTTTGGCTGTCAAGAAATGGGAGATTCTTGAGGAATTCACTTATTGGAGACCGGAGTTGACTCAGGTTGGGGTGATGTGTTCACATCTCCGTATTCAGCCTTTATTGTTGTCTCAGATCAGAGAAGCTCAGCAACTTGATGTTAAACTTTAGAAGATCAAGAATCAGATCACGGATGATCAGTCTGATTTTAAAGTGCATGAGGATGGTATTCTTCGGTTTTGGAACAGGATTTGTGTTCCCGATGAACCGGGCTTGAGGCGAGGTATTCTGGAGGAAGCTCATAATTCTAAGTATACTATTCATCCCGGTGGAACCAAGATGTATCGGGATTTGAAGCAACATTACTGGTGGAATAATATGAAGATGGAGGTTGCTCAGCTTGTATTTAGATGTTTGACTTGTCAGAGGGTGAAAGCCGAGCATCAACGACCAGCAAGTTTGCTTCAGCCGTTGGCTATACCAGAGTGGAAATGGGAGCATATTACGATAGATTTCATCATTGGTTTGCCTAGAACACCGAGGGGTAATGATGCAGTTTGGGTTGTCGTGGATTGTTTGACGAAGACAGCTCATTTTATTTCGATGAGGATGGGAGACGAGGTTACAAAGTTGACGGATCTTTATTTGGATCAGATTGTTAGACTTCACGGTATTCCATCTAGTATTGTCTCAGATCGAGATCCTCGATTTACTTCTCGTTTGTGGGAGAAACTTCAGAAGACCTTGGGTACTCAGTTGAACTTCAGTACCGCGTATTATCCACAGACCGACGGTCAGTCTGAGCGGACTATTCAGATTCTGGAGGATATGCTTAGGGCTTGTGTTCTGGACTTCGGGAAGAACTAGGAGAAACATCTACCACTTGCCGAGTTTGCCTATAACAATAGTTATCAAGCTACTATTGGGATGGCACATTTCACAGCTCTTTACGATCGTAAGTGCCGTTCACCTTTATATTGGGACGAGGTAGGGGAGATAAATACTATTGATCCGACTATCATGCCAGAGCTTCTTGAAAAGATCGAGAATGTTCAGTTGATCAGGCAGAGAATGGTTACGGTGCAGAGTAGATTCAAGAGTTATGCTGATAAGCGTCGTCGGGATTTGGAGTTTGCAATCGGAGATCGAGTTTTCTTGAGATTGTCTCCTCGTAAGGGGTTTATTCGTTATGGTAAAGGTGGAAAGCTGAGTCCGATATTTGTTGGGCCGTTTGAGATTACCAGCAGGGTTGGTAAGTTGGCATATCGGTTGGCTTTACCGGAGAACTTCTCTAATGTCCACGATGTATTTCACGTGTCTAATTTGCGAAAATATAATCCAGATCCATCTCATATTCTTGAGCCAGAATCGTTACAGCTTCGTGAGAATCTGACTTATGACGAGCATCCGATTCGTATTCTTGATCAGATGGAACGAGAGTTGAGGTTGAAGAAGATTCCGATGGTTAAGGTGTTATAGAAGCATCACGGTATCGAGGAAGCTACTTGGGAGATACGGGATCAGATGCAGCAGCAGTACCCAGATTTGTTCAGTACATCAAGTAAGAATTTCAAGGGCGAAATTTCTTTAAGGGGGGGAGAATGTGAAACCCCACTTTTCTATCTTATCTCATTTTACGTGCTTTATCTCGTTTTGTGTGAATTAACCTGTCTATGTGCTATGTGACTTAGAATGTGGTAATTTTGATATCAATACTCCTAGAACATGCTAAATGTGCATTCATGAAATTTTCATCAAAAACGGAGTCCGAAATTTTATCGTCGATTTTTAGTGAATAGTATTTTTGAAACACGTCCGCTAAAATTTTGAAACTGTTCTTTTTAACCCTTCTAGACCTAGTCCACAGACTTTAATAGACATGTATTTGATGAAAACGGTTTTAAAATCAGCTTAAGAATTTATTAAGGTTTTTACACCGACTTTTGCGAAAATCGAGTTTTAAGCCGACTCGGGTGAAATTGTTTGATTGTAAAACTTCTTGTCAGCTAAAAATAATTTACTTGAGCTAGGTTGGGTGTTGAATAATTGTTTTGAACTTTGGTGATCAAGAAAATGCATTTAAAGTCAAGAAAACACAAAAAAATGCTAAGTTTCCACTTTGACTTTCATTTAAATGGTTGACCAACAAGCTTATATCACCAACACACACTCACAAAGCACAAAAACACCCACAATTGCACACACATTGCCGAGAGGGAGAAGAGAGAAAAGAGAAAAAAGTTTTCAAGGTTTTCAAAGTAATTTTTCAAAGAAAAAGCTAGTTTTTGTCCGTAGAATTTCATGCCGAGTTGGATTCCACTTGTTGGGCACGCATTACACGCATTCCTAGGCTTATATCGCATCAAAGGTGAGAGAAAAATTCTAGATCTCAAAAGTTGTCTTTTGCATTTTTGCGTATAAATGAAAATTGAACCGTTAGAATTCTAATCTGATGTTAGATTATTGCTCCTTGTATGCTAGGGATCATTTAGCTGTAATACTACGAGTTTTTATCGGTTGTACCATAATTTTTATTTTCATGTATTTAAATTTGATTAATTTGTTCAATGTTGATTAAATTGAGTTGTGTTGATCGGAATCGATTGCCGTCGATTTCTAAATGTTTGATAATTATGTGGTAGCGCCGTTGTAATGCTGAATTTTCGATTATGATGTTTGGGTAAAAATCCAGAAATTTCAGCCATGACACACTAGAGTTTTAGGGTTGTTGAGCATGATTTGGATGTGTTTTGGTTAGTTTCCGAGGGGGTTAATGTAGTTGGTTGAATGGGTGAGTGATAGAAACTGATTTGGAGTTGTTTGGATGAGTAGAATGTAAGATATGATTATTTGAAGTTTAGGTTGTATTTCTTTAAGATGTTAGATTGAGTCTTAGTTGATTGGGTGTGGGTTGAGTTATTGAATTGTGAGTTGTTGATGGGTAAATTAGGGTTTGATTGTGTGTTTAATGCATGTTCGGTTAGATGGCCTACTTTGTCATCTAACTTAGTTATATGTTGTTAAATTGGTTATTGATGTTATTATGATGATAATATGATTATTGATGATTATTGATGATTATTGATGATTATTGATTGATGATTGATGCCGGGAGATAAACAGTTCTGCTAGACTGTCCTCTTGTGAATGATTGATGTTTATTATTATTGTTGGGTCTCTGGTATGTGTGTGCCACCTCTCGGGCAACATTGAGCTGTCGGGTTGATAACGACATGACTATTAGAGATTGCCTCCAACTCGCATGACGGAGATGTCATGGAGGGCGAGGTTATTGGGGGTACCCCGGGTGCGTGAGTTTATGGGAGTCACAAGAAGGCTGTTATGATCGTGATGGTGTTTGGAGCTACACCAACTAGAGTATCCTTTATTGAATGGTCATATAGTTATGTGATGATATTATTATTGTTGTTATTGTGTGTTTACTGACTCAAGGGATTGTTCCAAGGAGTTTAGTAGACCTTGCTCGAGATCTATCGGATCCTCGCTGGGCTTATTTATATAAGCTCACTCTCTATTATTGCATGCATACAGGTGTACTTTCGCAGGATTACGGGTACGTGCCTCCTGAAGAGGAGAATGTGGAAAACATGCCTTACGTGGATGAGTCCTATGTTCCAGAGTCTTATCCGTGATGTCGTACATGTTTTATTATCTTGTAAATTAACTTAGTAGACTTTTATCTGCTTTGTAGTTTATAATGTATAAGATGTTGATAAGTTAATGAATTAGTTGATGTTGTCTTAGTAGCCTTTCTTTTGTTTATGATTAGGTTGCTAGATTGGCTCAATATGTTTTTGTATTGTATATTAAGGGTTCATGTATTATGTTGAAACAGAGGCATATAACGAGGAATGTTTATTGTATGATATGGTCATGATGTATGTTATTATGTTATTGAGGAGTTGTTTGTTGTATGGTTTGTGGAGTTGATGTATGATGTCCTATGGAGGTTAGTTTAGAGCCTCGGTATCCTACTTGCAGTCGTTATACTGCCAAAATTCCGTTGCGTCCTGACTGATTATAGGAGGGGTCGAGTTGGGGCGTGACAGAACATGCATTAAACACACAATCAAACCCTAGTTTACCCATCATCAACTCACAATTAAATCACTCAAACCACACCCAATCAACTAAAGACATAATTTAACATTTTAAAGAAAGACAACCTAAACTTCAAATATTCATATATTACATTCTACTAATCCAAACAACTCCTAACCAGTTTCTATCACTCACCCATTCAATCAACTACATTAGCCTTCTCGGAAACCAACCAAAACACATCCAAATCATGCCCAATAACCCTAAAACCCTAGTGTGTCATGGCTGAAATTTCTGAATTTTCACACGGACATCACAATCGAAAATTCGTCATTACAACGGCACTACCACGTAATTATCAAACTTTTAGAAATCGACGGGAATCGATTTCAACCAATACAACTCAAGATAATCAAGAAATGGCAAATAACTCAACTTTAAATACTCGAAAATAAATAATTATGCTACAACGGTTCAAATCTCACAAGATTACATATAAATGATCCCTAGCATACATGGAACAATAATCTAACATCAGATTAGCATTCTAACGGATCAATAATCATTTATACACAAAAACACAAAATATGAGTTTTGAGATCTAGAATTTTTCTCTCACCTTTGATGCGATATAAGCCTAGAAATGCATGCAATGCGTGCCCAACAAGCGGAATCCAACTTGGCACGAAGTTCTACGAACAAAAACTAGGTTTTTCTTTGAAAATTTGCTTTGAAAACTTTGAAGAAAAGCTTGGCTTATTCTCCCATGAAACTCTCAGCCATCTAGGTGTTTTTCAGTGTGTTTTTGTGCTATTGTAATGTGTGTTGGTGATATATGCATAAAGGTCAACATTTTAAATAAAGTCAAAGTTGAATTAACTTAGTATTTTGTGTTTTCTTGTCTTTTAAATGCATTTTAGCTATCTCTTTGCTCAAAACAAATATGCAACTCCTAAGATAGCTCAAGTAGGTTATTTTTAGGTGACAAGAAGTTTCACATCCAAACAATTCTACCCGAGTCCGCTTAAAACTCGATTTTCGTAAAAGTCAGTGTAAAACCCCTAATAAATTTCTAAGCCGATTTCAAAACCGTTTTAATGAAACACAGGTCTATTAAAGTTCGAGGACTGGGTCTAGAAGGGTTAAAAAGACCAGTTTCAAAATTTTAGCGGACGTGTTTTAAAAATACTATTCACTAAAAGTCGACGATAAAATTTCTGACTCCGTTTTTTATAAAAATTTCATGAATGCACATTTAGCATGTTCTAGGAGTATTAATATCAAAATTATCACATTCTAAGTCATATAGTACATAGACAGGTCAATTCACGTAAAACGAGAATAAACATGCAAAACGAGACAGGATAGAAAAGTGGGATTTCACATTCTCCCCCCTTAAAGAAATTTCGTCCTCGAAATTCTTACTTGATGTACTAAACAGATCTGGGTACTGCTGCTGCATCTGATCTCGTCTCTCCCAAGTAGCTTCCTCAATGTCGTGATGTTTCCACAACACCTTAACCATCGGAATCTTCTTCGACCTCAACTCTCATTCTATCTGATCAAGAATATGAATCGGATGCTCGTCATAAGTCAGATTCTCACGAAGCTGTAACGGCTCTGCCTCAAGAATATGAGAAGGATCCGGATTATATTTCCGCAAATTAAACACGTGAAATACATCGTGGACATTAGAGAAGTTCTCCAGTAAAGCCAACCGATATGCCAACTTACCAACCCTGCTGGTAATCTCAAATGGCCTAACAAATCTCAGACTCAGCTTACCACCTTTACCATAACGAGCAAACCCCTTACGAGGAGACAATCTCAAGAAAACCCGATCTCCGACTGCAAACTCCAAGTCCCAACGAAGCTTATCAGCATAACTCTTGAATCTACTATGCACCATAAGCATTCTTTACCTGATGAACTGAATATTCTCAACCTTCTTAAGAAGCTCTGGCATGATAGTCAGATCAATAGTCTTCATCTCCCATACCTCGTCCCAATATAAAGGTGAACGACACTTACGACCGTAAAGAGCTGCGAAAGGTGCCATCCCAATAGTAGCTTGATAACTATTGTTATAGGCAAACTCGGCAAGTGGTAGATGTTTTTCCCAATTCTTCCCGAAGTCCAGAACATAAGCCCTAAGCATATCTTCCAGAATCTGAATAGTCCGCTCAGACTGACCGTCAGTCTGTGGATGATATGCGATACTGAAGTTCAACTGAGTACCCAAGGTCTCCTGAAGTTTCTCCCACAAACGAGAAGTAAATCGAGGATCTCGATTTGAGACAATACTAGATGGAATCCCGTGAAGTCTAACAATCTGATCTAAATAAAGACTCGTCAACTTTGTAACCTCATCTCCATCCTCATCGAAATAAAATAAGCTGTCTTCGTCAAACGATCCACGACAACCCAAACTACATCATTACCCCTCGGTGTTCTAGGCAAACAACTAGTGACGAAATCCATTGTAATATGCTCCCATTTCCACTCTAGTATAGCCAATGGTTGAAGTAACCCTACAGGTCGTTGATGCACGGCTTTTACCCTCTGACAAGTCAAACATCTAGATACAAACTGAGCAACCTTCCTCTTCATGTTATTCTACCAATAGTGTTGCTTCAAATCCCGATACATCTTGGTTCCACCGAGATGAATAGTGTACTTAGAGTTATGAGCTTCCTCCAGAATACCTCACCTCAAGCCCGGTTCATCGGGAACACAAACCCTGTTCCGAAACCGAAGAATACCGTCCTCATGCAGTTTAAAGTCAGACTGATCATTTATGATTTGATCCTTGATCTTCTGAAGTTTAACATCCAGCTGCTGAGCTTCTCTGATCTGAGACAACAATAAAGGCTATATACGGAGATATGAACACATCACCCCAACCTGAGTCAACTCCGGTTTCCAATAAGTGAATTCCTCAAGAATCTCTCATTTCTTGATAGCCAAACAAGCAACACTCGCCTTCCGGCTGAGAGCATCTGCTACAACATTTGCCTTTCTAGCCAGATAATTGATAGAACAATTATAATCTCCAAGAAGTTCCATCCACCACCGCTGACGCATATTCAGCTCCTTCTGTAAGAATAAATACTTAAGACTCTTATGATCTGTGAAAATCTCGAACTTACTGCCCTACAGATAATGACGCCACTTCTTCAGTGCGAAGACAACTGCTGCCAACTCAAGATCATGAGTCGGATAATTCACCTCATAAGGCTTCAACTTCCTAGAAGCATAGGCAATAACTCGGCTATCCTGCATAAGAACACATCCTAAGCCCTCTTTGGATGCATCGCTGTAAATAACCATATTATCGGTCCCCACTGGTATAGCAAGTACTGGAGCAGTAGTCAACCTCTTTTTCAGCTACTGAAACCCACTCTCACACTTCTCATCCCAAGTAAAAATAGTTCGTTTTTTAGTCAACTTAGAAAGTGGCCCAGCAATCTTTGAGAAGTTCTTTACAAACCTACGGTAATAACCCGCCAAGCCAAGAAAGATACGGACCTCAGAAACATTCTCTGGCCATTTCCAAGACATCACCACTTCAATCTTTGTAGGATCTACAGATATACTGCTTTGTGAAATCACGTGGCCAAGAAAAGATATGCGTTGCAGCCAAAATTCACATTTGCTGAACTTGGCAAACAACTGATGCTCTTGCAGCTTCTGTAAGACAAGTCGTAGATGTTAATCGTGCTCCGATTCAGATTTAGAATAAACCAAGATATCATCAATAAAGATTATCACGAACTGGTCTAAATACGGCTGAAAAACCTGATACATAAGATCAATGAATGTTGCCGGTGCATTAGTTAATCCAAAGGGCATAACAACAAACTCATAATGCCCGTACCGAGCCCTGAAGGAAGACTTCGGAACATCCTCCGTACGAATCCGAAGCTGATAATACCCCTGCCTCAAGTCAAATTTAGAGTAGACTTTAGCTCCCTGAAGTTGATCAAACAACTCGTCAATCAGTGGCAAAGGATATTTGTTCTTGATGGTCACCTGATTCAAACCACGATAATCAATACACAATCTCAATATACCATCCTTCTTCTTCACAAATAAAACAGGAGCTCCCCAAGGTGAAGAACTCTGCTGAATAAATCCTTTCTCCAATAACTCCTGCAACTAAGTTTTCAACTCCTTCAACTCAGCTGGTGTCATCCGGTACGCTGATTTAGAAATAGGTTGAGTACGGGGAATAAGATTGATCACAAACTCCACATCTCTCTCTGGCGGTAACCCTGGCAACTCTTCGGGAAATACATTGGGATATTCCCGAATAATAGGAACTTCCTCCAACTGTAGCTTATCTGATGGCTTGTTGATCAAATAAGCTAGATAACCCGAACACCCCTTACTCATCAACTTAACGGCTTTAGTTGCTGAGATAACAAAACTCATCTTAGCATCCCAGTTCCCTACTACCTCAACTACTGGTTGATTTGGCAAACAAAACTATACTACCTTTGTTCTACAGTTCAACTGGGCATCATACTTAGAAAGCCAATCCATACCCAAGATAACATCATACCCCCGGATAGGAAATAAGATAAGGTCCGAAGGAAAATTATGCCCCTTGACATGTATTATACAATCCTTACATACTAAGCCAGCCACATACTTATCAGTCAAAGAGGTACTAATCTCAACCACATAAGGCAATCTTTCAGATTGCATATTAACACGTTGCACACAAGCAGGAGTAATGAAAGAATGCGTAGCACCAGAATCAATCAACACTTTAACAAGTTGATCAAGTATAAGGTAAGTTACCTTCCACAACTGCAGTCTCCTCAGGCATCTCCTTTAAGTCAACTACGTAGGCCCGGGCCTGGACCCGCTGCTATTGAGGTGCACTGGCCGCAGGTTGGCCCTAATAACCCTGAGTCGCTGCCCAACCCTTAGTCCTTGAATATCTAGGGCAATCCCTCGCCCTATGCTGATTACTGTCGCATCCTAAACACGTCCCTGCCTTCACTCTGCAATCAGCCTCTACATGCCCCATGCGCTTGCAGTGCGTACACTGTAGTGATGATGCACTAACATTGCCCCTGGAAGAACTAGAAGTTGAAAAAACAGCTGAACCAGCCTGCTGCTGAGGCTTTACCAAACCAGGCCTGTACTGACCCTGAGACTAGGTTGGCCTAAACTGGGACTGAACCTGATATGACCCCTGCTGAAACTGAGGCCGATAATAACTCTGCTGTCCCTGTGGCCTAAAAGAACCCTACTGAGCTGGCGGCCTGAACACAACCTGCTGTACGGGAGGCCTATACATACCCTGCTGAAACTGCGGCTGATACAACCTCTTACTGGGCTAACTAGACACAAGTTGATCCCCATTTCTCTTTTCTAACCTAGAAGCTGCATCAAAGGCCTCAGTGAATATATCATATCGATTCAGAGCCATCGCATCCTGAATCTCGGGCCTCAACCCTAACATAAATCTACGAGTCTTCCGCTCCTCATCAACCACATACTCCGGTGCATACCGGGACAATCGAGTAAAGGTGGCCTCATATTAAGCCACTGAAGCATCTCCCTGTACTAAGGCAAGAAACTCTGCCTCTCTCCGCTCCCTCGTGATCCTCGGGACATACTTTGCCCGGAAAGCTAACAAAAAGGTACCCCAAACATACGGAATACCCTGAGTCGCCCAACTAGTTCTCACCGTGCGCCACCATTCTTCTGCCTCATCATCTAGCAAGTACACGGCAAAGGAGACCTTCTGCTCATCGGTATAATCAAGAGGATCATAAATCTTCTCCACCTTACTAATCCACGCTTCAGCCTTCTGATCATCGGGTTCTTCCTGAAATCTAGGTGGATGATACCCTAAGAACTCTTTCATGGTACCACGCCCGTGGTTTCCACCCTGCACATTTAACAACTGATTCTGTAAAGCCTGAGTCTGGGCAGCCTGCCCTGCCAGTAACTGTGTCTGCCTAGCCACTAACTCAGCAATCCTATCCATGGCTGCCCCCAAACGAACATCACCTTTATCACGGCCCGGTGCCGTATTACCAGGAGTCTCATCTACTACCTCAGGCCTACCTCTGGTCTTTGGTCTACCGGCCATTCTACTAATCAAAGAGTTAGCACAAGTTATAGCACGTAAACAGGTTATAAACAACTATTAACACATAAACAACAAACTCATATAAAACAAATAAACAAATTGTTCATATAATCACATAAGCATTAAATCACATAATCACTTAATCACTTAATCATTTAATCATATTAATACATAGTTCACTTTTCTTTCTTTTCATACATACTTTCATGCTAAGACCATTACCCACATTCCGAGAATACCCCGGCTGAAAACTAACATGCGCTCTGATACCACTTAAATGTCACGCCCCAACTCGACCCCTCCTATAATCAGTCAGGACGCAACGGAATTTTGGCAGTGTAACGACAGTAAATAGGATACCGAGGCTCTAAACCAACCTCATTAAAACATCATACATCAACTCCATAAACCATACAACAAACAACTCCTCAATAAAATAACGACATACAACGTAACCATATTACACCATAATCATTCTTTGTTATACGCCTCCGTTCCAACATAATACATGAACCTTAATTTACATTACAAAACATATTGATACCAACCTAGCAACCTAAACATAGACAAAAGAAAGGCTACTAAGATAGCATCAACTAATTCATTATCTTTTCAACGTCTTATACATTATAAACTACAAAGCATATAAAAGTCAACTAGATAATAAACAAGATAATAAAATAATACAACATCAAGGATAAGACTCCGGAACATAAGACTCATCCACGTAAGGCACATTTTCCTCTTCAGGAGGCACGTACCCGTAATCCTGCTCTACAACACCTGTAAGCATGCAATAATAGAGAGTGAGCTTATATAAAATAAGCCTAGTGAGGATCCGATAGATCTTTAACAGTATTCACTATACTCCTTGAAAATAATCCTTTGAGCAAGTAAACACACAATAACTTCAATGATACTATCATCACACCTCCGTAATGCGAGTTGGAGGCAATCTCTGGTAGTAATGCCGTTATCAATCCGACAGCCCGATGCTGCCTGAGAGGTGGCACACACATACCAAAGACTCAGCAATAATAATAAACATCATTCACAAGAGGACAGTCTAGCAGAATTGCCTATCTCCCGGCATCAATCATCAATCAATAATCAATCAATAATCATATTATCATCATAATAACATCAATAATCAATTTAACAACAAATAACTAAGTTAGATGACAAAGTAGGCCATCCAACCGAACATGCATTAAACACACAATCAACCCGTAGTTTACCTATCATCAACTCATAATTCAATCACTCAAACCACACCCAATCAACTAAAGGCATAATTTAACATTTTAAATAAAGACAACCTAAACTTCAAATATTCATATCTTACATTCTACTAATCCAAACAACTCCAAACCAGTTTCTATCACTCACCCATTCAATCAACTACATTAGCCCTCTCGGAAACCAACCAAAACACATCCAAATCATGCCCAACAACCCTAAAACCCTAGTGTGGCATGGCTGAAATTTTTGGATTTTCACCCAAGCACCTCCTATGAACCTTCCGCCATTTTCCAGAAATGCCAAGTGGCGCAAAATAATTCGATGAACAGAAAGGCGCTTGAGTGCGTCCTCCTGGGCTCTCGAGTGCCCATTTGTACCTTCCGAAGTCTTCTGGAAGCTCCACATGGCAAGCATTCAACAGACCAAAAAAGGGCGAGCCCCTGAATCTGGCCCTATAAATACCCCCCAACCCCAATCGGAAATGATATAGAAAATAGTTTTAGGATTTTATTTTAATTTTTTTTAATTGATTTTCTTTAGCATTAGTTTATGGGGCATAGGAAAAGGAGGAAATCTCGTAGTTGTGCTCGGGACTCCGACCTCGGACCTCGACTTCATTTATGGGAGAACATCTCTTTAATCTCTTTTTATATTTGAATGTTGTTATAATGCCCATGTTAATTTGGGATTTTGATTATATATTAATGGTCTTTTAATTTACCAGTCTCTACGATTTGGACTGATTTCAATCATATACAATATATGACTTGTCTTAATTAAGTATTGCCTTTCATACATAATGCTTTTAAGTAGATGATATGATTGCTTTATTTTCGTGTCATATATCCATGCTTTAATAGTTAATCAATAGTTTGACAACCTTAAAGATTCCAAGAGACTATAAGTAATACTTTTAAGTAGACCATAGTTTCTAGACTAGAAAAAAGATGTTGATTACTTAGTTGAAACAGACCATTTATACCAGGTTGCAAGGACAGGTCCATACGAAGGATGGAACGACACCTACATCAGGGTAGTAATCGGAATTTTAATAGGCTAAGTTAATTGATTAGGTTAATGCTTGTAGCTTAACCTCTTGCATAGAATTAGAGAATCCTATTTTCGAGCCTAGATTGACTGCTTTAAAATTAATCCGAGCTTAGCTACTACCTTCCTATATTTACACTCCCAACTCTAACTTTAGTTTAGTTAACTTAGTTTAGTTAGTTTTAAATCAAAACCCATCAATCTATCTGTCTTTACTTTTCAACACTCACTTAGAACACTTTCATACGTACTTATTCAACCGAACTAAACTTAGGAGCCTCCCTATGGAATTCAACTCTGCACTCAAAGCACACTACACTATGAAGATCCGTAAACTTGCAGGTATTTTAACTTGGTCTATTTTGTACACTTTTCACACGCTTACCGGGTTGTATCAATTATAATCCCGAGTTTGTCATAGCCCCACCGGCTCTTGGCAATGTCAAATTTGAGCTCAAGACAGGGACAATTTCAATGCTTCATTCATTCTATGGAAAAAGCAATGAAAACCCTCACGCTCACATTATACAATTCTTGGAAGAATGTTCAATGCTTCATATTCCAAATGTGACTCGTGAGAATATTCAACTGCGTCTATTTCCATTTTCCTTGAAAGATAAAGCCAAACAATGGCTAAATTATTTAGACGCAAGAGTTATCACTTCTTGGGAAGAACTTATTCAAAAATATTACATAGGTTCTTCCCAATGGCAAAAACTACAACTCTTCAAACTGATATCATGACATTTGCTCAATAGGACTTAGAGCCATTTCATGAAGCATGGGAAATATTTCTTGATCTTAAAAATCAGTGTCCTCACCATGTGTTTGATCGTCGCGAACTTTTACATGATTTCTTTAAAGGTCTTATACCTCAGCAGAAAATGATGATAAATGCAATAAGTAATAGAGGTTTCAATAACCTCACAGCAAACGAAGCTTGGAGTAGAATAGAAAATATAGCTGAAGACTCTCTTCAAAATATAGCCATGATAGAGAAACTAAGGGCACTCACAATCCCAAAAAGAGGGCATTGTTTAAAGTTAACTCTAACTCCAATACCTAGTTGACCGACAAAGTAGATGCCCTAGCACTTCAATTAGAAAAATTCATCTCTATAGGGTCTTCTTCTTCACAAGCTACTCAAATCACGGAAATATGTGTTGTATGTTCTGCAGTAGATCATTCTACTCTGGACTGTCCAATCGGTTCACAATTTTCTAAATCTATGCAAGAACAAGTCTTCGCCACTCAAGGATATATAAGGAATTACAATCCATATTCTAATACGTATAATCCTGGCTGGCGAGACAATCCCGCATTTTCGTGGCGACAAGGGAATCATGAGACTCAGTTTCCTCAACAACAATATCAGAAAAGCCAAGGAAACTATGAGCCTCAACAGTAATATCAGAGGCCACAAAATAATAATCCTCCTGGTTACTACCCAATCCAATAAGACAATCCATTCATAACACAACGGAACAATATCCCCGTTCTTTCTCATGCATAGTGATCATCTGATGACAAATTTGATAAACTAGTGTAAATGTTCCAAGTTCAGCAACAGTCGATTGCTAAACTTGAAGGACAACTCGAGCAGATGGCCCAACCTTTAAACAAGAGAGACAAGGGTAAGCTTCTGTCTCAGACCGTGGCAAATCCACAAGGACAGTGTAGTACTGTCCAAACTGAGACTGTACAAGAATAGGCCAAGGCCGTGACTACCCTTAGGAGTGGGAAAATGATAGACAAGGAGTTTAGAAAGAAGAATCGGGATGTTTCTGAGGAGATAGAAGAACCTGAGATTGAGGTTTTAAACAACAATGTCGATGACTCATGTAAGAATGAAAACCCAACGGTAGAGCCTATAATTGAACCTTCATCCAAAGCACCTTTCCCAACAGCTCTGTCCCGTCCGAAGTCAATTGATGATCTAAAACAACTCAAGGTCTTAGAGCATTTAAAATACATTAAGATCAATTTGCCTTTAGTAGAGGTAATCTAACAGATTCCAGCCTATGCCAAATTTCTTAAGGATCTATGTGTGAAGAAAAGACGGACCAACTCTATTCCTAAGAAGGTCCGTCTTACTAAAAAGGTTAGTAACATCTGTACTAGAGGACTTCCTCAAAAGTGTAGCGACCCAGGGGCTTTCACCATTCTATGTTTGATTAATGACCAACGCATTGAAAGTGCCTTGCTAGACTTAGGATCTAGTGTTAACCTCATCCTTCATACAGTTTACAAAAAGTTAGATCTAGGAGTGTTAATACCGAAAAATGTGACCCTTTAACTGGCAGATAGATCTGAGGGAAAACCTAGAGGTATTGTAGAGGATATCATAGTTAGAGTAGGAGAATTCTTGTTCCCAGTAGATTTTATTATTTTAGATATAGACTTAGGCCTTGATAACGAAAATACCACTCATGTCTTATTAGGTAGACCATTCTTAGCAACAGTTGATGTTGTTATTTACTGTAGGACGGGAATGATTGAACTTACATTTGGGAACATGAGAACAAAATTCAAGGTTGCTGACGCAGCCAATAAGTTGAACCAAGATAAGGAAGAAGAATGCTTCCATGTTGATTCTATTGACTCATGCATAGATGAGTTTGCCCAATCACTCTTAACTCCTGATGAGGAAATAGGCAAACTTGAACGACTATTGTATAAATGCGACATTTCGCTTGAAATGGTCGCCTCCGCTTCCATTGTTACTGATCAAGAAAAGGATGATCAAGTAACAACTCTTTTCCCTGAAGTTTCAAATTGTCCCACAATTGAGTCTCCACCAGCATTAGAACTCAAAAACTTGCCTGAACATCTTAGGTATGCCTACTTAGGACCTGAAGAGACCCTTCTGGTCATTATTGCATCGGATTTGACTCCCGAGCATGAAGACAAACTTTTAAAAGTCCTAAGTACTCACAAAAAGGCATTAGGTTGGACAATTTCTGACTTGAAATGAATTGATCCCTTTGTGTGTATGCACAAAATTTATCTTGAGGAAAGAGTTACTCATTCTCGAGAATTTCAGAGAAGACTAAATCCAAAGATTGGTGATGTCATCCACAAAGAGATCATCAAGTTACTTGATGCGGGTGTTATATACCTGATTTTTGGTAGTCCATGGGTAAGTCTGGTACAAGTGGTACTGAAGAAATCTGGGATTACTGTAGTCCCAAACGACAAATGAGAGCTAATTTCTACATGCACTACAACAGGGTGGCGTGTATGCATTGATTACAGAAAACTCAACTCCAGGACAAGAAAAGACCACTTACCTTTACCCTTCCTTGACCAAGTCCTAGATAGAGTAGCCGGAGAAGGCTACTACTGCTTTTTGGACGGGTATTCGGGATATAACCAAATACCAGTCTTTCTTGAAGATCAAGAAAGGACTACTTTTACATGTCCCTATGGGACTTTTGCATTCAGGCGTATGCCCTTCGGTCTTTGCAACGCACCTGCGATGTTTCAAAGATGTGTGATGGCCTTGTTCTCAAATATGATCAAAAAGTTCCTAGAAGTCTTCATGGATGACTTCTCAGTGTTTGGAGCTACCTTCGACGAATGTCTTACACATATTTCACAAGTGCTTGATCGATGCGGTCATGTTGTTACACATAATCGAATCCATGTGGCCCCAGCCAAAGTCGAGCTAATAGAAAAGCTGCCCGCACCCAAGATGGTGTGTGATATTCGATCATTCCTTGGTCACACCAATTTTTATCGACGTTTTATCAATGACTTCAGCCATGTAACCCGACCTCTCTCTAGTCTCCTAGCACACGATACTGAATTCAACTTTGATGACAAGTGCTCGGAAGCTTTTGAGTAGCTCAAATCCTTGCTATCCTCTGCTCTTATCATCCAACCTCCTAACTACAGTCTCCTCTTTGAAATAATGTGTGATGCATCTGATGATGCAGTGGAAGCTATATTAGGCCAACGTAAGGATAAGCTGCCTACTATGATATATTATGCTAGCAAAACCTTGGATGATGCACAAAAGAACTACACAACCGTTGAAAAAGAGTTGCTAGCTGTAGTTTTCTCCCTGTAAAAGTTCAGATCTTACATCCTAGGATCCAAAGTAATAGTCTACACAGACCACGAGTCTTTATGGTATTTACTGACCAAAAAAAAAAATACAAAGCCCCATCTGATCCATTGGCGATTACTCCTTCAAGAGTTTGATCTCGAGATCAAGGACAAGAAATAAAGCAAGAACATTGTTGCCGATCATTTATCACATTTGGTACGTGATTCTCCTATTGATACTTTGCCTTTCAAAGACACATTCCCTGATGAACAACATTTTGCCATCTCACATAAGACCCTGTGGTATGCCCACTATGTCAATTATCTAGCTGCCCAAGAGTTTCTAACTCACTGGAGTAAACAAGAAAGGGAATGAATCATGGCACATGTCAAGTACTTTATTTGGGAAGATCCCTATTTTTTCAAGATTTGTGCCGATCAGGTCATTCGGAGATGTATTCCTGAGGATGAAACTGATAGCATTTTCCAGTTCTGCCACAATGAAGTATGTGATGGACATTTCAGAGGAAAAAGGTCAGCTGCCAAAGTCCTTCAATGTGGGTTCTTCTAGCCCATTTTTTTCAAGGATGCCCAGTGAGTGTGTAAATATTGCCCACAATGTCAACAAGCTGGCTCTATCTCAAAAAGGGACATGATGCCCCTAACACCCATTTTCATATGTGAAATATTTAATGTTTGGGGTATAGACTTCATGGGTCCCTTCCCTCCTACCTCAGGTTACACTTACATTCTTGTAGGTATGGACTATGTGTCCAAATGGGTAAAAGCTATGGCAACTCAAACCAATGACCATAAAGTTGTGGTCAAGTTCATTAAAGAGAACATATTTTCTCGATTCAGGGTACCATATGTACTTCTAAGTGATGGAGGATAGCATTTGCATCACAGGACAATCGAAGCCTTATTAAGAACATATTTAGTCCACCACAAGATAGCAACGCCTTACCCCCCACAAACAAGTGGACAAATGGAAGTGTCGAATAGGGAAATCAAGTCAATTCTTCAGAAAATGGTTAGGCCCGATTGAAAAGATTGGTTAAGTCATCTGGATGACACGTTGTGGGCCTACCTTACTGCTTTCAAAACTCCCATCGGCATGTCCCCGTATAGATTAGTATACGGTAAAGCTTGCCACTTTCTTGTTGAACTAGAGCATAAAGCCTATTGGGCTATTAAGGCCCTGAAATTTGATTTACAACATGCGGGTAAAGGTAGGAAGTTGGAAGAGCTTCGCTTCGAAGGTTATGAGAATGCCAAACTCTACAAAGAGAGAATGAAGATGATTCATGATAAATCTATTTTGAGAAAAACCTTCTCTCATTCTGATCAAGTTTGGTTGTTTAATTCCAAATTGAAGTTCTTCCCAAGCAAATTGAGAACAAGGTAGGATGGTCCATTTGAGGTGCTTGAAGAATATCCTTCTGGAACTATCAAGATTAAGTACCCCGAAGATGGGTGTATTTTCACAGTCAATGGGCAACGATTGAAGCATGCATTCAATCCTATGGTGGTCCCTCATGAAATTGAATCTGTTGAACTTCTGGACCCTGAATACCTTCCATAAAATAGAATCTGCCTAGCTGATAGCATTCAACTCAGTACAACTGCCTGGCTGAAGACGTTAAATTTAGTGCTACTAGGAGGCAACCTAGTACTCTTTTGTGTTAATATTTATTTAAATTCTGTCATTATATGTACTTTGTGAATCTTTCTCCAACTTTAGGTGGTTTGGGTTTTGACCCTGGAGGGTGTAATACCCGAGCCCGGAATGTGAATTTTTCTTGTTTATTATTTTGAAAATCTTATTTCCTTAAATTTTTTGTGAATTAATTGTTACTTTCTCGCCGTCCCAACGTGCATTGCATTTCAGGAGCGATAGCTAGAGAACGATTTCCAGTCCTTAGCAAATAGTGAAACTAGTATTTAGATGACTTAAATTTTATATTTTAATTGTTGCTAACTTTAATTGATCTTTCCCTAGCTAAAATGGCTTTAAAACGCGCAAAATAAGGCCTTTTGACCAAGTTTTTAAGTTGTTGACCTAGCCCTTTGACCCTTTGACCATTTAACACTTAAATAAGCTAAAAACTAAGCAAAAAAAAACAGCAGCAAACAGACCAGCTCTGGCCGTGAGCTTCATTGAGGAAAAAAAAACCTTTCAACTTCCAATCGATCAATCTTCGCGTGAGCTCGTGCGGGGTGATTTTCAAGGCAACTAGCGTTGTTTTCCTAGCGACTAGGAGTACCTAAGGTGAGGGAAGCATGTTATTTGCGCATTTATACGTTGTGTATGTTAACTTTGTCAATTTTTAGATTTATCCGTAGATCATTATTTAAAGCGATTTGATGCTTCTAGAATGTTCCTTGGCATTTGTAGAACATGTATTTATAGCTTTGTAACATTTTCTGCGGTTAAATGTTGTGATTGCAAATTAAATTGTTAATTAAATAGTGTTTTGTGAATAGTAAAACCTTGAAACGTTGAAGTTGCGCTGTTATGCTTTCTGTTGATGTAGAAATGTGCTAGGTACGCTAGTATGCTAAAATGTGCGGTTTGTTTGGGTTGCGTAGTGGAAAAGCGAGAATTATGCCTTTGAGAAAGTCGGGGTCGTTTAGGTCGACTTTAGCGTTTTCTCGTTTTGCGTGTTGGCATTGCTTCGGGAAGCCATGGAAGCACTTTTGGTGCGATTATGGCGTTGGTTGGGTGTTTGGTTGTTATAGTTGTAGTTCAAACGAGAAAGGGGGAAATCGGGGCTTTACGCGAGTTCTAGGGTAAAGTAAGGTTTCGGGGTCTTTAGACGTGCCTTATGGTGACCTAGGAGGGTTGGCGAAGTCGGTTTCCAGAACTCGTGACTCGTTTGGAAATGGTAGCGTTTTGATAGTTGGGGCCGATTTGTGTTTTTGTGTGTTTTCTTGTCTTTATGCCTATAGAATGCTTAGAATTACTTGAAATACTTGTTTGAGTAGTTTTGGATTGAATTGCTTATCAAATTGCTGCTATTGCGTGCAAGAGTAACCTACTTTGTTATTCTCCCACGTGTGGCTTTATCGCTTGTTTATCGCCTTGTATCGAGTCTTGCATTGCATAGTGTCTCGCGCGTGAGTGATGGGCCTCTCTAGGTAGCCTTGGGTTGCCAGTGTTGGTTGCTCTAGCTCCGCTGCTATTCCCTTTCTCGCTTAGGTTGCCTCCCAGGGAGATTTGGGTCGTAGGTTGATGGATACTTCCGGGGTATTCCAAACTGGTGTTATAAGGTGGTTTGGGCCGGCGCGTCGTCATCGAATTCATGTTTGAAAGTTGCTCGTGAAAAGAGTATCGTATCCTTTGAATGATTGTTTATAGCTTTAATGCTTGCCTTGCTTTGTTGATAGCTTTATTATATCTCTGTATGATATATGTATACATTGCTTGGCTAATTGCATTGCATACTCCTCTCATCTCCGTCCTTGAGACCAATTGCCCTCGCTGAGCAATAGTTTTTGCTCATTCCTTTCTATACCATAATTTTTACAGGAGTAGTTGAAGCAGACCCTCTCGAGGTAATTAAGGAGGAGGAACAGGTGGAGGTGTTCCCGTGATTGCACTTCTTTGCTTTGTTGGTGGTTGGTTGCCAAATTTTTGTGCGAGCCTTGCATGATATGTATAATGCTTGGATGTCGTTTAATTTTGAGGCTTGTAGCCTTGTATGTATTTTCTAGTTTGAGGCATCTACGGTCTTAGGTTGTATAGGTTGGAAGAATGTAAAGTTGTAACTTATACTCTTGTGACTAGTAAGGAAATGCATGCTAATGGAATTGATTAGTGGCATAAGTACTTGTGTAGTATGCATATCATTTTTGGTTTGGAAAGTTGAATAATAAGAAATGTATGTTTTTAAAGAAAGTTGGCTTGTTTTGATTATTATATGGCTTTCGCAAGTATTATATTGATTTTAGGGTTTTCGGATCGTCCGCGGTACAGAGGAGACTCCGTCCGTGTGTCGAGTCCAGGCTTGGCCTTTTGCGGGGTCGGGTCGGGGCGTGACATCTTTAGGTGGTATCAGAGCATGATAATCTTGCATGAGCCGGGATATGATTCTCGGTCTGTGGGGTAAAGGTCTAAAATGCTAAAGTGTTTATGCATGATTGCTAAGTGAAAAGAAAATGTTCTAGCATGACTTTGTGAACTTGGAATGTTTATGTGTTTAAATGAAATAGTTTGGCAAGTTGAACTTGTCTTATGTGAATTGTGTGATAGAATATTGGATTGTTATTGACTTGAGTGTTATCTAATCTTATGTGTTATATTTCTGTCTATAAACTGCTTTTAAATGTTGCCAGCTATTGTGAGTTGCTACTATGCCGCCATGTCGTGGTACTCAAGGTATAGGATCAGATGAAGAGGCAGCAGAACAGGGTCAATAGCCGTTGCCTGAGCAGTTTATGGCTACTATGACTACTACAGTAGACCGGATTACACAGGTGCTGCATGAGCAGAGGCAGGACCGGAATAATCCCCAGGGAAATCAAGCTAATCCTGGTGGACAGGGGTACAGAGTTGAGAACAATCAGTTAGAGAAATTTCTGAGGCACGAGCTGGGAAAGTTCTTCGGAGAGCCGGATGATGAGGCAGCCGAGAGATGGATTAATCGTGTCGAGAAAATTTTCACTGCTTTGAGGTATACCGATGAGGCAAGAATAGACTATGCGTCATTCTTATTTGAGGGTGATGCAGAGCAGTGGTGGAATACTGTCAGGTTGAGGTCGGATTGTGAGGATGTTCCACATTTATGGGATGATTTTGTAAGTGAGTTCCGAGACAAATATATTCCCGAGATGGCTATGGAAAGACGGGAAGATGAGTTTGTGGCCCTGAAGCAAGGAAATATGACTGTTGCTCAGTACGAGGCTAGGTTTGTTAGCCTGTCGAGGTATATGCCCGAGTTGGTACGGCCGGCTAGGAGGATGATTCATAGGTTTGTCCGTGGGCTGAGAATGGACATATAGTTGCATTAGACTGGGCAGACCTACACTACTTTTCCCGAGGCATTTCAGGCAGCCTCGAAGTTTGAGAAACGGAAGGCTGAAATGATAGCTGAGAACAGTCAGCCGAGTAAGAAGCAGTATTTGGGCCAGAGCAGCCAGAGTCAGCCGAGGTAGTATCAGGCTTCTACACAGGGTCCTCAGCAGCGTCCGTATCAGCCACAGCAGCAGATTTAGGCTAGGCCAGCTGTGACTAGACCCCAGCAGGGAGGTACAGTTCCTACCCCTGCCAGAGCCCCAGCACCTACGGGAAACACTGCGGTTAGGCAAAATCAGCAGTGTAATTATTGTAATCGATCAGGGCATATTGAGGCTAACTGCTGGAGGAAGAGTGGTAAATGTATGGGTTGCGGAAGTGATGATCATAGGGTGAGAGATTGCCCAAAATATAACAATGTTCAGGGCCGTGGTGGAGGCCAAGGTGTTCAGAATAGGGCTGCAGGTACACGTCTAGCACAGAGAGTTCAGGCTAGGGTCTTTGCACTGGATGCAGAGGAGCTGCCCGATACCACAGCTATAGTGGAAGGTACCTTTCTTCTCAATACTCAGCCAGTTAAAGTTTTGATTGATCCCGGAGCTACACATTCGTTTATAACTCCTGCATGTGCACGATCTGTGAATGTTTGCATTGATAAATTGCCTCATGAAGTTGAAGTTAGTACTCCTTTGAGTGCGAAATTTGTTACTGAGTCTATTTGTAAATCTTGTGATATATGTATTGAGAACCGTAAATTTCCTGCTGATTTAATTATATTGCCATTCCGTGACTTTGAAATTATTTTGGGAATGGACTGGTTGGGAAAGTATTATGCTCAGTTGGATTGTAGAACAAAGGTCGTTTATCTTAAGGTTCCTGACCTACCGGTACTAGAGATTGTTGGGAACTGCAGGGCTGCCCGCATTCCACTTTTATCAGCGATCAAGACTTCTAAGTTGTTGAATAGGGGTTGTGAAACTTACTTAGCCTATTTGATCAATCAGCCTGCTGATAAGTTGAGTTTGAATGAGGTTCCGATTGTTAGAGACTTCCCTGGTGTATTTCCCGAGGAATTACCGGGTTTACCACCAGATAGGGAGATTGAGTTCGTGATTGATCTTGTGCCAGGCACTGCGCCAATTTCTAGGAGTCCTTATAGAATGGCATCGGCTGAACTTCAGGAGTTAAAAATTCAGCTTCAAAACTTGCTTGAGAAAGGGTTTATACAACCTAGTTCTTCGCCGTGGGGTGCACCTGTGTTGTTTGTGATAAAGAAAGACGGCACGCTACGGTTATGTATTGATTACAGGGGACTTAATCAAGTCACGATTAAGAATAAATACCCCTTGCCGTTGATTGAAGAATTGTTTGACCAGTTGCAGGGTGCGAGTGTTTACTCCAAATTTGACTTGAGGCAGGGTTACTATCAACTTAGGATTCGGAGTGACGATATACCAAAGACGGCATTCAGGACTAGATATGGCCACTATGAGTTTGTTGTATTGCCGTTTGGTTTGACGAATGCACCAGCCGCATTCATGGACTTGATGCAGAGAGTTTTCCGACCTTACCTTGATCAGTTTGTCGTGATCTTTATTGACGACATTTTAGTGTATTCGAAGAATGAGGCTGAACATGAGCAACACTTGAGGATTGTGCTTCAGACTTTGCAGGAAAACAAGCTTTTTGCTAAATTCAGCAAGTGTGAGTTCTGGTTGAACCAGATATCTTTTCTAGGCCATATCATTTCAGATCGAGGAATTTCAGTGGACCCAGCTAAGATTGAAGTTGTTTCATCTTGGAAGAGACCTGAGACGGTGCCAGAGATTCGGAGTTTTCTTGGATTGGCAGGTTACTACCGAAGATTTGTTAAAGACTTTTCTAAAATTTATGGACCTTTGAGCCAGTTGACTCGGAAGAAAGTTGCTTACAACTGGGATGCCAAATGTGAATCCAGTTTCCAAGAATTGAAGAAGAGACTAACTACAGCTCCTATACTAGCTTTACCTGAGGGAACAGAGAACTTCGTTGTCTACAGTGATGCATCTAAAGAAGGTTTGGACTGTGTTTTAATGCAGAATGGTAAGGTGATTGCCTATGCTTCTAGGAAATTGAAACCTTATGAAGTCAATTACCCTACACATGATCTTGAGTTAGCTGCAGTTGTGTTTGCTTTGAAGAAGTGGCGTCATTACTTGTGGGGTTGCTGATTTGAAATATTTACTGACCACAAGAGTCTCAAGTATTTATTTTCACAGAAGGATCTGAATATGAGGCAACGGAGATGGCTAGAGCTATTGGGTGGTTATAACTGTTCTATTAACTATGTGCCAGGTAAGGCAAATGTTGTTGCTGATACTTTGAGCCGAAAGGCTACTGTTGCAAGCTTAATTATCAAGGACTGGGAGACTTTGGAAGAAATTTGTTCATGGAAGACAGAAGCTACTGAGGTAGGGATTCGATTTGCTAGTTTACAGATTCAGTCAGGGTTGCTAGCACAGATCAGAGAGGCTCAGAAGACTGATCCTCACATCTTGAAGATCCAAGAAAAAGCTAAAGGGGGAGAGTCGGAGTTTAAATTACATGCAGATGGCATCTTCAGATTCAGGGATAGAGTATGTGTTCCTGATGATCCGACTTTGAAGAATGAGATCCTGTCCGAGGCACATAATTCGAGGTATACGGTTCACCCGGGCAGTACTAAAATGTATAGAGATTTGAAACAACACTTCTAGTGGAACAATATGAAGAGGGAGATTGCTGGGTATGTATCCAGATGTTTGACTTGTCAGAGAGTTAAAGTTGAGCACCAGAGGCCAGCCGGACTTATACAGCCATTGTCGATTCCGCAGTGGAAGTGGGTACATATTACGATGGACCTTGTGACCGATCTTCCTAGATCTCCGAGGGGATGTGATTCTGTTTGGATTGTTGTGGACCGTTTGACTAAAGTTATACATTTTATTCCCGTGAACAAACAAGATAGCCTTGATAAGCTAGCTGAGCTTTATGTTGCTAATATTGTTAGATTGCATGGTGTGCCACAGAGTATAGTGTCATATAGGGATCCCAGATTCAGATCTCGTTTTTGGCAGAAGTTGCAAGAGGCCATGGGAACTAAGTTGAGCTTCAACACTGCATATCATCCACAAACTGATGGCCAGTCTGAGAGAACCATCAGGATCTTAGAAGACATGCTTCGAGCATGTGTGCTTGACTTTGGGAGGAATTGGGAGAAGTTTTTGCCTTTAGCGGAGTTCGCCTACAACAATAGTTATCAATCTACTATAGGTATGGCTCCCTACGAGGCGTTGTATGGTCGTAAATGCAGATCCCCATTATATTGGGAAGAGGTTGGAGAGATGAGAACAGTTGATCCGACTGTGTTACCTGAGATAATTAAGATGGTAGATAATGTTCACCTTATTCGCCAGCGTATGCTTACAGCTCAGAGTCGTCAGAAGAGTTATGCAGATAAGCACCGTCGGGATCTTGAGTTTGATTTGGGAGATTGGGTGTTTCTTAAGATTTCTCCACGGAAGGGATTGATTCGGCACGGTAAGAGCGGGAAGCTTAGTCCCAGATATGTGGGTCCGTATGAGATCACCGAAAAGGTAGGTCCTTTGGCTTATCAATTAGCTTTGCCTCCGAGCTTGTCGAGACTGCACGATGTGTTCCACGTGTCTATGCTGAAGAAGTACCATCCAGACCCTTCACATGTACTTGAACCAGAGCCCTTGAAGATTGAAGAAAAGTTGTCTTATGAAGAGAAACCGATTAGAATTGTGGATCGGAAAGTTCAGGAGCTTCGCAGAAAGAGTATTCCGTTAGTAAAGGTTCTGTGGAATCATCATGGGTTTGAGGAAGCGACTTGGGAAAGAGAGGACCAAGTTCGGGATCAGTATCCGGAGTTGTTTGTAGACCAGGTAAGAATTGCGTGAGCGCAATTATTCTAAGGGGGAGAGGGTGTAATACCCGAGCCCGGAATGTGAATTTTTCTTGTTTATTATTTTGAAAATCTTATTTCCTTAAATTTTTTGTGAATTAATTGTTACTTTCTCGTCGTCCCAACGTGCATTGCATTTCAGGAGCGATAGCTAGAGAACGATTTTCAGTCCTCAGCAAATAGTGAAACTAGTATTTAGATGACTTAAATTTTATATTTTAATTGTTGCTAACTTTAATTGATCTTTCCCTAGCTAAAATGGCTTTAAAACGCGCAAAATAAGGCCTTTTGACCAAGTTTTTAAGTTGTTGACCTAGCCCTTTGACCCTTTGACCATTTAACACTTAAATAAGCTAAAAAATAAGCAAAATAAAAAAAAACAGCAGCAAACAGACCAGCTCTGGCCGTGAGCTTCATTGAGGAAAAAAAAACCTTTCAACTTCCAATCGATCAATCTTCGCGTGAGCTCGTACGGGGTGATTTCCGAGGCAACTAGCGTTGTTTTCCTAGCGACTAGGAGTACCTGAGGTGAGGGAAGCATGTTATTTGCGCATTTATACGTTGTGTATGTTAACTTTGTCAATTTTTAGATTTATCCGTAGATCGTTATTTAAAGCAATTTGATGCTTCTAGAATGTTCCTTGGCATTTGTAGAACATGTATTTATAGCTTTGTAACATTTTCTGCGGTTAAATGTTGTGATTGCAAATTAAATTGTTAATTGAATAGTGTTTTGTGAATAGTAAAACCTTGAAACGTTGAAGTTGCGCTGTTATGCTTTCTGTTGATGTAGAAATGTGCTAGGTACGCTAGTATGCTAAAATGTGCGGTTTGTTTGGGTTGCGTAGTGGAAAAAGCGAGAATTATGCCTTTGGGAAAGTCGGGGTCGTTTAGGTCGACTTTAGCGTTTTCTCGTTTTGCGTGTTGGCATTGCTTCGGGAAGCCATGGAAGCACTTTTGGTGCGATTATGGCGTTGGTTGGGTGTTTAGTTGTTATAGTTGTAGTTCAAACGAGAAAGGGGAAATTCGGGGCTTTGCGCGAGTTCTAGGGTAAAGTAAGGTTTCGGGGTCTTTAGACGTGCCTTATGGTGACCTAGGAGGGTTGGCGAAGTCGGTTTCCAGAACTCGTGGCTCGTTTGGAAATGGTAGCGTTTTGATAGTTGGGGCCGATTTGTGTTTTTGTGTGTTTTCTTGTCTTTATGCCTATAGAATGCTTAGAATTACTTGAAATACTTGTTTGAGTAGTTTTGGATTGAATTGCTTATCAAATTGCTGTTATTGTGTGCGAGAGTAACCTACTTTGTTATTCTCCCACGTGTGGCTTTATCGCTTGTTTATCGCCTTGTATCGAGTCTTGCATTGCATAGTGTCTCGCGCGTGAGTGATGGGCCTCTCTGGATAGCCTTGGGTTGCCAGTGTTGGTTGCTCTAGCTTCGCTGCTATTCCCTTTCTCGCTTGGGTTGCCTCCCAGAGAGATTTGGGTCGTAGGTTGATGGATACTTCCGGGGTATTCCAAACTGGTGTTATAAGGTGGTTTGGGCCGGCGCGTCGTCATCGAATTCATGTTTGAAAGTTGCTCGTGAAAAGAGTATCGTATCCTTTGAATGAGTGTTTATAGCTTTAATGCTTGCCTTGCTTTGTTGATAGCTTTATTATATCTCTGTATGATATATGTATACATTGCTTGGCTAATTGCATTGCATACTCCTCTCATCTCCGTCCTTGAGACCAATTGCCCTCGCTGAGCAATAGTTTTTGCTCATTCCTTTCTATACCATATTTTTTTACAGGAGTAGTTGAAGCAGACCCTCTTGAGGTAATTGAGGAGGAGGAACAGGTGGAGGTGTTCCCGTGATTGCACTTCTTTGCTTTGTTGGTGGTTGGTTGCCAGATTTTTGTGCGAGCCTTGCATGATATGTATAATGCTTGGATGTCGTTTAATTTTGAGGCTTGTAGCCTTGTATGTATTTTCTAGTTTGAGGCCTCTACGGTCTTAGGTTGTATAGGTTGGAAGAATGTAAAGTTGTAACTTATACTCTTGTGACTAGTAAGGAAATGCATGCTAATGGAATTGATTAGTGGCATAAGTACTTGTGTAGTATGCATATCATTTTTGGTTTGGAAAGTTGGATAATAAGAAATGTATGTTTTTAAAGAAACTTGGCTTGTTTTGATTATTATATGGCTTTCGCAAGTATTATATTGATTTTAGGGTTTTCGGATCGTCGCGGTACAGAGGAGACTCCGTCCGTGTGTCGGGTCCGGGCTTGGCCTTTTGCGGGGTCGGGTCGGGGCGTGACAAACATTCATAGAGGTACCAGTATTGTTATACTAGTGGTCATTGTACGTTTTTGTGTGCGGTTAGCTTAATTGTGGAACTCTGTCTTATAGTGTGAGCTACTCCACCAGCTTAATGTAGTTTGTGTATGTTGGGTATTACTTGATAAGGTAGTTAGGAGTGTGAGCATACACCAGACGTAACTTTTGTGACGGCAAACCCCACTGTTGTATCCTTGACCCTGTGGAACTAGATTTGGCCTTAAGTGGCCGAAGGAGAGCACTAGATGCCGTGAGCACAAAAACCTCTGGAAGAGCTAGTCTTTGTAGGAGTATCAACTCTAGAACCCCATAAAAGAGTCTAAATGGTCTGGGTAGTTTATTTATTTGCTTTATGTATTAGTTCGTTTCCTTTACCATAATTCTTTTTGACCCCCTCCCTTATACTATTTTGTATAGATTAACTATTATTTTTTTGTTGTGTTGATGATAATCTGTAAAATGTTTTGTCTACTAATTTTTATTTACAGAATGATACATCTTATGACAAAAGTTAGTAGAAAAACTTTGACATCAACATAGAAATCCTTCACAACATGTGATATCTTTCCATACTACATTTCCCTTTATACCTAATCAACATGCGCTGTAGAGTAAGCAAATCATAGGTTTGGGGATGTAGCATTTGTCATTATGTTATTACTTGCATATTACACTCTCACTGTCTTACATTGCTATTTGCTTGAGGACAAGAAATATTTCAGTGTGGGGATACGTATATTTCATGATAAACTTTTTCAAAATATGCAAGAAATATACCATGTTTGTTCATGAGAAAAGTAGTTTGCTACCTTACTTGTTTAAAAGAAGATGATTTAGATGATTTGAGAACCTATTTTATTAACTATGTATTATGAAAAACTCTGAGGAAACTCTGTAAGACAAACTTTGGGGTACTATATTCATGAGTAAACCTAGCTGTTCTTCATTTCTTCAATTGATAGCTATGTGATTATGAAAGGACTAAGATAGGATTACTGTTTGTTATGAGAACTCCTTGTGATTGAAACCTGAACCTTTATGCCATGTCTGTACAGTATGTTATGTTAATCTATCTGTATGTACACTCTAAAAAAAGAAGAAAAAGAAAAAGAAAAGAAAAAAAGAGAAAAAGAAAAACAAAGAAAACAATGAAAAAAATAGAAAAAAGAAAAAGAGTTGTATATACCTGTGTTGTTGAATAAATTTTTGGTGTAAATATGTCGTAAATCTCTAAGCACCACTATCATAGACATTGTAATTTAGGATATGTGCTATAGTATAAGGTTTCGAGCCTGGATATCTCGGGTGATTAAGGCACGTAGGGGTCCCTTTAAAACCTGACAACCTCAGTCATAATGACGGGGGATTGTTGGCCTTAAAGCCCGCTACATGGGATATCTTGAAAGCAAAGGAAACTAAACACTATATAAAGATATTATAAGTTGTACTTTTATATTTCTGGCAAATGTTAAAGGGTTAAAGCATGATCAAGAGTTTGATTGCAAATAAAGGTGAAAATGTCAAAGTTTGATCTGCTTACAATGTCTTGAAAATTGGGAATTGTTTGAACTTAATCTGCTTAGTTTACTTGTAAATATGTACTCCAAAGCTATCAATAGTCCATTTCCAATAAGAGTACCTATTTGAGAGATCTTTGCACAAAGTTATTTTATCATATTTATCATTAATTGCTGAATAGGTTTAAGATAGTAGATTGCATTTCTCATGTTTCATTTTGGAAAATCTTTGACAATAAGATAGGATAGATTATTTCATCTGTTTTGACTTGTAAAAATCTTTGCAAATTTCACTTTTACATATGTTTTAAAAACAGTCTTGCTTGAGGGCAAACAAGGTTTAGGTTTGGAGATGTTGACATGACTGTATTTATAACACTCAAACCTTGGTATTGGTACTACATTTGTATCTTAACTTAGGGATAATTGCAAACACTTTGATACTTTCGATGCAATGTAGGAGAATACCGAAAAGTGGAAGTTTAGACCCAAAACGATCCAAAATGCAAGTCAAGAAGTAGAGAATGGGGAAAGCACGAGAACCGGTGGAAGAATGAAGTCGATAGAGATGGAATTTGGCCGACACTAGTACATAATCAGACTCAAAACACTGAAAATAGTCTGAAAATGGCTCGGTCAACGCTCGGTCAAAGCTCAATCAAAGTCAAAATTCAGTGCCAAAAAAGTCAAACAAATGGCGCTTGAGCGCGCCCTCTTATGTGCTTGAGCACCCTACACAATCCTTCTACCGTCTTCCAGAAGCGCCAAGTGGCACAAAACAATTCATCGAGCAGAAGGGTGCTCGAGAGCACCCTCCTCGGTGCTTGAGCGCCTATCTGCACCTTTCAGAGTCTTTTGGAAGTACCACGTGTCAAGCAGCCATCGAACTGAAAAGAAGGGCGCTTGAGCGTGCCAAACTGGCACACGATTTTCTGTCTATAAATAGATCCTTCATCCCACCGAAAATTATAATTAATTTTGGAATAGTGCCAATATTTTAGGTATAATTTTGAGTTAATTCTAGTTAGTTTTAATTCTAGTTGTAGTTAATTAGTAGGATATAGGGGAAGTCCCACCTAAATGGTTCTTATTCGGGGAAATTTTACCCGAATAGCTACTTTTAGGGGGGAAGTTCTGCCCGAATAGCTTTTAATAGGAAAGCTCTTATTAGAGGGAAACTCATCCCTATTAGTTCTTATTCGGGAAAAAAACTCCGCCTTAATAACTACTTTGCGTCAGACCTCTGCTCAAATTTAGGGGATCAAAAATACGCGTTCGTCAATATTGGGGAGTCTTTCTTGACTCGTTTTTATTTACATAACTCGTATTCATTTATGTCTGAGTAGATTGATATCTAGGGGCGAATATTGTAAATGATAGTATTTTAATATATAGTCTCGAATTTAGCATATTCAATTCATATTGCAATGTATGGCCTATTTTAATTCAGTATTCATATGTAATGCTTTTAAAGTAGATGTTATGAATGCTTTACTTTCATATCATAATATTATACTTGTAGTTAATATTATGATTGTGTTACTTTAGTGCCCTATAATTGTTTTAATCACGAGAGTCTATAGGTTGTACCATAGACTCCATGAAACTATAGGTTGTACCATCGTTTCTATTTGTAAGGTAAATTCCTTAGTTTAGTTTGCCTTGTTGTACTTGGTTGAAATAAGCTAAGTAGATTAACTAGGTCTATAGCTTTTAGCTTAACCGGGTGTATGCTTGTAGCTTAAGCCCTTGCAAAATTAGATAACCTAGATACTGAGCCTGTATTAATTGCCTCATTTATATATTCCAACCCTTAGATGACTACCCCTCATATCCATACTTAGTTAGTTTAACTTAGATAATTTATTTAGTTTAATTTACATTTTTGCACGTTACTCAAACTCTAATTGCGAACATGTCACTTAAGCATTTTAAACATTTTCACACTACTTCACTAACTTAACTAACAAGCTTCCCTGTGGTACGATTCTGTACTTAGAGCACACTACACTACGAAGGTCCGTGCACTTGCGGGTATTTTAACTTGGTCTATTTTGTACACTTTTCACACGCCCACTGGGTTACATCAGTAGTGTTGAGAAAGCTAGGTGGTATCGGACTTGCTAGTACACCTCGGTTACCATAGTCCCCAATCCCACTCTCGCCTGGTCTGGAGATCGCCAAGGGGTGTTGGGTCCTAGGATTTCGGGGTACATCCAGAGTACACCCACTGGAGTATTATGGGTTTCTACCGGTACATTGATCGCGTTCGTGGTTCATGGATTGAGGCTCGTGATTAAAGATCAATACTTTGGAGTATTTAGGGTGATCAAAATCGTATCCTTTTAATGTGTGGTATTTAATTGCTTAATTGCTTCTTATTGTTTAGTTACTGTTTCTTGGTGCTTAACTATTGCATTGCACGAAAGGATTTTTGAAAAACACCCCGGTTAACTGTATCCCATCCTTCACTAAGCAATTATGGTTGTTCATTCCTCTTTTTAACATGTTTCAGGAGGAGCTGAGGCTGACCCCTAGCTATTAGCTGTTGAGGAGAGAGAGGATGTTTAGATAGAGTAGTTGCCTTCAGTTGTTGTGTGGCTTGTTTGCTTTGAGCTTGGCTTGCTTGGATGGCTTGTGTGAAGACTGTGTTAATGTTGTGTATTTGTTCTATTTTGAGACCCTAAGTGGTCTTGTAAGTATTGTGTTTGCTTTGAAGGATTGTAATATGAATGTAAAGTCTTGTATGATTTGGTAGTTTATATGGCATGTAATAACTTAGAAGTTTACTTTTTTGCCTTGTAGATTACATGTTTGCATGGTTGAATGGAGAATGGTTGATTGGTTTAAAATATAAGAAAATTAAATTAATAAGATTAGAGTGGTAAGATAAGCAATTTTAAAATAAAGAATTTCAATAGCTTATGTCAATGCATGCTTGTATGTTTATTTTGTCATAGTTATAAGGCTCTGATGGCCTTAAAGTCTTAGAAAGCTAATATGCAAATGTTATATATTTTTGATTGTGACTATTTCTTATGTATGCAGGTAACTGGTTAGTCCACGGTACAGAGGAGACTCTATCTGTTTGTTGGGTCTGGACTTAACCCTTAGCGTGGGGCTGGGTCAGGGCGTGACATAGGGCCTTTCAAATCCTAACAACCTAAGTCGGTCTCAATTTGGATTGTTGACCCCAAAACCCGCTGGGCAGGATACCAAGAAATCTTTAGGGAACTGAGCACCTCGAACAAGAATAAGTTAAGGCAAAGGTTATATTAGGAGTCATGAATGTGATGACACATGACTATTGAGGCTATCCTAGTTAATTGTCTTCGATAATTAAGAGGTAGTATGAACTTAAATGTGCTTAACTCATTTTCAGACAATTCCTTTCTTAAAAGATTGATAGTACCACCCTCGGAGCAGTAATTTGATTGTAACAATGAATCAAGTTCATTTCTCTATTCTAAATTCTCAGAGTACATGTTGGTTGAAGTCCTGGGTAATCTCTTGAGAGGCATGATAATATTTTGATGTAGTTTTGCTTCAGGACAAACAGAGAGTAGGTTTGGGGGTGTTGATTAGTCAATATTTTTGTCCATAAAATCCTTATTTTTTGCATGCATTGTATACTAGAATTGGTGACGGTTTGATCATTCTTATATTTTTTTGGTGCAATGTAGGTTCAAAGAAAAAGGGAAGCAAATTGGGTATAACAAGAGTAAAATCAAGTAGAAATTATGAAAATGAGAAGATGTGGCAAAGAATTAGTGACCAAACATTCATGTGTGCTCAATTAATGGAAATAATCACCACCAAGATATTCTACTCGTCGATAGGTTCCAACACAATAAACCATGGCAAAATCAGAGGTTGGATGCTCCACAGTTGAAAATTCATTGCGCATAAAAAGGGTTCTGCCTGATCAATGGGGCAGATTTCCTGATCAATTAGACAGAGTATGCATCAACCATGAACAATACCCGATCGATTGGGCCTATGCTCTATCAATCAGGTGTTGCTGCTATCAAAGTTTTATCAGTCAAAGCTGACTTTGACCACTTTTGGACATATAAATAGGCCTTTGCACGTCCAAGATAGGACTTTTGGCCAATTTTGAAACTCTAGGACATAGAGAAGCCATTGAACAACTCTTCCAAAGCAAGAACAACACAAGATCAAGCAAGAGTAGATTCAAGAGCTTCCATCATGATCTTTCTCATCACCTGTCCATGAGCTTTCTTGGACTTCATCTCTTTACTTTAGTTGTGGTTTTCTTTGCTATGTATTCACACTAAACACCCATGATTTGGGATGGTAGCTAGTTTTTACTTGATTTCGTGTTCAGGTTTGGGTTTTAAATTAATGATTCTTACTTGGATTATGTGTTTGGATTTACTTGAGTTATCATCTATACACTTGTTGTTATAGTTTTGCAATTAAATAAATCCCTTTATTTGTATCATTGAATCTTGTAGATTCTTGGGGTATGAGTTAGGAATAAATCCCCTAATTAATAATTGTCTTTAATTGAGATAGGTAATCTATCATGATAAACTATGCCTATTAATTCCAATTAGAAGTTTGGGTTAAATTGGGTTAATTAATTTAGTTCAAGTGAATGATAATTTATGCCTTAGTAATAAGTTATACTTCAATACCCTTTAATTGCTTTAACCCAGATGATTAGAGCTTGTAGCCTAATATATTTGAGCTTAATTAATTAAATATGAATCCATGAATATAAAAGATAGTAATTTAGGTGAACTACCATCCCAAGCCAGCTTTTCCCTATTCATACATCGTTAAGCTTCGAATTGTACTAGATTTAGGATTTATCATTAGTCAATTTTACTATTCTCACAATTAATCAAAATCCAACTTTAAATCACTTCCATTTATTTTTCTTGTTTATGAATTCTTTTCGAGAATCCCAACTTTTTGTGGATGACCCTCAAGTAGCCATTCGCGTGATTAAAGAGGAATTTTAACTTTACTATATTGCTTTATTTTTACACTTATTATTTATCGTACAACGACATGATCACTAACCAGAGGAAAGACATGTCAAGGATAACGCCAAGAACAACGTCAGAGATAACAAAGAAGTACGCCTCTTTCCATTTTTTGTCGGCAGTATTCAAGTCAGTTACTAGGTGACAAAGCCTAGAGCATAACAAGAGTAAGAAATGGCCTGTCTCGGAGGAATAACGATTCTTTAAATGGTAATAGTGGATAAGATCCTCAAGCTTAAAAGGGAACACTTGTTTCTCTTCAAGTACTTCCAGTGAAAGAATGAGGTGCTAGGAATTGGGCATTAACTGCCCAGGGGATATACTAAAATGACTACAAACAATCTGGAAAAGATTAGGGAAAGGAAGGTGAAAAATGTCTTCAAAGAACTTCGCTTAAACACACACCCAACCTGGAGAGTGAGTATTAGTGTACTTATCTACCGAGGGGGGCCTGATTATGCTATCAAGAAGTAGGTAACGATGACAAAAATATGTAATATCGTCGTTATCCACCGTCAACGACGAATTATGATGACCTAAGGACAAATCTTTCAAAGACATAGCCATCGACTTGACAAATGCAAGAAAGGAAATAATGGAAATGAAGAAGGATGAGCACTCACTGAGGGGAAAAAATATTAGAATAGACGAGAAAGGCAATTATAATGGATACATCTAAGACTTTATGCAAACGACAAAATAGGAGGAGAAAACCAGTAGAAGCGGGACGACAAATAAAGCCTGAAGATGTGAGTTTTTACCTAGCAAACATTAAATGCTATCAGGTAAAGTGCCACATGGCTTGTTTGGAAAAGATATGGTACCTCTCTCCCTACGAGGCTATGACCCATAGGACCATAGCCTAATCTTGTGAAATTCACGTGGGGATTTCCCTAGCAATGACTGTTGAGGCTGATGAAGGAAGACAATTACTAGGACGTAATTAGGGGTGTGGTGAACCCATACCACATCGGAAGGTTACGAGCTGGGCCAACTGAATATATAGTGGAGGGTTGTCCCTTATATTCGAAGAGGCGCCTTTTGGGGGAAATCCTCGAAGGGACAAAATCGTGAGGGGCCCACCGTGGTAACCCAAAGCAAAAAATACCTCTTTATGTGCGACGCTGGTGTGCCTCTGCCCTGCGGGGTATTCGCTTAGCCGGGTCGTTACAAAAATTGGTATCAGAGCAGGTCTTCCTTTGTATCAGTGACCCGCGAGGGCGCTGGGTCCTCCTAGTGGGGGCGGATGTGGTGAACCCATCCCACATCGGAAGGTTACGAGCTAAGCCAACTGAATATATAGTGGAGGGTTCTCCCTTATATTTGAAAATGCGCCTTTTGGGGGAAATCCTCGAAGGGACAAAACCGTGAGGGGCCCACCGTGGTAACCCAGAGCGGACAATACCTCTTTATGTGCGACGTTGGTGTACCTCTGCCCTGCGGGGTATTCGCTTAGCCGGGTCGTTACATTGGCTATGGCAGCCGCGGTCTTGGAATGCTCGGGGTCAGCGTGGGCCGCCCTTTTTCCTCTCGTCTCCATGGGTCTCGCCTCCAGCTCCAAAAATCCTTCTCTGTCTTGTGCTCGGGTTCACCCCGGGGCAGGAATACAGAACTTTGGGTGCATGGGCCGCGGTGTAGTTGCTTGTGGAACTAGGGGTTTTGCAGCTAGCCGGGCTACCTACTCCTTTAGCTCCTGGAATATCTTAAGCATCATCCTCATCTCCGGCGTCAGGCTATAGTTGAGGTCTTCATCTGTAGAAGGGTTGGTTTCTGAGGCTAAGTGTATGCGTTGGCTCGTTCCAACGTCTGCTTATGTTGGATCTTGGCTAGGCACCTGCGTGGTTTCGAGGTCCTCATCCGGGTTGGGTGAGTCTTCTATCGGCGCGCTGTGGCTTTTAGTTTGTACCATGATGGTTTCTCAATGAGTGGTGAGAAAGGTGATAGAAAGAACTCACTTTCCCACAGACGACGCCAAACTGTCGAGGTCGGAAATCCTCGCAGCTGAGGTTGTATGGCTACGCTTTGTCAAGCTGAACTTTTAGGTTGGCCTCCAAGCTAAACTTTCAGGTTGGCCTCTAAGTTGAATTTTCAGGTCGGCAACTGAATCTGCACAAGGAAAATGAAAGAAAAGGCAGGGTGATGACCCAGATTTTCCCCTCGGACATGCGAATGATTAGTATGTCCAAGCTGGCAAGGTAGCTGAGAGTATTTAATGATGAGTTACCTCTGAAATGAAGGGGGTGGAGCTCTATTTATACAAAATTCGGGTCTCACAGGATTTAATGCAATGCAGCTTTATGTCCCATCAATGCTTTATGTCCCATCGGAACAGCTGGCACTGAGGTCGGGGTTTTTTAGGGTCGGGTCAGCATCCAGGTTAGGCATTTAGCTGAATGCGCCGGGCTCGGCTCCGATTAGCCTATCTCAACTCGGTGTAGGTAACTCACTTCAGCTCGGGGACCCCTCATCAGCTCCAATGCGACCACAAGGGACGTTAATACCGACACATCGTCAAAAAACCCTTTAGAGGACCCCTTTGATCAAGGAGGGGAGTAGAAAACTCATGTTGATCCATCAAGTTTGATGCTACCCAACGAGGAAAATATTCTGGATGACTTGTAGCCTTCTACCGCAGCACAAGAACCTGACTCTATTCCAGCTGAGTCAAATACTGGTGTATTTGAAGTCGATGTTATTATCCCTGAAGCTTCTGGTGTAGCACGGCTTCTGAGGTAATTGAAGATTCAAGTATTGCTGATGATGTCGAAGCTCCCCTCACTGATCTACCTACTTTCGATTATCTAGCGAACGCCGCTGGATACCCAGGTCTCAACTTCAATCCCGTTAGACACTCTATTGCCGCTACTGCCCATTCTCATTCTATTCCTAGTACGGACCCTCACCCCCCGGCCTTATGCCGCTTAGATGCCACCACCTACTAGCCAACCATCTGCTGGGAATACTAGTGCTTTCAGCCATTTTGAAGTAACGTTCGTGTTTTCTCCAGATACCAGGCTTCCGCAACCCAGGGCACATTAAGCAGGCCATGTACACGATGAAGTTTTCTGTCGATACCGACTATATGTATCGCCACCAGCACAACCTTTTCAAGATTACTACTAAGGTGGTTGTTGGGGTAAGTAGTTTCTTCTTCTTTCCCTTTTTGTTTTAAAACTGTCACCTACTAACTTTAAACTTTGTAGAATGTGGCAATATGGAATATCGCCCATCAATATCTCATTGGATTGGAGCGGGGCTCAAGGAAAACTGTGGCTGATGGTGAGAAACCCCGACTGGAGGCTCGAAGAGTCGTTAAAGCCTACGAGAGTGCCAAGGCATCGAAAGCCGTAACCAAATTTGTCTTGGAAGCTGCTGAAAGGTCTAGGACTAATGCCCTGGCTACTATGGCATCAGCTGAGGTTGCTAGGGACGCTACTATTGCCCCTACCTAGGAAATTGAAAATGAATAAGAGGAAGCTCTTAACCGTGCATGTCAATCTGACGAAGCCAGACTAGAAGTTGAAGTACACCGTTCCTACTTGACCCAACAGCATATCGACTTGGTGTTGGAGTGAACTGGTTATATGTTCATAATTTTATGTATAAACCTCTCTTCTTACATGTATTGCATACTTAAAGTTATAGGAATTGGATTATTCTTGCAATATTTTTGTACAATGTAAGTTCCCAGGAATGAAAAAACAATTTGAATGCAAAAATCGCAAAAACAAGTGGAATCGTGTGAGCGAACAATAGGTGATGTAAAATCAGTCCCATTACATTAGCGTATGCTTAATTGATTGAGAATTCTTCACCATGATAATCTTTGCTTCAAGACAAATCCAACGCCAATGATAGTGTGAGAATCACGCTCCTGATATCACTTTTCAAAGTTTATTGTGCAAGAAAAGAGCTCAAACTCGCAACCCTAAACACCAAGAAAGTCTAGAAGATTCTAAAGGAAGATACAAAACACGGATTTGAAGCAAGATCAAGCTAGAACAAAGATAAAAAAGAAACAACATCATCTCAATTAGCAAAAAACTCATGTGTTCTTCTTATCTTTTCTTTAGTTTATCATCTTTGCTTGGTTTTAATATGTATTCATCATACCAAACTCCAAGATTTGGGGTGATAGATAGCTAAATTAGTTGAACCTATGATTTGATTTAGGATTTAATTTTATAAATTTGTATTTGAATTTTTTGCAATTGATTTCTTGGTTGATCATCTATATTCTTGTTAGTTTTGGATTTGTCATTCAAGAATCATATCTTTTCTTATATGAATCTTGTAGATTCCTGGGGGTAAGAATTTAGATTAATTTATAACTTAATTACTAATTGATTTATAATTGAGATAGGTTATGTCTTAGAGATAATCTATGCTTTTTGAACTCAATCAAAGATTAAGAACTAATTGGGATAATTATTTAGGATAAATGGATGATAATCTATGCCCTAGAGATAGGTTATGCTTTTGCACCCTTAGTTAATTAATCACGTACGATTAGAGCTTGTAGCCTAATCAATTCGTGCATAATTGGACAATCCCAAATCCATTAGCATAGAATAGAGTAATCAAAGCTAATTATCATCCCAAATCACCTTCTTCCCATAGGATCCCCAAAACCTTAAATTGTGTTTAGTTATGAGTACCAGTCATTAGTCAATTCTTAGTTTCTTTTTAGTAATTAATCTAGTCAACTCCAATTCAATTTTCTTAATTTATCTGCTTACTTTTGAATTCTTATACGATAATCTCAATTCTTTGAGAACGACCCTTGAGTAGTCATTCACGTAGTCAAAGAGGAATATAATCTATATTGTCATTTTTTTATTTTTACTCTTATTATTGATCATAGAACGACGCGATCAATTTTTGGCATGGTTGTCGGGGATCGAACCTGGGTCGCCTACCGATAGGCTGGAATACTCACCACTGTAATGGTGAGGAAGAGGTTAGCAAAGATGGAGATGGGATAAGAGATGGAGAGAATCAGGAAGAAAAAGAGTGTAATGGTGAGAAAGAGAAAGAGACAGAGGTAGACAATAATTATAGAGAGAATTTTGATCATTCCTTTTATATGGCTTCTAGTACTAAAGCATCATCTGTAAATGTTTCCCCAGTTCTAGAGCTCATACCGGTGTCCTCACACCATAAGCACTCCTATTTAGGACTACATCATACTCTCTTAGTTATTCAATCTTTAGACATGTCATCAAAGAATGGTGAAATTTTTTTGGTGATTCTTGATGGTCAATAGAGTGCCATAGACTGGTTGATTTTAGAGGACATTCTACCATCCGAAGAGATACAAATGAGGCTTAATCTAAATATAAGTGATATGATTCATGACGAGGTGAGTAAATTATTCAATCCATATATTAAAGACCTAATCTCTGATAACACATGGTTTAGCCTAGTCAAGATGGGACCCCACAAATCAGAAATCTTAATGGTCCCTCATAGGATAGAAGAGTCCACACCCCCATACATCATCATAGGAGGGGTGCTATAATCACATCGGGGTATAACTAGAAAGGATTACTGTAACACCCTGATCCTTCTCGAGACCGGGAGTTCTATCAATCAATCTAATCACAACCCAATTCCAAACCCGGGCATAATTTTTAGGGAAAGACGGACGGAGTCTTCCCTGTTTCTAGGTAAAATGTAAAACCTGTAATAGCATATAAGTGAACCAGCACCGTGTCCAACCATACAAACACCTCAAGGCCATCCGAGCCTTGGTTCTCAACAAGCGAACACAAGTAAATATATATTTCCAGTTTAAATGCTAACCTATCTCTTCTCATCTTTGACAAGAACATTCATGCTAGGCAACTAAACTATACTAACTTATTGCATAAAATAGACTATCATACCATTCTAACTCTTTTCCTTTGGACATTACAAACATGCATTGAAGTTAAACTATACTATCTGAATACATAACCTAGCTTATCATACCACTTCAATAATCTAGTAAAACTTAAATTATATTCCTTTTTAACATTAAATACAAACAACACATGAAACATACATCTTTGCATCTTTGACAACTCAAGCCACATAGCACGCAAGACAACTCTTCAAGCACGAACTTTCACGTAACCACGAACTTTCCAGCTAACATGGCATTTCCTGAAATATGGTGGTGAGGAGTGAGTATACTCAACACGTATACTCAGTGAGGGCGAGACAGATATCGAGGTGGAGAGAAAGAAAGTCGTGCAATACAAATAAGGCAGTTAAGCAATATAACTGACATATAAGAATTCAATATAAACAATCAATACAATAAACAATTAATAAAAGTATTAACACAATCATTCAAAGCTATATCACACTCTGAAGGCTATGGTTCAGTCATACGAGCAATGTACCATGCGATTCTATTCCACGAGCATTACATCAATCTCGAGCCTGATGTTGACAACGATGACCATAAGCGCGCAACTACCTTATAACATCCACTGGGTGTACTCCGGAAGTACCCCGACACATCTACGACCCAAATCACCCAGGGCGGCATCCCTAGCGAGAATGGGAATAGGACACGGAGCTAGAGCAACCAAACCTGGTAGCCCGAGACTTCCCAGAGAGGCCTATCACTCACGCGCCTGACACTAATACAATGCAATACGAAATACAAGCAATAAACGAGCAATAGCACGAAAGTGCAGATTAGTGGCGAAAAACGAGGTATCAAGCATTTACAATCAATAACAGCAATCAATTAACTTTTCAAGCATGATTAGCATTAACTTCAACAAGAACATCAATTAATCACGTAGTAGCAGTTCAAACACAAAAACGAAAAATATCAATATTCAATCCCTAACTTCCAAAGGCAATTACGAGAAAATGAGCTACAGGATTAAGAAACCGATTTCACTACATTCACTTAGGCACTACAAGGTACGTTTCTATGTCACTAAACCTCACTTTCTTAACCGAAGCCCGAAAGTCCACCTACTGCGTTTGAACTACAGCTATGCTAACCGGTCACTCAATCAACGCCACGACAGCGCCAAAAGTGCTTCCATGCCCTCAATAGCAAAACCCCTAACTCAATTCAAGCACGGTCAACTTTTGGTCAAATGGCCCCTTTACGTTTCTTTGTCTAATTTCCAATTTTAACAAAGGCCGATCCATTTTTATTACACATTTTATCTTTCTATCATTAATGGTACCTATCCAAATCAAGAAATCGCAATTCGGATCAAAAATCCAAAATTCTAGGGTTTTACTATTTATTTTTACTATTCACGTTCTTGCCTAAATTCAATTTGTATTTCTAACCATAAAAATCACTAAATAACTAACAAACAATACTCTACGAACCCTAAAGAGGCAATTCCAAGCAATTTGAAGCATTATAACGCATTAAATATCAAATCTAAGAAATTGAATCAAAAATCAAATTTGAATATAAATGCACAAAAATGTGAAAATCCTCATAGAGATTGACGAGGAAGACCCGCAAGGACCCGAGCCACGACCCCGAGCAATTCAATGCATGATTGTAGAAGAAAATTGAGGCAAAATCATTTTTTTTCCTCCTTGGAAGCTTCGGCCAAGCAAGGGACAAAATGGGCATTTTTCAATTTGTTTTGTTTTGATTTTTGCCTTGTTTTATTTATAAAAGATGACAAAGGGCATTTTGGTCTTTTGCAAAATCAAGCTTAAGTTAAAAATGGTCAAATAAGCTTATTTTGATGCCATTTAATCTATTCCAAGTTAAAACAATGCAATTAAATGAAAAACAACTAAAACTAGTTAAATTAAGCTAAAAATATTTTTCACTAAGTCCGAGAAATATTTCTCTAACTCTCATTTTCGATGCACTACGATCAAAAGGTCAATAAATGATCGCTAATAAAATGATGAGCAATAATATAAAACTATAATTTTTTTGAAACATAAAATAATAGAATAGTTTAAAATTCACTCCGGCTCGGAGTTACTTTTCTCATTTAATTGAAAACCGAGTAATTTTAATGCAAGACAATTAAAATCGATTATTAAAATAATTAAAAATAATCAAAATAATCAATATTCATTTAAAAATAAATAATTTAACTATTTCTATAATATTTTAATGAATTATGAAATTAATGCTAAGATTCAAATGAACAAGTTAATAAAAGCAAGTAATCAAATGCAATTAAATACTAACATTTAAGATGACACTTAATTAAATACAAAAGAATAAATCCAATTACTATAATTAATAGAAATAGGTAATAATATTTTAATTAATCAATATAAAAATTATTAAATGCTTCTAAAAAAAATACCAAAATAGTGCAAAATGGATGATTTAACTAATTAACACTAGTGTCTGGCTAAGTATGTACAACTCAACACTCTTAGGAGGCAACCTAGGTTATTTATTTTAGTTTGCTTCAGTCTCTGTGTAGTATTTATTTTATCTTTTTAGTATTAGAAAAATAAAGCAGATGAAGATTTTGAGCCTTTGTGTTTGCTTTTTTCTCTTTTATGCGCTTATTTGTCCTTTGAGAGGTTTATTTTGCAGGGTCCTTAGATTCAGTTGGCAGCCATATGCTTATATTGTTGATTGGCACTTAGCTGACACTTACTTATTAGGTTATTTCATTCTTTTCTTTTACCTTTCTTGTTTTGATTTTCTTAATTTGTCTTGTAATATGGACATTGCAAGATTTGGGTTTGGGGGTAAGTGTAAATGAAAAAGGAACAGCTAAAGTGATGAATTATAGAAGAGTGTCAATAATTCCATTTTTTTTAATTGTTGTGTGCCCTATTGATGACAATGAGGCCTTATCATGCATGAGTAATACTTAGTTGATATTGAGACGTGCATGCTTGATTTAATTGTATTATCTTAATCGGTGCATTGGTTTATTCTTTAGCTATAAATTCTCTATAAACTATTTTAGTGGTGCTTTTATTCTGTAAGCGGCACAAAGGTGTCTCATAGGGGTAAGAGAATTAGTTATCTAAGCCTGCGCTATACTTGGTAGGACGTTTGCTTGATTGTTGTTTTGTTGTGTTACATTTTGACTTAGATCCTAGATGCAATGTGCTCCTCTAGTAAAAAAAAAGAAGAAAAAATACACACACAAAAAGAAAAAAAAAGAGTGAAAAAATTGTTGAGGTGACTCGAGTAATTAGATTTGAGGGGTGCTCTTCACCTAATGCGAAAGCTAGCTACACGGGTCCCAAGACAATATGAGAGGTTTTTTTTTGTAGTTAGGAAACTCAATCCATTAGATTTGAGGGGTGCTCTTCACCTAGTACCCTAAGCCTTAAGAGGTTGTGAGTCACTGATTGAAAACTCGCTACACAAGGGACCTAACCACTAGCAAAATAAATAAATAAATAAAAGAAAAAAGAAAAAAAAAAGTGTGTAGTCATGTGTGCAATAAATTAGGGGAACACTACTTGACCTCAGGAAACAATTGAGATTTACCATGACAGAATAGCATGGGGAGGAATTACTCTAGGCCTAACAAAGTTTTGTGGAACCAATCTTGTGTCCCTAAGTAATTGTAACGCCCCGATCCCTCACGAGACCGGGACTCCTATTTATCATGCTATTCTCACCCAATTCCAAACCCCGGGCACAAAATTTTAGGAAAAACGGATAGAGTTTCCCCTGTATTGTGGACATTCTGAACAACCTGTAAACACTCAATAAAGCCACAACAAGGTAAGACAAACTTTTCATAACTAAAGATCAAAGGATTAAGGCCATCCGAGCCTTGAAGCATACTATAGTTCCAAAAACACACAAGCATGCTAGTGGCTAGAGTTAGAACATTCACTACCAAGCATGCAAGGTAATTGAGAGCAGAAACATAAGTTATTACAAGATATAGGTTCCCAAATCTACACTACAACCAACTATCCTTCAACTTCTTACAGCAACCAATATAAACAAAGCCCTTAGGCCACAAAATAGATACACAAATACCAAATAGAAACAAGAAGGCACAGCCACTTCAGAATAACACACAGCAACTAGGGCAACTCCTCCAACTGCGCCACCTGAAACATGTTAGCGAGGTATGAGCAACCACTGTTGCCCAGTGAGGGATATAGTCCCGGGGCGTGCAATGCAACAGATAATACAATTATACAACAATAACACTTAGACAATTAAAGAAACAATGAAACTTAAATAACCACACATTTAAAGGATACATTTCACATAACCCCTATACACCAATCTTCACTGGTCTTCATTCACGATCCACGAACCACGAGCACGATCACGATAAGCCGGCATAATCCCAAACACTCCAGTGGGTGTACTCCGGATGTACCCCGATAATCCTACGACCCAACATCCCCTGGCAATCTCCGGACCAGGCGAATGAGGGATTAGGGTACGGAGTTTGAATATCCACCGGCAAGCCCTCTGCCGCCCAGCCGATATTCAACACATCCGCCCCTGACACTATGGTTGCGCAACCACTATGCAATGCACTTAACGATGGCAAGTTAATAGCAATAATATAAGCATTAACACATATGAGGATCAACAAAGTAGGTTGACCTCGATGCAATCAGAATAGAACAATTATATAAGCAAATATGCAGTTTTGCAAAGAGACATTACAAAATAACCATAGGATTATACCAAAAGCTCCAAATCAACTTAATATCACATATAAACTCTCAAGAAGTCATGCCGTGCGTTTAGAAGTGTGAGACAACCGAAATTGCACTTAAACCCCTTTATTTTACAAACTATTTCTCTTCCAAACCAAAGTTAATGATTTCATTTTCAAAGGAAACTCTCCCAACCTTCTAACTAATCCTCAAGGTACCCTCTCAACCCTCTAACTCATTCAAATGCCCGCGTTTACCCCGAAAGCCCCAAATTCCCTCTTATGGCTTTAAACTACACATACATTGTCCGAGCTTCAAACAAGGGATATCAAGTCATCCATAGCACCTAGGTAGCCTAAGGATACTAAAATTGAAGCCCGAATCCACCCGGATTCGCATTAACCCCAAAAGCCCCAAGTTAAAGTCGGCTATTTTCCATTTTTAGGCGATTTAAGGGCAATGCAAGTGCACGGGGCTATTAGGTTATCTTCACTAGCACCTAAGGCATCTATTAGAAGCATTAAATCAAGCTAATTCGAGCAATTACACAAAACCCTAGAAAAAACGTCACTATTCACCTCATAAATTCAAATGACGATTCCAACCGTTTAAAATGCGAACTAATAGCTCAAATGTGTTCTCTAGCACTTATATACAAGGTATAATAGCATAGATAAGCTTTGCAATAGCATTTGATAACATTTTCAACAAATCAAGAAAAATGTAACATTTTAGATATGCATAAAAAGTCATGAAAACCCTCACCAATTGCGCGTAGGAACTCTCGGGAGGCTAGCAAACACCCTAAACTACTTGTTCTAGGCTTGGCTTGGCTTGGCTTGAAGATTTGATGAGCAAAATCCTCTCATTCTCCTCCTATACTATTCTCGGATTTGCTACAGTAATTCCTGCATCTTCTCTTTTTTTTTTTGTGTTTTGTTAAGTTATGAGCTAGGTGGTGTTTTATGAGCATATATATTAAATGGGATCAAGTTAGGTGCTTAGTGGTCTACTAAAATGAACGTTGATAACCTTAAAACGAGCCTAAGGTGAAGAATATATGCTAGCTAATTAAATTACTAAGTTATGTTACGTAACACTATTCATTGAACCATTAAAACATTTTCTAAACGAGTGCTCCTATCGCTCCTAGCTCAATTGCACATTTTTTCCATTCCTTTAACAATTAATATGATTTAATAAAAATGTTAATTCACTAATATAATGCAGTTTAAAAATGGAATGAATAGTGACCAAGAAAGACAACAGGTAAAGCACATAATTTAATGCGCAATTAATAGATGCCACATTTAAAAATGTGTACGGTAGAATCTCGGGCGTCACACTGATAGGCTTAAATTGGCCTAAAGAATTGGCACAACTAAGTAGTGAGTAAGAGAGCTAATAGTAGAGAAGTTTGCCTATGTACCATTTGCATGTGTTGTGTGGAAAAAGTCTCATTATTAGTTTTCCGTTATCATTTGCACTACTTTCCCCCATTGTCATAGGTTAAGACATTTGAGCAAATAGCGAGTTTTGAATTGTTCCTTTGCTTGAGGACAAACAAAGAGTTGGTTTAGGGGTGTTGATGTGTTCATAATTTTATGTATAAACCCCTCTTTTTACATGCATTGCATACTTGAATTTGTAAGAATTTGATCATTCTTGCAATATTTTGGTACAATGTTGTAACGACCCCAACCTGACCCTTCCCAAGATCAGGTCAGATTCTATGCTCATTGACATTGCAGTTTCATGTAAATAATTATTTTATAACATTTAAAGAAGTAAAACATGAAGATCTTCAATAATAACCAGCTATCAACAATATTCTTGGTACAAGAGTTGTTACATCACTTGAGACCTAAGAACTACCCGACTACGTTACAAACTAGGAATCTAGCACAACTACCTTTCTGCCCGAGAATAATACATACCAACTTTAACTCTTATATCTTGGGTCAAAACATGACAGGCAAGAAGCTTCGAGCACATATCCACACAATGTCAACCTGTTTCGAGCTAAACTGCACCTGTAATGGGGTTTGAAAGGGTCATGAGCTCAAGTGAACTCAGTGCGGGAAAGTCAACTAGGGTAGTTTCGAAAACATTTTTGAGTTTTGAAAATCATGGTGCTATGCAAGCATATCAAGTAAATCAATACATATACATGTACAAATCACATTACAAAGGATACAGTTTGTCTTCAAGATGGCCGGCAGGATCATGCTCATAACTTCTTATCTCTCCCAAGAGGATACTCCAGATTATATCCAAAATCTACGACCCAGCTCCCCGAGGGTGGAGACTACCAAGCGAGAGAGGGAATAGGACCACGATAGGTACAGGAGCACCGATAAGCCCTATGCCGCCCGGCATTCGTACCAGCTATCGTGCCTGAGGTTGCAACCCCCAAGTAACACACAAGCATGCACAAGTAGTCATATAACACACATACACACAAGTAATGGCTAAGTGAGGATGACAAAGTAGGCTGTTTCTCAAGCATGTATATTCACGTAGATATTCAAGCTAAACCCATTGTTGTCACTTAAAATAACAATTGATATATAGTTAAAGGTGGACAACAATTTACACATATCTTGACAATAACAAGTGAGTAGTTTGAGTAGGTAGGTAGTGAAATAGACAACCATAGTTAATTGAGCACTGTAAGACCAAACAATCTAGTAATTAATCCTAGTTTATGGGTGAGATGATTCCTTTAAATTTCGTACTTCTATAAGATCTTACGTCGAGCAGAGTTTATTGTTTATCTGGTAAGATTAGGAATCTCGTATTAAGTAGATAACTCTTAGTTAAACCCTAGCTAGTTATTTTGTTTCAACTTAAAATAAGTTCTCATGTCGTTCATAGAACTTGATTCAGTAAATGGCTATCCTATCCTTTGAGAAGATTTAGGTTAGATTTTATGAACTTTTTAACTGGCAAATTAAAACTCCTTACATAGTCATTTGTCTATCTTACCATGTACCTGTATTATGGTAATGTCTTTCAAATAAATGTTTTTACTTATATCTTAATATACTTATTACTTACGAGGTGGTCAGTGATGTCTTTGAAATAAAAACTTTCAACATATCTATAGTAACGTATTTAAGCTAATTTATCTTTAGGAAGATGTAGTAATGCTATTTTGAACATGAACCTTCTTACACATAGCCTATCATATATATACTCTTACTTCCATATTAATTGTCAAGCCCCAACTCGACCCCACCTACGATCAGTCAGGATGCAACAGAATTTCGGCAGTATAATGACAGTAACACGGATACCGGGGCTCTAAACCAACCCCTTTGTAATTCATACAACCTACTTCAAAGATCAACAACAATTCCACAACCATTTCAATAACATACAACACAACCATTTCCATAAATTAAACAACCATTCAATAGTTCATTCATAAGTTATACGCCTCCGTTCCAACATCAATCCATAGACTATATCATATATTTGCAAAATAGATTATAAATCAGTCTAGCAATCTAATCATTTTCAAAAGAAAGACTACTAAAATAGCATTATATAAGTCTTTATCTTTAAGTAAGTTACACAATACATCATACTACAAAAACTATGACAAACTCATGGATAAAACTCTGGCACATAAAACTCATCCACATAAGGTACATTCTCAGCTTCCTGAGACATGTACCTGTAATCTGGTTCAGTAACACCTAATTGCAACAAACGAATGAGAGTGAACTTATATAAAACAAAGCCCAGTGAGGAATTCGATAGATCTTTGAAAACATTTACTTTATCACTTTGGAAATCATCCTACTAGCAATAACACACAGTTAACACTGATAACAATACGAATATAGTAACAACAATAAACACACAATAAGGATACGATACACTTGTTGATGAAGCTCCATACACCACTTCAAAGCTCACCAACTCCTCCAAACCTAATGACATAATCCTAAGACACCTTATTCTAGAACCACACGCCATGGCCTCTCAACCTATACGAGATAGGGATTAGCCATGATAACTGTGCCAGTAGCCCAGGATGACTCCCGAGATGATACAACATTATCAAAGCTCACAACAATGACTTTGACTCAATTCGAGAAGTCAACAACGAGGGTTGCCTGACTCCCGACTCATATCAACAATAACAATTCCAATTCGAGAAGTCAACAACAAGGGTTGCCCGACTCCCGACACATAACTCTTACCTTCCGAGAGATCAGCAACGAAAGTGCCCGATTCCCATATTTCAACAATCAATAATCAATATTTCAACAACCTATTAAACAACATTTAACAATCAACAACTATATAATTCTAAAACAATTAAGTTAGATGACAAAGTAGGTCATCCAACTCAACATGCATTTAAATCAACATCCAACCCCGATCTCAATCAACAACAATCCAAAAATCAATTACCCAAACACTATCCAAACAACCAAAGACAACATTTAAGCATATCAAAAAAAGACTACACAGACTTCTAAAAGTTATAACTTACAATCTAGAAATCCAATAACCTCCAAACCACTTTCTATCACTCAACCACACATGCAACTACATTAACCCCGTCAAAACTCAACCAAAAGCCATCAAGAATAAGCCCAACAACCCAAATTCCTCAATGTCCCATCGCTAAATTTTCCAGAGTTTTGTCACGACATCCAAACCAAAAATTCAGCATTACAACATTACTACCCCTTAATCAACAAACTTTTAGAAACAATAATCAGTCAATTCCAACCACTACAACAACAATTATTCAACAATGAACCTAAAATCCAATTTTATTACCCGAAAAATAAAAGTACATGCTACTACCGTTCAAAAATTATATAAAAGCACATAAACGATCCTTGGCATCTAATGAGCAACAATATAAAGACAATTTAACATTTCACCGGATAAAAATTCAATTATATGAAAATGATATAAAATAGCATTTTGAGATCTAGAATTTTTCTCTCACCTTTGATATTATATGATGCTAGAAATGTGTACAATAAGTACCCAACAAGCGGAATCAAGCTTTGGTTGAAGAGTTTTGGCTTTGAATTGCAAGTTCTATGGAACATTTTCTTCAAAAACTAAGCAAAAATACCCCCAAGAGTTTCGGCCGTGTGTGTGTGTATTTTTGGTGTTTGAGCTTTTGTTTTTATGATATTATGCTTGTATTATGAATATATATGCTAAGTCATATAAAAATGCTAAGGTCAAAGTTGGTTTTTTTAGTCTTTTAATTGTATTTTAGACTATTTTTTTATTTACTTATATTTCTATCATATATACTATATTTAGCAGTTCAAGAATAGGTGACAACATTTTGATATGCATACATATACATTCAAATAGCTATAAAACTTCATTTTTGCAAAAGAAAGTGTAAAAGCCTTTAAATTCATAATCCGATTTAAAATCCATTTTAATCAAACACTGGTCTATTAATATCCGAGGATTAGGTTTTAAGATGTTTAAAACACCTGTATAAAAATTTTAGCAGACGTGCATTTAAAACACTATTTACAAAAACTGACGATAAAATTTTCAATGCCGTTTTTTATGAAAATTTCATGAATGCACACATAGCTTGTAATATGAATATAAATCACAGAATTAGCACATTCTAACTCATATAACACATAAACAGATAAAAACACGCAGTTCTATGCAAATGTAAAATCTTGAATTTCATATTCTCATATCCCCCTTAAAAAAATTTTGTCCTCGAAATTATTACTTGTTGTACAAAACAGATCTGGATACTGCTGCTGAATCTGATCACTCCTTTCCCAAGTAGCTTCCTCAATCCCTTGATGCTTCTACAATACTTTGACCTTCGAAATCTTCTTCGACCTCAACTCTCGTTCCATCTGATCTAGAATACGAATCGGTAGATCATCATAAGTCAAATTCTCATGAAGCTGCAACGGCTCTGGCTCGAGAACATGAGAAGGATCCGGATTATATTTCCGCAAATTAGACACATGAAAAACATCATGGATATTAGAGAAGTTCTCTGATAAAGTCAATCGATACACTAACTTGCCAACTCTGCAGGTAATCTCAAACGGCCCTGCAAACCTCGGACTCAGCTTACCACCTTTACCATAACAAGCAAACCCTTTTCGAGGAGACAATTTCAAGAAAACTCGGTCCCCGACCGCAAACTCTAAATCCTGACGATGCTTATCAGCATAACTCTTATAGCTGCTCTGCGCTGTCAGTATTCTCTGCCTGATCAACTGAACATTCTCAATCTTCTCTAGAAGCTCTGGTATTATAGTTGGATCAATAATCTTCATCTCTCCTACTTTATCCCAATACAAAGGTGATTGGCACTTACGGCAGTAGAGAGCTGCAAAAGGTGTCATCCCAATAGTTGCTTGATAACTATTATTATTGGCAAACTTGACAAGTGGTAGATGTTTTTTTCAGTTCTTCCCGAAATCCAGAACACAAGCCTTGAGCATATCTTCTAGAATCTGAATAGTCATCTCAGACTAACTGTCGATTTGTGGATGATACGTTGAATTAAAGTTCAACTGAGTACCCAAAGCCTCTTGAAGTTTCTCCCACAATCGAGAAGTAAACCGAGGATCTCGATCAGAGACAATACTAGGTGGAATTCCGTGGAGTTTAACAATTTAATCCAAATAAAGATCTGTCAACTTTGTAACTTCATCCCCCATCCTCATCGGAATAAAATGAGTTGTCTTCGTCAAACGGTCCACAATAACCCAAACTACATCGTTATATCTCGGTGTTCTAGGCAAACTAGTGATGAAGTCCATCATAACATGTTCCCACTTTCATTCTGGTATTGCCAATGGCTGAAGTACCTTTGCGGGTCGTTGATGTTCTGCTTTCACCCGCTGACAAGTCAAACATCTAAATACAAACTGTTCAACCTCCCTTTTTATGTTGTTCTACCAGTAATATTGTTTCAAATCCCGATACATTTTGTTTCCACTGGGATAAATGGTGTACTTAGAATTATGAGCCTCCTCTAGAATACCTCTCCTCAAACCCGATTCGTCGGGAATGTATACCCTGTTCTGAAATCGAAGAATACCATCCTCATGTAATTTGAAATCAGACTGATCATCCGTGGTCTAATCCTTGATTTTTTGAAGTTTTGCATCAAGTTGCTGAGCTTCTATGATTTGAGATAGTAATAAAGGTTGAATACGGAGATGTGAACGCATCACCCCAACTTGAGTAAATTCCGGTATCCAGTAACTGACTTCCTCAAGAACCTTCTACTTTTTAACAGCCAAACAAGCAACATTCGCCTTACGGCTAAGTGCATCTGCTACAACATTTTCCTTCCCAGGCAGATAATTGATAGAATAATTATAATCTTCAAGAAGTTCCATCCACCTCCGTTAACGCATATTCAACTCCTTCTGTGAGAACAAGTACTTCAGACTTTTATGATCAGTGAAAATCTCGAACTTACTACCCCATAGATAATTACGCCACTTTTTCAGTACGAATACAACTACTGCCAACTCAAGATCATGAGTCGGATAATTTACCTCATACAGGTTTCAACTTTCTAGAAGCATAGGCAATAACCCAACCATTCTGCATAAGTACACAACCCAAGCCCTTATTGGATGCATCGCTATAAATAACAATATCATTGTTTCCCTCTGGCAGAGCAAGTACTGGAGCGGTAGTCAATCTATTTTTTAACTCCTGAAACCTACTCTCACATTTCTTATCCCAGGTAAAGCTGGTTCGTTTCTGAGTTAACTTAGAAAGTGGCCCTGCAATCTTGGAAAAGTTCTTCACAAAGCTACGGTAATAACCCGCCAAACCAAGGAAGCTACGAACCTCCGAAACATTCTCCGGTCTTTTCCAAGACATCATCACTTCAATCTTAGTGGGATCTACTAAAATACCGCTTTGTGAAATCACGTGGCCAAGAAAAGATATCCGTTGTAGCCAAATTCACATTTGTAGACCTTTGCAAACAACTGATGCTCCTGAAGCTTCTGTAAGACAAGCCATAAATGTTGCTCGTGCTCCGATTTAGTATTAGAATAAACCAAGATATCGTCAATAAAGATTACCACGAACTGGTCCAAGTACGGCTGAAAGACTCGATGCATAAGATCCATGAATGCTGTTGGTGCATTTGTTAGTCCAAAGGGCATAATTACAAATTCGTAATGCCCGTACCGAGTCATGAAAGAAGACTTTGGAACATCCTCCGTACGGATCCGAAGCTAATAATACATCTACCTCAAGTCAAACTTAGAATAGATTTTAGCTCCCTTAAGTTGATCAAACAACTCATCGATTAATGGCAAAGGATACTTGTTCTTGATGGTCACCTGATTCAAACCATGATAATCAATACATAATCTCAAGGTACCATCCTTCTTCTTCACAAATAAAACAAGTGCTCCCTATGGTAAAGAACTCCGCTGAATGAATCCCTTCTCTAATAACTCCTGCAACTGAGTTTTTAGCTCTTTAAGCTCAGCTGGTGCCATCCGGTACACTGATTTAGAAATAGGTTGAGTACCGGGAAGTAGATTGATCACAAACTCAATATCTCTCTCTGGCGGCAATCCCGGAAAGTCCTCGGGAAATACATTGGGATATTCCCGAATTATCAGAACTTCCTCCAATTTTAGCTTATCAGATGGCTTGTTGATCAAATAAGCTAGATAACCCGAACACCCCTTACTCACCAGCTTAATAGCTTTAGTTGATGAGACAATGAAACTCGTATTAGCATCTCGGTTCACTGCTACCTCAACCACTGGCTATTCTGGTAACCGAAACCGTACTACCTTTGTGTTTAACTAGGCATCATACTTAGAAAGCTAGTCCATACCTAAGATAACATCTTACCCCCGGATAGGAAATAAGATAAGGTCCAAAGAAAAACCCTGACCCTAAACATGTATTTTACAGTCTTTACATATTAGGCCAGTCACATATTTATCAGTCAAAGAAGAACTAATCTCAACAACATAAGGCAATCTTTCAGGTTGCATGTTAACACGTTCCACACAAGTAGGTGTAATGAAAGAATACGTAGCACTAGAATCAATCAACACTTTAACAAGCTGGTCGAGTATAAGGAAGTTACCTTCCACAATTGTTGTCGCCTCAGGTGCCTCCTCCAAGTCCACTACGTAGGCCTGAGCTTGAACCCGTTACTACTGAGGTACACCACCGGTAGGTCTACCATGATAACCCTGGGTCGCTGAGGACCCCGTACCGGGACCGTATAAAGCTCGTGTGCATTTTTATAGTATTTCATAATTTTTACACCATTTCATATACAATTATATCAATTAACGTGTATTTACCTTGATTCACGTGATTTAATTTTGAAATACATACATTTATATCATTTTACATACACATGTCTCGTTTAACGCGTGTTTAACTTAATTATGTGTCTTTGAATAATTTAGATAACGTAACTAATAATTAAATTATTTTATGTGCATTCATCTCGATTTACGTGCATTTTATCGTTTAACGTGCAAGTGAGTAAATTATATCGTGTAGTTAGTAATTGGAACCAACTAAGTTCAATAACTAACTAGAGTAACTAAACTAGAATCAAGACAATTAGAATTAACACTATAATGGCAAACTAGTAATACGCAAGCTAGTTGAAGGGCACTCTTATCTTTAGGCTAACATTGAATAATATCCCAACACACACTACACCACCCACACACACTAAAATACTACAACACACAAACACACACTAATACATACTTACTCACACGAAACAAACACATACACTACACACATTCAGAATTTTTGACCAAGAGAGAGAGAAGGAAGAGAGGAAGAAGAAGAGAAGAGGAAGAAAAGAAAGAGGGAAAGGACTTCAAGCCATTCTCTTGCACGATTAAGCATTTCATCGTAGATCCTTGCATCATCCTACTTCCAAATTTCAAGACAAATGTGAGGGATATTTTGAAAAGTTTTTCTTAAAATTCATTCAAGATGGGAATATGTATATTTGTTGATTATTCTTGCTCATAATGCATATATTATACTAAGAGTTTGAAATATGTTGAGTTCTATGTATTGTTCGAGCTAGGACTTATTTCATATATATGTATTTGAGGATTTTGATGAGCTAAGGAGTTTTAATTTGAGGAGAGTGAAGTTTTATACATGTGTTAGTAGGATTGAATTACTTGTAATACGTGAAAATGGAAGTCAAAAACATTAAGACTTGGTTGGTGTTCTTGGTGTTCTTGTTGAATTTATGTTGAATGATGTTTATAGCTTGTTAACTTGTGATTTTGGAGTTGTAGTTGTGTGGAATTTATGTTTGGTGAAATGGTTAAGAGATGACTTTGATTGGCATAGCAAAAGAAGCAAGAAAAGGAAAATTTGTGCATTTGTTGCACTATAGCGTTCACAAACAGATTTGGCATGACCGGACGACCCCCCCTCTACCGGTCAACCAGTGGAGGACCCTTGTCGGCTGGTGAGGCTTCGGGTTTGACAGATTTGCACAATGTTTTCCTAAAAGCCACATCTCCCTCAATTCAACTCCGAATTGAGTTCGGTTTAATTCTAGAACTATCTACTTTCGATAAGCTTCAATTCTAGACTAAAATCAGATTAATTGGAGTTTGGAAATGTTGTCATATTTACCTCCTAAGTTAGCCTAATGTAGGAGCATTGGATTTACTTGGTGTATCTAGTGTATGCTATTAGTAAGTGTTGTTGTTGAGTAGTAATCTTGCAAGTTCTTGTTATTCCCTATTATTACATGATAGTACTAAGGGAGCTTACATGTCCATACGAGTATATGACAATGATTGACACGTTTACATATTGTGACATATATAATGTACTTGAATATAATATATGATTGACTAACTTTCTTGATTATGTAAATGCATATGCATATGAATTGTAATTGCACGATTAGGTTTCAACCATCATTGAATGAGGTAGTGACGGGAACTCCAGGCAGCGTTGGGCTTGCCGGTATACCTCGGCTATCACTGTATTGCTTTCTTCTCTTGTCGAGCGCCATTGAATACCCTAGAACAATTTAAATGTCGGGAACCAATGATACCTCGGGGAAGATATGATTAATTATTATTAATGAATGTAGTCGTTATGATATTCTATGCATTGCACGATTGCTAAACGTTTGTGAAATGATAAAACCTTTGAGAAAACTCTTCCTTGTTTTCCTCCTCACTCAGCTATATGCAAGGATCTAGCTAACCCTTCTTTCTAACAATTTTAGGCAACGATTAGCCGAGCAATCTCCTATGTGGTTACAAGCTATATTGATATGTTGTGATGGATTTGTATCCTATCTGATCTACGTGCTTGCCTATGAAGATGAACTTCTTGTTGAAAAAAGATAATTTTGTAAATTTGTTCAACTGATTATGCTGTAATATTCTTTTGGTTTATTAGACACCTAGTTAAGTTAGGTTATTAATCTTATGAGACCTAAGTTTGGGATGATGGAATGTATGATTCAAGTCTTGTAATTACGTAACAGGGTGATGTAATCCTTTAAGGCCGATGTTTTGGGATAATTTTGGAAGTCTTTTCAATCTTCTTATGATATTTATAATAGATGTACAGGTTATCAAATTAATACTCACTGGTTTTACGACCATTAAGTTATTAATCTCATGAATAAGTGTTACGAACGTCATGTTTCGACCTTAGCCTAGCGATGGGTTAGGGTCAGGGCGTGACACCTTTAAGTGGTATCAGAGCTTAGCTAATTAGCTAGACGCAAGCTGGGCGTAGAACCCCTGGTCTACGGGTAGAAGACCTAGGATAGGAACATGCTTGGAAGTCTATTATATGCTTACGTGGACTTATGTGTTTGGTATGCTTACATAAACTTACGTGCTATACATGCTTGTGTGAATCTTATGTGACTTCCACGACATAATTGATCCTTGCTTATATGAAATCTATTTGTTGGGTATGATTATAATATTTGCATGTGTGAGTTGACCCGTACTAATCTCTTAAGGTCATGAATGACTAGAACAATAGGCAATGATACATAGGACTAGATAACTGTTATGCTTGAGATGAATACTTAGCTTTGCGAAGGACTAAGCTTTTCATAGGTTTTGAGTGTGAACTTAATGTTGCATATTAGGTAGACCATGTAAGTTGATTTCTTTCAGACTAAGTTGATGTAATGGCTTAAGTAATATTGGAGATAGATTATACATGTACATAGATGCATTTAGGTAGTTCGACTTAGTAGAAGTAAATGGTGATATTAGGACCAACTAAAGGAACAAATAAAGTGGCATTCTCATATGACGTAAGAAGTAGATAATTTGACATGTTGAGTTACTTATTTTGGTTAATGGAAAATATTACAAGGATGAATTTAATATTATGTAGATTGTAAGTTACGATCTTAGAGTACTTATAGTAACTATTATTGTTGATATACATTTGGGGTTATTCTGTCTTTAATGGTCACTGATGGATTTATCTAAGAATTACAAGGCTTATATTCGACTAAGTAGCCTTAGATACCGTGGATCCTTTAAGATTAATAAAGTATTGACAAGATTAAGTTCTTACTCTCTTGTAGCTAAGTATTGATTGCACTAGTTGGATGTAGGAACCCTAGAACCCAAATTTATAAATCTTGATGACTACCAACCTACTTGAGTCATTAGTTCATAGGATGCTAAGTAAGAATGTATATGTCTAAAGAGTTGGAATATTGGTAAATGAAGAGTTTATATAGTGTGTTTAGACTAAAATATGTGTTATTGAAGATGTTCTTGTTATATAGGATGATTTGAACTTAGGTTTGACATCTAGATGGTACTTGGTGAATTGTAGTGTTATATTGTACTAAAGAGTTGAGAATCCTAGTTACATGAGGTATCTTGATAAACTCAATGTGTTACTGGATGTGCATGAGACTCTTTGTTTGGTATTAAAAAAAAGGTAAAAGTGTTATGATTAGCGAAAATTTAGAAAAGGTGATGAATAAGTTCTTGGCTTAAGTGATAGATTAAAGTAGATGTATGTGTATGCTAGAAATGTTAAGCTACACTTGATTAGCATTTGAGGGTAATAAGTTTCGAGAGCTTGGACATCTATTTTGAGTCTATTTGATAAGTGTAGAGACTACTTCTGCTTTATGGTATTAGAAATATTCTTGTAGGTTGATGATGAAGTTACTACTATAATGACCGGAGAATGTCTTTGCAGTATTTAACAAGCCTTACAAATAAGAAGTAACATTTCCTCTAGTGAGTTAAATCATGTACCATATGTTGAGGATTTTCTTTGATGATTGAGCTCTAATAGCCTTCGAATAGAGAATGAATTGCGAGGGCACAATTCTATGAAGGAGGGGAGGTTGTGAGACCCCGCACCGAGACCGTATAGAGCTCGTGTGCATTTTTATAGTATTTCATAATTTTTACACCATTTCATATACAATTATATCAATTAACGTATATTTACCTTGATTCACGTGATTTTATTTTAAAATACGTACATTTATATCGTTTTACGTGCACATGTCTCGTTTAACGTGTGTTTAACTTCAATTATGTGTCTTTGAATAATTTAGATGACGTAACTAATAATTAAATAATTTTATGTGCATTTATCTTGATTTATGTGTATTTCATCGTTTAACGTGCAAGTGAGTAATTATATCGTGTAGCTAGTAATTGGAACCAACTAAGTTCATTAAATAACTAGAGTAACTAAACTAGAATCAAGACAATTAGAATTAACACTATAATAGCAAACTAGCAATACGCAAGCTAGTTGAGGGGCACTCTTGTCCTTAGGCTAAAATTGAATAATATCTCAACACACACTACACCACCCACACACACTAAAACACTACAACACACAAACATACACTAATACACACTCACTCACACGACACAAACACATACACTACACACATTCAAAATTTTCGACCAAGAGAGAGAGAAGGAAGAGAGGAAGAAGAAGAGAAGATGAAAGAGAAGAAAGAGGGAAAGGACTTCAAGCCTTTCTCTTGCACAGTTGAGCATTTCATCGTAGATCCTTGCATTATCCTACTTCCAAATTTCAAGACAAATGTGAGGGATGTTTTGAAAAGTTTTTCTTCATTCAAGATGGGAATATGTATATTTGTTGATTATTCTTGCTCATAATGCATATACTATACTAAGAGTTTGAAATAGGTTGAGTTCTATGTATTGTTCGAGCGAGGGATTATTTCATATATATGTATTTGAGGATTTTGTTGAGCTAAGGAGTTTGAATTTGAGGGGAGAGAAGTTTTATACATGTGTTAGTAGGATTGAATTGCTTGTAATACGTGAAAATAGAAGTCAAAAACATTAAGACTTGGTTGGTGTTCTTGGTGCTCTTGTTGAATTTATGTTGAAAGATGTTTATAGCTTGTTAAGTTGTGCTTTTGGAGTTGTAGTTGTGTGAAATTTATGTTTGGTGAAATGGTTAAGAGATGGCTTTGATTGGCATAGCAAAAGAAGCAAGAAAAAGAAAATTCGTGCATTTGTTGCACTGTAGCATTCACAAACAGATTTGGCACAACCGAACGACCCCCCTTCCACCGGTCGACCGGTGGAGGACTCCTCGTCCGCTGGTGAGGCTTCAGGTTTGACAAATTTGCACAACTTTTTTCTAAAAGAAATATCTCCCTCAATTCAACTCCGAATTGAGTTCTATTTGATTCTAGAACTATCTACTTTCGATAAGCTTCAATTCTAGAATAAAATCAGATTAATTGGAGTTTGGTAATGTTGGCATATTTACCTCCTAAGTCAGCCTAATGTAGGAGCATTGGATTTACTTAGTGTATCTAGTGTATGCTATTGGTAAGTGTTGTTGTTGAGTAGTAATCTTGCAAGTTCTTATTATTCCTTATTATTACATGATAGTACTAAGGGAGCTTACATGTCCATATGAGTATATGATAATGATTGACACGTTTACATGTTGCAAAATGTATAATGTACTTGAATATAATATATGATTGACTAACTTTCTTGATTATGTAAATGCATATGCACATGAATTGTAATTGCACGGTTAGGTTGCAACCATCATTGAATGAGGTAGTGACGAGAACTCCGGGCAGCGTTGGGCTTACCGGTATACCTCGGCTATCACTATATTGCTTTCTTGTCTTGCCGAGCGCCATTGAATACCCTGGAACAATTTAAATGTCGGGAACCAATGATACATCGGGGGAAGATATGATTAATGATTATTAATGAATGTACTCGTTATGATATTCTATGCATTCCACGATTGCTAAACGTTTGCGAAATGATAAAACCTTTGTGAAAACTCTTCCTTGTTTTTCTTCTCACAGAGCTATACGCGAGAATCTAGCTCACCCCTCTTTCTAACAATTTCAGGTGACGATTAGCCGAGCAATCTCCTATGTGGTTGCAAGCTATATTGATGTGTTGTGATGGATTTGTATCCTAGTTGATCTATGTGCTTGCCTACGAAGATGAACTTCTTGTTGAAAAGAGACGATTTTGTAAATTTGTTCAACTGATTATGCTGTAATATTCTTTTGGTTTATTAGACACCTAGTTAAGTTAGGTTATTAATCTTATGAGACCTAAGTTTAGGATGATAGACTGTATGAATTCAAGTCTTGTAATTATGTAAGAAGGTGATGTAATCCTTTAAGGCTGATGTTTTGGGAGAATTTTGGAAGTCTTTTCAATCTTCTTATGATATTTATAATGGATGTACAGGTTATCAAATTAATACTCACAGGTTTTAAGACCATTAAGTTATTAATCTCAGGAATAAGTGTTACGAACATCATGTTTCGGCCTTAGTCTAGCGATGGGTCAAGGTCAGGGCGTGACAGTCGTTGGCCGACCCTCAGACCTCTGGTATCTAGGGCAATCCCTCGCTTTGTGTTGGTTGCTGCCGCAACCCAAACATGTCCCCACATTCTTCCAACAGTTGGCCTCGATATGGCCCTTACGGTCACAAAAAAGTACAATGCGGTGTTGGAGCACTGACACTGCCTCCTGAAGACCCAGAAACTGAATAAGCAACTGTACCAGCCTACTACTGAGGTCTTGCAACACTAGGCCTATACTGACCCTGAGAATGGGCCGACCTATACTGTGACGGTGCCTGATAGGATCCCAAATGAAACTTGGGCCTAAATGATCCTTGCTGCCCCTGAGGTCAGAAAGTACTCTGCTGAACCAGTGGCTGATAAACACTCTCCTACACCGAAGGCCTATACACAACCTGTTGACCCTGCGACTGAAATGGCCTCTTATTGGCCTGACTAGAACTAATTTGTTCCCATTTCCTCTTCTCTAACCTAGAAGCCGCATCAAAGGCTTCAGAAAATACATCATACTGATTCAAGGCCATTGCATCCTGAATCTCTGGCCTCAGACCCAAAACAAACCTCCGAGTTTTACGTTCCTGATCTAATACAAACTCCGGTGCATACCGGGACAGCCTGGTAAAATTGACCTCATACTAGGCTACCGTAGAATCACCCTGAACCAATGAAGTGAACTCCGCCTCCCTACGTTCACGCGCAATCCTCATGATGTACTTGGCCCAGAATGCCCTAAGAAAAGTATCCCAGACATAGGGAGTACCCCGTTGTAACGCCCCAACTCGACCCTACCTATGATCAGTCAAGACGCAACAGAATTTCGGCAATATAACAACAGTAATACGGACATCAAGGCTCTAAACCAACCCTTTAGAACTTCATACAACCAACTCCAAAGATCAACAACAACTCCATAACCATGTCAACAACACTCAACACAACCATATCTATATATTAAACATCTATTCAACAGTTCATTCATAAGTTATACGCCTCCGTTCCAATATCATACATAGGCTATATCATACATTCACAAATAAATTATAAACCAGTCTAGCAATCTAATCATGTTCAAAAGAAAGACTACTAAACTAGCATTATACAAGTCTTTATGTTTAAGTAAGTTATACAATACAATATATTACAAAAACTAGGACAAACTCATGGAAACGACTCTGGCACATAAGACTCGTCCATGTAAGATACATTCTCAGCCTCCTGAGGCACGTACTCGTAATCTGATTCAGTAACACCTGCTTGCAGATAACGAATGAGAGTGAGCTTATATAAAACAAGCCCAGTGAGAAATTCTATAGATCTTTTTGAAAACATTTACTTTACCCTTTAAGAAAATCATCCCACAAACAATAATAATAGCAACTTCATTAACATCAACTTTTCAATTCAATCACATAAATGACCATTCAATTGTGAAAGGATACAATAGTTGGTGTAGCTCCAAACGCCATCACGATCTCAATCATCTTCTTATAACTCCCATAACACACACCCGAGGTACCTCATCTAGCCCCTCCCTCCATGGCATCTCTACCCATGCGAGCTGGGGATATTCTATGATAGTCATGCCGTTATCGACAATGTTGCCCGAAAGGTGGTACACGCTATCAAGACTCATGACAATAATAATAAACATTCATATTACGAAAGGACAACAAAAGTAGATTGCCTATCTCCCGACATCATCAATAATGAATTAGTTAACATCATTTCAATAACATAACATCAATTAATCAAATAAACAACTAACAACTAAGTTAGATGACAAAGTAGGCCACCGAACTTAACATGCATTAAACCACACAACCAATCCCGAATCTAACCATCAACAACCCAAGATTCAACCACTCAAACACCACCCAAACAACCAAAGACAACATTTCAACATTTAAAGAAAGACCACACAAACTTCCAACAATCATAACTTACAATCTACTAATCCAATAACGTCCAAACCACTTTATATCACTCAACCACACATGCAACTACAATAACCCCACTAGAGACCAACCAAAAGCCATCCAAAACAAGCCCAACAACCCTAATTTTGGCAATGCTCTTGGCTCAATTTTCCGGGATTTTGCTACAACATTCGGCATTACAACATTACTACCCCACAATTAACAAACTTTTAGAAGCCTCAACCAACCAATTTCAACGACTACAACAACAATTATTCAACAATAAGCCAAATACTCAACTTTAATACCCGAAAAATAGAAATACATGCTACTACCATTCAAAACTTATATAAACGCACATAAACAATCCTTGGCATCTACTGAGCAACAATCTAACAGTAATTTAACATTTCATTGGATAAATTTCAATTATATGAAAATGACATAAAATAGTATTTTGAGATCTAAAAATTTTTTCTCACCTTTTATCCGAAACAAAGCTAGAAATGCGTGTAATAGGTGCCCAACAAGCGGAATCCAACTCGGTTTGAAAAGCTTTGGACAAAAACTAAATTTTCTAGGCAAAATTTACTTTGTAAAATAAGATGAAAAACTCTCTAAAATGCTCAAGGAGCTCAATGCAATGTGTGTGTGTGTGGTGGTGTTTTGTGAGCTTTTTAGTATGTGTTGATGCATATATATACTAAGTCAACAAAATCAAAAAGGTCAAAGTTGGTTTTTAGTCCTTTAACTAGTATTTTTTAGTCTTTTAATTGTTTTTCTTGACTATTTTGCTCGCAAATATATATTTAACACTTAGACTATTTTTAGGTAGTTTATTTTAGGTGACAACAATTTTCATATGCATACATTAACACTCGACTCGGTTAAAAACTCGATTTTTGTAAAAAAAAGGTGTAAAAACCTTTAAAATTTCTAATCTGATTTAAAATCCGTTTTAATCAGACATGGGTCTATTAATATCTGAAGACTAGGTTTTAAGACGTTTAAATCACCCATGTAAAAATTTCAACAGATATGTGTTTAAAATACTATTCACAAAAACCGACGATAAAATTTTTTATGCCGATTTTGATAAAAATTTCATGAATGTACACTTAGCACGTAATAGGAACATAAATCACATAATTAGCACATTCTAACTCATATAACACATAAACAGGTTAAAACATGCAATTCTATGCAAAGGTAAAATTTGGGATTTCACACCCATGCTTCCCAATCAAATCTCACGGTACGCCACCACTCCTCAACCTCGTCATCAAACAGATATAATGTGGTAACCCTATCCCACATCGGAAGGAGAAACACTGGAACTACTGGATATAAAGGGTGTCCTGGACTATCCGTGCATGCGCATTTTCCTGGCAGTGGCTGGGAAGCGACAAATCCATGAGAAGTATAGGCTCCAAAGCGGATAATACGTGCATAGTGCGTTACTGGGCCTGCTTGTCATGGCCTCGATGCTCGCTTGGGCCTAAGTCCCAGGAGATATCCCGTAGGCGTGGGAGTTGGGTTCGAGGCATTACATACACAGCAAAGGTGACCTTCCTCTCATCCGTGTAATCTAAGGGATTAAAGATTTTCTCAATTTTCCTGATCCGAGCTTGGCTTTCTCATCGTTGGGCTCACCCTGGAACCTCGGTGGATAATAACCCAAAAATTCTTTCAATAAACTACGCCCTTGATAACCACCCGGTGCATTCTGCATCTGTACCTGAACATTCTGTGCTTGAGCAGCCTGACCTGTTAAAATCTGTGTCTGTCCTGCTATGACCTCCGTCATCCGGTCCATAGCTGCAGCAATACGATCGTAACTGTCATGCCCCAACTCGACCCCTCCTATAATTAGTCAGGACGCAACGGAATTTCAACAGTATAACAACAGTAAATAGGACACCGAGGCTCTAAACCAACCTCAATAGAATATCATACATCAACTTCACAAACCATACAACAAACAACTCCTCAATAAAATAACAACATACATCATAACCATATTATACAATAAACAGTCCTCGTTATATGCCTCTGTTCCAACATAATACGTGAACCCTTAATATACATTACAAAACACATTGAGCCAATCTAGCAACCTAATCATAAACAAAAGAGAAGCTACTAAGACAACATCAACTAATTCATTAACTTATCAACATCTTATACATTATAAACTACAAAGCAGATAAAAGTCTACTAAGTTAATTTACAAGATAATAAAACATGTACGACATCATGGATAAAACTCTAGAACATAGGACTCATCCACGTAAGGCACATTTTCCTCTTCAGGAGGCACGTACCCGTAATCCTGCGATAGTACACATGTATGCATGCAATAATAGAGAGTGAGCTTATATAAAATAAGCCCAGTGAGGATCCGATAGATCTCGAGCAAGGTCTACTAAACTCCTTGGAACAATCCTTTGAGTCAGTAAACACACAATAACATCAATAATACTATCATCATATAACTATATGACCATTCAATAAAGGATACTATCTCTAGTTGGTGTAGCTCCAAACGCCATCACGATCTCAACCATTCTTCTTGTAACTCCCCATTACTCACGCACCCGGGGTACCCCCAATAACCTCGCCCTCCATGACACCTCCATCACGCGAGCTGGAGGCAATCTCTGATAGTCATGCCGTTATCAACCCGACAGCCCAATGCTGTCCGAGAGGTGGCACACACATACCAGAGACCCAGCAATAATAATAAACACCAAGCATTCACAGGAGGACAGTCTAACAGAACTGTTTATCTCCCGTCATCAATCATCAATCAATAATCATCAATCATCATCAATAAACATATTATCATCATCAATAATCATATTATCATCATAATAACATCAATAAACAATTTAACAACAAATAACTAAGTTAGATAACAAAGTAGGTCATCCAACCGAACATGCATTACACACACAATCGAACCCTAATTTACCCGTTAACAACTCACAATTCAATCACTCAACCCACACCCAATCATCTAAGGCTCAATCTAACATTTTAAAGAAAGACAACCTAAACTTCAATTAATCATATCTTACATTCTACTGATCCAAACAACTCCAAATCAGTTTCAAACACCCACCCATTCAACCAACTACATTAGCCCCCTCGGAAAACCACCATAACACCTCCAAATCATGCCCGATAACCCTAAAACCCTAAGGTGCCAAGGCTGAATTTTTTAGATTTTGGCACGGATATCACAATCAAAAATTCGGCATTATAACAGCGCTACCACGTAATTAACAAACTTTTAGAAATCGACGGCAATCGATTCCAATCAACACAACTCAATTTAATCAACTTTGAACAAATTGATCAAATTTAAATACCTGAAAAATAAAAATTATGCTACAACCGATAAAAACTCATAGTATTACAGCTAAATGATCTCTAGCATGCAAGGAGCAATAATCTAACATCAGATTAACATTATAACGGTTCAATAATCATTTATACGCATAAACACAAAATATGAGTTTTGAGATCTAGAATTTTTCTCTCACCTTTGATGTGTTTTGATGCAAGAAATGTGTAGAATGGATGCCAAACAATCAATTTCAAGCTTTGAATCACTCAATTCGACTTTGAAATGCAAAATCTATGAGAAAAATGCTTTGAAAATGCCTTCATCTTTCTCCTCCAAGGAGCCACGGTTTTGTGTGTGTTTTTTGTGGTGTTTTGCTTTGTTTTCAATGTGTGTTGATCATATATTAAGCAAAGGTCAAATAAATAAAAGAAAGTCAAAGTTAAAAACTTAGTATTTTTAGTGTTTTCTTGTCTTTAAATGCATTTTCTTGATCACCAAAGTTCAAAACAATTATTCAACACCCAAGCTAGCTCAAGTAGGTTATTTTTAGGTGACAAGAAGTTTTACAATCAAATACTTTCACCCGAGTAGGCTTAAAACTCGATTTTTGCAAAAGTCGGTGTAAAAACCCTAATAAATTCCTAAGCCGATTTTAAAACCGTTTTAATCAAACACAGGTCTATTAAAGTCCGTGGACTAGGTCTAGAAGGGTTAAAAAGACCATTTTCAAAATTATAGCGGACGTGTTTCGAAAACACTATTCACTAAAAATCGACGATAAAATTTCTGACTCCGTTTTTTATGAAAATTTCATGAATGCACATTTAGCATGTTTTAGGAGTATTAATATCAAAATTATAACATTCTAGGTCATATAGCACATAAACAGGTCAAATGCACGCAAAACGAGATAAAACACGTAAATCGAGTTAAAGAAGAAAAGTGGGGTTTCACATTCTCCCCTCCTTAAAACAATTGTGTCCGCGCAATTCTTGAACTGACAGACAATTAAATCCTCAATCGTTACACTTAATAATACTTCTCTTAGTTCTCATTTATCTCTTAGGATGACAACTAACCAAAGACCTCAAAAGAACAACCTCTGTTGACTGCAAGTTGATGATCATAGTTCCAAGACAATCTTCAATTCATAATTCTCTCCTACCTCATATCGTATTGCATATGAAAGAAATCGCAACTCCAAAGTCCTAGCATGACACCACTAATTATCAATCATCCCCTACTACACAAAAGAGCTCTATGAACACCCCGAGGGTTTAAAAACTCATTTACGATAACATGAATGATTACTGATCAAGGGAATATCTCAAAAGTGTAATTGGTCAGAATATGGCTCTTATAAAATTTACAAGGAAATACGAATATGAAAAATCATATTCGAGTCAACAATCAAGTGAACAGGAAGTCAAACAGGTTAGAGAATCAAGAGGTTAATAGTTTAATAAGGAAGCATGATAACTAAGATAAGAAATGTCTCAGCACCTATCAGTTAAATAAGTACAAACAAAGGATGATGACGAGTTAAAACAATGCTGAGTATGTTGAACAAAAATTCCTGAACAAGTAGATATTTCAATTTTCGATGATTGTTCAAGGAACCAACAAGTAGGTTGTACTTGAGGCGAAATGAAATTAAGAAATAAGAGATGATTAATTCAATAGAAAATATGAGTGTCAAGATAATGAGTATCTCAGCACACAATAACCAAAGAAGTATAAATAAGAAAGGACAATGCTGAGTATATTAAATGAGCAATTACAAGCAAAGTAATGGCTCAGGATTTAATAATGAAACAATAGGATTAATAAGGATCAACAAGAATGACAATGATGTACTTAGGTAGGGACTACATCAAGCAAGTGGAATTCGAACAAATAAAATGGTATACCAAAGGAAAAATTACTTCCAAATAAATAGTAATAGAATGAAATGAAATATTGAAACCAATGGTTGGAGATATAGAATGAAATATAAAAGTCTCAAACCTTAACTCCAATAAGCGACATTGCTATAAGAAACAAATATGAATGTTAAGAATAGAAACAATGTCAAACGAGTATAGGATCCCTTAATCCAATAAGCAAACTTTCAAGAAACAATTGATAGGCTAGAAAAGTGTAACCCTCTCTCAAATAAGTGAGAATAGAGTAGAAAAGAATAATAAGACCGATAGAATTATGAAGCACAAGAAGGGTGTCCCACCTACACACTTAAACACCAACAAGTCAAATCCTACAATCTATCTTCCTCCAAAACAAGACACTAAGGAGATCTAGAGAACCTAAGGAGTCATAACAATCACCAAACAAGATAAATCACTCCAAAATTTTACATTCTGTACCAGACCAATCACTAAACAAGATAAATCACTGATTACCCAACAAGATTAACTAATGAAGACTCCAAAATCTGATAACACAATACAAATTCATACTAACCCATAATAACACAAGAGAATCCCCAATCAACAATTTAGAAAGTCACACCACCTAGAACTCAAAAGCTTGATATAGGCAAGTAAATGTTCAGTCACCAAAATGCATTCTTATTTCCTCAAATAATTCTATCTCCCAACAATTACATCCTCGAATAAAGTAACTTTAGTCAGGAATTGCTCCAATTGTCTCCAAGTTTTAAAGATCAAAACTCCAAAATATCCATTAATAAAATAGCAATCCCAAATAGTAGAAATACTTACATGTTATACTACACTTCATTCCATTCACAAATATACATCACTAATTACTCAAATAAATTCATTCTAAAATAACCTCAAGAAAGTATAATCTAAGTTGAGACTCCAAAAAGTGTCTAATCACAACCTCACAGAAACCTCAACTTATGATCCATCTCCAAGTAATAATAAGTTAAACATGGCAACAAAAGTAATTATAATCATCAAGATACATTACTATTTCCTCGAACAACTTCATTCTCGCTAAAGGAACATCAAGATCAATCCACTAAGCCGAAACTAAAATCCATAAACATAACAATTAAAATCTAACTGATAAACTTCTAGAAAATAATAATTCAAAATCATGGCCTACCACTATTTCCGAAAACTCTTGCAGTCATCCTTACTTCACCTAAAAGAATCACCCACAGTTATAGAATATATACAATTACATCACATGAAAACAGGTACACCGTAATGCATGATTATCATATGATATAACATTATCACATAACACACAATTCAGCATATAAGAAGCCAACATCACATAAACAGGTTAAATCACAGAAGTAAGTTATAAACAATTAAAGTCACATAAGCAACAAACTTCACATAAGGCACTTTGATCACATAAAACACAATTGTCACAAAATACACATTAATCACATAATGCACATTAATTACAACACATTGAGTACGTATAGCACGTTATCACATAAAACATATTGACCACATTAGATCACTTAACACACAAGGCATATTGGTCACATAGAAAGTTAGACACATAAGTAAATTAATCACATAAACATATTAACATATGTTTCACTTTTCTTTCACTTAATACATACTTGCATGCTTAGACCACTACCCACATTCTGAGGATACCCCGGCTGACAGCTAAACATGTGCTCTGATACCACTTAAATGTCACGCCCCAACTCGACCCCTCCTATAATCAGTCAGGACGCAACGGAATTTCGGCAGTATAACGACAGTAAATAGGACACCGAAGTTCTAAACCAACCTTAATAGAACATCATACATCAACTTCACAAACCATACAACAAACAACTCCTCAATAAAATAACAACATACATCATAACATATTATACAATAAACAGTCCTCGTTATGTGCCTCCGTTCCAACATAATACGTGAACCCTTAATATACATTACAAAACACATTGAACCAATCTAGCAACCTAATCATAAACAAAAGAGAAGCTACTAAGACAACATCAACTAATTCATTAACTTATCAACATCTTATACATTATAAACTACAAAGCAAATAAAAGTCTACTAAGTTAATTTACAAGATAATAAAACATGTATGACATCATGGATAAAACTCTGGAACATAGGACTCATCCACGTAAGGCACATTTTCCTCTTCAGGAAGCACGTACCCGTAATCCTGCGATAGTACACTTGTATGCATACAATAATAGAGAGTGAGCTTATATAAAATAAGCCCAGTGAGGATCCGATAGATCTCGAGCAAGGTCAACTAAACTCCTTGGAACAATCCTTTGAGTCAGTAAACACACAATAACATCAATAATACTATCATCACATAACTATATGACCATTCAATAAAGGATACTCTCTCTAGTTGGTGTAGCTCCAAACGCCATCACGATCTCAACCATTCTTCTTGTAACTCCCCATTACTCACGCACCCGGGGTACCCCCAATAACCTCGCCCTCCATGACACCTCCGTCACGCGAGCTGGAGGCAATCTCTGATAGTCATGCCGTTATCAACCCGACAGCCCAATGCTGCCCGAGAGGTAGCACACACATACCAGAGACCCAGCAATAATAATAAACATCAATCATTCACAGGAGGACAGTCTAGCAGAACTGTTTATCTCCCGGCATCAATCATCAATCAATAATCATCAATCATCATCAATAAACATATTATCATCATCAATAATCATATTATCATCATAATAACATCAATAAACAATTTAACAACAAATAACTAAGTTAGATGACAAAGTAGGCCATCCAACCGAACATGCATTACACACACAATTGAACCCTAATTTACCCGTCAACAACTCACAATTCAATCACTCAACCCACACCCAATCATCTAAGGCTCAATCTAACATTTTAAAGAAAGACAACCTAAACTTCAATTAATCATATCTTACATTCTACTAATCCAAACAACTCCAAATCAGTTTCAAACACCTACCCATTCAACCAACTACATTAGTCCCCTCGGAAAACCACCATAACACCTCCAAATCATGCCCGATAACCCTAAAACCCTAAGGTGTCAAGGCTGAATTTTCTGAATTTTGGCACGGATATCACAATCGAAAATTCGGCATTACAACAGCGCTACCACGTAATTAACAAACTTTTAGAAATCGACGGCAATCGATTCCAATCAACACAACTCAATTTAATCAACTTTGAACAAATTGATCAAATTTAAATACCTGAAAAATAAAAATTATGCTACAACTGATAAAAACTCGTAGTATTATAGCTAAATGATCCCTAGCATGCAAGGAGCAATAATCTAACATCAGATTAACATTCTAACGGTTCAATAATCATTTATACGCATAAACACAAAATATGAGTTTTGAGATCTAGAATTTTTCTCTCACCTTTGATGTGTTTTGATGCAAGAAATGTGTAGAATGGATGCCAAACAATCAATTTCAAGCTTTGAATCACTCAATTCGACTTTGAAATGCAAAATCTATGAGAAAAATGCTTTGAAAATGCCTTCATCTTTCTCCTCCAAGGAGCCACGGTTTTGTGTGTGTTTTTTGTGGTGTTTTGCTTTGTTTTCAATGTGTGTTGATCATATATTAAGCAAAGGTCAAATAAATAAAAGAAAGTCAAAGTTAAAAACTTAGTATTTTTAGTGTTTTCTTGTCTTTAAATGCATTTTCTTGATCACCAAAGTTCAAAAAAATTATTCAACACCCAAGCTAGCTCAAGTAGGTTATTTTTAGGTGACAAGAAGTTTTACAATCAAATACTTTCACCCGAGTCGGCTTAAAACTCAATTTTTGCAAAAGTCGGTGTAAAAACCCTAATAAATTCCTAAGCCGATTTTAAAACCGTTTTAATCAAACACAGGTCTATTAAAGTCCGTGGACTAGGTCTAGAAGGGTTAAAAAGACCATTTTCAAAATTATAGCGGACGTGTCTCGAAAACACTATTCACTAAAAATCGACGATAAAATTTCTGACTCCGTTTTTTATGAAAATTTCATGAATGCACATTTAGCATGTTCTAGGAGTATTAATATCAAAATTATAACATTCTAGGTCATATAGCACATAAACAGGTCAAATGCACGCAAAACGAGATAAAACACGTAAATCGAGTTAAAGAAGAAAAGTGGGGTTTCACAGTAACCTTGATCTCAGCCTGGTACTGTATTACCCAATGCCTCATTACCATTCTGTGGCTTACCACGTGTTCTCGGTCAACCCGCCATTCTACTTTCAAAGAATTAACACAGGTTATAACACATAGACTGGCTATAGACAATTAATAGCACGTAAGCAACAAACTCACGTAAAGCATGTAATTCACTTAAGTATTAGTCACATAAGCAAATTGATCACATAATCACATAGTCACTAAATCACATAATCACTTAATCATATTAACAGATATTTCACTTTTCTTTCACTTCATACATATTTTCATAATAAGACCACTACCCATATTCTGAGGATAACCCGGCTAACAACTAACATGCACTCTGAGACCACTTAATGTCATGCCCCAACTCGACCCTACCTAAGATCAGTTAGGACGCAACGGAATTTCGGCAGTATAACGACAGTAACATAGATACCAGGGCTCTAAACTAACCTCTTTGTAACTCATACAACCAACTTCAAAGATCAACAATAACTCCACAACCATTTCAACAACATACAACATAACCATTCAACAGTTCATTCATAAGATATACGCCTCCGTTCCAATATCAACCCATAGACTATATCATACATTTGCAAAATAGATTATAAACCAGCCTAGCAATCTAATCATGTTCAAAAGAAAGACTACTAAAATAGCATTATATAAGTCTTTATCTTTAAGTAAGTTACACAATACATCATACTACAAAAACTAAGACAAACTCATGGATAAGACTCCGGCACATAAGACTCGTCCACGTAAGGCACATTCTCAGCTTCCGGAGGCACGTACCCATAATCTGGATCAGTAACACCTGATTGCAGCAAACAAATGAGAGTGAGCTTATATAAAACAAAGCCCGAAAATCATCCTGTGAGCAATAACACGCAATTAACACTGATAACAATACGAATATAGTAACAACAATAAACACACAATACGGATATGATACACTTGTTGATAAAACTCCATACACCACTTTAATGCTCACCAATTCCTTCAAACCTAATGACATAATCTTGAGGTACCTTATTCTAAACCCACACCCTATGGCCTCTCTGCCTATACAATATAAGGATTAGCCATGATAACTGTGCCCGCAGCCCACGATACCTCCCGAGGTGACACAATATTATCAAAGCTCACAGCAATGACTCTGACTCAATTCGAGAAGTCAACAACGAGGGTTTCCCGACTCCCGACACATAACTCTTACCTTTCGAAAGATCAGCAACAAAAGTGCCCGATTCCCGTATTTCAACAATCAATAATCAATAATCAATATTTCAACAACCTCTTAAACAACATTTAACTATCAACAACTATACAATTCTAAAACAATTAAGTTATATGACAAAGTAGGCCATCCAACTCAATATACATTTAAATCAACATTCAACCCCGATCTCAATCAACAACAATCCAAAAATCAACTACCCAAACACTATCCAAACAACCAAAGACAACATTTCAACATATCAAAGAAAGACTACACAAACTTCTAAAAGTTATAACTTACAATCTAGAAATCCAATAGCCTCAAAACCACTTTCTATCACTCAACAACACATGCAACTACATTAACCCCATCAAAACTCAACCAAAAGTCATCCAGAATAAGCCCAACAACCCAAATTCCTCAATGTCCCATGGCTAAATTTTTTGGAGTTTTGCCATGACATCCAAACCAAAAATTCGGCATTACAACATTACAACCCCATAATTAACAAACTTTTAGAAACAACAATCAATCAATTCCAACCACTACAACAACAATTATTCTACAATGAACCTAAAATCCAATTTTAATATCCGAAAAATAGAAATACATGCTACTACCGTTCAAAACTTATATAAACGCACATAAACGATCCTTGGAATCTACTGAGCAACAATATAAAGACAATTTAACATTTCACCGGATCAAAATTCAATTATATGAAAATGACATGAAATAGCATTTTGAGATCTAGAATTTTTCTCTCACCTTTGGTGTTATATGATGCTAGAAATGTGTGCAACAGGTGCCTAACAAGCGGAATCAAGCTTTGGTTGAAGAGTTTTGGCTTTGAATTGCAAGTTCTATGAAAATTTTTCTTCAAAAACAAAGCAAAAATGCCCCCAAGAGTTTTGGCCATGTGTGTGTGTATTTTTGGTGTTTGAGCTTTTGTTTTTATGATATTATGCTTGTATTATGAATATATATGCTAACTCAAATAAAAAGGCTAAGGTCAAAGTTGGTTTTTCTAGTCTTTTAATTGTATTTTAGACTATTTGTTAACTTACTTATATTTCTATCATATATACTATATTTAGTAGTTCAAGAATAGGTGACAACATTTTCATATGCATACATATACATTCAAATAGCTATAAAATTTCATTTTTGTAAAAGAAAGTGTAAAAGTTTTTAAAATTTCTAATCCGATTTAAAATCAATTTTAATCAAACACGGGTCTATTAATATCCGAGGATTAGGTTTTAAGACGTTTAAAACACCCGTGTAAAAATTTTAGAGGACGTGCGTTAAAACACTATTCACAAAATCCGACGATAAAATTTTTAATGTCGTTTTTTATGAAAATTTCATGAATGCACACATAGCATGTAATAGGAATATAAATCACAAAATTAGCATATTCTAACTCATATAACACATAAACAGATCAAAACATTTAATTCTATGGAAAGCTGAAATCTGGGGTTTCACATTAATAGTTTTCAAAAGCAAAACATTCTTCCAAAGATCAAGTTATCCTGCTGTCATACTTATACAAAATATAGAGATTAATTAAATATAGTATTAAGTATAGCTTATCTTCCCTGAAGATTATCATAAACCACCTCACGTAAATGTCTTCATATATCTTTATAGTAGTATCACAATAAGATGTTGTTTATAGTAAATAAAGGTTCAAGGACTTAGCAAAAAAAGATTCAATGATACTTTCTAAATAAAAGACCCGCACACATTCTTTACAAACTAAACACAAGTATAGAAGTATTATAATGCATTTTGGAAAAGACCGCACATGATCACGATTTGGTTACAATGTTTGTTGTGCTTAAAAATTGAAGTGTTGCAGCCCTTAAATAGCTGCTTTAGTTTGTTCTAATTGGTTGTGTGATAATGATGGCAACTTAATTAAGCAGACAGTTGCGTGTCTTAACGTGGAAACATGACTTCACGCGTGGCTGGTTTTCATGCACGCTAAAGGATGATTGTTCAAGGCTATTACGATGACTGAGCAACCTGCATGTTCATGGCACAAGGCTGTTTCAATATAGGTAAGCAAGCAATCCTAAGCTATTTGTAGATGGTAATAATAAGTGGTCCTAAGTAACTTGGTGATTCGACGTCTTCGTGTCTTCCATGCATACTAAACTATCATGAAGCGTAAATAATGAAGCTACTGCGTTACCTGCCTAGCAGAGATACTAACATGCAATAATACAAATGTTTAATTCTTGTGATATTCGAATAAACCCAAGCTGCTTATTGGACAATTGCCTTCATAATTATCAAGTAGAATAATGATTATGACTAAAACTAAAGTGGTGATGACACAAATCAAGACTCATTGGCGCGTTAACTACCTGCGAGCATTCAACTCAATTAATTTGGCGGAATTGACAATTCTAGTCGTGCAACCATTGATGAATCTAGGTTTTGGAGTATCGTGGTTGGTGAAGTCGTGCCTAGATTAAAGCTTTACATTTCTAGTCAAAATGGTCCAGTACACGCTTAAGAACTAAATTTGATATACTAAACTTCGGAAGTTCAGATTGCTATGACAATCTATATAGATTACCCCTTCCGCTCTGGTAGTATCATTAATATTGCTGACTTTGAATTGCATACTTTAAAATCTACTTCTCCGCTATTCTCCTTAGCTATTATAATCTTATTTAATATCAAACTATATTCCAAGGTACAAACTCATACCTAGCCCCGTTATTTATAAATACATTAAGAATACCTACAAGTGATATTCCTATTATCAGATTTATAACAATCTTTTATCCTAAGTTCTCACTATGACTTCCCAGTCTTTTCCATATAAACTTAGATTTGGTACACTAATTTACCAATGTAATTTCACCTATTATTAGAATCCTAATGCGTGAAAGTATCCTACTATGAGTTTCCAACCCGGTAGACTATATAAATTAAACTTCATCATTATTTCTTTAATCCCCAATTACTTGGTATGTTTATTCACTAAATCTCATAGGGTTATAGACCTAATAAATTACATTGGTCTAAATTGAAATAGTAAAAGGTAACTCTAATGTGATTCTGTTCATCTCCTAATAACCCAAGTATTTCCAAATTCTAACATACTCCGAAACTACCTAATTCACTTACCAATCTTTTCCTTTTGATATGTTTATATGTTAGAATGGACACCCCAAAATTTAATTGAACCCTTCTAGTAATCTGAGATCACCTACCTTTCACCCTTAAGAGAATAATTGTAAACATTCTATATAATTGTTCCCCCAAATAAGGTAGTACCTATCTTTAAATAATGAAACAACAAAGGAATATGAACAGTCACCTCAACTATTTTTAGTGATATCAGTAGACATTAATCCTATGAGGCTTGTCCATAGATTAGGATACTAACTTAGTAGTAATTCTTATTTAGTACTACTCGAGATCATAGCTCAATTAAAAGTTAATAGTCTGCAAGCTTTCAATATGAACCCTACAAGTTCAATTGATAATCTAGATAACCCCAAGTGCCTCAAGTTACCCTATTGCTCTAATAGTTTCCTCATAGCCAATCTCAATAGCTCAACAGTGGTAATTAGTGCATCAACAGATTTCCACCAAGTTCCTAACACAACGTATTGCTACCCTATTCCTAAGTAGACTTTCACAGCCAAATCCTAGTAGGTATTTCCAGTCACTTCCAAGCACAAATTATCTTAATATACTAATGAAGTGAAATGAATGCTTAGCTTGATATGCTAGTAGTAACACGTATTCTTAATTTAAATTATTTCTTACCATAAAAACACCAAGCACTTAAGTGGAACAAGACAAACATTTGAGGAACACTTATTTAATATATTATTATTTGGGATTTAGATACAGGTCCTTACAAATGTAGGTTCACAGCAAAGAAGAAATAATTTGAATGCAAAAAGCGCAAAAACAAGTGGAATCATGTGAGCAAACAATAGGTGATGCAAAATCAGTCCCGTGACATTAGTGTGTGCTTAATTGATGAAGAAATCTTCACCATGATAATCTTCTCTTCAAGACAAATCCAACGCCAATGACAGTGTGAGAATCTGACTTCAAACGCTCCTAATATGACTTTTCAAAGTTTATTGTGCAAGAGAAAAGCTCAAACTCGTTCGAGCAGGTTAATAACATGCTCGAGCAGCTGTAATCCAGCGTAAATCAGCCATTAACCTGTGTAAGCAGGTTACTAACTTGCTCGAGCAGGTTAGGAAGTTTACAAGCGACATGCGTTTTTTTTGTTGTTGGTTACACCCCAACTTTGACCATGCTTCTTTACTTGTTTAAATACTACTTTGTGGACAAAAAAAGGAGATGTTTGGTTGATTCTCTCAACCCTAACCACCAAGAAAGGCTAGGAGATTCTAAAGAAAGAGACAAAACACGGATTTGGAGCAAGATCAAGATAGAACAATGACCAAAAAGCAACAACATCATCTCAATTCACAATCAAGTCGTGAGTCCTTATCTTTTCTTTAGTTTATTCTCTTTGTTTGGTTTTAATATGTATTCATCACACTAAACCCCAAGATTTGGGGTGATAGATAGTTAAATTACTTGAATCTATGTTTTGATTTGGGTTTTAATGTCATAAATTCGTATTTGAATTTCTTGCAATTAATTTCTTGTTTGATTATCCATATTCTTGTTAGTTGCGGTTTTGTCATTCAAAAATCATATCTTTTCTTATATGAATATTGTAGATTCTTGGGGGTACGAATTTGGATTAATTTATAACTTAATTAATAATTGATTTATATTTGAAATAGGTTATGCCTTAGAGATAATCTATGTCTTTTGAACTCAATTAAAGATTAAGAACTAATTGGGATAATTGTTTAGGATAAGTGGATGATAATCTATGCCCTAGATATAGGTTATACTCTAACGGGAAAATCTCTCATCTAGTCCCTATTGTTTGCAAAAAACTTTAGTTTAGTCCATATTGTTTAAAATGTCTCAATTTAGTCTTTATTGTTTCCCTAGAGTTTCAATTTCATCCCTATTGTTTAAAGTTTCTCAATTTTGTCCCTATTATTTTTAAAAACTTTCAATTTTGTCCCTATTGTTTTAAAAAAGTTTTAAATTCATCTCTATTATTCCTCAAAAAATTTCAATCTAGTCCTTGAATAATAGGGATGACTTTGAAACTTTAAAAAAATAATATGGACGAAATTAAAACTTTTTAAAAATAATAGGGACGAAATTAAATTTTTTAGGGAAACAATAAGGACTAAATTGAGATATTTTAAACAATAAGGACGAAATTAAAACTTTTGGTGAAATAATAAGGATTAAATTGAGATATTTTAAACAATAGGGACTAAATTGAGACATGTTGCAAACAATAAGGACTAAGTGTGAAATTTTTCTTACTTTAACACTCTTAATTAATTAATTCCGTACGATCAGAGCTTGTAGCCGAATCAATCCGTGCATAATTGGACAATCCCAAATCTGTTAGCATAGAGTAGAGTAATCAAAGCTAACTATCATCCCAAATTGCCGTCTTGCCATAGGATCCCAAAAACCTTAATTTGTGTTTAGTTATGAGTATAAGTCATTAGTCAATTCTTAGTTTCTTTTTAGTAATTAATGTAGTCAACTCCAATTTAATTTTCTTAATTTATTTGGTTACTTTTGAATTCTCATACGATAATCTCAATTCCCTAAAAATGACCAATGAATAGCCATTCGCGTGGTCAAAGAGGAATTTAATCTATATTGTCGTGGCTTTATTTTTACTCTTTTTATTGATCGTATAACGACGTGATCAACTAGTTGGCATACGGAGATGACTGGTTTTTTGGATCAGATTCGAGAAAAAAAAATGTTCAACTTGTGGATTTGCACAACAATATGTGTACCTTCCTAACTCATTCTCACATTCTTGAGAACAGTGTAGGTTCTCTAAAAAGACGTCGCAAGAATATTCGTGACAAGACTATCCTCTCAACTATATCTCAGTACTACCACCAACATGAGGAGGGTCTTTCATCGATATGGATTGCGGCTTACGTAGACCAGGCACTAGATATTTCGGACAACAACACTAAGATTCAGGCTGGTATGATTGTGATACATAAGCCACCGTCCGAGGTTGGCGAGGTCTGGTGCTAGGTCTAGAGAAGCAGAGGATGCCTTAATTCCCTTCTTACCATAGATTAGGATAATGGTACTCTGTACACCCAACATTTTATAATCCAAACTTTTGTAATTCAAGTTCCCATTTTGTGGATTTATGATGCCTAATTTGGATTTCTACCGTATTATACTGCTGAAGTTTTTTTTTGTCGCCATAAAATATGCTCTTGAATCCTTGGTAAATTTTCAAACAATAGGGTGCTACTCCGTAGTGTATCTTTAGTGTCCATGGGCCTCAACCCGGTGGGGTATTCACGCGCTCAAGTGGACCATAACCCTGTACAATGCTTTTGGGCCTAAGTGGGCCGCAACCTATGTGGGCTACTTTCAAGCCTAAGTGGGCCACAATCCCTGTAGGCTGCTTTCTGGCCTAAGTGGGCGGCAACCCCTGTCACGTCCCAACCCGACCCCATACCATAAGGTTAAGTCTAGACCCGACAAACAGACAGAGTCTCCTCTGTACTGTGGACATTCTGGATACCTGAAAACATCACATAAATCCACAATACAAACTAGAACTTCAACAACTCCAACTTTAACAAATTCCCAGCTTCAAGGTCATCTGGACTTAAGCAACACAATACATTATACATACATACAAGCATGTAATTCACCCGAAGAGGTTTCTCTGTATAAGTTAGAGTCTCACTAATCTCTAGCGGCTTTGGTTCAAGAACATGATAAGGATCTGATTGATATTTCTTAAGCATAGAGACATAAAAAACATCATGAATTCTGCCCAAGCTAGGAGACAAAGCTAATCTGTAGGCCAATGCACCAACTTTCTCAGTTATTTCAAATGGCCCCACATATCTCGGACTAAGTTTACCTCATTTACCATGCCGAATCAAACCCTTACGAGGAGAGATTTTCAGAAATGCCCGATCTCCCAAGGCAAACTCCAAATTCGGACGACGTCTATCTGCATAACTCTTTTGCCGACTCTGGGCTGTAAGCATTCTCTTTTTGATAAGCTACACATTATCAATCATTCTGTTCATCTCCAGTAATAAAGTAAGGTCAATAGTTTTCATCTCTCCAACCTCATCCCAATATAAAGGAGATCTACATTTACGCTCATATAGTGCCTCATACGGTGCCATACCAATAGTAGCTTGGTAACTATTGTTATAAGCGAATTCTGCAAGCAGCAAATATCTTTCCCAACTCTTACCAAAGTCCAGAATACAAGCTCGCAACATATCCTCGAGTATTAGGATAGTTCTCTCAGATTGACCGTCAGTTTGAGGGTGATAAGATGTACTAAAGCTCAATGTGGTACCGAAAGCTTTCTGAATCTTCTGCCAAAATTGAGATATGAACCTAGGATCTCTGTCGGACACAATACTTTTCGGAATCCCATGAAGTCTGACAATATTTTCAACATACAACTCAGCTAGCTTATCAAGAGAATCAGTTTTTTTGTGGCAATGAAGTGAGAAGTTTTGGTCAGTCTATCAACAACAACCCAAACTGAATCACTACCCTTCGAAGACGTTGGTAAATCTGACACGAAGTCTATAGTAACGTGGTCCCATTTCCAATTAGGAATGGCCAACGGCTGCAATAACCCTACAGGTCTCTGATGCTCAGCTTTCACTTTCTGACAAGTCAAGTATCTAGCCACATAATCAGCAATTTCTCTTTTCATATTGTTCAGCCAAAAGTTTTGTTTCAAATCCCTGTACATCTTGGTACTACCTGGGTCGATAGTATACTTTGAACTGTATGCCTCAGCAAGTATTTCTTTCTTTAAGGCTGGCTCACTCGGAATACAGATTATGCCCATAAATTTGAGAATGCCATCATCATGAAGTTTGAAGTCTGACTCTCCCCCTTTAGACTTTTCTAGGATTTTTAACAGTTGAGGGTCAGTTTGCTGTGCTTCTTTGATCTTGGATAACAACAAAAATTGAATCTGCAAACTTGTGAATTGAATACCATAATTTGAAGTCTTAGGCTTTCATAAACACAATTCCTCCATGAATTCCTAATTCTTGATAATCAAACTAGCAACTGTAGCCTTCCGGCTCAAAGCATCAGCAACAATATTGGCCTTACCTGGTAGATAATTAATAGTGCAGTTATAATCCTCAAGTAATTCCAACCAACACCTTTGCCTCATATTCAATTCCTTCTGTGAAAACAGATATTTCAGACTCTTGTGATCGATAAAGATTTTAAATTTGTTACCCCAAAGATAGTGACGCCATTTCTTTAGTGCAAGAATAATAGACGCAAGCTCAAGATCGTGCGTCGGATAGTTGAGCTCATAGGGTTTCAATTTCCTTGAGGCATATGCAATAACTTTTCTATTCTGCATCAACACACAGCCTAAACCCTCATTTGAAGCGTCACTGTAGATCACCAAATTATCGGTCCCCTCAGGTAGCGTAAGAATAGGAGCCATGGTAAGTCTTTTTTTTAGTTCCTAGAAGCTAGCCTCACATTTCTCACTCCAATCAAACACAGTTTTCTTCTGAGTAAACTGAGTCAAAGGTCCAGCAATTTTAGAGAAATCCTTGACAAATCTTCTATAATAACCTGTTAAACCCAGAAAATTGCGGATCTCGGTAACAGTCTCAGGCCGTTTCCATGACATTACAACCTCAATCTTTGCCGGATCAACAAAAATACCATCCTGCGAGATAATATGACCGAGAAAAGCAACTTGCTTTAACTAGAACTCACATTTGCTGAATTTTACAAACAATTTATGATCCTGCAGAATCTGTAATACAATTCTCAGATGTTGTTTGTGCTTAGCCTCCGATGTAGAATACACCAGAATATCATTAATAAAAATAACCACAAACTAGTCCAAATATGGACGGAATACTCTCTGCATTAAATCCATAAATGCGGCGGGGGCATTAATCAAACCAAACGGTAGAACAACAAACTCATAATGACCATAACGAGTTCTGAAGGCAGTTTTAGGCACATCATCTTTCTTAATCCTCAACTGATAATATCTATGCCTCAAATTAAATTTAGAAAATACCTTGGTACCCTGTAATTGATCAAATAATTCCTCGATTAAAGGCAACAGATACTTCTTTTTAATAGTCACCTTATTAAGACCCCGATAATCAATACACAAGTGAAGAGATCCATCCTTCTTTTTAACAAATAAGACTGGTGCACCCCAAGGCGAAAAACTCGGATCAATGAATCCCTTCTCAAGCAAACCCTGCAACTGAACTTTCAATTCCTGCAATTCAGGCGGAGCCATTCTATGTGGAGTTCTAGAGATATGTATAGTCCTCGGCAATAGGTCAATCACGAATTCTAGCTCTCTATCAGGTGGCAACCTAGGTAATTTTTTAGGGAAAACCCCCAAAAACTCTTTCACTATAGGTACTTCATTCAGTTTAAGCTTATCCATAGGTTGATTAATCAAGTAGGCCAAATAAGCATCACAACATTTACTCAGCAGTTTAGTCACCTTAATAGAAGAAATTATGCGAGTACCCATGGATTTATGACTACCGACAATCTCAATTACGGGTTGATTAAGCATCTCTAGTTTCACAATTTTTCTTCTACAATCTAGATAAGCATAATATTCACCCAACCAGTCCATACCCATAATTATTTCAAAGTCCTTAAAAGGCAGGATAATCAAATCAACAGGAAGGACTCGACCGCCAATACACAATTCATAGGCTTTAAACACAGATTCAGTGAAAAACTTAAGGCCCATAGGTAAACCTACCTCAAACTTATAAGGCAATTTATCAATTTTCAATGCAGAAGATTGTGCGCAATAGGTGTGATAATTGAGTGTGTAGCCCCATAATCAATTAAAACTGTGACTGATTTATTATTAAGAATAAAAGTACATTCAACAACTACAGTCATATCAGGAAGTTCCTCCGCATCCAAAGCAAATACTCATGCCTGCCCTTGTGGTGCTGGTGCTGGTGCTGCAGCTAGTGCCCTGGTCTAAGTACCCTGACCAAATGTCTGACCTCTAGTATTCTTGAATTTCAAGCAATCCTTGACCTTGTGCTGGTCACTCCCACAACCTGCACACCTGTTCAATCTCTTCTAGCAATTCTCTTATGTGTAGCCCTGGCGCTGACAAAAGCTGCACTGCTGGTGACGCCTTGCAACAGTGCTTCCCGTAGGAGCGCTATAAGAAAAGGTAGTTGAACTACCCTGTTGAGATCATGCTACAACTGGACAAGGCTACCCCTGATTCTGACTTTGAACCGGTCGTGCCTGAGTCTGAGTAGTCCCGGTATAACTCTGAGTCTGCCTCAGCTGCTGACTCTGACCAACTGAAACAGTCTGCCTCTGATACCCCTGGCTCTATGTTTGATGTGTTCATTTATTGGGCTGGCTCGGCTCTCCAAACAGATCTGCTTTACATTTCTCATATCTAGCAGCTATCCTGACTACTGTGGCGTAAGTAGGATAATCTTGGGTAGACAAATTCAACGAAATATAATAAACCTCTGAATCCTCTTACTCTCTGGCTACACTAAGGCTGGCACATAACGGGACAAATGGGTGAAAGCAGCGTCATACTGATCAACTGACATGTTGCCCTGTTTCAGATTAATAAACTCTTGTTCCCGTCTCTCAATAGCTGTCTCAGTAATAAATTTCTCCCGAAACTCTCTGACAAACTCATCCCATATCCGCGGTATTGCATCCGTCTCCCATCTGGATTTCACTGTATGCTACCTATAACACCCCGATCCCTCTCGAGAATGGGAGTTCTATCAATCAATCTAATCGCAACCCAATTCCAAACCCAAGCATAAAATTTAGGGAAAAACGGACGGAGTCTCCCCTATTTCTAGGCAAAATGCAAAACCTATGACAGCATATAAGTGAACCAGCACCGTGTCCAACCATACAAACACCTCAAGGCCATCTGAGCCTTGGTTCTCAACAATTAAACACAACAAGTATATATACATTTCCAGTTTAAAAACTATCCTATCTCTTCTCATCTTTGACAAGTACATTCATGCTTGGCAATTAAACTATACTAACCCATTGCATAAAATAGACTATCATACCATTCTAATAAACCTAGTTAAGTTAATTACATAACTTTTAACACTAAATACATACAATACATGAAAACATACATCTCAAGAAAGTAAAATCTTTACATCTTTGACAACTCAAGCCACATAGCACGCAAGGCAACTCTTCAAGCACGATCTATCACATAACCACGAACTTTCTAGCTAACATGGCATTTCCTGAAATGTGGTGGTGAGGAGTGAGTATACACAACATGTATACTCAGTGAGGGCAAGACAGTTATCGAGGTGGAGAGAAAGAAGATTGTGCAATGCAAATAGGTACAGTTAAGCAATATAATCAATAAGAAAGCATTCAATATAAACGACAATACAATAAACAATTAAAGAAAGCATTAACACAATCATTCAAAGCTATACAACACTTTGAAGGTCACGGTTCACTCATACGAGTAACGTACCAAGCAATTCGAATCCTCAAGCGATACATTAATCTCGAGCTTGATGTTGACAACAATGACGATAAGCGTGCAACTACCTTATAACATCCACTGGGTGTACTCCGGATGTACCCCGACACATCTACGACCCAAATCTCCCAGGGCAGCACCCCTAGCGAAAATGGGAATAGGACACGAAGCTAGAGCAACCAACCCTGGCAGCCCAAGACTGCCCAGAGAGACCCATCACTCACGCGCCTGACACTATGCAATGCAATACGAGATACAAGCAATAAACAAGCGATAGCACAACAATACAAATTAGTGGCGATAAACGAGATATCAAGCATTTACAATCAATACTAGCATTCAATTAACTTTTCAAGCATAACTGTCACTAATATCAACAATAACATCAATCAAACAAGTAATAGCAGTTCAAACACGAAAACGACAAATATCACTATTCAATCTCTAACTTCCAAAGGCAATTACGAGCAAACGAGCTACGGGATTAAGAAACCGATTTCACTACATTCACTTAGGCACTACAAGGCACGTTTCTATGGCACGAAACCTCACTTTTCCAACCGAAGCCCGAAAGTCCACCTACTGCGTTTGAACTACAGCTATGCTAACCGGACACTCAATCAACGCCACAATAGCGCCAAAAGTACTTCCATGCCCTCAATAGCAAAACCCCCAACTCAATTCGAGCACGGTCAACACTTGGTCAAATGGCCCCTTTACGTTTCTTTGTCTAATTTCTAATTTTAACAAAGGCCGGTCCGTTTTATTGCACATTTTATCTTTCTATCACTAATGGCACCTATTTAAATCAAGAAATCACAATTCGAATCAAAAATTCAAAAATCTAGGGTTTTACTATTCACATTCTTCCCCAATTTCAAATTGCATTTCTAGTTGTAAAAATCGCTAAATAACTAACAAGCAATGCTCTACGAACCCTAAAAAGGCAATTCCAAGCAATTATAGGCATTATAACGCAATAAATATCAAATCTAAAATTTTGAAACAAAAATCAAATTCGAATATAAATACACAAAAGCGTGAAAACCCTCACAGAGATTGAAGACCAAGACCAGCAAGGACCCGAGCCACGATCCTCGTCCGATTCCACGCAAGATTGGAGAAGAAAATGCAAAAGAAATTTTTTTCTTTCTTTTCCTTTGAGTTTAGGCCATGGCTGAAGTTTGCCTTGTTTTTATTTTTTTTTTTCTTTTCCTTTGTTTAAAAAGATGACAACTAAAGGCAAAAAGGTCAAAGGCAAAAGGCTTGGTCAATTCAAGTTAAAAAATGGTCAAATTAGCTTATTTTGATACCATTTAATTTATTCCAACTTAGAGCAATGCAATTTTAATGAAAACCGATTAAAACTAACTAATTTAAACTAGAAACGCTATTCACAAAATCCGAAAAATATTCTTCTAACTTTCATTTTTGAAATGCTACGATCGAATAGTCAATAAACGATCGCTAATCAAATGATGAGCAATAATATAAAACTATAATTTTTGAAAAGTAGAATAGTAGAATAGTTTAAAATTCACTCTGGCTCGGAGTTACTTTTCTCATTTAATTGAAAACCGAGTAATCAAATGCAAGAAAATTAAAATCGATTATTAAAATAATCAAAATAATCAATATTCATTTAAAAATAAATAATTTAACTATTTCTAGAATATTTTTAAAAAATCATGAAATTAATGTTAAGATACAAATGAATAAGTTAATATAAACACGTAATCGGATGCAATTAAATACTAACATTTAAGATGACACTTAATTAAACACAAGAAAATAAATCTAATTACTATAAACAATAAAAATAGGTAATAATCTTTTAATTAATCAATATAAAAATTATTGAATGCTTTTAAAAGAAATATCAAAATAGTGCAAAAATAGATGATTAACTAATTAAACACTTAATTAAATGCAGTCAAATGCCATTAAATGCATGCCGGGTTCGGGTTATCACACTACCATTGCTCGGCATCTCCCTTGAGCAGAAACTTAGCGCAAGCAACCCTCCTCGCATCAGTGTACTCAAGGCCAGTAAGAATTTTCTCCACTTTATTTAACCATTGCTCAGCCAACATATCATCGGGCTCTCCGAAGAAGCTAGACGGACCACGATGCAAGAATTTCTCAAGATAATTACCACTGCTGCCCTCTGCTCTACCTTGGCCCTGACCCGGATTACCTGCGGGGACATTTCTTCCCTGATGGTACAATACCTCCACAATCTGACCTATTACAACTGTTAATCGTGCATTGATAGTCTGTTGATCTACTTCTTCTTCCCCGACATTTTGATTTCTGGTCTGACGGCGGGGCCCCATCTCATGTAGCTAGAATGCAAAGTATTATGATAGGCATATATGTAATTCGCAAGTAAATCACAAAAGGAGAAGTTCAAATAAATCCATATAAAATCACATATAAGATCGTACGAGTACTTTATATACAATAGATACAAATAAGACACTTAATCATACTTTCCATTCTAAACTTTTCACATTCATACCATAACTCAAAAGACATTTCACATTCTCATTTCCCATGCTAGCATGTTCTTTATCCAATCAATCTTTCACTTATTCAATCTAAAGAAACACTTATTCACACAATTACACTTGTACATAATAGACCTCTACCCCACAAACCGATAAACCTATCCTGGCTTATGCATTCTATAAGCTCTGATACCACCTAAATATCACGCCCCGACCTGACCCCATACCATAAGGTTAAGTTCAGACTCGACAAACGGACAGAGTCTCCTCTGTACCGTGGACATTCTGGATATCTGAAAACATCACATAAATCCATAATACAAACTAGAACTTCAACAACTCTAACTTTAACAAATTCCTAGCTTCAAGGCCATATGGCCTTAAGCAACACAATACATTATACATACATACAAGCATGCAATTCACCATCCTAGAATCTTATCCCTTTGACTGCTTATCATACCACTCTATGTTATCATTTAAACATACTTAAGAATTAAAGCCAACCATTCAACCCTTGTCTTCACACCCAAGTAGAAGTATAAGTTATTACATGTCACGGTTACATATTTCATACTACATCCATCTAACTTCCAAGCTTACGACTATACAAATATATACATGAGCCCATAGGCTCCAAAATAGGACATAAAATAATACAAACAAGTCTTCACATAAAGTCCAGCAAGAAACACATCCACCTCAAGCAAATAACACATAGCAACTAAGGCAAATGCTCCACCTACACCTCATCCTCCTCTCCCTCAACCACAACAAGCTGGGGATCACCCTTAGCACCTCCTGAAACATGTTAGCGAGGTATGAGCAACCACGATTGCCCAATGAGGGATATAGTCTAATGGGGCATACAATGCAACAGTTAATACAATTAAAGTAATTAAACAACAAAATAACAATGTAAATGACAAGTTACCACACATTAAAAAGATACGATTCACTTTAACCCCAACACTCCAGAATTCCCTTGAACTTCAATCACGAACCAAGAGCCTCGATCCACGAACCTCGATCAATGTGTCGGTATAAAACCCCAATCACTCTAGTGGGTATACTCTGGATGTACCCTAAGAATCCTACGACCCAACACCCCAGGCAATCTCCGGACCAGGCGAGTGACGGACTAGAGCACGGAGATCAAATATCCACTAGCAAGCCCGCTGCCGCCTAGCCGATATCCAATACATTCGCACCTGACACTATGGTTGTGCAACTACTATGCATTGCACTTAAACCAATGACAATATAATAACATTATAAAGTAATAACACTTACGAGGGACAACATAGTAGGTTGCCCTCGAAAACAGTTAAAATATAGTCATTAACATAGAATCAACTAAATGAATACAAAGGGGTCAATAACATTCTCTTCACAAAACTCTACCAAAAGCTCATAACCAATCTAAAAGTACATTTAAGCAACTAATAAGCATTCACAAGGTCAAAGATGTGCAACACAACCGATTTCCCACTTTGGAACTTAAACTATTTAGTTCCAAAACAAAAGGCAAAGCTCTAGATTCATAAGTGGTCTATTCCATACTTCTAATTACTCCTTATGATACCCCTAGTGTGAAACCCCACTTTTCTGCTTTACCTCGATTTGCGTGCCTTTGCCTCGATTTGCGTGAATTAACCTGTCTATGTGCTATATGGCTTATAATATGGTGATTTTGGTATTAATACTCCTAATACGTTCTAAATATGCATTCATGAAATTTTCATAAAAAACGGAGTCAGAAATTTTATCGTCGATTTTCAGTGAATAGTGTTTCCGAAACACGTCCGCTAAAATTTTGAAACTAGTCTTTTTAACCCTTCTAGACCTAGACCACGGAATTTAATAGACCTGTATTTGATTAAAACGGTTTTAAAATCGGCTTAAGAATTTATTAGGATTTTTACACCGACTTTTACGAAAATCGAGTTTTAAGCCGACTCGGGTGAAAGTGTTTGATTGTAAAACTTCTTGTCACCTAAAAATAACCTACTTGAGCTAGGTTGGGTGTTGAATAATTGTTTTGAACATTGGTGATCAAGAAAATGCATTTAAAGTCAAGAAAACACTAAAAATAATTAGTTTCCACTTTGACTTTCTTTTATTTATTTGACCTTTGCTTAATATATGATCAACACACATTAAAAACAAAGCAAAACACCACCAAAAACACACACAAAACCGTGGCTCCTTGGAGGAGAAAGATGAAGGCATTTTCAAAGTATTTTTCTCATAGATTTTGCATTTCAAAGCCGAATTGAGTGATTCAAAGCTTGAAATTGATTGTTTGGCATCCATTCTACACATTTCTTGCATCAAAACACATCAAAGGTGATATAAAAATTCTAGATCTCAAAATGTCATTTTTATGTTTTTGCGTATAAATGAAATTTGAACCTTTAGAATTATAATCTGATGTTAGATTATTGCTCCTTGCATGCTAGGGATCATTTAGTGGTAATACTACGAGTTTCTGTCGGATATAGCATAATTTTTATTTTTCGGGTATTTAAATTTGATTAATTTGTTCAATGTTGAATTAATTGAATTGCGATGATCGAAATCGATTGCCGTCGATTTCTAAATACTTGATAATTATGTGTTAGCGCTGTTGTAATGCCGAATTTTCGATTACATTGCTCGTGGGAAAGTCCGGAAAATCCAGCCAAGATATCCTAGGGTTTTAGGGTTATCGGGCATGATTTGGAGGTGTTATGGTGGATTTCCGAGAGGGCTAATGTAGTTGGTTGAATGGGTGAGTGTTTGAAACTGATTTGGGGTTGTTTGGATTAGTAGAATGTAAGATATGATTATTTGAAGTTTAGGTTATCTTTCTTTAAATTATTGAATTGAGCCTTAGTTGATCGGGTGTGGTTTGAGTGATTGAATTGTGAGTTGTTGATGGGTAAACTAGGGTTTGATTGTGTGTTTAATGCATGTCCGGTTGGATGGCCTACTTTGTCATCTAACTTAGTTAATTGTTGTTAAATTGATTATTGATATGATTATTGATGATGATAATATGATGATTGATGATTATTAATTGATTATTGAGTACGGGAATCAGGCACTTTCGTTGCTGATCTCTCGGAATATTGATGATTGATGTTTATATTTATTGCTGAGTCTCTGGTATGTGTGTGCCACCTCTCGGGCAGCATCGGGCTGTCGGGTTGATAACGGCATGACTATCAGAGACTGCCTCCAGCTCGCATGACGGAGGTGTCATGGAGGGAGAGGTTATTGAGGGTACCCTGGGTGCGTGAGTAATGGGGAGTTATAAGAAGAATGGTTGAGATCGTGATGGCGTTTGGAGCTACACCAACTAGAGATAGTATCATTTATTGAATGGTCATATAGTTATGTGATGATAGTATTATTGATGTTATTGTGTGTTTACTGACTCAAAAGATTATTCCAAGGAGTTTAGTAGACCTTGCTCGAGATCTATCGGATCCTCACTGGGCTTATTTATATAAGCTCACTCTCTATTATTGCATGCTTACAGGTGTTACAGAACAGATTACGGATACGTGCCTCAGGAAGCTGAGAATGTGCTTTATGTGGACGAGTCTTGTGTGCCGGAGTCGTTGCCATGAATTTGTCTTAGTTGTTGTAATATGTCATATTGTATAGCTTATTCAATTATAAGACTTATGTATGATGGTTTAGTAGTCTTTCTTTTGATCATGTTTAGATTACTAAGTTGGTTTATAATCTATTTTGAAATGTATGTATAGCCTATGTATTAAGTTGGAACGGAGGTGCATAACTATGAATGAGTTGATGAAAGAATGTTTAATGTATGAAATGGTTGCGTTGTATGTTGTTAATTTGATTGTGGAGTTGGTTGGTGATTTGTGGAGTTTGATGTATGTTGTTATTAAGGGTTGGTTTAGAGCCCTGATGTTCATGTTACTGTCATTATGCTGCCGAAATTCCGTTGCGTCCTGACTGATTGTAAGAGGGGTCGAGTTGGGACGTGACACCTAGGACCCTCGAAATTACGCACTTACTAGCGATTTTCGCAAAAGCTCCGATTGCCCCTTTATGAGTTTGTACTACACGTACCTTAACCGAGACTCAACCGCTAGTTAGAAAAGCATATCTAGTACCTACATAGCCTAAGAATACCAAATGTAAAGGCCAAATTAACCCGGATTTGTATTACACCCGAAACCCCTTTCTAAAAGTCGCTAATTTCACATTTTTATCAAGTTACAAGCAATTAAACTTCACAGGGTTATTAATCTACCTTCATTAACATCTAAAGCACCTAATTGAAGCATTGAATCAAGCTATAAGGCACATTTTCTCCAAACCCTAGAAAACGTCATTATTCACTGCCCTAAAACCAACGAACGAATTTAACCGTTTAAAAAATGAAACAATAGCATAAATGTGGTCTTTACAACATGTATGTATCATATATTTCAAGATTTAATCATATCATAAGCCAACAACAACAAATCTAGAAATTTAATATTTTGGTATAAACTTTATATGTACAAAAGAATGCAAAATCCCTCACCAAAAGCGCGTAGGAGCTCGTAAGAAGGTAGGGAACCCTTGAAAACACTTAATCCTAGCTTAAGGGAGCTTGAGATGCAAGATTTGAAGAGCAAAAAATCCTCATTTTCCTTCTATGGGGTTGTCGAGTTTGGGCACTATTTGGGCTCTTTTTTTTCTATGTTATGTTGTATGCATATATGTGTAATGTATATATGTAATATATGTTTTTATTTTATGTGTATAATGCTAAATTAAAGTGGGCCAACATCACTTAGAATAAGTCTAATGGTGAAATTAAATGTTAGCTAGCTCAAATATAATATTAGACTACGTAACACTATTTAACGAACCGCTAAAAAAATTTCTAAACAAATGTTCCTAATACATTGTGCTCAAACGCACATTTTTTTCATTCCTAAAATAATCAATATAGTTTAGGAAAAATGCTAATTCGAAGAAAATAAGTAATTGAAAAATGCAATGAATAGTAACCAAGGAAAGTAACTAGTGCACAGTTAAAATGTACAAATAATTAATGCAACAGTTAATAGAAGTACGATAATATTCTTGGGCATCACAACCCTTGTGGGGTGCTTTCGAGCCTAAATGGTGTAGAGAATGCATTTTGAGAACAAACTATTTTATATATATTCTCTGGCAAATATATCACTCAGAAATAATATTTCTTTAGGTGCATTGAGTTCCAACTGTGTGGTAAATCTTTTCTTTCTCTATCTCGCCGTTTATAGGCTCCATGTCTGACAATGTCCACTACCTCGTAAGGACCCTCCCAATTTGTTCCCAACTTGTCAGCATTCATCTCAACTGTGGCTTGGAATGTCTTTCTCAATACCCACTCTCTGACCCTAAATTCTTGGGGACGCACATGCTTGTCATGGAGTAAAGCCAGCTTCCTCTGGTACTCGGCAATTAGCCTTGCTACTATTTCCCAGCCCTCATCCATGGTATCTAGCTGATTCTGCATTTCTTGATGATTAATCTCCTCCGTGAGATGTTCCATTCTGTACGAAAGCATCCCAATTTCTAGAAAAATCATAGCCTCATCCCCATAGGCCAAAGAGAATGAGGTCTCTTCGGTTGAAGAGCGATGAATGGTTTGGTATATCCATAGGATTGCTGATAGTTCTTCTTGTGACACCCAAGCCCGGGAATAAATTTTGACTATTTTATTTTTTGTGATTTTTCATTTTTCCTATGTTTATTAACTTATATTTAATATACGTTCATTGTTAATTCGTGCATTGCATGCCAGGAGTGTAAGTTACAAAAATATTTTAGGTACATTAGGAATAGTAAAAACATTATGGCTTTTTGGGCTAGTTAGTTTTAGTTGGTTTTTGGACTTTGTTATAACTTTAATTGCATTATAATACCAGGCCCAACTATACCTAACTTAATACATACACTATATACATATACTACACATTATATTAAGCATAAAAACAAAAACAAAAAAGCCGCCGGGTAGAAGAACATAGAAAAGTGAAAAAATTTCTTAGGGCTTGCTCTTGTGTGGTCTTCTAGGCAATCTTCAGGTGGTATAAGGCAATTCAAAGCTTTCTCCTTGCATCTTCAACTTATTTTGGGTGAGGGATTTTATTATAGTTTGCATTTAAAGTTTGTGTTAAGTTTTGTAAATTCTTATTTTTATGTTATATATAGAACTAATGCTAGATTGTTGTGTATTGTAGTGTTTCCTAGCTATGAAGACTTGTTCTATGGTGTGTATTGCTTTGAATGCTTCAATTTTGCAAAGGGCCTAAGGTTGAAGATGATGAATAGTAACTTTTAGGGCTAAATGATGTTTTATGGATATAAGCTTGGTTTTATGTTATCCAAGTGTGCCATAGATGTTAATGAACCTAAATTAATGTTTAAAATAGTTAGAACTTGTGTAGAACTTGATAATCTTGATTGTGAACAAAGGAGGCCATGTGTATGTTTGTTGTCCGGGTGTGTTTGGATGCATTGGTTGGTGTTAATGGTGTTAGGTAGTGATTATAGAACGTTTATGGCATTGTTTTAATGTGTGATTTGGGGACTTATAGTGTAAAGTGACAAAGGGGAGGTTAAGTGGTAGTTGTAGTTTAAAATGAGTTTTCTTAGCATTAAAAGATGTCATAAAGTGTCTATATAGGCATGAAATAGTTGGATTGTGGACTACATGGTCTATGTTTCGTATGTGCATAAAATTGAAATAACAGACTAATAGGAAAAGTTACAAAGTTAGATTAAATGTTGGTAAATAGTTTGGAATTCTTTAGTATGTGGGATTAATTTTATTGTGTTGTTTGACAATGAGCGAGGACAACCTACTTTTTTGTCTCTCGATTATGTGTTATTGAATTATTTTGATATATGTGAATATATTGTTATTGCTATTTATGTTATCATTTCAATGGTTGTGCAACCTCATCGTCAAGGCGGATGTGATGGGCCTCTCTGCGCGACATCAGGCTTGCCAGGGTTGGTTGCTCTAGCTCCGTACTCTATTCCCTCACTCGTTTGGTCCGGAGATTGCCAGGGGTGTTAGGTCATAGGTATCGGGTACATCCGGAGTAGCCATTAGTGTTTGGGATGTTGGCACATTGAAATTGAAATCGTGGTTCATGGTTCGTGGTTCGAGGAATTAGAGTGATAAGGGTTATCCAGCTATATCCTTTTAAATAAGTGTAATATAATTGTTAGTTGCTTATTTCTCTTGTATTACTGTTAATCTTGTGGCTACTTGTTGCACTGCACGAAAATGTTTTCGAAAACACCCCGGTTAACTATACCGCATCCCTCACTAAGCAACTGTGTTTGCTCATTCCTCATTCTAACATGTTTCAGGAGAAGCTGAGGTAGATCCCTAGCTGTTGGTTGAGGAAGAAGAAGTTTACATTGATCATTTGCCTTGACTGTTACTTGTTGAGGTTGGATTGATTGTGTGCTGATTGTGAAGATTTTGAACTTGTTGTATTTATGATCTATTTTGAGACCTTATGGTCTTGTATATATTTATGTTGTGGAGGACTGTATTTAAGTATGAGGGAATAGTTGGCATGTAATAACTTTAATGCTTTGCTTTATTGTTTAGTTTAGTTTGCATGCTTGAAATGGACTAAGTTAAGGTTAAGGTCATGTCTAGATAAGTCTAGAACTATCTAAAGAACTTAAATGGAATGCCTATGAATGTATAAAGGCTTTAGCTTGTTGGTACATGTTTGTATATTGTTATTGTGGCAATTTCTTCTAAAAGTAGGTATCTAGTTAGTCCACGGTACAGAGGAGACTATATCCGTTTGTCGGGTCCGGACTTACCCTATAGCGTAGGGCTTGGTCGAGGTGTGACATTTTTGCCCACTTTCCCTTAGTTTTCTCTAGTCTCTTTTTCATTGCCAGCAAGATTGTTTTGTAAGAAGCCTCTGCTTGGCCATTTTTTTAGGTGCAAAGGTATTGTTGGGACTAGTATATATAAAAAGAGAAGTTTATTTTATGGATGAGTTTTCCTACCTACATATCACATGCTTCCAAAAAAAGGCCTTTACTTCTAGGTGTCGAACCTGGGCGTATTCCTCGGCTTCTATCCATTTAGTGAAGTAATCAGTCACGGCGAGCATATAAATTTTCTAACCTGGGGCTGCTGGTAGCTTTCCCACTATATCTATCCCCGACTTCATAAATGGTTACGCGATAAAGATAGACTTTAGAGCGGTTGACAGGGAATGTATTGTTTGTGCATATCATTGGCACTTGTCATACCTTCTAACATAGTCTGTAGTGTCAGTTCTCATACTTGCACAAAAATATCCTACTATTAAGGCTCTGTTCACCAAGCTCCATCCACCAGAACGATTACTGCATTGCCCCTCATGCAGTTCTGCCAAAATGTACTTAGCTTCGGTCGTTGTGAAGCAATTGAGGTAAGGCCCGGAGTATGATCTTTTGTACAACTTATCTTCTATCATGCAAAACCTTACCATTTTCCCCTGTATCTTTCTGGCCTTGCCTTTGTCCGTTAGGAGTATTCCTTCTCTCAAATAGCTCACTATGGTTGTCAACCAAGATTTTGTACTATCCACTGTTATTACTGCCTCATGTTTCTTGGCCGCGAGTGCAAATTCTTTTAAATATACCAATAGGATGTTTCTTTCTTCCTCTGATTCTGTTGTCAATCCCAGGTTGACGAGAGTGTTGGTGTTTCTATTTCGATCCCTATTAATCTGCTCTAGTTTTACTTCCTCTAACTGTGCTTGCATCTCATTTATTACTTCTAAGTACTGCATCATTTGCTCACCTTTAGCTTGATATCGGCCATTAAGGTAATTGACCACCAACTATGAATCACTGAAGGCCCTTACTCTTATTGCCCCCAAGCTTTTTGCCCACTCCAATCTGGCCAAGAGTGTTTTGTATTCTGCTTCGTTGTTAGTCACTCTGAATCCACAACGCATAGCCTTCTAATTGCAACTCCGTTTGGATCCCAGATAACTATCCTAAGTCTGCCTCCCCTCGATCTAGATGATCTATCAACGTGCAAAAACCACTGTTTACGAGCATCATCCACGATATCTACTTCCTCTCTCTCGGTGAAATCTACAAAAAAGTCAACCAGAGTTTGTGACTTAACTGCTATTAGAGGTTGGTAGGCGATATCAAACTCTGTCAGTTCTATTGCCCATTTTGCTAACTGACCCAACATATTAATACAAACCACGCCAACATGCGACGCAACCCAACACCAAATATGGCAAACGACCCTAAGACCTTTCAGGATTGGATGGAACCGCGACCCTATGCTTAGCAAAGCTAGAATCTCGGTATAGTTGAAGACGCCACAAACGAGGATGGAAAACCCGTTTTATAAGTCAATGATGAATGCCACAAGAATAATCTTGATAAGTTCAAAAAAGTTCTTGAGAACTTGAGGAGAATACTCTCACAAATTTAATATCAAAATTGTCTAACTTTTATTTCATGCAAATATGCCTTATATAGGCAAAAGACAAATAAGTTTCCTATTTGGAAAAGAACTCCTAAACCCTAGCTCAAATAAGAAAACGTGAATACTAACTAGGTCAAAGAAAACAAACTTGGAGACCAAGAAAGACTCCTATTAACTATTCACGTGAATAGAAACATGAATAGTAACTAAAAAGGAAGCAAACTTGCAGCCCAAGAAAAGCTCCTTTCTAGTGTGAACACCTAATCTTGCAGCTCAAGAATGTCTTTTTCCTAGTGTGAACACCTAAATTCGTCCATAGGGAATTAAACTAAAACGGAAACTAAAACTATGATAGAATTATAAAGAAATCAAATCTTGACTAAATCTTCGAATCTTCTTGAAACTTCTTGAAGAATCTTGAAGTTCTTGAATCTTGAAAATAGAATCTTGACTTGAATCTTTGCTGGAAAATTCACCCAAATAAATGGTTCATTGAACTTGGACGATTCAATGAATGTGGACGGTTCAACAAATGTGGACGTCTAATTTATGGCTCTTTTGTGGCTCTTTCTTGAACGATTTGTATAGCCTTGATGTCCTCATCATTCCCCCCTCCCCCCCCCCCCCTCTTGAGAAGGATTTGTCCTCAAATCATCCAGGTTCGAAGACCAGCCTAGGGAGTAGACCATCTGGTATGTCTTCGAGAAACACTACCTCAAAATCCTGCAAAAGAGAAATAACGACACTAGGCAATGCAGAGTCAAGTTGGTTAGTATTTAAAAGAGCCTTCTTGCACATGAGTACATTCATTGGCCGCTTTGTCATTAAAGCTCTCTTAACCTCACTTGTTTTTTCATAGAAATTTCTTTGTTTTCCCTCTATTTTTACCTCCTTGGCTGAGCTCTTTTCTCTTTTTACTACCTCTCCCACTTCAGCATTGTTCTCTTTCTTTTCACTCTCATTCTTTTGCACTCTCATGTTCTTTTGATCACTCAAATTTTGCAACCTAACTTGATCTTCATAAACTTGTTTTGGTGTCATCGGAACTAGAATGATTGTCCACTGATTGAACATGAATGAGTACTTGTTGGTGAAACCATCATGCTGCACACGTTGATCAAATTGCCAAGGTCTTCCTAAGAGAAGATGTCCAGCATGTATTGGTACTACATCACACAATACCTCATCTTCATACATTCCTATTCGAAATGTCACAACAACCTGTTTGGTAACCCTTACTTCACCATAATCATTCAACCACTGCAGTTTGTATGGGCGTGGGTTCTTAACTATGTTGAGCCCTAGCTTTTCAACTATAGAAGCACTAGCAATGTTAGTGCAACTACCACCATCAATAATAACACTACATACCTTATCTTTCACGTGGCAGCGAGTATGAAAGATGTTCTCACGTTGTACTACTTTTTCCACTTCTTTAGCTTGCAAACTTAAGGCTCATCGTGCCACTAATCCAAGCATCTCTCCATAATCTACCCCAAACACTTCTTCTTCCTCTGTGATGTCCTCTAGTATGGGCATGTCATCAAAATGCATTTCGTCTTCGGACTCAATCTCACCACTCTCCAAGACTACCAATGCTTGCTTGTTTGGGCATTGGCTTGCTATGTATCCCCATCCCTGACATTTAAAACATTTAATCTCACTAGATCGAGTCATAGTAGAGGTTGTATTACCTTGAGAGGTCATGGCTGTAACGCCCCGATCCCTCACGAGACCGGGACTCCTATTTATCATGCTATTCTCACCCAATTCCAAACCTCGGGCACGAAATTTTAGGAAAAACGGACGGAGTTTTCCCTATATATAGGACTATCTAGAAACCCGCCAACAATCACATACAAGTCTTGGACCACAATCAACCATTCATACAACCTAGTTTACAAGATTCATAAAACCAACTTGCTCCTCATGACCATCCGAGCCTTGGAACCACAACAATCTACTTAAGCACACAAGCATGCGAGATAAGTTGGTTTTAGCCATTAGTAGTTAGATACTATAATTTTAAGTTCCATATGTAAGACAACAACACTCGAAGCATGCTGGATCCTACATCTTTCTCTAACATTCTAGTCTACAACTACTAAACATATACACAAGACCCCAAGGTCTCAAAATACATTATCAACAAAAACTCCACGCAAGTAGCACATAAGATCCACCTTAGCACACAAAGTCACAGATTCTGATCTACGTGAACTTCTTCTTCTTCTTCTACTTCTAACAGCTGGGGATTCACCTCAGCTTGTCCTGAAACATTTCAAATGAGGAGTGAGCAACAAAGTTGCCCAGCGAGGGAGGTGATGCAACATGCCAACGTGCAATATGATATACAAACACAAGAAAACATATATAAGCCACATAAACCAACAAGACAATAAGTCAAGCAATTAACCACTTTTAAAAAGGATACGGTTCCACTTCCGAGTCTTCAATCACGAGCCACGAACCACGAGCATCACGAACATGCCGGCAAACCCCAAACACCAACAATTGGGATACTCCAAACGTATCCCGATCCTACGACCCTTTCTCCCGAGGTAGGTCCATGCCCAGCAGGTGAACCACGCCTCTGGGGTAGTAGAGTATGCCTCAGCGAGAAAGGGAATAGGCACCATGGTAGTTGAGGGAGCACGGCAAGCCCGACGCCGCCCGTGTTTCTCAACGCTACCATGTCCGAAAAGGTTGCGCAACCCTGAGACAAGTCACAAGCAATCAAGATATCACATAACACATAAGAGGGACGATAAAGTAGGCCGCCCTCACATATAAGCACGATATAAGTTCACATTAGCACGAGATTAGCTTAAAGATACCAAAAGAAGCAATCAATACAATTAATTCCCACAATCTACTCAAATAGCTTAATTATATCCTAAATATTCAATACAATACAAGATAACTTAATTACAAGTGCCAATTGCATCAAATATAGCCAAAACTACTTTTTCCCCTTTTTTATACGGGTTTTCTTTCTCCTATGCATGGTTCAAGATTTCCAAATCATATCCTAGTCTTTCTATATTCTTAATTAAGTCCAAAGACTCCTTTTAGGATCATAAAAGCTCATTTTAGAAACAAAAGTTCGGAAAGGCCCGGACGGGTTTGAACTACAACTATACTAATTGAACCCCATTTCAGCGAAACGAAAGCACCAAAGGTGCTTCCTTAGCTCAAGGATACCCGAATCAATGCCCAAATTTGCCCGGATTGCTTAACGAGAAAAGTCCCTTTTTTAAAGTTAACAAATTTTGCATTTTAACTCATTTTCGGGTAATTCAACCTCACGTGAGTCTTTGTCTAGTTTCACTAATGTCTAAAGCACCTAAAGGAAGCCTCAATTCAATCTAATTAACAAATTATATATAAAAAGAAACCCTAAATTTTCGGATTTCACTATTCACTGCACTATTCATCATCTATTTCAATCAATCTATGCATTCTACCATAAAATTTGCTAACAAGCTTTAAAAGTCTACACTATAGGCTCTAATAAACACATATTAAACATTTATAACAAGTATTATAGCAATAATCAATAAATCAAAAATTTCAATATATGAACATAAACTTTGATAATTATAAAAATGCAACTCCCTCACTTGTATGAAGATGTAGGCAAGTTGGTGAAGCTCCTAGGAGCTCTAGAATCCTCCCTAAGCAAGCCAAGAGCTCAACTCCAAGGTTTGATGAAGAAATTCTCCTCCTATGCCATTTTCGGATTTGTTACAGTAACTTTCAGCTCTTTTTTTTTTTTTTCTTTGCTATGTTATGAGCTAAGTTGTGAGTTGTGAGAGTTTTATGTTGAGTAAGCTTAAGTGGGCTCAAGTTGTGTGCATAAATGAGCTATTAAAAAGAGCATAGGTTGTTTAAAAATGAGTCTAAGGTGCAACAAAGATGCTAGCTAATTAAAACACTTAGTTAAGTCACGTAACACTATTCATTCAAGACGAAAACTATTTTCTAAATGCATACTCCCAATATTAAATACACAAAATAATATTTTTCACATTCCTCCTACATGATATGTGACAGGAGAAAAATACAGTTTCAGAAAAATTAAACAATAAATTTTTCTTATGAATAGTGTCTTATGTTAAAAATTAAATAAATGCACATTTAATGCTCAAATAAGACGTTCAACAATTTAAAATGAATATGAAGAGGTTCTCGGTCGTCACACTCTCCCCTCCTTACAAAAATTGCGTCCTCGCAATTTCTTACACATACAAGCAAGTTACTCTCATTCATAAAACACATTGTTTCACGTAAACATGCTTAACACATAAAACACATTGATCACGTTAGCAATTTATAACAAGTAAAGTCACATATACAAATTATAAACTACTAAGTCATTTAAACAACAACTTCACATAAAACAAGTTAATCACATATTCACATTAGTCATATAAAGCATATCGAGCACTCAAGTACACAAAGCACATAATTCACACAAGGCATGTTAATCACATAGCTCGCATTAATCACATAAACACATTGAACATATAAACACATCAAGCACGTTAACCTCATCCATTCCACTTATCACACAAGCACATAAACCACAACTAGTTCACTCAACAAATAAAACATGTTGATCACATAAGCACATTGATCTCATTAACTCTCTTATCACATAAGACATGCACATATACTTTCTAAACACATTGACACTAAGGCCACTACCCCACAAGCCGAAGACCCTATCCCGGCTTGCGCCTAGCTAAGTAGCTAAGCTCTGATACCACTTCTGTAACGCCCCGATCCCTCACAAGACCGGGACTCCTATTTATCATGCTATTCTCACCCAATTCCAAACCTCGGGCACGAAATTTTAGGAAAAACGGATGGAGTTTTCCCTATATATAGGACTATCTAAAAACCCGCCAACAATCACATACAAGTCTTGGACCACAATCAACCATTCATACAACCTAGTTTACAAGATTCATAAAGCCAACTTGCTCCTCATGACCATCCGAGCCTTGGAACCACAACAATCTACTTAAGCACACAAGCATGCGAGATAAGTTGGTTTTAGCCATAAGTAGTTAGATACTATAATTTTAAGTTCCATATGTAAGACAACAACACTCGAAGCATGCTGGATCCTACATCTTTCTCTAACATTCTAGTCTACAACTACTAAACATATACACAAGACCCCAAGGTCTCAAAATACATTATCAACAAGAACTCCACGCAAGTAGCACATAAGATCCACCTTAGCACACAAAGTCACGGATTCTGATCTACGTGAACTTCTTCTTCTTCTTCTACTTCTAACAGCTAGGGATTCACCTCAGCTTGTCCTGAAACATTTCAAATGAGGACTGAGCAACAAAGTTGCCCAGCGAGGGAGGTGATGCAACATGCCAACGTGCAATATGATATGCAAACACAAGAAAACATATATAAGCCACATAAACCAACAAGACAATAAGCCAAGCAATTAACCACTTTTAAAAAGGATACGGTTCCACTTCCGAGTCTTCAATCACGAGCCACGAACCACGAGCATCACGAACATGCCGGCAAACCCCAAACACCAACAATTGGGATACTCCGGATGTATCCCGATCCTACGACCCTTTCTCCCGAGGTAGGTCCATGCCCAGCAGGTGAACCACGCCTCTGGGGTAGTGGAGTATGCCTCAGCGAGAAAGGGAATAGGCACCATGGTAGTCGAGGGAGCACGGCAAGCCCGACGCCGCCCGTGTTTCTCGACGCTACCATGTCCGAAAAGGTTGCGCAACCCCGAGACAAGTCACAAGCAATCAAGATATCACATAACACATAAGAAGGACGACAAAGTAGGCCGCCTTCACATATAAGCACGATATAAGTTCACATTAGCACGAGATTAGCTTAAAGATACCAAAAGAAGCAATCAATACAATTAATTCCCACAATCTACTCAAATAGCTTAATTATATCCTAAATATTCAATACAATACAAGATAACTTAATTACAAGTGCCAATTGCATCAAATATAGCCAAAACTACTTTTTCCCCTTTTTTTAACCGAGTTTTCTTTCTCCTATGCATGGTTCAAGATTTCCAAATCATATCCTAGCCTTTCTATATTCTTAATTAAGTCCAAAGACTCCTTTTAGGATCATAAAAGCTCATTTTAGAAACAAAAGTTCGGGAAGGCCCCGAACGGGTTTGAACTACAACTATACTAATCGAACCCCATTTCCGCGAAACGAAAGCACCAAAGGTGCTTCCTTAGCTCAAGGATATCCGAATCAATGCCCAAATTTGCCCGGATTGCTTAACGAGAAAAAGTCCCTTTTTTAAAGTTAACAAATTTTGCATTTTAACTCATTTTCGGGTAATTCAACCTCACGTGAGTCTTTGTCTAGTTTCACTAATGTCTAAAGCACCTAAAGGAAGCCTCAATTCAATCTAATTAACAAATTATATATAAAAAGAAACCCTAAATTTTCAGATTTCACTATTCACTGCACTATTCATCATCTCTTTCAATCAATCTATGCATTCTACCATAAAATTTGCTAACAAGCTTTAAAAGTCTACACTATAGGCTCTAACAAACACATATTAAACATTTATAACAAGTATTATAGCAATAATTAATAAATCAAAAATTTCAATATATGAACATAAACTTTGATAATTATAAAAATGCAACTCCCTCACTTGTATGAAGATGTAGGCAAGGTGGTGAAGCTCCTAGGTGCTCTAGAATCCTCCCTAAGCAAGCCAAGAGCTCAACTCCAAGGTTTGATGAAGAAATTCTCCTCCTATGCCATTTTCGGATTTGCTACAGTAACTTTCAGCTCTTTTTTTTTTTTTTTTCTTTGCTATGTTATGAGCTAAGTTGTGAGTTGTGAGAGTTTTATGTTGAGTAAGCTTAAGTGGGGTCAAGTTGTGTGCATAAATGAGCTATTAAAAAGAACATGGGTTGTTTAAAAATGAGTCTAAGGTGCAACAAAGATGCTAGCTAATTAAAACACTTAGTTAAGTCACGAAATACTATTCATTCAAGACGAAAACTATTTTCTAAATGCATACTCCCAACATTAAATACACAAAATAATATTTTTCACATTCCTCCTACATGATATGTGACAGGAGAAAAATACAGTTTCAGAAAAATTAAACAATAAATTTTTTTTATGAATAGTGTCTTATGTTAAAAATTAAATAAATGCACATTTAATGCTCAAATAAGACGTTCAACAATTTAAAATGAATATGAAGAGGTTCTCGGTCGTCACAATGGCAATAGTGGATGGTTTAAGCTCGGGCTTGTCCTTGAAAATAGACGAATTTTCTTCATCCTTTGGGTAACTTGTCCTCCAAGGTGAAGGTGATGCACTCAAGTATTGTGGTACTTGTCTTGGTCGTATACCACCCCTCTTGAGTTGCTTCTCCACTTTAATTGCCATATGCACCAAATCCTCTAATTCCACATAATGATGCAACTCTATAGTGTTAGCAATCTCTTGATTTAGCCCATTCAAGAATCTAGCCATTGTTGTCTCTCGATCTTCCTCCATATTAGCTCTAATCATAGCCATCTCCATCTCTTTGTAATACTCATCAACACTCTTAATACCTTGATGAAGACCTTGCAGCTTGAGGTATAAGTCCTTGTAGTAATGACTGGGTACAAATTGCTTCCTCATCACTCTTTTCATCTCATCCCAAGTTGCAACAAGACGTTCTCCATTTCGCCTCCTGTTAATGCATAACTGATCCCACCAAACAATTGCATAGTCAATAAATTCAATGGCAACAAGCTTTACCTTTTTCAACTCGAAATAATTGTGGCAATCAAAAACCAGCTCGATTTTCTTTTCCCACTCTAGATATGCTTCAGGATCACTCCTTCCTTGGAATGCAGGAATCTTCATCTTGATGCTGACTAAGTTGTTATCAACATGATCAAAACGATTCCTAGCATCTCTATCCTGACCATGTCTCCTATTGCTGCCCACCAAAATTCTATCAAACTCCTCATCTAAACCTTCATCAACTTCATCCACATCTTCAACTCTTTGCTGTAACCTGTTTCTCTTTGGTGCATTCGGAGCAACTAGTGGTTGCACCCTTTCTGCTCGTTGTTATACCCTATCCATCCTCTCATGTAGTTGACCAAATTCAGCCTTCATCATTCGTCTCATCTCTCCCAACAAAGCTTGCATCTGTAAGTTTGGAATAGCAGCCTGTTGACCTTCTTTGTTTGTGTTGTCCCCTTGAAGAGACCTGGTTGAAATTATACTCCCTCACGTGTTTCGCTCAAATTCAACTTAGCTTTTACCCTCTAATAATCTCACACACTCTGCCTTTAGTTTGTTTGAAACTAATCAACACTGTCAAGAATCCAAGATGATAAACAAACCAAACAATTATAATGTTCTTGTCACGAATTCTGAATTTTTTTTCCCTTTTTTTTTGTAAACAGACCTCTAAGACGTGGAAAAAAGATTAGAACAAGAAAATTGACCAAAACTCAAAGAAAGAAACCTAGAAAAATAAGAAAAGTTGATAAAACTCTATTGGAAAACACAAAAACACCTAAAACTCATAGAAAACAACAGAATTAGGCCCTAAAAGGGTGGTGCCTACAGCATATCTGTGGGTTATGCTCAGATCGTTGTTTTCCTTTAGAAAAGTTTGGCCTCGCAAGCTAATTCTCCAAAAAAAAAAAATTTGTTGTTCACTATTTTGCTTTTTTTTTTTAGCTCCGAACTGTTTTTTTTTTTTTTTTTTGATCTTTTCTTGACCTTTCTTTTCTTTTCTTGATTTTCAGAAGCGAACACAATGAGCATGTCACCAAAAATTCGAATTTGACACTAAGACAATGAACGAGATTGAGCACACAACCAATTAGGGTTTTTTCCTAATTGAAAACCTTAATCCTACCCACGGATTTGATGAGAAAAACAAGAAAATACTTGAAAGCAAGACACGGATTTCAACAAGAAAACAGACTTGAAACACAAGATAAGAAACGAAATTGAAGCAAGAATGGAATTGAAATACAACCTAAAATGAATTGGCAGCAAGACACAATCAAGAACAAAGAAAGGAATTTAAACCTAGACCTAAACTCACGGAATTAACTAAGAAAACAAGAAAAGGATAGGCAAACCTAATAAACCTAAGCTCTGATTACCAACTGATATGAACCTAGTCAACATGTGCTGAGACCCAATACCAAGAATGGTAAAACAAACCCAAGACCTTTCAGGATTGAATGGAACCGCGACCCTATGCTTAGCAAAGCTAGAACCTTGGTATAGTTGAAGACGCCACAAACGAGGATGGAAAACCCGTTTGATAAGTCAAGGATGAACGTCACAAGAATAATCTTGATAAGTTCGAAAAAGTTCTTGAGAACTTGAGGAGAATAATCTCACAAATTTAATATCAAAATTGTCTAACTTTTATTTCATGCAAATCCGCCTTATATAGGCAAAAGACAAATAAGTTTCCTATTTGAAAAAGAACTCCTAAACCCTAGCTCAAATAGGAAAACGTGAATACTAACTAGGTCAAAGGAAACAAACTTGAAGACCAAGAAAAGACTCCTATTAACTATTTACGTGAATAGTAATGTGAATTGTAACAAAAAGGAAGCAAACTTGCAGCCCAAAAAAAGCTCCTTTCTAGTGTGAACACCTAATCTTGCAGCTCAAGAAAGTCTTTTTCCTAGTGTGAACACCTAAATTCGTCCATAGGGAATTAAACTAAAACGGAAACTAAAACTAGGATAGAATTACAAAGAAATCAAATCTTGACTAAATCTTTGAATCTTCTTGAAGAATCTTGAAGTTATTGAATCTTGAAAATAGAATCTTGACTTGAATCTTTGCTGGAAAATTCGTCCAAATAAATGGTTCATTGAACTTGAACAATTCAATGAATGTGGACGGTTCAATGAATGTGGACGTCTAATTCCCAACTCTTTCTTGAACGATTTGTATAGCCTTGATGTCCTCATCACATATTCGGCTACGCAATATTGCTCTTAAAGACTATGTTGTGGTAACAACTATCTTGTGGGCTTAGAAGTATGGCCTGAGCTTTCTAGTAGTGATCAACGCCAATGCCAGCTTTTCCATCTGACTGTATCTAGTCTCTGCTTCATTGAAAGCTTTGTTGACAAATTAAATAAGTGACTGCCAATGATCTTCTTCTTTTACTAGCACTGCACTCACAGCAGAGTCCGACACTACTAGGTACAATAGTAGATCCTCGTTCAACTTTGGCTTCGCCAGCAGTGGCGGGTGACTGGTATTCGTTGAGCCCCTGGAAGTCATTCTCACTTTCAGTTTTCCATTTGAATTTCTTTTTCTTCTTTAATACACCGAAGAATGGTAGACATTTATTGGTGCACTTTGGGATGAACCGAGTCAATGCTGCAATCCTTCTAGTCAGTTTTAACACTTCTTTGTTGTTCTTTGTCTATAGTAGTGATTGTATTGCTCTTATTTGGTCAGGATGCGCCTCAATTCCTCGGCGGGTCACCAAGTAGCCCAAAAACTTTCCCGCTTCGACTCCAAATGTACATTTGGTTGGGTTTAGCTTTATACTGTACTTCCTGAGGATATCTAGTATCTGCCTCAAGTATTCTACGTGGTTTGCAGCTACCAGAGATTTAACTTGCATATCGTCAATGTACACTTCCATAGTCTTCCCAATTGAGGCTCGAATATTCAATTTATCAACCTTTGATACGTTGCTCCTGCAGTTTTTTAAACCAAACGGTATCCTTTTGTAGTAGTAAATCCCTCTTTTAGTCATAAATGTAGTCTTTTCTTAGTCTGCTGGGTGAATTAGGATCTAGTTATATCTTGAAAAGGCATCCATGAAGCTAAGTAATCGATCTGTGGGAGTGGGTAGGGGTCTTTCGGGCATGCTTTGTTCAAGTCGATAAAATCTATACATATCCACCATTTCCCCCTTTTCTTGGGTACTAACACAATGTTTGCTAGCCAATCTGGGTACTGGACCTTTCTAATGGAACCATTTTCCAGTAGTTTCTAGACTTCTTCCTCCACGCTCAAGTTTTTGTGAGTTGTGAACTTCCAACGCTTTTGTTGTACTGGCCTATGTTGTGGATCAAGATTGAGCTTATGTATGGTGACTTGCGGATCAATTCTAGTCGTATCTGTGTGGCTCCAAGCGAAGCAGTCTCTGTATTCTCTCAATAAGTTTACCAACTTTCCTCTCAGACCTGGGTCGAGTCATGCCTCCACTTTGACGGTTTGGTTGGGGTTGTTAAGATCCAAGTGAATATCATCCGTGTCTTCGGATCCTAGCATCTTGAGCCCCTTTGCCGAAATTGCTATAACTTCTACTCTTTAGTTTTTGCGGTGGTATCTTTGGCAACTGGCTTCGGCTTCAATGTCGTGGCATAGCATCTCTGGGCTTCTTTTAGAATTCACACTACAACTGCAGATCCATCTTATCTGGGTCTCCTCTCAACTTCTTTGGCCATCTTACATTCGGCAAATGTTTCAATTCATTGACACAGTCTGCAAGGCTGATGAAGATATTATATTCTGGTTTCGTTGGTTCTCCGCTCCCCTAGCCATTGAACAATCTTTGGCTCATATGGAGGGGTCTCATATCTCCTGACTTAGTTGGGACGAAAGTGGCTTGCCTATTGTGAAATGATATGAGTGGTGTCGGTGGGGCTCCATCCGACAAGCGTCGTTTCCTTTGTTATGTTCTTGTTGACAAGAAATAGGAGTCATGCGGCTTACCTCTTCTTCCTACCGTATTATTCCCCTGGCTTTGTTGAGGATCTCTTTCATGCTGTTATAGTCGTTCATCACTAGATCCTTGTATAATTCGGAATCTAGTAGCAACCTTTGTTGGAAAGCGCACATGGTCGTTTCCTGGTTACACTGCGGTATGGTGATCATTTCTTCATTGAACCTCTGCATGTAGGCTCTCGGAGATTCACTTTTGCCTTGCTTTACTTTGTACAGATCACTTGTTTTCTTCTTTGCTTTCCTGCTGGGTGCAAACTGTTCTACGAATTAGGTCATCAATTGAGTGAACGAACTAATGCTGGGCACCGGCAAACTAGAATACCAGGTTAATGCTGAACCCATGAAGCTGGATTTGAAACTCTTACACATGCAAGCCTCCTTGAGTGCTGGTACTATGTTTGTAGTCATCCTCCCTTGGTGGAAGTGCGTAATATGTTCGTCTGGATCGGTTTTTCCATCATAAAGCTTCCAATAAGGCATGTGAAATTTGATCAGCATCTCTGATAGGCCAATATGATCCTGGAATGGCGGATCATCATGCTTGTATTCATTATCCCCTAGTTCTCCCGTGTTTGCAGCTTCGTTTGTGGCCGCGACTACTACCTGTACGCCGGGCTAAGTCTTTGTCACCAAGCTATACTCTAGTGACTGCATCAGGATAGCAAGCAGCGACTCCATCCTTTTCCTTAGTTCTTCATTTTCTTTTCTTGCAGCATCTCAATCTGCCATTGTTTCTCTTAACTGCTCCTCCACGACTGCTTGTATGGCGATCAGTCAGCTCTCCAGGCTATTGTAGGTAGTTTCAACCATTTTCTTTAGTGTTCTTTGTACACTGCAGCTATCAGAATTTCTACAGACGACACCAAATTATAGATCCTCGGAATCTACAATTAAGACCAAGGCGAGCCAAGGTCCCTTTGTCAAAACGGGGTTCTAATAAGTAAGTGGCAACAAGTGGGCACCAAAGACTACTTAGGGATTTCTTCTCTTGAGGGTAAAGGTGAAGTGTTTAGGGTATGATTGATGCCTTAAAGGATCAACTCCTTCCTCCTTAAGTAACCAGCCTGGTGCCCCCAATCTTGGGGCTAACTGTGGCACTTTCCTTCTCGGAAGGCCTGTCTGCGCCCTAATTACGTCCTCGCGATTGCCTTCCTTCATTAGCCTCAATAGTCGTTGCTGGGGAAATCCCTACGTGAGTTCGCAGGACTAGGCTATGGTCCTATGGGTCACAACCTCGACACACTTTCCACAGTCTGGCCTAGGCCCATGAGAGTAGGGAGATCTAAGCCCACTACAGTACTAATAATTATAAAATTAGGCTTCTATTTTAAGCGTTCTATTGATTTATTTTACGAGTAATGCATTGACACATCCCTCTTTTATGTCATTCTTTTCTTCACCACATCAATGGTTGCTGATAATACAGATCATACATATTCGATGTACAAGTCACTTAATCTAAGAATTTGACACCTTGCTTAGATTCAATATTAGTTGCAATGAAGTGTATTACTTGGAAGATGGGAGAGTGGCCAGCGAGCTGGGTGAGGTAAGAGGGAGCGAGGAAGAGTGGTAGAAAAAAGAAAAAGAAAAAAAAAAAAAAAAGTCATAGAAGAGAGAAAAATGTGAAAACACCAAATTATCCTCATGACTTAACCATTTCTATGACCCCTTTAAATTACATGGGGGAATTTGGGTATATGGCTTTATCCCACCCATAGTCATTTGGTCTGGTCTAGTGATATGATTATCTCTTTAGACGTAAAAGGTGTCAAGATCAATTTTTGTGTGCAATATCTTTAATTATGTAAAATAATTTAAGTATTCCTTAAATAAGTTTTTTTTTTTTAAATGGCTTTATCCTCTTAAAATATATTGACACCGCAGACACAAGCCTATCAGCAGTAGCTACATTCTGACCAGAACAAAAGATGAAGTATATATGCGGTATAAGGCCAAAACAATATCCTTAAAAGAGGAACCAATACGATGGACCAAATGTGCAGTGGATAATACAAAAGAAAAGAATGAGACGAGAAAAGAAATTAGAGGAGGAAAGTTTTTAGAAAAATGTCTTGTTTCAAAACGGCAATCATTTTTAATGTAATGACTGACACGTATTACTACATGTTTTTAAAAAAGGTCATGCTATCCCTTATCCCACCTAAACATGTGACAACTAGTCAGTTTTGTTCACTCTATGAGCAATTCCTTTTTTTTTTTTTAATAATTTAAAAGATAAAATTTACCCTTTCAAGCGTAACCAGTAGTTTCAAAAGTTGATGGGAAGTTAGGCAGTTAGTTTTTGTTTGGCCTAATTATAAAATTTTAATTTTTAAGTTATAGAATTTTTACAGTAAAATTTTAGTTAAAAGTGTTATTAAATAAAAATTATTGACTGTTTGGTATATATTAGACAATATTCAGTTTTTAAAAAATTTGAAAACAATATTGTACTTTAAAAATTATGCAGGGTATATTTGAGAAAAAAATATATATAACTTCTCGCATTATATAAAAACAGTTTCACAAAAACTTATTTTGAAAATTTTTAATTTAGAACTTCTTATTTTTTAATTTTTTTTAACTTCAATTTTTACCTAAAAATATTTTTAAAAATAAGACAAACAAGTGAGATCAGTTTTTTAACTTACAAAAAATACTTTTAAATGTTAAAAAATTAGACCAAACAAAATCTTAATCAAAAGTTTATGGGGCAAAATGGTTTTTATTCAAAATGAAACGACTACTCCTTCAGCCTCCAACAAATTCCAAACATTGCGTGATAATTTAGAAATTAACAAGAGTAGTCAAGCTCCCAATAATGAAGAACTAGTTCTATGTCTTCATTCTATAGAGGAAACATCATCTTTGCTTTCAGTTATTTAGCAAAAAAACAAAATCACTGTTTTCGGTTAATACGTGGAACGGTCTCAAATTCTAGCGGCATAGGTAGGTTAACTTTTTGTGGGAATGAGCCGTGGTATACTTTTGTCGATTGGATTATGTGATCGGAAAGATGTCACACAGACATTGTTTGTCAAAGAAGAAGTAATGATAAGGGACCTATCCGCCAGGTATCCAAAGCACTGCTTTCTTCTTTCTTTTTTGGGTTGATAGGCATCCTATGTCAAAATCTCCTAATATGATGAAAGCCGATGATTTCCTGACGACTCCACTTTTGAAGCAATTTGAGGAAATCTCGTTCTTTTCTTTTCTCGGTTTTCATATTCAGCCTGTTTTTATTCACAGCACATTAAAATTGTTCTCCTATCTGGTGAGCCTTTCCCAGTATTAAGTTGTCAAAAAACTTTTAGTATATAAATAGATGGAATGTCTTCACTTAAGAAATTAAAAAAAAAAATTAAAACGTCTTTCAGACTGAAATGTGAATCCAACTCCTAACACATGATTTCAGTGAATTGTACAGCCCACGGACATTTTTAATAATAACCCTAAGAAATTTCGTCCAAATGGAACAATAATTGTTTAGCTTGACACATGTAAAAGGCTATTTCTAATTAACATATAATACAAAGACGTAATTTTTTTATCAATGTTTAGGGGCAAGGACGTTTTTAAGACCAAGCCCCTTCACTTAGGTGTACACAAGGGTGAAATTAGCGAAGCATGATTTTTACAGACCAATATCATCGTTTCATTTGAGTTATTTTCTCTTATTATTCGGTTAGTCCTAAGCCACAGATTACGATTTTCCCCTTATTTCCATGAAACCAAATTCGAAGTAATAAAAGCGAGAAGCCAAGGAGGTGTCGCCTGAGTTGTTGAGGCCAAGGCATAAAAACAGAAGGTCTCAAACTCAAATTACATGAATATGTGGTTTTTTTTATAGTATCGTTCTCACTTCTCTGTAATCATAGTTTCTTTGAATTGTTAATTGTGAGATTGTTAGATATCTCCTTCTTGGGATGGGGTGTTATTGTGATTCATGCAAATTTGGTCCTAATATCAAACATTAAAACTATGCCACAAAAAACGAAACATAAAATGTATAGATTATATGTACATAATTAAATTAATATAATCGATACTTGATTTTACTAGGATAAATTTGGCATGGTTTTACCATTCACAACGATATTGGTATTGAGAATTACTTCATGGGCCCAACAAGTAGAGTTGTTTAGACAAGCATAAATTTTTCCAATTAAAGAACTGTGAATTACTACCAAAATACAGTTATACATTGATGATATATCATATACTACATTACAAATTCGTCTATGCTAACTTTCGCCAGCTGCGGGCTGCATGTTTGTGCAGCCGCCTCAGCTAGTTTTCCACATATTCTGTTACAACTCCACCACCCTAAACCAAAAGGTCAAAAAGTAGTAACCATTCTTCTTCTTCTCTTTTCCCTAAACCACCACTTGACTTTCACAATGCCCAATAACTCCACTAGGCATGACACTTAAAAAGAACAACAATAACAAAAAAAAAAGAAAAAAGAAAAAGAAAAGTCATCAAAATAGAAAATGGCGCCAACAAGGCAGAAGAACTCCACCATACGAGGAAACAAAACGACAACAAAGGTGTAAATAATGGCGCCAACAAGGGTTGAATTTTTGGAATTAAACTCTGAAGTTCTTTCCCACAAAGGTTTGACCGAATTGCCAGTGAGATGGGGCAATGTTCCATGAGGTGGAGGTGCGTCTATCACTGCCTGTGACCCTGAAGGAAAGTGACTGACCAACCAACACGGAGTTTGACTGCCAATTTTGACCCCAGTTGCGGCTCATGGGCATCCAATTGGTCCTTGAACCCTTCACGCTCACCTTCACGATGTCGCCAGCACCCGCGACGTTGGTGATTAGTAGTAGGTTGAAGTAACGAAATCCGTTAATTGTGAACCTTATTCCACCCTCCTTCCTGCATGGGACCCTGCAGATAAATCACACCAAATCAGATTGTCGCTCCAACAAATAACGGAAATTAGGAAATTTCTAGAATCCGATGTTGTTTTAAAACGGTAGTTATTCTTAGTTATACATATTTGATGATAACGCATGTCATGCATGTCTCGAAAACAGTGATGCTATCATTGTTTCTAAAATATTTCTTGAAAAATTATTCTAGTTGGTTGACAAACCATTTTTTTTTTTTTTGTTTCGTTGAAATAGTAATTGTGTTAGATTGTGTGTAATAAATGGTCACTGTGACAATACTCTGTTGTGGCTTCTAACGCGGACCGCAAATTAAAGGTGAGGACGCAGTACGGCGAGGCCTTTTCACATTGATAAACAAACATCGGAGACTGTCCCAACACCTCCTCACCTAGTCTTATTGTTTGTTTTTCCTATATACAGTGTCGTTGGACTTAAATTAGTTTGACCGTGTTCAACCAACCATGTGCGACTAACTAATGCAGGCAGTTTTTGAGACTTCTGGTCACAAAATTTTCACACCTGTTTCTAGTATCTATGTCCAAATTACCTTACTTGTCCTTTCTAATGAAGGAAACGGTACAAAGCAAAAGCTCTCCCTCAAGCTTTTGTAATTACCTTATTCAATCACATTCACATAATCACCGTTGATGATTTTTCTCGTAACATTATATCGTTACAAGAATATCAATAACCCACAATGAAATCATACATTACAAAATCAGACAAAGCGAAAACAGAGCAACAGAGGAGGGATGAATAAAACACAAGGATTCAAAAACTAAAGTTACCTGCGGTAAACGACGGGGACAATTCCGGCACGGTACTCGGCGATCTTAAGGAACATAGGCATGGCAAGGTCAAAATGTGGGCGAGGAGGGTTGCACCAGCCACCATTGTCATTAGGCAGAGCAAAGTTTGGTGGGCAGAAATTAGTTGCAGTAATGAGAATTGAAGGGCTACCAGAGTGGCACCACTCACCGTCATTTGAACACTTGATCTCAAAGCATGCACCACAGCTAAGTCCATTGTTGAAAAGTGCTGTGCTTAGTGCTGCTGTGTTGACTCCATAGCCTTGGCTATAAAGGTTACCATAGCCACATGCCCCACCTGTATAAAATGTAGTGGACAATGTGTTAAAAAGACTCATCATATCTCCAGTTGTAAACATTAGTAACGTGTCCAATTTGCTTAATTTATATAAAATATCAGTAATTTGACGTAAAACAAGGAATTGCCTAGAATTTTTTTTTTTTTTTTTTTTTTGTGACCGAAAACTCTCTGAAGTTCTTCAGATTCACACAGGGATACTAAATCCTTAAACAAATGACTCTCTCATAAGAAGTATAGTCCAGATTAATTACAGACTCGGCAGAATTCACCTCAGAAAAATTAACTTTCTAAGTGATTTGAAACTGAAACGTAAACAAGTCTTCCGTTCACAAAATGTAATGCAATGTTGCTTAGTGAAAAATGTGGTACTATTTGACCAAATAATGTGGTAAAATGCTTATATTTTAGAGCATAAAACAAGGAGCAAAATACATTATGTGGTAGAGCATATATGAACTTGTAAGTAAAATGTTTACATACCCATAGTACCGGAGGCATCACTGCCTCCATAGAAGGTAGCATGAGCACTCTGCCATGATCCACCATTGTAAACACCCGGGATTCTAGCTTCAGCTACTAGTGAAAATAGACAGATAAATGAAGCAATACAAGCCACACTTGTAACAGCCATTTTATCTTAATACAAGACAAAATGCACTCTTGTAGATATACAATGAGAGAGAGAGAGAGATTGAGATGTGGTGTGAGGAGGAAAGTGTGGAGGGAAGACGGGTTACTTATGGAGGAGCCCCGAGGTACCAGTGGCAATTTATGTAATTGAGTGACATTTCTTAGCCTGTAATGTAAAATCGAACATTTCCGAAAATACAAAGCGCTTGTCCAAAGCGTGTGTATTACGTACGTATTGTAATGTTGCTTCGGAAAGGATTATGTGGGGTCCAGCACATGCTTCCTTTTGCATTCCAGTTGTGTAGGAAACAAATTCTTAACGCGTTCTACAGGGAGAGTTGTCAGTTCGTTACTAATTTCTCATTTTTTCACATTTTTGACATGTAACTGGTCCAATTATCCATTCACTCACCCGATACTATTCATTGCCTTTTTTTTTATGAAAATAATATTCATTGTCGACTATTGGATTATTGACAAAAAATAAAAGACTATTAGATTATCTTTTTTTTTTTTCTATTACATGTTAGATTAACTTTTTCTTTTTATTACATATTAGATTATCATTTTCACCAGTGGCAGACCACACACCTAGGGTTAGGGTGTGTACTACAAGCATTTAGAATTAAGGATTAATAACTGATAATCGGAAAAACTTGTCTATGGATAAATTATCTAAGTACATTATAGCAATTATAAAGATATTAGCATTAAAACATATAACAATTATAAAAATATAAACACTAAAATAAATATAAAGTCTTTGTAAATAGAAAAAGTACATTTTATAATTATCCCGACGTGACTTTATCTTTTGAAATTGTTCAATAATCAACTTATTATCAATACTATTAAATACATCTCTCTATATATAAGTTATCAATCAATCATTCATCCAAGCATATCCAATTTTCAGAAATTTATCCATCAATTCAAAAATCAATAACCTACATATAAAAATAACAATTATATCAGTTCTCAAATACACAAGCTCAATTAGCTCAAGATTGTCCATGAATATATTTATATGCAGAGCATGAAGACAAACATATGCATAGTGATCAATTCATAAACCAAAAACTTAACATACAAAATTAAGACACATTTTTATCTTTATATGCTACAGTAATCAATTAAAATAAATTATATAAAAATATATATATAAATTAAAACAATGAACAACAATAACAACATATGCATACTAGGTGCGGACAGCTGGCGTTCACTTTTCTTTTTTTAAAATAAAAATTACAAAATTACAAAAATATCAGGATGTGCATTTTTTTTTAAAATAAAATTAAGAAATTACGAAAATGCATGGCCAAGCTATAGGTCCGCCTCTAGTTTCCACGAAGCTTTTATGTTAAACATTACCTATATTCCTTCTTTATATGTGTCGGCAGAAATATCAAAAAAAAATTGTGGATTTTTTTAACAAAAAGCTGATGCTTGTTGATAACACACGCCATTAGAGTGAGTTTAATATAAGCGAATGATTTTTTATGAATTTTTCTTATTTTTTAAACTTGCAAATTCATGATATTTCTAAAAAATAGAGAAGATTTATACGATGGCCCTTGTGTCATGACGAACATACCGTCTCTTACAACAATGTAGAGTCTACATTATTGTGAATGACAACATACCGTCAATGACTGACAAAAGGTTTTTCAAAAGGCCTCTTTGCTTTCAAACCCAAAATCCTATGTCCACTATATTAGATTACCCTTTCCTACACGAAACTTAGAACAATTTTGGATATTTTTACAATTTTTTCTAGCCTTAATCTAGTACAAGGTGGTAAGGTAAATTGTATGTTTATGAACAACATAGTTAGGAAATTTATACCTGTTAAGGACAGTTTACCTGACTGGGCTTTAAATAACAAATCGAGGCTGGATCCCGCAATTGGTTATCCAGACCTGCAAAACAAAGGACCCAAGGTTTGGGTTGGAGTCCTCCTCCGATACTTAAGTCAGTAAGAGAACCAAAGAATGCTTGTATAAAGCAAACGAGTAATAGCAAATAGTGAGTAAGAGATCACTTATCATTTTTAGCTGGTAAACCCCTGTATTTATAGTGAAATAAAGAGGCTTATACCCATTGAGGGAGCTTCGATTTTGTGGAATTAGTAGCACCTTAGTGGGAGTACTGGCCCCTGAATTGTGGAGTGGATCATTTCCATGATCTTTAGAGGTTTAGTTGACATTTGTTTGAATAGGTCAATACCCGTTAGGCTTGATTTGGGTCGTGTTGGGTTGAACATCTTAGGCCCATAATTTTGTGTTAGATATGGACTATTACTTAGCCCAATTGATTTATTATCTTTTTGGCCCAATCTTTATAGCCCAATTTTTCATGCCACAAAAGTTGTCCCCTATTCCTCTGGGCTCCAATGGAAGCCTAGGGAATATTTTGCATTAAGCTTTGCTCTTTTCTTGGTACACCTTTGATCTGATGGGCTTTGCCGCCCTTTTGCTTTTGGTCCGTGGCCTTGTTTCTTAAGAGAGAGTTTTTATCTATTCCCTCTTAATTTCGAAATCTTGGTAGTTGAAAGGCTCTTCACCTTTCCAAACTCCTCTGACGCTTGGTCTGCTTCACTAGACTCCTTTAACATCTAGTTTATTCCTCTATCATCCTCTTTAGCTAGGTACGATCTCTTTGCTCTTTATCATACTTTCTTTCAAGCAAACATGGTGAGCAATAAGAGTAGTTCATCTAGCGATCACATGGAGGTGATAATTACAGGCTCTTCAGCTCCAATTAGGGTGAAACCCATTTCTTCTTTATGACCTGTAGGCTCTAGAACTAGGGCTAGATTAGGTAGGGAATCGGATGAGATGCCGGCTAGGGCTAGATTTAAAGGTACCATCGTTGAGTCCTCGGACACCAGTGGTGGGGATGTGTTCACGATTGATAGCAAAGCTTGCAATACCACTCTTACCGAGATTAAGGCTCTTGAGGAGAAAGGTATTTCCCTGATGGCTTTGAGGCGTGACTTCTTGATCGCGACAGGCCTGCCACCTCCCTTGATAATGGCGAGACCCCTTTTTACATTGGGGTCTTCGACTTCTTCCGCCTGCCCTTTCTTCTTATGTACAAGAGATTCTGAATCATTTTGAGGTGAGCCCTGGTCAGATCTCGCCTAATGGTTAAAGGAAGATGATAAGGTTTTACAGGCTTGTGCGGTCTCTTGGGTTTACGCCCACTTCCACCCTCTTTAGGTACTATTTCCATATGAAGAAGCCTGATTTTTCTGGGGCCTAGAAGTATTTTTCAGGCAAACCCGAATTTGCTATCTTTGAGAAGCTTGGTGATAACAACCGAGTCTAGTAGAATAAGTATGTATTTGTTCATTCAGAATTTGGGTAGAGAGTTCGGAGGACCTGGACTAAGCCTCCTATTAGACTGTTTGTTCAACCCTCCCTATCTAATGAGGAAAAATAAGTAGAGGAGGCCTTCAAAGGGAGAATAGTGGATGTTTCTAGACTGTTGTCATATAAGGATGTATGTTCTTGTGGATTATACGTATCAGCTCTTTCTCCTATTGTTCATACTCCTAACTCCAGTAGGTGTTCTTGGTCCCTTGCCTTTTGGCTTTTTCTTATATTTCTAACCCTTGAGTCTTCCTTTTTGCTTCTACAGGAATGAGGGCTTCAGAGATTAAGAGGCTTGTTGCTGCTGCTAAAAGGAAAAAAGACGATGTCGGTTCTTCTCACGTAACTCCTTAAGCTGCCAAGAAGAAGAGAGCTGAGGGAGGATTTGGATCTCAGGCTTTTGAGGTGCCTGGGGCTATGGAAGGAGCTCAAGTCCCAGGCCCTCTGTAGTCCCCTATCTCTATTTCTTTTGATGGTCCTCAAGCCCAGGATGCCCCTGATGCCCCCTAGACTGGTACCTCCACTGCTACTTCATCCTCAACCCCTTGTACTCATCAACTCATTGAGTGCTATGACGAGGAAGGGAACATAGTGAGGATACCCCTCCAAGAGATAGAGCTCTCTCAGTTAGTTAAGGAACATAGGCTCGGGGTTAATGAGATAAACCTTCTTCTTATTTCATCTTCTCTGATATTTCCCTCGGCACTGTTATTTTGAATTTTCTTGACTCTGCTATTACAGGGCCTGTAGGTCGCAGATTCCGTGACAGACAATCTGGGTCGTTTGAACGTCTTCAACTAGGAGTTGCATCGACGCTTTTTGGTTGGGATGAAAATGGCTTTGGACCTGGAGGATCAGAGGGATAAGATCGAGAATGAGCTTTCTGGGCTGAAAAAGGCCCAGACTACTTCTGAGTTGGTCTCCCGAGATGAGGAGGTGCTGCGTGCCGAGGCTGAGAGGTTGAAAACCAGAATTTATGCCCTTGAGTTTTTTGTTGAAGGTGATAAGAAGGCTAGGGCCGTGGCTAAAGCCCAACTTGAGCTTGAGAAGAAGAAGAATTAGCTTACTGTGGAGCTTTTGGCTACCCAGGAGGCCAACAAGAAGCTTGGTGTCGAACTTGCTGAGGCCTTAAGGAAACAAAATGCTTTTTAGGTCAGGTTTGATGACCTCCTGAGAAAGGTTGGAGCTCAAGACGAGCACGCTGTTGCGGCCTTCAATGAGAGTAACGCTTTTGATCAGATGATAGGCAGGGCCTGTGTAAGCAGCCATACTCAAAGCCTTTATGAAGGCCAACAAGAGATGTTCAAGGAGGTTAAAGCTTTCCTTTGCACAGCACGTTGATGTGACCTTCCCTAACCTGGTTGGTGCTACTCCGCCTGAAGAGGATGTTGACTTGGAAAAGTCTTCTTCTGAAGAGGATGACCTAGCTCCTTTAACAAAGGACAATCCCTAGACTAAAGAGGGAGTTGTTGCTGATGAGATAGATGTCATCATTCCTCTTGGAACTGCGGAGGCTCTTGCTCCTCATGAGAGAGTTGAAATTTTTGTTCCCCCTCCGTGATTCCTTTTGCCATAGTACTGGACTTGTTGGGATTTTGGCCCCCTTTGTAAGACAATTTTTGTTGCCTTTTTTGTGAACAACTTTGTTTATTTTTCTGCTTATGACAATGTGTTCTTTGGGCTTTTTCTTTGCCCTCTAGATCATTATATAACCTCTTGCTTTGTGAAATAGGCCTCTTTGTTGTGGGACTTGTCCCTTTTAGCGAAGGTGCTTGTGACCTTCTGATTTTGGCCTTAGGATTTTAGGCGTAGACTCTTGGTCATTATAGCTCATGAATCATTTATTTAGTTCCCTACACGTCTTCTAGGAAAACATTTATGGCATTTATGTTTGTCCTTAATAGGACTACAGAGCTGTTTTGAGCTCATAAAATGTTGTGACCTAAGTAGGCTGAAGTTAGGCTCCACTTGGTGCTTAATTGTTCCAGGTTCGTGCAGGATTTTTTGAGCTGAAAGGCCCTTTAAGCATTGTATCCTTAGGGGGCTATCTTTAGCTCCACCTGGTGCTTGATTGCTTGCGGCTATGCCAGGTTTTGTAAAGCTAAAATGTTCACTCAACATTGCGACCTAAGGGGCTGTTTTTGGCTCCGCCTAGCACTTAATTGCTCCTAGTCATGTCTTTTGCTGCTTGGCCCCTTTTCGCGGCTTAGATATCTTGCCTTGCACAGCTAGGACACGTAGATCTCTGGACAAGTGAAGCCATTTTATTAATATTTCATTCATTACATAGAGTAATTACAAGAAATAGTTTTTAAGGTGCTCCTCGTTCCAAGCGTTATTGTGCTCCTTTTCATTAGGCTCAGCCAATTTATAGACTCTTGGTTAAAGCTTTTCCATGACTAGGTAAGGCCCTTTCCAGTTTAAGGCTAGTTTACCCTCATTTGGCTGAGGTCTGAATATGGCTTTACGGAAGACCCAATCACCTCTTCGGATTTGCTTGGGCCTGAATTTGAGGGCAAAGGCCTTGGCCATGGCTCTCTTCCCTTCTAGTGTCCTTATTTGCGCCTTCTGTCTAAACTTATCTGCGAAGTCGAGGTTTTCACGAAGGCCCTGATTATTGACTTCTTCTTCGTAGAGTTGCATTCTACTGCTTGGGGATTCAATCTCCACTGGTAAGACTACTTCAACTCTGAAAGTCGGTGCAAATGAAGTCTCCCCTGTTATGGTGCTGGGTGTGGTCCTATAGGCCCATAGGACCTCGAGAAGGATCTCTACGCACAGGCCTTTGTCTTGTCCCAGTTTCTTCTTCAGCCCCTGCAAAATAGTTTGGTTAGTAACTTCGACTTGACCGTTAGTTTGAGGGTGTGGTAATGAAGCAAATCTTATATTTATGCCAAGTTCTGCGCATTTATTGCGGAAGTAGGTAGAATAAAATTGCTTGATGTAGTCCATGATAATGATCCATGGGACTCCAATTCGGCATACAACTGATTTCCAAATGAAGCTCCAAGAGGCCTTATCAGTAATTTTGGCCACTGGCTCAGCTTCCACCCATTTGGTGAAGTAATCCACAACTACAAATACGAACTTTCTTTGTGCTATGCTCTGGGGTAGAGGTTTGACAATGTCCAGTCCCTACTGGGCGAATAGCCAAGGGTTGGTTAAGATTGTGAGGTCCATAGCAGGTCGCTGTTAGATGTTAGGGTAACGTTGACATATGTCATATTTCCTCACTATGTCTCGAGAATCTTGCTGGAGAGTAGGCTAGAAATATCCTAATCGTATGACTTTTCTTGCTAGGCTTCTAGCTCCGATATTGCCCTCGCAGACCTTTTCATAGACCTCCTAGAGGATATAGTTTCCTTTTGTTGTGTCTATGCATTTAAGTAGGGGCCACATGTAGGATCTTTTGTATAACTGATCTCCGATAATTATGAATCTGGAAGAACGCTTTATAATCTTTCCAACTTCTGATTTATCTTTGGGCAGGTCCCCAGTTTGTAGGTAGGTCCGGACGGGTTGCATCCATGAGTCCGCATCGTTACCTCCATGATCACAACTTCTATAATAGGTTTTTCCACCTTGTCTACAATTACTGTGACTAGCTCCATGGTTCCCAAGGCTAATCGCGATAGTGCGTCTACTTTTTCATTTTCAGCTCGAGGGACTTGCTGGATGTGAAAGCTTTTCAGACCCGAAATAAACTCATTTATCTTTCTGAGATAGGTTTGCATCGTTGGGTCTCTTGTCTCGAATTCCCCGGTTACCTGGTTGGCTACCAATTGGGAGTCGGTTATGACATTTATATCTTGTGCTCCTTGAGCTATAACAGTCCTGAGCCCTGCAATCAGCGCTTCGTATTTTGCCTCGTTATTTGAGGTAAGGAACTGGAATTTTAGGGCATATTGAGACTCTTCTCTACTAGGATTTGTGATAAAAATGCTTGTTCCACTGCCGTGCTTTTTAGAGGCGTTGTCGACCTGGATCAACCATGGTTTTCCTGGGCTGGTCTCGGCATGGCCTGTGTATTCGACTATAAAGTATGTTAACGCTTGGGCTTTAATGGAGACTCGCGATTGATATTGTATGTCAAATTGACTGAGCTTGACGACCCACTTGAGCAGACGACCTGAGGTTTTTGGCTTGTGGAAGATCTGCCTTAGTTGTATGTCCGTCATCACCTTGATGGTATGAACATCTAAATAGTGCTTGAGCTTTCGCGAAGCAATGGGCAAAGCTAAAGTAATTCGCTCTATGGTTGAATATCTGAGTTCAGCTTCTTTAAAGATTTTGCTAACATAGTAAATAGGCTTTTGTATCCAACCCTCGTCCCTGATTAAGGCTACCGCTACTGCTACTGGTGAGTTGGCTAGGTAGAGTGTCAAGACTTCCCCCAGCTCAGGTCTGGACAACAATGGCGGCGAGCTTAGGTATGCCTTTAGCTCCTTAAATTATTTTTTGGCATTCTCCTGACCATTTGAAGTCATTTGGGTTTCTGAGCACCTTGAAAAAAGGTGGATACCTATCGGCGGACCTGGACATGAATCTACTTAGGGCAGTTATTTTTCCTGCTAGGTACTGAGGTGGCCTCATTTCCAGGATTGCTTGGACCTTCTCAGGGTTGACTTCTATTCTTCTTCGGGTCACTATAAACCCTAGGAATTTTTCTGTTTCTACTCCGAATGCATATTTTTTTTCAAATTGAGTTTAATCCTGAACCTTTCCATAGTTGTAAAGGCTTATGCCATATCCACGACGTGAGTTTCATCTCTTTTGTTCTTGACTAGCATGTCGTCAATATAGACTTTCATATTGCGGCCTATCTGCTTCTCGAAGACCTTGTTTACCATCATTTGATAAGTGGCTCCTGCATTTTTTAGACCAAATGATATTACCTTGTAGCAATACGTGCCTGTGTTGGTGATGAAAGAGGTTTTTTTCTCATTTTCGAGAACCATGCGGATCTGGTTGTATCCTTTAAAGGCATCCATGAATGTGAGGAGCTCACATCCAGAAATGGAATCTACTAGCTGATCTATGCGAGGTTGTGGGTAGGAGTCCTTTAGGAAGCTCGAGATGAGGACAGCCAGCCATTCTGGGTATTCCACTTCCCGTATATGGTCTGCCTCTACCAGCTTTTTCACCTATTCTTGTATGATCTAATTTTTTTCAGCCCCGAATTGTCTCTTGTTTTGTCATATAGATCGATAGAACGAATTTGTATTGAGACAATGTATAGATATTTTCAGGTGTACATCTGTCATATCAGTGGAAGACCAGGGAAAAAAGATGAATATTATTTGAAAGAAATTGGGTTATACCTCTTTTGTAGTCCGGTGGGAGCTCACTTCTGATCTTGACCTTCTTATTGGGGGTCAGATTTACTTCGGTCAGCTCCTTTGATGGCATGGGCTTCTTCCCCTTCTTCTGCTCTTCTTCTTTTCGGAGCTTTGTTAGCAGGGTTGGCAGGTCCTAAGAGTTTTAGAGTGGCGTAGTACTCCCGAGCCAATAATTGATATCCGAGGACCGTGGCTATCCCATTGGGGGTTGGGAATCTTAGCTTTTGATGGTACGAAGACACTACGACTCTAAATTTATTTAGGGCCACATGGCCTGTGATAGCATTGTATGCTGATTTGCAGTCCACCACTATGAAGTTGTACATGATGGTGGCTTGTCTTTCTCCCGTCCCCAAGGTTAATGGTAGGTTGACCATGTTTTCCGGTTGGAAAGGTTCTCCGATAAAGCCTGCTAGAGTCCCTCTCATGGGTCGGAGGTTGTCGTGACTGATTCTAAGCTTTTTGAAAGCATGCAAGAACAACACCTCCGCAAAGCTACTTGTGTCAACCATGATTCTTTTAACTAGAAAGTTAGCGATGGTACCTTGGATTAATAGTGGATCATCATGGGGGAAAATCAGCCCCACCAGATCCTGGGAAGTAAAAGTGATCTGCTCCTCAGGTATTGGTCCTTAAAGGAGAGGTCCTTCTCGCCTGCACCTCAGATAAGCTCTTATACTAGCTCGGGTTTCTCCTCCAGTTATAGGTGCCCTTGCTATGGTTTCCACAATGCTCGCGTGTCGATTCTCTTGGGGACCCAGCCTCGGGCTCCTGTCCCTTTCCCGCCGAGGTCCCTATTCTCTGCGGTGGCCATGTTGCTTGACCAGGTATTATCCCAGCTTTTCTCTCTTGATGAGGGAATTGATTTCGTCTCTTAGCTAGAAACAGTCTTCAGTTTCATGCCCATAATCATCATGGAACCTATAGTACTTGTCTTTAGACCTTCAGTATGGGTTACTTCCTATTTTCTTTGGCCATTTGAGGTCTTCTTTTCCGTAGATCTCGTACAGGATCTCAGCTCTGGGTGCATTTAGCGGTGTGTACTCTTTGTACTTACTTTTGCTTGAGCTCTCATTTTTTTAGGAACCTTTTTTATCTCTGTCCTTCTCTTTGCCTTTCTTTGTGGTCCTCCCCACCTCCTTCTCTTATTGTCTTTTTGGCAACATGATCTCTTACGAATGGATGTATCTCTCTGCACGAGCCACGAGTTCTGTGAGGGATTTGGGCTCTTTACAAGCTAAGGAGTCTTGAAAAGGCCTGGATTTTAGCCATTACATGAAGGCTACCAGGGCCACAGACTGTTAGATGTTTGGGACCTCCAAAGCTACTTGATTGAACCTTTGCGTATATTGCCAGAGGGTCTCGCCTTTTTGCTGCTTGAGGTTCAACAAGGGTACTGTGAGCTTTGAAGTTGCTTGTTGCTGGCGAATCGATCTAGGAATTACTGAGATAACTGCTTATAGCTCCGGATCGAACCTGCAGGGAGCTTGGAGAGCCATCTATTGGCAACTGCGACGAGGGTGGTTGGGAAGGCCCTGCATTTCAAATAGTCAGATACATCATAGAAATTCATATGGTGATCAAAAATTTGTAAATGATCTTCAGAACTGCCGATCCATCATAAGTTGGCAAATAGGGGAGCTTATATCCCTTAGGACGTGGCTCCTCCTGGATCTCCCTAGAGAATGGGCGATTTGCTCGTGCGATAGGTCGCTAGACCTACTGGATCTTCTACCTCTTATGCCTAGGAGTTGTATAATTGGTCTTGTCACTTTTTGTGCCGCTATCAGCCTCGAAGGAATCTTGATCATTCTCCTGATGATGCGGCATAGGGGCTCACTTCTCAGCTCCTCATGTGGCATGGTTGGATGTCTGAGGCACTGGAAGTACTAGATATGATCCTAGTCCCCCAACTGGTATGTTCATCTGGACGAAATGATTCATGGCCCCCTGCAAGCTATAAAACATTTGCATGAGGTTTGGCAAGTCCACTGACTGCGATGATGATGCCAAATTGGGCATTACACCTGGTGGCATAGTTGTTATAGGTGTTGTTATGACTGTCGTGGCAATTGTTGGCGGTTCAGTTGAAACTCCCATACGTAGAACCTAGTGGATAGTTTCTTGTTGCGATTGGTTCCCAACTATAGATGGCGGAGGTTTTTCCCCAAGACCATTATGCAGCTGACTTCTTGTGTGTACCATAGTGGATACTCAAAGGGATACCAATTTGGTCCCACAAACGGTGTCAAACTATTGAGGACAGTTTACCTGACTAGGTTTTAAACAATGAATAGAGTCTGGATTCCGCAATTGGTTTTCCGGACCTGCAAAACAAATGACCCAAGGTTTGGGCTTGGGGTCCTCCTCCGATGCTTAAGTCTGTAAGAGAATCAAAGAATGCTTGTATAAAGCAAATGCGTAATAGCAAATAGTGAGTAAGAGATCACTTATCCTTTTTAGCTAGTGAATCCCTGTATTTATAGTGAAATAAGGAGGCTTATACCCGTTGAAGGAGCTCCGATTTTGTGGAATTGGTTGCACCTTAGCGGGGGTACTGCCCCTGAATTGTGGAGTGGATCATGCCTATGATTTTTAGGGGGTTAGTTGACATTTGTTTGAATGAGTCAATACCCGTTAGCCTTGATTTGGGCCTTGTTGGGTTGAGCATCTTGGGCCCATAATTTGTGTTAGATATGGCCTATTACTCTAGCACAATTGATTTATTATCTTTTTGGCCCAATCTTTGTAGCCCGATTTTTCATGCCACATCAATACCTGTATTGTCATGTTTGTGAGCTCTCTATAGCAAAAAAAGGAGAGAAGTTTTGTTTTTTAATTTGAATAATCTCGTTTCCAAAAACTTCTCTTCAAATCGACTTTTGTTTAGAACTGCTGTTGTTTGATAGTTTTATGTATAAAATTTAGTACATTTTATTATATTTATATTTGTATTTAAGACTTATCATGTATAATTGTATATAGTGCCATGCATGTGTAAAGTAAGAATTACCATGTTAAGGTACAAATCCGGATTTATAAAGTACACCTTGCGGGCCTTCTAAAACTTGCACACAACAAAAAAATTGTAAAGGGGGTTCCCTACATAAGGACTCCGATATTTAAGTTAGTCTTGGGTGCTTTTTGGAGAAGAAGAAGTGTATTCAATTTCAAAGTGTATGAATTGGTTACCTCCTCTGATGATTATGGTGAGTATTTTATACCTTTCGTCTTGAGAAATATTCTATTTTTGATTTTTTCGGGATGTGTCGGTATTCTGTTATTTTATCTTGACCTCATAGGGATGTCATCGGGTCGAGGTATGTTATTTGGGATATTATCAGGTCTTTCCCTTTCAAGATGTTATCGAGTCTTGGTCTTTAGGTCAAATCTTGTATGAAAGGCTCGACCTTCTCTTTAGACCCGTCACGCATCGAATGGTATAACAGTCTTTTAACACGAGGTCGATTTTTTCCCTTATCATACCCCTTCTCCAATTGCGTTTGTCAAGGCAATCTCCAATTCTCGCGTACATCCTAATTCCAAACAAACTATTTTCTATTTCCTTCCAAAAATATTCAGCTAACTAGACATATTCAGCTAATAAATTAATTTTTTGAGTTGAAATCTCCCTTTCAACTTGAGTTATTACATTCTTGAGTTTCAGTTGTTACACTGTCCCACCAAAGCAAAAATGAAATCATAATCTCAAACAAAAGATCTACTCCCCCAAAAGTGTTGATGAAATCATTAACATTTTATTTGTCTATTTTCAAAAACTAAGCTCATATGCATCCTCGCGTAAGGCATCCACGATTGAAATTCGTTTGTCTCGTAGGTGGTTATCAGAGCTTTAAGTCAAACCGAAGTTTAGGCGTAACCAGCGGCTATGATTCGAGGAATTAAACACGGCCCCCTCAATGTGTTTTGTGTGATATGAGAAGGATGCAAATACAAGTTTACAGCTTCAAAAGTTAAATGAAGTAGTAGGATGATAATTTTTCGTGATTAAAAGTGCATGTTTGAACCTATGCTTTCTTATTACTAATATTATTTGGGTCTTGATTTATCTAAAACATAATTTAAGGTAATATAAAATAAAAAAAATGACTACCTTCCAATCACAAATATTGTCTAAACTTTGCATGTTTGAATCTATGATTTTTCATCTCAAATATTATTGGGGTCTTGACTGATTTGAAATATGAGTTGAGATGAATATATATATAAGAAAAAAAAAATTATTACATTTCTATCATAAATATTATTTAATTTTTAAATAAGTTGAATCATGTGTTGAGATATTCCCTTTACTATAAAATTTATAAGATTAGAGTGGATTTCAATTTACAAGTTCTTAGTCATAAAAAAAAAAAAAAAAAAAGATTTACGAGTTTGCGGCCCCACCGCAGGTACACTTTAGACGACCCAACAAGGAGCCAACTAGAAGCCACTGAACGAACCTGAGTATCCAACGCCAATTTAAACGAAATCCCCGCAATTAACGGGCCATGTCATGCACCGTGAAGGCCTTTAGCAGTCGGTGAGTCACTGGGTCCACCAATGCACGCATATCTCGAGCCACACGCGCTACACATAATGATACGGTTACGGTTCCTAACCTTAGGACAAAAGTTATTATACTCCTATTAACTTTTCCGACCAGAATGTTTAGTTTGGCAGACGGTCTCTTTTTTGTCTTTTATAACTTTTTTACTTAGGACAATTTAATAGTTCTAAATTGTTTAAATTATTTTATTTTAATTATATTTTTAATTTATTAAATCTTATTCTCACAAGAAATACTTTTCAAGTGTAAGGAGTTCTCTTACTTAACAGATTATTCTTTTGGGATATACTCTCTTTTTGAACTTGAGTTGTTATATTCTTAGTCTTAGTTTGTTATATTGGTAATTTCATTGACAGTAAACTCTATGGAAGGGAGGTTATAAGTTGGATTAAGGTATGATAAGTGTTGCACTAAATACTGATAGGCGATTGCAACCATCAAGAGGAAAGAGCTACCGTTAGGTCATTGTCGATAGGTGACTAAGTGTCACACTAAATTGGTAAGCAAATGCAGCCGCTAGGAGGAAAGGGTTACCACCGGACTAGTATTGATAGGCAACCTAACATGGGCATCCCCTCTTAATTTAATAGGGTAGAATGTAATTATCCCACATAGGAATTTTATCCTCACAAGGAGTGCTTTCTAAGTGCAAGGGGTTCTCTCACCTAACATATTAATCTTTTGGGATGAACTCTTTCTTTAGGTCTGAGTTGTTATATTTTTGCGCTTATTTTATTACAATATCATAATATTATTATGGAAAAATCCAAATTATGAAGGGACAGCATGTAGTGAGATGATCAACAGGTTATTATAATTATGTGAAATTAATAATTATGCCCTCGTTGTTGTTGCAACATATTTGTTGTGCTTTAAAATCGATATACCAACTTTTCATTCTTTATGCACCTTAGATCAACTCCAACCGCACCACTATTTTTTCTTACATTTAGAAAATTTGAAGTATTTCTCTCATTCTTACAAATCCCCTATTTTAGTCTTATTCCAACAGCTCCTCTATTTTAACTAATCTCTTATTTTATGTAATCCCTATTTCAGTCTCACTCTAACAACTCCCATATTTAGAGAATATCTATTTTTATTTTACTCAAATATCTATCTTTATTTTAATTAACACATTCCTTAAATTTATTTTTTCTATTTATTTTCATTCCTTATTTATGACGATATTCTATTTTTAATTACTAATATTATTTTTATTGATATTATCTTTTATTAATATTAAATTTTATAAATATTTGTTTATTTATTTTATTTTATTTTATTTTTTCAATTAAATTTTTTAATAATTTTATTTTTGTATTTATATTTGCTCACTAAATTATAAATATAGGGGAGACACAGTCGGGTGACTAGCCTTGGCCGGCCATGTCTGGAGGAGATGGATGACTCGGCTGGATGACCCCTCGTCCCTCTGCCTTGTCCGACCTTTCTACTTTGGCTGGCTGCGCATATGACCGATCATGTAGGGGATGAGATGGGGAAGTGATTTATTCTCCCAGCAATGGGGGATCCAACTGTCAAATTTGAGCTCCCCTAAAATATAGGGGATCATTTAGGAGAGCTGTTGGAGTAATATAGTATCAACAAATCTCCTAAATTTGATGGTTTTGGCCATATGGGGGAGCTATTGGAGCTCCCCTTATAATATTTTTACTTTCTCTTTTCTCCTATTTAGAAATAGAGTAATTAATTGATATCTCATTTGGGCAATTGCATTAAATCCAATATTAATTTTGTAATCAAGTAGTAATTAATTATGTGGTGGTGAAAATCTAAATCATTTTTACTTATGGCTTGTGAAATCATGATTTTCAATAATGATATGGGTATAAACCGGCCCGACTTATGTACGAGTATAAACCGACCCGACCCGTTCAGTGCGACCCGAATTAGTTTGGTGATTTGATGGGGCAGGCTATGAATTACACATTGGACAAAGACAATATCCACTGGATAAAGGCAGAGGTCTGACATGTGTAAGAGGAGCACCATTACATATTCAATATTGTTAGTCATTAGTGTTAGTATACATAGACCATTGACTGTACCAACCAAGGTAAGTAATAACTCATTTATTGCTATCTTTCTCTTAGTAATTATTTGAGCTCAGACAATTTAACTTACTCTCATACCGGAGGAAGCTCTCGGGTCATTACACCTGTAATCCCTTACTATGTTTTGCAGGTTTACGCTGAGCTCAAGCTAAAGAATATTTAACTTTTATCAATTGGCGTCGTCTATGGGAAACCATATTAACAATCTAGGTGAGTAACCATGATGGTTAATACACGAAGTCATAGCCATATGGTATAAGGTCTATTAAACCCGGACCAAGTGCAAGACACCAGTCGAGGACCTATTCAAGTTGAGAATCTCGTGCCGTGCACCGCCTAGTACACAAACTTAACCCAAACACAAGTAACCCAACCTATACAATTGCCTACACTAGACTAAAATAACTCAACCGCTGTGATAGTGGATCCATCAACAGCAATGTGCTTGAGGCTAGAATGTTGTACTAGATAGTAAAAGACCTTCAGGGCATGGTGAATCGCCTGGCTGCAAACCAAGCTGTGCCACCCAATCAACCTATGCAAACCCAAAACTGACCTCACATCCATATAGCCAACCCCCAATACTAAGAGGATGTCATTGGACCTAAGCAACAGGTGCAGCAGAAAGTAGATGAAAGCTCATGCCCTGTAGTCGTTTGTTCTTCTCTCTCTCTCTCTCTCTCTCTCTCTCTCTATTTCTTCTTCGAGCTTCTTCTTCAGACGCTCAATCTCAGTCTTGTCCTCTACAGCCTTCTTCTTAGCCTTACGTTTATCGATTGAGGTCTTAGTCCAATGTTCTTGGAAGCGAAAATCGAGCACATTATAGAATGCTTGTATCCTTTCCACGAGCTCGGGAAGGGTTGCAGAGTAAGAGGAACCTATTTCAACAAAAACAACCAGATGACACACTTGAGAATTGTTATTACAGTAAACCATAGGTGGATGATACAAATACTTACCAAGGCTGAGAACTTTTGCATCTTGTCGGATATTTCGTTTAGGGGCCACTTGTTCAGCTTTGAAGTTGGAGAGCTTGGAGTCCCGGCCTCAATGGGGATGGTAGTGATGGCTTGAGTGATAGTCATCCCTGGAGCAACTGAGAAAGTTCCCAACTTCCCCTATCATCAGTGGTCCTCTTTGTCTTCTTCTTTTGAAGAGAAGAGTCCTCAACTTCAATTGACCCCGACTCACGGATTGTGAGTCTCTTGGAACTCTTTCTCTTTGAGGGAATGAGAGACTTAGCAACCATATATTTGCCCTTGTCATGTGCCTTAGAGCTCATATCCTTAGTGGAGGGATCAACTTGGCTCCTTGGCTTGTCACCTACCACCTCAGAGGATTTATTCCTCGACTTGCTTGAATTCTAGAAAGTGGGGGGGTCAGGGCGGCCTCCTTAGGCACCGGAAGAGCTTGGCTTAAGGTAGCCTCTTTGGACATGACTGATTTGTCCTGAGTTACCACAAAGATTCTAGCTGCCCTGTCCATGCTTGTAAGATGGGATAGTTAGTGAAATAAATGACATGAAAAGTCTTTAATAGAGATGAGATCGTAAACAAATTTCTAAACTAGGATGAACTGACCCTTCTTTCTTCTTGGCTTCTTTTCTTATGTGTCATCAGGAAGTAGTTTGGGGTAAGAGTCATCACGACTAGCTAGTTTGTTACCGAAATGATCTGAATCTCAGATCCTCTTCCACTTAAGATGCCTGTCAGTGTTAACTAAAAACTCCTTGGGCCGCAGCACTTGGAATGCATTCCCCTTTTCCTCAGTTTGGCCTAGAGGTTTGTTAATCCCTAAGCTGAGGACATGTACCCATTCCCAAGGAATTTCCCAACCGCTCTGGTAACTTATGAAATAATACTTGTGGTGCAAAATAAGTATTATCCTCTCTGTTTGGGGGCAGGCTTAGCTATAAAACATTTCTTGAATAGGGCACAGGTCTAGTTCACTCATTTTTTCTTTGCATAAACATAGAAGGCTACCATTATAGCCCAACCATTAGAAAGTATCCACCTGGATAATTTGGAAGTGATTGATAATCTCATAGATGAAAGGAGGCAGGGGCAATCAGTATCTGCCCAGGTGATTTGGAAGTGATTGACAATCTTAGAGATAAAGGGAGACAGAGGAAATCTTATGAACTGGAAGGATGTATCATAATAGGTGATCTCACCAGTTCCCATTCAACAAGACACTTCCTTTTGGCCTCGGTACCCTTATCCTATAATGATGAGAGTGGGCACACTCCTTCACCTATTATTGGCCCCAGGTACCTTTGTCTTACAGATCCACTGGTAATAGCGAACAATTTTTTCTTGACTCTCGAGGATGAAGTATCTTCACTAGTTGTGGAAACTTTAGAGCCCGAAGGAAGTTGTAGAGCTTGAGATCTACTCTGCTGCGATGACCTATGGCTCAAGAAGGAGTTAGGAATGGATTTATAATGGCCTTGGTAGGTATTTCTAATCCTTCAAGTTTGTCTAGTAGAGATCCTCCAACCCCCTCAATCTCCTCAACATCGGAAAAACCCTTAAGCTATTCGGCTTCTTCACCTTCACCCTTATTCTTTGATTCCTCACATCCGCCTCCTGTATCCTCATGTTCTAAAGATCAGAACTACTTTTTCTTCTTCGCCTCAATAGGAATAGTTTGAGTAGGTTTGTAAATCAAACTCCGTGCCCGACCTGGCCATAGTAAGAAAAAAAAAGGAGAGAAAGATTGAAATCTAAGGGAAAGGGATGCACGAGCGTACCTAGTTACAAAGGAATCACCTACACATTTTTGGGCTGAACGGAATGAGTTGGTAGAAGAAACGAAATTTCTCGAGCTGAATAGGCTGAGTTGATTACTTGAAGGAAAGAGAGAAATTCGTAATTCGTATGATAGGAATAAGTATAAGCAAAAGTGTGTTTCGAGTTGGCACTCGCCTATATATAGATATAAATAGTGGCTTCAGGAAGACCAACCGTCGTGTCTGCATCATAACTCTGTCAGAGAATCCTATGACATATCAAGTGCTCAATTGATTTTGAATTTGGGCAGTTCGGTAGATTGCACCATTTTTAGACCCTATACTGAGCTCTAGACTTGTGGGGGAAAATGATATGGGTATGAACCTGCCCGACTTGTGTGCGGGTATAAACCGACCCGACTCATTTGGTGTGACCCGAATTAGTTTGGTGATTTGATGGGCAACCTATGAATCACACATTGGACAAAGACAATATCCACTAGATAAAGGCAGAGGTCTGACATGTGTAAGGGGGGCACTATTACACCTTTAATGTTGCCTGTCATTAGTGCGAATATAAATAGACCATTGAATGCACCAACCGAGGTAACTGATAACTCATTTATTGATATCTTTCTCTTAGCAATTATTTGAGTTTGGATAATCTAACTCACGCTCACACCGAAGGGGGTTCTCGAGTCATAACACCCATAGTCCCTTACTCTATTTTACAGGTTTAAATTGAGTTTGGGCTGAAAAATATTCAACCCTTATCAAATACCATTATAAAGTAATTATAGTCTTGATTTTATTTAAGCATCTGTATTTAGACCCCATCATAAATCTAACAACAACAATGAAAATAAAGAGAAGTTTCAAAAAATTAGCTTAATTGACTAAAACAATTCCAAAGCCAGTGGTACCTTCCAACTGCCAAAATAGACAAACTCATTATTTGGAAATCACTTCTTCAAAATACTTCTTTCATCTCACAAAGGTGGACATATTTTTATTTTCACACAGATTCAGAAAACTTAGTTAATGTAGTGAAAGCAATAAATTTTTCTTAGTCTTTTCCTAATATACACCTCTATTACTATTAATTACTCCAACTACAATTGATTAATGGTATAATTGTTGATAAATATATACATTAAATAGGGGTACATTAGAAAATTAACAAATTAATATCCATTTCAAAAAGAAAATTGATTATAATTTGGAACAAGTGAAAAAGGAAAATAATTATATCTTTATGGCACGGAGGGAGTATCACTTTTACAATATTTTGTTTTACATGTGCATTGGGAAATAGGGCCGAAGAAAATTTCTCTATTCTCTCCCCGATAGATGCACTTTTTTTTTTGGTTACAAAGAGGCCTTAATCGAGAAAATTACACAATCATCCTAAGGGACTGGCCAAACAGATTCTCGCTGATATTTAAGAGAGAAAGAGATGGTAGTCCTTTACTTCTTAGGAAATGATATAACATTGCATTATCCTTTTCGTACTAGAGAAAATATATTATTTGAGAACCAATGTGCTAAATTCTTTATTAAGCACTTTGTGAAAAAGGCTAAATCCCTCTTCAAATGTCAGAGATTTAATGTTAATTACATGTGTAGAAAGAAAAATGAGATTGCTTATTGACTAGTTAGAAACATTAAAGGAGGTACACTCCTCTTTAACTGGATGATTGATCTTCGGGAAAATCTCACTAGAAGTTCCCATTGTTTCATTTTGTCCCAAATTAATCCTCATTGTTTAAAGTGTACCAAATTAGTCCCCAATGTTTGGAAAAAAAGTCTCAAAATGGTCCTCACATCCAAAATTCTGTTATCTTTGACAAAAAATTAGTAAAAAGACTAAATTAACCTCACAAATACTAAATTATAGATTTTTAACTAATAATAATTATGAATCCATTCATGTGCACCACCACGTGACCTCTAACATTTTTTCTCTTTAATTTAAAAGAGATTTACAAAGTAATATTACATAACTTAGAATATTAATTTTAAAAATCAATATCGATATCTCTCGCACATAAAATGATAATTGTATCACTAAGTCATATTATATTACTTAGAATGTTAACTCTAAAAACCAATATTAAGACTTTTTGAACTTTAAACGATAATTATATCATTATATCATATTACATTACTTAAAATATTAACTTCAAAAATCGATATTGATACAATTATCATTTTATATGCGAGAGATATCGATATTAATTTTTAAAATTAATATTCTAAGTTATGTAATATTACTTTGTAAATCTCTTTTAAATTAAAGAGAAAAAATGTTAGAGGTCACGTGGTGGTGCACATGAATGGATTCATAATTATTATTAGTTAAAAATCTATAATTTAGTATTTGTAAGGTTAATTTAGTCTTTTTACTAATTTTTTGTCAAAAATAACAGAATTTTGGATGTGAGGACCATTTTAAGACTTTTTTTCCAAACATTGGGGACTAATTTGGTACACTTTAAACAATGGGGACTAGTTTGAAACAAAATGAAACAATGAGGACTTCTAGTGAGATTTTCCCTTGATCTTCCGATAAAGATATTTAATGTGCTCCATTTGGTCTTTGGCCTTACTAGTGTTGGATGAACTTCATTTATAAAAGTTTCCCTTTGTTGATAAAAACAAAAACAATGTTGTGCTAACCAAGCATTCTTAGTTTTGCTATAACAAGGAAGGAAACAGGATTTTATAGATGAAGGGGCTTAAAAGAATAGGGGACAAAACCATATTTTCAGGTAATTATAGCTTAAGGACTGTTTGGTCTAACTATGAAATTTAATCGTCAAGTTGTAGATCTTTTCACTGTATAAATTTGGTTAAAAGTGTTGTTGATCAGAATCTATCAATTGTTTGATGTTTTAATGTCAGAAGTATTGTTAACTATCAATTGGTACACTCCTTACGGGAAAACGTGTGGATTCTCAGATATTTTGAACACATTAGGCTTCCAAAATTATTAAGGCTATTTTAAGGGGGGTAAAAAAGTTTCGCAAAAATATTTTTTAAAAAGCTTTGATTTGGAGCTTTAATTCTTATTTTTAGCTTCTTTTAATTTTGACTTTTATTTAAAAGCCCTTTAAAAAATGAGCCAAACCAGTATCTTGAGCTTCCAAACTCATAAATAGTGATTTTAAGTGTTCAAAAGTTGAATCAAACAAACCCTTAAATATATCAAAGATACAACCTTATATTGCAAAAATTGGACAGTTCGGGAGGAGAGGGGAGCATGGAAAAGCTAGATTTTGTTTTTAATTATGCTTAATTTCTCATCTTTCGTCAACATGCTCGATCCCATTTGTGAACTGTTGGGTTTTTGGCTCAAATCCAAACTTAAGATGAAGTTAAAAATAAGTAGAAATCTAGCCTAATGAGAGTAGACGTAGGAATACTCTTCCTAATAGAGTTAAGTCTTAATTCCTATAAATAAAATTTTTTAACATGTGATTCTTGCCAAGAGAACCACACTCCATGGTTGATGTGGAGGGTGAGTCAAGAAGGTTTTTCAATTTTTTGCCAAAAATGATACGAGTTAGGAGGTTTAGACTTTAAACATAGATAAAGTCATGTGAATGAGGAATTAGGCTTTTGCGTCCATAAAGCCATGTGAGTGTGATAGATGTTTAGATCTTTTTTCCGTGCAGAAGATCTATTGCATGTGACCATTATTGTTAAGTAATAGAATTTTTAATTATTTGGGTTGTGGACATAAATAAAGGGCTGAATCACATTAAAAATACTATGTTTTATTATTCTCTTATCCCATGTATATGTGTGCATGATCATATTCGTGACATAAACCTAGTTATAAATTAAATTACAATATTAGCACTTTTAAAGGATATTTATCTCAAAGTAGCGTATCTGTAACATGAAATTATATGTTAAGGCTTCATACAGTGAAAAATACTTCAATCAGTTCGAATTAATAAATCAGTCTCTTATATACGTGTATAGGTTCCACCAATACGCGAGAGACTAAAATAATCCGTATTAATTGAGGAGTTTCTCTCGTACGACAAACTTGCAACACACGGTATGCTAGAGGGTGGTCAATGATTGAAAAGTCAAACCAATCATTATTAATCAAACAATTAATTGAAAAGACTAGTTGAATTTGGCACTTTTTCCTTATCTTACATAGAAACATTAACGCAGTATTTGCAGTAATATATAGAAGGTAGCTTAGTACAACAAAATTATTTAATAGTTATATTGAATCTATAAGGTGGTGATTGATATGTTTGAATGAGTTAGTAATTAAATCGCATTACATGTTATATTTTGACTATCATACTTGATATGAGGTAGTGGACCTAAAGCCCCATTCCTTAGGTAATCCAATTTTTTACAAATTGGGATTTATAATTCTAGACAAATTACATGAGATTAACACATTCCCACATTCTTGGGAATGAGCTTATTTGTCAAATAATTAAAAAGCACTTGCGAGTATGATATATTACAAAACTAGCTCATTATATATATGTTATTATCTTAAGAATATTTATAAATATAATAGAAGTAATAATATTAATATAAGTATTAATGCATAATAATAATGATATTTTAATAAACATGTTATGTACATTTTACAAAATGTCATTTGTTAAATGACTAAAATACCTTTTCAAACTATTACATATTAGAAAACTAGCCATTTATATACTTGTTATTGTGTTGAAGATAAAAGTAAACATAATAATAACAATGATAATAATAGTAATAATATAGTAATTTTTAATGAAATATGTTAATTTTGATTGGAATGGTTAATAAATGCCTATGAGATTTTTTTTATATCAAAATTCACATAACATTGTCCTCTATGTTAGGTAAAATCACACTTCTACCATTCAAATAAAAGTGATCTACTTTGCTTTTAGTTAAAATTCCATAGTCATTCCTTGCCCAATGGCGACAGATATGTTAAATTGTTATTATTTTTTTGAAAATATTTTATGTTGGTATATTCTTATTGATATTAAAATATTTTACTTTTTATTACTCTTAAAAAATAGCCACGAAAGGGCGACATATATTTTATTAAATCAACAAAAAAATGATACGTAATAGTTTGTGGCCATTATGTCATAATTAGCGATAGTGTGGCAACGGAAATTAATTAATTATTTTTTATATTAATATTTTATTATCTATCAATTATAAAATAAAAATAAAAGTAAAAGATATATTGCGTAGCCATTCGGTGGCTATTTTGCAACATATTTGCCACAAACTATCACATTTTATTTTTTCTAATTTAGTAAAAAAAATCTGTGGTCATTTTGTTGTAATTTAGCCACGAAAAGACTACGAAATTGTATCTTTTAATTTTTTTAGAATAACAAAAATATTTCGTCACTAATTCGTGGCTATTTAGCCACCGAGTGGCCATGAAATCTTATATTTTATTTATTTTTTATGATTAAAATTATAGTACGTTGCTAATTGGTAGCTAAGTTTTGGTGATACCCAACTTAGCCACGAAAAGGCTACGAACTACGCGTGTCCTGTTTTCTTATAGTATTTGAATTCGATATACTTATATGAGTAGCATTGTGTAGATTTAGAATAGATTTATGCTTATTTTATTAGGAGTAATTCTTACTGGAATTACAATCGACAATATTCAGAAATATAATCATTACAATCAGAAATATAACTATTTTTATATTAAATTCAACTTTGTTGATCCTTATAATTCCTCTTTATTTCTCTAGACGATTATTGAAGTTCGAGAGGTTTAAAGCAAAGTTAGTCCGAGTATTGCATCGATCTTAAAGACGAAATCCTCCAAATACACAAAACGCTTCAAAGCAAAGTTAGTCAAAAGTAATTAAACTATGAGCTTAGTTGAGTGGATATAATGTACAATACAAGCAAGACTATACGCCCACAAGGACATGAAGATACAAGCTGACGAAGACTTTCTCCCTGGTAAGGTAGATCATGCGAGAATGATTGTTAATTTGCTTTTGAGTGACAGAAAATGCATCGTTGCATTAGAGGCTGTCACGTCATCAATAAATCTTTATTTTCTCAATGGATGGAAGTCTAATCCTCCACATCAATATTTAGAAATCCGAGTTGACAACGGACCAGAGTTCTTCAAATAAAAGATAGATATGCTTAAAGAACCAGTTACAGAAATCCAGGTGGAAGTCTCTAAATTCTGTGATCATATGGTGCTAAGAGCATTTCTAATAGAATTTTCAAAATATAATTTTTTTTAAATTTAAATATTTTTAGAGATTTCAGTTTCTATTTTAGTTTTTAAATTTATTAAAAAAACTAAAGATTGAATCTTTATTTTAATTTAAAAATTAGTAAAAGTGATAGGTTCCATGTATATTTAAATTATTAATAATATTTTTTAGAGACTGTGGTCTAAAAATATCTAAATTTAAAAAGTTTTGCATTTTGAAGACCCTATTGGAGATGCTCTAACGCCAACTCCTATAAAATAATTGTCTTATATGAATAAATTCTAAATTTAGTAAGTTTTTAAGTTACTCCACTTATATTTACTAGTGTTAGAATTTTTTTATCATAATGGTGATAGACTTTGGTTTAATTTTATCTATCCATGTTTTAGTTTAATTTTATCTATTCATATTTGACTCATTCTCATTTCAGACGCTGGTATTATGTAATTTTCCCGAATTCACTACTTATTCAACCATGTTATTGAGGAACTTATTTACTAGTTTTGAAACTTTTGAGTTATCCATATGGGACTATTGATATTTCAGACTGTTTGGAATAAATAAATTTCATAAAATTTTGTGAAATTCATTTACAAATTAAATTTTTGTTGTTTAGAAGCACCCTTTTAAAAAATTAGAAATCCAGGATTTGCAAATCTTAAATTTTCTTATGTTAACTCAAATTGTTATTCAAGATGTGGAGTTTGCAAATCCACATTTCTCAAATCTCTTGCTCATCTTTTGAGGACAAAATTGCTCTCAAGTTTAAGAAATGCACTTTGGCTAAAATACAAAGATTAAAAAAAAAACCATTGTCTCTCTCACTATTTCTCTTTCAGCAAAAGAAAAAACTAACATCTCTCTCATATTTTCTCTTAATATTATTTTTTCATAAAAGATATATGGTTGAACTTAAGGTTATTTTATCACTTATAGGTTTATTTTGTAATTTTGAACTGATGATTGAAGTTATGGTTATTTTATAATATTTAACTTTATTGACAATTTTTTTTTGCTGTTTTTTTTTTTTTTGGGACAATTTTATGATGATATCAAAAATCAATGATGAGATGAGACGATAATCTCTATATGACAAGCCTAATTTCAATACAATAAAAGAAAATCATTTATGTAAAATATAAGTATTAATTCTAATTCCACATGTGTTTCAAATACAATTTGTATTTGTAAATAACATAATTGACTTAATACTATTTTACAATTCCAAATAAGGGAATTCATTTGTAAATACAAATCCTTGCGAAATTCATTTATAAATCAAATGAATTCCATTAATACCTTAACTGCTTCCAAACACTATGAAACATCCACTTCACATGTGTCCATAATTAATTATTAAAGGTGTAATGAATGGTAGAAGAAGTAGCAAATTCGGAAGAGCTTCGCGTACGAGAGTTGATGATGTTGTTGAACAAACAAAAAATTTGGAAAAGATGGGCATACATACCCCAGCCTAAGTGAGAATATATATGTTGAATGTTGATGGATAAGATTGGATCAAGACCTAACTTTAATACATTGATTATAGCTGCAAATTTGGAATAGTTGTGTACACCAAAGTTGGCGCTTGAAACAAGAATATGTGAACGTGAATGGAAAAGATTAGACTAAAGGGGAAAAGATTAGACTAACTAAGGCCTCATTCCAGTACCATGATAAAATAGCAGGAAACTGCGAAGAGCTGCGTGTACCAAAGTTTGTGCGAAAATGAGAATTTGTTGAAGGTGGATGGATGATATTGGACCAAGGCCCAACTCTTATATCATGATAAGATGGATAAAGTTCTGTTATACACCACCACTTTTTTATTTGTTGCAACATTTATAAATATTTAAAACTACTGCAAAGATTACAAACTATTGCAAATAAATTTAACCGTTGCATGTGGTCTAGTTAAATTCTCTATAACAACGGATTTTTATGTATAATAACCAACAATTTAAAAAATCATTACAATTGAACTATATTTTTAAAACCGTTACGAAATAGTAATTTGGTGAGAAATTATTCACAAAAATTAAATTTTTTTTTAATGTAACAACTAAATAAAATTGTTACAAAAAGTTTTAGTTTATGCAATAGTTAAAAATCGTTATAATAAGACACTTATTGCAACAAATTTTTCATTTTTTATTTTTCAATTTGCGTGTTGGATTCGACCCAAAAAAATTTTTACGATGTTAGAAAAGAGCTAAAACATTGTGCTAAAACTAATTGGTGATAGATAGAGTAGCCTGGAAACATACATAATGGTCTTAGAATTTATAATTTATCCATATAAGACAATTGATGTTTTTCAACATTGATAACAATTATAGTGTTCTATCCTATAACCAATGTCAAATGTGGCATAAAAAAATACCAAGCATTTCACACGGATAAATAAAAAATTGTAAGTCCAATAATAAATAAGTTTAGTGAATTATCTACCTAATACTAATCAAATTTAGAATAAAACTTCAAGCATTTTATCACTCATAGGATATGATTACAAACATGGCAATGCTTTTATGATTTGAGTATTGCTGAATGGATAACCTAAAGTATTACTCTTATTTTTTTCACTAGTAATAAGATTGAAGGATTGAAGGGGTAATGTAAAGTATTACTCATATGATTTTTCACTAGCAATAAAGTATTACGAGCATGGCAAGGCTTTTCAGGGGTGGAGCCAAAAATCTATCGTTTTGGGGGAGGGGGGGAGGGGGGGGGGGGGGGGGGGGCGCATTTTTTTTTTTGTATAGTATCTTTTGGATTAGTAGAAAAAAAACTCAATTTTTACAGTTTTAGTTTTTTTTTAACAGTTTTATTAAAGAAATTTTGGTTATGGTTTTATATTACGATACTTTTAAAGATTTGGTAAGCAAAATAATCGTTCCAAACATATTTATGAATATCAACTGGTTTAACTATTTACTCTATATTGATACAAATTAAACAGTTTATCTCATAACAAAAACCAAAAAAAAAAAAGGAGAAGAGTTCTAAGTAGTATAATATATTTGAATATTCAAATAATCGAAACAAAACTTATAACCTATTACATTCTCCACGCAAATTATAAATTTATACAAACCTAATCAAAACAAGCATAGTACTAAACACTTCAAAGTTATATATATATCTATCTAATAGAAAAAAAAAATAAAGATCAATACAAGTAGTAAGCAGCTTAAAGTCGAAAGTCACATATAACTATCAAAATCTAATCTAATAGAAAAAAAAATCAAAACAAGCAGTAATAGATATACACATAAAATCAAAACAAACAATAATAGACTTACACATACTAGCAAGAAACTAAAAAAAATAAAAGGTAGCTATGGTGATTTGAACCCATGTCATCAACATAATAGTAATTATAACTAACTATCAAGCTAACTCTATGTTTTTGAAGATTTTTATAACTTTTTGAGTTTTTTGTTGGGGGCAAAATCTATTCTTTTTAAAAAAATCCCATTAAACTTTTTTTTTTTCGGCCCCTATGGCTTTTGTCTGAAATAGTTATTCCCATATTTGTGGGGATTGCCTTACCCAAAGAATGAAGGTATTAAATTTATTATTTTATATCAAGTATGAGAATTAGAATAGAGACGTAAACAAGACTTTATTTTCAACTATTCCCACATACCAATTACTACGTTATGATTTTTCACTAGCAACAATGTCCTGCTAAATCATCTGGTTTCTTCTCATTGGTCGGCCTATATTTGGCTCTTTCTTTAATGTTGGCATTTATTAAAAACTTTAAAAAATTCGGGGACGAACATCGTGTTCAAATTTAAATATTTCATTTATTGCTCCGGGCCAGGGTATATATTATACACTTTTCAGAAAGAAATATCTGAAACAGTTGAATGAAGATACAAGTGCCTTGTCGTCTTCTTTGTTTGACTGTAAGTTTTGCCTACAAATTTTTGCTATTGCATACTACGCAACGCAAGTATAGCCAAGAACAGATTCGCTTATGTTCTTACCAAAAGAAAAACTCCGAAACTAGTTAATTAGCTATCTATAGTAGACATTTGAATTACGGAACTATAGGCACAAACAGCAAAGTTAATAATCAGATATTGGAAGTACTACTATATCTCATCTAATCATTTTAACCTTTTGTCATTTTGCATGTCGATTATTATGCTGATTCCTTGTTAATGGCATTGTATATATGCTTGCTTGTTCTATTAATTAATAAGAGTTGACTATTCCTTCTAAGAATTTGGCAAGTAGAACGTCCAATACAAAGCATAATACTCGAAACCATGCTTGCTTTGGTTCCACCACTTGGTACGTAAATTATATTTTGCTTCGTACTCTCACGTTTTGGCACAAGATCAAGAAACCGTTCTTCTGTTTCTACTGGTTTGGATTCTCTAATAACGTAATAAATTACGGGAAATATCAATGACAATAATTCAAATAATTTTGTCCAATTATATATATTATTATTTTATCATCAGTAATCTCCTGCATAAATAACTTTATATGGAGATCTCCTGCCTCTCTCAAATAAGTGTTTTTTTGGTAATTAAAGAAAAATCAACATATGTGAAGAGAGGGCTTTGAAATTGAACATGTTCCCCGTCAAACCTCATGTTGAAATAAGAAATGCTTACTCAAAGCAACTAGCTGCCTAGCGATAAGAAAGCACCAATATTTATTTTCCATGATCGATAGGCTCTCTAAACTGAATGTCAAATTCATGCATGTGTTTGTTATAACCAAGTAAACGTTCTTTTGCGATTAGATGAAAAAGTTTGTTCAACTAAGTCGTTTAGGCTTATAATATATCGACTTTCATATTGATATGGCTATAGAGTCCAACCCGCCAATTTGACCCGAACAGATTTGAAAATTTTGGTAGGTACCCTAATGACTCACATATAAGACAAATAGCATGATCCCTTACAATATGGAAGGGGCCTACATGTGTAAGGACCACTAATGTACATTTAAGACATGTCTACTATTAGTATAAATAACTTATGGAATGCACCAAGGGAAGTAACTCATTTTTTTGATTGTCGGAGGAGGTCCCCGAAAAATAACCCCCACGGTTCATTTCCTTTGTTTTGCAAGTTTAAGCTTGGGACTATCAAGTTAACCACCTTAACACATATTTTTAACTACCAATAAATATGTGCCAAAAATAAATAAAGCAATCTCCGTTGGTCTAGAGGTACGCCCTTTGTTGCGAGTCCGAGAAACTATAAGATTTATTCTCGTGGGTGACATGCATTAATATATGGTATACGACTTATACCTTCTGATATGGGTGAAATTATGCTCTATGTGAATAGACGAAATTAACCCCAAAACTATCGTAGTATGCCAACCCGACGACATCACAAAAAGACTTAGACTAGAGTGTGACACGTGGCACTCCTTAGGTCACATATGTTTCTATAATTATGAAGAGCTCATGCAATGTAAAGGAGGACAACACATGCTATGTAGCTCTTCTCTCTCTAATCTCTCTCGAACTCTCCCTATGGAGCTCTTACTTTTAGCTTATATGTTATTCTTGGGTCATATAACTGACTTGAGCATTAGAGTGGGTCCTTGAGGGATATCCTGGGGACCTTTGTTTTACAGGTTAAGCATTTCCGGAAATAAACTCGGGCTGAACGACATTTTTTACCCTCATCACCTTCCTTAAATCTAAAAATACACTACAACATTTTTGGCTTCTTGCAACCCTTAAATTGAACATGTAAGAAAACCGTTGCTATAAATCTCACTTTGCAACAATTTTATAGCGGTTGTCTAAAAGTAAAACCTTTTGCAACGATTTTAATTAACTGTTACAATATCTATAACCTTGTGCAATGATTTTAATTAATTGTTGCAATATTTATAACCTTTTGTAATGATTTTAATTAACTGTTGTAATATCTATAACTTTTTGCGATGATTTTAATTAACTGTTATAATATCTATAACCTTTTGCAACATTTTTAATTAACTGTTGCAATATCTATAACCTTTTGTAATAATTTTAATTAACTGTTGCAATATTTATAACCTTTTTCAATGGTTTTAATTAACTGTTGCAATATCTATAACTTTTTGCAACGCTTTGCATCAGAGTATTATAATATCAATAATATGCAATGCTTTTTTTATGAAGTGTTGCTTATTTCATTCATTTTTGCAACGGTTTGTAAAATTATGGGTTAGTTGCAACTTATAAAATAAATTATTTTGCAACAGTTTTATTAGTATTGAGTCTTACAGTTGTAAAATCTATGATATACTACCATTTTTATTAAGTGTTGTATATCGTATTTGGTTTTAGGCAATGGTATGTAAAAGTATTGGGTTAAATGCAACTCAAGAAAACTATTGTTTATTTTATATTTATGTGGTGAGACATCTTGAGATATTTTGTTCATAAAGAAATCGGAGTTTTAGTTATTGAAAATGAGAAACTATCACAACTGATTATTTGAAACAAAGAGAAAAAAATTGAAAAAAAAAGTTGATTAATTAGGTTTCATTTTTTACCCCTTTATTTCTATAATTTTTTTTGTCAAAATTTAGATTTTTCATTGTTTCTTAGTTCTAAACTAATGTTGACTAGTTAAAAATCCAAGGCAAGTTTATGAAAAAGAACATTGCAATTGTAACAGACTATATTTATATTTCTAAAAGTTATTACAAAAGTATTGACTATTAGAGATATACATGAATATAATAAATTTTTATTAAACAACTTAACTGTTAGATGAGATGGTTAGTTTGACATAGTCATAGAGTTCATTATCAAAAAGGTCCTGAGTTTGAGTCTCATCACTACATATGTAAAAGAAATTATCTAAATGCAACTCAATAAAGAACAAAAGAAAGAGAATCTCTCATATATTTTTTTAAGAATGGTGAACTTACAATTGTAAGATAACCATTGCTTATACTTTTGAAAACCGTTTGCAAATAGAAAAATATTTATCATGTAGTCTTAAAAAAAAACCGTTGCAAAAGAATTAGTTGCAATGATTTTTTGACCGTTACTATTTATTTTAAAAAACCGTTGCAGTAGAGATTAGACAACGAGAGCAGATTTACCGGTAAGAAAATCGTTGCCTAATGTTATTTGCAATAGTTTTTAGTTCTTCTACAACAGTTTTCAAATGTTGCTAGAGATAAAAAAATATGGTAGTGATAAAAAATAAATAGAGCATAACGTGCTCCATTCCACTACTGAAAAAGGAAAATAAAAAATAAATAGAGCATAACGTGTTCCGTACCACTCCTGGAAAAGGAAAGTAACAGACACACCAAAAATGAGAGAGTAATCATGAACTCAAATTGTACCAACACAAAGGACAAGTTACGCCATCTCAATTCCTAATTTTTTTTTTTCTCGGAATCTCAATTCCTAAATTAAATTGCTATATTTTGTTGTAATTGTCATTATTTGTTGAATATTGGTGCAGTATTTAGAGGGTGATGAGTGGAGCCATATGATTTGCAGGACATGGCGAAGAGTTTCTTCTTTTTCATTCTTTTCTCCACCAAGGGCAAATTTAGAATTTTAAACTCTAATGGAAGTAATAATCGCTACTATCACCTATGTACATTCGCTCCTTAGACCCATGTTCAACTTTTGACTTTTTTTATTTTATTTTATTTTATTTAAAAGATGCCTAAACCATTTAGATTACTTAAAATATTATACATGAGAATTCAGAGATAAGATAGGGGATTAGGGGAGCCCGACCCTCATCAAGTCCAAATTTCATTTTCAACATATGTAATAATCTTTTAAAAAAAGGTTATGGCTTTCCCGAATTCTTTTCCACTTTTCCTAATTTCCCGACTCCTTATTCAAATTTCTCTACTTTTTTTTTAATTAAATTTTGTCCTCAATATAAAATTTTTAGTTCCGTTCCTACAAAAATTAATCTCAAATCTCGTCCCTAAAGTGAGAATTACCATGGGAGTAAATGGCCGTTTTTCAGCATTTGACTTTGTTAACGAATAGTATCACTTCTTTGTAACGTGGAACATACCATTGCTTGCTTTTTGATCACCTTTCATAGGAAGAATTGACTGGAGAACATGCATTCATATATAGAATGAAAGCATGCCACATGCATCAGCCGTACCTAATATTCGCTATCTGTCCTTACCGTACACCATTATCATCTAAAATTTCTATATAGTAACATTATTACATTATCAAATTGATCAATAACTGCAAAGTTTAGAGTATAATTTAAGAATTTACGTAGACTTGTACTCATTTTTCAACTTGCATCAACTAACATGACCAATTTTCGAGTTCGACTTTAGTTTTCTAAAAGTAGGTGCATTATATTGAATGTATCATGTACACACCTTCTCTTGGTACAAGTTTCGCCCATTGATCTTGATCATTTTAGGAGGATAATTACGTATAATTTACATATAATTTTCCACCAATCCTGGCTTGATTGACGGAAAGAGGAGCTACAACTGGTGAGTGAAGTAAGATGGCATTGAATGACAAAAAAAAAGAAGTAAGATGGCATTGAACTTTGTGGATATTCGCAAAATTAACCAATCTGATAAAACTGAAGTAAACAACAACCCAACAAATAATTCTCTCTCTAAAGGCCACCTAATGTATTCATATTTTTAGAATTAATTGTGCACATTTATTGAAAAGATTGATTACTTTAATTGTATTTTTATACATGTAGGAATTTAATTATTAAGGAGCAAATTGGAACAAATTTAAAAGAAAATTAGATGAAGAGAAGAGAATAAATATTTGTTGGTGGATAACAAAGCATGGCGAAAGGAATTGAAAAGAGAAAAGAAAAAAAAACAAAAAAAAATATATACTAGAGTTGACCCGTTGACCAAGGCTGGTACCTTGGCCAACTTGGTCAATGCAATTTAATTAGTCAAAATTGGACTTGGATAGAAAGATAGAAAAGGGTCCCACGGCCAATCTTGGCCAAGTGACTACAAAAATAAAAAACGAAGAAACGGCCAATTCCTTAGGCCATGCAAATCCAAAGCCCATATGACTAAACTAAGGCGGTGATGATTGTTTATAAAAGAGAAGCTTGGCGGCAGATAATAAAGGAGGAGCTGCGCGATTGAGAGAAAAAAAAAAGAAAAGTTTCAAATTGAGGGTTTAACGTATGATTGGGACGCAAATTAAGCCGCAAATTAAGCCTTCAACATCGTTTTCGACAGATTAAACTTATTTTATGAGAAAGTTCGCTTCAATTTTTTTTCCTAATTTCAGTTTGATTCTTCTGAATATAAACAAATAATTTATTGTTTAGGGTAGGATTTTTATGCAATAGTCTTGATTCTATGGTCTTAAACTTGGATTTATTATTTTGATGTTTAATATATTTTTATGATTTATGTTCTTCATTATTTATTGTCTATTGTCTCGTTATGCTTGTAATTAATGTGTGATTGATACTTTTATGCTAAATCATATAAAATATATATTTGGGCTTTATTACAAAAACTATAGGTTACAAAAACTATAGGTTGTACTATAGTTTTTTTACACTTAATTTATTAACATGTTATCCTAAGATTTTAGGACAAATCTACACTCTGCTTAGATAAAGGACTTAGAGATAGCGTTGCACCTTTAAATTAGGTTTGACTCGTTAATTAATTAGACATAGGTAATTAATTAATTAATTAGGCTTGTAGTCTAATTCCGCATTAGAATAGGAAAATCCTAAGTTCTACCCTAAAATTGAAACTTTTCATAGGAATTTGATCCCTAAGTCGTCCTAATTGTTATTAAATCTCAATTTTAGCTTTTGCAGTTAATTCTAGTTTTATTTTATTTTTCATTAGCTTTAATTGAAAACACCAATTCATTGTTTAATTTACTGCAACCACTTAGGCACTTTACCTATACTTTTTCACAAACTTTCAAATTGCCTCCCTGTGGATTTGACCTCGCATTAAGCACACTGCACTACAATCACTCGTGCACTTGCGAGTTAAAATTTGGCTTAGATTTGATCTTAATTTATACCCTAAGCTAAGCATCCATCACCACCTCTGAAGGCCACTGCCTTCTTTTTTCTTTCCATTGTGCAAAGCTATTGTTCACGAGCTTGTCCTCACTATCATCGTGCCCCGGCCTTTGGCCAGTGGCACTATCCCTCTCTATTCCCTGTTTTCTCTCCTTTCTTATGGTTGTTTTATTGGTTTTTTTTTTTTTGTGTGACAATCCTATATCTTGGGTTAGGGTTTTGCTTAACCTAGATATGGGTTTTCTTTTTCTTTTTCTGCTTGTGGCTTAGGTGCCGATGGTTGGCGGGGCCACCACTAGGTGGTGGCGCCACCATCGCTATTACTGTTGTGGTCTTTTTAGTTTATTTCTTTTTCCTTTTTTTGCTTAATTTTCGTTATTGGTTTTATCTCTATTTTGTTATTTTTTTGGCTCTCAAACCCCAAATCTTTGGATCTGGGTTCTCCTTGTTTGGCTTTGATTCTAGCAGCTAGCATGACTACCACCTGGTGGTGGCTCCGTTGCCGCCGCTACTACAACTATTTTGTCAATTTCTCTTTGTTTTGTATTTTACGGTTTCTTTTTTCTTTCTTTTGGGTTTGTTTGGTTTCAAAACCCAGCCCTCCAGTATTGGGTCTTGTTTGTGTATTTTTGCTGCCAGCCATTGACAGTGATGCCCCTAGCGGCCTTGTCTACCCTCGTCGTGTATTTGACCATCAAATATGGTGGTGCTTTTCGGAGGTTCTTCGGTGGACTACGCCTTTACCACTCGTTTGCTCACACTTTGTCGTATCAACAACTTTTGGAGTTCCTAGCTTTGTGTGGCCTTTGGCGGGGTGGCGTGACCCGTTCTTTATGCCTTTTCCTGGCTCATTTATGGCGAGCTTATGATCTTGTAAATAGTGAATCCGACATTTATGGTGGGCAAGGTTGCAGGTTGTGTCTTTATTGTTGGTTTGGCTTGTAGGATTACGTTTATTGACATTGGAGATGCTATCGTTGGTGTTCTTCAGCCGAGCATGGCAGTTGTGAATTAGGGTTTATGGTATGTTTTCTGAAATTGAGCCTTGTGTTGTGTTGGCCCACTCATTTCATTGTTTGTTTGGTTTATGTTTGGCCCGTTCGCCTATCTTTTTCTTTTTTGGGCTAAGTTGTGTAAGCCCAATTATGTATATGATGTTTTCTGTTTAATACAATTAGCCTTTCCGACAAAAAAAAACCATTATGATAAGAGTAAGTTAGATTAATTATGGGGATTAATCAAGTTTATGTTTTTTTATCTGACGATTTTCTACCTCACATGATGGTACGGATGGTACAAGCGCCTAATTAACCGACTTATAAGGTATAGATTTGACTAGTCCGATTTGAGCTTGCAACTTGCAAAAAAACAAAGGAACTACGAGGGTTATTTTTCGGGGATCTCCTCTGACGATCAAATCAGTTAAATAGGTTCGAGCACTAAAGTAAGAATATTACAAAAAGATTAGTGTATAACTATTTTTAGTAAATAAATGTGTTACCTTTTTTACTACTGTTCATGTGCTATTTATACTATTTGGTAAGGGATCCTTAAAGATATGCAATAGTCTCCACAAATCTGCTAGAATCTTTCTGTGGGCATATCACATTAAATTAGTTAGGATATGTCAAGCGTGTCCTTGTCCCAGGGATATTAATCTTGAGCTCGGGATGTCATATTATGGTCTATCTATTATTTGGGTCCTACTGGTGATAATAAATTGGTCAGAATATGCGTCTCGGTTTGGCGATTTACTTATATCATTTGCCCTCTTAACTACTCGGAGCTCGCTCAAGTTTTGGGGAGTTGATACTAAGCCAACCTAAGTTATAAGATTTGACCATTGGAATAGTTCGTTATTGACATCTCGATTGTCGTGTTCTGTCAATTATTATTAATGAGACGCGACATTTCAGTTCTTGAGGTTATGATTGGTCTGTACACTAGGATTCCCGCCACGTTTATTTATAAAATAGGGGTTCAACTAATTCTTATTCAATTTTAGCAAACTATTCTCAAGAACTCTCTCTGCTACTACCGCAACTTTAGTGCTCAACTTGAGAAAACGTCAAACAATTCCCTCACGTCCTCAGGTTGAGTACATCCATAACCTCTTTAGGTATGTCCTCATTCCTTATCTTCTTTTCATAATCCTCGTGCTCCTTGTCCTCCTCTTCTTGGGAAGCTCTCATATTCTTCTCCATTTATTTTGTGGCCTGGACAACTTTATTGGGGAAAATCTTCAGCTTGTGTACCTTAGGGGCTGGGGGATCCATCAAATTGGTTACTAGGACCTTAGGGAACAACTCCCAAGCCTTATATTTGGCATTAAGTTGCCCGAGGAACCATCCCTTGTCGTAAGCGAATTTGAACACATCCTTGGTTTTTTGGGTAACGAAGGTCACCCCAACTGGACTCTCTTTAAGCTTCTCGATGGCCTTCTCCCTATTGGTCCCGACCTTTTTCTTGAGATCCTCGAGTTCTGCCTCAGCCTTCTCACTGGCAGCCTTCTTCAAATAGATATCCCGTTTCAGCTATTCTTCCCTCTAAAAAATTAGAGTGCTATTTTCTTTCAGCTTGTTAAACTCTTTGTGCAGGAATTGAAGGTTCGCCTCGAGATTTTTTATGGTAGCCTTATCCTCAGCTACCCTTTTTTGACTCATTTTTCTCCTCTTTACGCTATGCCTGAAGATCTTGGTATCTCGTATCGAGCTTGGCATAAAGAGACCCTATGGTTCCCAGGGGAGATGAAACTTCGCATAAGAAACCATTTATAATGTGATAACATAATAAAGAAAGAGAAATAACTTACCAAGGCTGAGACCTTCATCATTTTATTTAACATGTTAGGAGAAGGCATACCAATGAGAAGTACTTACAGAGTACGACCTTTGTCTTGAAATTTGATGGATCCAGACACCAGATACTTCTGAGGAGCATCCTTGCCTGACCCCTTGTATGTGTCTTTGCTGGCATATTTCTTCTGAAGCCCTTTCTCAGGGGATGAAGTTGGGGATTCATCCACATTGATATTTGGCTCAAAAATAACAATTCCAACTGTCGAGGTCGGATACTCGCAGTTGAGTCGGTCGGTTACGCTTGCCAAGCTGAACTTTCAGGTTGGCCTCCGAGTTGAACTTTTCAAGTCGGCTGCCTAACCTGCATAAGGAAAATGAAGGAAAAGGCGGGGTGATGACCCGAATTTTTCCCTCGGGCGCGCGAATGATTAGTACGTCTGAGTTGGCAAGGTAGCTGAGAGCATTTAATAACGAGTTACCTTCAAAATGAAGGGGAAGAACTCTATTTATACTAAATTTGGACCTGACAGCATTTAATGCGGTGCAACTTTATGTCCCATCAAGACTTTATGTCCCATCAGGGCAGCTGGCATTGAGGTCGGGGTTTTTTGGGGTCGGGGTAAAGTTGGATCAGCATCCAGGTTGGGCATTAGCTGAATATGTTCGGCTTGGCTCGGATTAGCCCGACTCACCTTGGCGTGGGCATCTTGCTTCAGCTCGGGATCTCCCTCATCAATCCCCTCCCCCAAGTCGAGATCGAGATGGTGAGATCTAGATTTGGGAGTTGTTCCCGAGCTGGAGGTACCCGACCTCGGCAGAGTGGGGATGGCCACGTCAACGACGCATACCCTTCAAATGGCTGACACGTCGCCTGACAGTTATGACGAGATGCGACGTTTGAGATTCCCGAGGTGGTTACAAGAGTTGCCTATAAATAGGGCCTTGACATCCGAGATTCATTTCACACTTTGCATACAAAGTTCAGAGCTTTCAGGTCAGATACCGGAGTGGTCGGACATTTTTAGCTGGAAAACATCTTCTCGGGGTATTCAGCTCGGAATCTATCAGCTCAGAGTCAATTAGGTCGGAGGCAATTAGATCGCGTCATCTTCGACAACTAGAGCAGTAGGTACGTCCCGACTCCCTTTAGTTATTCCTGCACATATTTTAATTTGTAAACAGGATGGGGAGGTTGGAGTCGGAAGATTCCCAAGCGATGGAGGTGAGGTCCTATGGAGGGGATGAGAATCCGTCGAGCTCGGAGTCGACTTCAAATAGAGGTCACGATGATGACATCAAAGGTGCATCTCAAGAATCATCTCGACAATCTGGGCTCAGGGAGAGTGATGATGATTGCCAAGTGATCGAGGTCAGGCGAGTGCAAGAAGAAGTCGATGCGGATCCTTTAGCCGACCTAGGTGACTTGGGAGATAGGGAGGATGACGAGCCACTGAATCAGTTGAAGGGAGTTGAGATACCTCAAGAGTACCTAGCTGGAGTCTCTGTGTCAGAGCCGATTGAAGCGATCCCGGTTAGGGCGGTCCAACTTTGGAGCTCAGCTACAGCCAGCGGCTCATCGGCTCGGGAAAAGAGGATAGAGCAGTTGTTCGCCTGCTGTAGGCGCGAGTGCCACTCGACCGTCCAAATGGCTAACACTAGGCTAAGGGACTGGTCGGTAGACCAACACCACAAGCTAAAGGTGCTAGGTCGGACGGAGCCTGCCTGCTATCTTCCACCCGACCATTTTACCATCTACGATCTCGCATTCGATGTCGTGCGGCTTCCACTTCCCGACTTTATCGCCGACATTTTGAATTATTTCGAGCTTAGCCCGGGTCAGATATCACCTAACAGCTGGGCTGTGATGGTGGTGTTTTATGTGTTCTGCCTTGAGAAGAAGATAGAGCCGACCCTGCGTCGGTTCAGGTAGTTCTTTGTCTACAAGCCCAACCCGAAGCAGCCAGGGTGGTTCCACTTCGCAGCTCGGGTCAACAACGCCATACTAACCAAGTGGCACTCCTCCAACAAGGGCTAGCACAACGATTACTATTGGGTCAAGCCGGCCATGAACTCGGGGTTCAGAGTGGATTGAAGTCTTTCCTTGAAAAAGACTGTGAATGAAGACCCCAAGCTCTCAGTAGAGGAACTGGCCGAGGTCAGGGTGTTGAGACCCGAGCCGGGTATGCTGATCGATTTCGATAATGTCCTCAGGTGGGATAGGATCTAGAGATCCAAATTGTTCGGGAGAGAACCAGACCTGAGGAGGGAGCACCCTCACCTTTTTCTCGATCCTGAAGAGAATACGGAGTCCGGCTCGGAAGAGGGTCAGTTAGCAAGATCAATGCCCGACCTCCCCGTCTCCTTGTCTACTGTCGTTCCCTTCAGTTTGCCTCAGGTTTTTTCTCACCTCTCTTCCTTTTTGCAGACATGGCGGATACGAGGAAGCTTGCATATGCCCAGATGAAGAGAAAGAAGGAGGCTAGCGGCGAGGTCTCTACTTGGTCCGGCTTGGGCTCCTCCGTCCCTCAGGAGCAGAAGCAGCGGCCTGAGGTCTCTTCTAAGGGGACGTCGGCGTTCCCTCAGGCCAAAAGATCAAGCTCGGGCATGGAGATCCCTGAGTGCTCAACATCCCGCCCCGATAATAGGAAACGGTCCCGGCCTGAGTACTCCGGGAAAGGCAAGGCCACGGAGGTGAGCCCTCCCAACAAGGATTTCGTGGAGGCGGCCAAGGTCGCCCGCGACCCCAAGCTAGCATCGGTCCTTGTGGAGCAGCTTTCGCTCGACCTGAGGACGGCTATAGTCACTGTAAGACATATTTTACTGCGTTGATATGGTTATGTATTTTGGCTTGGCTGACCATTTTGTCATCTTTTGTGCAGGCCGAGTCCCACATCTTTTCAGCACCTAGCTTGCTCACCCGAGCCCAAACTCACTGCGTCGAGCTCGAGCAACGATTCATCGACTCCTGAGCTGAGCTGGAGGCCCTGAGGGAGGATGCTTCCTAGAGGCAAAAAGCGGATGCAACGGAGATTGTCCGCCTGAAGAAGGACCTCGAGGCGGAGAAGTCCCGGCGCGAAGCCGCGGCCACGGACATCGAGCGCTTCAAGAAGGATAAGCGCGAGACCGTGGAGAAGCCTAAGGACCTCTTGGATCAGGTCGGCCCGCGAGGGGAGAAGGCTGTAGAAGCCTTTAAGTCCAGCCAAGAGGCTGTGGACTGGCTAGCCACGGAGGGTGGGGCAATGGCCCGGTACGTCGAGTTGGAATACTACTTCCGAGGCCAAGTCGTAGCTCGGGAGAGAGCGAATACCTTCTTCCCTGCCACCAAGGACGATTACATCGAGATCTTGGTGGCTCCGCCCCAGGAGTTCTGGGAGATTCCTGAGCTACCGGCCGATCTGACGTCCCAAGCCAAGAAGGTGATGGAATTTATCCAGAAGGGCATGGACCAGGTCAGGGATGAAACCGACGCCACCACATGCACCGCCGCTCCTAAGTAAACTTTGTAATCGCCTAGGTTGGGCTATTGTAATTTTTCCCAAGTTGGGCTCCTTGTAACTTTGCATTTTCAAGTTAATGAAATGACTGTTTTGCGTTTTATTTGAGTTTGTACGAATGTACTTTTCTCTTCGCAAATTTCTTAAGTAAGTGGGGTCGGACCAATTTAATGGGCCTTTCGAACTTAATTTAAATATAAAGAACCGAGCTAGACGCGATTAATGAATTATCATCTTAATCCGAGCTGGCTAACTAGGCAACTATATAATTGTCGCCGACCTGGACTCGTCAGTCCGATTTAAAATTGGTCAAACTAATGTTGACAAACGCGGATTTCGAGTTTAAACCCAAACTAACGTCCCGACCTAAAGCCGGATTGGACCGAGTTGGACCTTAATCTGAACTGGCAAATCTAATCAAATTATTATTGACTATACCTAAGCTGGAACCTGGTCCGAGCTGGTTTACTTGAATCATTGGCTCGTAATTAAGCGTGGCCACCACGTTAATCCGAGTCGGGAGTAGCTCAATAGTTGAGGCGCTTGGGCCCGGTCGGGTATTGCACTGGTTTACAAAATATGTTTGTATTGAGATTGTACATGAAGTACTTGGGCTCGGGAACCGATTACAAGTAATGCTTTGGCTCGGGGTCTTAGCAAAGATTTTGGCTCGGGGCCTGTACAAAAAGTTTATGGCTCGGGGCCGTTACAAGAGTTTCCGGCTCGGGGCCGTTACACAAAATATCTCTTCAGGTGCTCTGTGTGCCATGCGTTCTTCAGCGCTTTTTCGTGCTTGTCGCAGAGGTAGAAGGTCCCAGGTTGGACTTCTTTCACCACCTTGTATGGTCCCTCCTAGGTCGGGGAGAGCTTGTTGCTTAAGCACGGCAAAAAGATAGCCTTTCTAAGGACGAGGTCGCCAACCTTAATAGGCTTAGGCTTGACCTATTTGGCGAAGGCTCATTGCATGGCAGCCTTGCTGGTTAGCATTCTAATTTGAGCTTTAGTTCGGAGCTCTTCGGCAAGGTCGAGCTCTTCACGGATAAGGGCTCCGTTTATTTCTGGATCGTGGTGGAGGGTTCTACTGGTCGGAGACCCGATCTCCACTGGCAGCACCGCTTGAGTACCGAAGGTCAGCTCGAAGGGAGATTCTCCCGTTGCTGAGCTGGTGGTGGTCCGCTGAGCCCACAACACCTCGGGGAGAATCGATGCCTACTGGCCCTCTGCTTCCTCCAGCTTGATTTTCAGGCCCTGCAAAATGATTTGGTTAGTTCTTTCAACTTGGCCATTACTTTGAGGGTGAGCAATAGATGAGAATCTGAGGTCAATCCCAATCTCAGCACATTTGCCTTGAAAGTATGCACTGTTGAATTGTTTGCCGTGGTCAGTAACGATGACCTTTGGCACCCCGAATTGGCAAATGATGTTTTTCCACACAAAATCCCAAGCTGCCTTTTCTGTTATTCTAGCAACACCTTTAGCCTCAGGCCATTTGGTGAAGTAGTCTACTGCTACGAATGCGTACATCTTTTGGCCAACACTGGTTGGCAATGGGCCGATAATATCTAGACCGCACTGATAGAATGGCCAAGGGCTTATCATCACCGTGAGGTCTACCGCTGGCTTTCTCTGTACATTGGCGAACCTTTGGCAGGTGTTGCACTTTTTTACATATTTTTTGGCATCTTGTTCTAAGGTTGGCCAGAAATAGCCTTGCCTCAATGCCTTTTGAGCCAGAGCTTTACCTCCCAAGTGGTTTCCACATACCCCTTCATGGATCTCACGGAGTACATAGTTTCCCTCCTCAGGTCCAATACACTTCAAGAGAGGCCAAGTGTAGGCTCTCTTGTAAAGTTGCCCGGCAATTATGATAAACCTTGAGGCCTGTTTCGTGAGTTTTCGAGCAGCTTTTTCATCCTCTGGGGTCATACCCCCCTCCAAGTAGTCCACGATTGGTTTGGTCTAATCTAGGCTTAAATTGAGCTCGGCTACGACTTGCACCCCCAACTGAATGCTCGGTTCGGACACTTCTTCCACATGGACCAGGGCAGGTCGGCTCTCACCCAAGGCCAACCTGGACAGGGCATCAGCCTTCATATTCTCCTCCCTTGAAATTCGCTGTATCGTGAACCTTTTGAGCCCTGAGGTCAAATCCTTGACTCTCTTGAGGTAGGCTAGCATAGTATTGTCCTTGGCTTCGAACTCTCCCGATATTTGACTAGAAACCAATTGAGAGTCGGTACTTAGGTCGACTGTCTGTGCCCCGAGCTAAGTTGCAATTTTTAATCCCGCAATCACCGCTTCGTATTCCGCTTCATTGTTAGACGCCGGAAAGGTGAACTTGAGGGAGTATTGGTACTCATGCCAGGTTGGATCAAGGATAACCACCCCAGCTCCGCTCCCAGACTTCCCTGAGGCTCCATCCACATGGATCTTCCATACGTCTTCCGGGTCATGATCGGCTCGGCCGATGCATTCCACCACAAAGTCCGCGATGGCTTGGGCTTTGATGGCTGTCCTGGGTTGGTAGATGATGTCAAATTGACTCAGCTCAACTGCCCATTTCAACAGCCTGCCCGACGCCTCCGGCTTGTGCATGGTGGACTTAAGTGGGGCATCCGTCATAACCTTAATTGGATGAGCATCAAAGTATAGCTTCAGCTTCCTTGCCGCCGTGATGAGCGCGAGGGCGAGTTTTTCCAAGGAGGAGTACCTCACCTCGGCCCCTTGCAGAGTTTTGCTAACATAATAAACCGGCTTCTGTTCCTTCCCTTCCTCTCGGACTAGCGCCGCTGCCACTGCTGTCCCCGAGTATGCTAGGTATAGTACCAGTTTCTCCCCCACCTCAGGTCGGGATAGCAGGGGTGGTGAAGCTAGATATATTTTTAGCTCTTGGAAAACGTTCTAGCATTGCACAGTCTATTCAAAGTTCTTAGGATTCCTCAATATTTTGAACAGAGGAGCACACTTGTCGGCCTACCTAAACATGAATTTGCTTAGTGTCGCGACCTTGCCTGCCAATACTTGGACATCTTTCACACAGGTCGGCGGCGCTAGGTCAAGTATCGCCTGAACCTTCTCCGAGTTGGCTTCTATTCCATGGGCTGTGACCATGAAGCCCATAAACTTTCCTGCCTTGACGCCGAATGCGTACTTTTTCAGGTTCAGTTTTATCCCAAAGTGCTCCATTACGGTGAAGGCTTCAGCCAGGTCAGCTACATGATCTTCCGCCCTTTTGCTCTTGACCAACATGTCATCTACATAGATCTCCATATTTCGGCCAATCTGATTTTTGAAAACCTTGTTCACCATCCGAGTGTAGGTAGCTCCAGCATTCTTGAGGCCAAAAGACATGACCTCATAGTAGTAGAGACCTTTATCGATGGTGAAGGCAGTCTTCTCTTTATCTTCAAGAGCCATCTTGATTTGGTTGTAGCCTTTGAAGGCATCCATGAAAGAGAGCAGCTCGAACCCGGAGGTGGCATCCACTATCTGATCAATCCGAGGTAGAGGAAAACAGTCCCTAGGGCAGGCTTTATTGAGGTCGGTAAAATCAATACACAATCTCCATCCTCCTGAGGACTTGGTCACCAGTACCACGTTGAATAACCAGGTTAGGTACTGGATTTCCTTTATGTGGCCGGCGTCTACCAATTTGTCCACTTTTTCTGCTATGATTTGTTGCTTATCATAAGGGAAGTGCCTGCGTTTCTGCTTCACCGGATAGTGATTCAGGTCAGCATTCAGATGATACTCAATCACTCCCGGGTCAATACCTGTCATGTCAGAGGCAGACCATGCAAATATGTGTTCATTTTTCAAGAAAAATTGGCTTATACCTTTCTTGAGGTCGGCAGAGAGTTCACTTCCAATTTTTGCTCTCTTTGTTTTATCAGAGAGTTCCACCTCCTGAAGGTCTTCAGCTGGGCTGCCTCTCTTAGCATCCCTCTTCTCCTCGGACAAATTTGGTCCCCAGCCAACTTGATATTTTGGTCGGAGGGAGTTTTCATAACATTCTCGGGCTAAGAGCTAGGCTCCGCGAATGGTGGCCGTGCCGGCCGGGGTCGGGAATTTTAGGGCCTGGTGGTAAGTTGAAGGGATGGCCCTGAAATGGTTGAGTGCCACCCGACCTAAGATCCCATTGTAAGTGGAATTGCAATCCATCACAATAAAGTTGGCTTGCATCGAAACCCGCTTATCTCCGTCTTCCAGCTTCAGCGGAAGGTTAATGACCCCTTCGGCTCAGTGGGCTTGCCCGGTGAAACCGGCTAAAGTGCCCCTCAATGGTCTGAGTCGGCTCCGGTCTAACCCCATTTACTCAAAAGCGCTGAGGAACAAGACTTCTGCTTAGCTCCCCGTGTCCACCATTAGCCTTTTCACGGTAAAGTTGGCTATTTCAGCGCTGATCACCAGTAGATTGTCATGGGGCAATATCACCCCCTCCAAGTCTTCTGAGGAAAATATGAGCTCTTCCATCCCTAGGGCCGGACCCCGCACCGGTTCATGCTCCCTCCCAGCCCGAACATAACCTTTCCTACCCGCCGAGGTCTCCCCACCCGATGCCAATCCTCCTGCAATGGTTTCAATCATGGCCAAACGTCCGCCTCTGGCCTGGCGTCTGGGTGGACTCCTCTCTCTATCCCTTTGATCGTGATTTCGGGTCGGCTGCTGATCTACGTACCTTCGGAGGTGGCCTCAGGCTATCAGTGCCTCGATTTCCTGTTTCAAGTCTTTGCACTCTTCGGTGGTATGGCCGTAGTCCATATGGTAGTGGCAATACTTGGCTCTATTGCACTTCTCGGGTCGGCCTTTCATCTTTGGAGCTGGAGGCAGGTGGTTCTGGTGCTGGATCTCTATCAGGATTTGCTCTCTTGTGGTGTTAAGGGGAGTGAACATAGTGAATCGAGGGTTCTGCTTTGGCTGTTGAGGCTTCTTACCTCGGTCGTTTGGGCTTTACCCCCAGATTGGGCTCGGGAGGTCTCTCCTTTCCTGCTAGCTTCCTTCTCCTTGTCATCATCCTTCTTTGCCTGATGGATTTCTTCTGAGTGTATGTACCCTTCTGCTCGTACCATCAGCTCGGATACAGTATCCACGGGATCGATTGCCAATGTGGATGTAAGGGGGCCCGACCTGAGCCCACTCTGATAAGCCATCAACGCCATGGAGTCCTCCAGGTTAGGGATTTGAAGGGACTCTTCATTGAATCTGGCTGTGTAAGCCCTCAAACTTTTCCCTCTATGTTGCTTCACCAGCAGCAATGTAGAAGTGTGGTGGGTGGCGCGCTAGCTCCCCACGAAGCGGGACAGGAAAGCCTCAGCCAGCTGATGAAAACTTGCAATTAAACCAGGACGAGGTTTTTGGAACCAATCCAAGACATTTCCAACCAGGGTGGTCAGGAACGTCTTCGTCTTCATGAGGTCGGACATGTCATGCAGAGTCATGTGGTGATCAAAGTTGAGCAGGTGGCTGGCTGTGTTTCCATCTCCATTATAGACGTCCAGGTTGGGCATCCGGTTGCCGATGAGTAGTGGCGTGGCTAGTACCTCGGGTGAGAGTGCACTTATGCTGAGCTGGTTGATGACCTTAGCTATGGCGGCCACAGTCTTGGCCTGCTCGGGGTCGGCTTGAGTGCCCTTTTACCTCTCATCTCGTCGGGTCTCGCCATCGACTCTAGGAAGCCCTCTTCGTCCTGTGTCCGTTGTCGCCTTGGGTCTGGGATGCAGAACTGTGGATGGAGGGCCGTGGCATAGCTTCTTGTGGAGCCAGGGGGCCCTCGGTTAGTCAGGCTACCTGCTCCTTAAGTTCCTCAAACATCCTCAACATCATCTTTACCTCCGGTGACAGGCTGGAGTTGAGGTCTCCATCCGCCATGGGGTTGGTTTGAGTGGCTAAATATATATGTTGGCTCGTTCCAACGTCGGCTGGGATTGGGTTTTGGCTAGGCACCTGCGTGGTTTTGAGGTCCCCATCCGGGTTGGGCGAATCCTCTACCGGTGCGGTGTGGTTTCTTGTTTGTACCATAATGGTTTCTCAATGAATGGTGAAGAGAGTAATAAAAAGAACTTGATTCCCACAGACAGCGCCAAACTGTCGAGGTCGGATACATGCAGTTGAGTCGGTCGGCTACGCTTGCCAACCTGAACTTTCAGGTTGGCCTCCGAGTTGAATTTTTCAGGTCGGCTACCTGACCTGCACAAGGAAAATGAAGGAAAAGATGGGGTGATGACCCGAATTTTCCCCTCAGGTGCGCGAATGATTATTACGTCCGAGCTGACAAGGTAGCTGAGAACATTTAATAACGAGTTACCTTCGAAATGAAGGGGAAGAGCTCTATTTATACTAAATTCGAACCTGACAACATTTAATACGGTGTAGCTTTATGTCCCATCAAGACTTTATGTCCCATCAGGGCAGCTGGCACTGAGGTCGGGGTTTTCCGGGGTCGGGGTGAAGTTGGATCAGCATCCAGGTTGGGCATTAGCTGAATATGTTTGGCTTGGCTCGGATTAGCCCGCCTCAGCTCGGTGTGGGTATCTTGCTTCAGCTCGGGATCCCCCTCGTCACCAACCTATGGGTCTTCTTCTTTGTTGTAACTTAGGGGAGTCGGACACTACCTTATTCCATTTGTCTTGAGTATTAACGTCGACTTGAGATTACTTCAAGAGCTGAATGAAGGCTGGAGCATCAGGTTTCCTCTTCTTGGAAACCTCAGAAGCCTTTCCTTTGTAAGATGAAACCCTAAGGACTTGTTGCTTTTTTGGTTGCTGCTCGAAGAAGGCCGCATTCTCTGCAGCATAAATGTAGTCTATTGGATCCATATCTACAATAACAAAAGGATAATAAGTAAAACAAAGAAGAACTTGAAAGAGCTCCGAGTTGAAAAGATTATTACATACTATTCAGAACAATGAATTTTATTTGCAAATCCAATTTTTTGTATTTGAAAGTACCTTTTTAAAAATTATAAATCCATGATTTTCAAATCTTGGATTTACTCAACTTTTACTCAAATCCTTGTTCAAGAGGTGGAATTTGCAATTTTAAGCTACCAAATTAGTTCATCATCTTTTAAGAACTAAACTACCTTTTAAGTTTCATTTACCTTTTTACTATTCTTATTCTTTCACTTTTATTCCTATGTAGTTAACTCTTCTTTTCTTTTTCGTGCAAGCTCTTTTATGACAATTTTCTTTTCCATATTTCTTAATTCAAACTTCTTTTTGTCTTCAAATTAGAAGACCAAATCATGAAGTTTTTATTTATTCATCCTTATTTTCATATTGTCTTAATATATTTAACCATCTAAAATCATAAATTATTTATTTGTATTATCTATTGATCAATACTAATTAATTATGTATAATTTTAAAATTGATTAGTGTTATTGATGAAATACATATTCATATAAAAGTTTCTAAAGCAGAGCTCCAAGATATAGGGACATAAAAGGAATACTTACAATAAATATATTTACAAATTACAAAATTGACTTACTATTGTTTTACCGTTCCAAATAAGGGAATTAATTTGTAAATACAAATCTTCACAGAATTCATTTATAAATCAAATGAATTCTAATACTATAAATACTTCCAAACACTATGTTAGACAACTACCGCGATTGGGCTCAAGTGATTAGGACTCAATCACCACAGGGATTGATTGGCCCTTTTTTTTTTTGCCTTTTCTGTCCTTAGGAAGAATAAGTGCTTCAGGAAATAGGCTGAGGTGAAAGATTGTTAGTGTTAGAGTATCTGCAATGGGAGACACTATTTACAAAAAACATACTATTTTTGACAATTTTTAGAGACCAGGTCTCTAAATTTAGAGTCAAAATACATGGGGCCCGCCACTTTTATCAATTTTTTGGCTAAAATATTTAGAGACCCAAAAATTGATTGGGTCTTTATTTTAGCCAAAAAATTGATAAAAGTGGCGGGCCCCATGTATTTTGACTCTAAATTTAGAGACCCGGTCTCTAAAAATTGTCAAAAATAGTATGTTTTTATAAATAGTGTCTCTCATTGGAGATGCTCTTAGAGGCTGAGCACCGAATAATCCCGAGGCCCATATATCTTTCCACATGACATAGTCGGGGACATTTACGAGCATTATCTCGTCCTGGATGTCCTCAAAACTCTTCATGTTTTTAGCAGACAACTCAGGGGTATTATTCTTCCCCTCTTTGAGCAGTTTCCATTCGTTGGGGATATTCCAGACCTCGGGCAACTTGATATAATAGTACTTGATGTGCCATCCCTTGTGCAAGGACTTCCACTCGACAAAAATAATGCAGTTCTCTTGGTCATAAAAGTAGTACTATCATTTCCCTCCTAGGGCATGCTTCACAGTGACGAATTTGACAAATAAGTTTCTGGTCGGGTTGAGCTTCTTCTTCTTTGTATATAGATAAAACCCGACCATTATCGCCCAAGCATTCGACAATAGTTGACCCGGGCCGAGCTCATAATAGTTTAATATTTCAGCCATATAGGGAGACAAATGAAGTGAAAAGGATCATCATAAAACATTGTCTCATCTGACCTCATTCAACATGCTGCCTCATCCCTTTGGGTATCCTCACTCTATAGTTAAGAGGAACGACACCGTTGGACATTATAACATTCACCTCAATGGGCTTAGATGGGCATACCCTTTTGTGGCAAGCAAAAATCTTCTTCTTGCCTACTCCCTAGGTAGGAGTGTCGGCGCTCACTGATATGGGTAAATCTCTAACCCGAGGCACGTATTCCAACCCATATATTATCACCAACAAGACCCAAATAATAGACAGGCCATGATATGACATCCCAAGCTCAGGATCAATGTTCTCAGTAGAAGGATATGCCCGATCTATACTAATTAACGTAGGGCAAGCTCAATGTAAGCTCTAAAACATAATAATTACAATGTTTTTGCAAATATAGAGCCTTTTGAAGCAAAAATGCAACACCAATGTTTATTATAAAGCCCCAAATTGTTACAAATTGTTACTTTTGTATCAAATTTAACAGATTTCACCAAAAATAGAGCCCGAGCTCCATTTTGTTCAACAAATTTGTTGAACAAAATGGGGCCCTAGGAAAAAGACAAAAAATTTTACAGCCCATACCAATATGTCAGATCTGACGAGTCTGATCTGAATTTTTTTTAAAAAAAAGTCTGACAAAAAAAAAAAAAACTACAAACATCTGAAAAAAAAACAACTGTTGCAATTTTAACTTTAATGTTCAAAAAAAATATAGCCGTTGGGTGTTGTATTTTCTATATATTCAAGCAAAAAAATCCAACACCCAACTTCAACAATTAATCCTTTCAAGCAAATATACCCAAATAGCCAAAAAAAAAAAATTCGCATCAGCCAGAAAAAAAAAAGGTTCATGCTCAAGATCTGTCCTTTTTTTGCAATTTATTCTTGAATCACCTGCAAAAAAAAAAAAAAAATATATATATATATATATATATATACACATAGAAAAAATAATCAACATTTATAAATAAAAAAAAAATGCAAAAAAGGGTGTGCGTCAGCGGGGAATGGGGAGGGGGGGGGGGGGGAAGGGATGTGGGGTGGGGTCGGTGCGTCAGGCGGTGAAGGGGGGATGGAGAGATGAGATGTGGGGTAGGGTGGGGTGGGGTGGGGTAGGGTGCCTGCGTCTGCGGGGAAAGGGTGGGAAAGATGGGAGGTGGGGTGGGGTGAGTGGCATCATGGGGTGCAGAAAAGCTGCAGCAGGGGAGGGGGGGCGACAGAGGGTAAATGGAAAATGGGGAAGGGGATGGGTTTTATATGTAGGGTTTTCTTTTTAAATTTTTTTTAAAATGCTTGGGATTAATTGTTTTTTTAAAATCCTTTGTTTTTAATATTTTTTTTAAATGGTTGGGATTAATTTTTTTTTTAAAGTCCTTTGTTTTTAATTTTTTTAAATGGTTGGGATTAATTATTTTTTTAAAATCCTTTGTTTTTATTTATTTTTAAATGGTTGGGATTAATTTTTTTTTAAATTCCTTTGTTTTTAACTTGTTTTTTAAATCGTTGGGATTAAAAGGCTTTTTTTCAATTATAATAAAAAATTCATCCAAATTAAAACTAATTTGGATTCAACTTGTAGACTTTGTAAATTTATGTTTTAGTGGTAATTTATTGTTTAAATAATTTATTTCTTTTTCTTACTTTTGGTAACAATCGTATTTTCTTTTTTGAAAGGTATGGAATATACTGATGGTACTTCGAGGGGTCACAATTTCACTGTCCAAGAAGATATTGCTTTATGTCAGGCCTTCATTGCAATTAGTGAAGATCCTATTATTGGGCGAGACCAAACAGTAACAACAATGTGGAACAGAATTCTTGAAAAATTTGAAGAGTTCCACCCCTCGAACTATCCAACTAAAAAGAGGACATCAAAAAGTTTGAAATGCCGATGGTCTCCCATAAACCAAAATTGTACACGATTTGCGGAGTGTATTGCTCAAGTACATTTGAGACTGAAGAACGGAGCAAATGCTATTGACAACGTGAGTTTGTCAGATATTATTAATTTTATATTGTAGATGTTATATAATATCGTAGACTTTGCAAAATTAATTTTTATAAATTTGTTGAATTGTTTTTTAGCTGAATGATGCTCGACGCTTATACTCTACTGCCGGTGGAAATTTTTTTACCCTGGAACATTGTTGGAAAATTTTACAAGATGGTTGAAAATGGAGAAAAATTATCGATGTTCAATCCACACAGAATGTCACTGATTCGCATGCATCAGTGACTCCACCCGAAACTCCTATCGATAATCCAAATTCTCTCGATAATGATTATCCCAATGAGTCGGTGGCAGAAACGCAAAGCAATCCCACATCGTCAAGGCCGATTGGGAACAAGAAGGCTAAAAAATTGAAAGGTAAGGGCAATGTCGAAGATATCGTAGAAGACACAAGAAATATGGGAAAAATTATGAAGAAGTACACGAATAGGTATGAAGAATTTGCAGATACGAAGACTATGAATATAAAGACTTTGACAATCGAAACTCCAAAAAGAAGAGCGTTTTTGATTGAACAACAAAGAGCCATTATTGCAAGAAAGACCTCCCGTTTGATAGACTTTGACGATGATATATACCGTCCCAGTTTGCCTTAAATCATGGATTATTTGTATTGGCTGGTTTATTTTCGGTTGTACTACATGTTTAAATTTCTGAGTTGACGATGTTGTTCTAATTTCACATTTGTGTTTTTACTTTCCCTTTTTTATATTTAATTTTTTTAATATTAATACAAATTGAGTTTGATATACCTAAAAATTGAATTACTTAAAGTGAAAAGACAACAACCAATAAAACCAATTTTGTAATATTAAGAACAATGTAATTAAATGTCATCCTAATACAAAATTATATTAAAAATTAATATGTCCTGCACGATATTCATTCCACACATGTTCCACAAGATCATTCTGGAGCATATAATAGGTAGACTGATCTCTCATTTGAGCGCGATTGTTTAAATACTGAGTAATAGTTATAGGGTCTCGATTGGGTACAACAGGAGGCTCCTGAACATGATAACGTTCTGGATCATCGGCAAAATCATCACCTTCTTCATCCCGGTTGTCTTCCACAATCATATTATGAAGAATTATACAAGTCTTCATAATCTGCCCGATATCATTCTCATGCCAAAAATAGCATGGCCCTTTGATAATTTCAAATTTAGCTTGAAGGACTCCGAAAGCCCTTTCGACATCCTTACGATAAGCTTGTTGCATTCTAGTAAATAACGCCTTATCTCGTTCTTCTGGATTGGGATATGCTTGCACTATCGTTGACCATCGGGGATATATACCATCAGCAAGGTAGTAACCTTGATTGTATTGTCTACCGTTTAGTGTAAATTGAGTACCTGTAGATAGACCTTCAAGAACATCAGAAAAAAGAGGAGAACTATATAATACGTTCAAATCATTGCGTGCACCTGGTGCTCCAAAGTACGAATGCCATATCTAACAGTCGTATGATGCAACCTCTTCAAGGATTATCGTAGGACGACCATGGTGCCCAGCATATGTCCCAGCCCACACCGTTGGGCAAATTTTCTATTCCCAGTGCATACAGTCTACACTTCCTAACATTCCATGAAAACCTCGTTGGTTGGCTTTTCTAAGTAGCTTAACCATGTCTGTGTTGTTAGGTCGTCGAAGATACTGGTCTTCATATAATGCGTTGACGGCATGACAAAATTTCTTCATCGCCTGTAAAGATGTAGTTTCTACAATTTTCAAATAGTCATCATTCGCATCAGCAGGATTTCTGTAGGCAAGCATACGAAGCGTGGCCGTCATCTTCATATGGTGAGAAACCTTGCTTTCTGAATGCATCTAGTTTCATCATGAAGTAATTGTCGAGATGCACAATTTCTCCCATAATTTTCAAAAACAATTCGCGCCTCATCCGAAACCTATTTGTGAATTCAGAAGCAAGATATAAAGGGTGATCAACAAAGTAATCATGCATAAGCCTATTATGAGCACTTACCCGATCTCTCCTTATAGATTATCGGGGTGACGATGTACCTCCATGTTTATACGAACTCAATTCATGCGTAGCACCCATTAGTGATTGATATTGTGCGTGCATCGACACCATCATTGCATGCCCATCGATGTCATCATCGGATGAGGAAGAATGGGTTCTTTGTTGTGCCATTGTAGAAAAAAAGATAGAGATTGTATTGTTTAAATTTTGGTGATTGAGAAAAGTTTAATGACCTAACTTATATAGAAAAATAAAAGCATAAAGGATAACAAACGAACGAACGAGATTGATTTTAAAGAAATCCAATCTAATGAGTGTTATTTGAATAAGAGATTTGAGATAAGAGATAAGAAACGTACAGACGAGATTGATTTTTAGAAAATCCAATCCAATGGGTGTTGTTTGGATAAGAGATTTGAGATAAGAGATAACAAACTGACGGACGAGATTGATTTTTACAAAATCCAATCAAATGGGTGTTATTTGGATAAGAGACTTGAGATAGAGATAAGAAATTGACGGTTGAGATTGAATCAAGAAAATTCAACCCAATGGATGTTATTCGGATCGAAGATTTTAATTTTAATTAAATTCAAATTAATTCACAAAAGGGAATATAATAAAATTAAAAAATACAAAACAAACGTAATTAAACGTCATCATAATTCAATATTTTTTACCCTTGTCAGAATTAATTAATTTTTTGGTCGAAATGTTCGTAAAAAAAGTTACGATTATGAAGAAAATAATTTATCAGAAAAAAATTAACACACGAGAAAAAAATAACATATATTCAAATTAGTTTGTAAAATTAAATTTAATGCAATATAAAGCCCCAATTTTATAGAGCCCCTCATTGGGGATTATTTTTTTTTAGAGCCCCTTAAAAATACTTGGGGCTCTATATGGGGCTCTAAATTGCTAAGGGGCTCTAAACTTAAATTGAGGATGACCTTATGGTAATGTGTCCACGAAAATATTTTGCCAGATTTGTAGGGACCATTGCATATCTTTAAGGATGCACTACCAAATAGTATAAATAGCACATGAACAGTAGCAAAAATGGTAACTTATTTTTTTGTACTAAAAATAACTATACACTAATCTTTCTGTACTATTATTATTTTTTTGCTTGGACCTAATTAATTGACTTGATCGTCAGAGGAGATCCGAAAAATAACCCTCGCGGTTCTTTTGTTCTTTTGTAGGTTGCAGCTTAGGTCGGACCAGTCAGATTTATACCTTATCACCAACCATCCATCTGTTGATTGAGAAGGGGGTTGAGATAAGTAATGCTTGATATCACCTTATTTTTATCCCCAATTTATCACATCTTATGTGAATGCTTAGTTAGCATAATAAAAGAAGAGAGAGAAACACAATTTTTTTTTTAATTTAATTGCCAATTAAGGATCCATGTAGGGGTGATAAATTGATGATAAAAATAGAGTAATATATAGTAATACTCGATTGAGATTATGCTAGTTGGCACTGTTGATACAAGAATTTTCACTTTCCTATTGTAATTTCAATTTGATACATATCAGTAAGTAGAATGAACGAACGCATAATGTGAAAGCATATGTATATTAGGCTATAAACAAATCTTTTAAAACATATGGTCTTAAGGCCCTGGCGGGGGGCTCTGCCTTCTTCCAACATCCAACTTTAATTCATGTTGGGGTCGATCTACTCCTCAAGTTATAAGGATTGTAGACTATACTTTTTATTAACCTTATAAATACTCTACCATAAATACCCTAAAATTTAGTTTACGAGATTATGTCGTGTCCACTTTATCTCTACATGTTCATTAATTTTAATTTTCAAAGTTACTTAGCTCCATGACAAAATATTTTAAAACATAGCTTTACACTTATATAAACCAATGGAGTAATACATGGGATGTACTCGGATTCGTCATAAGAGGGCAAAACTGGTCCCATTGACTCGAAGGATTGTTCGCATGATATGACTCACTTTCCACGAGTGCATTAATTATTTTATCCTTTCGTTCCTTTTTTCTTCTATTCATGTTTCTTGAGGGGAGGCTAAGGGTGGGGACGCATACACACGTACGGATAAGTTGATGAAGATCAGGAGATTGCCTCAAGCATGTGGGTGAGAAACTTGCCAGGCCGAAGACGACGAATTAATGAATGTGACCCCACAATAAGTTTAAAGTAATGCCATCAATTTAATACTTATCTATGACACTTCCTACCATGTGAAGGTATAAATTCCAAAGTAAATTAAAACTTATATTTGGTAACAATTATGGGGTTTTATACTAAAATAAATTGATACTAAGTATATGAAATAAGTGTATAATATAATACTTTTCTTCAAGTGTAATTCGATTTGAAGATGTAGTTTTTTTAAAATGATGCGTTGAGTTATATGTGACTAAAAACTAGGATTGAAGATGCAGAGCTATGAGCTTTTCAAATTTTGAGCTCCATAGCCCATCAACTAGTTTTATATTCTCTTCTCGTATTCAACAGATTCCTTTTCTTGCTTTCAAAAAAAAAAAAATGAAGAAAAACCCTCACTATCGTTTATGATAATCGTTTTCTAACAGAAAATTTTCCTTAAAGACAAAGTCATTGTTTATCCGGAAACTTCAAGCTTCCACTGTAAGCAAACTAAACTGAAGAATATTATCATTTTAGCTACATTTGAGAAGTGAACCAAAGCATGGATCCTTCCTCAATATCATGCAATTCAAATTTCCACGAACCCGCTTTTTCCTGGAATCTTCGTTATTGTAGCATGGGATGACCTGTGTGTTGACTGTAACATAAAAGTACCTGCTATTTAGTGTAAACATCTTACTTACCAAATCATTGTATAATTCCATTTGAATTAAGAATTTAGTGTACAACTATAAGTGGTCCTTACTTATATAAGCATTTGGTCAGGGACGGAACTAGAAATTAAATGTTGTAGGAGCCCAAAAATTTTTATTGTATAATATTTTTTGGTCTAGTATACAGTTTTTATTTTATTTTATTTTATTTTTATTTTTATTTTTATAGTTTTATTAGAGAAAATTTGGTTATGGTTTCATGCTTTAAAAGATTTAGTAAGCAAAATAATCATTCCAAGCATATTTTTGAATATCAAATAGTTTACACTTTAGATGCACCAAAATATTATAATAATTCTAAATTGCATATTTAACTATTAGTTCATATTCATGATACAAATTAAACAGTCTATATATTCAATAAACATTAAACGATCTAGTTTAATGCAATAGATAATAGTTCTAACTTAGTGGTTAGACATTAAATCAGATGTTATGAGTTTGAACTTAATTAGAGGTCATGTTCTTTAGATATTAATTCTTTTTCATCTATAACTAAAATTACAAAAATAAATATAATTATAGTAACTTGAACCCCCAACCATAAACATAATGCTATTTGTGACTAACCACCAAGCCAACTCCATATTTTTAAAAACTTTTATCACTTTTTAGATATTTATTAGGGAGGCTAAATCTAATTTTTTTAAAAAACTCCATTAATTTTTTTTCTCTTTTTCTCTTGGAGGTTAGCGCCCCCCCTAAATCTGTCCCTGCGTTTGATCATATATAAATTATCTTCATCTATTGCATAAATAAAATGAGTTTTATGGCGATATCTAAAAGCATTTCTATGTGGCACTATTATTAAAGTACACTATGGCTTGCGGCTGATGGGCCATTGTTGTCCCTTAATTAAACCTAAGAGGCGGGATGAATTAGGTTATATAGGCAATAATATTACTTTTCGATTAGGCAATATACTAGCAATGATTAATAAAAAATAATCCTAAATAGATATGCACTCTAGCAATATAGAATGTGAGTGAGACAATTTATCAAACACTTGGTGAGCAGAAAATAATGCAAAGAGAGAGTTGAGAGAAAAAGATTGCAAATTGCAATTTTAGCGTGGTTTGACCCCCGCCTAAGTCCACGACCCAAGCTCCCCACTTAGGATTTCAACAATCTTCACTATGGTGGCCCTTTAAATATTGGTGAGTCCACAAACCAAGTACAATGATAGTTCAAGCTTTTACAATAGAAAAACCCTTTTCAATACAAAGCTTTAACTCCAACACCTTTGACAAGGAAATCATTCCTTTCAAAGTGTTTAACTCTCTCTTTTGATAAGTGTTTGAGATTCACAATAAAAAGCCCTCTTTTAGGGTAGATGAATACAATGAATGGTTCTCTTAATATTGTTCACAAATTCTTTCTCAAGTATAGCTCAATGATGATTCAAAGATGAAATTTTTGAAAGAACTCAAGAGTAATTGCTTTGAATCAATAAATTTAAGTTTTGAAGTTGAGAGGCATTAATAGAGGTTGGAAATTGGTATAATAAATGCACCCCAACGTTCATAAATGGCTATTTTTTGAATCAGCGTTTTGGCCTGACCGGTCGACCTCTTTGTCGCCGGTCGACCGGTCGAGAGATCCTCCTCCGGTGGACAGGCCTCGGGTGGACGACCCTTTGGCCACCGGTTGACTGGTCGCCATGGAGTTGTCCGGTGGGATCAAAACTGCCAGGGTTGGGTTTTTAAAAGTGTTTGTTTTGAGCATCTTTTGTAAGACATTTTTCAAATATTTCACAACAATATTTGAGAATCATTATTGAGCATATACCATTTGCAAGACCCAAAAACCCCAGTCAAGTCCCAACCGGTACCCCTTATGACTTCCGTCTCCATCCTTATAACTCCATCTTCTTTCTTCGAATCTTTTCCTTGAGTTGATGGATGTTCTTCTTCCTTCTTCAGCTTGATGAACTTGGAATCATAGTCAATTTTGATTCATCTCTACTTATGCTCACTTAACAAACTCATTAAACACATTTATGGTTTGTAATCATCAAAACCAAGATTTATAAGCCCTTTAGGTTAACAATCTCCCCCTTTTTTATGATGACAAAACTTATCTCAAATAATAAAAATGTAAGCATAAATGAGTTTGAGAGAGCATATAGCATCTTGTGCATTTTGAGTTATATAAGTTTGTTCAAAAACTCCCCATCAAATTGTGCATATATGAACTTCTTACTCCCCTTCAATGTATGAGTTCTTTTTAGGTTCAATTTTAACACATGTTTCATGCTAGCTAGCTTTTGTACTATTTATACAATTTTTCACCCCTTTTTTGTCATTAGCAAAAAAAAGAAAAGTAAGATCATTCATATGACATCTCCTCCTATTTGGCATTACCAAGCAAAGTAAGACAAGATATAGCAATGTAAGCCAAAAGAACAAGTTAATGGAAGTAATTCAGAAAAACTGAAACGACTAGAGAGAGTGCATGTCAAAGTAAAGCAAGAAAAAAAAATTCCAAAGTCTAGGAAATAAGAGAAATGGGATCATTCTATGCATTGCAAGGCAACAGGCTTAGTCCTTCAGAAACTTCTCATAAAACTTTTCAAGCATCGTCTTCATGCCCTTCATCTCGGAGTTGACTTCTCTCACGCCCCGACCCAACCCCCAAGCTAAAGGTTAAGTCCGGACCCGACACACGGACAGAGTCTCCTCTGTACCGTGGACATTCTAAAAACCTGTAAACACTTAAACAAGGTCCCAACAATACAATACAGCTTTTCTCAATTAAACAATAAAGCTATAAGGCCATCCGAGCCTTATAGTACGCAATATCTCCAAAACACACAAGCATGCGAGAACTAGTTGACAGCATAGTCTTATAATCATAACATTCTAGGAAATCAATAAAACAACTTAAGGGATAAAGCATTCTACATCAACTATCCACTCCCAAGCATGCAAGGAAATAAGACAAGAATAAAAGTTATTACAGTTCGTAGACTTTCAAAGCCACAACCCAAACATCTAATCTTCGACTTATACAACAAGCATATACAAAGCCCTTGGGCTACAAAATAGTACATAAAGTAATCAGATGAGTCTTCCACATAGCAACAAAATCATTAACCACCTCAAGTTATCAGACACAGCAACTAAGGTAAAGGCTCGATCTGAACTTCTTCTTCCTCAACTAAATCAACAAGCTGGGGATCACCCTCAGCGTCTCCTGAAACAGATATCGAGGTATGAGCAACCACTGTTGCCCAGTGAGGGATATAGTCCCGGGGCGTGCAATGCAACAGATAATACAATTACACAACGATAACACTTTAACAATTTAAGAAACAATGATAACTTAAATAACCACACAATTAAAAGGATACATTTCAACAATCCCCTATACACCAATCTTCACTGGTCTTCAATCACGATCCACGAACCACGAGCACGATCACGATAAGCCGGCATAACCCCATTCACTCCAGTGGGTGTACTCTGGATGTACCCCGAATCCTACGACCCAACATCCCCTGGCAATCTCCGGACCAGGCGAATGAGGGAATAGGGCACGGAGTCTGAATATCCACCGGCAAGCCCTCTGCCGCCCAGCCGATATTCAACACATCCGCCCCGACACTATGGTTGCGCAACCACTATGCAATGCACTTAACGATGGCAAGTTAATAGCAATAATATAAGCATTAACACATATGAGGATCAACAAAGTAGGTTGACCTCGTTGCAATTAGGATAGAAGCAAATGTAGAAGTTAATAAGCAGTTTACAAGTGAACATATACAAAATAAGCATAGGATTACACCAAAAGCTCCAAACCAACTTAATATCACATATAAACACTCATGAAGTCATGCCGTGGGTTTAGAAATGTGTGACAAACGAAATTGCACTTAAACCCCTTTATTTTACATACTATTTCTCTTCCAAACCCAAGTTAATGATTTCATTTTCAAAGGAAACTCTCCCAACCTTCTAACTAACCCCCAAGGTACCCTCTCAACCCTCTAACTCATTCAAATGCACACGTTTACCCCGAAAGCCCCAATTTCCCTCTTTTGGCTTTAAACCACACCTACATTGTCCGGGCTTCAAACAAGGGATATCAAGGCATCTATAGCACCTAGGTAGCCTAAGGATACTAGAATTGAAGCCCGAATCCACCCGGAATCGCATTAACCCCGAAAGCCCCAACTTAAAGTCGGCTATTTTCCATTTTTAGGCGATTTAAGGGCAATGCAAGTGTACGGGGCTATTTAATTATCTTCACTAGCACCTAAGGCATCAATTAGAAGCATTAATTCAAGCCAATTCGAGCAATTCCACAAAACCCTAGAAAAAACGTCACTATTCACCCTAAAAATCAAACTAACGATTCTAACCGTTTAAATTGCGAAACGACGGTTCAAAAGTGTTCTCTAGCATTCACATAGATAGTATATTAGCATAGATAACAATTACAATGGCATACAATCATATTTTCAACAAATCAATAAATGAGCAATTATCTAAAAATGCAAAAACAAGTCGTGAAATCCCTCACCACTACGCGTAGGAGCACCTAGGAACCTTGCAAACACCCTACACTAGTTGCTCAAGGCTTGGAGAGGCTTGGTTTGGAGGCTTGGTGAGCAAAATTTCTTCCTTTTTCTCCCTAGCTGCTGTCGGGTTCCTGCCCCTGTTTTCAGCTTTTTATTTTTTTTTCTTTTGCATTTTATGAGCTTAAGTGTTAATATAAAGGGGTTAAGTTGAGGTGGGGTCCTTTGGGTGTTTAAGTGATCTAATAAAATGTGCGTAGTAAGCTTTAAAACGAGCTTAGATGGTAAAATATATGCTAGCTAATTAATTACCTAAGTTAGTTACGTAACACTATTCATTCAACTACTAAAGTCATTTTCTAAACGAGCCTTCCTAACGCCTTAAGCTCAAATGCACATTTTTCCCACTACTTTCACAATTAATATGATTTAATAAAAATGCTAATTAACTAATAGAAAGTAGTTTAAAAACGGAGTGAATAGTAGTCACAAAGTCAGTTAATAAGGCATAGAAGTAAATGCGCAAACAAGGGATGCAACAGTAATTAAATGCATGGCTAAAACCCGGGCGTCACATCCTCTCCCCCTTAAACTAATTGCGTCCACGCAATTCTTACATGATTCGGCGAATAACTCCGGATACCGATCCCGCATCTGATCCTCTCTTTCCCATGTCGCATCCTCTACTCTGTGATGATCCCACAGAACTTTAACCATCAGAATGCTTTTAGTCCTCAGCTCCTGAACTTTCCGATCTACGATTCGAAGAGGTTTCTCCGTGTAGGTCAAAGTTTCACTGATCTCTAGCGGTTCCGGCTCAAGTATGTGAGAGGGATCTGGCTGATACTTCCGAAGCATGGAAACATGGAATACGTCATGAACTCTGCCCAGACTGGGAGGTAAAGCTAGACGGTAAGCCAAATCACCAACAGTTTCAGTTATCTCAAATGGTCCCACATATCGAGGAATGAGTTTACCTCCTTTACCATGCCGAATCAAACCCTTGCGAGGAGAAATTTTCAGAAATACCCGGTCCCCCACAGCAAATTTCATATCACGACGTCGCCTATCTGCATAACTCTTTTGCCGGCTCTGTGCTGTAAGCATTCTTTTTCTGATAAGCTGCACCTGATCAATCATTTTGTTCATTTCAGGTAAAAGAGTAGGGTCGATAGTCTTCATCTCACCAACATCATCCCAGTAGAGAGGAGACCGACATTTACGCCCATACAGTGCCTCATAAGGTGCCATACCAATAGTAGCTTGATAACTATTGTTGCAGGGGAACTCTGCTAGTGGCAAATATTTCTCCCAACTTTTACCGAAGTCCAGAATGCAAGCCCGCAACATATCCTCAAGGATCAAGATAGTTCTCTCAGATTGACCATCTGTCTGAGGATGGTAAGCTGTACTGAAATTCAAATTCGTGCCCAAAGCTTTCTGAATCTTCTGCCAGAACTGAGATGTGAATCTGGGATCTCTATCTGATACGATACTCTTTGGAATTCCATGTAGTCGGACGACATTCTCAATATACAACTCTACCAGTTTATCAAGAGAATCAGACTTCTTTTTAGCAATAAAATGAGAAGTCTTGGTCAGTCTATCCACAATAACCCAGACTGAGTCATTACCCCTCGAAGACCTCGGTAAATCGGATACGAAATCCATAGTAATATGATCCCATTTCCAAACAGGAATAGCCAAAGGCTGCAACAACCCTGCAGGTCTCTGATGTTCTGCTTTAACTTTCTGACAAGTAAGACATCGGGCAACATAGTCAGCGATTTCTCTCTTCATATTATTCCACCAGAAATTCTGCTTTAAATCTTTATACATTTTTGTACTGCCTGGATGGATAGTATATCTGGAACTGTGTGCCTCAGCAAGAATATCCTTCTTCAGAGTTGGATCATTCGGAATACAGATTCTACCCTTGAATTTGAGAATACCATCGTCGTGCAGTTTGAAATCCGACTCTCCCCCTTTAGAATTCTCTAAGACTTTCAACAATTGAAGATCAGCCTGTTGAGCTTCTCGAATCCTGGATAACAACAGAGATTGAATCTGCAAACTTGCAAATTGAATACCAGAATTTGAAGTACTAGGCTTCCATAAGCACAATTCTTCCATGAATTCCCAATTCTTGATAATCAAGCTGGCAACAGTAGCCTTTCGGCTCAAAGCATCAGCAACAATATTGGCCTTGCCCGGAAGATAATTAATAGTGCAGTTATAGTCCTCAAGTAATTCCAGCCAACGCCTCTGCCTCATGTTCAACTCTTTCTGTGAAAACAGATATTTCAAGCTCTTATGATCTGTAAAGATTTCAAACTTGTTGCCCCAGAGATAATGACGCCATTTCTTTAACGCAAGGATGATAGCTGCAAGCTCAAGATCATGAGTCGGATAGTTGAGTTCATAAGGCTTCAGTTTCTTGGAAGCATAAGCAATAACCCTGCCATTTTGCATCAATACACAACCCAGACCCTCCTTCGAAGCATCACTATAGATCATCATATTATCATAACCCTCAGGTAAAGAAAGAATAGGAGCGGTAGTCAATCTCTTCTTCAATTCCTGGAAGCTGGCCTCACATTTATCATTCCAGTCAAATACGGTTTTCTTCTGAGTAAGTTGAGTTAAAGGCCCTGCAATCTTAGAGAAATCCTTTACAAACCTCCGATAATATCCAGCTAAACCAAGGAAGCTACGAATTTCCGTGACAGTTTCAGGTCGTTTCCAAGATAACACAACTTCAATCTTCGCTGGATCAACAGAAATACCATCCTGCGAGATAATATGGCCAAGAAAAGCAACTTGCTTAAGCCAGAATTCACATTTGCTAAACTTTGCAAATAACCGATGCTCCTGAAGTGTTTGTAACACAATTCTGAGATGCTGTTCATGTTCCGCCTCAGATTTAGAATAAACAAGGATATCATCAATAAATATGACTACAAATTGATCCAGATAAGGACGGAATATCCTCTGCATTAAGTCCATGAATGCGGCGGGAGCATTAGTAAGACCAAACGGCAAGACAACAAACTCATAATGGCCATATCGAGTTCTGAAGGCAGTTTTAGGAACATCATCTTTCTTAATCCTCAGTTGATAATAGCCCTGCCTCAGATCAAATTTAGAGAATACCCTGGCGCCTTGCAACTGATCAAATAACTCTTCGATTAAAGGCAAAGGATATTTATTTTTGATGGTTACCTGATTAAGACCCCGATAATCGATGCATAGGCGAAGAGATCTGTCTTTCTTTTTAACGAAGAGAACTGGCGCACCCCACGGTGAAGAACTCGGCTGAATGAATCCCTTCTCAAGCAAGCCCTGCAATTGAACTTTCAATTCCTGCAACTCAGGTGGAGCCATTCTGTACGGAGTCCTAGAGACAGGGGAAGTCCCCGGCAACAAATCAATCATGAACTCTATCTCTCTATCAGGCGGTAACCCAGGTAATTCCTCAGGAAAGACCCCCGGAAACTCTCTCACGATAGGTACATCCTTCAATTTCAATTGATCCCCAGGTTGATTAATCAAATAAGCAAGATAAGCCTCACAACCCTTGCTCAATAATTTAGATGCCCTAATAGAAGAAATAATAGGAGTTCCCGTAGATTTTCTACTACCAACTATTTTAAGTACAGGCTGGTCAGGCATCTCTAGATACACAATCTTCTTTCTACAATCAAGCTGGGCATAATATCTACTTAACCAGTCCATCCCCAATATAATTTCAAAGTCATTGAAGGGTAGGATAATCAAATCAGCAGGAAAAACACGACCTTCAATAAATATACTACATGCTCTGCAAATAGACCTAGTAACAAACTTCGGACCCATAGGAGTATAGACCACAATCTCATGCAACAGTTTATCATGTTTCAATTTAGCATTTTGTGCACAAGTAGGAGTAATAAAAGAATGCGAAGCCCCGGAATCAATTAAAACCTTAACGGATTGATCATTAAGAAGAAAAATACCTTCTACCACAGCGGTAGTGTCCGGAAGCTCCTCGGCATCCAAAGCAAATACACGGGCCTGGCCTTGTGGTGGTGGTGCTGCAGCTGGGGCCCTGGTCTGAGAGTTCTGAGCTGATGTCTGACCCCTAGGGTTCTTAAATTTCTGACTGTCTTTAACCCGGTGCTGATCACTGCCGCAACCTATACATTTGTTATGTTTCTTCCAACAAACATCCTCAGTGTGGCCCTGGCGCTGACAGAAGCTGCACTGCTGGTGACGTCTTGCAACAGTGCCTCCCGAAGGAGCTCTGTAAGTAGAGGTAGCTGAACTACCCTGCTGCGAACGGGAAACTGCTGGACGGAACTGACTCTGAGTCTGACTCTGAACTGGTCGTGTCTGAGTCTGAGTAGGCCCTGTGTAACTCTGAGTCTGTCTCGGCTGCGAACTCTGCCCAACTGATACAGCCTGCCCCTGATACCCTTGACTCTGAGACTGAAACCGTTTACTCGATTGACTGGTCTCGGCTAACACATCGGCCTTCCGTTTCTCATATCTCGAGGCAGCTCGGACTACTGCAGCATAGTTAGGAAAATCATTTGAAGACAAGTTCAGCATAATATCTCTCCTCAAACCCATGATGAACCTCTGAATCTTCATGTCCTCCGGCTGAATTAAAGCTGGTGCATAACGGGAAAGCCGAGTAAAAGTAGCCTCGTATTGATCTACCGTCATATTTCCCTGCCTCAAGTTTATGAACTCAGTTTGTCGCCTCTCGCGGGCAACTACCGATATATACTTGTCTCGAAACTCTCGGACAAAATCGGCCCACGAATGATGACCTCCCTCAGCTCCCCATTTCTCACTGATGGTATTCCACCAATCTTCAGCATCACCCTCGAGAAGGAAAGTAGCATAAGTAATCTTCCTGTCATCATGGCACTCCAGTATCGCTGCCACTCTCTCGAACTTTCTTAGCCACATCTCAGCTTTCATATCGTCCGGCTCCCCAAAGAAAGTATAGGCCCCATGATGTATAAACCGATCATACAGATTCCCTCCGGTAGGGCCACTACCTCCGGCTCTCGCAGCCTGATTACCTGCAACGACCCCTGGTTGACCCTGTTGTGTAACAAACTGGGCGATAGTGTTCATAGCTGTGGCCATCGTGGCCAAGATCTGTGCAGTGCTCGGTTCTTGAACCTGCGGTGCATTTTCGGCCACCTCAGCTTCTTGCCCTTGAACCCCCTCGGGTTCTCCACCAACATTCGGATTATCAGCACGACGGCGAGGCCCCATCACGAATAGCTAGAATGCAAAGTGTTATGACAGGTATATATATATGTATATATGCAATTTATAAGTAAACACATAAAGAAGAGTCCAATTAGATTCACATAAAGTCAAGTACATAGGAATTCAAATAAATATTCCACATTCTTGAAGTAAACATAAATCACTAGATCATACTTGACATTCTAGACTCTTGATATTCTATTTCCATGCTAGCATGTTCATTCCTTATTCAAATTTCACTTAGGTCAATCAAAATCAAAGACTCATGTATTCACAAAGTCACATAACAATTCTCTACCCACAGACCGAGAAATTTAACCCGGCTTCATGCAATCTATAGCTCTGATACCACTTAAATGTCACGCCCCGACCCAACCCCCAAGCTAAAGGTTAAGTCCGGACCCGACACACGGACAGAGTCTCCTCTGTACCGTGGACATTCTAAAAACCTGTAAACACTTAAACAAGGTCCCAACAATACAATACAGCTTTTCTCAATTAAACAATAAAGCTATAAGGCCATCCGAGCCTTATAGTACGCAATATCTCCAAAACACACAAGCATGCGAGAACTAGTTGACAGCATAGTCTTATAATCATAACATTCTAGGAAATCAATAAAACAACTTAAGGGATAAAGCATTCTACATCAACTATCCACTCCCAAGCATGCAAGGAAATAAGACAAGAATAAAAGTTATTACAGTTCGTAGACTTTCAAAGCCACAACCCAAACATCTAATCTTCGACTTATACAACAAGCATATACAAAGCCCTTGGGCTACAAAATAGTACATAAAGTAATCAGATGAGTCTTCCACATAGCAACAAAATCATTAACCACCTCAAGTTATCAGACACAGCAACTAAGGTAAAGGCTCGATCTGAACTTCTTCTTCCTCAACTAAATCAACAAGCTGGGGATCACCCTCAGCGTCTCCTGAAACAGATATCGAGGTATGAGCAACCACTGTTGCCCAGTGAGGGATATAGTCCCGGGGCGTGCAATGCAACAGATAATACAATTACACAACGATAACACTTTAACAATTTAAGAAACAATGATAACTTAAATAACCACACAATTAAAAGGATACATTTCAACAATCCCCTATACACCAATCTTCACTGGTCTTCAATCACGATCCACGAACCACGAGCACGATCACGATAAGCCGGCATAACCCCATTCACTCCAGTGGGTGTACTCTGGATGTACCCCGAATCCTACGACCCAACATCCCCTGGAAATCTCCGGACCAGGCGAATGAGGGAATAGGGCACGGAGTCTGAATATCCACCGGCAAGCCCTCTGCCGCCCAGCCGATATTCAACACATCCGCCCCGACACTATGGTTGCGCAACCACTATGCAATGCACTTAACGATGGCAAGTTAATAGCAATAATATAAGCATTAACACATATGAGGATCAACAAAGTAGGTTGACCTCGTTGCAATTAGGATAGAAGCAAATGTAGAAGTTAATAAGCAGTTTACAAGTGAACATATACAAAATAAGCATAGGATTACACCAAAAGCTCCAAACCAACTTAATATCACATATAAACACTCATGAAGTCATGCCGTGGGTTTAGAAATGTGTGACAAACGAAATTGCACTTAAACCCCTTTATTTTACATACTATTTCTCTTCCAAACCCAAGTTAATGATTTCATTTTCAAAGGAAACTCTCCCAACCTTCTAACTAACCCCCAAGGTACCCTCTCAACCCTCTAACTCATTCAAATGCACGCGTTTACCCCGAAAGCCCCAATTTCCCTCTTTTGGCTTTAAACCACACCTACATTGTCCGGGCTTCAAACAAGGGATATCAAGGCATCTATAGCACCTAGGTAGCCTAAGGATACTAGAATTGAAGCCCGAATCCACCCGGAATCGCATTAACCCCGAAAGCCCCAACTTAAAGTCGGCTATTTTCCATTTTTAGGCGATTTAAGGGCAATGCAAGTGTACGGGGCTATTTAATTATCTTCACTAGCACCTAAGGCATCAATTAGAAGCATTAATTCAAGCCAATTCGAGCAATTCCACAAAACCCTAGAAAAAACGTCACTATTCACCCTAAAAATCAAACTAACGATTCTAACCGTTTAAATTGCGAAACGACGGTTCAAAAGTGTTCTCTAGCATTCACATAGATAGTATATTAGCATAGATAACAATTACAATGGCATACAATCATATTTTCAACAAATCAATAAATGAGCAATTATCTAAAAATGCAAAAACAAGTCGTGAAATCCCTCACCACTACGCGTAGGAGCACCTAGGAACCTTGCAAACACCCTACACTAGTTGCTCAAGGCTTGGAGAGGCTTGGTTTGGAGGCTTGGTGAGCAAAATTTCTTCCTTTTTCTCCCTAGCTGCTGTCGGGTTCCTGCCCCTGTTTTCAGCTTTTTATTTTTTTTTCTTTTGCATTTTATGAGCTTAAGTGTTAATATAAAGGGGTTAAGTTGAGGTGGGGTCCTTTGGGTGTTTAAGTGATCTAATAAAATGTGCGTAGTAAGCTTTAAAACGAGCTTAGATGGTAAAATATATGCTAGCTAATTAATTACCTAAGTTAGTTACGTAACACTATTCATTCAACTACTAAAGTCATTTTCTAAACGAGCCTTCCTAACGCCTTAAGCTCAAATGCACATTTTTCCCATTACTTTCACAATTAATATGATTTAATAAAAATGATAATTAACTAATAGAAAGTAGTTTAAAAATGGAGTGAATAGTAGTCACAAAGTCAGTTAATAAGGCATAGAAGTAAATGCGCAAACAAGGGATGCAACAGTAATTAAATGCATGGCTAAAACCCGGGCGTCACAACTTCTCCAATAGTCAAGGATAACTGATCAACTTTCGAAGTCAAATTATCAACCTTGGTATTGACTTCTTCAAGAGTGGCTGGGCGAGATCTGCTCCTTGTAGACGAACTAGCACCTCCAATATCGACCCATGAAGTCCCAACGTCGGCAGCTCTTCCTTCGTTATCTCCTTCATCACTCTCGCTTATGGCTTCATTTTCATCTCCTTCTTTCCCAAGGTCATAGTTGTCGAGATCATCAACTATTTCAGATTGAACCTTACGGAATTAACGTTGCGCAATGTAGACAATGTCGTTATTTTCACAAGCCATGGATTGTCTATCTAGGCAATATTTGTCAAGGAGATAGGTGGAATCATTTAAAGGTGCAAACTGACCAACATGAGCGATATCCCTTAGATGGAAAAGGTGACACAGGATCATCCCATAGGGCAAGGATTTCTTTTTGAAGGCCAACATGTGACTAAGCATAATGTATGGGAGATTGATTTTTACCTTCTTATACATGAGATGCATCACATAGCCCGTGAAGGATGGAATTGTCCCGTCTTTTACAATGCGAGGCATGTTGGCTTGATTCAGGATGTAGAGGAGCAAACGTTTTTCAGCACAGAGTCGATCTCTTTTGGGCATAAATTCTTCCAACCTTCCTGTGCTATCCCACATTGTAATAAACATCTCCGTTGAAGCACTTTTGTGTAGTCCACTTGGCAAGTTAACAGATGTGTAGATTTTGAGACCACTATTTGGAATACCAAACAAGTTAGCCAAGTCCCGTTCACTTACAAATATGTTAACTCCATTAACTCGGCTCTTTATTCCTCACACACCCTCATGTTCACCTTTTACCGCATAAGAATAGAACTCAATAACCCAATGATCACAATTGATATCTTCGAGTCCAAACAAGGGAAGCCATCGTTGATATCGAAGCAATTTATAGGGACGAGTGTTATCCAAAAAATCTGAAGGATCAATACCTTTACCCCATATTATTTCCTTTTTAGAGAAATCTCCCGGTGCGATAACATGGATAGGATCCCATGGGTCAATGGTATGAGGCCTACAACCGGTCTTTCGCTTCTTGGATACTTGTCTAGATGATGCCGTGAATTGAGAAGAGAATTTTCAAGAAAAACAAGAAAAAGCTTGTTTGGAGAATTTTGTCGAACACCTTGTGTGCAAGAGAAGTTTAAAGAGATTTTGATGAAGATTTTGAAGAGAATAAAAAAAAAATTGTGAAGATATTGGTTGATAATTCTTAGGCTTAAACCTTTTTGAAAAGAATAGTTGAAGTAGTGTGAGGTTGAAAGAAGTTTTGATAGAGAAGGTTTAGGAGGTTTTGTAGAGAGAAGAAGTGATTTAAAATGATTAGAGTTGGTGTTATAAAACTTGTGCCTGACAGTGTAGCGGCTGGACGAGGGCAAGCGCACCGGTCGACCGGTGCCAAACCCTCTTTTGCCCGAGGCACGTCCACCAAATGAGGGTATGTCCACCGGTTGACCGGTGACAACTCCCTCTTCCGATGGTGTACTTTCTGCCAGGAAGTGCATCTTACCCCACAAAAAAAACTTCAAGTTGCATTTTCAACACATTTTAAGCATGCCTAAATCCCTTCTAATCACACAAAATTGACTCACATGCAATGGTTTGGTAAAAATATCAGCTAATTGATGCACGAAATTAACAAAGTTAAGCACAACATCCCCTTTTTGAACATGATCACATATGAAATGATGCCTAATTTCAATATGTTTTGTTATAGAGTGTTGGATGGGATTTTAGTAAGATTAATGGCACTTGTATTGTTGCATTTAATAGGCACATTATCGTACACAAGTCCATAGTCTAGCAAATTTTGTTTCATCCAAAGAATTTGAGCAACACAATTTCCTGCAGTTACATATTCAGCTTCGGCCGTAGAAAGAGCTAAACTATTTTGCTTTTTACTAAACCACAAGATTAATGAATGTCCTAGGAATTGACAACATCTACTAGTACTCTTCCTATCTACTCGATCTCCTGCATAATTCGCATATGAATATCCTATAAGTTCAAATGATGTGTCTTTCGGATACCATAATCCTAAGTCTATAGTCCCCTTAAGATATCTAATGATTCTTTTTACGGTATTTAAGTGAGACTCTTTAGAACAAGATTGAAAACGAGCACATAAGCACACAACAAATACAATATCGGGTCTAGAGGCAGTTAAATAAAGAAGGCTTTCGATCATACCTCGATATTGCTTTTCATCTACTTTGTTACCTTCCTCATCTTTGTCAAGCTTGATTGATGTGGACATTGGTGTACTCATTTTTTTTTGCTAATTTAAGCCTAAACTTTTTGATAAGTTCTCTAGTGTACTTGACTTGATTGATGGAAGTACCCTCTTGTGTTTGCTTGATTTGGAGTCCGAGAAAGAAATTCAACTCTCTTATCATACTCATCTCAAATTCTTTGTTCATACACTTAGAGAAATACTCACAGAGAGATTCATTAGTAGCACCAAAGATTATGTCATCATCATAAATTTGGACAAGCAATATATCTTTGCCTTTTGTTTTAACAAAAAGAGTGGAATCTAATTTGCCTCTTGTGAACCCCTTTTAAAGAAAATAATTGCTAAGCCTATCATACCATGCTCTAGGTGCTTGCTTAAGGCCATATAATGCCTTATCTAGTTTATATACATGATTTGGCAAGTTAGAGTCTTCAAATCCAGGTGGTTGTTTCACATAAACTTCTTCCTTGAGATATCTATTTAGAAATGCACTTTTTACATCCATTTGATATAATTTAAAGTCCATAAAACATGCAAAGGCAAGAAGCATACGAATGAATTCAAGTCTAGCTACGGGAGCAAAGGTCTCATCATAATCTATGCATTCTTCTTGATTATACCCTTGAGCCACTAGCCTAACTTTGTTTCTAGTTACAACTCCGGATTCATCTAGCTTATTTCTAAAAACCCATTTTGTACCAATTATAGGATAATCCATAGGTTTTTCAACTAGATGCCATACTTTACTTCTTTCAAACTGATTTAATTCTTCTTGCATGACAATTATCCAATCTTAATGATCTAAAGCTTCTTTAACATTTTTAGGCTCTACTTGAGAAAGAAAAGAAACATGTTCAAAATAAGCATTTAGATTGGAACGAGTTCTTACTCCCTTTGAAGGATCACCAAGAATTTGATCATTTGGGTCTCTTACAAATTTCCAACATTTTGGTAGATCATCATTTGTTGTAGCTTCTTGATCATTTTGCATTGGTTTTACATTGCCTTGTGGATTTACTAGAGCTTCACTATCCTTTGAGGTTTGACCCTCTTCAACATTTGTCTTATTTGGATCACTTGAGGTTCCCTCATTGCCAATGGTTGTAGGTAAGATTTGAATATTAACTTCGGAAGCACCTATATTATCATCATTCTTTTTTGGGCCAAAATGATTAGTTTCATCAAAATGCACATGAATAGACTCTTCGATAAGCATATTTCTTTTGTTAAAGACTTTATAAGCTTTGCTTCTTGAAGAGTAACCCATAAAAAGTCTTTCATCCGATTTAGAATCAAAATTTTCAAAATGTTCTTTTGTATTCAGGATGAAACACTTACAACCAAATACTTTAAAATGAGACACATTTGGTGCTCTACCTTTCGATAATTCATGGGGTGTTTTCTTTAGAAAATGTCTAATTAGCACACGATTTAGCACATAACATGCGGTATTTACGGCTTCACCCCAAAAATATGTTGGCAAGTTGTTTTCTTTCAACATTGTTCTTGCCATTTCTTGTAATGTCTGGTTCTTCCTTTCTACTACCCCATTTTGTTGAGGAGTTCTAGGAGCCAAAAAATTATGTTCAATGCCACGTACTTCACAATAGTCCATGAAAGATGCATTTATAAATTCGGTGCCTTGGTCACTATGAATGCAATTTATGTAATAGCCTTTCTCATTTTGCACCTTATTACAAAGTTTAGCAAATTCATTGAAGGCATCATTTTTATGTGCAATGGGTTTCACCTATGTAAATCTAGTGTAATCATCTATAATAATATAGACATATCTAGATCCACCTAGGCTTGCCACATCTATTGGACCAAAAAGATCCATATGTAATTTTTGTAAAGCTCTTGATGTGGTTACCTTGCTAATTGTTTTGAAAGATGTTTTGTGTTGTTTTCCAAATTGACATGCATCACATAAATGGTCTTTTTGAAATCTAGTCTTAGGAAGACCTATGACAAGTTCTTTTCTAGAAAGCTTAGCAAGTAAATCCATGTTAGCATGACCAAGTCTTCTATGCAATAACCATGAGTCTTCATTAATGGTAATTAAGCATGTCACATTTTGACATTTCAATTCATAGAAATTGATCACATACACATTATTACATCTATTTCCAACAAACAACACATTATCGTCTTTATCATACACCTTGCAACAAGTAGATAAAAATTCAAATCTAAATCCATTATCACAAAATTGACTTACACTTAATAAATTGTGTCTAAGACCTTTAACATACAAGACATCATGAATGGATAAGGAGTTTATATCTCCTATGCTACCCTTACCAATGACTTTGCCTCCTTCATTTCCTCCATAGCTAACTTTACCTTTGAAATCTTTGTCAATCTCATAAAAGAAAGAGACATCTCCTGTCATGTGCCTTGAGCACCCACTATCAATAACCCAGGTATCTTCATACTTCACCTTTAGGGAAACCTCATCAACTCTAGCCATGAAGCACACAAAGTTGGCCACTTCAGTTTCACTTCCACTTTCATCACCGGTTGATACATCATCCCCAACACAAGCCTTCATTGCCTTTTACTTCCCTTTGATCAATTTTGGACATTTTGCTTTGATGTGTCCCGGTTTGTCACAATTGAAGCATTTTATCTCCTCTTTGGTCTTTTCAAATTTCTCTTTGAGTCTTCTCTTAACTTTGTTGTTGATGGGCTCATCTTTCTTCATCTTTTTGTATTTTAAGAACTTCTTGAAATTCTTTGCAAGAAGTGCAAGTTTATCATGATCACTATTATCTTTGTCTTCATCAATTGATTGAGATTGAGCAATAAGAGCAAGTGATTTCATTGTCTTCTTTTCTTATTCATCTCGTATTTTTTCTTGATTCAATACAAGTTCCTCCATCTCAAGGTTGTAAATAAGCTCGTGTACCATAATCTTGGAAAGATCGGTTGATTCTCTAATTGATGTCACCTTTGGTTTGTACTCTTTTGGAAGAGCCATAAGAATCTTCCGGTTGAGTTCTTCATTTGGATACTTCTTTCCAAGAGCACTCAAGTTGTTTACAATTTTGGAGAATCTTTGATGCATTTCATTTAGTGACTCTCCAGCCTTCATACGAAACAACTTATACTCATGAATGTGAAGATCAAATTTGGTATTCTTCACTTGAGATGTTCCTTGATAAGACATGTGTAGCATCTTCCAAATCTCGTGAGCGGTTTCACATTGACTCACATGACTATACTTGGTTTCGTTTAGAGCACAATAGAAGATGTTCTTGGTTCTTGAGTTCTTGGTCATCATGATAATGTCTTGATCATTGAACTCTCTCCTTTCTTTGGGCACTTGAATTGTTTTGACTTTCTCGACTCCACTTGCACTTGGAGCATCTTTGATCGTCACCTACTTCATTGGAACATAAGGACCATCTTCTACTAGTGACCATAGATCATAGTAAACGGATTGTATGTATGTTTCCATCTTGTTTTTCTAATAATTGAAATTAGTACCTATAAACAATGAAGGCCTATTAGTGGAGTAACCTTCAAAGTAAGGAGATGTAGTATTGTTTGCCATTTATCTTTTCTTTGCTAAATGTTAAATTATATGCAAAGTCCTAGCTCTTGATACCACTTGTTGTCCCTTAATTAAACCTAAGAGGGGGGGGGGGGTGGGGGTGAATTAGGTTATATAGACAATAATACTACTTTTTTGATTAGGCAATATACTAGCAATGATTAATCAAAAACAATCCTAAATAGATATGCACTCTAGCAATATAGAATGTGAGTGAGACAATTTATCAAACACTTGGTGAGCATAAAATAATGCAATGAGAGAGTTGAGAGAAAGAGATTATAAATCGCGATTTTAGTGTGGTTCGGCCCCCGCCTAAGTCCACGACCTAAGCTCCCCGCTTAGGATTTCAACAATCTTCACTATGGTGGCTCTTCAAATGTTGGTGAGTTCACAAACCAACTACAATGATAGTTCAAGCTTTTACAATAGAAAAACCCTTCTCAATACAGAGCTTTAACTTTAACACCTTTGACAAGGAAATCCTTCCTTTCAAAGTGTTTAACTCTCTCTTTTGATAAGTGTTTGAGATTCACAATAAAAAGCCCTATTTTAGGGTAGATGAATACAATGAATGCTCCTATCTCAATATTGCTTACAAATTCTTGCTCAAGTATAGCTCAATAGTGATTCGAAGATAAAGATAATTAAAGAACTCAAGAGTAATTGCTTTGAATCAATGAATTAAAGTTTTGCAATTTAGAGACATTAATAGAAGCTGAAAATAGGTGTAATAAATGCATCCCAACGTTCATAAAATGACTATTTTTTGAATTAGTGTTTTGGCCCGACCAGTCGACCCTTTTGTCGCCGGTCGATTGGGTCGACCGGTCGAGAGATCCTCGTCCGGTGGACAGGCCTCGGGCGGACGACCCTTTGGCCACCGATCGATCGGTCGCCATGGGGTCGTCCGATGGGATCAAAACTATCAGAGTTGGGTTTTTAAAAGTGTTTCTTTTGAGTATCTTTTGTAAGACATTTTTCAAATATTTCAAAACAATATTTGAGAATCATTATTAAGCATATACCATTTGCAAGATCCAAAAACCCCAGTCAAGTCCCAACCGGTACCCCTTATGACTTTCGTCTACATCTTTATAACTCCATCTTCTTTCTTCAAATCTTTTCCTTGAGTTGATGGATGTTCTTCTTCCTTCTTCAGCTTGATGAACTTGGAATTGGAGTCAATTTTAATTCATCTCTGCTTATGCACACTTAACAAACTCATTAAATACATTTATGGTTTGTAATCATCAAAACCAAGATTTAGAAGCCCTTTAGGCTAACAGCCATAAAATAAAGCCCGGTAATTAAAATAAGGATTTATCCTAAACAGTGACCCAAAAGCTAACTGGGCCGAAGTCCAATTGATACGACCAAGTCAAATGGCTTGACGTGTGGATGACCAATTTAAAGGCGATCACAACAAACTCAACAAACATGCTCCTAAGAGCTCGAAAATCATAGGGGGTACTTCCCACGTATATCATGGGCTAATCTCAGTACCTCCATAATAAGAATGCAAAATGTCATATTTTTCTCCCTTAATGTTTAATATTTTACACTTATTTGATGTCTAAATGCACTCATTATTTTTATATTTTGATTTAGGTTGCAAATGAAGGCGTTAAGTGCAAAACGAAACTAAATCGCACAATTCTGGACAATTTCAACATTGCTTCATTTTCTGGCAATAACTCTCTCATCTGAGATTTGATTGAGACGATTAAAGATGCCGTGGAAAACCAAGAAGAAGATCTACAACTTTCATGTTTTTAGTTTTGAGAGATACGGGCTACATGAAGGTTGAAATTGGATGTGAAGTTGTTGCACCTGTACCGTTCGACGTTCTGGAATGTTCCTTATCTAAAAGCTTCTAGTAAATGGTAGAGGAGGCGGTGCATGAAAATTACAGCTATTTTAGCTTTCCTAACTGTATTAGGACTATTCTAGCTGATTTAAGGCTTTCTTAATTGTATTAGGACTTTACTTTACCTTTAATATTTTCCTTATTCTATTTAGATTAGAATTCCGTTATTTTAGGAGATTTTGTAAGCTTCACAGACTATAAATAAGGGAAGAAATAATAAGATTTCAACCTCTCTCTCCCCTCTTCTCCTTTGAAATTTCTTTATAACCTTGCGATGCTAAGCTTTTATTCTTGGTTGAAGGAAACTGAAGCCTCAATATTAAGAAAACTGTGAGATCTAATTATTTTTTATTGTTCAATTTATTCTTTAAGTATTGAATGTTCTTCTGTGTTATTTACATAATTCTTTCATTTAATTGCTAGGGTAGCCAACTAGTTTATTATTCGTTATAATCTACTAATAAATTAGATATCAAATCCGTAATTATTTGATCCCTCTAACTTGCGAAGCGACTAGGATTTAATGATTTGCTGCGTTCGAGATTATTAAATCTTAGGATGAACGTTCAACTAAATTAAATGCAACCACTTGTGCTTGTTAACAAGCTTCATCGATCTCTCTATTTCTTAAGGCTGCTACTAGATTAAACCTTTAGCGCTTGTCTTTGGTTGTTTAGTGATTAGGGTTAATTAGGTCGCGTGTATTTTGATTAACTACGACCAAGGAGAGATAGGGAAATAATTTCAATAGTGAATATTTAAAGTTTGACTTGATATATACTTGCATCAATGATCAGTTAGAAGATTCCGATGGTGGATGTTGACTTAGACCAAGGTTTGTTCTTTTGATTAATTTTGACACTTTAATTTGAATTTTTTTTTATTTATCTTTTTCTTTTTGTGCGTTAAATTTAAACCCCCCAACGTTGTTCACGTAGCATAAAATTAAGCTAGATATTTTCTGTGGGAACGATCCTTACTCGCACTATTACATCTATCTTTAGGAGTATAGGTTTCATTTTTGGTTGCCTACGACAGCACACCAAATTTTGGTGCCGTTGTGGGGGAGTTATTCTCGTTGATTTTTGTGCTTCTAATCTTTATTTTGTTCTGAAATTTGAAAAAATAATATTTTTTATCATTACAGTTTTAACAATTTTCAATATTTTGGTAGAATTAGGCCTCAAATCTGTACTTTTTTGAAGGAAAACGATGTTCTGACCAAGACTTATTAGTCGATAGGACTTACGAGCCCCACTTTCTCGAGGCCAAATTCAATCGTTTACTAGGGTTTTTAGGCGTTTTTGTGTAGATTTTTAATTGTTCTTATTATTCTAGATTTCTTTTTCCTACTTTATTTTTCGTGGTTTATCAGCGTTTCCTTGATTGTATGACTTTTACTCCATCTACTAATCAAGGTGACTTGCAGTACGATCCAGAAATAGAAAAAACTACGCGCATGTTAAGGAAGTGTCACGCCCAAACCCGGTCCTTCGGAAACCAAGCCTGGTCGCGATGACACAAGGATATTATAACGCCTGTAATATGAACAACCAACGCAACAAAGAATACACAACATACATTCTCCAAAATTCGCATCATTCATATACAACATCACTTCAATATTCTCTTGCGGAACACACTAAATATTCATACATTCATTTGGGCAAAAGTAGACAATACTTTCATAACCAAGCATAATTGAATATAAACATACGACAAGCCATAAGCCTAATTAGTTGTGATCATGATCCAACATGACCAACCCTATAGATACATCAAAAGAAGCTAGGCTTCACAATATTTCAAACTAGCCATGTACTAAACCATGCATAACAACTACTGAAACAAGTAAAACATAGTTTCATAGTTAAGTACATCAACTACTCATGAAACACATGATCAATCTCACTATTTCCTTCTTCACGCACATAATCAACATCATGTACACCTGTAACATGCATTAAAGAGGAGTGAGCTAAACATGCTAAGTCAGGGAGCGATAAAAAGAAGTTTGAAATCTTTAACTTGAAATCGTTTTGAACACATTAGAAACAACATATCACATAGCAACCACGTATTCACATTCGCTTAACAACCTTGCAATGTTCACACTAAACAACACATTAAGAAGTTACCGTTTAGAACACTCGTTGAAGGTGACACCTTATAACTCCGCCATGAACTCAACACTTCTCTCGCCCGTGTGTGTAGTCATGATGTACACGATCCTACGACCAATCTCACCATGGTCTTCACCGACCATATAAGAGAAAGGACTAGTACATGGTAGTCATGCAATTACTGGCAAGCCCTATGCCGCCTAACACGACACGACTCTATCATGATGAACGAAGGTTGCAACCTGACACTTCATATCACATCTCATAACACATTCATTAATCAACAAGACATCCACTACTCAACAACACATCCATTAACTCAACAACACATTCATTAACTCAACAACTCATACATTATCTACAACTAAGCTTCAACAACTCATATATCTAACACATTAATACCAACATAAGAACATGATCTCTACAACACATTAACACCACGTAAACTCATAAAAACATAACCTTATCATATTAACACCAATTAAACCTTAAAAGAATATGATCTTTACAAATGAACTCCAACTTTTTAACAACATTTAACCAACCTATGAATCTCTACAACACATAACCTCAACACAATCAATATAACAACTAATTACAATGCATTATGAACCCATTACAACAACAAAACCAAGCATTAAACAAGCCAAACATGCCAATCTCTAAAAATGCACCAAAGTTGGAATTTTTAGAAATTCATTAAAATAAACCTCTAAATTCACCCAATTCACTCCAAAGCCATGAAATCATATCCCAAACACATATATATAATCATAAACACCAAAGCTAACTCAATTTCTCAACTTTCAAATAACAAAGTTGGCATAAATCCAACTATTTTACCCCCAACAAGTTTGTATTCATATATAAAGCTCTCAAATCACTACTACAACATATATTCATCTCTACAAGCATTTATAACACAATTATACAAGATTTTCATGGATCAAAGTAAGCATACACATGCAAGAACTTGAAACCCTTACCTTAAAATTGTTGGAAAAGACTAGATATGGCAAGAACTAGCCATGGAGAATAATATTTGAGCTATTTCCACTTTGATTTAGCTTTGAAATGCAAGATTCACCTTAAAAAATGATCAAAACCTAGTTTTTTATTTTTCTCTATTTTTCCCTTGCTTGGCCGACCCCTCAAGATGATTCTAGCCTATTCTTGTGTTTTTCTAAGTGTTATAACTTGTGTAGGTGTTGTATATTAAATATGGTAGTCAAACCAAGTCAAATAAATTAAATAAACTAAGTCAAACATGGCAAAAGTTGGTATACTATGCATTTTTCTATCTTGTTTTTATGTATATAATTTATTTTTAGGAGTAAAACTAGTCAAATATGGTAGACTTAAATAAATAAGATTATATTTATATGTATAAATATGATTTAGATGCAAATATGATATATTAAAAATACGTAAACACATAATTAGCACATAATACTACCAAATAATGTTTAAAATAAATAAATGCACATATAATGAAATGCTCGGGTCTCATAGAGTTCATTTCGAATTTTATGGCTTCTACCCAATAGGTTTTACCCCTTCAGGTGGATCAACCAATGTCCATACATTGTTGACTTTCATGGAGTTCATTTAAGATTTTATGGCTTCTAGCCATTGCTCATAGTCAGGGTGTTGCATAGCCTCTGAGAATGTAGTTGAGTCATTATCACAATGACTAACCTCTACAACCTCGCATTTCTGGATTAGGAACCCGTAGTACTTATCTGGCTTGCGAGTGATTCTACCAGATCTTCTTAATGGTTGTATAACACGATCAGTGCTGGTCATAGGTTCCATGACTTGACAGACTTGCGGATTATCTTTGATCTCGTCAAAATCAGCCTTTATCCTACTATGCCCTTCGAGGTGGAACTCTTCTTCCAAGAACTGGGCATTTCTGGCCACGAACACTTTCTGGTCAGAAGGATAGAAAAAGTAATATCTTCTAGTCTCCTTGGGATATCCCACAAACCTACACTTGTCAGATCTTGCATCCAACTTTTTAGCTTCTTGTTTCTTAACATAGGCGTAATACCCCCAAATCCTGAGGTACTTAACACTTGGTTTGCGACCCTTCCATATCTCATATGGTATTCTCGAAACTGATTTAGAAGGAACTTCATTTAAAATGCAGACAACAGTATCCAGAGCATATATAAGACCCAACACGAGACCCCATGTACATTACATCATCTACCATTCATTCGTATCATTTGATATGCATTTATATCATTTAACGTGCATTTAAATCGTTTTACACGCCTTGATATTGTTTTACGTTCACTTTCTTTGTTTTATGTGCATTATGTACCTATACATGCATTTAAGTGTTTTAGGTATCATAGACCTTAATTGAGTTTCACCGAGTAACACTTAGGAACTAAATTAGTTTGTTTTGAACTAAAGGGAAAACTAGAAGATAACACTTGGTTAAAAGGGAAAAAGGGTCATTAGTCTAACTTAAAATATTCTACCTAACTTCTAATCTTCAAAACACAAAACAAAAACAATACACAAACACAAGCCACAACCAACCAAAAAGATAAGGAAAGAAGAGAGAATGAGAGAAGAAAAGAAAGAAGGAAGAGAAGAAGGAAAGATCAAGGCATTTCAACCAATTCCAAGCTAGCCTCTTGCATTTCCAAGCCATTCCTTGCATTTTTAACATCACTCTTTGCATTCAAACTCAAGATTTAAGGTGAGGGGAGTTTTCTAAAATTTTGTAAAGTCATATGAGCATGCTATATGTTCTATGTATATATATACTGAGCTTGAACAAACTTGCTATGCGCCTATTACGTGAATTTAACTTGGCATTAAGCACTTAGGGTTTCAAGACTATGTGGTGATGTTACTACTTCCTTGTTCTTGTTTTTATAGGTTAGAATAATGTTAGGATGTGAGATTTGTGCATGAAGTAGAGTAAACAACATTAAGTGACAATTCTTGGTTATGAGCTATGTACATGTTGTGATAGTTGAGTTTATACCTTCTAATTGATTCCTTATTGGAACCACTTAGTTGTTGGTAGATATAGGTGATCAAGGGTGATTGTAACTTAGCCTACAACCCTCATGTATGTTATTGCAACCCAATATGAGGTCTAAAAAAGCACAAGGGCGTGCATGAATATGTTATCGAGTCTGATTGAGTGCATCCGGTTGAGTCACTCGACCGGATGACTCGACCGAAAATCTCGGGTCACCATCCGGGTGAGTAGATCTGGTCGAGTCACTCGACTGGATGGGTTTTGCTTTGCTTTGTGGTATTTTTGCTTTGAGGGATTGTTGCTATGAGCCCAAGGGATGAGGTATGGGGTAATATGACATATTAAAGCCTTTATGGTAGTAGTTTTAGTATCGCATATTAGGTTGTGTAGATAAGGTTCACTTGATACATCTTGAATTCCTTATGAAGTTCTTGAGCATCATTACTTGATAATGTGTGCATACAGGAGGACACCTATTTTGTTGCCCTCCCTCTTATTGTTCATTTGTATTATATGCAAATATGATTGGATTATGTGCACGCGGTAAGATTGCAATAATTCTTTCGGGTATGGTGGCGTTCGTTTTCCCTAGGGGGCATCGAGATTGCCAGTAGGTCACGACTACCATGGTCCCCATTCCCCTTCTTGCTTGGACCCTAGTCCTTGGAGATGCGGGTCGTAGGGATTTGGGTATATCTGGATTACCTTTCAGATTGGAGTAAGGGGATAATATTGTGGACAAATTCAAGGCTGGCCATCTCCAGCAACTGCAAGAATAACTGTATCCTTTTAATGTTATATGTTACCACTCTTGCTTAGGCCCTAGTCCTTGGAGAGTTGGGCTATATGTTATTGTTACCATGTTTAATTCCATATCTTGCTAAATGATTATATGTGCATGGCATAGTTTTCTAAATTATTTTAAAAGGATAAAACACTTGCAAAAATCCTCTTTCCCGTTGTCCCTCACTTAGCTAAATGTAGCTCACCATTCTTTCTAACAATTTCATGTGAGGCTGACCCGAGCCGACTCTATGGGTTGAGGGTGAAGCCATATTATGTGATGATACCGACTTTTGCCTGATATGATTCATGCTTGTTTTGAGGATGTTCTTCTTGTTGTACTAGAACTGATTATGTATTTGTATAACTTGATGTATAGTAACTATTCTTTTGGATAATCGTGGGATGTAACTAACTTAGTAGGCTATTCTTTTGAGACCTAGAGGATGCTGAATGGGTTTATATCATGTATACTTCGATGAATCTAGGTCTTGTATATATGAACAGGTGAATGAAATCGTCAAGTGCCCCAGAGGTCGGGCAACCTCTTGAAGTTCTTTGTGGTATATAAATGTATGTAAGGTTATTGATTGATGATTTTACAAGTGATAAGTTATAGACAGGTCACGTTCCAGCCTTTGCCAAGAGATGGGTCGGGGTCGGGGCATGACACCTTGAGGTGGTATCAGATCTAGCTTTAGTTAGTGTAGAACTAGCCTTAGTTAACATAACCCAGGTTTTGAATAAAGGTCCCTCGGTAGGTGTCTTAACATAAATAGGTCTTAAGTGATTGTGTGTGTGAAAACCCCACTTTCCTGCTTATCTTGTTTTACGTGTTATACCTCGTTTTGCGTGCATATGATCTGTTTATGTGCTATAGGACCTAGAAAGTTATAATTTTGATGTCAATACTCCTAATACGTGCTAAATGTGCATTCATGAAATTTTCATCAAAAACGGAGTCAGAAATTTTATCGTCGATTTTCAGTGAATAGTGTTTTCGAAACACGTCCGCTATAATTTTGAAACTGGTCTTTTTAACCCTTCTAGACCTAGTCCACGGACTTTAATAGACCTGTGTTTGATGAAAACGGTTTTAAAATCGGCTTAAGAATTTATTAGGGTTTTTACACCGACTTTTGCGAAAATCGAGTTTTAAGCCGACTCGGGTGAAATTATTGGATTGTAAAACTTCTTGTCACCTAAAAATAATCCACTTGAGATATCTTGGGGTTTGTATAATTATTTTTAACTTGGTGAGCACTAAAATGCAATTAAAGTCATTAAAAACACAAAAATACCTATTAAAATTAACTTTGACTTTAATTAATTATTTGACATTATAAGCTAATGTCCTCAACACACACTCACACAACACAAAAACACCATCACACACACACACAAGGCCGAGAGAAAAGAGGGAGAAAAGAGAAGAGAAAAACTCAAGCTTTCAATCCAATTTTTCAAAGAAAAACCTAGTTTTTGTCCGTGAAACTTCGCACCGACTTGGTTTCTGCTTGTTGGGCACGCATAGCACGCATTCCTAGGCTTATATCGCATCTAAGGTGAGAGAAAAATTCTAGATCTCAAAATGTCATTTTTGTGTTTTTGCGTATAAATGAAGATTGAACCGTTAGAATTGAAATCTGATGATAGATTATTGCTCCTTGCATGCTAGGGATCATTATATACTAATACTACGAATTTCTGTCGGATGTAGCATAATTTTTATTTTCCGGGTATTTAATTTTGAATAAAATGTTCAAAGTTGATTTAATTGAGTTGTGTTGATCGAAATCGATTGCCGTCGATTTCTAAATACTTGATAATTACGTGTTAGCGCTGTTGTAATGCCGAATTTTCGATTACATTGTTCGTGTGAAAATCCGGAAAATCCAGCCATGACATCTTAGGATTTTAGGGTTATCGGGCATGATTTGGAGGTGTTATGGTGGATTTCCGAGAGGGCTAATGTAGTAGGTTGAATGGGTGAGTGATAGGAACTGATTTGGCAATGTTTGGATTAGTAGATTGTAAGTTATGAATTTTAGAAGTTTAGGTTGTCATTCTTTAATTTCTTGAACGATGCCTTAGATGGTTGGGTAGTGTTCGAGTGATGAATGGTGAGTTGTTGATGAGTAATTTAAAGTTTAATTAAGTATATTATGCATGTCCGGTTAGATGGCCTACTTTGTCATCTAACTACGTTGTTTGTTGTTTAATTTAATATTGATGTTATATTGATGTTATTGATTGATTATTATTGAATGCGGGAATCGGGCACTCTTGTTGCTGATCTCCCAATTGATTGATTGATTGATGATTGATGATTATGGAGTCTTGGTATGTGTGTGCCACCTCTCGGGCAGCGTCGGGCTGTCGGGTTGATAACGGCATGACTGCCATAGGCTACCCCCAGCTCGCATGACGGAGGTGTCATGGAGGGAGGGGCTAGTGAGGTACCTCGGGTGCGTGAGTAATGAGGAGTTATAAGAAGAACGGTTGAGATCGTGATGGCGTTTGGAGCTACACCAAATAGAGTATCCTTATTGATTGGTTATATAGTTATGTGATGATAGCTTTATTTATGTTGTTGTGTGTTTACTTGCTCAAAGGACTAAATCCAAGGAGCGTAGTGAATACTATCGAGATCTATCGGATCCTCACTGGGCTTATGTATATAAGCTCACTCTCTATTATTGCATGTTTTCAGGTGTACTTTCACAAGATTACGGGTACGTGCCTCCTGAAGAGGAGAATGTGGAAAACGTGCCTTTCGTGGATGAGTCATATGTCCCTGAGTCTTATCCATGATTCTATGTTGTTAAACGTCATGTATATTAGCTTAATGGACTTTTATATGCTTTACGGTTCTTAGTGTAATAGTTGTTGAAAAGATGATGATCCAAACGATGTTAATTTAGTGGCTTTCTTTTGTCTATGGTTAAGTTGTAGTTGTGTCTCAACTTACTTTTGAAATGTATGATAAAGTTGAGGTATTGTATGTCATGTTGGAACGGAGGCGTATAACGAGGATGTTTTATTGTATAATATGGTTGTGTTGTATGTTGTTGTTTGTATTGAGGAATTACTGGATGTATGATGTTTTATGAGGTTGGTTTAGAACCTCGGAAATCTGTTTACTGTCGTTATGCCGCCGAAATTCCGTTGCGTCCTGACTGATTATAGGTGGGGTCGAGTTGGGGCGTGACAGTGTGTAACTATGAAACTTATGTGCTTCTGTGTGATCCTATATGCCTAACGTACTATAATTGCTTCTTGCTTATGTGAAACCTACTTGTTAGATATAACGATATTACATGTATGTTAGGGGTACTAGTGGTGCATGGGTTCATGTCTCATCTAATGCATGCATGCCATATAACTGTGGATGGTATATATATCTATAGATGGCAGGACCAAGTACTCGCTAGAACACAGGGGCTCAGGGAACAAATAATGTTGATCAAGCTAATCCTTGAGTGGCAATGTTTAATATGATGACAACTGCCATTGACCGCATGAGTCGAGTTATAGAGCAACAAGCCACGGGTGGTGTAGGTAACAATAACAAAAGTAGAACTTGCCTAGAGATGGGTCAGGGTCGGGGCGTGACAACATAACCACAGAACAAAAGAGGCAAATCGGTGAAACCCATCATAGACTTGACCTTGTTAAACAGAGTCTTGTTCTTTCTCTCAAACACACCATTGTCCATTGAGGGAGAATTCCTTTCTCTTTGAGATAGGTAAGAAACTCATCGCTTAAGTATTCACTACCTTGATCTGATCAAAGTGTTTTAATACTCTTGCCTTTTTGTTTCTCTACTTCATTCCTGAAGCACTTGAATGCTTTGAAGGTTCCGACTTGTACTTCAACAGGAACACATACGTATACCTTGATAAGTCATCTATAAAGGTGATGAAATAAGTGAAACCTTCTCTGGCCTATACTTGAAGTGGTCCATATACGTCCGTATGTACCAACTCTAACAATTCTATAGCTCATGCGCCTTTTCCTAAGATAGGTGCCTTGGTCATTTTACCCTTGATACACGACTCATAGGTTGGATAGGACTCAATACTATAGTCCCCAAGGAATCCCTCCTTGGCCAAACGTTTGAGGCGTTTCTCATTGATATGACCGAGTCTACAGTGCCAGAGATATGATTTATTCACTGTAATATCTCTTGGACTCTTCCGATCAATCAATAACACAATTTCTATTTGCAGGAGAATATAAACACCATTTGTAAGTTCACTACACATAAATAAATGACCATTAAGAAAGGCAGAACAACTATTGTTTGTAATCTATTACCGAAATTATATTTCTAACAAGACTGGGAACATAATAACAATGCTTCAAAAACGACTTTCTATCAAATGGTAAACTAAAAGAAACAGAACCAATAGCTAATGAAGAAACTTCAACCCCATTTACTACGTGCAAGTTCCTCTTATCATCTCCAAACTATCTACTGACGTCTAGACCCTACAGAGAATTATAAATATGGTGAGGACTTCCGGTATCCAATACTCAAGTAGATGTATCACAAATAGTCATGTTCTGGTTTATCATAAATATACCTGAACCTGAAGCATCACCATGCTTCTATTGTGCTAAGGTGGCAAGGTATTCTCTGCAATTCCTTTTTGAGTTGGAATCTTTTTCTTCACACCATTGCCCTACTGCTTGAGTTGGTTCTTCTTTTTCTTGGTTTTTTCGATTTTACCCTTGCCTTTTCCCTTCCCCTTGGGCATAGAAGATCCACCCGTCAGCATAACTAGGGCCTTGTCCTTCTTCTGTTGCTCGAATGTCCTTAGCATGTTAAACATCTCTGTGAGCTCAACGTCTAGCTTATTCATGTGGAAGTTCATGCCAAAAGGACTGAAGGACTCCGGAAGAGACTGCAGGATTAGGTCTTGATACAACTCATTGTCCATGACCAATCCAAAGGATAAAAGCTCATAAATCTGACAAATCATTTTTACTACATGATCTTCAATCAACGCCCTTTCAGTCTTTCTTGACCGGAATAGGGCCTTGGATAGCTCATATCGCCTTGCCTTGGAATTAGTGCTGAACATGTATTTTAGACGGACATCCATCTCTTGAGGTGTGAGGTTCTCATATTACCTCTGGAATTCCGAACTCATCGCTGCAAGCAAAAGGCACTTGACTTGAGTCGTATCATTTTGATACTTCTCGTACAACTCCCTATCTTCAGCTGATGACTCCTCTGTGGGAGGGTGCAAACCATGTGCTGTCTAATATGTATGCCAACTTCTCTGTTGACAAGACCAGCACGAGTTTTCAGCGCCAATCTTCATTGTTGGCTCCTTTAGTCAACTTGTCAGTATCTAAGATACTTCACAGTGACAAAGTGCCTGCCATTTGATATATTGATTTGAAATGTACAAGATAAACAAAGTAAATTCAGCATCTTGTTAATTTTAATCTCCAAAAGGTCTGGACTTTAACCTATTGGTCTCCCACTATTTTTCACTACTCACACTACCATCATGGTGTGTCCGTGAGCCTCTCTTGGCCTTAAGGTGGGGTTAGGACCCATTCTCGATTACACATACCCCTTTGGAGGTAAGGACTAGGCATGCATACCAGAATGGTAGGTCATTTTAGCCAGTTGTATCTCTATACAATTCCTAACTTGTTTAGCCCTTCAAGCATAGACCCCTAGGAGGTAGGGACCATCTACTGTTTGACTATAAGTCAACCATCAACTGTGCATATGATTGGTGAGCATGTATCACATGCTACCCCATGGGAGGCAGGGTCAAGAAACATGCATCCACACCCCTCCGCACATACCACCTTGAGTAGGAATCACCAAGTAGCCATGAAGTTAAAACCCTTTGGGAGGTAGGGTCAAGTCGTTCACCTTACAGTTAAATGATCACCTACCTACTATGATGGAGGAGCTATTATTACACACCTACTGTTGATTAATCGCTTATTGACTTAATATTGACTGGAGAGAATTATTAATGTTATTTAGTTTGGTCTCATCATTTTAACATGCATGCATCATACATGGATAGTGCATAGGCAATATGTATAGATTATCATGCTTTTAATGCGGTAATATATCTTTATATATTGTATATAATCTATACTACACTACCAGATAGGTTATAAAGCTTTTATCTTTCCTAAGTTTCACCAAGCCACTTAGTGAAACCTAGAGAAGATCCCTAGAATGAATGTAAATGACAATTAAGGAAATAGTACAATTATCCACAATTGGAAACTCCTTCCCAATATGGAAACTGCCATTCTTCCATGCTAGCCCACCATCTTTCGTCTTCATCTTGATCTCCATCTATCTCTACTCCTATACTAATCCTATCATACTACATTGTATTGGTTTCCAAAAATAGAAACCCCTTATTTACGAGGGAGTTACATAGGAGGGAAACATAAAAAATTACAACCAGAAATAAAGAAAAAGCGAGACACATAAGCCCCATTTCCAAAAATACATTCATACATTTATTTACATGAAAGATGAAAATCACACATTCATGCATGACTTTAAGCTCCAAAACCATCCTATGCATAGACATTTATGAAATACAATTTGAAAATTGATAATTCATAAAACATAGCCTTTTTTCAGTTTCTCACATCTCCCTTGGATTACATATACCTGCTCGTTGCCTTATTCTTCATAACGATCTAAGGAATTAATTGGGTCCAACTTACATCCCTAGGATGACTTGTTGTGCAAGGCCCAATACTTATCCTAAGCGCATTTCCTGGTCCAACTAGAGTTCCTAGGCTTAATTTAATTTTCTCCAAGAAAATCCATATAACATTAAACCCATGGATTTTTAGGCCCAATTGGGCTTTACCAAAACCCAATTAGTTAGACATGTAATTTTAATTCATGACCCACTATCAAAATTAACTCTAGATTCTCAATCCTATTAATTTTGACTAAGTCAACAAATTAAATTGTCAAGTTAAATATTTGTCAACCTTGGTCAACTCACATAAAACGTGAATTAATTGACCTACCTAATTAATTAATTTGATTAGGATCTGAATCTTTAAGAAAATTAGATTACAAAATCAACTCCTTAATTTTGACTTTTCAAAATCGTACCAAGACCAAATCCACTACCAAATATGGCAACTAAGACTAGGGTTTGACCAACCTATTGACCTTGACATTGGAACAATAATCCTAGGCTCATAGAAAATCGTGCCACCACTTTGGAGTAGCAAAACGACCCTCACGAGTGCCAAAAATGAATTTTTCCAAAATTTGTAATAACATACCTGTTGCACTGACCTGACAATAATTGACTCGTTTAACATATCTACCTAATTCTAAAAATTCTAAAATTCTATATACATATAGCCTTTTAAGTGTAGATGATGCTAGAATCAAACATAACTCGATTTGGATTTGTTTTGACCGCATTATGCCTCCTAGAATAGACACTACGCAGTCTATCCAGAAAGCTGCCTCTACAAAACACGTATTCTTCATGCAAATTTTCACATACTAAATCACGAATTAATGAAGCGGGTATAAGCCTAATTTGTTCTAATACAAGTGTAGAATAACATAAAAATTAGGCACAAACAATGAGTTTTAATATGACAAGCAAACAATATAATCTCAGTGCGCAAAAAATGAATTCATGTTTTCAATGCATGTTTGGGTGGTTCTGATACCAATTGAAGGTTCTTTAGCATGGAAAACACATATAGCGCATCAGAAACATAAATAATAATGCTATAAAAACTCAGAGAACCATGAATCAGATCATCCGAATGTGCACATAAACTCGAAAACATGATAACCAAGTTAAAGATGAATCTGAAATTCGTTTATCTCTTGAAGAAGATGGCAGATTTGATTGCTTGGATTGGAAACCATAATGCAACAGTCCTCTACGATCTTTTAGAGAGAGAGAGAAATGCAAATCCCAAGGAAGAAAGAGGGAGAGGCGGCTAAATTTTAGAGATAGAGAGAAGCTGATTTTTTGTTCTATTCTTCTAGGTTCTCTTTAAGAAGTATTTATAAGGTGCTATGACTTTTCAATATTTGCACCTTAATCCCAAATCTTACAGGATTCTCTAAATTCAGCTTATAACATTTTCTAATCATCTATAAGTTAATTAGACATTAGCCCACAATTAATTGACACTCAATTAATTATCATTTCAACTTATACAAAAGCCAATTTTCCAAATTGCCCTTGACTCTAAGTCACACGTTTGACTATCAAACATTCCTTCTCTCTTGCATACTCGAATGGTTTCCCTAAACCTATTATAACCATATGCAATCCATTATGTAATCACTTTTAGATAGAATACAAGAAGGTCCTCATGCTAGCGTGACTTCTCTATTCTGTCTCTCATAGTTTTAACCCTTCAGCTTATGTGCGATCCCGTAGGTTCGAGTGCCAAGCCGGTAGTAGCTGGGGCAAGTACCAATTAACCCATCTCCATTAGAACTCCTTCTAGTTGCTAATAATCGAGGTTGGCGTCTAGCAACACTCACCGATGACCAGATGACTCGAATGCTTAATCCAAGCTTTCTTATTCAAGAACCTTTTGGCGACTGGTTAACGTACAATCCATTCCTTCTACTAGATGCCCTAAGTTTGCCTTAGGATCTGGTTAATGTCATGTTAGTCAAACCCTAATAGGCTCACTCCTATGTTCTGTTGACTTTCCTTGTATGATCCAATCATACCACCATGGCCATGGATTTCTGTCAACATCTCTATGAGATAACATAAGGCACACTCTCTTTCATCCAGAGCAGTAGATCATCGCAACGACACTCGCTAGCTTCGCAAGTACTTTACTGTACCTGAATCCCTATTCAAGTAGGTCTTATCTTTCTCCCTTTTGTACAGGGGCAAAGTACAGTGAGTTGCTTGCAAGCTATTATGATGACCTCGAGTCAGAGGAGTACTTTGCACAACTATCACTTGAGAGCCTTTTTATTGACTTAGGCGAATGAAGCCCCCATTGAGTGTTCTAGACAGATTGTGTCTGGTATACATATCTCTATACGCGCCCATGCATTAACCTTGACATCTCATGCCACTTGGTTGATGAGATCAACCTAGATGGAACTAACTACATGTCAGTCTTGCCAAATACATCAATGCCCAGTCTTGATGAATCCTACGACCTAGGATAGGTTTTAGGTTTATCTTAGGTGTCGATTCTCACCAACCATAAGCTCTTATGGTTTGACCTTATACCGACATATCCAAGGGCTTTATCAGTTATACATAATATGCAGCTAGACGACATTTGAATGTATAATAGATAAAGACAAAACGCCATATGGTACTTTTATTTGATTAAAACTTCATAATAAATATTGTTTCATTACACAAATATCCCTATCATCCTACACCAAATGATTGGCTTGAAGGGCATATTCCCAACATGATGGCCAAAAGAATCCTTATAGACTTTAGCATGGCTACTAGTGAGAAATTCTCCTCATAGTCAATACCCTCTTTCTGAGTGTATGCATTTGCCACCAGCCTAGCTTTGAAGGTTTTCACCTTCCTCTCTACTCGAATCTTTCTCTCATAGACCGATTTGTACCCTATGGGTTTTACTCCTTCAAGTGCAACTACAAGATCATAGACTTTGTTGGAATACATGGACTCTAACTCTGATTCTATTACCACGTGCCAATGGTCCGCATCTTTGTTTGTTACTGCTTCATTGTAGCTAGTGGGATCATCAACCTGAGGATCAGAGACTGCCTCGAAAGACTCTCTATAGTATCGATCTGGTTGCCTCGATATTTTCCCACTACGACGAGGTTCAGTAGTATTTATGGGAATTTGTTGATTATTTGTTGTTTGGGTTATAGGTGCAGGTATAATGGAAGTCAAAAAAAAAACTTCCTTTAGTATAGTTTCTGAATTCAGCTCTCGATGGATTATACTATCATCCTCCAAGTATCTAGCATGGGTACTTACTAGCACCTTTTGCTCCTTATGATGGTAGAAAATTCTATTTCTTGTTCCTTTTAGGATATTCTATGAAATGGCACATCGGTGACCTTGGCTCCAGCTTGGATGTGGAGCGATTCAGTATATAAGCTTGATACCCCCAAATGTGGATGTGCCTTAAACTGGGCTTACAGCCCATCCACAACTCATAAGGTGTCTTAGGTACTGATTTAGAAGGCATTAGGTCCAAGATGTATGTTGTCTTCTCTAAGGCATACCCTTAAAATGATATTGGTAGAGTCGCATGACTCATCATGGGTCTTACCATATCTAGTGGAGTTTGATTTATTCTCTCAGATACACCATTCTGTTGAGAAGTGCCAGGTGTATCCAATTGAGACACAATTCTCTGTTGTGTGCGATCACCCTTAAACTCACCCGAGAGGTACTAAAACCTCCACGAGCTGGTGTGCTCATAGGTCCATTATACACATCAGTGTATACCAATTCCAACCTTTCACTTGCCCTATGTCCTCTAGAAGAAAATAGGCTTTTGGTCATCTTTTTCTTTTACGCGAGATTCACACTAAGCCCATGGTTCGAGATCTAATGAGCCCAAGAGCTTATCCTCGACCAACCTCTGAATCCGTTCAGGTTTATATGGCATAAACATAGGTTCCATAAGTATATGTCATTGATGGATGAAATCTTTCTTTTAAGAGAACTAGAATATTTAGACTCTACATTTTTTCATGTTGGAATTAGTCAGATAGAGATAGAACAAATATATCATGCATTCTTCCATACTAAATAAATTCATTTCTCTTGATAGTTAAAACAAAATAAAAGTAACAAAAAATCCTTTATTAACTAATTTTGAAACTGAACTAAAATTCACCACATGTCTAGAACATGATAAACATTGTCTAATTTTAAAACCTATCACTAAACCATAAAGTAACTTTTCCAACAGCTGAGATATTCGCTCCAATGCCAACTTTCTGAGCGAATCTTCCTTTACTTAGCTTCTTCATTTTCTGAAACCCCTACATAGAGTTGCAGATATGGTTAGTGATTCTAGAATCTACTATCCATGATTCCGTAGAATCAACCACCAAATCAGCTTCAACGATAAAAGTAAGGTCCGTACCTTTATTTTTCTTGGCTAGGTACTTTGGGAAATTCTTCTTCCAATGACCTTTTTGGCCACACCCGAAACATTTTCCTTTGGGAATATCACCTACAGCCCTTTTCTTCTTCTGCCCATTACCCCTTGTCCTTTGCCTTCACTATTTTCCCACTTCTCCTTCTTCTTAAACTTCTTTCCTTTCGGGTTCAGTCCAGAAGAGGATGCTTGGGCTATATGGGCTTGGCCTTTAGGTTGCATGAATGCCTCAACTTCCTGAAGCTCCTTCATTAGCTCTATGAAGCCTATATTCATCTTGCTCATGTTATAGTTGAGCTTGAATTGGACAAAAGATTTAGGAAATGTTTGGAGAATCATGTCCAACTTACTTGTAGTGTCAATTTGGTCGTATAAGACTTCTGTGAGGTTAAAGTTTTCAATCATCTTGAGAATATGTTCTCTTACAAACGACCTTTTTGCCATCTTGACTGTCATGATCTCTCTCATTGCAGCTTGTTTTGCAGGCCTATTCTTATCTAAGAACATCTTAGTTAATGAGGTCATGATTTCAGCAACAGTGGATTTATTCTCGTGTTGTACCTGCAACACATCAGACATTGAGGCTAGCATGTATTATTTGGTCATGCTAAGATTAAAAGTGTTTAATTGTCTCTCATTACTATATGGCAGTGAATCTAGAAAGTCACAAATAATAAAACATTATGAATGGGTTTCCTTTGAGCTTACATTTTGTTTTGAATTGTTAAGGTGTTAACAATAGTGTAATTAGGCATTAAAAGTTAATAGGATCAAAGTATAATTATTATTAATTATTAGGGCTAATATGTAAATATAAAAACGTTGTTTCCATAATTAATTAAACTAATAGAGATTAGCTTAATTAATCAATTGCATAGGTACAAGATGTATTATATATAGGGTGAAGTGTACCAGACCCCCTTATAGATAGGCATAAGTGCATCGTTGCCCCTTGTGTTTTAAAAACTAGTATAAGTAGTCTCTGTGTTTTGGTAAAAGTGAAGACGTGCCCCTCTGTCTATTTTCCGTCAAAAGAGCTAACGGACATGACAAAAAGACACATTTTCCCTTATGTAATAAAAAAAACATTTTTGCCTTCATTCTGCATCACCACCTTCCAACCGTAACATTTTTACCATTGTTCTCAAGTCTCTTTTCCTTATCCCTTTCAGTTCTCAAATGATTTTTTTTTTCATTCTTGGCACTCATATACATTATATTAAAATTGTATTGCTATATTTAGATAAACACCATCACTGCATACCACCCCTAACAATCACAATTTTTTACCATTACAAAAGAATTAACCACAGATTCAAAGCTCCTTGTATAAAATTCGACTAAAACATAATGACCAATTCTGAACATATACTCAACTTAAACTTACTTCCATTTTCCCCATGCAGTCTAAGATCATGACAATTCAAACCAAGATGAAGTCAACTACTACAGTTCTCTCATTTTGTTAACTCAAAAATGAAATGGAATTAGAAACAAAGACATCTTACTGCAAAATCTTGGATGGGTAGATCTTTACGAATTTTTGATAGATTTGTGGGCTCCTCAATAACTGGTATTTCGAACATTTTCAAAAACTCTTTCTCATGTGACAGGCAATATGTGCATTAAAAAGAACCTAGAGAAATGAGAAATCAACACTTAAATGTATATTACTACTTCAGTTTTTACAGTCCCAGTCATCCCTGCGAGCTTTGGGTATAACTTAAATAGTAATTGGTATGTGATTTGTGCCACGACTGAATCAGCCTAAAAATGCCATAAGATTTACAAGTTAGGGCAAAATATTTCAATAAAAATCCATCAAATGTCACAAATCCACATCCAAATAAATAGATCAAAACTAATCTCTCAAAAAAAAAAAATACTAACTTAACCCCCAAAAAAAAATTACTAACTTGACCCAAAAATAAAATAAAATAAAATTACTAACACAATTCCTCAACTAGCCCTTATACACATACTACTAAAATAACCCTCCAATCACATGGAACTAATCAGATCCTAAGTGCAAATCTGAAGACAAAAGCGGCGAAGGCAGCAAGGCAACCAATAGCAAGCGACGGCGAAATGGATCTAACAGCGGAGGCAGGTGCTGGAGCTGGTGCTTTCGCGGCGACAGTGGCTCTGATGAGATAGTAGACGTCAATTTTTTTTCCTTTTTTGGGCTTTAAAAAATGTGAAATTAGCAATAAATTGCAGATCATTGTTTACACAAAAGAAAGTAATACCTTCATAAGCTTAGTTATCTTATTGATGGTGGTTTGTGATGAATGATGTGACTCATATGAAGGAAGTAGTTTTGCAGTGTTGGTGAATAGTGGTCTTTTGGGATGAAAAGAGAGAAGAGAGAGAAGGAAATGTTTGGTAAAGTGAGTTTTTTTTAAAGGGAATTTATGTTCAAAAGCCTAATTATTTTGTTGACATGTACATTAAAATATCCGCCCAGTTGCATCTGAAGCGCGTGCGTGTCAATCTCCATCAGAACTAATGATTTTTTGGACGGCAAGGGGGTCATGTGCACTTTTACCAAAATACAAGGACTACTTATACTAGTTTTTGAAACACAGGGGACAACGATGCACTTATGACTAACCATAGGGGGGTCTGGTGCACTTCACCCTTATATATATGTATATGATACATGTATGTATGCATGTCTTCAAAAAGGTGAAAAAACACAAAACATGGATCACAATAGGCCATATCACATTGTCCACCATCCAAATTCAAATACATGGCTAGAATTATATATTACACATATGATGAATATATTTGTATATGCCAACATACATGTATATGATATGTATTTGCAAGAGTTAGGAATATTGTTAGGTGTATTATTGATATATTATTTAAGCACATTTTCACTTAAATTTTGTTAGTTCTTGAGTAATTTATGAGCAATTTGAATGGTTGTGTTTGATTTGCGACGTAGGTGATTTCTATGAGAAAGTCTAAGTTCTGAGGCAAAATTGAAAATAAATCATAAGTAGCACAGTCATAACGTAGTTGCGCAGCGTCGCTAGAAAACTAAGGGCAGTTTCTCTGGCGGCTAGTTCTTGAGAGCAAAAGTAACGTTTAGAGAGGAAAAAACGCCAGGAAAATTGCAAGATTGAAAGGAATGACGGATCAGAGACAAGATTTTGCCACGACTTTCTTGCAATTTCTAGTTTTTTTTCTCTCTGTCTCTCATCATGAACTTCAATAGATTTTGGATTTTATTTACATTTATTATGAGTTGCTAGATTATTTTTCTAGAGCTATGATATAGCCAGATTTTGATCAATCGGACTTTGTTGGTTTAATTGATTGATGGATTATTCTATTTTTATGCTAAGTATTTCATACTATGCTTAATGCATGTGATTGTCTGGCCAACAATTGCTTGTTATGTGGTTTGGTTTGAGATTGAGAAGTGATAACTAGACTAGACCACGTGTAGAATGCCATTAAATCATCATAAGCTAGAGATAGTTATGAGATCTAGCGTAGCTGTTAAATTTCTAGGGCTTAATGAATTCCATAAGTTCACAGTTATCACAGATATATAAGTAGCTTGCTTATCGGGGTATATTATTGATGCTTGAGAAAGATTAATAATTACATTAGTGAAATTACTGGCAGCATAAGGAATAGTCATCAATTGGATTTAATCAATAGATTCAAGTAGAATAAATCTTGGTGAAATTGGAATCCCTAGAGCTTTCCAATTATTGAATCAACTTTTCCATAAAACTCGTAATTGTTAGTTGTTAGTTTTATCAATTTCGTTAATTCTTTAGCTTTTAATTATAATTTCTCAGATTTTGATTGTACGAATAAAGTTAGAGCTAGATCAATTTTGGTAGTTAGTAATCACAGTCTTCGTGAGAACGATCTTTACGCATCACTTTATTACTTGTTGCGATACGTGCACTTGCATTATAAATCACACAACAAGTTTTTGGCGCCGTTGCCGGGGATTGTGTCAATTATTAATATCAATACCCAATAGCTTTAATTTTACTTTAGATTTTATTTTATTTTATTAGTCATTTTCTTAGTTGTGCTACTTGCGTTTCAAGAACATATTTCTCTAGGTGTATGCAAAAGTTGGGAGGTAGCAAGTTGTTGCCATTCGATCCTGAGATAGAATGGACTTCTCGGAAGAACATAAAGGAGAAAAGAGCTACTACCCATCATTTGCAAAGGAATATGACTAAAATCGTGGTAGGACAGGAATGAAATAATCAGGAAAATCCGCCTAAAGCACTGCGAGATTATGCATTGCCACTCATTAGAATTCAACCCATGATTAGAAGGCCAGCGATTCAAGCGAATGATTTTGAGTTGAAGACAGTGACACTACAGTTGATTCAGAATATCTCGTTCCATGAACTGCCCACTGAAGATCCTAATTAGCACATCGTGAATTTTCTAGAAGTCTACGGAATTGTGAAGTATAATGAAGTCACTGAGAAAGCTCTGCGCCTTCGCTTGTTTTCTTTCTCCTTGAGGGATCAAGCTAAGGAATGATTAAACTCGCTGTCTTCAGATTCAATCACCACTCGGGAGGATTTGGTGCACAAGTTTCTGTCAAGATTTTTCCCACCTGGCAAGACAACGAAGTTGCGCATTGAAATCAATAATTTCGTGCAACATGAAGGAGAAACTCTTTGTGAAGCGTGGGAAAGATATAAGGCATTGCTGAGGAAGTGTCCTAATCATGGAGTACCCAAATGGATGCAAGTTTACAATTTTTACAATGGGTAGATAAATTCGACAAGAACTTTGATTGTCACATCAGTATGAGAAGCTCTAATGAACAAGACAACAAATGAAGCTTATGAGTTGTTGGAGGATATTGTCTTGAACAACCTGCAATGGTCGAGCGAGAGAGTCACACCAAAGAAGCCAGCTGGGATCCATGAGATTGATGCCACAACTGCTTTTGCAACAAAAATTGATAATCTCGCGAAATAGATGCAGAAGAATCAAGTATCTGCTAATGTTGTCCAAGCGGCAATGGTATGTGAGTTTTGTTGTGGTCCACATTATTGTGCGAAATGTCAGGTTGGAAATCCATTTGCACAAGGCGTAACAAAACAAGCACAGTATGTAGGAAACTTTAATGGTCAGTAGAACAATCAATATTCCAATAGATATCATCCAGGACTGCGTTATCATCCAAACCTGTCATACAAGAATACGCAGAATGTGATGCGTCCTGAGCAGGAGAAACCGCTACCAGAGAAGAAGGTGAATTTAGAGGAGGTAATGACTCAATTGGCAATATTACAAACATAGTTGGTTAATTCTCAGACTCAGTTTATGAATGAAACTAGAACTAACTTCCAGAACCAATCCACGCAAATCAGAAACTTAGAGGCGCAATTCAATCAGTTGGTTACGATGTTATCTGAAAAACATCAAGGAAATTTACCTAGCACTTTAGAGGTAAACCCAAGATGAGACGGTAATGAGCATTGTAAAGCTGTTACTTTGAGAAATGGTAAAGAGTTAGAGGAGCCAGTAAGAACCAAGAAAGGAGAGAAAGGTGACGCGATGAATGAAGTAAAAGATGAGGAAAAAATAGAAGTTTGCCCACCACCATCTACCTAAGAGCCACATGTGGTTGTGCCATTCCCTCAACGATTGCAGAAGAACAAGCTTGACAAGCAGTTTCCTAAATTTCTTGAAGTCTTCAAGAAACTTCACATTAATATCCCATTTGCAGATGCACTTGAACAAATGCCAAGTTATGTGAAGTTTATGAAAGACATTCTTTCAAACAAGAGGAAGCTTGGAGATTATAAGACAATTGTACTTACTGAGGAGTGCAACGCTATTCTACAAAAGAAGCTACCACAAAAGCTCAAAGATCCAGTGAGTTTTACTATTCTATGTGAAATTGGCAATGTTATTTTTGAGCGAGCTTTGTGTGATTTGGGTGCTAGTATTAATTTGATGCCTTTATCTATTTTTAGGAAGCTTGGATTGGGCGAGGCGAGGCCCACAACTGTAACATTACAATTAGCTGATCGATCGCTAAAGTATCCCAGATGAGTTATTGAAGATATGTTAGTCAAAGTCAATAAGTTCATATTCCCTGCGCATTTCATAGTATTGGACATAGAGAAAGGCAATGAGATTCCTATCATTCTTGGGAGACCATTCCTTGCAACTAGAAGAGCACTCATTGATGTTCAAAAAGGAGAGCTGCAACTACGGGTACAAGAAGAAGAAGTGATTTTTAATGTGTTCAAAGCTATCAAGTACCCTAAAGTTAGCGATAGTTGTTTTCGTGTTGATGATGTACAAGCTATAATGCCTAGCCATATAGGTTGACTAGATCCCTTAGAGGCTAGTTTGATACAAGATGGTCTCTTTTATTTGGAAGATGAAGAGGTACAAGCATATTTGAATTGGATGGATTCGTTTGAACCAAATAGGTGAAAATATTTTGAAGAATTAGGAGAAGGTTCTGCATGTTCCAAGCCGTCAATTATGCAACCACTTGTATTGGAATTGAAACCTCTACCAGCGCACATACACTACATATACTTGGGCGAATCAGACACACTTCCAGTAATTATCTCTTCATCACTCTCTAATGAAGAAGAAGATAAATTACTAAGAGTGCTTAGAATTGACAAATCGGCGATTGGTTGGTCTTTAGTGGATATTAAGGGGATTCGCCCCTCCATGTGCATGTATTGTATTCTTATTGAGGATGATAGCAAAGCATCCATTGACGTACAAATAAGACTCAATCCGATGATGAAAGAAGTGGTAAGAAAGGAAATTCTGAAGTGGTTAGATGCGGGAGTAATTTACCCAATCTCAAATAGCTCATGGGTAAGTCCAGTGCAAGTTGTACCCAAGAAGGGCGGCATGACAGTTGTGAAGAATGAAAATAATGAACTTATTCCTACAAGAACTATGACTGGATGGAGAGTGTGTATCGACTATAGGAAGTTGAACAAGGCTACGAGAAATGACCATTTTCCCTTGCCTTTTGTTGATAAGATGCTTGATAGATTGGCAGGAGATGAGTATTATTGCTTTTTGGATGGTTACTCCGGGTACAATTAAATAGCTATTGCACCAAAAAATCAGGAGAAAACTATGTTTACATGTACTTATGGTATATTTGCCTTTCGGAGAATGCCATTTGGATTATGTAACGTACCAGGTACTTTTCAGAGATGCATGATGGCGATCTTTTCAGATTTGGTAGAGCATGGAATTGAGGTATTTATGGACGACTTTTCTATTGTTGGCACGTCATTTGATAATTGCCTCTACAATCTGGAGTTAGTATTGAAAAGATACGAGGAGAAAATTTTGGAGCTAAATTGGAAGAAGTGTCACTTCATGGTGCGTGAAGGTATTGTCTTGGGGCATCATATCTCAACTAAAGGCATTGAGGTTGATCGTGCGAAGATTGAGACCATAGAAAAGTTATCATCACCAACATCTATGAAAGGGGTTAGAAGCTTTCTAGGACATGCAGGGTTCTATAGGAGATTCATCAAGGATTCTCAAAGATTACCAAGCCACTTTTAAGTCTTCTGGCGTAGAATGTTCTATTTGTATGGGAAGAAGACTGTGAACATGCTTTCACAACAATTAAAGAGAAACTTGTATCAACTTCCATTGTGATAGCACCTAATTAGGAGTTACCCTTTTAATTAATGTGTGATGCAAGTGATTACGCAGTAGGAACAGTCTTGGGACAACGTAAGAACAAGGTTTTCCATGCCATCTACTATGCGAGTCATACTCTCAATGATGCACAGCTTAACTATGCAACAACGGATAAAGAGTTGCTTGCAATAGTATTCGCCTTTGACAAGTTTTGGCCCTATTTGATTGGAAATAATATAATCGTCTACACTGACCATTCTGCTATCAAATACCTTATGGCCAAGAAGGATGCAAAGCCAAGGCTCATTCGTTGGGTGTTGTTGTTGTTGCTACAAGAATTCGACTTGGAAATCAGAGATAAGAAAGGCACATAACATTTGGTAGTAGATCACATTTCTAGACTTGAGTTACCAGCAGAGATTGAGATGGTGAAGCCGCCCATTGATGATGATTTTCTGGATGAAAAGATCTTGGCGAAGGTAATTCCAGCTGTTAAGGAAAAACTTCGACTGCCCTGAGCTGTTTCATGGGCTGGACCTGAACCTGCAAAACAAATGAACTGAGGGGGGTGCCCACGGTGCCTATTCCGACGCTCAAGTCAGTTAACAGTGGGGAGAAGCTCGTAGATAGCAAGTGAATGATATTTTTTGCATACCTCTCGTCGGTGAGATTGCTCTATATTTATATTTGTGGCATGCTAGCTACCTAGATGATGGATAACTCCTCAAGATCTATACCTCAAAGAGTCCTCCCTTGCTAAGTGATTCACCACGATCATCTTTCCTGCGAGTCCTTTCTTATATGGACTTCCTAAGTTTATCCTTATCACCAAGATATTCCTGTGCGGGTGCCTGCCCTGTTATCTCGACAGGTCCGGGGCTCAGGGAATGACATAGTTGTTTCTCATTGACGGAGCTAATTTTCCAGGGTTGGAGCCCTACCCCTATCAGTTGCCCCCACAATCCTCCGAGCTGGGCCGCAGGTCGGGGGATTGTTATACTAGTAGGGCTCTTCATCTTCCTTAACGGTTACTAGTCGTTACAACCGTCACCTGTACACGCATCCCCAACTCCACTACTTTCCTACAGGCATGTCTCTTGCAATTCGGGCCTCTACTTCCCACGATCCTGCGTGGGTTATCCTAATAGCATGTGGGGCCCTGTGGGATCCGTTATAAAGGGAACCCAAAGACTTGGCCCACACCCGCATTCTATTTTTCACAATTCTTACCTTCTTCTATTTTGTTGTTCCTCCACGTTCATCACGCCCTTCGTGAACTTTCACACACTGCTTAAGTATGCTCTTTTCTCCCTCTTTCTAACATAGGCAGGTCTCCCTAGTCAAGTATCACCAGTAAGTCCAGCGATGGACCTAAGGGTGACCTTCATACCTCAAGAAATTTTGAACCCATTGTTGCTACCCCAATTTCTCAAAGTCCTCCTCCCACTAGGGGTGTTAGAAAGAGCTCTAAGAAATCTACCATTAGGACTAGGTCTTCTTTCCACTGCCCTGCCGACCAATGGGTCCCGCCAGAATTGATGACCTTTTAGTTTTCGATGATGAATGTAAAACCTGTACTACTCTTGGGAAATCCATTGCCCACCTTAGGGGTATTGGAGCCATCCCCCATGACTCGAGGTCTGCAATCCAAACGATGGTACGCCGGAGTCTGCCTGCGGGCCTGGCAAAGGAGAAGTTACCTTTTACTATGAGCAACTCCTCATAGGTCGCTTGCCTCTTCCTCTTTACCTGGTAGAAATTTTCAACTACCTCCAAATCAGCCTTGCCTAGGTTACTCCCAACAGTTAGAGGCTGATGATAGGTTTTTATGTTTTGTTGAAAGAGCTGGGCTACACACCTACCTCCAAACTCTTTCTTTTCTATCACCATCTTAAAACCACTGACAAATATTCAGGCTGACACTATTTTTCTACCCGCCATTATCCCTTAATTGCTAAGGTCCCTGATAATTCCAAGAACTGGAGCAACAAGTTTATCTTTGTGAAATCCTCCACGGGATGGAAGGTCCGGAACATCTGGGCTATCCCTCTTGAAACAGCCAAGGACCCTCATGTCCTTGATGAGATTGAGAAATCAGTTATCGAGGAGCTCAAGAGAGCTATTCCTGTTTGATGTGATGTTCTTCTTATCTTTAAGAGGATAGCCGCTAGTGGCTTGTTTCCACGACCCACAGAGCCGAGGGTCATGGCCCCTCCTTTACCCCTCATGAACCGTAACACCAGGGCTAGAGGGAAACCCTCACTTTCCCCTCATTCAGCTGCCCAGAACCTTAAGAGATCTGACCATACGTCCCCCAACACATCATCTGGTACCGAGGGTTAGGCCTCACTCTTGCGTCTGTTTGTACTTTTTCCCTTGTTTATGGGACTCTTGGTATCTTTATTTGCTTCTTCTTTGCACAGATAACATGAAGATCTCAGAGATCATTACTTCTGCCAGAGGTGAACGAGTGACCCAAAGGCGCTTGGTCAAAGCCTTTGATCAACCTGCTTCAAAGAAGCAGAAAGTGGCCTCCCCTGCCAGTGACGAGGAAGTGCAAATCCTCGAGGAGCCCCCTACTCCTGCCCTGAAGAGCACATGTCCTGCCAAATGGCCCTTGGCCTCCATTCCAAGCAGCCCTAGCTTATCCACTATCAGACCCGCAAAAACTTAGGAGAGTGCCCCGACGCCTCTTCTTGAAACGTCACCAATTCAGCCCTGTAGGCGCTTGTTATCTCCGCCTCCATCTCCTCCTGAAGCTGGGGCCTTGCTCCACTCTCCTCCCATTGACATACTGTGGGAGGAGCAGCGTCGCCCCCTCAGTGAAGCTTATCAAGTTAACATCCCTCGTCTCTCCTGGCCCCTCTCTTGGCTTTGACAATAAAATCGAGATTGACGATAGACAGGGTGGTACCACCCGTGTTTCAGCTTATCGCCTTACTGCCACCCGGGCTAACCAGAAAGTCAGGGAAGCCTTTTATGAGGTAACTTGTTTCACTCTTTTCCTTCTTTGTCGACTATTTCCTTTTATTAATGTTCTAATTTCTTATTTTTAGAGCTAGCTAGACTTAAATCACCTCCATGGGATGTTCTACAAGGCCTTGGTGGCTTATGAGAGATTTAAGATCAGCTCTTCCTTTGCAGTGCTTAGAGCTGAGAAGACAGCCGAGGCTCATAAGCGGTGCCTTGAGGAGTATCATTTGGCCTGCGCTAAGGCCTTTGACAACGACCTAGGCACTTTTGCCAACATAGAGGCCCTCATTGATAAGCAAAGCATCGCTATCCAGGAGGCTGGACTTTACCAAACTCTCTCTGGGGACATCCTTACTGTGGCTCTCAGGTCACAGTTATCGAAGGCTCAGGAGACTTGTCGCCGAATTCTTGCCAAGAGAGAGCAAGTCATCTAGTCATGTGAGAAGCTCGAGAAGAAGCTAAAGGGGACCTCCGCCCAAGCTGCTGATGCTCAAGCCAAATATGATCAGCTAGTGCAGGCCGTCGGTCCACAAGAAGAAGCTGCTATTGCGACTTATAAAGAAAGCAAAGCTTTTAAGGCTCTTCTGTAGGAGCTGTTTCGTCCTGCTATTGCCAGAGCTGAGTACAAAGCCGAGGTTGCCTTTATGGAGGATGGAAAAGCTCGTTTACAGGGCCAGGGCATTCAGATAGACCTATAGGACTACCTTGGCGAAGCCCCTCCTGATACATAGATTCATCTTTTAACTCAACAGGTGCCACAGACACAAGCAGCGAAGCTCTAGCCTGACTAGGCCTGTTTGGCGCTCAATCCAGTTTTTTTTTTTTTTTTTATAAAGTTTGTAAGCCAGGGGATTTGATCCCTTTTGTACAACCCCTCCCGTGCTTAATGAAATTTTCTTCTTAGAGCTCTTTTGTTTGTTACTATACAATCTATTGTTCAAGTTTTTCTCCTTTTTTTGTTGGGTTATTTTCCCTTTGAGGCCCCTTTTTTACGTGTCTTAGCCTTGTCCTGGCTCCGCTTTATACATGCTACATATTTGTAACCTTCGGTTCCTTTAAGCATTGTTTAATTTGACCTCTTAGCCCCCTTAGAGGACAACCCTGTTGGAGGATGGTGACTATCTCCTTTAATGGCGTAGTTTCTCCGGGTACAGAGCTTTTAAGCTGCTTCAACATTGGACTCTTCAGGAAGAGCCCCTTAAACATAATACGAAAGCAAAGCCAAATCCTTATGAGGAAAACAGAGCTTTTATTACCTAAAAGAACATTACATAGACTACTATCGAATGCTGTTTACTCACTAACATTATTCTTGGAATATTACATGAAATATTTCCTAAGGTGTTCAACATTTCATGCATTAGCTAATTCCTTTCCACTAGGTTCTTCGAGCCTGAAGACTCCGGGTCTGACCTCCTTCGACGCCAAGTAGGGCCCTCCCAGTTTGGCCCCAACTTTTCTTGCCTAGACTTGGGCTTGAAGATGGCCTTCCTGAGTGCCCAGTCACCTTCTTGAATGTTCTTGGGCCGGACCCTCTTGGCAAAGGACCTAGCCATGGCTCTTTTTTCCTCTAACATTTTTATCTGCGTTTTTTGCCTAAATTCTTCGATCAAGTCAAAGTCCTCTCGAAGCCCTTGATCATTTATTTCATCTTCATAAAGCCGGACGCGGCTACTTAGGGTACCAACTTCCACTGGGAGCCCTGCCTCCATACCAAACACTAGCGAAAATAGGGTCTCCCCTATTGCAAAGCTCGAGGTTGTCCTATAAGCCCACAAGACTTCTGGTAGTATGTCTACCCATAGCCCTTTTGCCTGCCCCAACTTGGTTTTAATGCCCTGCAAAATAGCTCGGTTAATTACCTCATGCTGCCCATTAGTTTGGGGATGAGCTACATAAACAAATTTCAATTTAATTCCCAGCTTTTCATATTTGCCATGAAAGTAGCTAGAATCGAATTGTCTACCATGGTCCGTGACCAGAGCTCGGGGTATCCCAAAATGACACACCACCGACTTTCATACAAAGTTCCAGGCTGCTCCCTTAGAGATTCTAGGGACAGGCTCGACCTCTACCCACTTTATGAAGTAATCAACAACCACAAACACAAACTTCCTTTGGCCCTTACTCAGAGATAGAGGTCCTAAGATGTCCAGCCCCCACTGGGCAAAGGGCCAAGGGCTGATCATATAAGCCAGCTCCATTACCAACTGCCGAGGTATCCTGGAAAACCTCTGGTTGGTGTCACATTTCTTCACCATCTTCAATGCATCCTTCTACATGGTAGGCCAATAATATCCTTATCAGAAGGTCTTCCAAGCTAACGCCCTGCCCACCAAGTGATTTCTACAAACCCCCATTTGTATCTTTCGGAGCACATAGTTGCCCTCATCTTCATTTATGCATTTCAATAGTGGCTAGGTATAGGCCCGTTTGTACAGCTGCCCCCCAAGCATGACGAACTTTGAGGCGCGACACTCCACCCTCCAAGCTTAAGCCTAGTCGTGGAGGAGATCACCCTACTCTAGGTATACTTTAATTGGATGCATCCAATCTTCCCGTACAGTTATGGCTGCGACCTCCAAAGATGGAAGTTGTATAGAAGGTGATAAGGGTGGGGTTGACCCTGGTAATAATGGTCAGCCCTGTCTTCCTTCAAGCCCGGGGCTCCAGCCCTGTTAATAATGACCAGCCCTGTCCTTCTTCAAGCCCTGAACCCAGCGGAGCCACTAGGCAGGCACACGAGCAGGGAAGCCATAAGGATAAGGATAAGATCGAGGAGACTGGATGAGGAAGGATTCATGGGCGATATAATCCCCATGGATTGCTGAGCAAAGGAGGACTCTTAGGAGTCCTAATCTTAGTAGAATCCTTATTCATTTAGGGAATCTCTTTATCACAAGTATAAAATGGGAATAGTTCCACAGGGAAAGGTATGAAAAATATCCATCTCTTATAACTTATAAGCTCCATCTCACATTAACTGACTTGTGCGTCGGAGTGGGTACCGTGGGCATCCCCCTCGGTTCCTTTGTTTTCCAGGTTCAGGTCCAGCTCAAAGTGCAGTTTGGAACAGTCAAAGTTTTCCACCTTAATAGTTTGGCGCTGCCTGTGGGAAAGTCCAATAACCCCACTGAGATTCCACGATGGTTCACACACGAAGTCAAGCCAATACCGGGGGGAATCAAAACCCTATTGAGGAGCAGGTTCCTGAAAGTATTGCTCATCTAGTGGCTTCCGTCCCTGCAAACATAGGGGCACCAGGGAAAACTACCACCACAGTCCCCTCGATATTTGTTCCAGGAGACATGCCATCATCGTCCCAGCAGGTCAATTTTCCCACCTTGGTGTAGTTATTCAATGGGCTGAGAGGAGCTTTTAACCAGTTTCTCCAAACCCAGGGGCTAGCATGCCCAGAAGGCGCTCCTCCTTAGAGGGAAGACCCGATAGCAGGGAACCCGCCCTAGGTCCCGACTCTTTTGGCAGATACAATAGCCTCGGTAGAACCACAGGGAAGGCCAGGGCAGAAAATGCCAGGGAGACCCCTACGACAGGAGAGGCCAGAGGTCACCCGTAGTCGTAGAGGTCAGCATCAAGTCTTGGTGAGACAGGGGAAACATCATCACTTTGCTAGAGAGGTTATGCGGGAGCCAATGCCATATGGGTATAAACTCCCCAGTCTCCAGACTTATGACGGGATTGAGGATTCGAAGGACCACCTTACCATTTTCGTGCACCACATGACGTTTCAGGATACCCCAGATGCCATCAAATATCGGACCTTTCCCGTGATGTTGGTGGGTGCGGCACGGAAGTGGTTCGTTGGCCAGCCGGAGGCCTCAGTTCATGGTTTTGACCAGCTCGCTGGATTGTTCCTTGCCCGATTTGCTAACAGTAAGAAACCTCCGAGACTCACCGCGTCTCTACTCTCTATAAAGTAGCAAAAGGGGGAGACCTTCTGAGATTATACTCAGCAGTTCAATCAAGCAGCCCTGGAAGTACCAGACCTCAACCAGTCAGTAGCCATGGTCGTATACATGCAGGGCTTACACTTCAGACCCTTGCAAGCATCCTTGAGAAAAAGGATGCCCCGTGATCTGGAAGAGCTCATGACGCAGGCCTCCAAGTACATCAATTCAGAGGATGTCATGTCCGCCAAGAAAGAAGAAGAAAAAGGGGCCACGGGGAAAGGAAAAGCTCAGGAAGGAGGCAGGCAAAAATAAGCCCCGGGTGGTCGATCCGAAGGGCAGGGCAGTGGTAACCGAGGAAGGTTTGATCGGAACTATACCCCCTTGAATATGCCCAAGGCATAGATATTGCATAAGATCCAGACCCACCACGAATTTCGCTAGCCATCTAGGATGACTGGTAACCCAGACAAGAGGGCTAAAGATAAATATTGCAAGTACCACAGAGACCACGGTCATGACACAGAAGAGTGTAAGCAGCTCAAAGCCGAGATAGAGGTCCTGGTCCAGAAAAGGGTTGTTGAATAAATTTGTCGCAGGAAATCAAGAGCCTCGGAGAGAGAGAGAAAGGAGCCCCAGGCGAGATAAGGAACGCAACCCTTGACGCGAGAGGGAGCGCAATTCCCGACGCAGAAGGGATCAAGGTAATCAACACCTAGGGGTGGTGGATACCATAGCTGGGGGGTTTACATCTGGTGGAACCAGTAGAAAGGCAAGAAAGTCCTATGCTAGGGCCGTGACGGAAGAGCCCCGGTATCAGGGACAAGGAGTTGAAGAGCAGTTGGCATTCGCTGCGGATGACCTCAAAGGTGTAATCTACCCGCAAGATGATCCACTACTAGTAGAGGCCCAAATCTCTTATTACATAGTCAAGCGTTTGATGGTGGATACTGACAGTTCAGTTGAGGTGTTGTTTCTGAAGGCCTTCAACAGGTTGGGAATAAGGCGTGAGAGGCTCCGCCATTTGAATGGCTCACTGTCTGGGTTCACAGGAGAAGTTTTCCATCCGAAAGAGGTTATAAACTTACTCGTAACTCTAGAGGAAGGTTAGAAGAAAGTGATGATTATGGCAGACCTCATTGTCCTTGACTGTGAGTCGGCGTATAACAGAATCTTGGGCCGGGTAGCACTGATAAAGTTCTGAGCAGTAGCATCACCACTACATCAAGCCCTGAAGTTCCCAACTCCTGGAGGAGTGGCCACTATTATAGGAGATTAGTTGGCCGCTCGTTGCTGCTATACTACTTCCTTCAAGATGAAAGGCCCGAAGTCTTAGAGTCTCGATGAATCAGAAGGCAAGAAGATGAAGGAACTTGTTTCGGCTGAGGAATTGGAGGAGGTAGACTTCTCATAGGACCAGCGAGTAAAAATAGGCCAGGACCTCCCTCCAAACCTGTGACAAGGTATAATCAACTTCCTTTCTTATAACCTACCTATATTTTCTTGGAGTACGACTGACATGATAGGAGTAGACCCATATGTGATAGTTCAGAAAGGATTAGGGTAATCGAAACCTAGGGGTGATAAATACCATAGCTGGGGGGTTTGCATCTAGTGGAACCAATAGAAAGGCAAGAAAGTCCTATACCAGGGTCGTGACGGAAGAGCCCCAGTATCAGGGACAAGGAGTTGAAGAGCAGTTAGCATTCACTGCGAATGACCTCAAAGGTGTAATCTACTTGTATGATGATTCACTGTTGGTAGAGGCCCAAATCTCCGATTACATAGTCAAGCGCTTGATGGTGGATACCGGCAGTTCAGCAGAGGTGTTGTTTTTGAAGGCCTTCGACAGGTTGGGAATAGGGCGTGAGAGGCTCCGCCCTTCGAATGGTTCACTGTCAGGGTTCACAAGAGAAGCTTTCCGTCTGGAAGGGGTTATAAACTTACCCGTAACTCTAGAGGAAGGTCAGAAGAAAGTGATGATTATGGCAGACCTTATTGTCCTTGACAATGAGTCGGCGTATAACAGAATCCTGGGCCAGGTAGCACTGATGAAGTTCCGAGTAGTGGCATCACCGCTACATCAATTCCTGAAGTTCCCAACTCCTGGAGGGGTGGCCACCATTAAAGGAGATCAGTTGGCCGCTCGTCGCTGCTATGCTACTTCTCTCTAGATGAAAGACCTAGAGCCCTAGAGTCCCAATGAATCAGAAGGCAAGAAGAGGAAGGAACTTGCTTCGACTGAGGAATTGGAGGAGGTAGACTTCTCACAGGGTCGGCAAGTAAAAATAGGCCAGGACCTCCCTCCGAACCTACGACAAGGTATAATCAACTTCATTTCTTATAACCTACATATATTTGCTTGGAGTACGACTGACATGACAAGAGTAGACCCATCTATGATGGTTCACAAGTTGAACGTGGACCTAATGTTTCGACCCATCCTCCAGAAAAAAAAATGGAATTTTAAGGAAGAGAGAAGCAGGAACATTAGGGAAGAGGTCCAAAAATTGTTGGAAGGAGGCCATATCAGGGCTGTACAATACCCAGAGTGGTTGGCCAATGTGGTTTTGGTGGCCAAGGGCCCTGGGAAGTGGCAGTTATGCGTTGATTATAAAGACCTCAATGAGGCGTGCCCTAAGGATTGTTATCCTTTGCCTCGGATAGACCAGCTAGTAGATGCTACCTCTGGCAATGAGTTACTCACATTCATGGATGCATTTAAAGGATATAATCAAATCATGATGGCCCCAGAAGATAAGGAAAAAATAGCCTTTACTACGGACATGGGGACCTACTACTACAGAGTAATGCCTTTTGGGCTGAAAAACGCCAGGGCTACATATCAGCGCATGGTGAATAAAGTGTTTGACAAACAAATTGAGAAGAACATGGAAGTGTACATCGACGATATGCTAACAAAAAGCAAGCACGCTTACACCCATGTGGCAGACCTAGCGGAAACCTTTACCGCCCTGGAGCAATACGGGATTAAACTCAACCCAGAAAAATGTGCCTTTGGGGTCCGAGCAGGCAAGTTCTTGGGCTTCATGGTTACCAGTCAAGGCATAGAGGCAAATCCAGACAAGGTTCAGGCCATACTGAATCTGAACCCCCCAAGGAGTGTCAAGGATGTGCAGAAGTTAGCCGAAAAAATAGCAACACTGAGCAGATTCATATCCAGGTCTACGAACAAATATGCTCCTTTTTTCAGGGTGTTCAGGAATCCAAAAAACTTCCAATGGTCTGATCAGTGTCAAGAAGCTTTTGAGGAAGTAAAAAGGTACCTGGCGTCACCTCCACTCTTGTCGAGGCCAGAAAAGGAAGAAGTCCTGACGTTGTACCTCGCTAGTTCAAGCAAGGCGGTGGTTGCAGCTTTGGTAAGAGATGAAGATTGGCTCTAGAAACCAATCTATTACGTGAGCAAGGTCCTGCGGGGACCGGAGCTTAGGTACTCGGCCCTGGAAAGGATGGCGTTGGCTCTCTTAACTACAACACGGAAACTTAGACATTACTTCGACGCTCACACAATCCGAGTCTTGACGGATATACCCCTCAGACAAGTGCTAAAAAAGCCAAAAAATTTTCAGGCACTTGCTAAAATGGGCCGTAGAGCTCAGTCAGTACGACATCATCTACTATCCTCGAACTGCCATTAAGGCACAGGCCCTAGCTGACTTTGTGGTAGAATGTACGGGGGACGAGATCGAGGAAGACGATTCTCCCTGGAAGGTACAGGTTGATGGAGCTTTAGGGAAGCGAGGGAGCGGGGCTGGGGTTCTAATCACCAGCCCCGACGGAACAGAAAGCCAGTACTCACTCAAGTTTTTGTTTTCGGCTTCCAACAATGAGGCAGAGTACGAGGCACTAATAATAGCTTAAAAACGGTTATCTCACTCAGAGCAAGAAAGGTAGATATGATTACAGACTCATAGTTAGTAGCGAATCAGGTGCTGGGTAAATATGAGGTGAAATACTTGACCATGCTGGCCTGCCTTAGCAAGGTCAAAGAGCTAGCCCAGGGGCTCGAGCATTTCCATGTCGGCCAGGTACCGCGATCTGAGAATAAGAGGGCAGACTCTCTCACAAGACTGGCTGTGAGTTCCTCCGTGCTGGTGGTTATAAAGGTAAGCAAGGTAGAGGTCCCGTCAATTCAAGCCCCGGCACTGGAGGTTGTAGCCATAGCCATGTGTGGAAATTGGATGCAACCCATAGAGGCCTATTTGGATAAAGGTATCTCCCTTATGATTGGGCAGAGGCTCGGAGTATAGAGTGACGAGCTTTGAAATTTATTATGTTGGGGGGGCAGCTATACAAGCGGGCCTAGCCTGGCCTCTACTGAAATGTGTAACTCAATAAGAGGGCAGTTAGGTGCTCAGAGAGATACATGAAGGGCTATGTGAAAATCACTTGGGAAGCAGGGCGTTGGCTCGAAAGACCCTCCGACAGGGATATTATTAGCCCACAATGCACAAGGATGCATTGGAAATGGTGAAAAGATGTGATACGTACCAAAGGTTTTCCAGGATACCTCGGCAGCCGGCAATGAAGTTGACCTATATAGTCAGTCCCTGGCCTTTTTCCCAGTGGGGGCTGGATATTCTGGGACCTTTACCTCTGGCCAAGGGTCAGAAGAAGTTTGTGTTCGTGACAGTTGACTACTTCACCAAATGGGTGGAAGCTGAGGCGGTCCCTAGAATCTCTGAAGGAGCAGCCTGAAATTTTGTTTGAAAATCAGTAGTGTATCGCTTTGGGGTGCCTCGGGCCTTGATCACAGATCATGGCAGGTAGTTTGACTCTAGTTACTTCCATGGCAAATGCGAGGAGCTAAGGATTAAACTAAAATTTGCTTATATACCTTATCCCCAAACAAATGGGCAAGTCGAGGTAACTAACCGAGCTATTTTACAAGGCATCAAAACAAAGCTGGGGCAGGCAAAATGACTATGGGCGGACGTGCTGCCAAAGGTCCTGTGGGCTCACCGGACGAACCCAAGCACCACAATAGGGAAGACCCCGTACTCGCTAACATTTGGCACGAAGGCGGTGCTCCCGGTGGAGATGGGCATTCCAAATAGTCGGGTGCAGCTTTATGAGGAAGAAATAAACGATCAGGGGCTCCGTGAGGATCTCAACCTGATCGAGGAATTTCGGCAGAAGGCACATATAAAGATGCTGGAGGGAAAAAGAGCCATGGCCAGATCCTTTGCCAAGAAGGTCCGACTCAAAAATATCCAAGAAGAAGATTGCGAACTCAGGAAGGCCATCTTCAAATCCCAACCTGGATAGGGAAATTTTGGGCCAAACTGGGAAGGCCCTTATCTAGCGTCAAAGGAAATCAGGCCAGGAGTCGTTAGGTTAGAAGAACCTAGTGGAAATGAGTTAGTTAATGCATGGAATGTTGAACATCTTAGGAAATATTTCATGTAACATCTCCAGAATAATGTTAGTGAATAAATAGCATTCGATAGAAGTCTATGTAATGCTCTTTGAAATAATAAAAGCTATGTTCCCCTCCTAAAGATTTGGTTTTGCTCCTGTATTATGTTTAGAGAGCTCTTCTTGAAGGATCTGATATCACGATTCAAAATGGTTCGTGCCAGGAAAGAGCTACGCTCTGCGGATAAAATGACTCATCTCCGTTAACAGGGCTGTCCCTGAAGAGGACCAGGGGAAATACTAAAAAGCAAAAAAGGGCCAGAGGTTCAAAGAACCTAGCATACATAAAGCAGAGTTGAAATACGACTAAGATGCGCAAACAAAACTCGTAAAAGAAAACGAGAAAGCGAACTTAGAAAGGGTTTGTATATTAACAGCCCAGGAAACCCTAGATATAAAATTTCATCAAAAACAAAAGAAGAATGTACAATGAGGGGATCAAGGCCCCTGGGTGAAAGCAACAACTAAAAATTGGCAAAATGCCAAAGCAGGTCCAGGAAAGGCTGGCTTCCTCTAAACTGCGCCTATGACTTGGGAAGAATCACAGGTGAATCTCTGGGTCAGAGGGGCTTCGCCAAGGAGGTCCGACAAGTCAATCTGAATACCCTGGCCTTGCAAGCGGGCCTTCACGTCCTCCACAAGGTCAACTTCAGCGTCGTATTCAGCTTTGTTAATGGCAGGACAAAGCAGCTCCCCTAACAGAGCCTTGAAAGAATCACTTTCCTTATAGGCAGCAATGGCAACTTCTCCATGGGAACCAACAACCTGCACCAATTGATCATAATTGGCCTGGGCACCAATGGCCTGAGTAGAGACCTCTTTTAGCTCATTCTCGAGCTTCTCGCAAGACTGTATGGCCAGCTCTCGTTCGGCAAGGATGCAACGGCAAGTCTCTTGAGCCTCCGACAACTGCGACCTTAGTGCTACTGTAAGGATATCCCCAGAAAGGGATTGATAAAGTCCATCCTCCTGGATAACAGTGTTTTGCTTCTCGATCAGGGCTTCTATTTTATTGAAGGTGCCCAAGTTATTGTCGAAAGCCTTGGCACAGGCCTGTTGGTGTTCCTTGAGGCGTCGTTTATAGGTTTCGGCTTTTTTTTTCAGCTCGGAGTATAGCCAAAGAGGAGCTGATCTCGACCCTGTCGTAAGCCACTAAGGTCTTATGGAGCATCCCGTGGAGGTGGTTCAGGTCTAACTAGCTCTGAAAATATAAAAGCAAATCATTAGGAAAAAGTAAAGTAATCCGGTGAGGGGAAAATGGGATAAATTACATCGTAAAAAGCTTCCCTGACTTCTTGGTCAGCCCTGGAAGTAGTAAGGCGACGAGCGAAAACACAAGTGGTACCACCCTGCCCGTCATCAATCTCTATCTTGTCGTCAAAGCCAATGATGGGGCCAGGTAGAACGGACCCACCACGCTTGCGTAGGCGTGGGGTATTGATCTGATAGGCCTCGCCAAGAGGGCAACGTTGCTCCTCCCGTAATATGTCGATCTGAGGGGAGGGGAGTGGGGCCCTGGGGGCAACAGGAGATAGGGACGAAGATGACAAATGCCTACGAGGTAGGACCGGTGGTGCTTCAGGTAGAGGTGGGGAACCAATAGCCCCAGTCTTGACAGGCCCAGTGGTGGGTGAGCCTGGACAGTCCAAGGGAGGAACTGGGTGTCCCTCAATGGAGACAGGCTTCTCTGGGGAAGGGCAGGAGGCTCCTTGAGGATCTGCACCTCCGCATCACTTGCGGGAGAGGCCGTCATTTGCTTCTTCGGGGCAGGCTTCCCGAAAACCTTAGCCAAACGCCTTCTGGTCACTTTTTTACCTCGGACGGAAGTAACAAGCTTAGAGATCTTCATGTTATCTGCACAAAGGAAATCTTAAACGAAGTTAGTAAGGACTTCATAAACAAATAAGAAAGTGAAAGTAGGTACGATGATAAAACTTAACCCTCAGTGTTGGATGACGAGTGGGAGGTTGGAGGCTCAGGTTTCTCAAGGTTAGGGGTAATAACTGGAGGAGAGGTGATAAGAGCCTTCCCTCTAGCCCTGGTACTACGGTGTGAAGTGGGTAAAGGAGGAGCCCCGACTCTCGACGTTATGGGCCGTGAAAATAAGCCACTTGCGGTTACCTTCTTGGATGAGAGAAGGTTGTCGCATCTAATAGGGATGGCTCTCTTAAGCTCTTCGATGATTGATTTCTCAACTTCATCAAGGGTGGGGGGGTCATTGGCTGTTTTAGGAGGAACAGCCCAGATACTCCTAACCTCCCAACCCGCGGGGGACTTTACAAAGAAAAATTTATGGCTCCAGTTCTTGGAATTGTCAGGGACGTCAACGATTAAGGGGTGATAGCAGGCGGAAAAATAATGCCAACCGGAAGATTTGTCAGTGGTCTTAAGGTGATGGTAGAAAAGAAAAAGCCTGGAAGTGGGGGTATAGCCCAGCTCCTTCAACAAAACATAAAAACCTACCATGAGCCTCTAGCTATTGGGGGTGACCTGGGCAGGACTAATTTGAAGGTTGTTGAAAATCTCTAGCAAATAGGGCGACAGAGGCAGACGACCTATAAGGAGTTGTTCGTAGTAGAAGGTAACCTCTCCTGGGCTAGGCCCGCAGGCGGATGCTGGCCTATCGTCACTCGGGACACAAACCTTGAAGTCATGAGGAATGGATCCTATGCCCTTAAGGTGGGTGATGGACCTCTCTTGGGTGGTACAGACCTTACGCTCGGCACCAAAAACCAAGAGATCATCAATCCTAGTAGGACCCGAGGGCGTCGCACCTGTACGATGGTGGAAAGACTTAGGCCTAGGTGTAATGCCCCAAAACCAACACTCCCATGCCTATAATACCCCCTGGACTTAACGGTCCAAGCGAACTCAAGGCCATGGCGAGTGAGCCCGAAAGTGCACTATGCACGAATTATCCGCTCTAGGGCCCATACCTCTCACGGTTTTATCACCTCCCAGCCACTGCTAGGAAAACGGCCGTGCATGAATATACGAGCGAACTCTATATATTCAGTGGCCCAGACTCGTAACCTTTCGATATGGGATAGGTTCACTACATCCGCCCCCACTAAGGAGACCTAGCGCCCTCGCGGGTCACTAATACAAAGGAAGGCCCGCTCTGATACCATTTTGTAACGCCCCAAAACCAACACTCCCATGCATATAATACCCCCTGGACTTAATGGTCCAAGCGAACACGAGGCCATGGCGAGTGGGCCCGGAAGCGCACTATACACGAATTATCCGCTCTGGGTCCCATACCCCTCACGGTTTTGTCGCCTCCCAACCACTGCTAGGAAAACGCCCGTGCATGAATATACGAGCGAACTCTATATATTCAGTGGTCCAGACTCGTAACCTTTCAATATGGGATGGGTTCACCACATCCGCCCCCACTAAGGAGACCCAGCGCCCTCGCGGGTCACTAATACAAAGGAAGGCCCGCTCTGATACCATTTTGTAACGCCTCGAAACCAACACTCATACGCCTGCAATACTCCCTGGCCTTAACGGTCCAAGTGAGCACGAGGCCATGGCAAGTGGACCCGGAAGCGTACTATACACGAATTGTCCGCTCTGGGTTCGGAACTTCTAGGGGTATGAGGGACATCTCTGAGACCGTCACTAGAGCCATCGGCAGCACCTAACTGAGGGGACCTATCCATTAGTGAAGGAGAAGGGAAAGAGCGTACCTAGATAGTGATAAGGCGTAGCGAGCGAGGATTGGCAAAAGAGTAAAAGAAAGTTGAAGGATAATGGAATGCGAATGGGGCACGAACCGGGGAAGGCTCCCTTTATAAAGGACCCCACGGGGCCTCACATACGGATAAGTCGACCCACGTAGGATCGTGGGGAGTGGCGACATGAATTGCAGGAAACGTGCCTGCAAAGTGGCAGCAAAGTTGGAGGGACGTGTACAGTGGGCGGTTGCAACAGCTAGTAACCGCTGAGGAAGATGAAGAGCCCCAATGTTGTGACAATCCCTAGACCTGTGTGCCAGCTCAGAGGATTGGGGGCAGATGATAGGGGTGGGGCTCCAGCCCTGGTAATAATGGTCAGCCCTGTCTTCCTTCAAGCTCGGGGCTCCAGCCCTGGTAATAATGGTCAGCCCTGTCTTCCTTCAAGCCCGGGGCTCTAGCCCTGGTAATAATGGCCAGCCCTATCCTTCTTCAAGCCCTGAACCCAGCGGAGCCACTGGGCAAGCACGCGAGTAAGGAAGCCATGAGGATAAGGATAAGATCGAGGAAACTGGATGAGGAAGGATTCATGGGCGATATAATCCCCACGGATTCCTGAGCAAAAAGGACTCTTAGGAGTCCGATCTTAGTGGAATCCTTATTCATTTAGGGAATCTCCTTATCACAAGTATAAAATGGGAATAGTTCCAGAGGGAAAGGTATGAAAAATATTCATCTCTCATAACTTATAAGCTCCATCTCACATTAACTGACTTGTGCATCGGAATGGGTACCGTGGGAATCCCCTTCGGTTCCTTTGTTTTGCAGGTTCAAGTCCAGCTCAAAGTGCAGTTCAAAGCAGTCAAAGTTTTCCACCTTAACATAAGGGATCTTCACCTCGCTCACCTTTATAACTGCTAGCCTAGATGAACTTACGACCAATCTCGTGAGAGAGTCTGCTCTCTTATTTTCATATCGAGGAACCTGGAAAATATGGAAATGCTCCAGTCCCTGGACCAATCCCTTAACTTTGTTAAGGTAGGCTAACATTGTCATATCCTTTGCCTCGTACTCACCCATTACCTGATTCACCACCAATTGTGAGTCTATAACTACATCTACTCTCCCTGCTCTAAGTGAGATGACCGTTTTAAGATTAGTGCTTCATATTCGGCTTCGTTGTTAGAAACTGGGAATAAGAACTTGAGTGAGTACTGACTCTCTGCTTTATCAGGGCTGGTGATTACAATTCCAGCTCCCCTCACTTGTCTTCCAGAGGCCCCGTCGACCTGTACCTTCCATGGGTCATCATTTTCCTCCACTTGGTCCCCGTGTATTCTACAACAATGTTTGTCAGGGCTTGAGTCTTAATGGTTATGCAGGGCTGATAGATAATATCATACTGACTAAGCTCCACAGCCCATTTTAGTAAGCGCCCTAAAACCTCTAGCCTCTACAATACCTGCCTCAGGAGCATATCCGTCATGACCTGAATCATATGAGCATCAAAGTAATGGCTGAGCTTCCGTGCCGCAGCTAAGAGAGCCAACGTCATCCTCTCCAATGTCGAGTACCTGAGTTCTGGTCCCCGTAAGATCCTACTAACATAGTATACGGGCTTTTAGAGCCGGTCATCCTCTCTTATCAAAGCCGCTGCTACTGCTTTACGTGAACTAGCGAGGTATAAGGTCAGGACCTCTCCCTTTTTTGGTCTTGACAAGAGTAGGAGTGAGGTAAGGTACTTTTTCACTTCCTCAAAGGCCTCCTGGAATTGCTCGGTCCATTGGAAGTTTTTGGATTTCTTAATACCCTGAAAAGGGGCACATTTATCCGCAGACCTGGACATAAACCTGTTCAGGGCTGCTATCTTCCCTACTAATTTTTGTACCTCTTTAACACTCCTTAAGGGGTTCAAGTTCAGTATGGCTTGGACCTTATCTGGTTCGCTTCTATGCCCTAGCTAGTAACCATGAAGCCTAGAAACTTGTCTGCCCTAATACCTAACGCACATTTCTCCAGGTTGAGCTTGATCCCGAATTGTTCCATGGTGGCAAAGGTTTCTACCTGATCTGCCACATGAGAATAAGCACTTTTACTTTTAGTCAACATGTCATCGACATAAACTTCCATGTTCCTCCCGATCTGGCTGTCAAACACCTTGTTCACCATGCGCTGGTACGTAGCTCTAGCATTTTTTAGCCCAAAAGGCATTACCTTATAGCAGTAAGTCCCTATCTCCGTGATAAAGGTTGTTTTCTCCTCGTCGTCCGAGGCCATCATGATCTGATTGTAGCTTTTAAATGCATCCATGAATGTGAGCAGTTCACAACCAGAGATGGCATCCACCAACTGGTCTATTCTGGGCAATGGATAAGAGTCTTTAGGGCACACCTCATTGAGGTCCTTATAATCAACTCACAAGCGCCACTTCCCAAGGCCTTTGGCCACTAGTACCACGTTGGCCAACCATTCTGGGTACTACACATTTCTTATATGGCCCACCTCCAGCAACTTTCGGACCTCTTCCCTGATATTCCTGCTCATTTTCTCCCCAAAATTCATTTTTTTTTGTCGGACGGGTCGAAACATAGGGTCTACGTTCAACTTATGGACCATTATTGATGGGTTTACACTTGTCATGTCAGTTGTACTCCAAGAAAATACATGCATATTATGAGAAAGGAAGTCAATTATACCTTGTCGCAGGTCCAGAGAAAAGTCATGACCTATTTTGATCCACCGGCCCTTTGAAATTTCCAGCTCCTCTGCAGGAGAGACCTCCTCTCTTTTCTTATCCTCTGACATATCAAGCTACCTAGGCGCAGGGCCTCTCATTTTGAGAGAAGCAGTATAACAACGGCAGACGACCAACCGATCCCCCCTTATGGTAGCTACGCCCCGAGGGGTTGGGAACTTCAGAGCTTAGTGCAGGGGAGATGCAATGACCCAGAATTTTATCAGGGCCACTCGCCCAAGGATCCCGTTATAAGCCGATTTGCAATCAAGAACAATGAGGTCTGCCATGATCGTTAGTTTCTTCTCCCCTTCTTCCAAGGTCACGGGTAAATTGACAACCCTCTCTGGGTGAAAGGCTTTCCCTGTAAACCCAGACAATGAGCCATTTAAGGGACGGAGCCTTTTGCGTCCTATTCCCAGCTTATCAAAAGCCTTCAGGAATAACACTTCTGCAGAGCTGCCAGTGTCCACCATCAAACGTATAACTATGTAATAGGACATTCGAGCCTCTACCAACAGTAGATCATCATGCGGGTGTATTACGCCATTGAGATCATTTGTGGTGAATGTCAACTGTTCTTCAACCTCATTTGTTTTATACCGAGGCTCCTCTGTTACAGCCTTGGCATACGATCTTCTCGCTGCTCTACTAGCTCCACCGGAGGCGAATCCCCCTGCGATGGTATTCACCACCCCCAAGTGGCAATTCTCCTGATCTCTTTCACGTCTGGGGCTACGTTCCCTTTCGCATCTGGGGCTTCGCTCCCTGTCAGGCCTAGGGTTCCTCTATCTCTCCCTCTGAGGCTCCTAGTTCCCTACAACGAACTTGTTCAATAGTCCCTTTCTTACTAGTACATCTATTTCCCCTTTGAGTTGCTTGCACTCTTTTGTTTCACGGCCATGATCCCTGTGGTACCTGCAATATTTATCCTTTATCCTCTTATCCGGATTACCCATCATCCTGGCCGGCCAATGGAACTCACGGTGGGTTTGGATTTCATGCAAAATTTCTGCCCTGGGGTGTTTAGAGGGGTATAGCTACGCTCGAACTTGCCCTAGTTATTGCTGCCCTATCCTTCTGACCAACTGTAACACCCCGATCCCTCTCGAGACCGGGAGTTCTATCAATCAATCTAATCACAACCCAATTCCAAACCCGGGCAAAAATTTAGGGAAAGACGGACGGAGTCTCCCATATTTCTAGGCAAAATGCAAACCTGCGATAGCATATAAGTGGACCAGTACCGTGTCCAACCATACAACCACCTCAAGGCCATCCGAGCCTTGTTTCTCAACAGATAAACACAACAATTATACATACATTTCCAAGTACCCAGACTATTCTAACTCTTCCTCTAAGCCATACAACATGCATTAAAGTTAAGCCATACTAACTAGATACATAAACTATCTTATCATTCTACCTCAATCACCTGGTTAAATTTAAATTACATTCCTTATTAACATTAAATACAACAACACATGAAACATACATCTTTGCATCTTTGACAACTCAAGCCACATAGCACGCAAGACAACTCTTCAAGCACAAACTTTCACGTAACCACGAACTTTCCAGCTAACAAGGCATTTCCTAAAATGTGGTGGTGAGGAGTGAGTATACTCAACACGTATACTCAGTGAGGGCGAGACAGATATCGAGGTGGAGAGAAAGAAGATCGTGCAATGCAAATAAGGTAGTTAAGCAATATATATCTGACAAGTAGCCATTCAATCTAACAATCAATACAATAACCGATTAATAAAAGCATTAACACAACCATTCAAAGCTATACCACACTTTGAAGGCTATGGTTCACTCACACGAGCAATGTACCGATCACGAATTCGATGACCTTAACGATGATGCGCCGGCTCACCCACCTTATAACTTCCGTTAGAGTACTCCGGACATACTCTGTCAATTCTACGACCCAAAACTCCCTGGGCGGCAACCCAAGCGAGAAAAGGAATAGGACACGGAGCTAGAGCAACCAACACTGGCAACCCGAGGCTACCCAGAAAGGCCCATCACTCACGCACCTGACACTTATGCAATTCAATACGAGATATATAACGATAATCGAGCAAGGCACTGAAGTGTAGGTTAGTAAACAACATGCGATACAATAAGCATATACAATCGATAAAATAACAAGAACAACACTAACAAGCATTATCAACAATTGGTATACAAATTCAGTCATAATCAACTTTAACAAGTATAACAAGCAATATTAAGCATTCTATAGGCATTACACTATGAAAACACACAAAATCACAAAATGACCCCAACATTCAAAACGCTACTACTTTCAAACGAGCCACGAGTTTTGAAAACCGACTTCACCAATCCTCCTAGGTCACCATAAGGCACGTCTAAAGACCCTGAAACTCTACTTAACCCTAGAATTTACGCAAAGCCCCGATTTTTCCCTTTGCTCGTTTGAACTACCGCTACCCTAACCAAACACCCAACCAACGCCATAACCACACCAAAAGTGCTTCCATGGCCTCCCGAGACAATGCCATCACGCAAATCGATAAAATGCCAAAATTGACCTAAACGACCCCAACTTTCACTAAGCCATTTTCCTCCGTTTTTCCATTACACAATCCAATTAAACCACATATTTAGGCATTCTAGCATATCTAGCACCTTCCTACATCAACAGAACGCAAAACGAAGCAACTTCATCGAAACGGGGGTTTACTATTCATAATTTACTATTTAATTATCAATTTAAATTGCAATTTCGATATTCAACCGCAGAAAATGCTAAAAAGCTATAAATACATGTTCTACAATTGCTAGGGAACATTCTTCAATCAACAAAATGATTAAAATAACATTCTACGGATAAAATCCAAAAATTAAAGTTAATACATAAAACATTCAAATGCGCAAATAAACATGAAACCCTCACCTTAGACGCTCCTAGACGCTAGGAAAACCACGCCGGATGCCTCGGAAACCACCCCGCACAAGCTCTCGCGAAGAAATTGAAGTTTGAAGTTGAAATGTTTTTTTTTCTTCTCCTCTAGTTTCGGCCAGCTCTCTTTCTGTTTCAGCTTTCTTTTTTTTTTATTTTGTGCTATTCTATGCTATATTAAAAGATGACAATAAGTCAATTGGTCAAGCATTGGTCAAAGCTAACTTAAGTTTGGTCAAATAGGCTTATTTTGGGCATTTTAAGGCTAAAACAACCAACACAATTCCAATTCTAGTTAATAACAACTAAAACACTAAAATTAAAACACTAAATACTAGTTTTCACTATTTACTGAGGACTAGAAATCATTTCCTAACTATCGCTCTCGATATGCTATGCACTTTGCGACAATAAAAGAATAACAATTAAATCTCAAAGAATTTAAGAAAATATAATTTTTTGAAAAGTAACATAGTTCAAAATTTTCTCCGACTCGGAGCTACTTTTCATTTAATTGAAAACCGAGCATTAAGATGCAAGAAAAATAAAACCGATTAACATAAATATGAAAATGAAGCTACAAATGAATGTTTAACTAAAATAAACACATAATTCAATGCTAACATTTAAGATGCCACTTAATTAAATACCATTAAATGCATGCCGGGTTCGGGTTATCACACCAACCCTTTGGGGCTTCCCTTGCTTGCTCGTCTCTTGAGTTTTACCCTTCACCAAGGCTCTAATCTCTTCCTCCTTCTTGGCTGACATAACCTCTTCAGAACTGATATATTTGGAAGCCCGTGCCATAAGCTCTTCTAGATCACGGGGCATTCTTTTACCCAAGGAAGCCTGTAGGGGCTTGAAATACACACCTTGCATATACATGACCATAGTTACCGATTGATCGAGGTTTGGTACCTCTAAGGTTGCTTGATTGAATTGCTAAGTGTAGTCCCGCAGAGTCTCTCCCCTCTGCTACTTTATGGAAAGCAGAGTCGCGGTGAGTCTCGGGGGCTTCTTGCTGCTAGCAAATCGAGCAGGGACCAAACCAGCGAGCTGGTCGAAGTTGTGAATTAAGGCCTCCGCCAGGCCAGCGAACCACTTTCGTGCCAACCCCACCAACATTACCGGGAAAGCTCGACATTTGATGACATCTGGGATGTCCTGGAATGTCATATGGTGCTCAAAGATTATAAGGTGATTCTCTGGGTCCCCAATCCATCATAAGTCTGTAAATTGGGAAGCTTGTATCCATATGACATAGGCTCCAACATGACCTCTCTGGCGAAGGGGTGATGCTTCCATTGCCCTACCAGGACCTGGTGCTGTCCTCCGTGGCTGCGGGTGACCTCTTGCCCTTCTTGTCGTAGGGGTTTTCTTGCCCTATCTTGCCCTTTCCTTTCCGGTGGGCTTGTTGAAGCTGTCGTATCCATCAAGAATGCGGGAGGTTGGAGAGGGTTACCTGCAACCGGATCCTCCCGTTAGAGGGGTACGGCCTCCGATCGTGCCAGTCCCTAGGTTTGGAAGAACTAATTAAAGGCTCCCCTTAGGCCATTGAACAACTGAACCAGGGTTGGCAGATCAACCTACTGGGATGAAGACGACATATTTCCTGGAACGAATACCGGTAGAACTGAAGTGGTAGCCCCCTAGTGGTGTTGTGTTAAGTGAAACTGCTGATATTGGGGGGTTCGTAACTTCATGAACCTGATGCTCCTGTAGGGGGTTCTGATTTTCCCCAATATTGGCCTAACTACACGTATAAACCATTGTGGTATCTCAGTGGGATTTCTAGAAACGTTCCCACAGATGGCGCCAACTATTAAGGTAAAACTTCGACTGCCCTAAGCTGCTTCCTGGGCTGGACCTAAACCTGCAAAACAAAGGAATCAAGGGGAGTGCCCACGATGCCTACTCCGACGCTCAAGTCAGTTAATAATGGGAAGAAGCTCGTAGACAGAAAGTGAAGGATATATTTTGCATACCTCTCGTCGTGAGACTATTCTATATTTATATTTGTGGCATGCTAGCTTCCTAGATGAGGGAGAACTCCTCAAGATCTATACCTCCAAGAGTCCTCCCTTCCTAAGTGATTCACCACGATCATATTTCCTGCAAGTCCTTTCTTATTTGGACTTCTTAAGTTTATCCTTATCACCATGATATTCCCGCGTGCATGCCTGCCCTATTATCTCGACAGGCCCGGGGCTCAGGGAATGACAAGGCTGCTTCTCATTGACGAGCTAATTTCCTAGGGCTGAAGCCCCACCCCTATCACCAGCAGATCTTAATTATCCACATAAGAAAAAATTTCTATCTGATGTGAAGCACTACTATTGGGAAAATCCTATACTCTATAAGCATTGTGCAGATCAAGTCATCAGAAGGTGTGTTCCAGAAGAGGAGATGGAAGATATTTTGTGGCACTACCATACACTTGAGTGTAGAGGTCACTTTGGAAGAAATCGAACAATAGCAAAGGTGCTCTAATCAGGCTTCTATTGGCCTAGCTTGTTTAAAGATGCTTACACTTTCGTTGTTACATGTGATCGATGCCGGAGATTGGGGAATATCTCAAGAATGAACGAAATGCCATTGCAGAACATTCTTGAAGTTGAACTTTTTGATGTATGGGGGATTGACTTCATGGGACCTTTCCCTTCCTCCTACAATAACAGATACATTTTCTTGGCAGTTGATTACGTACCTAAATGGGTTGAAACGGTGGAGACTTCAACAAATGATGGATGCGGTAGTGTTGAATTTTCTAAAGAAGAACATTTTTACAGGTTCGACACATCTTGAGCAATAATCAGTGATGAGGGTACCCACTTTTGTAACAAGCAGTTTGAAGCCCTTTTATTCAAATATGGTGTCAAACATCAGAAAGCCCTTGCCTATCATCCTCAAACCAACAAGCGAGCAGAAGTCTCAAATCGAGAAATAACGAAGATTCTTAAGAAAACAGTGGGTAGTTCGCTCAAAGATTGGGCCAAGACGATTGATGATGCACTATGGGCGTATCGTACTGCATTTAAAACACCAATTAGGATGTCTCCTTACAGATTGGTCTATGGAAAAGCTTGTCATTTACCTGTGGAGCTCGAGCACAAGGCATATTGGGAAATGAAATAGTTGAACTTGGATATGCAAGCTGTAGGAGAAAAGAGACTTTTGCAATTGAATAAGTTAGAAGAATTTCAAAATGAAGCCTATGAGAATGCGAAGATCTACAAAGAGAGAACAAAAGCGTGGCATGATAAGCATATCTCACGAAAAGAGTTCTTGCCTGGTCAGAAAGTTCTTTTATACAACTCAAGGCTTCGCTGGTTTCCCGAAAAGCTTAAATCAAGATGGTCAAGCATTTTTGTTGTAACGAAGGTGTTTCCCTATGGAGCCGTCAAAGTTACTCATCCAGAGAATGGGACGTTCAAGATCAACGGACAATGGTTGAAGACTTATTGGGATGATGAGTTTGATAAGCACAAGACCGTTGTCCACCTCAACTCGTCTTGAGAAGTTGCTATGTCGGGCTGTTGACGTTAAAACAAGCGCTTTTTGGGAGGCAACCTGAATTTTCTTACTTTTCTTGATTTAATAGTTTTAGTTACTTTTAGTTAATTTTTGAGTTATAGTTGTTGTAGCTAATTGTTAATTTTTCTTGTCATGTTAGGTTCAAGAACAAGTTTGGAGGAAATCGAGCCAAAGAGAAATTCTACAGAGTTAATTAAGGGAGAAAATATGGAAAAATTGGTGTTTACAGTGAAGGGGATGCGTGCATGGAAGAGAAAAGCAAGAAGAAATAGAGTTGTGAGGTAGCGCTGTTGCATTAGAATTTACTGTTGCATTAGAATTTAGTGCAGCTGCGCTGGCGTCCTGTAGTTGACGTTCGAAGTAAAAAAAAAAATCAAATCACTACTTACCAAGCCCACCAACCTATGTCATATAACAAAACCCATTTCATATCTTAACCCATCAGATCTCACAACTCAACCCATACACCAAAGCCTGCCCGACCATAACAAAAATTCTACTTATCCAAACCCACCACCGAAATCAAAAATCAAATAAGAACCTTAAGCCCTCCCAAGCCCTCATCGGCTCCAAACCAACACTCAAACCCATAACTTGTCACCCCTATTACCGTCATACTTCTCTCTCCCACCCACTGTTATCTACCCCGACCAGCTCACACTGGCGACGACGTCAGTGACGATGACGCATAATTCTCTCTCCATGCTAACATCGTGCCATCTACCTCGTTCGCCAAACTATCTCACAGACACGGCACTTCACGGCGTCGGCGACAGTAACAACCCCTTCCCCAAACTCGCACTGACGACTACATCACTGACAACGACATATCTCACAGCCTCGCGTGCGTCACTCAGCCCCTATGCCAGACCCGAAACACAACCCACTACCCTATTTTACAACTGCCAGTAGTGCTCGACGATGGCGTAGTGGTTCAAGGAGGTTACAACTTCTCTTTACCAGAGTAAGTCCCTTTGTCTAGCGCATTGTTCATAGAATTGAAAAAAAAAGAAAAAAAAAACAAAACAGTTGTTGGGTCCGAGTTGGTGTTGTGAAAGTGATTAGGGTTAAATTTTTGTTTATGGCTGGAGTTTCTTGCGAATCGTTGGTTGATGTGACTTTGGATTATCTGATAACTGGTTACTAACATTCTCACCAAAGTCGACAGCCAAGTTGCATCTGATAACTGGTTATTAACATTCTCACCAAAGTCGACAGCAAAGTTGTAACTTTATGCATTCCAAACCGTTGTCTTTGTGACCCGCCGTTGTGATTTGTTGATTTGTACTGTACTTGGATTACTTGGTTGAAGTACAGTGGTTGTGGATGAAGGGATGTGGATCCTAAGGCTATTGGACTTTTAATTTCAGTTTATAAACATTAAATAGAAGCCGACAATCCACAAGATGAAGAAAACACGAAATCATGCAAAAAAACAATATCGAAATTGTTATCTTGTGCTAAAAATTAATTGTACATGATTTACCTTTGTGTTGGCGTCAAACCTCAACACATACACACGTTTAGAGGACTGTGGAATTGCTGGAAAATATCTCCCAAGGTTGTGTATCACCTCCACACACAAGGATCCCCAAAAGCCTTCTCCCTTATTCTAATTCCTTGATCAATAGTTACGGAAAAAGTGGTTTTTCCTTCTTGCTTGTTTTTCTCCTCTTAGTCGTGTATCTTATGTGTGTATGGGTGTGTGTGTTCTATGCATCTAACGTGTTATTAGTGCCTTGGAATCCCCATAGGGCCAAAATTCCTAAGGGATATAGGAGAGGGAGAGTTTTAGTTACATTAGGAGTCTATCTCTTGATTATCCTTTAAATTATCTTGAAGATAATTACATTATCTTCTTAATTTAAAATCAAGAGATTATCTTCTCCTAAAACTCCTCTCCCACACGTCTCTCACCCTTATCCATACACAGAGCTTGTGTCATCTGGACAATAGATGCTAGGACAAACTTCTAGTCTTAAAGATGTTTCTTGTCCTAATGTCCTGGCCTTTCTAAATTGAGCTGCATGTTCCCAATTAGGAACTATACTCAATTTACACACAAATACTAAACAAGGAAATAGGCAATTAACCATTAAGGAAACTGGCTAGGAGTGGGACTTTAAGACATAGTTGTTTTGGCTATAAAATGACCAAAATGCCTCTGCTAGCCACTAGCAGTATTTTGACCATTTTAACCTTAACTCATTCCACTAAAGAGTTAGGGTTGCACTCCAATACAACTAATAAACTTCCAGTGGAGGTTTCGTCTTTGACCTACCAAGTAAAATGACCAAAATGCCCATCTATGTTTTATCTGTAATCAAGAATAGGTCCCGCACTCGCACTATCATTCTATCTTAAATACATCTACACCTTGGACCTTTATCTTTCCTATAATCATCACCAAGATACTATTCCCTTGTCTTGGGAGTGACCCACAAGTCTAGTATCCAATATAGCCCAAGTTATATTACTAAGATCTTGGATGATCATATAGATAACTCCAAGAGAGTAGCTCACTATCAATTAAGAGAACATAGAATCATGACTCATATGCACACCATCTAATGAATCTAGTCCATATGTCCAAAGCACCAAGCTGTTGACCCTATTATAAGATCTCACCCATAGTGAATCAAAACACATGTCCTAGGATACATTGATATATCCACATATGCTCATGATATAGAGCATTGGCCACTTAGTAGCATAAGATGCTTTTAGTTCTTTGACAATGATAGTAATGTCACTGAGATTGCATCTATTGTAGTTTCGTTCAATGCACCATAATGCACCAATGAGATAAGTCCGGAAGGCCCCTCCAATGATCAAGGTAAGTCATCCTACCAAATATAAGACTCTCTCATTATAACCTTACCGTAGTGAAGTGCCCAGCTTTACTATTCAGTTATGAACCAATAGTTTTGATCCAAGCCTCATACCACAGACCTTCCGTGCAGATCACCTCGCACCTATGCCATTTACTAGTATCAAGGAACCTATTTGCATACATATATATCAAATAATTAGAGAGAATATAATATGCTCATAATGAATGCACTGATTTGTTAACTGACTAATATCCAATATATTGGGATATCTTAGTGTTTAGGGATCTTTAGGGTATCCAATCCCAACATACTCCCACTTGCACAAAAGAACACTACCACTATCCTAATTCAACACCTGTAGCCCCTATAAGAGTATAAAATACCCTTTCAGTAAGACAGGGTCCGCTGAATCATTGGCTGAATCATTTCCCTACCACTTCATTATCCTATCAGATAATTCCCCGAATCACGTGGTACTAATTCTCTCTATTATGCTTCCCAATTTAGTGATTCTCTGGTTCTTCTGATTCTGCCATTATTCCACCATTACTGCAGTACACTCTATGAGTATCTGTACTGGCATCATGTATTCCAATTCCATCAGGAATTTCTTCAACTATATAGCTCCCACTAGCCATGGGCTTTAATTCCACCTAGAATTTCCTGAGCTACACAGCTTCTTATGTTGCTTCCTGTGTTGCGTTATGCCTTGTCCATATGGTCGAGTAAACAATCCAAGATTGTTTTTCACCTCATCCATATCACAACACCTCCAGCATAGTAACAACATTTCCAAAAGCCAAGCTTTTGAAAATTCTGTCTTAACTGAAAATCTGAATCTTGTGTACCTCATAGGTATAAGACCTTCAGATTTAACGAACTAGCATATAATCCCTCGTTATCACAAAGATACTTGAGTATATGCTCTATTGCTACTCTTTCTTTGGTTATTATCTACTTATCTCTCTCAACACAAAGTAGATATTCATTCTGGTACTGAACATGACATACACAAAAGGTCTACATCCGTTGATGCATACAAAACCTTTTATGACTTCTACCTCTTATGTGTCTTCGAACATTGATTATGAGATAGAAAGATTCCATACCTGGGTGGCTATGATCCTCTATTGGAATCTTGTATGCCATGTGAAACCCCAGATTTCATCTATACGTGAAATTGTGTGTTTTGACTTGTATATGTGTCATTTAAGTTAGAATGCGCTAATTCTGTGATTGTTATTCTTATTACATGCTATGTGAACATTCATGAAAGTTTCATAAAAATCGGCATTGAAAATTTTAGAGTCGAGTTTTGTGAATAGTATTTTTGAAACACGTCTACTAAAATTTTGACACAGGTTTTTTAGAGTTTGAAAACCTAGTCCTCAGATATTAATAGACCCGTGTTTGATTAAAATGGATTTTAAATCGGATTGAGAATTTAAAAGGATTTTATACCTTCTTTTGCAAAAATTAAGTTTTATAGCTATGTGTACGTATATGTATGCATATGAAATGTTGTCACCTACACTTAAACTACTAAATATAATATATATGATAGATATATATATATATATATATATATATATATATATATATATATATATATATATATATATATATGTAAGTAAGCAAAATAGTCTAGAAAAACAATTAAAAGACTAAGAAATACAATTAAAAGACTAAAATTGGCAACTTTGACTTTACTTAAAATATTTGACTTTGCATATATATACATAATACATACATTATATTAGAAAACAAAGCTCAAAACACCTCCATTTCTCACCTACATGGTAGAAACCCCATAGACAAAAAAAGAGAGTTTTTCAACTATTTTTCAAAGCAAATTTTGCATAGAAGTTGCAATCCAAGGCCAAATCTTGTCATCCAAAGTTGGATTTTGCTTGTTGGGCATCCATTGCACACATTTCTAACTTCATTTGGCATCAAAGGTGAGAGAAAAATTCTAGATCTTGAAATGCTATTTTTTGTCAATTTTATATAACTTTATTTTTATCCGATGTTTTGTTGAATTGTCTTTAGATTATTGCTCAGTCGTTGGCAAGGATCATTTATATGTGTTTATAGCTGTTTTGATCGGTAGTAACATATATTTCTATTTTTCAGGTATTAAAATTGGATTTTAGGTGCATTCTTGAATAATTGTTGTTGTGGTGGTTAGAATTGATTGGTTGTTGCCTCTAAAAGTTTGTTAATTGCAGGGTAGTAATGTTATAATGCCGAATCTTTGATTGGACTGTTGTAGAAAAAGCCCAAAAAATTCAGCCTAGGTGCATTGCCAAAATAGGGTTGTTGGACTTGTTTTGGATGGCGTTTTGTTGGTTTCCGATAGGGCTAATGTAGTTGCATGTGTGGTGGAGTGATAGGAAGTGGTTTGGAGGTTATTGGATTAGTAGAATGCAAGTTATGAATTTTAGAAGTTTGTGTAGTCTTTCTTTAAAATGTTGAAATGTTGTCTTTGGTTGCTAGGTAGTGTTTGTGTAGTTGTTTCTTGAGTTATTGTAAGGTATGTTCGGGATTGAATGCATGTTTAATTGTATGTTGAGTTAGGTGGCCTACTTTGTCATCTAACTTAGTTGTTTAATTGATGTTATGTTGACTGGAATGTTATTAACTGATTGATGATTGATGATGATATGGAGGACAAGCTACTTTGTTATCTTTCAATAATATGAGATGTTTATGATTATTGTCATAAGTCTTGATAGTGTGTGCCACATCTCAGGCAGTATCGGGCTGTCAGGTTGATAACGGCATGATTGTCATAGACTACCCCTAACTCGCATGGGCGGAGATGCCATGGAAGGAGGGGCTAGATAAGGTACCTCGGTTATGTATTATGGGAGTTATAAGAAGATGGTTGAGATCGTGATGGCGTATAGAGCTACATCAACTAGTGTATCCTTTCTCAATTGACTGGTTATTTATGTGGCTTGTAATGAAATGTTGATGTTGATGATGTTTAACGTGTGTTATTGTTCGAAGGATGATTTTCTAAGTAGTAAAGTAAATGTTTTCAAAACGTCTTTCGAATCCTCACTGAGCTTTGTTATATATAAGTTCACTCTCATTCGTTTATTGTCATCAGGCGTAACTAAACCAGGCTTTGAGTACGTTCCTCAGGAAGCTGAGTATGTGCCTTCTGTGGAGGAGTCTTATATGCCGGAGTCATATCCATGAGTTTGTCTTAGCTTTTGTAGTATGATGTATTTTATAACTTACTTAAAGATAAAGGCTTATATAATACTAGTTTAGTAGTCTTTCTTTTGAATATGATTAGGTTGTTAGACTAGTTCATAATCTATTTTGCAAATGTATAATATAGCTTGTGGTATGCTATTGAAACGAAGGCATATGACTTGTGGTTGGTATGTTGTTTGGTTGTTTAATATATGGTGTTGAATGTTGATGAATAGTTGTGGAGTTGTTGATGATATTTGGAATTGGTTGTGTTGTTAAAAAGGGTTGGTTTAGAGCCCTGATGTTCGTATTACAAACGTTATAATACCGAAATTTTGTTGCGTCCTGACTGATTATAAGTGGGGTCAAGTTGGGGCGCAACATTTAAGGGGTATTAGAGCGCATGTTTAGCTGTCAACCGGGTTATTCTCAGAATGTGGGTAGTGGACTTAGCATGAAAGTATGTATGAAATGAAAGAAAAGTGAACTATGTGTTAATATGATTATGTGATTATGTTATTATGTGATTAACTTGTTTATGTATTTACGTGACTAATATTTATGTGACTTATGTGCCTTACGTGAGTTTTGTTGCCTATGTGCTATTAACTGTCTATAGCTTGTCTATGTGTTATAACCTGTGCTAACTCTTTGATAGTAGAATGGCGGGACAACCAAGAACCCATGGTAGGTTTGAGGGAGTTAATGCGGAATCAAGGAATGCGGCATCGGGCCGTGATCAGGGGTATGATCGTTTGGCTATGGCTATGGACAGAATGACTAAGGTCATGGCAGGGCAGGCACAGATCTTAGCAGGGCAAGCTGCTCAGGCACAGAATGTGCAGACTTAGTTACAGAATACTCAAGGAGGTTACCGGGGAGGTAGTCTACTGAAGGAATTTCTTGGGTATTTTCCACCAAGGTTCCAGGGTGAACCTGATGATCGGAAAGCCGAGTCTTGGATCAACAAAGTGGAGAAAAATATTTGACCCTTGGTTATACGGATGAGAGGAAGGTCACATTTGCGGTGTATCTGTTTAATGACGAGGCTGAGGAGTGGTGGCGTACAGTGAGATCTGATTGGGAAGCACGGGGTACTCCCTATGTCTAGGATACTTTTCTTAGGGCATTTCGGGCCAAGTATATTCCCAGGATTGCGCGTGAACGTAGGGAGGCGGAGTTCACCTCTCTGATTCAAGGTAGTTCCACTGTGGCCCAGTATGAGGCCAACTTTACCAAGTTGTCCCGGTATGCACCGGAGTTTATGTCAGACCAGGAAAGGAAGACTCGGAGTTTCATTTTAGGTCTAAGGCCCGAGATTTAGGATGCAATGGCCCTGATACAATACGATGAGTTTTCTGAGGCCTTTAATGCAGCTTCTAGGTTGGAGAAGAGGAAAAGGGAACATATTGTTTCTAGTCAGGCCAGCAAGAGGCCGTTTCAGCCATAGGGTCAGCAGGTCATGTATAGGCCTGCAGTGCAGCAGAGTAGTTACAGGCCCCTAGTGCAGCAAGGTTCTTTGAGGCCTCAAGGGCAGCAGGGTTTCTTTAGGCCCCAGCTTCAACAGGGATCTTATCAGGCACCGTCACAGTATAGGCCGGTCCAGTCTCAAGGTCAGTACAGGCCTAGATTTTCAAGACCTCAGCAGCAGGCTGGTTCAGCTGCATATTTCGGTTCCGATTCTTCAGGAGGTAGCGTTAGTGCTCCGTCACTGCAGTGTGCTTATTGTAAACGTAAGGGCCATTTGGAGGCCGACTGTCGGGCAAAGGCAGGGACATGTGTGGGTTGCGACAGCAACCAACACAGGGCGAGAAATTGTCCCAGATATCAGGGTTCTGAGGGTCAGCCAGCGACTCAGGGTTATCAGGGTAGACCTACAGGAGGTACACCTCAGCAACAGCGGGTTCAAGCTCGGGCCTACGCAGTATACTTCGAGGAGATACCTGAGGCAGTAGCGGTTGTGGAATGTAACTTTCTTATATTCAATCAACTAGTTAAAGTGTTGATTGCTTCTAGTGCTACACATTCTTTCATTACGCCTACTTGTGTGCAACGTGTTAATATGCAACCTGAAAGATTTCCTTATGTGATTGAAATTAGTACTTCTTTGATTGATAAATATATGACTGGCTTAATATGTAAGGATTGTAAAATACATGTTAAGGGTCAGGATTTTCCTTTGGACCTTATCTTATTTCCTATTCGGGGGTATGATGTTATCTTGGGTATGGAATGGCTTTCTAAATATGATGCTCAGCTAAACTGTAGAACAAAGGTAGTACAGTTTCAGTTGCCAAAACAGCTAGTGGTTGAGGTAACGGGGAACCGGGATACAAAGATAAGTTTCATTATCTCATCAACTAAAGCTATTAAGCTAGTGAGCAAGGGGTGTTCAGGGTATCTAGCTCATCTGATCAACAAGCCATCTGATAAGCTAAAGCTGGAGGAAGTTTCGATAATTCGGGAATATCCCAATGTATTTCCCGAGGAGTTTCTAGGATTGCTGCCAAAGAAAGATATTGAGTTTATGATCAATCTAATTCCCAGTACTCAACCTATTTCTATATCAGCGTACTGGATGGCACCAGCTGAGGTTAAAGAGCTGAAAACTCAATTGCAGGAGTTATTAGAGAAGTGTTTCATTCAGCAGAGTTCTTCATCGTGGGGAACACCCGTTTTGTTTGTGAAGAAGAAGGATAGTACCTTGAGATTATGTATCGATTATCGTGGTTTGAATCAGGTGACCATCAAGAACAAGTATCTTTTGCCATTAATTACCGAGTTGTTTGGTCAACTTCAGGGAGCCAGAGTCTACTCTAAGTTTGACTTGAGGCAGGGATATTATCAACTTCAGATTCCTACAGAGGATGTTCCAAAGTCTGCTTTCAGGACTCGGTACGGGCATTATGAATTTGTAGTTACGCCCTTTGGACTAACTAATGCACCGGCAACATTCATGGATCTTATGCATCGAGTCTTTCAACTGTACTTGGACTAGTTCGTGGTAATCTTTATTGATATATCTTGGTATATTCTAAGACTAAATCGGAGTACGAGCAACATCTACAGCTTGTCCTACAAAAGCTTCAGGAACATCAGTTGTTTACGAAGTTCAGTAAATGTAAATTCTGGCTACAACGGATATCTTTTCTTGACCATATGATTACAAAGAACGGTATTTCAGTAGATCCCACTAAGATTGAGGTGGTGATGTCTTGGAAAAGGCCGGAGAATGTTTCGGAGGTTTGCAGCTTCCTGGGTTTGGCGGGTTATTACCGTAGGTTTGTGAAAGACTTTTCTAAGCTTGCAGGGCCACTTTCTAAGCTAACTCAGAAATGAACTAGCTTTACTTGGGATGAGAAATGTGATAATAGGTTTCAGGAACTGAAAAATAGATTGACTGCCGCTCTAGTACTTGTTCTACCAGAGGGAACCGATAATATGGTTATCTATAGCGATGCATCCAAGGAGGGCTAGGGTTGGATACTTATGCAGAATGGTCGGGTTATCGCATATGCTTCTAGAAAGTTGAAACCATATGAGGTAAATTATCCGACTCATGATCTTGAGTTGGTAGTAGTTGTATTCGCACTAAAAAAATGGTGTCATTATCTGTGGGGCAGTAAGTTCAAGATTTTCACTGATCACAAAAGTCTGAAGTACTTGTTCTAACAAAAGGAGTTGAATATGCGCCAACGGTGGTGGATGGAACTTCTCAGAGATTATAATTGTTCTATCAATTATCTGCTTGGGAAGGCAAATGTTGTAGCAGATGCTCTTAGCCGTAAGGCGAGTGTTGCTTGTTTGAAAATTAAAAAGTAGGAGGTTCTTGAGGAAGTCAGTTATTGGAAACCGGAGTTGACTCAGGTTGGGGTGATGTGTTCACATCTCTGTATTCAACCTTTATTGCTGTCTCAGATTAGAGAAGCTCAACAATTTGATGTGAAACTTCAGAAGATCAAGATCAGCTTACGGATGATCAGTCTGATTTCAAATTACATGAGGATGGTATTCTTCAGTTTCGGAACAGGTTGTGTATTCCCGATGAACTAGGTTTGAGGAGAGGTATTCTAGAGGAGGCTCATAATTCTAAGTACACCATTCATCTCGGTCGAAACAAGATGTACCAGGATTTGAAACAACATTACTGGTGGAACAATGTGAAAAGGGAGGTTGCTCAGTTTGTATCAAGATGTTTGACTTGTCAGCGGGTGACAGCAGAACATCAACGATCTGTAGGGTTACTTCAGCCGTTGGTAATACCAGAATGGAAGTGGGAACATATTACGATGGACTTCGTCACTAGTTTGCCTAGAACACCGAGAAGTAACGATGCAGTTTGGGTTATTGTTGACCGTTTGACGAAGACAGCTCATTTTATTCTGATGAGAACGGGAGATGAAGTTGCAAAGTTAGCAGATCTTTATTTGGATCATATTGTAAAACTTCACGGGATTCCATCTAGTATTGTCTCTGATCGAGATCCTTGGTTTACTTCTCGACTTTGGGAGAAACTTCAAGAAACTTTGGGTACTCAGTTGAACTTCAGCACATCGTATCATCCGCTGACTGATGGTCAATCAGAAAAATTATTCAGATTCCGGAGAATATGCTCAGGGCTAATGTTCTGGACTTTGGGAATAACTGGGAGAAACATCTACCGCTTGCCGAGTTTGCCTATAACAATAGTTATCAAGCGACTATTGGGATGGTACCTTTTGCAGCTCTCTACGGCCGTAAGTGCCGATCACTTTTGTATTAGGATGAAGTAAGGGAGATGAAGGTTATTGATCCGACTATAATGCCAGAGCTTCTAGAGAAGATTGAGAATGTGCAGTTGATCAAGCAGAGAATGCTGACAACACAGAGTAGATACAAGAATTATGCTAATAAGCGCCATTGGGATTTGGAGTTTGTAGTCAGGGACCGAGTTTCTTGAAATTGTCTCCTCATAAGGGGTTTGCTCATTATGGGTAAATGTGGTAAGCTGAGTCCAAGGTTTGCAGGGCCGTTTGAGATTACCGGCAGGGTTGACAAGTTGACGTATCGATTGGCTTTATCAGAGAACTTTTCTAATGTTCACGATGTCTTCTACGTGTCTAATTTGAGGAAATATAATTCGGATCCTTCTCATATTCTAGAACCAGAGCCGTTACAACTTCGTGAGAATCTGACTTATGATGAGCGGCCAATTCGTATTCTTGATCAGATGGAGCGGGAGTTGAGGTCGAAGAAGATTCCGATGGTCAAAGTATTGTGGAAGCATCACGGGATCAAAAAAGCTACTTGGGAAAGAAGAGACTAGATTCAGCAGCAGTACCCAGATCTATTCCGTACAAGAAGTAAGAATTTCGAGGACGAAATTTCTTTAGGGGGGAGGGGGAGAATGTGAAAGCCCACATTTCATCTATATGTGAAATTGCGTGTTTTGACCTGTATATGTGTTATTTAAGTTAGAATGCGCTAATTCTATTATATTTATTCTTATTACATGCTATGTGATCATTCATGAAAGTTTCATAAAAATCGGCATTGAAAATTTTATCGTCGAGTTTTGTGAATAGTATTTTTGAAACACGTCCGCTAAAATTTTGACACGGGTGTTTTTAGAGTTTGAAAACCTAGTCCTTAGATATTAATAGATCCGTGTTTGATTACAATGGATTTTAAATCGGATTAGGAATTTAAAAGGATTTTACACCTTCTTTTGCAAAAATTGAGTTTTATAGTTATGTGTATGTATATATATGCATATGAAATGTTGTCACCTACACTTAAACTACTAAATATAGTATATATGATAGATATATATGTAAGTAAGCAAAATAGTCTAGAAAAACAATTAAAAGACAAAGAAATACAATTAAAAGACTAAAATTGGCAACTTTGACTTTACTTAAATATTTGACTTTGCATATATATACATAATACATACATTATATTACAAAACAAAGCTCAAAACACCTCTATTTCTCACGTACATGGCCGAAACCCCATAGACAAAAAAAGAGAGTTTTTCAACTATTTTTCAAAGCAAATTTTGCATAGAAGTTGCAATCCAAGGCCAAATTTTGTCATCCAAAGTTGGATTTTGCTTGTTGGGCATCCATTGCACACATTTCTAACTTCATTTGGCATCAAAGGTGAGAGAAAAATTCTAGATCTTGAAATGCTATTTTTTGTCAATTTTATATAACTATATTTTTATCCGATATTTTGTTGAATTGTCTTTAGATTATTGTTCAGTAGTTGCCAAGGATCATTTATATGTGTTTATAGTTGTTTTGATCGGTAGTAGCATATATTTCTATTTTTTGGGTATTAAAATTGGATTTTAGGTTCATTCTTGAATAATTGTTGTTGTGGTGGTTGGAATTGATTGGTTGTTGCTTCTAAAAGTTTGTTAATTGTGGGGTAGTAATGTTATAATGCCGAATTTTTTATTGGAATATTGTAGCAAAAGCCCAAAAAAATCAGCCTAGGTGCATTGCCAAAATAGGGTTGTTGGACTTGTTTTGGATGGCTTTTGGTTGGTTTTCGATGGGGATAATGTAGTTGCATGTGTGGTGGAGTGATAAGAAGTGGTTTGGAGGTTATTGGATTAGTAGAATATAAGTTATGAATTTTAGAAGTTTGTGTAGTCTTTCTTTGAAATGTTGAAATGTTGTCTTTGGTTGTTGGGTAGTGTTTGTGTAGTTGTTTCTTGAGTTATTGTAAGGCAGGGTCAGGATTGAATGCATGTTTAAATGTATGTTGAGTTAGGTGGCCTACTTTGTCATCTAACTTAGTTGTTTAATTGATGTTATGTTGATTGGAATGTTATTAATTGATTGATGATTGATGATAATCTGGAGGACACCCTACTTTGTTGTCTTTCCAGAATATGAGATGTTTATGATTATGGTCATGAGTCTTGATAGTATATGCCACCTCTCGGGCAGCATCGGGCTGTCGGGTTGATAACGGCATGACTGTCATAGACTATCCCCAGCTCGCATGGGCGGAGATGCCATGGAGGGAGGGGCTAGATGAGATACCTCGATTATGTATTATAGGAGTTATAAGAAGATGGTTGAGATCGTGATGGCATATGGAGCTACATCAACTAGTGTATCCTTTCTCAACTGAATGGTTATTTATGTGGCTTGTAATTAAATGTTGATGTTGATGATGTTTAACGTGCGTTATTGTTCATAGGATGATTTCCCAAGTGGTAAAGTAAATGTTTTCAAAACCTCTTTCGAATCCTCACTGAGCTTTGTTATATATAAGCTCATCCTCATTCGTTTATTGTCATCAGGTGTAACTAAACCAGGCTTTGAGTACGTTCCTCAAGAAGATGAGTATGTGCCTTCTGTGGAGAAGTCTTATGTGCCGGAGTCATATCCATGAGTTTGTCTTAGCTTTTGTAGTATGATGTATTTTATAACTTACTTAAAGATAAAGGCTTATATAATAGTAGTTTAGTAGTCTTTCTTTTGAATATGATTAGGTTGCTAGACTAGTTCATAATCTGTTTTGCAAATGTATAATATAGCCTGTGGTATGTTGTTGAAACGGAGGCATATGACTTGTGGTTGGTATGTTGTTTGGTTGTTTAATATATGGTGTTGAATTTTGATGAATAGTTGTGGAGTTGTTGATGATATTTGGAGTTGGTTGTGTGTTGTTATAAAGGGTTGGTTTAGAGCCCTGATGTCCGTATTACAAACGTTATAATGCCGAAATTCTATTGCATCTTGACTGATTATAAGTGGGGTTGAGTTGGGGCATGACATGCCAAATCTTACTAGTATCTTCTCAATTTATGAAACTCGAGAAAGAGCTAGTGTCACAGCTTTGCGATCGCGCAAAAGCTTAATGCCTAAGACACAGCTTCTTTCTCCCAAGTCCTTTATCTGGAATTGAGAAGACAATCAAACCTAAATAGACGACAACATCCTTACACCATTACCAATGAGCAGAATGTCGTCCATATATGAGACCAAGAATGCTACAACATTCCCCTCCAACTTATCATACATACAGGGCTCACCAGCATTTTGACCAAGAAGTTTGACCAAATCTAATGCTGCATGCTCTGGATGTTTGCTTAAGTCCATCTATGAACTTCTTAAGCTGCAGACTACACCGGTTTTGACCTTAAACAACACACCCATTTGGTCGCATCATATCGATGCACTTGCCAAGACTTCCATTAAGGAAAGCTATCTTGTCAATCGTTTTGCAATATCTCATAATCAAACGATGGCTTAGAGTAGCTTGATGGTTTTTAGCATAGCTGATGTGACAAAGGTTTCCTCATAATTGAACCATTTCTTTCTGAGTGTACCTTTCTGTTACAATCTTTCACTTTGAAGGTTTCACCTTCCTATCCATCACTTTTTTCTTCTTGTATACCCACCTACACCTCATGGGTTAAATTTCTTTGCGTGAGGGCACAAAATACTAAAATCTGATAAGAGCACTTGATTCAATTTCAAATTCTATTGCTATGTGTCATTCGTCCGCAACCACATCGGATGTCATATTTCTTGGGACCTACTACCTGATCATTGGAGTCAGTTTGGTAAAACTCTCCAAAGAACTCATCAAGTGTCCTGGATTTTCTCCCACTACGACATGTCTCCGTCTATGAGCTAGAGTCACGTTGCTGTATTTCCTAGCATTATTATGGGACCTGGTGATATTGAGGATCCTAGTGAGACTTCCTCTAATGCAATCTTTGAGTCTAGTCACGGATGATTTATGCAACCTTTCCCAAGGTATTTAATCCCTAGATGTTGTAAGCTAATCTATCCTGGTACCTTTTTTAATATAAAATAGCACGTATCCAATCTAGGTTTCAACTGTCATTCAGTTCATAAGCTAGATAATCCATACATGGACATATTTCTACATCCATTAATCTAGGGATATCCTATGGACTGATATAGACAGAACTAGATTTAATATGTGTGCTGCTATTTAACAATATATTCTCAAAAAGATGTTGGTAACTTGATTCATCATGAATCTTACCAAAACTCAATAAAGAGTGCAAATTTCTCCTTATCAATGCATTATTCCGGTAGGAATCTTGCTGTGCAAATATAAAGCACAATTTACCGTGTGACAACTAGTCGTTAAACTAGGACTTCACACAATTGTGTGTACCTAATCTATTTGTCGTTTGTACCTTAGAAGTATGACCTGGTTCAAGATTCAATAGGTCTAGAGACCTATTCTAACCAATTCTCTAAAATTTGTTTAGATTAACCCAAACACAAATGACATAAAATAGATAGGAGAAGAAGTTCTCTTTATGTACTTGACTATAACTACTCAGTGTTATGCAGTGATATTATTATTAGAAATAATTGAAGAATGAACTATTTGCATATTCCCAAAAAACTTGGATCCATTCAAAACAAAATTGAATATCCAAATTAACTATTGCGATACTGAAAACAAAGTTCATCGAAATAGGAAAAACTTGCAAAACATTATTCAAAGACTGTCTATTTCTGAAACAAGAATAACATCTCCCACTGCATATGCCCATATGCTAGTCCTTATGCCTTCTTGCAATTCAGAATCTCCTCTAACCATTTAACTGGTGTCTTGAAACCTCTGCAAAGAATTGTAGTCAACGTTAGTGGTGCCTGAGTCTACTATTCACAAAGAAGTAGAATCTACCATTAAAAAAGGTTTCAACTAAAAAGAAAATAGAGGTACCTGTCTTGCCCTTGGCTAGGTACATGAGGCCTGATCTTCTTCCAGTGGCTGACACGGAGTCATACTTGAAGCAGTTTCCTCTGGGCTTATCACCATCTTTATATCCATCTCACGCTTCTGCTACTTACCCTTCTTTTTGATCTTCTTGCTGTGCGGAGCAAGACAAAAGGATGAAGGCTGAGTAAGATCTACAAAGTCGTAAGATTTCAGAGTGGTCTCTGCTACCTGAAGTTCCTCCATCATATTTGATAGGCCCATATATATCTTTCCCTCATAATAGCGAAGCTTGAAATGAGCAAAGGATTCAGGTAGAGTTTCCAATATCATTTCCACTTGGCTACGGTCATCAAACTCTGCACCAAGGACTCTGGCTGCATCCAGGTACTCTGCCATTCTGAGCACATGCTCTATGACGGACGTCCCTTCAGCCATCTTAGTGCCCATGATTGCTCTAACAGCAGCTTGCCAAGCCGGCCTGCTATTTTCAGCAAATATACCTTCCAAGTAGTCCATGATATCTTTAGCAGTTTTCATCCCTTCAATTTGGTCCTGAAGCACTTTTGACATGGAAGATATCATGTAGAACTTAGCCATATTATTAGCTATCTTCCATTGACTTTCAAAATTCCGCTCCTCCAAAGTTGAATCAAGGGTGATGATAGGGCAAGGTCGAAATAAAACATGGTCATATCCTTTGGCAGTGAGTACCATAACCAAATTTCTTTTCCAGTCTTTATAATTTGAGCCAATCAATTTATTCTCAAGCAAAATACTGACAGGTGGAACAGAAGAACCAACTGACATCTCTGGATATCTACAAACAGTTTAATCAGTCTAATGAGCAATTTGAAATATATGCAAATGAATGATTTAAAGGAAAGTAAGCATTCATACTTTTGACATCTATTTCTAAAAATAGTAGTTAAACCCTTAAACTACTTGGATATCACAGTGTCTTAATCCTACTCACAATATTCCACCGAAAGGATGGTCATATTGTAGTTTTGATTAAGTTAAGCTATGCTTATTTGAAGTATCATTAGCTGGATAGACTCTATCCAATCACTGTTTTAAGTTTGGCTTCATCAAAGCAATGGTAAGAACTCCGAAGGGAGAATACTATCCTTTGGTGTCAAGCGATTAACCATTTTTCCTTGAGCCTTTTCACTTAGAGTATTCTTAATTGAGCCCACCGAAGAGTGGTTAACCCAGATCAATATTCTATAAAGTGGTCCATGACAAAAACCCCAACGAAGGGATGGTTGCTCCCGTCAACACTTCAGTTGAAAGCTTAGGGTAATCTATTCTTGCTAAGTCTTAGTAAATAGACTACCCTCCGAAGAGAATGGCCTACACGCAAGTGAGCTCAGACTAGCTCCCACTATTAGCATAGACCAAATGGAAAGCCTTAGGATTCTTTCCTAAATCCTTCTCCCACTAGATATTTTTGATATGCAGGGGTTTTATAGACTATAACTATGTCTTTGTAATCTGATCCTTAGTTTTAATCCAAGCAAACTTAGCCCAGTGACCTTTGCTTATTAAAACAACTTTAAAATTACAATAATTATACATCTTTTAATTATAACTATGTCTTGCAATTTGACTCTAGTTTTAATCCAAACAAGTTTGGTCCATAGACCCTTGTTATAAAACGTCTTTAATTGCAATAGTTATAACCTGATTCGGGTTTAGGTGAGGCCACTTAGGCTGATCTAGGCTAACTAAAGCACTTAGGTTCATACTAGGCATTTAACCCTAAGTTAATTCATAATCTCTAATTCTAATTGAACTAGTTCTAGATTATGATTTAATTAGCCTTACCTAAGTTGAATTAATTGGATTTAGCCCTTTTAAAATCCTATTGGTTGGCCATGTTACTATATGAGATGCAATCATATAATATATTCACTAATATAAGAATATAAACATATACAAATATAGCAACTTCTAAAAAGAACCACTTTCCACTTTTGATGGCTTCTTGTTTGGGACTTTTCCACAATCACACATTTGACCCAAATGTATGTGGAAATATCTCTTGCCTCCACATGGACTTTGAAAATTGTCTTTTGCACCCCATCATTTCTTCAAATTGTACATGGCACCCAAAACTTTTGTCTTGATTGCAATTTGACCCCAATTGAACCACTTAGTGCAAAAGATGATTGACCATGACCTAGAAACTCCAAAAACAAACCAAAAATTCAGGAAAAAATATCTAAGCCAGCCGCCACCTTCAATCCTTTTTCCTCTTTGACTATTTTGACAATTTCAGGAATCTATTGCAACATCTAGCAAACTAATGCAATTACAATCATTCATATACTCAATATGGAGTTTACATTAAGCAATCTAAATAATTACCTAGCTATTACAACCGTTGGATAAACCACCAATAAGAATAACAATAAGTACATCATTGATGAAAAAATTAAACAACCACACGATTTCATAAAATCGAGCCATCAAAAGTGGATTTCTTTTTGCTGCAAAATAGAGGTTAGTACCTCATACAACACACATTAAAACCACACAAAAATCATGTACAAATAGCCCTTAATCGGCCCTAGGAAGCCTGCCAACCAAAGGCTATTTCTAACACGCGATTTCTATCGAATCTATGTTTTAAAGCATGATTTTTCGTGACCTGCTCTGATACCACATGAAGGGATGTGGATTCTAAGGCTACTAGACTTTTAATTTCAGTTTATATACAGTTTATAAACATTAAATGGCAGCCAACAATCTATAAGCAGAAGAAAACACAAAATCATGCAAAAACAATATTGAAATCGCTATCTTGTGCTAGAAATTAATTGTACATGATTTACCTTTGTGTTGGTGTAAAACCTCAACACACACACACGTTTAGAGGACTGTGGAATTGCTGGAAAATATCTCCCAAGGCTGTGTATCACCTCCATGCACAAGGGTCCCCAAAAGCCTTCTTCCCTATTCCAATTCCTTGATCAATAGTTATGGAAAAAGTGGTTTTTCCTTCTTGCCTATTTTTCTCCTCTTAGTCGTGTATCTTATGTGTGTATGGGTGTGTGTGTTCTCTGCATCTAACGTGTGATTAGTCCTTGGAATCCCCATAGGGCCGAAATTCCTAAGGGATATAGGAGAGGGAGAGTTTTAGTTACATTAGGAGTCTATCTCTTGATTATCCTTTAAATTATCTTGAAGAGAATTACATTATCTTCTTAATTTAAAATCAAGAGATTATCTTCTCCTAAAAATCCTCTCCCACACGCCTCTCACCCTTATCCACACACAGAGCTTGTGTCATCTGGACAATAGATGCTAGGACAAACATTCTTGTCTTAAAGATGTTTCTTGTCCTAATGTCCTGTCCTTTCTAAATTGAGCTGCATGTTCCTAATTAGGAAACTATACTCAATTTACTCACAAATACTAAACAAGGAAATAGGCAATTAACCATTAAGGAAACTGGCTAGGAGAGGGACTTTAAGACATAGTTGATTTGGCTATAAAATGACCAAAATGCCACTACTAGCCACTAGCAGTATTTTGACCATTTTAACCTTAACTCATTCCACTAAAAAGTTAGGGTTGCACTCCAATACAACTAATAAACTTTCAGTGGAGGTTTCATCTTTGAACTACCAAGTAAAATGACCAAAATTCCCCTCTATGTTTTATCTGCAATCAAGAATAGGTCCCGCATTCGCACTATTATCCTATCTTGATTACATCTACACCTTGGACCTTTATATTTCCTATAATCATCACCTAGATACTATTCCCTTGTCTTGGGAGCGACCCACAAGTCTAGTATCCAATATAGCCCAAGCTATATTACTAAGATCTTAGATTCTAGATGATCATATAGATAACTCCAAGCAAGTAGCTTACTATCAATTAAGATAGCATAGAATCATGACTCATATGGATGCCATCTAATGGATCTAGTCCATGTGTCCAAAGCACTGAGCTGTTTACCCTATTATAAGATCTCACCCATGGTGAATCAAACCACATATCCTAGGATACATTGAAACATCCACATATGCTCATGATATAGAACATTGGCCACTTAGTAGCATAAGATGCTTTTGGTTCTCTGACAATGATAGTAATGTCACTGAGATTACATCTATTGTAGTCCCGTTCAATGCACCATAATGCACCACTGACAGAAGTCCGGAAAACCCCTCCAATGACCAAGGTAAGTCATTCTACCAAATAGGAGATTCTCTCATTATAACCTTACTATAGTGAAGTGCCCAGCTTCACTATTCAGTTATGAACCAATAGTTTTGATCCAAGCCTCATAGCATAGACCTTTCATGCAGATCACCTCGCACCTATGCCATTGACTTGTATCAAGGAACCTCTTTGCATACATATATATCAAATAATTAGAGAGAATATAATATGCTCATAATGAATGCACTGATTTGTTAACTGACTAATATCCAATATACTAAGATATCTTAGTGTTTAGTGGTCATTAGGGCATCCAATTCTAACAGTGGGTGTGTTGTGAGTATCGCTACCTTTACATTTGTTGAGTGACTGGTGGTTATGTTGTGTTGCATGGGACTGTCGTGTTGTGTTGTGGGGGATTGAAAATTCTACTAGGGAGTAAGCAGTGATTGTGTGGGGTGTAATTGAACAGTTGAACTTGACTGCTTATTCTAAATAGCCATGTATTCTAAAAGGAAGCGGGGCTCAACATCTGGGGCTTCTACGTCCAAGTCTAAGCCAGCGATGAGTACGCATAAATTTGTGAGTGAGGAAGCAAAGGCCAAATACACTAATCAGATCATCAAGAAATCTTTGGTTGTCAAGAGTGTTGATATATGCCAATATCCACCTCTTCATAATAAGTATCGTTAATTATATGGTAGCATAAATTAATGATTCCGACTTAAACGTCGATGAGGTCAAAAGAGATCGCGATGGCTACAAGAAAGAAGTTCAGGAATTTGGAATTACCTAAGATGACGTCGGGATGATGCAATGCTAAAGTTAGCCAATTTGACCAAAGGAAACTTCCTAGAAGTTGACTTGGATGCTAGCCACCCATGTGGTCAATTGTAGCCACCCATGTGATAAATATGGGTGGCTAATACTTTGAACATGGTTGGTAAAGCCAACAAAGATTGAAATGTTTGATAGGAAAGTCTCCTATGGCGGGCTAGCTGGATTCTATAAATAGGCATGCATTAGTTCATCATTTTCATCCACAACACAACTCCAAACACAAACCTAAGTTAGTCTTTCTTTCTTGTATTCTCCTTGTAAGTCCAGAAGCCATTGAAGCTCTAATCTTGAGAGCGCACGGTGGGACAATTATCTTGTAAGTGTTATATTGAATTGTTATAACGAGTAGTGTTGTCTTTCTACTTGATTGTTGTTAAGACGTTTCTGGGAAATTGGTTATATTCTTACATGGTATCAAGAGCTTAAGGGGCTCTTAACAACAATCTTGTCTAGTAAAGCTCAACAACTATGACTACTCAAGGTGCTAGTTCTTCTTCTACTAGTTCTAGTTCCGGTTTAGTACCGACAATTCGTATCCTTCCCCCTACCTTCACAGAAGGAAAGCTTGATGGCACGAACTATCTTTTGTGGAAATTCAAAATCACTACAGTTCTGGACTCCTACGAACTCCTTGATACAGTGTTAGGCACAGATGTAGAACCAGTTGCAGTCCGTGCTGAAGATGACACAAAAAAGGTCACACCTCCAGATCCTCAGCTTGTCAAAGAATGGAGGAGACGAAATGCTGATGCACTTTGTGCAATTGTAACAAGTGTTCAGGATTCTGTCCTTACTCTAATTCAACACACAACCAAGGCAACTGAAGCTTGGAACATACTGAGAAATCAGTATGAAACAAGGAACCAGACTCGTATTCAGAACTTGGAGAATCAGTTAGCTGCTGAGAGATTAAGTGAAGATGAAGCAGCTGAGTCATTTATCAGTAGGATGAAAAACCTACGTGATCAAATGGCTACAGTTGGTATTGCCAAATCAACCGAGGAACTAGCTCGAAGGTGCATTAGAGTGTTGCCTCCAAAATTTGACGGCCTTGTGACAGCACTCAATACACAAGTTCGCATTCCTCCTTTGACGTTTGAAAAATTCACTGCCATGTTGATGGAGGAGGAGATGAGGCTGAGGAGCAGAGAAAATCAACTTGACTCTGCCTTTACAACCAAGGCGAGGAATAACCAAGAAGAAAAGAAGAAAGCAAAGAAGAAGACGTTCTCTAGATCGTGCTACTACTGCAATAAGAAAGGTCATGCTGTCAAAGATTGTAGGAAACGAATCCATGACGAGAAGAACGGAACTTTAAAGCCAAATTGGAGAAATAAAGAATCTACCAATACGGCTGAAACGGAAGTGCATCTGTTTACTGTAACAGATGTATCGGAGGAAACGTGTACTAGCGCACATGTACATCAAACAAGTGCATGGGTGTTAGACAGTGGAGCTTCCCGACACATGACCAACAAGAAGGAGTTATATGACTCCATAAAACCTCTACAAGAACCAATGAATGTTATCGTCGGGAATAATGCTAGGTGTCCCGTTGAGGGCACTGGAACCATCTCGCTCGTGTCTAAAGATGGAGGAAGCAAGAAGCTGTCCAATGTACTCTTTGTACCCCAGATCACCAGAAATTTGCTATCTGTAGCTGCTATTACAGATAATGATCTAGAAGTGCGGTTCAAGAAGACGGAAGTTTTGATTCTTGACAAGGATCAAAATATCATAAGTAAAGGTATTCGCAAAAATAATCTTTACGAAATCAGCTCTCTTTCTGCTGTCGTGGATGCCAAAACAAGTCAACTTTGGCATGAAAGGTTCAGGTACATTTCCTATCCTGTGTTAAAGGAAATGCAAAAGAAGAAGATGGTGGCCGACTTGCCTTCAATTGAAGAAATTGAAGGACCATGTGAAGCTTGTATGCTGGGCAAGCAACATAGACAGTCATTTCCCAAAGAGAGTCATAACCGATGAAAGGCTCCTCTAGAGTTGGTACATGCTGACCTCTGCGGAAAAATGACTACGACGACGTTGGGAGGATCTTCCTACTTTATGCTGTTAGTCGACGATTATAGAAGGAAGATGTGGGTGTACTTCGGGACAAGGCTGATGCTCTTGAAAAATTTAAAGTGTGGCACAAACTTATGACAAATGAGAACACAACTCAGTTGAAGAAACTTCGTACCGATCGTGGGGGGGAATTCTGTTCTACAGAGTTCACCAACTACTGCAACAAGCTTGGGATTAAGCGCCAATTGACTGTTCCATACACACCACAACAAAATGGAGTTGTGGAACGAAGAAATTGAACAATTGTAGAAATGGCTCAATGCATGTTGAAAGGTGCTGGCCTACCTGACACATTCTGGGCTGAAGCAGTCAACACAGCAGTATACATCCTCAATCGGTGCTCAACCAGGGCACTCAACGATAAGACTCCTAATGAGGCTTATTATGGTACGAAACCTTCTGTGTCTCATTTAAGAAAATTTGGGTGTGAGTGTTTTGTACACATTCCAAATGAAAATCGAAAGAAATTGGATGACAAGAGCAAGAATGGCATTTTCTTGGGATATAGTGAATAGTCTAAAGCATACAGACTCTATGATGTAGAGGCCAAGAAAGTGATCATAAGCCGAGATGTGGTGTTTAATGAGCGACCACACTCGATGGAGGATAGCGGTCCTGCCATTTCGTCATCAACCGATGAAGTAATCCACCAAGTGCCTGAACAACGACCGTTGAACAATGAAGAAGTCTCTAATGATGAGGAGACTAAAGACCAACCTGTTGTACCCACAAGGAAGCCACAACCGAAGTGGTTCCAACAGCTCTTTGATGGAAGAAATCCAGGAGTTACTGATGATAGTCCACATCCTGATGGACTCAGACAATCAAAGAGAATAGAGGAGCAGAACAGATCAGGACAACAACTAGTAAACATGGCTTTGATGACCCAAATCATCAAGACAGTAAAAGAACCGGTAACTGTGGAGGAAGCCATGTCAGATCCAAATTGGAGAGCGGCTATGCAAGCCGAGTATGATAGTATCATGAAAAATGATACTTGGGAGATCGTTGAAAAGCCACCGAACAGAAAAATTATCGGCACCAAATGGATCTGGAAAGTGAAGTACAAGGCAGATGGAAGTCTTGAAAAATACAAGGCACGCCTTGTAGCACAAGGATTTTCGCAAGTCGAAGGTTTCGATGTATATGAAACTTTTGCTCCAATAGCAAAAATGTCAACAATCAGGCTAGTTGTTGCAGCTGCTGCGCATTATGAATGGATTGTACATCAAATGGATGTCAAGTCAGCTTTTCTTAATGGGCAACTTGAAGAAGAAGTCTACGTTGCACAACCCCCTGGCTTCCAAATACTAGGTGAAGAAGAAAAAGTCTGCAAATTGAAAAAGGCTTTATATGGGTTAAAGCAAGCACCACGAGCTTGGTACAAACGTATAGACTCTTTCTTCTTGCAACATGGTTTCTGTAGAAGCAAATCAGAGGCCAACTTGTATGTTCTAAGTGAACAAGGAAAGAAGGTAATTGTAGTCCTATATGTGGATGATCTTGAAATCACTGGTGACCATGAAGATAATATTCGGAAGACGCAAGAATGGTTGAGCCAAGAATTTGAAATGACAAATCTTGGTCTTCTTCATTATTGCTTGGGAATCGAGGTATGGCAAAAACCTCATACTATCTTCATCTCACAGCAACGATATGTTCGTGAGCTCCTGATTGCATTTGGTATGTCCGAGTGCAAACCAGTTGTCACCCCGATGGAAGTGAATACAAAGTTATCAATTGACGATCCTTCAGAACAAGTTGATAACAAGCTCTACAGAAGGTTGGTGGGAAGTTTAATCTTCCTTTGTAACACAAGACCTGATATTAGTTATGCTGTGGGAGTTCTCAGTCGGTTTTCAAATAAACCGAAACAAAGTCACTGGCAAGCAGGGATGCGGATCCTCAAATATCTCAAAGGCACGTTGGAGTATGGGATATCATACAAGTCTGGAGATACTTTATCTGGGTACTGTGACTCAAACTGGGCTGGTGATATTGACTCAAGAAAATCTGTTACAGGTTACGTATTCACATTCGGTGGTGGAGTCATCTCATGGGCTAGTAAGAAGCAACCCACCGTTGTACTTTCATCAACGGAGGCAGAATACAAGGCTGCTTGTGTAGCATCCTGTGAAGCTGTTTGGCTACGACGCATCATGACTGATATTGGTATTCCAATAGAGGAAGCAACAATGTTGAAATGTGACAGTCAGAGTTGTATAGCCATGTCAAAGAATCCGGTATTTCATGCTAGAACAAAACACATAGAGATTCAGTATCACTATGTGAGGGAACTGATCGAGGAAGGTAAAATCTACATGGAGTACTGCCCTATAGAAGATAATTATGCAGATATCTTCACTAAAGCGTTAGGGAGCATCCAATTGAGCAAGCATCTTCAAACATTGGGTGTTGGCCCAATAGCTTAGTCAACATGAGGTGAACATTGAGGGGGGGTGTTGATATATGTCAATATCCACCTCTTCATAATAAGTATCGTTAATTATATGGTAGCATAAATTAATGATTCCGACTTAAACGTCGATGAGGTCAAAAGAGATCGCGATGGCTACAAGAAAGAAGTTCGGGAATTTGGAATTACCTAAGATGACGTCGGGATGATGCAATGCTAAAGTTAGCCAATTTGACCAAAGGAAACTTCCTAGAAGTTGACTTGGATGCTAGCCACCCATGTGGTCAATTGTAGCCACCCATGTGATAAATATGGGTGGCTAATACTTTGAACATGGTTGGTAAAGCCAACCAAGATTGAAATGTTTGATAGGAAAGTCTCCTATGGCGGGCTAGCTGGATTCTATAAATAGGCATGCATTAGTTCATCATTTTCATCCACAACACAACTCCAAACACAATCCTAAGTTAGTCTTTCTTTCTTGTATTCTCCTTGTAAGTCCATAAGCCATTGAAGCTCTAATCTTGAGAGCGCACGGTGGGACAATTATCTTGTAAGTGTTATATTGAATTGTTATAACGAGTAGTGTTGTCTTTCTACTTGATTGTTGTTAAGACGTTTCTGGGAAATTGGTTATATTCTTACAAAGAGAGGCATTGAGACACCAGGACTTATAATTGAACATCAGGTTGCCTCGTGCCGATGGACCCATTTCATCAAGTTACCCAAGCCAAGCATTGTGTTATTGGTTCAAGAATTCTATGCCAATGCACCATAACATCAAAATCAGCGGGTCACTGTTCATGGCAAGACTGTTTCTTTCCATCGGATTGCTATCAACAGCTTTTATCAGTTCCCAGACATTGATGACGATTTCTACAGTGCTCATGGGAAAAATCTTAACACAAATGATATCCTCCGGTACCTAACAGATGACAGAGTGACATGGAGAAAGAAAGGTGACAAAGTTGTGAGCTTTTTGTCATCAGGGATGCGTAAGGAGATTAAAGCTTAGCACATATTCATATGTACCACCCTCCTACCTACAGGGAACACTTATGAGGTTTCACGAGAGCGTGCCGCATTAAACTATGCCATTGGAAACCACTTTAGAATTGATGTTGGCAAGGTCATTGAGCAGTCCATCTTATAGTACTTGACGGGACGGACTACTAGGGGACTTCCGTACCCAACTTTGATTACAGGTTTGTGCATTGCGCCAGGAGTACCGATATCCGACACTGAGGAGGTGCTACAACCTCAAGTCCCATTGACCCAGGCTACTATCGAAAATTTGGGGTTCCACCCGGAGAAACAGAAAATAAATCATTGAATCAGGGAAAAACCCCTGTCGCAAATATTCAGACCCTACACCAGGACATAGCGCAGTGGCACCCAGACATGGTGCAATGGCGACAGGAGAGGCTAGAACAGGAAGAGTGCATTGGGGAGTGATTGCTACTCATTCTCCGGAGACAAGATGAGCTAGCTGTGTGACACGAGATGAGCTTCAAGTACGTGGCAGACTTGGGAAAGACATTAGGCGTACCGCCAGCACCTGACTTGCCTCACTTTTCTCCGACTAGTGATTACTTCCCCTCTGATGATGAATGACTCCAGTAGATATTCAGGGAAGTTTGCTACTCACTTTTCTCTTTGGTGTTCTAACATTGAGGACAATGTTTTTCTTTCAAGTTTGGGGATGACGTCTCTTTCTTTGTTTTGTGAACCTGTCTTACTGAGTTTCATGGTATGTGTTTTTTTTTTTGTTATATGTTTTAGTTATTTTCATTAAAAAATAAAAAAAATAAAAATGATGAATGAAAGTGATGTTGGAAAGATAAGAAATAGGTCAATGATGAGTAGCATAAGGAGTACATGATAGTAACGAGGATAATTGACTGAAACATAGCTTCGTTTTACGAAAAATTCTCACCTATTGCGTACTTAGCCTCGCCTAGTTATGTTGTTACTTAGAGAAAGATTATGTGAGCTTAAGTGAACAGAAACATGATCATAGGACTTTAGAACTTGCTTGATTGTCACTCGAGCCGAAATCCTAGGTTATGTAGCATTAGAAAAATGATTTAGGCCATCTTTGGACAGTTTGAGCCTTTCTAACCAACCCGTTAATCATTGAATATCCCTAGTCCACCCTTTTGAGCCTAAGTTAGCCTTTTTTTTCTTATGCAACTTACAATATCTTCCTTAACTTGTCAAGTTTGATTTCCCCAAATAATGACCTTCCTACTTGTAACATATGATTGTTCTAGGATGATTATATGGAGCTATGTTTTGTATTGAATGATGGGAGGTATAATGATTGGGTGATATGTTGTAGTATTTTTGAGAAAAAATAAAATAGTGAAAAAAAGAGAAAAGAATGAAAAGAAAAGAGAAGAGCCACACTCCTTGTAGTTAATATCAAAGTGCAAGTTTGGGGAGTGTGGATTCTTTATGTGTTTTGTAAAGGTTATGGATGAATGATGAGGAAGTGAAATGAAAGATAAAAGAAAATAGATATGTTGACTAATTTTGGTGATAAGAAGTAGAGTTGGCATATGCTCCATTGAACATTCTGGAATGATTGTGTGCTTACGGGTAGTTAGCCATATATTATATCCATTATCATACCTTGACCCTAGCCACACATTACAACCAAATGTAAAGTCCTACTGATCTTTAATGCTATGATTAACCTACATTAGTGGAGAGTGGCATGAAAAGTGAGCCTATAAAGTCCTAAGTAATTGAAAATAAAAGATCGACATTGATAATTCATTTAGCTTGCATAAACTCATCTGGGTACAATTAATTAGGATAGAGGCTATACGCACACTCACTTGGGAGATTTGAAGTAAAATGCAATTTATGTGAAGTCGAGATATCTCATGCTTATAATTGAGAATTACCTTTTAAGGTTGAGTTGTAAAATTTTGCTACTGAGGTCGTGGAAATTTACTATCCTACAGCATTGCTTTCATGTGTTATATTGTGTCGAGTCTTTAGTTTTAGGTTGTTTCTTTCTTTGGTTGTGTCTTTTGCTTGAGGACGAACAAAGCTTAAGTTTGGGGGTATTTGTTGGGCATATTATTGATATATTATTTCAGCACATTTCAACTTAAATTTTGTTAGTTCTTGAGTAATTTATGAGCAATTTGATTGGTTTTATGGTTGATTTGCGACATAAGTGATTTCCATGAGAAAGTCTAAGTTCCGAGTCAAAATTGAAGAAAAATCATAAGTGGTGCAGTCATAGCGCAGTTGCACAGCATCGCTGGAAAACTAAGGGCAGTTTGGTAAATTGGCGCGAAAAGAAGAAAACCCTATGATAAAAGAAGAAAAAAAAAACATGAGAATGAGGAGTTTTTCTGGCGGCTAGTTCTTGAGAGCAAAAGTAATGTTTAGAAAGGAGAAAACGCGAGGAAAATTGCGAGATTGATGAGGAATGATGGATCAGAGACAAGATTTCGCCACGACTTTCTTGCAATTTCTAGTTTTTTCTCTCACTCTCTCTTATCATGAACTTCAATAGATTTTGGATTTTATTTACATTTATTATGAGTTGCTAGACTATTTTTCTAGGGCTACGATGTAGCCAGATTTTGATCACTTAGACTTTGTTGGTTTAATTGATTGATGGATTATTCTGTTTTTATGTTGAGTATTTCATACTACGCTTAATGCCTGTGATTGTCTAGCCAACAATTGCTTGTTCTATGGTTTGGTTTGAGACTGAGAAGTGATAACTAGAGTGGACCACGTGTGGAATGCCATTAAATCATCATAAGCTAGAGATAGTTATAAGATCTAGTGCAAGTTAAATTTCCAGGGCTTAATGAATTCCATAAGTTCACAGTTATCATAGAGATGTAGGTAGCTTGCTTATCGAGGTATGTTATTGATGTTTGAGAAAGATTAATAATTACATTAGTAAAATTGCTGGCAGCATAAAGAATAGTCGTCAATTGGATTTAATCAACAGAATCAAGTAGGATAAATCTTGGTGAAATCAGAATCCCTAGAGCTTTCCAATTATTGAATCAATTTTTCCATAAAACTCGTAATTGTTAGTTGTTAATTTTATCAGTTTCGTTAATTCTTTAGCTTTTAATTATAATTTCTCAGATTTTGATTGTCCGAATAAAGTTAGAGCTAGATCAATTTCGGTAGTTAGTAATCACAGTCTTCGTGGGAACGATCTTTACTCATCACTTTATTACTTGTTGTGATACGTGCACTTGCGTTAGAAATCACACAACAAAAATATCCAACTCCACTAAGTCATTACATATACAAATATACATTTCAAAACAAAATAAGACAATCTCTCTTTCTTGGTGGTGCTCTCGGCCAAGGCTAGAAAAGAGAGAAAAAAACTTATCTTCATAGTTTTCTCTTGATTGCTAGCTCATTCATCTTCAAGTAATCTAGCACAAAAATACTTGGAAGATCAAAGGAGTCTTGATGATACTTGTGTGGACCAACTAGGACTCTTGCTTTTGTGGAAGGAATAGTCAAGCTTCAAGTGGCCAAATCTTCATCTCCTTTGTTTGCTACAAGTGTCACGCCCCGACCCAACCCCCAAGCTAAAGGTTAAGTCCGGACCCGACACACGGACAGAGTCTCCCCTGTACCGTGGACATTCTGAAAACCTGTAAACTTGCAAATAAGGTAACTACAAGGTAAACAAACTTTTCATGGCGATATTTATAAAGTTTCAAGGCCATCCGAGCCTTGAAGCAAACAGCAATACCAAAACCACACAAGCATGCAAGAAATTTGTTTACAACATAGTCTAGTAGCCATGACATTCTAGGATATCAATAAGACATAATTAAAAGATAAAACATTTCTACCTTAAGCCAATCACTCCCAAGCATGCAAAGTGAATAAAGGTAGAAACATAGTTATTACAAGACATAGGCTTCCAATACTACACCACAATCTACTGTCATTCAACTTTACACAACAAACATATACATAGCCCTTAGGACACAAAATAGGACATAAGATAAACAGTTGAGCCTTCCACAAAGCAGCAAGAAATTTAACCACCTCAAGCTATCAGGCATAGCAACTAAGGTAAAGGATAAATCTGAACTTCCTCCTCCTCAACTAACTCAAAAAGCTGGGGATCACCCTCAGCGTCTCCTGAAACATATATCGAGGTATGAGCAACCACTGTTGCCTAGTGAGGGATATAGTCCCAGGGCGTGCAATGCAACAGATAATACAGTTATACAACAATATCACTTAGACAATTTAAGAAACAATGATAACTTAAATAACTACACATTTAAAAGGATACATTCCACAAAACCCCTATACACCAATCTTCACTGGTCTTCATTCACGATCCACGAATCACGAGCACGATCATGATAAGCTGGCATAATCCCCAAACACTCCAGTGGGTGTACTCCGGATGTACCCCGATAATCCTACGACCCAACATCCCCTGGCAATCTCCGGACCAGGCGAATGAGGGACTAGGGCACGGAGTTTGAATATCCACCAACAGGCCTTTTGCCGCCCAGCCAATATTCAACACATCCGCCCCTGACACTATGGTTGCGCAACCACTATGCAATGCACTTTACAATGGCAAGTTAATAGCAATAATATAAGCATTAACACATAAGAGGATCAACAAAGTAGGTTGACCTCGATGCAATTAGAATAGAAGCAATTATATAAGCTAATAAGCAGTTTACAAAGGAACATATACAAAATAAGCATAGAATCATACCAAAAGCTCCAAATCAACTTGAAACCACATATAAACACTCAAGAAGTCATGCCATGGGTTTAGAAGTGTGAGTCAACCGAAATTGCACCTAAACCCCTTTGTTTTTCAAACTATTTCTCTTCCAAACCAAGGTTAATAATTCCATTTTCAAGGGAAACTCTCCTAAGCTTCTAACTAACCCTCAAGGTACCCTCTCAACCCTCTAACTCATTCAAACGCCCCCGATTACCCCGAAAGCCCCAAATTCCCTCTTATGGCTTTAAACTACACATACATTGTCTGGGCTTCAAACAAGGGATATCAAAGCTTCTATAGCACCTAGGTAGCCTAAGAATACTAGAAGTGAAGCCCGAATTCATCCGGATTCACATTAACCCCGAAAGCCCTTTGTTAAAGTCAACTATTTTTCGTTTTCTAAAGCAATGTAAGTGCATGGGGCTATTAGACTACCTTCACTAGCACCTAAGGCTTCTATTAGGAGTATTGAATCAAGCTAATTCGAGCAATTACACAAAACCCTAGAAAAAATATCACTATTCACCTCATGAATTAAACTAACGATTCTAACCGTTTAAATTGCGAAACGATGGCTCAAATATGTTCTCTAGCATTCATATACATGGTATAATAGCATAGATAATTAATACAATAGAATTTGATCACATTTTCAACAAATCAAGAAATTGACAACTATTTAAAAATGCGAAAATAGGCCGTGAAATCCCTCACCAATGTGCGTAGGAGCACCTAGGAAGCTTGCAAACACCCTACACTAGTTGCTCAAGGCTTGGAGTGGCTTGAAATGAAGGATTGAAGATCAATTTTTCCTCCTAGAGCTGCTGCAATGTTTCGGCCCTGCTACAGTGCCAATTCAGCTTCTTTTTTTTTTTGTTTGCTATATGAGCTAAAATGTGTGTTGTGTTGGCTTTATAAAAGGTGGGGTCTAGTTTGGGTGTTTAAGTGGCTTCTAAAATGCGCGTTGAATGCTTAGAAACGAGCCTAAGGGAAACATGTGTGCTAGTTAATTAAATCTCTAAGTTAGTTACGTAACACTATTCATTCAACTACAAAAATCATTTTCTAAACGAGCTCTCCTATCGCCTCTAGCTCAATTGCACATTTTTCCCACTACTTTAACAATTAATATGATTTAATAAAAATGCTAATTAACTAATAGAATGCAGTTTAAAAATGGAATGAATAGTAGTCACAGAAGTCAGTTAGTAAAGCATAGAAGTAAATGCGCAAACAAGGGAGGCAACAGTGATTGAATGCATGGCTAAATCTCGGGCGTCACATCCTCTCCCCCTTAAACTAATTGCGTCCACGCAATTCTTACATGATTCGGCGAATAACTCTGGATACTGCTCCTGCATCTGATCCTCTCTCTCCCACGTCGCATCCTCTATGCCATGATGATCCCACAGAACTTTAACCATTGGAATGCTTTTAGTCCTCAGCTCCTGCACTTTCTGATCCACAATCTGAAGAGGTTTCTCTGTGTACGTCAAGGTCTCACTGATCTCTAGCGGTTCTGGCTCAAGTATGTGAGAGGGATCTGGCTGATACTTCCGAAGCATAGAAACATGGAAGACATCATGAATTCTGCCCAGACTGGGAGGTAAAGCTAAACGGTAAGCCAATTCACCAATAGTTTCAGTTATCTCAAATGGTCCCACATATCGAGGACTGAGTTTACCCCCTTTACCATGCCGAATCAAACCCTTGCGAGGAGAGATTTTCAGAAATACTCAATCCCCTACAGCAAATTTCAGATCACGACGGCGTCTATCTGCATAACTCTTTTGTCGGCTCTGTGCTGTAAGCATTCTTTTTCTGATAAGCTGCACATGATCAATCATTTTGTTCATTTCAGGTAAAAGAGTAGGGTCGACCGTCTTCATTTCACCAACATCATCCCAGTAGAGAGGAGACCGGCATTTACGCCCATACAGTGCCTCATAAGGTGCCATACCAATAGTAGCTTGATAACTATTGTTATAGGCGAACTCTGCGAGTGGAAAATACTTCTCCCAACTCTTACCGAAGTCCAGAATACAAGCTCGCAACATATCCTTGAGGATTAAGATAGTTCTCTCGGATTGGCCATCTGTCTGAGGATGATAAGCTGTACTAAAATTCAAAGTCGTGCCCAAAGCTTTCTGAATCTTCTGTCAGAACTGAGATGTGAATCTGGGATCTCTATCTGACACAATACTCTTTGGAATTCCATGAAGTCGAACAACATTCTCAATATACAACTCTACTAGCTTATCAAGAGAATCAGACTTCTTTTTAGCAATGAAGTGAGAAGTCTTAGTCAATCTATCCACAACAATCCAAACTGAGTCATTACCCTTAGAAGACCACTGTAAATCAGAGACGAAATACATGGTAATATGATCCCATTTCCAAACAGGAATTGCAAAAGGCTGCAACAACCCTGCAGGCCTCTGATGCTCCGCTTTAACTTTCTGACAAGTAAGACATCGAGCAACATAGTTAGCAATTTCACTCTTCATATTATTCCACCAGAAGTTTTGCTTCAAATCTTTATACATTTTTGTACTGCCTGGATGGATAGTATATCTAGAACTGTGTGCCTCAACAAGAATATCCTTCTTCAGAGTTGGATCATTCGGAATACAGATTCTACCTTTGAATTTGAGAATACCATCGTCGTGCAGTTTGAAATCCGACTCTTCCCCTTTAGAATTCTCTAAGACTTTCAACAATTGAAGATTAGCTTGTTGAGCTTCTCAAATCCTAGATAATAACAGAGATTGAATCTGCAAACTTGCGAATTGAATACCAGAATTTGAAGTACTAGGCTTCCATAAGCACAATTCTTCCATGAATTCCCAATTCTTGATAATCAAGCTAGCAATAGTAGCCTTTCGGCTCAAAGCATCAGCAACAATATTGGCCTTGCCCGGAAGATAGTTAATAGTGCAGTTATAGTCCTCAAGTAATTCCAACCAACGCCTCTGCCTCATGTTCAACTCTTTCTGTGAAAACAGATATTTCAAGCTCTTATGATCTGTAAAGATTTCAAACTTGTTGCCCCAGAGATAATGACGTCATTTCTTTAATGCAAGAATGATAGCTGCAAGCTCAAGATCATGAGTCGGATAGTTGAGTTCATAAGGTTTTAGTTTCCTGGAAGCATAAGCAATAACCCTGCCATTCTGCATCAATACACATCCCAGACCTTCCTTCAAAGCATCACTATAGATCACCAGATTATCATAACCCTCAGGCAAGGCAAGAATAGGAGCTGTAGTCAATCTCTTCTTCAATTCCTGGAAGCTGGCTTCGCATTTATCACTCCAGTCAAATACTGTTTTCTTCTGAGTAAGTTAAGTTAAAGGCCCTGCGATTTTAGAGAAATCCTTGACAAACCTCCGATAATACCCAGCTAACCCAAGAAAGCTACGAATCTCCGTGACAGTTTCAGGTCGTTTCCAAGATAACACAACTTCAATCTTCGCTGGATCAACAGAAATACCATCCTGCGAGATAATATGGCCAAGAAATGCAACTTGCTTAAGCCAGAATTCACATTTGCTAAACTTTGCAAATAACTGATGCTCCTGAAGAGTCTGCAACACAATCCTGAGATGCTGTTCATGTTCCGCCTCAGATTTAGAATAGACAAGAATATCATCAATAAATATGACCACAAATTGGTCCAAATAAGGACGGAATACCCTCTGCATTAAGTCCATGAATGCGGCGGGAGCATTAGTAAGGCCAAACGGTAAGACAACAAACTCATAATGGCCATATCGAGTTCTGAAAGCAGTTTTAGGAACATCATATTTCTTAATCCTCAGCTGATAATAGCCTTGCCTCAGATCAAATTTAGAGAATACCCTGGCGCCTTGCAACTGATCAAATAACTCTTCAATTAAAGGCCAAGGATATTTATTTTTGATAGTTACCTGATTAAGACCCCGATAATCAATGCATAAGAAAGAGATCCATCTTTCTTTTTAACAAATAGGACTGGCGCACCCCAAGGCGAAGAACTCGGCTGAATGAATCCCTTCTCAAGCAAGCCCTGCAATTGAACTTTCAATTCCTGCAATTCGGGTTGAGCCATTCTGTACGGAGTCCTAGAGATAGGTGAAGTCCCCGGCAATAAATCAATCATGAACTCTATCTCTCTATCAGGCGGTAACCCAGGTAATTCCTCAGGAAAGACCCCCGGAAACTCCCTCACAATAGGTACATCATTCAATTTCAATTGATCCCCAAGTTGATTAATCAAATATGCAAGATAAGCCTCACAACCCTTGCTCAATAATTTAGATGCCCTAATAGAAGAAATAATAGGAGTTCCCGTAGATTTTCTACTACCAACTATTTTGAGTACAGGCTGGTCAGGCATTTCTAGATACACAATCTTCTTTCTACAATCAAGCTGGGCATAATATTTACTTAACCAGTCCATCCCCAATATAATTTTAAAGTCATTGAAGGGTAGGATAATCAAATCAGCAGGAAAAACACGACCCTCAATAAAAATACTACATGCTCTACAAATAGATCTAGTAACAAACTTCGGACCCATAGGAGTATAAACCACAATCTCATGCAATAGTTTATCATGTTTCAGTTTAGCATTTTGTGCACAAGTAGGAGTAATAAAAGAATGCGAAGCCCCGGAATCAATTAAAACCTTAACTGATTGATCATTAAGAAGAAAAATACCTTCTACCACAGCGGTAGTATCCGGAAGCTCCTCAGCATCCAAAGCAAATACACGAGCCTGACCTCGTGGTGGTGGTGCTGCAGCTGGTGCCCTGGTCTGAGAGTTCTGAGCTGATGTCTGACCCCTAGGGTTCTTAAATTTCTGACAGTCCTTAACCCTATGCTGATCACTGCCGCATCCTGTACACTTGTTCTGTTTCTTCCAACAAACATCCTCAGTGTGGCCCTGGCGCTGACAGAAGCTGCACTGCTGGTGACGTCTTGCAACAGTGCCTCCCAAAGGAGCTCTGTAAGTAGAGGTAGCTGAACTACCCTACTGCGAACGGGAAACTGCTGGACGGAATTGACTCTGAGTCTGACTCTGAACTGGTCGTGTCTGAGTCTGAGTAGGCCCTGTATAACTCTGAGTCTGCCTCGGCTGTGTACTCTGCCCAACTGATAAAGCCTGCCCCTGGTACCCTTCACTCTGAGACTAAAACTGCTTACTCGATTGACTGGTCTCGGCTAACACATCGGCCTTGCGTTTCTCATATCTTGAGGCGGCTCGGACTACTGCAGCATAATTAGGAAAATCATTTGCAGACAAATTCAGCATAATATCCCTCCTCAAACCCAGGATGAACCTCTGGATCTTCATGTCCTCCGGCTGTATCAAAGTTGGCGCATAACGGGAAAGCCTAGTAAAATTAGCCTCATATTGATCTATTGTCATACTCCCCTGTTTCAAGTTTATGAACTCTGATTGACGCCTCTCGCAGGCAACCACCGATATGTACTTGTCTCGGAATTCTCGGACAAAGTCGGCCCACGAATGATGAACCCCCTCGGCTTCCCATTTCTCACTGATGGTACGCCACCAATCCTCAGCATCACCCTCTAAAAGGAAAGTGGCATAAGTAATCTTCCTGTCATCATGGCACTCGAGTATTGCTGCCACTCTTTCAAACTTCCTCAGCCACATCTCAGCCTTCATATCGTCTGGTTCTCCAAAGAAAGTGTAGGCCCCATGATGAATAAACCGGTCATACAGATTACCCCCGGTAGGGCCACTACCTCCGGCTCTCGCAGCCTGATTACCTCTAACAACCCCTGGCTGACCCTACTATGTCACAAACTGGGCGATGGTGTTCATAGCAGTGGCCTTCGTGGCCAAGATCTGTGCAGTGCTCGGTTCTTGAACCTGCGGTGCATTTTCTGCCACATCAGCTTCTTGCCCATGAACCCCCTCTGGTTCTCCACCCACATTCTGATTCTCCGTACGACGGCGAGGCCCCATCTCGAATAGTTAGAATGCAAAGTGTTATGACAGGTATACATATATATATATGCAATTTATAAGTAAACACATAAAGAAAAGTCCAAATAGATTCACATAAAGTCAAGTACATAGAAATTCAAATAAATATTTCACATTCTTGAAGTACACATAAGTCATTAGATCATACTTGACATTCTAGACTCTTGATATTCCATTTCCATGCTAGCATGTTCATTCCTAATTCAAATTTCACTTAGGCAAATCAAAATCAAAGACTCATGCATTCACAAAGTCACATAACAAATCTCTACCCACAGACCGAGAAAGTTAACCCGGCTTCATGCAATCTATAGCTCTGATACCACTTAAATGTCACGCCCCGACCCAACCCCCAAGCTAAAGGTTAAGTCCGGACCCGACACACGGACAAATTCTCCCCTGTACCGTGGACATTCTGAAAACCTGTAAACTTGCAAATAAGGTAACTACAAGGTAAACAAACTTTTCATGGCGATATATATAAAGTTTCAAGGCCATCCGAGCCTTGAAGCAAACAGCAATACCAAACCACACAAGCATGCAAAAAATTTGTTTACAACATAGTCTAGTAGCCATGACATTCTAGGATATCAATAAGACATAATTAAAAGATAAAACATTTCTACCTTAAGCCAATCACTCCCAAGCATGCAAGGTGAATAAAGGCAGAAACATAGTTATTACAAGACATAGGCTTCCAATACTACACCACAATCTACTGTCATTCAACTTTACACAACAAACATATACATAGCCCTTAGGCCACAAAATAGGACATAAGATAAACAGTTGAGCCTTCCACAAAGCAGCAAGAAATTTAACCACCTCAAGCTATCAGGCACAGCAACTAAGGTAAAGGATCAATCTGAACTTCCTCCTCCTCAACTAACTCAACAAGCTGGGGATCACCCTCAGCGTCTCCTGAAACATATATCGAGGTATGAGCAACCACTGTTGCCCAGTGAGGGATATAGTCCCGGGGCGTGCAATGCAACAGATAATACAGTTATACAACAATATCACTTAGACAATTTAAGAAACAATGATAACTTAAATAACCACACATTTAAAAGGAAACATTCCACAAAACCCCTATACACCAATCTTCACTGGTCTTCATTCACGATCCACGAATCACGAGCATGATCACGATAAGCCGGCATAATCCCCAAACACTCCAGTGGGTGTACTCCGGATGTACCCCGATAATCCTACGACCCAACATCCCCTGGCAATCTCCGGACCAGGCGAATGAGGGACTAGGGAACGGAGTTTGAATATCCACCGACAGGCCCTCTACCGCCCAGCCGATATTCAACACATCCGCCCCTGACACTATGGTTGCGCAACTACTATGCAATACACTTTACAATGGCAAGTTAATAGCAATAATATAAGCATTAACACATAGGAGGATCAACAAAGTAGGTTGATCTCGATGCAATTAAAATAGAAGTAAATATATAAGCTAATAAGCAGTTTACAAAGGAACATATACAAAATAAGCATAGAATCATACCAAAAGCTCCAAATCAACTTGAAACCACATATAAACACTCAAGAAGTCATGCCATAGGTTTAGAAGTGTGAGTCAACCGAAATTGCACCTAAACCCCTTTGTTTTTCAAACTATTTCTCTTCCAAACCAAGGTTAATGATTCCATTTTCAAGGGAAACTCTCCTAAGCTTCTAACTAACCCTCAAGGTACCCTCTCAACCCTCTAACTCATTCAAACGCCCGCGATTACCCCGAAAGCCCCAAATTCCCTCTTATGGCTTTAAACTACACATACATTGTCCGGGCTTCAAACAAGGGATATCAAAGCTTCTATAGCACCTAGGTAGCCTAAGAATACTAGAAGTGAAGCCCGAATTCACCCGGATTCACATTAACCCCGAAAGCCCTTTGTTAAAGTCGACTATTTTTCGTTTTATGCTATTCTAAAGAAATGTAAGTGCATGGGGCTATTAGACTACCTTCACTAGCACCTAAGGCTTCTATTAGGAGTATTGAATCAAGCTAATTCGAGCAATTACACAAAACCCTAGAAAAAACGTCACTATTCACCTCATGAATTAAACTAACGATTCCAACCGTTTAAATTGCGAAACGATGGCTCAAATATGTTCTCTAGCATTCATATACATGGTATAATAGCATAGATAATTAATACAATAGCATTTGATCACATTTTCAACAAATCAAGAAATTGACAACTATTTAGAAATGCAAAAATAGGCCGTGAAATCCCTCACCAATGCGTGTAGGAGCACCTAGGAAGCTTGCAAACACCCTACACTAGTTGCTCAAGGCTTGGAGTGGCTTGAAATGAAGGATTGAAGAGAAATTTTTCCTCATAGAGCTGCTGCAATGTTTCAGCCCTGCTACAGTGCCAATTCAGCTTCTATTTTTTTTTTTTTTTGCTATATGAGCTAAAATGTGTGTTGTGTTGGCTTTATAAAAGGTGGGGTCTAGTTTGGGTGTTTAAGTGGCTTCTAAAATACGCGTTGAAAGCTTAAAAATGAGCCTAAAGTGAAACATGTGTGCTAGTTAATTAAATCTCTAAGTTAGTTACGTAACACTATTCATTCAACTACAAAAGTTATTTTCTAAATGAGCTCTCCTATCGCCTCTAGCTCAATTGCACATTTTTTCCACTACTTTAACAATTAATATGATTTAATAAAAATGCTAATTAACTAATAGAATGCAGTTTAAAAATGGAGTGAATAGTAGTCACAAAAGTCAGTTAGTAAAGCATAGAAGTAAATGCGCAAACAAGGGATGCAACAGTGATTGAATGCATGGCTAAATCTCGGATGTCACGACAAGAGGTATACCTTAAAGCTACCTTTTTATTACATATATTAGCTATATATATGTATAGATAGAAATTTTCGAAACTCTAGTCATGATTCCCCTTGGTTCTAAGCTATATGATGTTCTTGACCCTAATAGGTCCTTCAAGTGATCCCGAGCAGGCTCATACGAGAGTAAGATCGCGGTGTATCATGCTTAATCTCGGTGTAAAAGATATCTAAAAGCTTGTGAGAGTAATGAAGATAGATCTATTGGTAATGAAATATGCATAAAGGGAGAATTGAGGCCCAACATAGAGTTCACATGTGAAAAGGGAGAGATTCGTTAGGAGTTTCACATGGTGAACTAAAGAGCAAAGAAAATGATTTATCCCATATGGAAAGATTAGGAGAAAAATGACCTATTAATAAACATGTGTAGGCTCAAGAAACAATAGCTTAGGCTTTTAGGTCAATAGTTGAATTCCATACATATGTGTTAAGGCCCATTTATTTTCAAGTTCTCTGGGCTCGTCACAACAAATTATGATTTGAGTCTTCCAAGTGAGATAATTTGTGTGAGCAAGATTAGCAATGACGTACATTTTGACACTATGAGAAGGTAGCATAAAAGAAGAGGTGGGAGATGTTTCCATGCGCAGAAGGAAGGAAAAAAATATAAGGATCCTTGAAGTAGCAAAGGTTGTATGCGGAAGCTGGAAAAAAAGGACGTTTATCGCTATGGTTGTGATACTATGAAACAATTGTGTATTATCACGTGTTGAACATTTTTTTGTCGTTTTGTGTTGAACATCAGTACATCAATTTACAGATTTTATAGTCACAATAGGTACAAATGTGATATACAGAGCTTGAGAAAATAGTGGAGATATCCTAGTGATATCAAGTCAATGTTGTGCTGATAGGTTGAGTAATTGTTAATTACTCAGATGCCTAATGCAATAGAAGTATAAGAGAAAAATAATTGAGAAAATAATAATGCAAGAACGCATAGGAATTACGTGGTTCAGCTATGCCTAAGTCTACAGAACAACTGAATAAATTCACTAATGTAAAAGAGAAAAGATTACGATAAATCTCTCTCTACTATAATGATACGAGATTGCAATATTGTTAAGCTACTCTCTCTCTCAAAAATTGCTAAAGAAGAGACTAATTATAAAAGAGAAACCAATGCTAATCCTAATATAACTAGGATATAAAATTAAGGTTAATGTTAATCCTATGAGGAATGAGATTCTCCTCTTTTACTTTCATTAGACTTGTCTTTTCCAAATTGGTTTAGGAAAATACAAGTCATTTTCAAAATTCTCTACCTTAACGAGAATTTTGCTAACTCTAACTACACATGCTCCGCATTAATGCGAACTGAGTTATCAATCAACTCTGTAATGTGAACTTAATTTTGTTGCTTATGCGAATGCATCTTCAAAGGACTGCGATACGAGCCAAATTCAAACAACGAGAGAACTTGACTTCACTAACCGCATTGGTCAACATATCAACTGGATTCTCTTTGGTATCAATTTTCTGAAGAAGAATGTCACCATCATTCACTATATCTCGGATAAAGTAAAAGCAAACATCAATATGCTTTGTCCGGAAATGATACACGTGATTTTTTTCTAAATGGATGGCACTTTGATTGTCACAAAATAACTCCACAAATTTTTGGTGCACTCCCAAGTCAGTAATCAAACCACATCCAAATTGCATCTTTCAAAGCCTCTACAATTGCCATATACTCGGTCTCTGTACTAGAAAAGGCAACTATTGATTGCAATGTGGACCTCCAGCTGACTGGTCCTCTAGCCATGGTGAGTAAATAAACTGTGATAGTTCTCATCTTGTCTAGATCGCCTGCATAATCTGAATCAATATACCCCACAAGAAATTTACTAACACCCTTCAGATTTCTTGCAAAATTCAATCCCATTTCTTTGGTACCTTTGAGATACCTCAAAATCCACTTTGCAGCTTCCCAATGCTTCTTACCTAGATCATGCATATATCTGCTAACAACATTAATAGCTTGTGCAATGTCAAGTCTAGTGCAAACTATTATATACATCAAACTCCCGACCAAGATAGCATAAGGTACACAAAGCATATATTTTCTATCTTCATCATTACTTGGGGATAATTGAGCACATAGCTTAAAGTGGGATGCTAAAAGAATACTTACAAGGTTTGACTTATCATCCATACAAAGTTTTTGTAGTATTCTCCTTAAGTATTGCTTTTGCGTTAAGCTAACAGTGCCCTTTTTTTCTTCTCTCGGGTAATTTTCATTCCAAAAATTTCTTTTCTTCGCCAAGATCTTTCATCTCAAACTCCTTCTTCAATTGGGTCTTCAGCTTTTCAATCTTTGTATTGTTCTTAGCTGCAATTAATATGTCATCCACATACAAAAGCAAAAATATAAAGGAACCATCATGTAAAGTCTTGAAGTAAACACAGTGGTTGTATTGTCTTCTAGAGTATTTTTGTTTTTGCATAAGCTAAATATCTTTTGTACCATTGCCTTGGAGATTGCTTTAAACTATACAAAGATCTTTTCAACTTGCACATCCATTCTTCTTTACCCTCAACTTTGAAACCATCTGATTGAGACATATAAATCTTTTTGTCCAAGTCCCCATGCAAAAAAGATGTCTTTATATCCAATTGAATCAGTTCTAACTCGAAGTGTGTAACCAAGGCTAATAAAATTCGAATGGAATAATGCTTCTCAACTGGTGAAAATAACTCATTGTAGTTGATCCCTTCTTTTTGTGCATACCCCTTTGTAACCAATCTAACCTTGAATCTAATACCACATTTGCATTGAAGATTTTCTTTCTTAACACAGACCCACTTGCAACCAATTGCCTTCCTATTGCATGGCAATTTCACAAGCTCCCACATTTTATTGCTACGCAAAGATTACATCTCTTCATTCATTGCATTATTCTAGTCTGCAAATTCTACATTTTTCACTGCTTCTTTGTAGGTGGATGGAATATCATCATCAATTGTAGGTAATGCATACTCTACCATATCATCAAACCAAGCTGGTCTACGTATTTCTCTTCTGGGTCTATTCGCTGTAATGAATTCTTGTTGTTGATGCTCTTGTTGTATGACCTCTTCAACTTTATCTGGATGTTCATCTTCTTCTATTGGAAGAGAATTATCAAATTGCAAATGAGACGGGATTCTTTCTACCTACACCTGCAACACATCTCTTTCTTCTTTGTAAGTTTCTTTGGGCATCTCTTTTCTTGAACTCTTCAACATCTTGCTTTCATCAAAAGTGACATTCCTGCTAAATATCTTTTTTTCCAGTTTTGGGCACAATAACCCGAAACCCTTTATACCACTACTAAAACCAAGAAATTTGGCGTCCTTTGCTCTAGGGTCAAGTTTGCTTTCAGTCACATGATAATAGGTAGGACAACCAAATATATGTTGTGAATCATAATCAGTAGTAGGTTTTCCAATCCATAACCCAATAGGAGTTTTACCTCCTAGTGCAACTGATGGTAATCAATTGATTAGGTGACTTGCATAAAGTATTGCTTCTGCCCAAAAACTCTTGCTCGGACCAGAATTAGATAGCATGCATTTAACCTTCTCAAGTAAGGTTATATTCATCCTTTCTACTACCCTATTCTATTGTGGAGTTCTTCTCATTGTGAAGTGTCTTTTGATTCCTTCATCTTGACATACTTTCAAGAAAAGATCACAAGTATATTCACCACCATTATCAGATCTCAAGCAATTAATTTTTCTTCCAGTTTGACTTTCTATCATTTTTTTCCACATCAAAAAAATATTTTTACTTTATTCTTATACTTCATAGTATACACCCACAGTCTTCTAAAGTAGTCATCAACAAAAGTAACAAACTAATGCTTATCACCCAAAGATGTCATTCTGGTAGGACCCCAAACATCTATGTGAACGTAGTCTAGAATCCCTTTAGTCTGATGTATTGCAGTGTCAAATTTTACTTTGGTTTGTTTTTTCCAACACACAATGTTCGCAAAAATCGATCTTACAAGTTTTGACACCTTTCAATAGCCCTTACTTTACCAACCCTTGCATAGTTTTCTCACTGGTATGACCAAGCCTCATATGTCAAATCCTTGTTGTGTTAGAAACTATATCACTTGTCTTTTCAACCACAACTGCTACTCCATCAACTATGATTTTTTCCTGCAAAAAGAACAAGTTTTTACGTCTAGTACCCTTCATAAAGACAATGGCACCTTTTTCAATTTTTAAAACTCCAGCTTCTATAGTGATCTTCAATCCCTGTGACTCTAAAACTTCCAAGGAAATCAAGTTCTTCAAATCGATTGCATACCAAATTATTACCCATCAACACTCTTTTGCAATTGTCCCATCATGCAATTTGACTCAAACTATGCCAACCCACTTCTTCTCCCATGCATAATTATTACCCATCAACACTCTTCTACGACTAACCAATTCCAATCTAGAAAAACTGCTTTTGTCTGGACACATAAGACAAGAACATACTGAATCGAGTATCCATTCATCAGAAGCGCAATCATTAATGGAGGCAAGTGCATATTCAAAATCTTCATTAGTCTATAATATGTTTACAGTATTATCCTTGTCCTTATTTTTAATTTTAGGACAATCTTTTTTCCAATGTCCCTTTTGAAAGCAATAGGAACATTCATCTTTTGCTGGAATTTTTCTGCCATCTTTTTGTTAACCTAAAGGGCTTATAATCTTGGTTTTGATGATAACAAAACATGGTTATGTTTAATGAGTTTGTTTAAGTGTGCATGAGTGAGATGAATCAAGATTGACTCTGAATCCAAGTTCATCAAGCTAAAGAAGAAAGAAGATCATCCATCAAAGAAAGATAAAGATTCGAAGAATGATGATGAAGCTATAAGGATGGAGACGGAAGTCATAAGGGGTACTGGTTGGGACTGAATTGGGGTTTGGGTCTTGCAAATGGTATATGCTCAATGATGATTCCTAAAAGTATTTTTGAAATATTCATCTATCTTTGAAAAAGATTTTACAAAAGAATCTATAAAAGAAACATCAAAAAAACCCAAGTCCTTGCAACTTTTGAGCAAATCGGACGACCCTAGGGGAACCTGTGAAACCCCAAATTTTTGACCTTATCTCGCTTTGCGTGTTTTATTCTCGTTTTGCATGAATTGACCTGTCTATGTGGTACATGACTTAGAATGTGATAATTTTGATATCAATACTCTTAGAACATGCTAAATGTGCATTCATGAAATTTTCATAAAAAACGGAGTCAGAAATTTTATCGTCAATTTTTAGTGAATAGTATTTTCGAAACACGTCCGCTAAAATTTTGAAACTGGTCTTTTTAACCCTTCTATACCTAGTCCATGGACTTTAATAGACCTGTGTTTGATGAAAACGGTTTTAAAATCGGCTTAGGAATTTATTAGGGTTTTTACACCGACTTTTGCAAAAATCGAGTTTTAAGCCGACTCGGGTGGAATTGTTTGAATGTAAAACTTCTTGTCACCTAAAAATAAACCACTTGAGATAACTTGGGTGTTGCATAATTGTTTTGAGCATTGGTGATCAAGAAAATGCATTTAAAGACAAGAAAACACTAAAAATACTAAGTTTTTAACTTTGACTTTCATTTAAATGTTGACCACCTTGCTCATAAGTAGTTACACACATTAAAACAAGCCAAAAACACCACAAAACCCACACAAAACCGTGAGTTCAAGGGGGAGGAAGAATAAGAGCATTTTCAAGGTTTTTCAAAGTAATTTTCACATAAAAACTTCATTTCAAGGCCAAATCAATTCATTCAAAGCTTGATTTTGCTTGTTGGGCATCCATTCTACCTATTTCTAGCCTTGGTTTGCATCAAAGGTGAGAGAAAAATTCTAGATCTCAAAACTCATATTTTGTGTTTATGCGTATAAATGATTATTGAACCGTTAGAATGTTAATCTGATGTTAGATTATTGCTCCATGCATGCTAGGGATCATTTATATGCAATACTACGAGATTTGAACGGATGTAGCATATTTATTATTTTTCGGGTATTTAAAGTTGATTAATTTGTTAAATGTTGAATATTTTGAGTTGTGTTGATCGGAATCGATTGCCGTCGATTTCTAAAAGATTGATAATTACGTGGTAGCGCCGTTGTAATGCCGAATTTTTGATTGTGATGTCCGTGCCAAATTCGAAAATTTCAGCCATGATACACTAGGGTTTTAGGGTTATTGGGCATGATTTGGATGTGTTTTGGTTGGTTTCCGAGGGGGCTAATGTAGTTGATTGATTGGGTGAGTGTTTGGAATTGATTTGGAGTTGTTTGGATTAGTAAAATGTAAGATATGATTATTTGAAGTTTAGGTTGTCTTTCTTTAAATTGTTGAATTGAGCCTTTAGATGATTGGGTGGTGTTTGAGTGATTGAATTGTGAGTTGTTAATGGTTAGACTAGGGTTAGATTACGTGTTTCATGCATGTTAAGTTGGATGACCTACTTTGTCATCTAACTTAGTTGTTTGTTGTTTAATTAAATATTGATGTTATATTGATGTTATATTGATTATTATTGATTACGGGAATCGGGCACTTTTGTTGCTGATCTCCCAGATTATTGATTGATTATTGATTACGGGAATCGGGCACTTTTGTTGCTGATCTCCCTGTTTATTTATTTATTATTGAGTATGGGAATCGAGCACTTTTGTTGCTGATCTCAGAGTTTATTTATTGATTATTGATTACGGGAATCGGGCACTTTTGTTGCTGATCTCTCGGTTTATTTATGTTGAGTCTCATTATTGTGAGCTTTGATAATGTTGTGTCACCTCGGGAGGCATCCTGGGTTGCGGGCACAGTTATCATGGCTACTCCCTATCTTGCATGGGCGGAGAGGCCATGGGGTATGGGTCTAGGTCAAGGTACCTCAGGAATTGTGTCATTGAGTTTGGAGGGGTTGTTGAGCATGGAATTGGTGTATGGGGCTTCATCAGCAAATGTATCGTATCCTTATTGTGTGTTTACAGTTATTACTATTGTTGCATTTATAATGATTATTGATGTTCATTGTGTGTTTACTGACTCAAAGGATTATTCCAAGGAGTTTAGTAGACTTTGCTCGAGATCTATTGGATCCTCGCTGGGCTTATTTTATATAAGCTCACTCTCTATTATTGCATGCATACAGGTGTACTATCGCAGGATTACAGGTACGTGCCTCCTGAAGAGGAGAATGTGAAAAATGTGCCTTACGTGGATGAGTCTTATGTTCCGGAGTCTTATCCTTGATGTTGTATTGTCTTACTATCTTGTATATTAACTTAGTAGACTTTTATATGCTTTGTAGTTCATTATGTAAAAGATGTTGAAAATATAATGAATTAGTTGATGCTATCTTAGTAGCCTTTCTTTTGTCTTTGATTAGGTTGCTAGATTGGCTCGATATGTTTTGTAATGTATATTAAGGTTTATGTATTATGTTGAAATGGAGGCGTATAACGAGAGATGATTATTGTATAATATGGTTATGATGTATGTTATTATTTTATTGAGGAGTTGTTAGATGTATGATGTTCTGTTGAGGTTGGTTTAGAGCCTTGGAGTCCTATATACTATCGTTATACTGCCGAAATTCCGTTGCGTCCGGACTGATTATAGGAGGGGTCGAGTTGGGGCGTGACATTTAAGTGGTATCAGAGCTTGATTAGTTGTCAGCCGGGGTATCCTCGGAATGTGGGTAGTGGTCTAAGCATGCAAGTATGTATGAAGTGAAAGAAAAGTAAAATATGTGTTAATATGATTAAATGATTAAGTGATTATGTGATTTAGTGCTTATGTGATTATGTGATCAATTTGTTTATGTGTTTTATATGAGTTTGTTGTTTAGGTGTTAATAATTGTTTATAACCTGTTTACGTGCTATAACTGTGCTAACTCTTTGATTAGTACGATGGCCGGTAAACCGAGGACTCGTGGTAGGCCCGAGATAGTAGATGAGGTTCCTGGTAGTGTGGCATAGGGCCGTGATAGGGGTGATGATAGGTTAGGGGCAGCAATGGATCGAATTGCAGATTTGATGGCTGGACAGGCCCAGTTGTTAGCGGGTCAGGCTGCTCAGACTCAGGCATTGCAGGCCCAGATACAGAATGTACAGGGTGGTAATCACGGTCGAGGTTCTATGAAGGAGTTTCTGGGGTACTATCCTCCTAGATTTCAGGGAGAGCCTGATGATAGGAAGGCCGAGTCGTGGATTAGTAAGTTAGAGAAAATTTTTGATCCTCTCGGGTACACTGATGAGAGGAAGGTGACTTCTGCTGTCTATTTGCTTGATGATGAGGCAGAGGAGTGGTGGCGCACTCTGAGAGCCAGTTGGGAGACCCGGGGTGTTCCGTATGTTTGGGATGCCTTTCTGACTGCTTTTAGGGATAAGTATGTCCCGAGGGTTGCACGGGAGAGGAGAGAGGCTGAGTTCTTGTCTTTGGTACAGGGGGATTCTTCTGTGGCTCAGTATGAGGCTACATTCACTAGGTTGTCTCGGTATGCACCGGAGTTTGTAGCTGTGGAGGAGAGGAAGACCCGTAGATTTATGTTGGGATTGAGGCCCGAGATTCAGGATGCAATGGCTTTGAATCGCTATGATATCTTCACTGAGGCTTTTGATGCAGCTTCTAGGTTAGAGAAGAGGAAAGGGGATCAGATTGTCTCTAGTCAGCCTAGTAAAAGGCCGTATCAGCCACACGGCCAGCAGGTTATATATAGGCCTCCAGTACAGCAGGTTGTCTACAGGCCACCAGCCCAGCAGGGTTCTTATAGGCCACAGGGTCAGCAGAGTTACTATCGGCCTCAGTTTCAGCAGGGGCCATATCAGGTTCAGACTCAGTATAGGCCAGCCCAGTCTCAGGGTCAGTACAGGCCTAGTGTGGTGAGACCTCAGCAGCAGGCTGGTTCAGCTGCTTATTCAGCTTCTGGTTCTTTAGGAGGCAGTGTCAGTGCTCCGATCCTGCAGTGTGTTTATTGTAAACGTAAGGGCCATATGGAGGCCGACTGTCGAAGAAAGGCAGGGACGTGTTTAGGTTGCGGCAGCAACCAACACCGGGCGAGGGATTGCCCCAGGTATCAGGGTTCTACGGGTCAGCCAGCAGTCCAGGGTTATCAGGGTGGACCTGCAAGCAGTACACCTCAGCAGCAGCGGGCTCAGGCTCGGGCCTACGTAGTGGACTTGGAGGAATTGCCAAAGGCGACAACAGTGGTGAAAGGTAACTTACTTATTCTCAACCAATTAAATATTATACCTCCTTGAGTGCAACGTGCTAAAATGTAAGTAGAAAGTTTGCCTCATGCAATTAAAGTTAGCATGTGCATCATATCAGTTGGCGACTGAGTAGTATGTGACGCTGAGGTATATGGAATTCCGATTAGGGGTCAAGCTACTTTATGACTATACATTGATTATTGGGATTCTTATTTGGTGATTTTATACGGCATTCTTCCTCGAGATTTCTGTATGGAGATTCTTATTCAGCATACTTCTTTGGACATCTTCTATGGTATTTTATATGCGGTATTCTTATGTGGAATTCTGATACGGTATTATCCGGAGTTCTTATATTGGGATTATTATTTGGTATTCTCACTTGGTGATCTTGTTCGAAGTTCTCAATTGGTATTCTTGATTGGTGCTCTATTATGGGATCTATGTTTGGCGTTCTTCTTCGGTAATTTATATGAGATTCTTATTCAGAAATTCTAGTTAGTGTTCTTATTCAGCGTTCCTATTTAAGCTTCTTGTATGGGGATTTTTATTCGATGATCTTATTTGGTGTTCCTACTTGGTATTCTTGGTTCGTATTCGGAATTTAGTAATTTGTCTTTCAATCAGTATGTTTGAGTCAGCACCTGAGTTTGTCTTGGGATCGATGCAGAATTGCGAGGACGCAATTGTTTTAAGGAGGGGAGAATGTGAAACCCCAAATTTTTGACCTTATCTCGCTTTGCGTGTTTTATTCTCGTTTTGCATGAATTGACCTGTCTATGTGGTACATGACTTAGAATGTGATAATTTTGATATCAATACTCTTATAACATGCTAAATGTGCATTCATGAAATTTTCATCAAAAACGGAGTCAGAAATTTTATCGTCGATTTTTAGTGAATAGTATTTTCGAAACACGTCCGCTAAAATTTTGAAACTGGTCTTTTTAACCCTTCTATACGTAGTCCATGGACTTTAATAGACCTGTGTTTGATTAAAACGGTTTTAAAATCGGCTTAGGAATTTATTAGGGTTTTTACACCGACTTTTGCAAAAATTGAGTTTTAAGCCGACTCGGGTGGAATTGTTTGAATGTAAAACTTCTTGTCACCTAAAAATAACCCACTTGAGATAACTTGGGTGTTGCATAATTGTTTTGAGCATTGGTGATCAAGAAAATGCATTTAAAGACAAGAAAACACTAAAAACACTAAGTTTTTAACTTTGACTTTCATTTAAATGTTGACCACCTTGCTCATAAGTAGTTACACACATTAAAACAAGCCAAAAACACCACAAAACACACACAAAACCGTGAGTTCAAGGGGGAGGAAGAATAAGAGCATTTTCAAGGTTTTTCAAAGTAATTTTCACATAAAAACTTCATTTCAAGGCCAAATCACTTCATTCAAAGCTTGATTTTGCTTGTTGGGCATCCATTCTACCTATTTCTAGCCTTGGTTTGCATCAAAGGTGAGAGAAAAATTCTAGATCTCAAAACTCATGTTTTGTGTTTATGCGTATAAATGATTATTGAATCGTTAGAATGTTAATCTGATGTTAGATTATTGCTCCATGCATGCTAGGGATCATTTATATGCAATACTACAAGATTTGAACGGATGTAGCATATTTATTATTTTTCGGGTATTTAAAGTTGATTAATTTGTTAAATGTTGAATATTTTGAGTTGTGTTGATCGGAATCGATTGCCGTCGATTTCTAAAAGATTGATAATTATGTGGTAGCGCCGTTGTAATGCCGAATTTTCGATTGTGATGTCCGTGCCAAAATCCAAAAATTTCAGCCATGATACACTAGGGTTTTAGGGTTATTGGGCATGATTTGGATGTGTTTTGGTTGGTTTCCGAGGGGGCTAATGTAGTTGATTGATTGGGTGAGTGTTTGGAATTGATTTGGAGTTGTTTGGATTAGTAAAATGTAAGATATGATTATTTGAAGTTTAGGTTGTCTTTCTTTAAATTGTTGAATTGAGCCTTTAGATGATTCGGTGGTGTTTGAGTGATTGAATTGTGAGTTGTTAATGGTTAGACTAGGGTTAGATTACGTGTTTCATGCATGTTAAGTTGGATGACCTACTTTGTCATCTAACTTAGTTGTTTGTTGTTTAATTAAATATTGATGTTATATTGATTATTATTGATTACGGGAATCGGGCACTTTTGTTGCTGATCTCCCAGATTATTGATTGATTATTGATTACGGGAATCGGGCACTTTTGTTGCTGATCTCCCTGTTTATTTATTTATTATTGAGTATGGGAATCGAGCACTTTTGTTGCTGATCTCCCAGTTTATTTATTGATTATTGATTACGGGAATCGGGCACTTTTGTTGCTGATCTCTCGGTTTATTTATGTTGAGTCTCATTGTTGTGAGCTTTGATAATGTTGTGTCACCTTGGGAGGCATCCTGGGTTGCGGGCACAGTTATCATGGCTACTCCCTATCTCGCATGGGCGGAGAGGCCATGGGGTATGGGTCTAGGTCAAGGTACCTCAGGAATTGTGTCATTGAGTTTGGAGGGGTTGTTGAGCATGGAATTGGTGTATGGGGCTTCATCAGCAAATGTATCGTATCCTTATTGTGTGTTTACAGTTATTACTATTGTTGCATTTATAATGATTATTGATGTTCATTGTGTGTTTACTGACTCAAAAGATTATTCCAAGGAGTTTAGTAGACCTTGCTCGAGATCTATTGGATCCTCGCTGGGCTTATTTTATATAAGCTCACTCTCTATTATTGCATGCATACAGGTGTACTATCGCAGGATTACGGGTACGTGCCTCCTGAAGAGGAGAATGTGGAAAATGTGCCTTACGTGGATGAGTCTTATGTTCCGGAGTCTTATCCTTGATGTTGTATTGTCTTACTATCTTGTATATTAACTTAGTAGACTTTTATATACTTTGTAGTTCATTATGTAAAAGATGTTGAAAAGATAATGAATTAGTTGATGCTGTCTTAGTAGCCTTTCTTTGGTCTTTGATTAGATTGCTAGATTGGCTCAATATGTTTTGTAATGTATATTAAGGTTTATGTATTATGTTGGAATGGAGGCGTATAACGAGAGATGATTATTGTATAATATGGTTATGATGTATGTTATTATTTTATTGAGGAGTTGTTAGATGTATGATGTTCTGTTGAGGTTGGTTTAAAGCCTTGGAGTCCTATATACTATCGTTATACTGCCGAAATTCCGTTACGTCCTGACTGATTATAGGAGGGGTCGAGTTGGGGCGTGACAGAACCGGTCGACCAGTGCCAAAGAGGTATTCCGCCTGAGGCCCCTCCATCGGACAAGGTCTCCTCAACCGGTCAACCGGTGGAGTAGGGGTCGACCAATCGGCCAAAACGTTGTTTTAAAAATAGATACGTTTTCTAACGTTGGAGAGCATTAATTGCACACCTCTCAACCTCTATTAGTCTCTCTCAACTTCTATCTTCCATAGTATTGATTCAAAGCAATTACTCTTGATTTCTAACACTATGTTCATCTTTGAATCATCATTGTGCTATACTAGAGCAAGAATTTGTGAGCAATATTAAGAGAAGCATTCATTGTATTCATCTACCCTAAAAAAAGGGCTTTTATTGTTAATCTCAAACACTTATCAAAAGAGAGAGTTAAACACTTTGAAAGGAAGGATTTCCTTGTCAAAGGTGTTAAGGTTGTAAGCTTTGAATTGAGAATAAATTTTCTATTTGTAAAAGCTTGAACTACGGTTGTAGTTGGTTTGTGGACTCACCAACATTTGAAGAGTCACAATAGTAAAGATTGTTGAAATCTTAAGCGGGGAGCTTAGGTCGTGGACTTAGGCGGGGGCCGAACCATGCTAAATCGCGATTTACAATCTCTTTTTCTCAACTCTCTCTTTGCATTAATTTTTGCACACTAAGTGTTTGATAATTTGCCTCACTCACATTTTATATTGCTAGAGTACATATTCGTTTAAGATTGTTTTTGATTAATCATTGCTAGTATATTGCCTAATTGAAAAGGTAGTAGTATTGCCTATATAACCTAATTCACACCCCTCCCCTCCCTTCCCTCCCCCCCCCCCCCCCCTCTTAGGTTTAATCAAGGGACAACAAGTGGTATCAGAGCTAGGACTTTGCATATAGATTAACATCTAGCAAAGAAAAGATTAATGGCAAACAATACTACTTCTCCTTTCTTTGAGAGTTACTCCATTAATAAGCCTCCATTGTTTGTAGGTACCAATTTCAATTATTGGAAGAACAAGATGGAGACATACATACAAGCCATTGACTACACTATGGTCATTGGTAGAAGATGGCCCTTATGTTCCAATGAAGGAGGTAACGGTCAAAGATGCTTCAAGTTCAAGTGGTGCTGAGAAAGTCAAAACTATCAACGTGCCCAAGAAAAGGAGTGAGTTCAATGATCAAGACATTATCATGATGACCAAGAACTCAAAAGCCAAGAATATTATCTATTGTACTCTAAATGAAACTGAGTATAATCATGTGAGTCAATGTGAAACCGCTCATGAGATTTGGGAGATGTTACACATGTCTTATCAAGGGACGTCTCAAGTGAAAAAGACCAAAATTGATCTTCATATCCATGAGTATGAATTGTTTTGTATGAAGGCCGGAGAATCACTAAACTAAATGCATCAAAGATTCTCCAAAATCGTAACAAACTTGAGTGCTCTCAGAAAGAAATATCCAAATGAAGAACTCAACCGGAAAATTCTCATGGCCCTTCCAAAAGAATACAAACCAAAGGTGACATCAATTAGAGAATCAACCGATCTCTCCAAGTTAAAGGTGCATGAGCTCATTTTGACACCTTGAGACAGAGGAACTTGTATTGAATCAAGAGAAGGAACGAGATGAAGAAGAAAAGAAGACAAGGAAATCACTTGCTTTCATTGCTCAATCTCAATCAAGTGATAAAGAAGAGGATAGTGATCTTGATGAGCTTGCACTCCTTGCAAAGAATTTTAAGAAATTCTTGAAATACAAAAAGATGAAGAAATGAGAGCCCATCAACAACAAAGTCAAGAGAAGATTCAAAGAGAAAATGGAGAAGACCAAAGAGGAGATTAAGTGTTTCAATTGTGACAATCCGGGACACATCAAAGCAAAGTGTCCAAATTTGATCAAAGAGAAGCAAAAGGCAATGAAGGCTTGTGTTGAAAATGATGTATCAACCGATGGTGAAAGTGGAAGCGAAACCGAAGTAGCCGACTTTGTGTGCTTTATGGCTAGAGATGATGAGGTAACTTCTTTGTTTTGTGATTAATCTTCTTCTTTTAATGATGATGAATGCACTTTTGTGGAACTAACAAATGAATTTTCAAAACTACATGATAGTTTTCTCCTTGCACATTCAAAAGTAAAGAATCTTCAAAAAGAAAATGATGAACTATAAAAAGAAATTAAAGAGCTTAGAGATGAGAATGATACTCTTACCAAAAAGATTTGTGAGTATCATCATTTAAAGATCAAAAATGAAGTAGAGATCAAAGATTTTGAAAAACAAGTTCTTTATTTATAAAATGATCTTGCTAGATTTTCAAAGGGAACAAAACCTTGGATGAAATCCTTGGTTCCCAAAAATTACTATTTGACAAAGGTGGGATCGGCTATGAGCCATTTTCTAAACCAAAGTTCTCAAAAACTACCTTTGTGAAAGCCTTTCAATCCTCAATTGTTCATCCACCATTGAAATAATCACAAAAAGTACAAATTGACAAAATAGGAATTGGCTATAAGCCACATCCAAAAAGTTTTCAAAATCATTTTGTCAAAGCATCATCCTCTTGGCATGAAGCCTCAACATCAAGAGGATCATTTAAGAGATGTACTTATTATGAGAATATTGGTCACAATGCATCACGATGTAGATTTAGAAACATGGTGGGAAGAGATTATCACATTCCTTTATGCCTTAGACCCAAATGGGTTATTAGATGTGTTAGGACTTCGTACTAACACAAAAGGACCCAATAGAACCTTGGGGACCAAAATGAACTTGTTTTGTTTCTATGAATGATAGGTTGCCCTAAAGGTGAAGTATGAAGATACTTGGGTTATTGATAGTGGGTGCTCAAGGCACATGACGGGTGATGTCTCTTTCTTCTATGAGATTGACAAAAAATTTAAAGGTAAAGTTAGCTATGGAGGAAATGAAGGAGGCAAAGTCATTGGTAAGGGTAGCATAGAAGATATAAACTCTCTTTCCATTCATGATGTCTTGTATGTTAAAGGTCTTAGACATAATTTGCTAAGTGTGAGTCAATTTTGTGATAGTGGATTTAGAGTTCAATTTCTATCTACTTGTTGCAAGGTGTATGATAAAGTGTTGTTTGTTGGCAATAGATGCGATAATGTGTATGTGATTAATTTCCATGAATTAAAGTGTCAAAATGTGACATGCTTAGTTACCATTAATGAAGACTCATAGTTATGGCATAGGAGACTTAGTCATGCTAGCATGGATTTATTTGCTAAACTTTCTAGAAAATAACTTGTCATAGGTCTTCCTAGGACTAGATTTCAAAAAGATCATTTATGTGATGCATGCCAATTTGGAAAACAACACAAAACATCTTTCAAAACAATTAGTAAGGTAACCACATCAAGAGCTTTACAAAAATTACATATGGATCTTTTTGGTCCAATGGATGTGGCAAACCTAGGTGGATCTAGATATGTCTATGTTATCATAGATAATTACACTAGATTCACATGGGTGAGACCCCTTGCACATAAAAATGATGTCTTCAATGAATTTGCTAAACTTTGTAATTAGGTGCAAAATGAGAATGGCTATTATATAAATTGTATTCATAGTGACCAAGGCACCAAATTTATAAATGCATCTTTTATGGACTATTGTGAAGTACGTGGCATTGAACATAATTTTTCGATTCCTAGAACTCCTCAACAAAATGGGGTAGTAGAAAGGAAGAACCGGACTTTACAAGAAATGGCAAGAACAATGTTGAAAGAAAACAACTTGCCAACATATTTTTTGGGTGAAGCCATAAATACCACATGTTATGTGTTAAACCGTGTGCTAATTAGACCTTTTCTAAAGAAAACACTTTATGAATTATGGAAAGGTAGAGCACCAAATGTGTCTCAGTTTAAAGTATTTGGTTGTAAATGTTTCATCCTAAATACAAAAGAACATCTTGCCAAATTTGATTCTAAATCAAATGAAGGACTTTTTATGGGTTACTCTTCTAGAAGCAAGGCCTACAAAAGAAACATGCTTATTGAAGAGTCTATGTATGTGAATTTTGATGAAACTAATCATTTTGCCCCAAGGAAGAATGATGATGATGTAGGAGTTCCCGAAGTAGACATTCAAATTCTACCTACAACCATTGGCAATAAGGGAACCCCAAGTGATCCAAAGGAGACACATCTTGAAAAAGGTCAAACCTCAAAGGATGGTAACGCTCTAGCAAATCCACAAGACAATGAACAACCAATGCAAAATGTCCAAGAAGCTACAACAAATGAAGATCTACCAAGGTGTTGGAAGTTTGTGAGAGATCATTCAAATGATCAAATTCTTGGTGATTCTTCAAAGGGAATAAGAACTCGTTCCAACCTAAATGCTTATTGTGAACATGTTGCTTTTCTTTCCCAAGTAGAACCTAAAAATGTTAAAGAAGCATTAGATCATGAAGATTGGATAATTGTCATGCAAGAACAATTAAACAAATTTGAAAGAAGTGAAGTATGGCATCTAGTTGAAAAAGCTAAGGATTATCCTATAATTGGTACAAAATAGGTTTTTAGGAATAAACTAGATGAATTCGGCGTAGTAACTAGAAACAAAGCTAGGCTAGTGGCTCAAGGGTATAATCAAGAAGAAGGAATAGATTATGATGAGACCTTTACTCCCGTAGCTAGACTCGAATCTATTCGTATGCTTCTTGCCTTTGCATGTTATATGGACTTTAAATTATATCAAATGGATGTAAAAAGTGTCTTTCTAAATGGCTATCTCAAGGAAGAAGTTTATGTGAAACAACCACCAGTATTTGAGGATTCTAACCTGCCAAATCATGTATATAAACTAGATAAGGCATTATATGGCCTTAAGCAAGCACCTAGAGCATGGTATGATAGGCTTAGTAATTATTTGCTTGAAAAATGGTTTACTAGAGGCAAATTAGATTCCACTTTCTTTGTTAAAAAAAATGCAAAGATATATTACTTGTACAAATTTATGTTTATGATATAATCTTTGGTGCTACTAATGAATCTCTTTGTGAGTATTTCTCTAAGCGCATGCACAAAGAATTCAAAATGAGTATGATGAGAGAATTAAATTTCTTTCTCGAGCTCCAAATCAAGCAAACGCAATAGGGGACTTTCATCAACCAAACCAAATATACTAGAGAACTCATCAAGAAGTTTGGGCTTGAGTCATCAAAAGAAATTAGTACACCAATGTCAACCTCAATCAAACTCGACAAAGATGAAGAAGGTAACAAGGTATATAAAAATCAATATCGAGGTATGATCGGAAGCCTTCTTTATTTAACTACCTCTAGACTCAATATTGTATTTATTGTGTGCTTATGTGCTCGTTTTCAATCTTGTCCCAAAGAGTCTCACTTAAATGCAGTAAAAAGAATCATTAGATATCTTAAGGGGACTATAGATTTAGGATTGTGGTATCTGAAAGGTACATCATTTGAACTTGTAGGTTATTTGGATGTGGATTATGCTGGAGCTAGATAGAAAGAGTACTAGTGGATGTTGCCAATTTTTAGGTCAATCATTAATCTCATGGTCTAGTAAAAAGCAAAATAGTGTAGCTCTCTCTACAGCCGAAGCCGAATATGTGTCTGCCGAAAATTATGTAGCTTAAATTCTTTAGATGAAACAAAATTTGCTTGATTATGGTCTTGTGTACAATAATGTGCCTATTAGATGCGATAATACAAGTGTCATTAATCTCACTAAGAATCCCATCCAACATTCTAGAACTAAACATATGAAAATTAGACATCATTTCATTAGAGATCATATTCAACAAGAGGACGTTGTACTTGAATTTGTTAATTCATTGCATCAATTAGCATATATTTTTACCAAACCATTGTATGAAAATCAATTTTGTGTGATTAGAAGAGAGTTGGGTATGCTTAAAATGTGCTAAAATTGCAAAAATTTAAGTTTTCTGAGCCAAAAGAAATGTCCTAGCAGAAACTGCCCAACCGGAAGAGGGTGCACTCACCGGTCGACCGGTAGCGCTACTCGTCCGGTGGACGTGCTACGGGCGGAAGAGGGTATGTACACCGGTCGACCGATGTGCCTACCCTCGTCCGGCTGCTGCACTACCCGGCACAAGTTTTAAAACACGATTTTAACACTCATAATTCATTTTCTTTCTTCAACACAACTCTTCATCTTCTCCATTAAATCCCATAAACCACCATTAACACTAGTAAACCTTTCAACTTCCTTATTCAACAATAAAAAATGAGTTAAGCCTCTCAACTCTTCACAACCAACTCAAAATATTTTTCATTACATTCAAATCTTCTTAAGCTTCTCTTCAAACTTCTCTCACACATCAAGTGTTTGATAAAATTCCCCAACCAAGCTTTTCATCTTTTCTCTTGAAATTCTTACTTTTACTCATGGCATCCTCATCAAGGCAAGGTTTCAAGAAAAGAAGGACCGAATTTAGGCCTCATACTATTGATCCATGGGATCCTTCATATCACATTGCCTCGGGTGATCACTCCAAAAAGGAAATTCTATAGGGTAAGATTCTTAATCCTCCAAACTTTTTGGAACAAACCCATATCTTCAAGTTGCTTCAACATCAAAAATGGCTTCCTCTCCTTGGACTTGAGGATGTAAATTGTGATTAATGGAATCGAGAATTCTATGCTTACTTGGTTGAAGGAGAAGAAGAGGGTGTAAGTGGGATAAAAAGTCGAGTTAATAGCGTGAATATCTTTTTGAGTGAACGGGATGTGGCTAGAATGCTTGACATTCCCAATAGTGGCCTCAAGATCTACTCTTCTACCAACTTACCAAAAGGACTACACGACAACGCCCCAACGGAGATGATTGCTACTTTGTGGGAAGGCTCGGGAAGGTTGGAGACATTCATGCCTAAAAGAGATGACATATGTGCTGAAAAATGATTGATTCTCTATATTATGAATCAAGTCATCATGCCTCGAAGTGTGAAAGATGGGTTTATTTCATTCTTTACGGGCTATGTAATGCATATTATCTACAAGAAAGTAAGAGTCAACCTCTCCCATATCATACTTAGTCATATGTTGGCTTTCAAGAAGAAGTCTTTGCCCTATGGAATGATCTTATGTCATCTTTTCCAACTAAAAAATGTTGCTCGTGTTGGTCACTTTGAACCTCTTAATGTTTCCACCTATCCTCTTCATAAATATTGTCTTGATAGACAATATATGGCTCTTGTGAATAATGAGGTCATCTATATTGAGCAACGTCAATTCCTCAAGGGTCAAACTGAAATCGCTGACGATGCTGAAAACTATGACCTTAAGGAGGAGGGAGATGAATCTGCAAGTGAAAGTGATGAAGGAGGTGATGAAGCAAGAGATGCATATATTGGGGCTTCACGAGCTAACATTAGAGGTGCAAGTACTTCTATAAGAAGAAAATCTCGCCAAGCCACTCTTGAAGAAGTCAATACCAAGCTTGACAATTTGACTTCGTGAGTTAATCAATTATCTTTGGATGTTGGAACTGGATTTGATGAAGTAAACACAGAAATGAAAGGTATGAAGACCATGCTTGAGAAGCTCTATGAGAAGTTTATGAAGGACTAGAAAAGATGCTTTGAGATGCCTAGGATGTTTTTTCTTCCCTTATCCCCTAGATATTGCATTTTCCTTTCAAAAAACATCTTTTCATGCATTTTTCGTGTTTAAGTTTTCAACTTTCTATGTTCTTCCAATATATGCTTCCATTCTCTTGATCTTTAGTTTTTCATTTGCTATACTTTGCTTTACATTATTGTCCTTCCTCTTCTATTACCTTCTTTGCTAATGACAAAAAGGGGAAGAAAATATGTTATGTGTAGTAGCATGATAAAACTTAACTTGAGCCTAAAAGAAGATTCATACATTGAGGGGGAGCAAAAAATCAACTTTAGTTAAAGTATGCACAAGTTGAGGGGGAAACCTAATCTTAAATTGGTTAACTAAGGGGGAGCTTGTACAAACTTAAAGTAAACTAAATGCTCTCTCAAACTCATTATCCTTACATTGTTATTACTATTTGAGAAAGGTTTTGTCATCATAAAAAAGGGGGAGATTGTTAGCCTAAAAGGCTTTTAATCTTGGTTTTGATGATAACAAACCATGGTTATGTTTAATGAATTTGTTTAAGCGTGCATGAGTGAGATGAATTAAGATTGACTCCGAATCCAAATTCATCAAGCTAAAGAAGAAAGAAGATCATCCATCAAAGAAAGATAAAGATTCGAAGAATGATGATGAACCTATAAGGATGGAGATGAAAGTCATAAGGGATACCGGTTGGGACTGAATTGGGGTTTGGGTCTTGCAAATGGTATATGCTCAATGATGATTCCTAAAAGTATTTTTGAAATATTCATCTATCTTTAAAAAAGATTTTACAAAAGACTCTATAAAAGAAACATCAAAAAAACCCAAGCCCTTGCAACTTTTGAGCAAACAGGACGACCCTAGAGGAACCGGTCGATCGGTGCCAAAGGGGTCTTCCGCCCGAGGCCCCTCCACCGGAGAGGTCGCCTCAACCGGTCGACCGGTGGAGTAGGGGTCGACCAGTCGGGCCAAAACACTATTTTAAAAATAGAGCCATTTTTTAACGTTGTGGAGCATTAATTGCACACCTCTCAACCTCTATTAATCTCTCTTAACTGCTATCTTCCATAGTATTGATTCAAAGCAATTACTCTTGATTTCTAAAACTATTTTCATCTTTGAATCATCATTGTGCTATACTAGAGCAAGAATTTGTGAGCAATATTGAGATAAGCATTCATTGTATTCATCTACCCAAAAAGAGGGCTTTTATTGTTAATCTCAAACACTTATCAAAAGAGAGATTTAAACACTTTGAAATGAAGGATTTCCTTGTCAAAGGTGTTAGGATTTTAAGCTTTGTATTGAGAAGAAATTTTCTATTTGTAAAATTTGAACTACGGTTGTAGTTGGTTTGTGGACTCACCAACATTTGAAGAGTCACAATAATGAAGATTGTTGAAATCCTAAGTGGGGAGCTTAGGTCGTGGACTTAGGCAGGGGCCAAACCACGCTAAATCACGATTTGCAATCTATTTCTCTCAACTCTCTCTTTGCATTAATTTCTGCACACTAAGTGTTTGATAATTTGCCTCACTCACATTTTACATTGCTAGAGTGCATATTTGTTTAAGATTGTTTTTGATTAATCATTGCTAGTATATTGCATAATCGAAAAAGTAGTAGTATTGCCTATATAACCTAATTCACCCCCCCCCCCCTCCCCCTTCTTAGGTTTAATCAAGGAACAACACTTTTGAAACTCCTCTCGACTTAGATTGAGACTTATTTGCCTTCAAATAATTTCTATTATTTGATATGCCCCTTACTACCACGGCCTCAAATATTTCATTCTGTGTTTTTTTTATCTTTTGTACGGAGTTCATTATTCATCAATACATCTGACACTTCTTTATATGTAATCGATTTTTTTCCCTAGAATAGGGTTGTTACAAAGTGATCATACTCATCAGATAAGGAACATAACAGAATCATTGCTTTATCTTCATCTTTTAATTTTTCATCAAAGTTCAATAAATCTATAATTAATTTATTAAATGCATTAAGATGATCAATCATGGGCGCACCTTTTTTATACTGAAAATGAAAAAGTTTTCGTTTCATGTATAATCTGCTCTGGATGCTTTTCATTATGTATTTATCTTCTAACTTTTTTCACAGTGTTTTGGCTATGGTCTCCTTCATGACAAAATACTTGACGTCCTTTTCCAGACAAAGCCGAATTGATTTGCAAGCCATATGATTCAAACTCGCCCATTCTGCAACTTCAATGTCTACATGCTTGTCTTCCAAGGTTAAATCTAGTCCTTGTTAGACTAGAATATCCATGACTTCGTACTGCCACATGCCAAAGTTGTTGCTTTTGTCAAACTTCTCAATTTCAAATTTTGCATTAGAGACTACCATCCTAGGTATTTGTGCATTGGATCCGGATGCAACACCTCTGATGGTTGTCTCTATTGATTCTAAACTTGAATCTTCGTCTCCTATTTTTCTCTAAATCAAAACTTGTGGCTCTAGATACCACTTGTTGTACTGATGGGTTAAATAATTGTTAATAATTCAGATGCCGAATGCAATAGAGATATAGGAGAAAAAGAATCAAAAAAATAATAATGCAAAAACACATAGGAATTACGTGGTTCAGCTATGCCAAAGTCCACGAAGCAACTGAATAAATTCACTAATGAAAAAGAGAAAAAATTACAATATCTCTATGAAAGAAAATCTCTCAAGACCTATGTTAAATCTCTCCCTACTAGAATGCTATGAGATTGCAATATTGCAAGGCTACTCTCTCTCAAAAAGTGCAAAAGAATAGACGACTTATAGAAGAGAAACTAGCTAGTGCTAATCCTAATATGATTAGGATATGAAATTAAGGTTAATGCTAATCCTATGAAGAATGGGATTCTCCTCTTTTACTTTCATTAGACTTTTCTTTTCCAAATTAATTTAAGAAAATACGAGTCACTTTCAACAGTCAAAAGATATACAATTTAAAATTCAAAATACGACTAACTATCATACAGTTCACAAAATAATAATAATAATAATAATAATAATAATAATAATAATAATAGTAAAATGTTAAACTATGATAGTGGAACATCATTTTTTTCATACATGAAATCCTTATGATACGTCCATAAACTTGTCGTCTTCATTCAATTACCCCTCTCCCCTTCCTCACTATAAATAATACAAAGAAAGATCAAGCGTTATAAACTATAACCAATGACATCAATTTTGTGGATAAAATCATGATATGCTCATTTGTCAAATACTAGTACTAAACTAGCTACGTAAATAATTTTACACTTCCACATCGATGGTCACTATCATCTTTAATTATTATTACAATACAATATCAAAAGTAAATAATAAATTCAAAAAATTTAATGCACGCACAAATGGTAAAATGTTGACTACAACGAACTTCAGAGAAAAGATTAAGTGCATAACCAATTAAAAGTATCCACCTGAAACAACATATAAACAGAAGATAGCGATAACAGTTGACAAGTTTGGTAAACCGATGTGGCAGAAGATTAAAAATGTTATCTACTTCTAATTATTCCGGGAAAAAAATATGAAGCATCTGATAAGATAAGACGACTAATTAAGACATAATGGGATTAGTGACTGATTCATTGTTATGTAATGTCCTAATATATATGAAACGTTTCAATGATTGGATGCAACCCCTGAGGTAAATCAATGGTCCAAAGTTCTTACCTTCTTTCTGTTAAAACAAAGTCTCTTAGTCTCTCCTCCTCACATTCCAAGCAACTTCTAATACATTGTCTCTCAACGTTTGATCATTTGCTTCTCGAGCATCTACTTGATTCAATTCATTTTCCTATTCCATATCTGAGATCATATTCTTTTTCTCTTATAATTTTCTGGCATCTTCAATGCTTTATGATCATTTTACTTCCTTGATCATCTCTTCTTGTCCAAGAATTTGAATGCTTAAGATGAGGATATCCCGTCTAACAGTGCCACCCCGGAAGATGGATAATTCAGGAGCAGCAAATCGTCGCAACAAATTTTGGTTTGTATGTCTTGCTTTCTTTGGCCTTTGGTACGTGTTGTTATATGGCGTTGATTGGTCATCTGTCCCTGGTCTAACATCAATATCGCGATACCAAGCATATTCTTTGAAATTGTTAGGTTCTGATTCAATTCATACCAAAAGATATCTCAATGTAAATGCTAGCTCCAAGGTTAGTGTTGATGATATCAGAAGCAATGTATCAAGAAATGCCAGCTCCAAGGTTAAGAATGGTGATATTAGAAGCAATGTATCAAGAAATGTCAGCGCGAAGGTTAATGTTGGTGATATTAGAAGCAATGTATCAAGAAATGCCATCCCGAAGGTTAATGCTGGTGATATTAGAAGCAATGTATCAAGAAATGTCAGCTCGAAGGTTAATGTTGGTGATATAATTAGAAGCAATGTATCAAGAAATGCCATCTCGAAGGTTAATGTTGGTGATATTAGAAGCAATGTATCAAGAAAAGCCACAAATGTTACAGATGGTGATAAAAACTTTGACAAGAAATCGTCTGGAAATGATGTCGTTAAGGATTCAAAGGGTGTTGAGAAAGAATTGGAACCTTTTCAGAGACAAAATGTATCCAAGGATGAAAGTCACGCTATTGTGAGAAAGGGAAGAAATATGAAATCATGCGCAGGGCGTTACATTTATATTCATAAGTTGCCTAGTCGATTCAATGACGATCTGCTTAAGCAATGCAAATTATTAAGCAAATGGAATAATATGTGCCAATATCTGGTGAACATGGGTCTTGGCCCTGATCTTATAAGTCCGAGGCTTTTCATGAGTAGTAGTTGGTTCACGACGCATCAATTTTCGTTAGAAATCATATTCCATAACAGAATGAAACAGTATGAATGCTTAACAAATGACTCGTCGAAAGCTGCAGCCATGTATGTACCATATTATGCAGGACTTGACGTAGGTCGCTATTTGTGGGATTCTCATAGCATATCAAAGAGAGATGCTGCATCTCTTGATGTTGTCAAATGGCTTAGATCAAAACCCGAGTGGAAACGCATGTGGGGAAGAGATCATTTCATGGTCGCGGGGCGAATTACTTGGGATTTTAGAAGAGGTGTTGATAAGGATTCTGCTTGGGGAAATAAGCTTATGCTTTTGCCTGAGGCTCAGAACATGACAATGTTAACGATTGAGTCAAGCCCTTGGAACAGAAATGATTTTGCCATACCTTATCCAACATATTTCCACCCTTGGAGTGATGCAGAGGTATTTAAATGGCAAAAGAAGATGAGGAGAGCAAGAAGAAGAACTTTGTTCTCTTTTGTTGGTGGCTCTAGGCCAAACCTGGAGGACGATATCCGAGGCGAGATCATGAAACAATGCCTGGCATCAAGACGGAAATGCAAGCTGTTAGAGTGCAAGAACAAGAGAAACAAATGCAGCAAACCAATGTATGTTATGAAGATGTTTCAAACTTCAATCTTTTGCTTGCAGCCTCCTGGTGATTCATTCACTAGAAGGTCAACTTTCGATTCGATTTTAGCAGGGTGCATACCAGTTCTCTTCAGTCCAGCTTCTGCTTATGTACAATATCTATGGCATTTACCCAGAGATCACACTAACTACTCTGTGCTAATATCAGAAGACGATGTGAAAGCGAAAAGGGTGAACATCGAGCATATATTATCTGCCATTCCCAGATCAAAGGTATCAGCAATGAAAGAAGAGGTCATAAAACTAATTCCCAAAGTGATCTATGCAGATCCAAGGTCTAGGCTGGAGAAACTTGAAGATGCATTCGATTTAACTGTAAAAGGAGTTATTGAAAGAACAGCAGCACTTAGAAAAGAAATTAGAGAGGGGAAGAATACTAGTTTTAGTTTTGATGAAGAAAGTAGTTGGAAGTATTACACATTTGGAACAGTTGAAAAGCATGAGTGGGATCATTTCTTTCGAAGAACTGATAAAATCAAGTATTGATTTGTGGATAGAGGATATTACATGTAGAAAATTAATGAAATAGTCCATAATTTCAAGTAACTGCAATAGATATCAGAATTAATTTAATTTTAGCCCTAGCTAGTGGTATAAGATTTGATTTGGTTCGGTCTGGTTTAACTTAGGGATACGCGTAGATACTAATCTGATTATATTCTTTCGTTCTTTCGTTCTCTCGTTTACTTCACAGTTTCTCTGTTTTTATTGATCTTGTGGCGATACTTCAGCTTTCTTCTTCTTCCTTCTTGCCCTAAATCCATCTAAATTTACATAATTGCGGATACTTCAGAAATAATTTATGTTTACTTCTCTGCATTAGTTATTAAAAATCAACCAGATGTTATCAGAGTAGCTTTAGTTTTTTTATGGAGGGTAGATGTGGGTTGGGCAACCCTACTGACCTTATAAAATCCTTTTATTATCTATATATTTTTAGTTTAAAAAGTCAATTAATCCTCACCCCAAAAAAAAAAATGACGACATATTCTTATAATTGTCAAATAATATATTTTAACCCTCACTAAAAGAAAATAAATCTTAGATTCACTCCTGGGTGGAGTCTAGCTATTCAGTGCTTCTAGGCTTAGTCCAAGAAGTCATTTTACAACACGAAACTAGGATTAGATAAGCTTTCAGTTCATTTCCTATTTAGTCAGATCAGGGATTAATTTTCAAATGAATCTCATCTATGACCAAAAAAAAAAAAAAATTAATTGCTCGAGTCAGATTCATACTTAATCTATTCCTATCTAACAATTACATGCCACCGGTCCATATATTTTTTAAATAACAAAATGGGAGGAAAAGTGTTTTTGCCAGGTGAATTGAATATAGCTAAAATAGAAATTAAAACATTAGAATCAAGTATTGATTACGAGAGAATCCTTATCCCGTTTTGAGAGTCTGTTTGCTTTAGCAACATTACAAGCTTTATCTTGAAAAATTCACTTCTCAAACATGCATCAATAAGATGATAGCCTATAGCCAGAAAACAAGCTCAAATGAAAAAATGCAACAGAAATATAAACTCTCATGGCACATCCTCAAAGTTGATCAAACCAAGACAAGTTGGTATTAGAAAGTTCCAAATCAATAATAGATGGATGAAATGAAGATATTATTTGTTGGCATAGCTTAATCTGAGCCATTGCAGGAATGTTAACAGAAAGTTACTGCAACACTGCAGCAGCAACACGGAAGCTATGGTAATCAAAACTATGTTATCATAAAGAGAAGTTACAATGTCCCGGTATCTGCAGGACAACTATTGCACACTCAGAAGAATATCGATTAGAAACCCGCACTGTCCTCAATGTTTTTAGGGCAGAAAAATTGATCATCGTACACCTAAGCTAGATATATCACCTCTAGGGCTGCAAGAATGAGGCGGTGACAAGCATAAGTCGGTCACCATGTCGAGAACCTAGTTGATCAAAAGTGGGCCAAACTGTATACCAGTATCCACGCAAGCTGGAAATGGAAAAGGAGAATAACGGAGAAAGTTAGCAACTAAATAAATTAGTTGATGATGTTGTAGTGCACTTGTAGAATTTCAACAGAGTACAGAGAAAAAGGGAGGCCATGATGGTTGAATACCAGAAAGAGTGTTATAGAAGCAAAAAGCCCCTCTTGGAGGAGAGCTCCATGGCCACCATATTCTTCTTCATCAATCTTTAAGATTACTGCATAGTAACTGTAAATGATTCCGGTGGAAATCACCAAGAACCTGAAAAACAAAATGACTGCCCGAGGTAAATGTTTGAATTCGCCACATAACTAAAGTGCAATTTGAACAGGAGTCTGAATGAATATAATCAATGCAATCAGAATTCTCCTCATAAGGAAGTTACATAACAAGCTAGACAGAACTTCAAGGAAACGAAAACACCCCAAATACAAACCACCCCAGGGTAACCCAGCGGCACTTTAGCTAAACACCAAAACATAGACAACACGAGAAACATCTACTTCAACAACAGGCTTTGTTATATGTTCCATAGAAACCTTCCTCCACTACATGCTAAGGGAGTGATTCACCAAAAACATTACATGACAAGAGAAATGAAAAAGACATATCTTCCTACCCCCTTAAACCACCCCCATGCCCCCTCTCTCTCAGATGACTAAGTTTCACAAGAAAAACAGAAAGGGGAAGAACAGCAGCACTCTAAATGACCTCTAGTAAAGTCAAGACATATGGGTACTTCTTGCCCTTTCTCCCTCTTAAAAGAAGAAAACAAGGAAGTACGATCAGGAAAGGAAGTTCCCCTCACCAATATGCTTTACAGCCAACCAGGAGGAGAGAATTAATCAGTAAACCATATCAATTGCCCACAATACACCATGAGCTACAATTTCAAATATCAATAGCTAAATCATCCATAATTAGGTATTAATCTAGATCAAATGAGTACCAGATGTACCATATGAAGCTGACTCTTCAACACCATTGGTCTTTTCTGTGATTTTGTCATCTATATACCAATAAAACCAGAAAGGACCAACTCATCAAGCATCTCCCACAGTTTTCTCCTGTCCAAAGAGTCTTATAGAGATGAAGCTCCAACTTGGCATTTTCGGTGATGTTACAAAGGCTTCATTTGTAAGCTCTAGAGCAACAAAGCCCACAATAATCCATCTTAGAATCTATAAGCATCACTCAGTTTCGACACATCATTTTTGGTCCTATACAAAATCCCTTTAGGAGATCAGATATACTACATTCTGAAGGATAAGCATATAGTGAGGGATGCTTCTAAAAAAAACAAGAGGTGTTGAAAACACTGAAAGGGTAAATACATCCATATGATGTCCTCCTAATACTTTACCTTCCATCAACTCTAGCACCAAACAAAGTATTATCTCTGTCGGGTAGCATACAAACCACAGTGAAGTATTCTTCTATATTAAATATTATAAATTCAAGCTCATATATCAACTAATAACTTTGACAGAACTGTATTGCCTATCTCCTGCAACATCTCTTCTGGGTAAGCCATCCATGTAAGAAATATATCCTACGTCAGCTTTCATCTTTTACAAAGATCAGAACTCTTCATCACAAATAACAAATGATTAGGTTGGTTATAGCTGCTCAGTGAACTCAGATATCATTATCGTATTATTTTCACATAGCACACGAGAATAATTAAGTGAAGTTCCTAAAATAAAATATTGTGGTCATTAGTTATCCAACAATCTTCTTCCCTTCACCAACTCCTCTCCCTCAGTAACAGAAACATAAGCTAAATAAACAAATGAGGAAAGACAAGCAGCAGAATTATGTGCAATTATAATATCAGATCATTTGTCTAATATCTGACAATTGTCATCTCCAAGGTTTAAGCAATCAAATATTAATTTATAATTAACACCACCAGTATAACATTGAGTGCAAACTTAAAGATAGTTTTCAACAGGAAAGCAAAGGAATTAAATCAGATTCAGAAGTGAAAACTAAAAATAAAAAAAATAATAAAAAAGGTAATTCAATGGACAAGCAGAAAGATACGACAGAAAGCATTCTTACAATATTAACCAGATGCCACCAACCAAGGGAATGGCACCCCATAATAGGCCACATACAAGGGCCAATGCTTGTCGAATCCAATGCAGTACATCTCCCAATTGATCCTGTAACAAAAGTATGATACTCATTAACTAGAATTCAATTGTAAACTGATCACAATTTGAACCAGCAATCTAACCCGATACTAAACCCCCAAACCACTCTCGACCCACCACCCAACATCTCCAGCTTGAGTGAAGGAAAAAGGACAAATATCGTTTTTATCTTCTGGCGTCATCTCTTATTTCAGCGAATTTTCCATAGAATCACAAACTTTCCTCAAAAAGCACATTCTGCGTTTCTCAAATTTCATTGGAGATGTTCAATGGCGACAAGTTAATAATTTCAACTGAAATAGTCCTATTGACATATTTGAGAAAATAACTATGTTACGTTTTGTTGAAGGAAGTTGCTTCGTTTCCCCATTTTGTTAGAAGTCTCCCCTTACACATATCATCAAATAATTAGCTATCCTAATAATTTGTGACCCTTCATCTTCTACTAAAATGAGTATCATGTAAATTCAAGATCATAGCATGTCACCAAGTCATACGCTGGTACTTCTAAAACTCTTACCCTGTGATTTGTCACACTTCTCCATATAAAGTCGAACAATTTCCCATATTCACATACTTTTAATTCACGCCTGTTATAGTTAAGTTCAAAATTTAAGAACCGCATTTTTAATATGTTGCACATCTACGATAGAGATTTGTGCCCTTTATTATATCTGAAATCTAAAATTGAATAGGAAAAGGAAAAGAAAAGTATAGTGACAATGCAAAAGCCGCCTTCTTAAGCAATCCCCTAAAGATCAAAACCAAAGAGGGGCAACTACGTTTTCAACACCACACTATCCCTTTTGCAAAAAGCATCGGGTAAAGGTGTTCCATACTGCATCAACAAGATCATCCAAAAGTTAGATTTTCTTTCCTCTACAGATCATCACATTCTTACGCTATGTTTGGATTGGTAAAAAGGGCGGAAAGGAAAGAAAGCAAATAAAGGAATCCCTCCTCTTATCTGGATTGACTTTTTGGTCAAGGAAAAGGAAATGGAGGGATTGGGGAATAAGGTCATCTTCGTTTCTCTAAAATGGGGGGAAATGTAAGGTAAAGAGGCGATAGTTTGCAATGGGACAAAAATACCCTTATCATAACAAAAAACACCACTCCAAATATCTTTGGTGCTCCTCTGCATTTTAGTAACTTTACATCTAAAGTTATCCTTTCTTTTCCTTTCATTCTCCATTTCAAACAACAAACTATAAAATCCCTTTCTTTAATTTCTCCAAACAAAGGGACCTCATTTTCGTTCCTTTCCTTTCCTTTATGATTCTTTCCTCTAATTTCCCTTCGTTTCCTTTCATTCGCAAATCCAAACATAGTTAAACTTTTCGAAACCCTATCCCTAAATTGTCTTCAATCTTTCTCTTGTACGCAGAAATCCTACACCCGTGTTACATCACATTACAAAAGGCAGCACTCTCCCATTCTTGAGACAATGTCTTAATCACCCCCAATCATATCATTAGTTAATTACTCATCACAGTTTCCATTATTTATCATGTCCATTAATTAACAATTGCGAAAATTAATATCGAATATATGCTTCACTGGCAACAAATCCAAAAACAAAAAAACATATGTAGATTTTATTTATACCAGAAAGCTAACGGTAAAATTTAAATCTCTCAAATAAACTTAATCAGAAAATATACATACATGTAAATATATCAAATTAATGGAGATAAATTCGAAAATTAATATCTAACCTTGTCCCAAGACGCATCTGGATCGAACAATTTCGCCAATTTGAAAGAGGACACGTGTTCGTTCAGATTAAGCTGCTGGTGGTGTTGGTGTTGAAGATTAGACTTGGCAAATTTCTTCTCTTTCATGTTAACTAAAAATTTGATCAGTACTAGAATTCTTTTTTATTTTTTGGTCGGATCAGTACTATAATGAAGGTATAGGGTTTTGAATGTAGGCGACAAAAACGATGATGATGACGACGGTGAGCATGAACGTGGCTCAAGACGAATTAATTAAGAAAGGATTGAATTGTAAAAGTAAGAAAAATAAATGGCTTCGCTGTACATCTAAGTAATAACATGATTGTTGATTGGGATTTTATGTGTATTATGTGGGGTTGGCTGGCAGTAGTGAGTAGAGAGGTTGGTTGCATTTTGATTTGATGCTATTGTGATTCTGATTAGGACTTGTAATTATTTATGATTTATTTTGTTTGAACGTTCAAGTCCACTAATTGATGCTAATTGTATTTTGACCCTGTAATAGAATTTTGCATATTTTTGTTTTTAACCTGTTATGAGTAAAATGACATGAAAGACCTTGCTCAAAATGACTACGAAGAACACGGTCTTTTTGGTACCCAAGGCAAGTGCATTTGAAACGACACAGAGGAAAATAAGTTGACTCAGCTCAAGCTAGCTGTACTCTCCTTCGCGTCTCTCTCATGGCGTTCTCTCATGTCTTCTCTTTGGCATCATCTTTTTCCTTGCTCCTACTCAAGCCATGCTTGTAAGCTTCAACTTCCCTCTTTCTTCATCTACAAAATTTTTCCTCCCCTAAATACCATCTGCTTCTTTTTTCTCTCTCCTTATATTACCTATTAACTTTCATTACTCCATAACAGCAAATCAAATTCTATCACCTCGGTTTGATCTCACCAAGAAGAGGCAAAGTTTTCCCAATTGTGTTTGTTGAATCTGTAGCTGTGTTTTTCTCTCTTTCGCCTTCATATCAGTATTGTTAAGGAAAAAATATGTAGCACCGAATTTCTTCCTGGGATAGACTAGCTCCTGCAAAACAGAAAAACCAAAAGGGCTCCCAAGGTTTCTATTCCGACGATCTAATCAGTTAATATGTAGGAAAATAGCTCGAAGGATGTGGGGAATATAGGAATTCAAGTGTGAATTATGTACCTTTCACCGTAGAGTTCCCTTGTATTTATACTCAAAGATTATTAATAACCTAGATGGAGATAAACTCCTGAGGGATATCGCTCCCAAAGAGTCCACTGTTATCTCGGCTTCTTGCGTTGTGTTTATCCTTATCTGAATAATATTTTGACCGCGTTGTTGCATTGCTATCCTCCTGGGTCCGGGGCCGAATATTGGTGGGGCTGCTATCAGCCTCGTGGGCTGGCTTTTCCCAGGGCTATAGTCTCACCCTTATCAGTTGCCCCTCCTTACCCTAATCTTAGTCTTGGATTTTTTAAGAATGGTCTTCCTAACAAAATATGAGTAGTTTGATCACTATTCTCCATATCAAGCACATAGAAATCAGCAAGGAAAACCAAATCATTAACTTGCACAAGAACATTATCAACTACACCCTTAGGATAAGCATTAGACCTATCAGCCAATTGAATCAGAACACCAGTTTTATTCAAAGGTCCTAGTTTCAAAGAAGCATATATAGAATACGGCATGACATTATTAGAAGCTCCTAAATCTAACATGACCTTCTCAAATCTAGTGTTACCTATCGTACAAGGGATAATAAACATACTTGGATCTTTGCACTTTGCAGGGAGTCTTCTTTGAATAACTGCGGAAACATTCTCCCCTACTCTCACCTTTTCATATCCTTTAAGTTTCTGCTTCCTCTTAATTGTACACAGTTCTTTCAGGAATTTAGCATAACGAGGTACTTGTTTAATAGTATCTAAAAGTGGGATATTTACCTCGCATCTGTGAAAAGTCTCATATAAATCTATATTATGCTAATCTCTTCTAGATTATGCTAAAGCCTGAGGAAAAGGAGGTACTGGTTTATAATCAGAAAGAGGTGAAAACTTAATCTTAGGTATTTCATCGTCATTGGAAAAGTTACTGCTTGCAACAACATTCTTCTCTTTTTCTTGCTTCGACGATGTAGGGGCTGCCCTTTCTGGAATCTCAAGCTCTTTACCACTTCTCAAAACGATTGCACTTACATTTTCTCTTGGATTTATTTCCATTTGAGAGGGTAATTTTCCCGAACTTTATGCCTCTAGCTGACTAATTGCAGTCGCCATCTGTCCCATTTGCTTGTCCAAACTTTGGATACTGGCTCTCGCCTCTTGTTGAAATTGTTTCGTCTCTTGTTTAAGTTGCAAAGTATTAGTGGCAAGAGACTTAACAATATCTTCTAAAGACATACCTGAATTAGAAGTTTGCCCCGATTGTTGATATGGCTGTTTATATTGCTGATAACTTGGGCGGTTTTGAGTCACAGGCTGATTTACTTGTGGATTCCCATAGCTAAGATTGGGGTGATCTCTCCATCCTGGATTATACGTGTTCAAAAAAGGATTATACTTACTTTGTGGTTGTCTAGGAAAACTACCAGTTGCATTCACTTGTTCAATGGGCTCATCTTGAAGAGTTGGACACATATCGGTTGGATGCCCCACTACCGAACAAATCCCACAAGCCTTCACCGTTTGCATATTACCTACAACCATTTGATGAACAAGAGAAGTTAGACTAGCAATTTGTTCTTCAAGGGAAGAAATATTTACCTCATTAACATGCTTGGACAGAGCTTCGAGCCTTGTGCCAAACTGTTGAGAATTGGCTGCTATATTCGCAATCAAGTTCTTCGCCGCCTCTGGAGTTTTATCCACCAAAGCTCCTCCACTCGCGGCATCAATCATGTTTCTATCAATGGGTAGAAGGCCCTCAGAGAAATATTGGATAAGTAGCTGCTCACTAATCTGATGATGGGGGCAGCTGGCACATAATCTTTTGAAACGTTCCCAATATTCGTGCAGGGATTCCCTACTATGCTGCCTTATATCACAAATTTCTTTCCGAATGTTTGTTGCCCTTGAAGCTGGGAAGTATTTCCCAAAAAATAACCTCTTCATCTCGTTCCATGTCGTAATACTTCCGGAGGGTAGATAATAGAGCTAATCCTTAGCTGAATCCTTCAAAGAAAACGGAAAGGCCTTTAACTTAATTTGCTCGTCAGTCACCCCCGTAGGTTTCATACTTTTGCATACTACATGAAGCTCCATTAGATGCTTATGAGGATCTTCACCTGCAAGGCCATGAAAAGTGGACAAAAGATGTATTAGGCCAGATTTTAATTCAAAAGTAACATTAGTATCTAAAGTAGGAAACGTTATGCATAAGGGTTGTTGATCCAAATCAGGGGCGGCAAGCTCCTTCAAAGTTTGATTTCCAGCCATGACTTCCTCCTCTTCTGAATCAGAATTGCTAGCAAATAGGGAATCAACAACTAGTTTGTTCTCTTCAGAATTTCTCCGAGCTTCTTTCCTTAACCTGCACGCAGTTTTTTCTATTTCTGGATCGTATTGCAAATCACCTTGATTAGTAGATCGAGTGACAATCATAAAATCAAGAAAGCGCTAATAAACCACGAGAAACAAAGTAGGAAAAAGAAATCTAGAGTAATAAGAAAAATTAAAAATTTACGCAAAAACACAAAAATGCCTAAAAGCCCTAGTAAACGATGGAATTTGGCCTCGAGAGGGTGGGGCTCGTAAGTCCAATGGACAAACGAGTTTTTCTCAGAACGTCATTTCTCTTTAGGAAAGTAAATTTTTGAGACCTAATTATACCAAAATTTTGAAAACTGCTGAAACTGTAACGATAAAAAAAAAACATTTTTTTTAACATAAATTTCAAGAACGAAATAAAAATCACAAAAAACACAAAAATAAACTAGAATAACTCCCCGACAACGGCGCCAAAATTTGGTGTGCTGTCGTAGGCAACCAAAAATGAAACTTGTACTCCGAAAAATATATGTAGTAGTGCGAGTAAGGATCGTTGCCACAGAGAGTATCTAGCCTAATTTTATATTACGTAAACAAGGTTGGGGGGGGGGGGGGGGAGGGGTTTGAGTATATAAAGAAAACTTAAGAAAAATTACTGAAATTAGAAATATCGAATTTAATGAAGAAGACGAACCTTGGTCTAAGTCAACATCCACCATCGGAATCTTGTAACTGATCATTGATACAATCATATATCAATTCAAACTTTAAATATTCACTGTTGAAATTATTTTCCTATCTCTCCTTAGTCGTAGTTAATTAGAATACACGCGACCTTATTAACCCTAACCACTAAACAACCTCAGACACGCGCTAAAGGTTTAATCTAGTAGTAGCCTTAAGAATTAGAGGGATCGATGAAGCTAAACAACACAAGCACACGCGGTTGCATTTAATTTAGTTGAACGTTCTTCCTAAAATCTAATAATCTCTGACGCAACAAATTATTAAATCTTAGTTGCTTCACAAATTAGAGGGATCAAATAATTACGGATTTGATATCTAACTTCGCAATTGATTATAACGAATAATAAACTAGTTGGCCACCCTAGCAATTAAACGAAAGAATCATATAAATAAAACAGAAGAACATTCAATACTTAAAGCATAAATTGAACAATGAAAACTAATTAGATCTCACAGTTTTCTTAATTCCGAGGCTTCAATTTCCTTCAACTAAGAATAAAAGTTTAGCCACACAGAGCCATAAAGAAATTTCGAAGACTAAGAGGAGAGAAAGAGAGGAGGTCCAAATCTTATGATTTCTCCCCTTATTTATAGTTTATAGGCTTCAATTTCCTTCATTTTTTCTTTATTGAGTTGCACTTAGATAAATTCTTCTAAATAGGTAGTGATAAGACTCGAACCCATGACTTTTTTGATAATGAACTCTATAACTATGTCAAACTAACCATCTCATCTAACAGTTAAGTTGTTAGAGAAAAACTTATTATATTCATTTATATCTCAAATAGTCAACACTTTTGTAACAATTTTTAGAAATATAAATATAGTCTTTTATAACTGCAATGCTCTTTTTCATAAACTTGCCCCGAATTTTTAACTATTCAACAATAGTTTAGAACTAAGAAACAATGAAAAATCTAAATTTTGACAAAAAAACTTGAAGAAATAAGGGGGTAAAAAATGAAACCTAATTAATCAACTTTTTTTTTTCAAATTTTTTTCTCTTTGTTTCAAATAATTAGTTGTGTTAGTTTCTCATTTTCAATAACTAAAACTCAAATTTATTTATGAACAAAATATCTCAAGATGTCTCACCAAATAAATATAAAATAAGAAATAGTTAATACTTTTACATAGCATTGCCTAAAACCAAATACGATAAGCAACACTTAACATAAAGGGTAGTATATCATAGATTTTGCAACTATAAGACTTAATACTAATAAATCTATTGCAAAAGAAATTATTTTATAAGTTGTAACTAACCCATAATTTTACAAACTATTGCAAAAAATGAATGAAATAAGCAACACTTCATAAAAAAAAAGCGTTGCATATTATAGATATTACAATAGTCTGATGCAAAGCGTTGCAAAATGTTATATATATTGCAACAGTTGATTAAAACCGTTGCAAAAGGTTATAGATATTGCAACAGTTAATTAAAATCATTGCAAAATGTTTTATTTTTAAACAACAACTATTAAACTATTGCAAAATGACAATTATAGCAACGGTTTTCTTACATGTTCAATTTAAAGATTGCAAGAAGTCAAAAATGTTGTAGTGTTCACTTTCATTATATATATCGAAGTCATGTGACAAAGAATTTTAATGGATTTGACAAGTTCTAAAGTTCAAGGTAAAGGGGGTTTCTATCGCGTTATTTCTCCCTTAATTCTTGTTTGTTCTCTCTTTTCGTGCCAATCTTCAATGCAAATCTTTCCTTCCAGCCATATATACTCGATGTGTTTGACATATCGTGACCAAACCCTTTCCCTCTTTTATCCTAAATTAAAACTCTCTTGCTATTCATTTATTTCGTTATCGAGACTGCTCGAGTTATGATGATAATTCATTCCTTTGACATGTTAAAGTATTCTCTTTGCTGCTATAGGCAAAGATGATGATCTTTGCTGTTCACATGTAATATGGCGAGCAATGACATACTAATTTGTAACTAATGAGTAAACTTTACAATGAATTACATTAAGTTCAACAAGATGACAGATCTAGTAATGGGTAGCATATGACATGAACATCGATACTTGCGACTATATCAGTAAATATTGTATCCTTGGCGTAACTTCCACTCCTGGCATGATTTTCTCTATCGGTATTATATATATCCTCTTGTTGGTGGAAGATTTGTGATAAAATTGGAATTTTGAATTTGAACGGTCTCTCAATAGAGTCATGTTTGTGTTCTGGAGATATCTGAATTTGCAAGTGCAAGTGCCAATATTTCCTTTTGTAACTCGGAGAATGATTTATTCAGAATGAATCAATTACATCACCTATGTTCCCTGATCTTGTGACAGAGTTACTATATTATCAGTCGGGATTTATCAGAAGTGCCTTGATAATTTACCATACCTTTCATTCAAGGATCTATTTGATTTATTCCCTATGAAGATTGAACTTGGAGTCAATTTTCTTGAACCAGTCCAAATATACCTGATGTACATCAGCAATGTTCCAAGCGAACCGTCATTTTTTTGGCACTTATACTTCATTCCGATTGGAGTTCCGTCCACGTTCACCTTCACAAACAGGGAAGTCTTAACTATCTAACTGACTCGAACTTGAAATGTGAACAAGTTTTCCACTTATGTCCGAATCGCTCCACCGCTACGTTAACTCCTCGGAGTTGGAAATGGAGCAATTTCTGTCATTACCCTTTGTAAACAAAATTCTGTGCACAATCATCTTCTCCATGGTAAAGACAATAATCTATCACAGATCAATACAAATGGAGGCAATCATAGTATATTTGAAAGGTTCAGGATCTCAATCAGGGTAATTGTGTAGCTGTCTAGCGTGAGACCCACACTCATGTGGGAGCACACATGTAAAAAAAAAAAAAAAGGGTATTTTCAATTTGTGAATGTTGTGCATACAACAAAGGTAAAGTTTGTGAATGTTGTTTCCCCTTTGTGAATTTTCAATTGCAGGGGCCGGTTCATATAGGCTACATGCATCTTCCAGATGGCCCTGCACAAAGAAGATGAAAAGACCTTCAGCAGCCTGAGTAGTAATCTTACGAGTCGATGTTCCATTGTTCAATTTCAGCGTCCCCATGCTGCTCTCTAAATCGAGCAGCAAAAGTGTGAATCTCTGGTCGTCTCTGTCAATTTTAATGAAAAATTGGAAAACGGGTGAATCTCTCTCCATCTTTGTTTTAATAAATAATGCCTACTTCTCAATTATTCAACAGAAAGAATATAAATAAAATATCAGCTTCCCCGAGCACATCTTTGTTTTTCCCACATCGATTACTCATCACATCTATATTCGCTTTATATTAACTCGCCCGCGGTACCTTTTCTGCTGCTTATGATATAGAAGTCTGGCGAAAGGAGGGCCCGGTTGACAAGGGCAGGTCTCTCTTTTCCTGAACCTCTCTGTTGGATCGTAACTTTTTAGTTTTTTGTTTCTTTTTCCTAACTTTGGATGTGGTAATAATCTTTATCCCAATTGAATCATAAGAAAGCCAATATTTTTGAACTAAAAGCCAAAAGAAAAGAAGAAAAAACCAGTATGAGTTTTGGAATGTGAATTTTTTGATGCGCTGGACTTTATGCTAGCGTGTAATGGGGGCATGCTGGAATATGAAGTATATTGTAAAAGGTGAGTAATTAATTTCACCACTTGACCCAATTTGAACCCTCATCTTTTTGGTACTTTATACTTCATTTCATTTGGTGAACCGTCATTTTTCTGTTACTTTTTACTTCATTTCATTTGGTTTGTAATGATATTAATGACTATATACTATATGAAATAAAAACTCCTAGAAATCACCAGTTGTCTCAATTGAACCTTCATTTTCTTTTGTACTTTTTACTTTATTCCATTTGGTTTTATTCGCCATACTCGTAAGATATAGAAGACTATATAATATATGGAATAAAAACGTCTACATATCACTAATTTTTTTTGCATTTAACTTAGACGAATAATTCTTATGGAAAAGCCTATGACTAATTTTAAATATGTCTGCAGTACGAAGTTTGCAATCTTACATTGAATTCAATGTAGTGTAGTTTTAGTTGAGTTTTTTTTGTCATAAAAAATCAAAAGAAAAAAAGAAATATTAGATGTCAACACGTATAAGCTGAGTAATCGTGGAGCTATTGTTGTGTAAATGCCAAGAAGACTTTAATTATTGACCCCAAATAAGTAGTTTAATGGTGTAATGCTTGAAGCGGAGACTTGTTCATATATCGAATTTGAATAAGACTTGGAGTCAATTTTCTCAAACCAATCCAAATATACCTTGTGTACATTACCAATGTCCCAATCGAACCGTCATTTTTTGGTCCTTTTAAATCATTCCATTTGGTTTTATTCGTCATACTTGTATAATATAAAAGACTATATACTATATGAAATAAAAACTTCTAGATATCACTAATTTAATTTTCTGCATTTAACTCAGACGAAGAATTTTTATGGAAAAGTCTTTGACTAATTTTAAATATATGTCAGACACATTGTTGCACCATGAAATTTGTAATCTTACGTTAAATTCAATGTAGTGTAGTTTCAGTTGAGTTTCTTCGTCATTAAAAAAAAAGAAAAAAATTAGAGGTCAACACGTATAAGTTGAGTAATCATGAAACTACTATTGTGTAAATGCCGATAAGACTTTGACTAGTTACATGGTTATTGACCTCAAGGAGGTAGTTTAATGATAGAATGGTTGAAGAATCGGAGAACTAATAGAAGGGTCCAGCTAGATAGTAAGACTGGACCATCCAAGAACTTAATAATAGAAATTCAATTGAGTCAACGACTACTGGGAACTAAGGAAGATGAGACTAACACAATAAACGGAATGGAAGCGAGACTAAATTACGAAGCTAAATTATATGAGATATAAGAATGTAATCGTAACTAAAATTACTAAACACAAGCTTATTCACAAGGATATGGAAATGCAATAAAGGGTGAAGTAAGTTTTATGGATGAAGGATATAACCAAAAGTTATCGATCATAAGTTGCGACTGTATTTACCCATGCAACGCTAGTCAAAAAGTGAGTACTAAGCCCCCACTAGGCGATAGGTTCACCCCTCATACAAATACACAACTTACAATTATGAACACATGATAAAACAAACAAATGTAAGAGTATATATACATATCACTTAACGAAGTGGAGTGGGATAAGCTTCCAAAGCAAGAGTCTCGTAAGAAAATATGACCATAGTGGTAATTGGATAGAATCCAAGTCAATACCTAATGGATATCAATCTTTAGAAAATGTATTGTATAAAATAGCTTAAATACTTAATTAACACATAGGAAGAACACTAAAATAAGCATTGAGATAAGTCACTTGAATTCAAAGTCTTAAAGTGGAATATACAAACCAATTATAGAGATCACTGAAAAATTGGAAGGCTAGAATAAAATTCGTTCACCATTGATAAGATGTAACAACAATAAACTTAAGCTGAGGTTGATAGCATACTACAGATAGAATTTCAATAACTTTCCAACATAGGAAGATTGAAAGCTTGGAACTTTTTAAAGAAAACAACAACTATACTAACTGGAATTTAACATCTAACGATATTTCAAATCAATTCAAAACAGCTGCGAACAGTAATCATGTGAATTTAACAAGAGTTGGAGATGAACTACATTATCAGTCCTCAAAAAGTTATGCTAAGCAATAATTTCCCAAAGAAATTCATGATATAAAAGAGCTATTATCAACAAAAATGAAATATAGGAACAAAAGAAAATTTAGCTTGTACCAAAGAGAAAAAGAAGAATTAAACAAAAGAGAACATGGCGAAAATTATGAAAATGAAAATCAGCCAAGCAAAACAAAAGCTCAAGATATTTATGTATATTTTGTTAAAATTAGAAAATAAACCCAACAGTTTGGTAATCTCTATTTTCACCACATTTCTTCTCCCACATCGGAGGTTTACTAAAGCAATCAGCTTCATAAATAATCAGGTGAACGAGTGACCTCAGAGGCAGAGCCCATTGATGCGGGCTTGTAACCCAAATGGGGCATTTAAATAACAGAATGTTGGGATTTAATTTTGTTGTTATATTTGAATAATGAATATCATAATGTCAAAAAAAAATAAGGACAAAAAGAGGAAATGAGTATACGACCTGGCCGAATTCATACCAAATGTCCCAATTGAACTGTTATTTTTTTATACTTTTACTTTATTTCATTTGGTTTTATTCGCCAGACTCATCATGATACAAGAGACTATAATATTATATAGGATAAAAACTTTTAGATGTCACTAATTTTTTTTTGCATTTAACTCAAGCAAAGAATTCTTATGGAAAATCCTTTGATGTATTGTATAAAAGACTATATATCATATGAAATAAAAACTTCTAGATGTCACTAATTTTTTTGCATTTAAGTCAGACGAAGAATTCTTATGGAAAAACCTTTGACTAATTTTAAATATGTGTCACGCATATTGCTGCACCACAAAGTTTGCAATCTTACGTTGAATTCAATTTAGTGGCCTTTGACTGATTTTAAATGTGTCAATCACATTGCTGCACCATGAAGTTTGTAATCTTACGTTGAATTCAATGTAGTGTAATTTTAATTGAGTTTTTCGTCATAAAAAGAAAAAAAATTAGAGGTCAATACGTATAAGCTGAGTAATGGTGGAGCTATTGTTGTGTAAATGCCGAGAAGACTTTGACTAGATACTGTTACTGCTACTAGTGAGTTGGACCCAAACTTATTATTGAACCGACACTGCACGGGTTAAATGCAGACACAACTATTTCTATATATCTTGTTTATGAGTCGTTTTAGTGACTATTCCCTTCTGTTCCACTAAATGTATTAGTCTATCAATTATTAACCAAATGTTATATGTATAGCATATGTTGTGAAATTTGTGAATTCCAGTCAGAAATTTTCTGACTTAATTCTCAAGTTGTATTTTTATTGTGGATTGAATTCCCTTACTGAGCTTTCGTTCGCTCACCACTTTTGCTTCCGTTTGCTTGCAGTTAGAACAAATTAAGCACTGCAACGTGAAGAGGATTGCATCCAAACAAAATGATTCGGTGATGAAATCTTTGTCTTTTTGGAATATGGTTTGATTTGGAGTGAAATCTTTATTTTGTGACACTTGGTCTAGATTGTAATAATTGAGAGATTTATATTCCCTTTATAAATTTATTTTTTTGAGATTTAGACTGTGTTGGAATATTTATGGTTTGATTGGAAGTCTTTAAATATTTATGGTTTAGTGGCTCTGATTTGAGTGTTTAATAGATGTGCGCCTAGCGAGCTTTAGAGATCTTATCAGTTTAACACGCGGTATGTCACGTGCCGAAATCTACCATGCATTTGAAATTTTGGGGCGTGACAAAGATAGTATCAGAGCTATAGGTTATAATCATTTGAGGACTTGTGGATTGGGTAGCTAAATTTTTGTTGCGTATTAAAAGAGTGATTAGGATTAAATTTATTATTTTGATTATAAGAGTGCTTAGATTTTCATTTATGATTTTGGAGGTTTGAATTGTCTCTTGCAAGATTAAGTTTTGAGGACGAAACTTTTCTAAGTGAAGAAGAATGTAATACCCCAATATTTTTTTTAGTAGTAAAAAAAAAATTGACAAAGGAAGATGAGTTTGTTCGCATAATGTTAATTATTGAAGGATTGTTCATAGTGGCTCTCATTTTTGTTTATTTTTACTTTAAACTAGTACTTGGAGTAAATATATGAAATCAGTTAGAAGTGTTGCAAATCAAGTTTTGCGCCACAGATCTAAGTCTTATTGCTAGGTATGTGTGCATTTTATATAATTGAATCTTGGTAGTGTTAAAATTTTGATTATTAGTTTTATTCTAAGAAAACGAACTTTGTATTTCAGTCTTTCTTAGTTCGTATCTCATTAATTGCTCTAAGTTGTAAATTTACCATACATATTGATTGTTTAACCCTTAATATTGTGGTCTATGATTTTGATCAGGACTTTGAGGTTCTGATGATCTGGTAAGTATAATTGATTTTTGGATTCAAGTTCTACAATCAAGATAACCATTAGAAATGAAACAAAGGAATTATAACTTTCAAGATAGTACAATTTGATGACTGCTTGGTGGATGATATTTTTTAAAAAAAGTATAGTCATTTGAACATTTTAAGTTAAGCCAAATCTCTCTGTAGCATCAAGTAAGTTCTATATGGAGTGCCTAGGTATAAATGTATTATTTCCCGGAGTAATATTCATAGTTTTCGTTGTATAGAAGGTGAATATATGACTGGAGTTTTATTTTGCCTTATTATGATCAAATAAAAGGTTTAGATGCAGGTGAAGTATAATTGGGCAAAAAGAATACATGTTTGAGATGGTAAAATATACCTGGATATTTTGATAATAAGTTGAGGACCATAGCGAGTGTTAAAATTAATTGTGAAATTCTTTTCAAGTTACCTTATATATCATTTTGGATTTAATTGTCAAATATATAGGTTCGAGAATTGTGTGGTAATTGGCAAAAAAAAAATATATATATATATATTTTTTGTTATCCAGTTTAAGATTGGATTAGATTTCTGGAGAGTACGGATAAGATTTTGCCTATAATTTGGTTATGATTCTTAGGAATAATAATCGTGTGATTGGGGAATTAGCTTTCAAATTTTGTAGCAAATTACATGTAATGAGAATAAGAAATGAATTCAACATCCTTACTTTCGAGTTAAATAGTTGACTCTTGGGTTCAATTGTTATGCTTCGGATAACAATTAGAAACAGAATAAGGAAGTCAAAACCCTCAAGTTGATGTAGCTTGGTATAGCTAAGTGGATAAATCTATATGGATATTTGAATTTCAATACTTTAAGTTAAAACAAATCTATTTGTGTGATCAAGTTCTATATAGTAAACTCAAGTGTGAACGTTCCTACTTACGATGTGATCTTCAAAGTCTGTTTGATTGGAAGATGAACAAATGATAAAAAATGTCTTAATTTTGCCTCATTATGATCAAATGAAAAGTTTAGATGCATTGAAGTAGTATTTGCATAAAGGATACAAGTAAAGAAATGATAAACTAGATTCGGATATTGAAGGATCATAGCAAGTAATAAGATGATTTGCAAAACTGTTAAAATTTACCTTTGGTATCATTTTGGTGTTAGTTGTCATGTGTGGGTTTATAGATTGTGAGGTAATTTGTGGATATTGGAGCTAATACACATATTATAGTGGAATCAAGGATGCACTTTGGGCATCTAAGGAAAATCTCTGATGAGAGTTATTATAAATATTAGAGTGAATGTTAGAAATACTTTAGAGACTACTATTGTGTCATGAATAAGAAAATAATAGTGAAGTCATTATGGTACTTTTTTTTTTTCTATATGGTTTAAGATTGAAAGATTTGACATCGCTTAGAATTTGACTTGATATATAAATAAATTGTTAATGTGTTGTCTTTTAATTGTAAATTCGTCTTGTCTTCTATTATAATTGCATTTTGGAATGTTTTGAATGCTATTTTTGTTACTGTTATGAGAGTTTGTGATATATCAACTATGATTCTGGGATACTGTTTCAACCTAGCTATCAGTTCTGATTCTGACTTGTAACATCATTTTAGATTCGCTGGAAATTTAGTTGTTTGTTCCCTCTTAATACAACTTTTGAATTTGTCTTATAAGAGATTGAATTGGCGACCTTCAGTAGCACTTAATTAATTGATATTGCTAATCTCTTTATTTCTCATTTGATTATTGAAAAGTTACTTCATGGAATGAATGTAGTGTTGCATCAAATAATTATGTGTGTATTATGATTTTTGATGAGTGTGAATGATCATTGATTTAGTAAAGGAGCATTTGATTGGATAAAAACCATAACGATTATGCCCAAGATCAATAATTCCTTTTATGGTTCAAGTGACGACAAATCTTAATTGTTGATTAGGTGAAACTCTATGTTGAGCTCATATAGAAATTGTGTTGATTTGATAGAATGATCTCTATAGTCTATGTTAGTCCAAGGAAGAACACATTAGAGGAGCTTTGTTCTACTTTCATATGATAAAATAAAAAGTTTTGATGAGTTTACCTACAGTGAAATAGATGACTAACCTTATAGGTTCACATATTTTGTAAAAGCTTTACCTATAGGAAATTGACAAAGTATTTATGAAAAGATTACAGCATATCGGGGATTCTATATCATTATTTGCTAAGAGTATACTGGAAAGTATTTGTGTATCTTTGTGAATATTTTCTCAAGTTATGAAGTTTGAGGGTTGAGCAGTGGACTAGTCCAAGTTAAGTGTATTGACTATTTGAGGAAAATTTTCAACACTATTATCATGACTAGCCTTGGTAGACAAGAATTTGGTATCTCATTCTGTGACACAAATTGGTGAACTTATCAGGTTCTACTAATCTATGAGTTGTAAGATATTGAGATGGAACTTAATTTTACCAATAATGTTTACGAGGATGATTATCGTACTTGTAGTGTGTTAATATAATTTGGAGCTTCAGTTTGAGGGTTTCTCAATTTGAAACATTTTAGTAAAAGGACAACAAGGAAATGGGATTTTGGATCTTACGGAGCCTGCTCATGAATAATATGATTATGAGGACAAAATCTCTTTTAAGGAATGAGAGGTTTAATGACACTTCTTGGACAAATAGCCAAACCTTTTCTCACTATTATATGTGATGCTAAATTAGTGGAACAAATCTTGATAAACAAAAGTAAGTGAAAAATCTTGGAGACGACATCATTTATCTTAGTACTACAACATGTATAGCCCTTATCAGTCAAAGATAGCCCAACCTTCTAACCAAGTATAGAATCAACGCCCTTTCTCATGCTCCCTAATGCAAACCACTAAGTGATTGAAGTATTGAAAGAAGGAGAAGAGAAATGACTAAAGTGTCAAGGCATCTTACTATTGCTTTGTTAAGTCTAGTGATAGAAGCTACATGGAAACTTGAGCATGAAACAAGGGTGAAGTATCCCTTCTTCTTCAAGGATGAAGTAAGTTTCGAGGATGAAACTTTTTATAAGGGAGAGAGGATGTAATACCCGGTCAAAAAAAGAGAAAAGCAAAAGACAAAGGGAAAACAAAGTAGCATAAAATGGGGAAAAGTAAAGTGAAGTGGGGAATAAAGTAAGGTGGGGGTAATGATGAAAAGCATGACAATGATGATTTGGACCACAAAAAAAAATATAAAAATATAAAAAAAGAATGCATAAGAGTGATCCGATGACTCATTTTGTTTTGCTTCTACCATTTTCTCCTTTCTTCACTCCAACCACTGTAAAGATCTTATGCAGAAGGTTCATCAAGTGAGGTAAGTGATTTAATTCAAAGGCTAGAAAATTTATCATAAGGTTTGAGATAATTTCTAGAATTAATTATTGATGACTTATTTGGTAATATAAAGTTTGATTTATGTGTTTAGGAGATTGAAGTGGTGACTAAATTTTACGATTTTATGAATTGAGAATTTTGCTTTGGGTTCAAAGTGTAAGTAGAATTCATCTATCATTCTCTAAATATTTTTATGTTCAATTAATTACAGATCCGAGATTTATTCCCTGTTGCATTTTTTTGTTCGATTGGTGTATGTTTAATCCGAAAGTGAATTTGATATTTCATTCCGTAAGATCTCTTATTGTTACTCTTCACTTTTAGGATTACTCCGGACTTTGAGTTATTTAATGATTAAGTTCATATGGAATTGTTAAATAAAATTATTACTATTTTGGATTTTGTTCTATTAAAATGACCAAATTTAAGATATTATATAATTGTTAGATTTTGTACTTTTAATTGTCCTTTTCATCTTTCTTTATATATTCGAAGATGAATTGGGTTGAAACTATTGAACTTAAAAGGTAAATTTAAAAAAAGAAAAAAAAAGAAAAATGAAAGTCACTGGAAGTGACTTTTTTCGAAAGTCACCTTACAGTGACTTTCGAAATAGTCACTTAGTGACAAACGTCTCTGGTCAGTCGACCAGGGACGTTAATATTTTATTGATATTAATTTTTAATTTTATATATATATATATATATATATATATATATATATATTGGACATTGTATACTTTATTTATTAAAGAAGTCAAAAAATAGCATTTAAAAAGTTTATGTTGTTATTTTATGTTCTTTTATGTATGATTTTCTATATCATGAAAAATTTCTTATAGTTGTGTTATTCTGATAGTACCGATACTGTTACGGTACTATGGTACAGATATTGATACTGTACCGTTGTAGCGGATACTGTTACCGCTACTAATGAGTTGGGCCCAAACTTATTACTGAACCGACACTGCACAGGTTAAATACAAACACAACTATTTCTATATATTTTGTTTATGAGTCATTTTAGTGACTATTCCCTTCTGTTCCACTAAATGTATTAGCCTATCGATTATTAACCAGCTATTATATGTATAGCATATGTTGTAAAATTTGTGAATTCTAGTCAGAAATTTCCTAAGTCAATCCTCAAGTTGTATTTTTATTGTGGATTGAATTCTCGAAATGAGCTTTCGTTCGCTGATCACTTTTGCTTCCGTCTGTTTTCTTTGCAGTTAGAACAAATTAAGCATTGCAACGTGAAGATGATTGCATCCAAACCAAATGATTCAGTGATGAAATCTTTGTCTTTTTGGAATATGGTTTGATTTGGAGTGAAATCTTTATTTTGTGACACTTGGTCTAGATTGTAATAATTGAGAGATTTATATTCCCTTTATAAATTTTTTTTTTTTGAGATTTAGACTGTGTTGGAATATTTATGGTTTAATTGGAAGTCTTTAAATATTTAAGGTTTAGTGGCTTTGATTTGAGTGTTTAATAGATGTGCGCCTAGCAAGCTTTAAGGATCTTATCCTTTTAGCACGCGGTATATCACGTGCTGAGATCTACTGTGCATTTGAAATTTCGGGACGTGACACCTGTATTGACTTGTTGTTCTATATAAATGTACTTGGACAACCTTTGTGCTTGACTCCTGGTGTTTGACTTATTGAGCTTTCTTTGCTCATTATATTTATTTCAACTGTGCAGAGGCTGGGGTAATGAGCGTTCCGGGATACTTGGGTTTAGAGGCCACCATTGCAATCAGTTCTCACATTAATAACAACTCTAAAAGAAAGGATGATACACTTCTTGGAGTGAATGACAGAGCGATTATATGGTATTCTGAGTATAATGATATCATAGAAGAATATTATTTGCAAAATGTCCCGTTCTTGTGTTAGATATTCAAATGTTTTATTTGATTTACTTACTAGTTTTAGCTGTTATGATAAAAGATTTTGTAGAATTTAGTTTTCTGTATCGTGGTATTAGAGCCTTGCGGGCTTAGGAGGAGAAATCTTCTTAGGTGCGCTGCATTGTGTCCCTGTGTTTGGACCTACCGAATTTGGGAGCATGACAAGGATACTCTTAAATAACTTGTATAGACTCGTACTTTCGTTTTTTCCAATTTTATTCTCTGACTTTGCCTTCATAGAGAAAACGATTGTCCATGTCACGCCCCAAAAATAAACACTTGTACACTATTTCGGCACGTGACATGCCGCGTGCTAAAAGGATAAGATCCCTAAAGCTCGCTAGGTGCACATCTATTTAACACTTAAATCAGAGCCATTAAACCACAAATATTTAAAGACATCCAATCAAGTCGTACGTATTCGATTACAAACCAAATCTCCAAATAGTCATAAAGAAGAGATTCTCAAAATTAATACAATCAAACCCAAATGTCACAAATAAAGTTTCAATCCAAATTCTAATAACATTCAATAAGGTAAATTTCATGCCTCTAAATCACAGCGCTCAAGTGTCTCTACCCTGCTCACAGATGTAGTGCTTATTCTGTTTTAACTGCAAAGAAAGCAGGCGGAAGCAAAAGTGGAGAGCGAACGAAAACTCAGTAAAGGAATTCAATCCACAATAAAAATACAACTTGACGATTGAGTAAGGAAATTTCTTACTGGAATTCACAAATTTCACAACAGATGCTATACATATAACAGTTGGTTAATAATTGACAGACTAATACATTTAGTAGAACATAAGGGAATAGTCACTAAAACGACTTGTTGGTCCTAGATAACCTAAGAGGGAGGGGGAGGGGGAGGGGGGGTGAATTAGGTTGTTTGGCAAGATTTCTAATTTTAAAAATCTAATATGGAAATACTATTTAGAAAAAGATAATTATACTCTAGAAGTTCTTATAAGCAATTTATCAAACACTTAGTGAGCATACAAATATATAACTAAACAACTAGAACTTCAAGAATTAATTTCTAAGTGGATAAATCAATAATTATCTTAACAATCAATATGTGCAATATCTATTCGGAAGTTAAATGACTTAAAAATAAAGAGTGAGGGTAAGAGAAATCAAACACGATGATTTTCAAGTGGTTCGCACTCCCGAAGGCCTAGTCCACCACCTAAGGTCTTCCCTTCCTATTCCCTTAGGATTTAACCAATCTCCACTAAGATGCTTCTTCAAATGTTGGTGAACCAAAAACCAACTACAATTACTCTTGAGTCCACAAGAGTTACACGAGCTCCTTCAAATGTAAGTGAAGCTCAACCTACTTATCTCTCTTCCTTTGAATCCATAAAGGATTACAACACTTCTTCTTGCAATGATTCTATCAATCTATGTGCAAGAGTCTAATATAATGATTGTGTGTAAATAAGAATAGCAACTCCTATTTGAGTTTGATATTACAATCGAATAACACTTTGAATGCTCAAAGATATGAAAGTGATAGCTCAAGATTTCTCAAAGAAAATGATATGAAAAACTCTTTGGATTAGCTTGGAAATCTGAAGATTAAGGCTTGGAGAGATGTTTTAGATGGTGAGAGAGCATGGCTTAAAAAGAGGAAAAAGTTAGATACAAAACGGATAAAATGCAAAAATCCCAGATTTCCTGTTAAGCCATCTGGTTGTTGAGCCCTTCATCCGGTCAACCGGATGGGGCAGGTAACGCTCAAACCAGAGCTCTCTACCGGGCATTGTAGCCTTCATTCGCTCGACCGGATGAAACTAGTAACGCCCGAATACTCAAAATGCTCAAAATTGACCTTTTTGAGCCCCCAAAACAATTTGTTAAATAATAAAGCATTTGGTCACTTTTGAAAGCACTTATAAAAAAGTATTCCTAGCATTTTTAACATATCAAAATATTTTCAAAAACTTCTTAAAAAGATATAGAACAATTTTTATGCCACAAGAGTTTGAAATCCAAAAAGTCTTGTTTTTCAAAAATGAGTTTGCAATGACATTTTTGAAAATATATGTTCAAAGGATATTTTGCAAATAAAAAATCTTTTATGAAAAACCTTTTTGAAGAAATTATGAGCTATACAAGTCATACTTAGGCGAACAACATTTTTAATGCCGGTACCCCTTATGTCGCCATGTCTCCTTCCTTGTAATTCTCTTTTTATCGTCGAGTCTTCAACTTCATTTCTTCGGGTCTTCATAACTTGATTCCTTATAAGAGACTTCATTTGAATGAGACAAGATATAACAATACCTTTTGGGCTTTGATACAATTTTTGATTTGGGTTTTGACTTTGATCTAATAGGTTGAAACTGGCATTTGATCCTTTTGAATGACTTCATGTTGAAGTGGATTTGCTTGACAATCTTGTGCTGATGGATTGAATAACTTACCCAATATTCAAATAAGAATTCTAAATCACAATTAAGATATTTTGTTATTATCAAAATAAAGATTATAAGCTTTTCAGGCCAACAATCTCCCCATTTTTTATGATGACAAAACATTGAAATTTGTAAGCATGAAATAGTTGAACTTTGATAAATTTGAGGTCTTCCCCTCAATTTGTACTTGATTAAATCATTAGCTTGCATATGAAAAGCAAGCTCCCCCTGAATAAGTGCATTATAATCATACAAAATTATTTTCATGCTAGAATTCAATATTCCTTTTCTCCCCCTATTTGACATCAACAATAAAAGTTCACAGTCCATAGAGAGAGTAAATAGGCATAAGAGCAGGTAAAACCAAAATCAATGTAAGCATTAAATAAGCTAATCAAAATATCCAATCAATGTAAAAATGAGATAAAAAAATAATGTAGAGGAGTACTTAATGCAAGTAAAACATGAAAGCTAAAAAAGTTGTTTGAAGGAAAACAATTCTCAAAGCATCCACAAACTAAGAGCCAAGATGGTGGTCATGTAATGCTTTCAACATTTGCTCCATACAATCCAAACGAACATCTTGTGCATTCAGGTAAGCAATGATTTCATCATGTGTGGAGGATTGATAAGAAGATGATCCAGCTCTTCGAGAACTACCAGCTCCACCTCGACTAGTGCCTTGTCCTTCCATTGGATCTATGAAGGAATCGAGATCAATATCAAGAGATTCAAACACAATAGTATCACCGCTTGTATCCTCATGAGCATCAAGAACTTGGTTGTTATGACGCTTCAACTTTTGACAAGAGATGCTAGTGTGATTTAGAAGATAAGATCTAGCACTAATAGACTCAAACTCTTGATCTCGGGGAACATCTAAAGAGTCAAGGAGATGTGTTAAGGGAACCCCATAAGCAAGTTGGTTTTCTGCTTCCTTAGTGTGGACGATGTGGTTGATAATGATGTGTGGAAGATTGATCCTTTTTGCCTCAAACATCAGGTACATCAATAAAGCAGTGAATTTCGGAATAGAACCATCCTTAACTTCTCTAGGAATATTGACTTCATGAAAAATGTAAAATAGAAGCTTCTTTTCAGGGGTGATTTCCTTTTTCTTAGGATATTGAGTGTTATACTCCCCTATTCCTTCCCAAAGGAATGCAATAACCCTACCTTCTAGATCATCATGAATGTCTTCCGGCATGCCCTTGTAGGAGTAACGCTTAGTTCCTTGATTTGGAATTCCAAAAGCTCTAGCAATATCACTAGCAGTAAATTCTAACACCCTACCCTTAACTTGACTTTGCAATTTCAAGGTGTTGAAGTCTAGGTTAGCATTGTAATAGAATTCTCTAATTCAAGAAGTATATTCTTTGTTCACAAACCTTAGCATAGGAAGCCAACCTTGAGCATCTAGGAGTCTTAAAATTCTAGTACCATTAAGAAAAGTAGGAGGGTCCAAAGTCTTACCTCATAATATGTTTTTTTGAGGAAAGACATCGGGAGTGACAATAATTTGAGGAGCGGAGGATGAAGATTCTCCCGTCTTGCGCTTCTTAGAGTTAGCTCTTGGTGGTGCCATTGAGAGTGTGTGAGAATTTGTAGTCTATTTGAGAAGGATTGCATTTGAGGAATTTTGGTCGAACATCTTGTAGGCAAAGGATTTCAAAGCTTTTCTTTAAGGATTTTGAAGCTTTTAATGAATATAAGAAGAGGTTTTGATGTTATAGGAGTGTTGTGATTCAAGATTTGAAGAAAAATCGTGAAGGTTTTGATGTAGAAAAAAAAAGATTTTGAGAGAAAGAGAATTTGAAGTTGAGTAGGAAAGATTTTGAAAAAATAGGCCAATTCCCGTTTTTCAAACAGCGCGATCCGGTCGATAGGGCCCTGATCTGCTCAACCGGATAAGGGCAGTAACGGCCGGCAGTGATGCACGATCCGATTGTTGCATGCTTTATCCGGTCGACCGTATGAATGTAGTAATACCCGAATCCCCTATTTTCTGAAAAGAAATTCAATTTTTCAAAAACTCAAGTGATCCAAAGCATTCCTAATTCTCTTCTAATGGCACAAAATTGATTCTCATGCAATGATTTTGTAAAAATATCGGCCAATTGATGCAAAGAATCAACAAATTCAAGTTCAATATCACCTTTTTGAACATGATCTCTTAAAAAATGATGACGAATTTCAATATGCTTAGTTCTAGAATGTGGAATAGGATTCTCTGTTAGACTTATAACACTTGTATTATCACATTTGATCGGCACATGATCATATTCTAAACCAAAGTCAAGCAAAGTTTGTTTCATCCAAAGAATTTGTGTAACACAACTACCTACAGCTACATACTCGGCTTCAGCCATTGAAAGAGCTACACTATGTTGTTTTTTGCTAGACCATGAAACTAAAACATGTCCTAGAAATTGACAACTACCACTAGTGCTTTTTCTATCAATTTTACAACCTGCATAAGCGGCATCAGAATATCCTTGGAGTTCGAAAGATATGCCTTTAGGGTAAAGAAGTCCTAAATCAATAGTACCTTTAAGGTATTTAATAATCCTTTTTACAGCATTCAAGTGGGATTCTCTAGGAGAAGATTGGAAACAAGCACACAAGCACACAGAAAACATAATATCAGGTCTTGAGGCAGTTAAATAGAGAAGACTTCTGATCATACCTCGATATTGTTTTTCATCAACCGATTTATCTTTTTCATCTTTGTCAAACTTGATTGACATTCCCATAGGAGTGTTCATTTATTTTGCGGTTTCAAGCCCGAACTTTTTGATGAGTTCCTTCATGTACTTGGCTTGATTTATGAAGATCCCTTCCTTTGTTTGTTTGATTTGAAATCTAAGGAAGAAATTTAATTCTCCCATCATGCTCATTTCAAATTCTTTATGCATACATTCAGAAAAATACTTGCAAAGGGATTCATTAGTAGCACCAAAGATAATATCATCAAAATATATTTGAACAAGCAAGATATCTTTAACTTTTCTTTTTACAAATAATGTAGAGTCTAATTTACCTCTAGAAAAACCGTTATCAAGTAAATAATTGTTTAATCTATCATACCATGCCTTGGGTGCTTGTTTAAGTCCATAAAGAGCTTTTTGAAGTTTAAACACATGACTTGATGAATTTGTATTTTCAAAATCGGGTGGTTGTTCAACATACACTTCTTCTTGAAGATAACCATTTAAAAAAGCACATTTGACATCCATTTGATAAAGTTTGAAGTTCATAAAATATGCATATGCTAGCAACATTCGAATGGATTCAAGTTGAGCTACCAGTGCAAAGGTTTCTTCATAGTCTATTTCTTCTTCTTGATTATACCCTTGAGCAACCAATTTAGCCTTATTTCTAGTTATATTACCGGATTCATCTAGTTTGTTTCGAAAAACCTATTTTGTACCAATAATCGGGTAATTACTAGGTCTTTCAACTAAGGTCCAAAACTTGATTTCTTTCGAATTGATTAAACTCTTCTTGCATAGCAATAATCCAATCATCATCCAATAATGCTTCTTTTATATTATTAGGTTCAATTTGAGATATAAAAGCAACATGTTCACAAAAAGTATTTAGATTGGAACGTGTTCTTACACCTTGTGATGGATCTCCAAGGATTTGACCATTTGGATGATTTTTGACAAATTTCTAACATTTTGTAAGATCTTGATTTGTTGATATGATTTGATCATTTGATGTTGGTTGTTCTTCCTCAATTGGAGTATCAATTTGATTGCTTGTGGATGTATTGCCTTCTTCACTTGTAGGAATAGGTTGACCTTGTTCTTCAACTTGTTGAATGCTTTCATCATCATTTTCATCTTTTCTTGACATAAAGGGGTTAGTTTCATCAAAATTAATATGCATAGATTCCTCAATTATTGAGGTTCTTTTATTGTAAACTTGATATGCCCTACTTCTAGAAGAATAACTAATAAAAATACCTTTTCGAATTTTGAATCAAACTTACCAAGATGATCTTTATTATTTAAGATGAAGCATTTACATCCAAAAACTTTAAAATGTGAAATGTTTGGAGTATGTCCTTTCCATAGTTCATATAGAGTTTTCTTGAGAGAAGGTCTAATTAAAACTCTATTTAAAATATAGTAAGCCGTATTGACAGCTTCTCCCCAAAAGTATGTAGGCAAGTTGTTTTCTTTCAACATTGTTCTTGCCATTTCTTGCAGAGTTCGATTTTTCCTTTCATCAACTCCATTTTGTTGAGGACTTCTAGGAGCCGAAAAGTTATGTTCAATGCTATTTTGTTCACATAATTCCACAAAAGATGCATTTATAAATTCCGTGCCTTGATCACTATGAATGCATGAAATGTAGTATCCTTTCTCATTTTGCACTCTTTTACAGAATTTTGCAAATTCATTAAAGGCATCACTTTTGAGAGCAAAAAACATGACCCATGTGTATCTAGTATAATCATCAACAACAACAAACACATATCTAGATCCTCCTAAACTTATTATATCCATTGGTCCAAAAAGGTCCATATGAAGTTTTTGTAAAGCTTTTGATGTGGTCACATGGCTAATAGTTTTGAAAGATGCTTTATGTTATTTTCGAAATTGACATGCATCACATAAATGATCTTTTTCAAACTTGGTCTTAGGAAGACCTCTTACAAGATCCTTTCGAGAAAGTTTACCAAGTAGATCTATGCTAATGTGGCCTAATCTTCTATGCCATAACCAAGATCCTTCATTTGTTGTGATTAAACAGTTAACATTTTGACATGATATACTTTTAAAGTCAATGATATAGACATTTTCATGTCTATTTGCAATAAACAACACATTTTTCATTTTGTCAAAAATGGTGTAACATGATGATTTGAATTTAACTAAATAATCATTATCACATAGTTGACTTGCACTTAGCAAATTATGCTGCAATCCTTTCACAAGTAGCACATCTTGGATAGATATATTATTTTTATTTCCAATGCTACCTTTATCAATAATTTTACCTTTCTCATTATTTCCAAAGCTCACAAAACCTTTGTAATTTTTGATAGGCTCATAGAAAAGAGATGAATCACCTTTCATATGTCTTGAACATCCACTATCAATGACCCAATTTCTTTCATACTTCATCCTTAGGGTAACCTATATACAAAAATAAAATTTAGGTCCCCAAGTTCTATTGGGTCCTAGATTGTTAGTATTAATTTTTAGCACATTTAATAATCCATTTTGGTTTGAGCCAAGAATGAATTTTAGAGTCTCTACCTACCATATTTCGAAATATACAATGTGATATTATATGACCTTGTTTTTCACAATAGTTGCATGTTTTTTGAAATCTTTTTGATGTTGATGCTTCATTTGTAGAAGATGATGCTTTTACAAAATAACTTTTGAGAGATTTTTGTTTTGAAGAAAGTTCATATCCTATTCCACTTTTATCAAAAGCCATTTTTTGTGAGCCAAGCATTTTATCAATATTTTTTTTTTCCTTTTGTAAATCTTGCTAGACTTCCATTTAATCCTTAATTTTCTTTTTTAAGTTTTTCAATTTTTGTTTGAAGATTATCATTTTCAAAATGAGTTTTAAGTGCTTTTTCATGAGCATAATTTTGATTTTTTTCAAGCAACTTATTTTCTTCTTTTAAAGCATTATTTTCTTTTTGAAGTTCATGTATCTTGATAATCGCAATTTTAAAACTATCATGCATTTTTGAAAATTCATATTGTAACTCTTCAAAAGAACATTCATTATCAATTAAAGAACTAGAAGAGTAGTATTCGGAGTTAAAAGAAGAGCATACCTCATCATTTTCTTTTGTCATAAGACAAACGATGTTTGTCACTTCTTCATTTTCGCTTTCTTCACCGGTTGATGCATCATCATCAACGTATGTTGCTTTCAAAGATTTTCCTCCCTTGGTTTTGATTGGTTTTGGACAATTTGCTTTTATGTGACCCGTCTTGTCACAGTTAGAACATATTCCTTCTTCTTTTGGTTTATTTCTCCTTTTGTTCATAAACTTATTGTAAGGAGCTTTGCTTACTTTTTTGAATTTGAGAAATTTCTTAAAGTTCCTTGTGAGAAGAGTTATCTCATCATCATCTTCTTTGTTTTCTTCTTCTTCATCACTTGAGTAAGTCTTTGATGCAAGAAGTGCAAGTGACTTCTTGTTATTCATTTTTTCTTCTTCTCGATCCTTCTTCTTCAACTCATGGCTCATAAGAAATCCCATAAGTTCACTAAGAGTGAGAGTTTTGAGATCTCTAGCTTTCTCAATAGCAGTTACTTTAGCTTCCCATGGCTCGGTAAAACTTCGGATAACTTTTCTTATCAATTCTTCGTTAGAATACTCTTTTCCAAGAGATTTAAGAATATTAACAATATCGGTAAATATAGAAAATATTTGTTCAATATTTTCATCAAATGACATTTTGAACATTTCATATTTATGAACAAGCATATTTATTCTAGTTTCTTTAACTTGGTTAGTTCCTTCATATGTGACTTCTAGTTGATCCCAAATTTCTTTAGCACTTTTGCATCCATAAATTTTGTTAAACTCATTTGAATCTAAAGCAAGATATAACATGTTCATAGCTTTAAAGTTTCTTTAATACATTTTGAAATCATCATCATTAAAGTCTTTTTTCCGGTTTAGGGACTATGATGCTTTGTTCTCCTTCCTTCTTAGTTAGAGTAGGGTTGATTGGTCCATTTTTTATCACATTCCATACTCTTATGTCATTTGCTAGAATATAGATTCTCATCCTAGTTTTCCAAAAAGAATAGTTTGTTCTATTAAACAATGGTGGTCTAGAGGAAGATTGTCCTTCAACTATATTAGACATTGATGAGCTTGCCACAGAGATCCTCTACTAGATGTTAAGCTATATATAGAGTACTAGCTCTTGATACCACTTGTTGGTCCTAAATAACCTAAGAGGGGGGGGGGGGGGTGAATTAGATTGTTTGGCAAGATTACTAATTTTAAAAATCTAATGCGGAAATACTATTTAGCAATAGATAATTATACTCTAGAAGTTCTTATAAGCAATTTATCAAACACTTAGTGAGCATACAAATATATAACTAAACAACTAGAACTTCAAGAGTTAATTTCTAAGTGGATAAATCAATAATTATCTTAACAATCAATATGTGCAATATCAAATCAGAAGATAAATGACTTGAAAATAAAGAGCGAGGGTAAGAGAAATCAAACACGATGATTTTCTAGTGGTTCGCACTCCCGAAAGCCTAGTCCACCATGTAAGGTCTTCCCTTCCATTAGGATTTAACCAATCTCCACTAAGATGCTTCTTCAAATGTTGGTGAATCAAAAACCAACTACAATTACTCTTGATTCCACAAGAGTTACACAATCTCCTTCAAATGTAGGTGAAGCTCAACCTACTTATCTCTCTTCCTTTGAGTCCACAAAGGATTACAACACTTCTTCTTGCAATGATTCTCTTAATCTATGTGCAATAGTGTAATACAATGATTGTGTGTAAATAAGAATAATCAAGATTTCTCAAAGAAAATGATATGAAAAACTCTTTGGATTAGCTTGGAAATCTGAAGATTAAGGCTTGGAGAGATGTTGCGGATGGTGAGAGAGCATGACTTAAAAAGAGGAAAAAGTTAGACACAAAACGGATAAAATGCAAAAATCCTGGATTTTCCCGTTAAGCCATCCGGTTGTTGAGCCCTTCATCCGGTCGACTGGATGGGACAGGTAACGCCCTGACTAGAGCTCTCTGCCGGTCGTTGTGGCCTTCATCTGGTCAACTGGATGAAGCTAGTAACGCCCGGATACTCAAAATGCTGAAAAGTGACCTTTTTGAGCCCAAAAATAATTTGTTAAATAATAAAGCATTTTGGCACTTTTGAAGGCACTTATAAAAAAGTATTTCTAGCATTTTTAACATCTCAAAATATTTTCAAAAACTTCTTAAAAAGATATAGAACAATTTTTATGCCACAAGAGTTTGAAATCCAAAAAGTCTTGTTTTTCAAAAATGAGTTTGCAATGACCTTTTTAAAAATATATGTTCAAAGGATATTTTGCAAATAAAAAATCTTTTATGAAAAACCTTTTTGGAGAAATTATGAGCTACACAAGTCATACTTAGGCAAACAACATTTTTTATGTCGGTACCTCTTATGTCGCCATATCTCCTTCCTTGTAACTCCCTTTTTATCGTCGAGTCTTCAACTTCATTTCTTCGGGTTTTCATAACTTGATTCCTTATGGGAGACTTCATTTGAATGAGACAAGATATAAGAATACCTTTTAGGCTTTGATACAATTTCTGATTTGGGTTTTGACTTTGATCCAATAGGTTGAAACTGGCCTTTGATCCTTTTGAATGACTTCATGTTGAAGTGGATTTGCTTGACAATCTTCTGCTGATGGATTGAATAACTTACCCAATATTCAAATAAGAATTCTAAATCACAATTAAAATGTTTTGTTATTATCAAAATAAAGATTATAAGCTTTTCAGGCCAACACGACTCATAAACAAAATATATAGAAATAGTTGTTACTGTATTTCACTCGTGCAGTGTCGGTTCAGTAATTGCATTTAACTCGTGCAATGTCGGTTCAGTATAAATTTGAGCCCAACTCACTAGTAGGGGTAACAGTACCCGCTAAAGTAGTGCAGTAACAATATCTGTACCATAGTCCTGTAACAGTATTGGTACTATTCGAATTACACAAGTACGAATGAATAACATACATAATCAAAGATAAAAGATTATGTGAAAAATTAACAAAAACAAAGAAGTCATTCAACGATAACTATTGCAATACCCACAGAGTTTCTTTAAAAGTCACAAGGTCACTTACAGTGACTTTAACAATATATTTTTTTTATTCAAACATTTCAAAATGCTTCTATTTCTCTTGTAGATTAAAGAGTAACAAAATATTAGGACTTTTCATCAAATTGAGAAATAAAGATCTAGTAATTTACTTTGAAATCAAACTCATTTATGGATATACAAAGATAAATGAAAATATCAATTAAAAGTACAAAATCTAACAATGACACAATATCTAAAATTCAATCAATTTAATAGAAGAACAAAAATAATCTTATTTAACACTTTTATATGAACTTGATCACTAAATAACTAAATGTCAAGGTTGATCCTTTAAGGGAATACTGATATTAAGAGATCTTACAGAATAAAATATCAAATCTAATTTTGGATTAAACATACATTAAGCGAACAATATAGCACGATAGAGAACAAATCACGGATCTATAATTTAGATGAGCATATGAAATATTTGGAGAAAGATAGATGAATTCCACTTATTCTTTGGTCCCGAAGCAAAAATTCTCAAATCATAATATTGCAAAATTTAGTCACCACTTCAATCTCCTAAACACATAAATCAAACTTTCTATTACCGAATAAGTCATCAATAATTAATTCTAGAAATTATCTCAAACCTTATGATAAATTTTCTAGCCTATGAATTAAATCACTTACCTCACCTAATGAAATCTTTGATTATGAGCCTTTATTGTTGTCTAAACTTCTCTACTTATTTGAGTGATGAATCCAGAAGAAAAATGGCAGAAGCAAGAGAAAGAAAAAATGGTTCTAAGCTTATGCACGGCTTTGCAATAAATCTGATTCTTCTTCTTTTTTTTTTTTTTTTAAAGGTGGTCTAAGTCATCATTGTCATACTTTTTATCATTACCCCGACTCTACTTTATTTCCCACTTCACTTTACTTTTCCCCATTTCATGTTACTTTGTTCCCCTTATTCTTTTGTTTTTTTTTTTCTTTTTTTGACCAGGTATTACAGTGCACCTCTAGAAGGCAACGTGTTGTGAGAGTATACCTGACTTGTTAGCTTGCTTCTGTCACTCCTAAATCATTTAAGTCGGAGAATGGCCGGGTCTATCAGGACCTATTGTTAAGAATAATGAATTATTATTTTCATTAACAGCATTTAACCAACCGGGAAACCAGATGCTTTGACGCGCCACTAGTAACTGCCATGAAACTATGCCTTCAATATATTGTTCTTCTACTTTAACAAATTTGTCGCTAAAACAATAAGTGGTGTATAAGTAACTAATATAACATTCTTGGTACTTAATAACTATCAACTAAACTTGACATCAATTCATGTCAAGCCAAAAACAAAGCTTTCTAGGCTTGTCAAGGCCACATTAAATTATAGACGTTCGAAAAGTTTAATGTTTAAGGTGTGCAAATGACTGGACTAGAAGTGCACCACTAGATGATGCTTATGTACTAAATTAGCATCTCTTTTGCAGAATCGCTTTTGAATTGGAATGGACTTCATCTACTATATCATGTTTATGAGACAAATATTCTTTGTGGTTCATCATCTTCTCAAGCTATTTCTCAACCTAATTTTTCTCTTATTCGTAGGATAGGAAATTGATTCGATAATAAAGACTTACGAACTCACACTTTTCAAGGTAATTTATATCTTAATTGTTAAGTCCAACATAAGTTTACAATTAGCTTAGTTCAATATTGTAAAATATCTCTTATCATATAGTTGGCATACTTTCCTGTAGGTACAAGCCTTCTTCAAACTATTTGTAGATAATGTCACGCCCCGAAACTTCATAGAGAAAAATTCGGGAAGAGACCGCCGCGCGCCTAGAAACACAACTCCTCCTAAACCCGCAAGACTCAAGTCTCTCAATAACACAAACTATAATCCATTAATAAATAAATAATCCAGAGCTTCTACAGTATCAAAAATAATTATTAAAACTTTAATTTGAATAAGACTTAGAGTCAATTTTCTAAAACCGGTCCAAATATACATTTTGTTTGATTAATTTGAACAAAGAGATGCATATAGACCGCGTTGCCAATTCAACCATTAAAATCTTTTTTCCCTCACCTGCACATTCACCCATGATCTTCCTTGAAATGGAAGAAAAATCCAAAACCAAAGGCTTTCTCTTTTTTCGATTCTTCTCGACACAGCAAGTGCCTGTCGAGCCCATTGATGAATGCTTCTAACCCGAATGGGTGCATTAAAATAACAAAATTTTGGGATGTAAATGTTTTGTTGTTATATTTGAGTAATGAACACTATAATGTCAAAAAAAAAAAAAAAAGAGGAAAGGATTACACAAACTGATCAGTGCTCCCAATAGAATTGTTATTTTTAAATACTTTTACTTTATTTCATTTGATTTTATCTACCTCACTCGTCATGATATAAGGGCAACTCTTACTTTATTTCATTTGGTTTTATCCATCATACTCGTCATGATATTATCCATCATACTCGTCATGATATAAGGGCAACTCCTACTTTATTTCTTTTGGTTTTATCCGCCATACTCGCCATGATATAAGGGCAACTCCAACGGACTCTCTATTTTTTCTCTATTTTATTTCATTTGGTTTTATCTGCCATACTCGTCATGATATAAGGGCAACTCAAATAGACTCTATATTTTTTCTTCATAATAGAGAGTGAAATTTGTGACTCTTTACTTTTATAAACTCTTTATCTTAATTTTACTCCAACAAAACTCTCTATTTCTGACTCTCAATTTCACCAATTTCATAGTCTCTATAATGAATTCATCTACAAGTAAAAATAAAATGTAAATAAATTAAATTCTACATATTATAATATTGAATTCCAACTTTTAAAGCAGAAAAATAATTTATAATTTAAATTAAGAAAACACACCCAAAGTCCGTTTCCTTCTTCTTCTACCTTCAGCTTCCTTTTGTTCTATGTCAACCATTATTTACAATTTTGAGGTGAGTTGTTTTTTGTCTTAGACTTCTTTTTCTTCCATTTTTTATTTTCTTCTCGTTTCTTTTCTTGACATCAAAATTTCTGTTTTTAGAAATGGTTTAATCCCTAAATCTTTATTTACAAAACTCTATTTTTTTTGGGGCTAAAACATATGCTTTGGATGAAGTTTTTGACTTTTGGTGAAGTTGAGAGTGAAATGGTGAGCAGGAAAATTTCTCCAAACCTGGCGAGGCATTGCAGTTGGATGACGAGCCAACAAAAGTTGGCGAGACGAGTGGCGAGTTTGTTGGAGCAAAAAACTGAATTTTGTATCGCTACTTTAGCTAAGAGGAAGAATAGCAAGCCTGTTGGACTTGCTCTAAGAGACTATATAATATTATATGGGATAAAAACTTCTAGATGTCACTATTTTTTTTGCATTTAGCTCAGGCAAATGGAAAACCCTTTTGACGTATTGTATAAAAGACTATAATACCATATGAAATAAAAGCTATAGATGCCACTAATTTTTTTGTATTAAACTCAGACAAACAATTCTAATGAAAAACCTTTGACTAATTTTAAATATGTGTCAGGCATATTGTTATACCACAAAGTTTGCAATCTTACATTGAATTCAATGTAGTGGTCTTTGACTAATTTTAAATGTGCAAAGCACATTGCTGCACCATGAAGTTCTACTCAGACAAAGAACTCTTATGGAAAAGTCTTTGACTAATTTTAAACGTGTCAGACATATTGTTGCACCACAAAGTTTGCAATCTTACGTTGAATTCAATGTAGTGGCCTTTGACTAATTTTAAATGTGCCAAGCACATTGCTGCACCTGAAGTTTATAATCTTACGTTGAATTCAATGTAGTGTAGTTTTAAATTAGTTTTTGGTCATAAAAAGAAAAAAATTAGAGGTCAACATGTATAAGCTGAGTAATCGTGGAGCTATTGTTTTGTAAATGCCGAGAAGACTTTGACTAGATACATAATTATTGACCCTAAGTAGGTAGTCTAATGGCGAAATTGTTGAAATGTCGGTATAAGACTTGTTTATGTATCGAGTTTGAATAAGAGATGTATATAAACAGCGTTGAGACTATCTATGAAATAGTTTAATAATGATCAAGGGCTCAGGGCATGACAAATCTAGTCCATATTCTTGAGAGTGAGCTACACAATTTTAATCCAAGGGCTCATAACTTATTTGATAAATTACCTCTTGGTTGTAGATAGAATCTAAAATCAAATCAAACCACATTTAATTACGTACAGTAAATTCTTTGAACCTCCATTCTATAATAGCAATCTTGTAATTTCAATTACCACGCAGAGCTGAGACGGATATTTATATCACCAACATCCTATATATATATATTTATTTAAAAAGGCCTTTATAAGTTTGGCTCGTGATTTCCCTGAGACAAATTCGCCTTCTCCTATTCTTGTGCTCCTAGCATAAGCTTGGGTAGATAATTGAATTCCAAATGAATAGCCCATTGGGTCATATACTCTTTCTGCTGCACTCTGCGAAATGTGTATCGGGAAGCTAATATGTGCGCCGACCGACTAGTAAATTTTGCCTTGATCCATCCCATTGCAGGTTTTGTGCCCGATGACCCACTTGATAATATCCTCAGCCTCTTGGATAGAGACAGTAGAGGGGTTACCTCCCATCGCTTTGTCCGAATGTAACTGGCTTAACCTCTCTCTCAACGAAAAATATACTCTTTATGTATGTATTATCATGAAGTTTTGAACTCTTTTTGTAGGTATTATGATGAAGTTTTGAGTGGGTCTACAACGCCACGGAAGGATCATGTAATATTAGGATACTCTTATATAACTTGTATAGAGTCGAACTTTCGTTTTTTCAATTTTATTCTCTCGCTTTGCCTTCATAGAGAAAAAGATTATGCACCTCTAGAAGGCCACGTGTTGTGAGAGTATCATGCTGGGTTTACGCATTCCTTCTAGGCTCGTCAGGGCCACATTAATGGAGAGACGTTCGAAAAGTTTAATGTTTAAGGTGTCAATCTCCTTTCTTTCTAGATTTTATTAAGACACGTGGCAAATGACTGGACTAGAAGTGCACCACTAGCTGATGCTTATGTACTAAATTAGCATCTCTTTTGAATTGGAATGGACTTCATCTACTATATCATGTTTATGAGACAAATATTCTTCGTAGATCATCATCTTCTCGAGCTATTTTTTAACCTAATTTTTCTCTTATTCGTAGGATAGGAATTAAGTTAATTGATTCGATAATAAAGAGTTACGAACTCACAATTTTCAAGGTAATTTATATCCTAATTGTTAAGTCCAACATAAGTTTACAATTAGCTTAGTTCAATATTGTAAAATATCTCTTATCATATAGTTGGCGTACTTTCATGTAGGTACAGGCCTTCTTCAAACTATTTGTAGATAATGTCACGCCCCGAAACTTCATAGTGATAAATTCGGGAAGAGACCGCCGCGCACCTAGAAAGACAAGCCTTCCTAAACCCGCAAGACTTAAGTCTCTCGATAACACAAACTATAATCCATTAATAAATAAATAGTCCAGAGCTTCTACAGTCTCAAAAATAAGTATTAAAACTTTAATTACAATAGAATTTTCCAAATAATAATAATTATTATTATCAACAAATCCACTCGAATCTTTAGCTTTGGTCAAGTGATTTCTAGCCTGATAAACCCCGATCTAACTTTGTTGTCTGCAAAGAAAAAATGAAAGGAATGAGCGGAACAATGCTCAATAAGTAGATTTACTCCAAAAAAAGCCAAGGTTCAAAGATCAATAAAATAACAAAATAATCATGAAATCGTGACTGCTTAATAGCAGCGCGATCATAAGTTCAGATTCACAATTCAAAACAATCGATAACAGCAGTCGATAACAAGAGACGGTTAATTAACTCCCGCCGCATAGGATTCGATACACAGCTTGTATAGTTTGTAGGACCTGAATCAAAAACTCAGATTTGACTTATCAGAAGGATCAATAAAGATAACTGAACAAGAATCAGGAACGAATGACAGAATAACAAACTGAACGATATTTGCAGAACAACAAATTGGGTAAATCAAAAGGAAAGGTAAACTACTTACAGATAATAAATCCTTCAAGACGAAGCATCAAAATCAAATTCATAATATTTAACAAATATTTTTAATCTGTAAAGAATGTCTAAACATAACTGATAGGTTGTCAAACATATTATCTCCTACTTGGATCTCAATGAAATGAAACAATCTCATTTTGGTTCCTATTTTTGATTCCCGCATTGCTAAACTCCTTTCATATATAGTAGTAGAGTTTTAATATAATCATGGTAGATAAACATAATGATAGAAACTTTATAATAGAAAGTTTGTGTAATGATTAGTTGAAGTGGAGAAAAATGTGCAATTGCCAAAAACAAATAAACTTTGGACCAATATTTGTTATCTTTTGTTATTTAAATAGATCTCATATGACTTTGTTGGCTCCTTTAATAGGATATCACGTGCCCAACTTGATTCAAAAGGTTAAAAAACAATATTTAATATAAGCAAAGAATTTGCAATTTAATATAATTATTAAAAGAGAATCAATATTAAAACCTTAATTTTGTACAATAGCCTTATAGAACATGCTTTCTTATTTTGGATCATGGTCATGTTGGCGATGACTTTTTTTTTTGCCATTAAAATTTGGGGTCGTTACAGATAAGCACACAGTTGTCCAGGATAATCTTTTGTAACTGAAATATGCTTCATCATGTGTATTTAAAGAATGAATGAGAAGATGAGAATTGTTCGAGGAAATCAATTCTTACATATCATTGAGCTGAGTTATTTTTATTCACTCGACCCATATGGCTTTTTCCACTTCTTCCGCTGATGTTGCGCAACCCACCTCTGCATCTCTACCCACCCTTGATCGAATTCACCAAGATATCTCTCTCTCAAGCTTGGCAGCGACAATCTTGGCTTCATTGACGACACTCTTTTCAAGCCAATAACACCTCCTGATCAAGTGGCAAAATGGGTTCTTCTGGACCAAATGGTCCTTGGCTGGTTGCTGGTATCACTCTCTGATTCCGTGCTTTATCAAGTTATTGATAAATTCACGGCTCGGGACTTTTGGAAAAGTCTCGAAACTTTTTATGGTACTCACTCTCGTTCTCACATTCAACAGCTCAAAACTGAGTTGCAATTCTTCAAAAACTCTCTCTATCTATTCATGCCTATATTCAACAAGCCAAATCTCTTTCTCTGGCTCTCACTAGTGTTGGCAAGCCTGTCGAAGAAGATGATCTGATTTTGTGGACTTTAAAGGGACTCGACTCTGAGTTTGATCTGATCGTGGTAGCGATTAACTCGTGCCCCACTTGTCTAACTTTTCTGTAAGTGTGTGGCCTGCTGCTTGACTACGAACTTCGATTAGCCTCTTCTGCATCCGTAGTTGATAAATCAGTAGCTTTCTTATCTCCAGCTGCGCGTTACTCCACTTCTTCTCATAACTCAAATTCTATTTCCAATCAACCATCTCCTCCCACGCATCAATCTGGGCCTAATTCCAGCTCGGGTAGACGTGGACGCGGTGGATGTAGCTCTAACAAGGGCCGTGGTCGAAGCAATTCTTTGTCCTCTCAAGTTGTGTGTTATCGCTGTGGTCATCCCTACCACAAGGCGAATACTTGTTGGGCTCCAGATGATGTGTGACTATAATTGCATTTTCATTTTTAACTCTTCTGGTTATTGCATTAAGGATGTAACGACAGAAAAAATTCTACACCAGGGGACACTAATAATGGATTATGCAGCCTATCCCAACCTATGAAGCAGTCTCTTTTGGTTAATAAAGTTAGTTCGAAGATCTGGCATGCACGTTTGGGCCATCCCTCTGCTCGACGGCTTAATGATATTCTCCCTATATCTTCTCAGATTTTAGATCATGAATTTTGCAGAAGCTGTTGGCAAGTGTCATCAACTGCTTTTTGAGAATAAAATCAACGGTCTTCCCACATCGATTATTCATCACATCTATTTCCGCTTTATATTAACTTGCCCAAGTCTACCAGCCTGTAGTTTATGATCTTGGAAGTACAAGGAAGGGAAGGTCTGTTCACTCGAACGGATCTTTCTTTCCTCATAACTTTTTGATTTTTTGTTTCTTTTTCCTAAAGAGCCAAAGAAGAAAAAACCCCTGCAAACCCACAAACCCAGCTGCCTTGTCCTCTTGTACCACCTACTTCACCTCCACAGTCCTCTCAACCTGCACGTCTACTCCAACCACATCACTTCACTCAAACTATGATAATCCTACTCCAATTACACCACCTCATCTAGCTGAAATTAATCCTATTTCCCCTCAAAATGTAAACGCCACAACTGCACAAACTCAACCTAGCTACCCGTGTGCACCACATGATAACTAGCAACATGGACAGCACACAGAAACCTCGAGTTCTCTTTTCTACCCGCTACCCTTTCCCTCGGTGTCTCTTAGCCACACTACCCACTCCCTACCTCCTGAACCAACTTGCTACAGACAAGCTGCGAAAGACTCGAATTAAGTCTCTCATTAAAAACAAGATATGGTCTCATTAAAAAAAGAGGAAAGGATTACACTATCTGATCAGTGCTCCCAATAGAATTGTTATTTTTAAATACTTTTACTTTATTTCATTTGAATTCAATGAAGTGTAGTTTTAAATTAGTTTTTGGTCATAAAAAGAAAAGCAAAAAAGAAAAAAATTAGAGGTCAAACATGTATAAGTTGAGTAATCGTGGAGCTATTATTTTATAAATGACGAGAAGACTTTGACTAGATACATAATTATTGATCCTAAGGAGGTAGTCTAATGGCGAAATTGTTGAAATGTCGGTATAAGACTTGTTTATGTATCTAGTTTGAATAAGAGATGTATATAAACTGCGTTGAAACTATCTATGAAATAGTTTAATAATGATCAAGGGCTCACGGCGTGACAAATCTAGTCCATATTCTTGAGAGTGAGCTACACAATTTTAATCCAAGGGCTCATAACTTATTTGAGAAATTACCTCTTGGTCGTACATAAAATCTAAAATCAAATCAAACCACATTTAATTACGTACGGTAAATTCTTTTAATAGCAATCTTGTAATTTCAATTACCACGCAGAGCTGAGACGAATATTTATATCACCAACATCCTATATATATATATATATTTAAAACGCCTTTTATCCCGGGTACTTCATTCCCTTCAATTCCTAGTTTTATTACTGTTATTTCTAATGCCTTTGACATGAAGGATTTGGGCAAATTGCATTATTTTCTTAGGAATGGAGGTTCACTTTGATAACAGAAGTCTCACTTTAACTCAAACCAAATACTCTATTCAACTACTTCGTGAATTCGGCCTCGATGGTTTTAAGCCAATATCGACACCAATGGCAGGTTCTTGATTGCATCCCGATGAAGGTGATTTATTACAAGACCCAACTGATTTTCATCGTCTAGTAGGGGCATTGCAATATCTAACCATGACACGTCCAGATATTTGTTACGCCGTGAACTTTATATGTCAATTTATGTATTCGCCACACACGTTGAATCATATGAATCTCGGCAAGTTTATGACAATCATATGAATCTCATAAATGTTAATGACATAAGGTATGATGCGTGATAAAAATTATTTTTACGAAAACATAGTTTGTCTTATAGAAGAACTGAGAAAAGTTATTATGAAAGACCCCAATACAGTAAAGAATACAATAAACAACTGACAAAGAACAAAACACAAGGCACCCTATACCAAATCATAGATCAATATGAGTCGGAGAGAGAAAAGCGATATTACAAGAATTTATGAGTAAGATTAATCATGAAAACAAAACAAATCGGAGAACTAATAGAAGGGTCCAGCTAGATAGTAAGACTGGACCATCCAAGAACTTAATAATAGAAAATCAATTGAGTCGACGACTACATGGGAACTCAGAAAGCTGAGACATACACAATAAACGAAATGGAAGCGAGACTAAATTACGAAGCTAAATTATATGGGATATAAGAATGTAATCGTAACTAAAATTTACCAAACACAAGCTTATTCAAAAGGATATGGAAACGCAATAAAGGGTGAAGTAAGTTTTCTGGATGAAGGATATAACCAAAAGTTAACATAAAGAATCGATCATATGGTATGGAGATGCAAACAGAGTGGCCAAAACGGGACACATAACTACCCACAAGGAGAGGTATACACATATGATAATTTATACACGAGATAACTGAAAATAGCATAAAAGAATTATTCACAACGACGTCCATATCTATATAAAAGGAAGAGGTGTAGCCACCACAAAGTACAGGGCTAATCATAGAGCATCGAATGACATAACCAGGAATAAAATATAAGGCTAGTCATATGAACACATAAACAAAAGGCCAAAGCGAAAGATCTTATATAACATATGAAGCTACAAATGATATAGTTGAATCAAGAACGAGGTCAAACACAAGGACACAAAAACGGCTTCATCATGCATAAGATGAATAGACAACCATAAGCTACGACTGTATTTACCCGTGCAACACCGGTCAAAAAGTGAGTTCCACTAAACAAAACACAAGGTGAGTACTAAGCCTCCATCACCAGGCGATAAGTGCACGTCTCACACATATACACAAATACGCAGCTTACGATTATGAACAAATGATAAAACAAACAAATGTACCGAGTATATACACATATCACTCAACGAAGTGGAGTGGGATAAGCTTCCAAAGCAAGAGTATCGTAAGAAAATATGACCGTAGTGTTAATTGGATAGAATCCAAGTCAATACCCAATACCTAATGGATATCAATCTTTAGAAAATAAGCAAACAGGGTAACTGAAACTAAGCACAAGGCTAAACAAATATAGACTCACTTCCGAGTAGTCTAAATGGGGTAGCTATACTCAAGAGTTCACTTAAGACTGGGTTCAACTCACGTTATTTACACATTAAAAAAGGGGAGGGGAATACTAAAAGAGGTTTCATGTTCACTAAAAAGAGGTCTCTTGTTCACTGACGGCAGAGCACACGAAAGGAAGTTAAGAAATTCTTTAAACACGGGAAACTCAACTCAACTAAACTCAAAGAATCCAGACTCTAAACATGCTAAAGGTAGACGGAGAGGAGAGACAATCATACAATTTGAAGACACCAATAAGAATACCTATATCAGTCCGAGGGTATAAGACCTATATAAAACACTAGATAAACTTTAACCCACGGTGCTAATCGTTGAGAAGATCTATGAGCATAGACTACAAAATGAGAATTTACACAATGCTTAGGGCCAACAGAGAAGACTTAATAAGAAAGGACCTCAAAAAAGAAGTTGGCAAGGAGTTAGACAATGGAATATCAGAAAAATTGACACATAGGGAGAACACTAAAATAAGCATTGAGAGAAGTCACTTGAATTCAAAGTCTTAAAGTGGAAGATACAAACCAATTATGGAGATCACTGAAAAATTGGAAGGCGAGAATAAAATTCGTTCATCATTAATAAGATGTAACAACAATAAACTTGACAGATAGAATTTCAATAACTTTTCAACATAGGAAGATTGAAAGCTTGGAACTTTTTAAAGAAAACAACAACATTGAATTTAATATCTAACGATATTTCAAATCAATTCAAAACAGCTGTGAACAGTAATCATGTGAATTTAACAGGAGTTGGAGATGAACTACATTATCAGTCCCCAAAAAGTTATGCTAAGCAATAATTTCCCAAAAAAAATCATGATATACATACAAGAGCTATTATCAACAAAAATGAAATATAGGAACAAAAGAAAATTCAGTTTGTACCAAAGCAAAAGGGATGTCAGGTTTCTGTTACAAAATCTGGGGAGACCATGAAACGATGCGGCAATCAGACTTCACGATACACACAAGATTAGAAGTGACGCGTTAAAGAAAATCGAATTCAAAATCCAAAAATTATTCATCAGATTATTTTGAAAGAGAAAAAGAAGAATTAAACAAAAAAGGACATGGCGAAAATTATTCCTCACTTTACCTCGTCAAAGCTCCAAAAAATATTTCATACGCATCAAAACCCTAGGCCACTTTCACAACCACACCACACAAATCGTTATAAAAACTATCCATTCATCATGTTATTACTTGGCTATGGAATCATTAAAAAACAAAAACAAAAAAAAAAAACAAAATTGATGTTAAACTCCAAAAATTGCACATTCGCCCATGATCGTCCTTGAAAATGGAAGAAAATCCAACACCAAAGGGCTTTCTCTCTTTCTTTCTCTTTCTCCTCAACACAAAATGAAAATCAGCCAAGCAAAACAAAAGCTCAAGATATTTATGTATATTTTGTTAGAATTAGAAAATAACCCCAACAGTTTGGTAATCTCTATTTTGACACATTTTTTCTCCCACATCGGAGGTTTACTAAACCAATCAGCTTGATAAATAATAAGTTTAAGAGAAGCTGGCTGCCGGGCTCGTTGATGTGGGTTTGTAATCCAAATGGGGGTGGTCAAATAATAGAATAGTTTGGATTTGTTTAATGCGTTGTGATTTATTTAATATAAAATGTAAAAAATAAGAAGAGGTGGGAAAGTATATGCGATCCGTTCGATTGTCTCAATTAAACTATTATTTTCTGTTTCATTCATATGGTTAATAAATTTTTTTTAAATATCACTAATCGTTGGCTAAGATTAAATATGAAAAAAATACGAAAAGTCGGGGAAGGGTCATTCGAGCTGTCCGATTGTCCCAGTTAAACTACTATTTTCTATTTCATTCCATATGGTTAATAAAATTCTTTTAGATATCACTAATCTTTGGCTAATATTAAATATGAAAAAAATACGAAAAATCGGGGAAGGGTCATGCGAGCTGTCCGATTGTCCCAATTAAACTACTATTTTCTATTTCATTCCATATGGTTAATAAATTTTTTTTCAGATATCACTAATCTTTGGCTAATATTAAATATGTGACACGTTGAATTCAATTCACTATAAAGTTTGTAATCTTACGATATGTGTCACGTTGTGTCAAGCACATTGTTGCACTGTGAAGTTTGTAATCTTACGTTAAATTTAATGTAATGTAATTTTAATTGAGTTTTTCTTCATATACAAAAAAAAAAAAAGAAGAGATCAACATGTATAAGCTGAGTAATAGGGAAGTTATTGTTGTGTAAATCAGTAAATGCATAGAAGACTTTGACTAGATACATAATTATTGACACTAAGGAGGTAGTTTAATGGTGAAATGGTTGAAATGTAGGTATAAAATTTGTTCATGTATCGAATTTGATGAAGAGATGTATATAGATTGGGTTGAAACTATTTGCGAAATAGTTTAATAATGATGAAGGGCTCAGGGCGTGACAAATCTAGTCCATATTCAAAAAAGTGAGCTACACAATTTTAATCCAAGGGCTTATAACTTATTTGAGAAATTACCCCATGGTTATAGATAGAATCTAAAATCAAATCAAATCACATTTAATTACGTACCGTAAATTCTTTATGTACAAATCAAATTATATCACATTCCGAAAATCGAGATATTTATGTACAAATCAAATTAGATTTTGTCCATTGTCGAATTTCTAAGGTACTGTAATATTGTCTATAATCAAAGAACATACAAAGCGACAAATAGTGTTCAAATATGTACAATTCCGTTAAAAGAATAATATTTTACTTAGTTATTGGCATTTATCTCCCGCCTTAAACCGTCTTATTACATTGACATTTATCCCCCGTCTTTAAGGGTCTTAACATATTAACATTTATCCCCCGTCATTAAGGATCTTAACATATTGACATTTATTCATCACCAATAAGATCTTAACATATTGACTTTTATTCCCCACCAATAAGGATCTGAGTTTTATAGCCTAGGACATTAGTTTATACTAGATTTCAATAATCAACTAATGGTCGCTGGACCTTTAGTGCGAAAATAATTTATTAATACAAGTTAACTTTGAAGACATGCAAGATTTATAGTCTAGCAATGTTCTATATATATTTTTGGTACATTAGCAACGAATGAACAGTGACTGTGTTCACTATTTATGAGCAGTAATTTCGAATACTATTAATGAATAGTGAACAGTCACTGTTCACAATGAATGTGTGATGTCTCCATGGTTATCATAAATAGAAATGCAAGATATAATCCATAACTATTCTTCTGTTTTTCTTTTGCCTTCCAAAAATTCGTGTCACACCTTATCACATATATATAGTATTTATTCTACTCATTAAAATTTTCTAATGGCCATACTTATAGTTTGACCCTAAACACAAATGAATCATATTTGTCAATTTCAAACCTAAGACATGTTAAACATAATGATACAAAATATGTCTACTTTCAAAAAAAATCATATACTTTTAAAGGATAATAAGAATAACATAAAATCAAATACAAATCAAATAAGAATAACATAAAGTTAAATATAAATCAATAATTGTATATAACTCATAAATTTAAGTTCTGAATCTGCGATAGGTTGAAGGTAAACAAAAACTTATATTTTCATAGCTGCAAACTCTTACATACTATCATATAATCGGAGGTAATTTTTTAAAAAGGGAATCAACTAACTTACTTGAGATGTATTGCCAACAAAGTATTAAGTATGAAATTATCAAGCCCAACCACAAAAATTGCCACATTGAAACTACAAGCTTGACTCTGTTTCGCGTAAGTAAGATCTTTTTTTTTTTTTTAAACTTTCGGAGCGTAAAAACGTCTAGGCATGTTTATTCCTATGGCCTTTTATAATCAAACTATCATTTTTTTTATAATTTATATTAAAGATACTTGAGTGTACACTTAGTGTAATGATGCATACCATACTTGATGTAATATTATATTTGCTAAAGATAAGATATTATACCACTTAAGACAACTAAAGAATTATTTATCCTGACATCAAATTTTAAGACATTGGTGGTTTCTCTCATTTAATTCCTATTGGTAGCCGTGTATATTAGGATACATCAACAAGGTCAGCATGTTTCTTTCCTATTTGTTTGTGGCATCAATATTTTAATCTTGCCATCAGCTTTTCTTAACACCAACCCACCAATCCCACTTATGGACACCTAACTCGATAGATTCCACTATTTTGCACTCATGAGCTTTACCTTTAAAAAAACAAAAAACAACATAAAAATGAAGACGTGCATATGAGAGAACAAATTCTGAAATGCTGAAAACAATCCTACACATGCTAAGTTTTTTTTTTTTTTTTGGACTACAACTTGCAAGTGAGGGGCATTACAAAAAAATAAAACGTATATTTGTGTGCAGAAAGTAGCGCAAGAGATCATATGATGTTAGTGTCTTAATTGTCAGTATTGAGACTCAAATTTGTTACTATCAATCAGCACTGAGACATGCGACAAGTAAATCAGAGACTATGAAGAATTATGAATAACTTTATCAAGATATTCAAATTTCGTACTTGAGATAGATCCTTATCGATTTTAACATAACACTTTCCAACTCAGATTGCACAGATACTTTGTGACATTCCTAATCTCACCAATTCTCTTGATTTTATATGACATTATTAGCAATATTATGATTTATGTGCCATTGACGAGCTGCAGCTCATTATACTCATGCACGGAACTGTTCTCATCATAACAAGGTTCAATGAGTTGTTAAGTTCAACCCAATTAGTGAGACACAACATTAGTATTGAAGATCTGACAAAACTATATTTGATTAAACATTTTGGAGGGGCTACCTCTTTCATTCTTTTCATAAGTCCAATTTTCGAGATGAGAAGAGGAAGAAGGGGAGAAAGAAACTCACTTTTTGCAGTCATAGCTGTGCTTGGTCTGTAGAACATGTCATCAAGCGTTTTTCCCACATCGACTATTCATCACATCTATTTCCGCTTTATATTAACTTGCCCAAGTCCTCCAGCTTGTAGTTTTTATTTTGGAAGTATGAGGAAGGGAAGGGCTATCTACTCGAACGGATCTTTCCTTCCTCAAACCTCATTGAATTATAATTTTTTAGTTTTTTGTTTCTTTTTCCTTTGGATGTGGTAATAATCCTTTATCCCAATTGAAACATAAGAAAGCCAATATTATTAGTTCAAAAGGAAAAAAGAGCCAAAGAAGAAAAAACCAGTATGGGTTTTGGAATGTGAATCTTTTGTCTGACTAAACTAATGGGTCGGGCCATTGTACTTTATGTGTTTTGGTTCTCAACTTAGCAATTAAGCTGTACATTATGAAATTAATGCACCCCATATCCGTTTGAGGTGGTAGTCATCGGGTCTATCCAATGGGGCTAGTTAATATTGGGTTATTTTTCATGGTATTAAAAAAAAAGTGAAATTTTATTAATTATGTTAAAATTTTGGAAGGGTAATGAGTGCCTATAAGCACTTTAATTGTTATGTTCCAAATGAAAGTGAAACGAGAAGATTGAATTATAATTGTTATTTTAATATTCGATTCGATGCGCTGGACAGAGAGAGAGGCCTTATGGAAACAAATCTACTCCCACCTCGGAGTACTAAAGCCATTTGCTTCATAAATAGTCAGGTGAACCAGACTTGATTGATGAGCACAATTATGCTAGCGTGTAATGGGGGAATTAAAGTAATGGAATGCTGGAATATGAAGTATATTGGAAAAGGTGAGTAATTAATTTCACCATTTGACTCCGCATCTTTTTTATACTCTTTACTTTATTTCAATGGGAGAAATTTTTTTTTTTTACTTCATTTCATTTGGTTTTATTCGCAATACTCGTAATGATAAGAAAGACTGTATATTATATGAAATAAAAGCTCCTAGAAATCACCAATTGTCCCAATTGAACTTTCAACTTTTTTTTTTGTACTTTTTACTTCATTTCATTTGGTTTTATTCGCCATACTCGTATGTATACTATATGAAATAAAAACTTCTACATTCCACTAATTTTTTCGGCATTTAACTCAGACGAAGAATTCTTATTGAAAAACCTATGACTAATTTTAAATATGTCTGTAGTACGAAGTTTGTAATCTTACGTTGAATTCAATGTAGTGTAGTTTTAGTTGAGATTTCTTCGTCATAAAAAAAAATCAAAAGAAAAAAAGAAATATTAGGTGTCAACACGTATAAGCTGAGTAATCGTGGAGCTATTGTTGTGCAAATGCCAATAAAACTTTAATTATTGACCCCAAAGAGGTAGTTTAATGGTGTAATACTTGAAGCAGAGACTTGTTCATGTATCGAATTTAAATAAGACTTGGAGTCAATCTTCTCGAACCAATTTAAATATACCTTGTGTACATTACCAATGTCCCAATCGGACCATAATTTTTCGGTACTTTTACTTCATTCCATTTGGTTTTATTCGCCATACTCGTATAATATAAAACACTATATACTATATGGAATAAAAATTTCTAGATATGACTAATTTAATTTTCTGCATTTAACTCAGACGAAGAATTCTCAAGGAAAAACCTTTGACTGATTTTAAATATGTGTCGGACACATTGTTGCACCATGAAGTTTGTAGTCTTACATTAAATTCAATGTAGTGTAGTTTCAGTTGAGTTTCTTTGTCAATGAAAAAAAAAAAAAAGATTAGAGGTCAACACTTATAAGTTGAGTAATCATGAAGCTATTATTGTGTAAATGCCTAGAAAACTTTGACTAGTTACATGGTTATTGTCCTGAAGGAGGTAGTATAGTGGTGGAATGGTTGAAGCATCGGTGTGAGACTTGTTCATGTATTGAGTTTGAATAAGACTTAGAGTCAATTTTCTCAAACCGGTCCAAATATACATTTTGTTTGATTAATTCGAACAAAGAGATGCATATAGACCGCGTTACCAATTCAACCATTAAAATCTTTTTTCCCTCACCTGCACATTCACCCATGATCTTCCTTGAAATGGAAGAAAAATCCAAAACCAAAGGCTTTCTCTTTTTTCGATTCTTCTCGACACAGCAAGTGCCTGTCGAGCCCATTGATGAATGCTTCTAACCCGAATGGGTGCATTAAAATAACAAAATTTTGGGATGTAAATGTTTTGTTGTTATATTTGAGTAATGAACATTATAATGTCAAAAAAAAAAAAAAGAGGAAAGGATTACACAATCTGATCAGTGCTCCCAATAGAATTGTTATTTTTAAATACTTTTACTTTATTTCATTTGATTTTATCTACCATACTCGTCATGATATAAGGGCAACTCTTACTTTATTTCATTTGGTTTTATCCGTCATACTCGTCATGATATTATCCACCGTACTCGTCATGATATAAGGCAACTCCTACTTTATTTCTTTTGGTTTTATCCGTCATACTCGTCATGATATGAGGGCAACTCCAACGGACTCTCTATTTTTTCTCTATTTTATTTCATTTGGTTTTATCTACCATACTCGTCATGATATAAGGGCAACTCCAATAGACTCTATATTTTTTCTTCATAATAGAGAGTGAAATTTGTGACTCTTTACTTTTATAAACTCTTTATCTTAATTTTACTCCAACAAAACTCTCTATTTCTGACTCTCTATTGAATTTCACCAATTTCATAGTCTCTATAATGAATTCATCTACAAGTAAAAATAAAATGTAAGTAAATTAAATTCTACATATTATAATATTGAATTCCAACTTTTAAAGCAGAAAAATAATTTATAATTTAAATTAATAAAACACACCCAAAGTTATACGTCTTCAAACACTCCCCGCCCGTTTCCTTTTTCTTCTACCTTCAGCTTCCTTTTGTTCTATGTCAACCATTATTTACAATTTTGAGGTGAGTTGTTCTTTGTCTTAGACTTCTTTTTCTTCCATTTTTTATTTTCTTCTCGTTTCTTTTCTTGACATCAAATTTTTGTTTTTAGAAATGGTTTAATCCCTAAAGCTTTATTCACAAAACTCTGTTTTTTTGGGGGTGAAAACATATGCTTTGGATGAAGTTTTTGACTTTTGGTAAAGTTGAGAGTGAAATGGTGAGCAGGAAAATTTCTCCAAACTTGGCGAGGCATTGCAGTTGGATGACGAGCCAACAAAAGTTGGCGAGACGAGTGGCGAGTTTGTTGGAGCAAAAAAATGAATTTTGTATTGCTACTTTAGCTAAGAGGAAGAATAACAAGCCTGTTGGACTTGCTCTAAGAGACTATATAATATTATATGGGATAAAAACTTCTAGATGTCACTATTTTTTTTGCATTTAGCTCAGGCAAATGGAAAACCCTTTTGACGTATTGTATAAAAGACTATAATACAATATGAAATAAAAGCTATAGATGTCACTAATTTTTTTTGCATTAAACTCGGACGAAGAATTCTAATGAAAAACCTTTGACTAATTTTAAATATGTGTTAGGCATATTGTTACACCACAAAGTTTGCAATCTTACGTTGAATTCAATGTAGTGGTCTTTGACTAATTTTAAATGTGCAAAGCACATTGCTGCACCATGAAGTTCTACTCAGACGAAGAACTCTTATGGAAAAGTCTTTGACTAATTTTAAATGTGTCGACATATTGTTGCACCACAAAGTTTGCAATCTTACGTTGAATTCAATGTAGTGGCCTTTGACTAATTTTAAATGTGCCAAGCACATTGCTGCACCTGAAGTTTGTAATCTTACGTTGAATTCAATGAAGTGTAGTTTTAAATTAGTTTTTGGTCATAAAAAGAAAAGAAAAAAAGAAAAAAATAAGAGGTCAACATGTATAAGCTGAGTAATCGTGGAGCTATTGTTTTGTAAATGCCGAGAAGACTTTGACTAGATACATAATTATTGACCCTAAGTAGGTAGTCTAATGGCGAAATTGTTGAAATGTCGGTATAAGACTTGTTTATGTATCGAGTTTGAATAAGAGATGTATATAAACAGCGTTGAGACTATCTATGAAATAGTTTAATAATGATCAAAGGCTCAGGGCGGGACAAATCTAGTCCATATTCTTGAGAGTGAGCTACACAATTTTAATCCAAGGGCTTATAACTTATTTGAGAAATTACCTCTTGGTCGTAGATAGAATCTAAAATCAAATCAAACCACATTTAATTATGTATGGTAAATTCTTTGAACCTCCATTCTATAATAGCAATCTTGTAATTTCAATTACCACGCAGAGCTGAGACGAATATTTATATCACCAACATCCTATATATATATATATATATATATATTTAAAAAGGCCTTTATAAATTTGGCTCGTGATTTCCCTGAGACAAATTCGCCTTCTCCTATTCTTGTGCTCCTAGCATAAGCCTGGGTAGATAATTGAATTCCAAAGAATAGCCTATTGGGTCATATACTCTTTCTGCTACACTCTGCGACATGTGTATCGGGAAGCTAATATGTGCGCCGACCGACTAATAAATTTTGCCTTGATCCATCCCATTGCAGGTTTTGTGCTCAATGACCCGCTTGATAATATCCTCAGCCTCTTGGATAGAGACAGTAGAGGGGTTACCTCCCCTCGCTTTGTCCGAATGTAACTGGCTTAACCTCTCTCTCAACGAAAAATATACTCTTTATGTATGTATTATCAGGAAGTTTTGAACTCTTTTTTTATGTATTATGATGTAGTTTTGAGTAGGTCTGCAACGCCACGGAAGGATCATGTAATATTAGGATACTCTTATATAACTTGTATAGAGTCGAACTTTCGTTTTTTCAATTTTATTCTCTCGCTTTGCCTTCATAGAGAAAAATATTGTGCACCTCTAGAAGGCCACGTGTTGTGAGAGTATCATGCTGGGTTTACGCATTCCTTCTAGGCTCGTCAGGGCCACATTAATAGAGAGACGTTGGAAAAGTTCAATGTTTAAGGTGTCAATCTCAGTTCTTTCTAGATTTTATTAAGACACGTGGCAAATGACTGCACTACAAGTGCACCACTAGCTGATTCTTATGTACTAAATTAGCATCTCTTTTGAATTGGAATGGACTTCATCTACTATATCATGTTTATGAGACAAATATTCTTCGTAGTTCATCATCTTCTCGAGCTATTTTTTAACCTAATTTTTCTCTTATTCGTAGGATAGGAATTAAGTTAATTGATTCGATAATAAAGAGTTACGAACTCACAATTTTCAAGGTAATTTATATCCTAATTGTTAAGTCCAACATAAGTGTACAATTAGCTTAGTTCAATATTGTAAAATATCTCTTATCATATAGTTGGCATACTTTCCTGTAGGTACAGGCCTTCTTCAAACTATTTGTAGATAATGTCACGCCCCAAAACTTCATAGTGATAAATTCGAGAAGAGACAGCTGCGCGCCTAGAAAGACAAGCCCTCCTAAACCCGCAAGACTCAAGTCTCTTGATAACACAAACTATAATCCATTAATAAATAAATAATCCAGAGCTTCTACAGTCTCAAAAATAAGTATTAAAACTTTAATTACAATAGAATTCTCCAAATAATAATTATAATTATTATCACCAAATCCACTCGAATCTTTAGCTTTGGTCAAGTGATTTCTAGCCTGATAAACCCCGATCTAACTTTGTTGTCTGCAATGAGAAAATGAAAGGAGTGAGCGGAGCAATGCTCAATAAGTAGATTTACCCCAAAAAAAGCCAAGGTTCAAAGATCAATAAAATAACAAAATAATCATGAAATCGTGACTGCTTAATAGCAGCGCGATCATAAGTTCAGATTCACAATTCATAACAATTGATAACAATAGTCGATAACAAGATACAGTTAATTAACTCCCGCCACATAGGATTCGATACACAGCTTGTATAGTTTGTAGGACCTGAATCAACAGCTCAAATTTGACTTATAAGAAGGATCAATACAGATAACTGAACAAGAATCAGGAACAAATGACATAATAACAAATTGAATGATATTTGCAGAACAACAAATTGGTTAAATCAAAAGAAAAGGTAAACTACTTACATATAATAAATCCTTCAAGCCGAAACATCAAAATCAAATTCATAATATTTAACAAATATTTTTAATCTGCAAGGAATGTCTAAACATAACTGATAGGTTGTCAAACATATTATCTCCTACTTGGATCTCAATGAAATGAAACAATCTCATTTTGGTTCCTATTTTTGATTCCCGCATTGCTAAACTCCTTTCATATATAGTAGTAGAGTTTTAATATAATCATGGTAGATAAACATAATGATAGAAACTTTATAATAAAAAGTTTGTGTAATGAGTAGTTGAAGTGGAGAAAAATGTGCAATTGCCAAAAGCAAATAAACTTTGGACCACTATTTGTTATCTTTTGTTATTTAAATAGATCTCATATGACTTTGTTGGCTCCTTTAATAGGATATCACGTGCCCAACTTGATTCAAAAGGTTAAAAAACAATATTTAATATAAGCAAAGAATTTGCAATTTAATATAACTATTAAAAGAGAATCAATATTAAAATCTTAAATTTGTCCAATAGCCTTATAGACCATGCTTTCTTATTCTGGATCATGGTCACGTTGGCGATGATTTTTTTTCTTTTTTTTTGCCATTAAAATTTGGGGTCGTTACAGATAAGCACACAGTTGTCCAGTATAATCTTTTGTAACTGAAATATGCTTCATCATGTGTATTTAAAGAATGAATGAGAAGATGAGAATTGTTCGAGGAAATCAATTCTTACATATCATTGAGCTGAGTTATTTTTTTTCACTCGACCCATATGGCTTTTTCCACTTCTTCCGCTGATGTTGCGCAACCCACCTCTGCATCTCTACCCACCCTTGATCGAATTCACCAAGATATCTCTCTCTCAAGCTTGGCAGCGACAATCTTGGCTTCATTGACGACACTCTTTTCAAGCCAATAACACCTCCTGATCAAGTGGCAAAATGGGTTCTTCTGGACCAAATGGTCCTTGGCTGGTTGCTGGTATCACTCTCTGATTCCGTGCTTTATCAAGTTATTGATAAATTCACGGCTCGGGACTTTTGGAAAAGTCTCGAAACTTTTTATGGTACTCACTCTCGTTCTCACATTCAACAGCTCAAAACTGAGTTGCAATTCTTCAAAAACTCTCTCTATCTATTCATGCCTATATTCAACAAGCCAAATCTCTTTCTCTGGCTCTCACTAGTGTTGGCAAGCCTGTCGAAGAAGATGATCTGATTTTGTGGACTTTAAAGGGACTCGACTCTGAGTTTGATCTGATCGTGGCAGCGATTAACTCGTGCCCCACTTGTCTAACTTTTCTGTAAGTGTGTGGCCTGCTGCTTGACTACGAACTTCGATTAGCCTCTTCTGCATCCGTAGTTGATAAATCAGTAGCTTTCTTATCTCCAGCTGCGCGTTACTCCACTTCTTCTCATAACTCAAATTCTATTTCCAATCAACCATCTCCTCCCACGCATCAATCTGGGCCTAATTCCAGCTCGGGTAGACGTGGACGCGGTGGATGTAGCTCTAACAAGGGCCGTGGTCGAAGCAATTCTTTGTCCTCTCAAGTTGTGTGTTATCGCTGTGGTCATCCCTACCACAAGGCGAATACTTGTTGGGCTCCAGATGATGTGTGACTATAATTGCATTTTCATTTTTAACTCTTCTGGTTATTGCATTAAGGATGTAACGACAGAAAAAATTCTACACCAGGGGACACTAATAATGGATTATGCAGCCTATCCCAACCTATGAAGCAGTCTCTTTTGGTTAATAAAGTTAGTTCGAAGATCTGGCATGCACGTTTGGGCCATCCCTCTGCTCGACGGCTTAATGATATTCTCCCTATATCTTCTCAGATTTTAGATCATGAATTTTGCAGAAGCTGTTGGCAAGTGTCATCAACTGCTTTTTGAGAATAAAATCAACGGTCTTCCCACATCGATTATTCATCACATCTATTTCCGCTTTATATTAACTTGCCCAAGTCTACCAGCCTGTAGTTTATGATCTTGGAAGTACAAGGAAGGGAAGGTCTGTTCACTCGAACGGATCTTCCTTTCCTTAAACTTCATTGAATCATAACTTTTTGATTTTTAGTTTCTTTTTCCTAAAGAGCCAAAGAAGAAAAAACCCCTGCAAACCCACAAACCCAGCTGCCTTGTCCTCTTGTACCACCTACTTCACCTCCACAGTCCTCTCAACCTGCACGTCTACTCCAACCACATCACTTCACTCAAACTATGATAATCCTACTCCAATTACACCACCTCATCTAGCTGAAATTAATCCTATTTCTCCTCAAAATGTAGACGCCACAACTGCACAAACTCAACCTAGCTACCCGTGTGCACCACATGATAACTAGCAACATGGACAGCACACAGAAACCTCGAGTTCTCTTTTCTACCCGCTACCCTTTCCCTCGGTGTCTCTTAGCCACACTACCCACTCCCTACCTCCTGAACCAACTTGCTACAGACAAGCTGCGAAAGACTCGAATTAAGTCTCTCATTAAAAACAAGATATGGTCTCATTAAAAAAAGAGGAAAGGATTACACTATCTGATCAGTGCTCCCAATAGAATTGTTATTTTTAAATACTTTTACTTTATTTCATTTGAATTCAATGAAGTGTAGTTTTAAATTAGTTTTTGGTCATAAAAAGAAAAGCAAAAAAGAAAAAAATTAGAGGTCAAACATGTATAAGTTGAGTAATCGTGGAGCTATTATTTTATAAATGCCGAGAAGACTTTGACTACATACATAATTATTGACCCTAAGGAGGTAGTCTAATGGCGAAATTGTTGAAATGTCGGTATAAGACTTGTTTATGTATCTAGTTTGAATAAGAGATGTATATAAACTGCGTTGAAACTATCTATGAAATAGTTTAATAATGATCAAGGGCTCACGGCGTGACAAATCTAGTCCATATTCTTGAGAGTGAGCTACACAATTTTAATCCAAGGGCTCATAACTTATTTGAGAAATTACCTCTTGGTCGTAGATAAAATCTAAAATCAAATCAAACCACATTTAATTACATACGGTAAATTCTTTTAATAGCAATCTTGTAATTTCAATTACCACGCAGAGCTGAGACGAATATTTATATCACCAACATCCTATATATATATATATATTTAAAAAGGCCTTTATCACGGGTAATTCATTCTCTTCAATTCCTAGTTTTATTACTGTTATTTCTAATGCCTTTGACATGAAGGATTTGGGCAAATTGCATTATTTTCTTAGGAATGGAGGTTCACTTTGATAACAGAAGTCTCACTTTAACTCAAACGAAATACTCTATTCAACTACTTCGTGATTTCAGCCTCGTTGGTTTTAAGCCAATATCGACACCAATGGCAGGTTCTTGATTGCATCCCGATGAAGGTGATTTATTACAAGACCCAACTGATTTTCGTCGTCTAGTAGGGGCATTGCAATAACTAACCATGACACGTCCAGATATTTGTTACGCCGTGAACTCTATATGTCAATTTATACATTCGCCACGCACGTTGAATCATATGAATCTCGGCAAGTTTATGACAATCATATGAATCTCATAAATGTTAATGACATAAGGTATGATGTGTGATAAAAATTATTTTTACGAAAACATAGTTTGTCTTATAGAAGAACTGAGAAAAGTTATTATGAAAGACCCCCAATACAGTAAAGAATACAATAAACAACTAAGAAAGAACAAAACACAAGGCACCCTATACCAAATCATAGATCAATATGAGTCGGAGAGAGAAAAAGCGATATTACAAGAATTTATGAGTAAGATTAATCATGAAAACAAAACAAATCGGATAACTAATAGAAGGGTCCAGCTAGATAGTAAGACTGGACCATCCAATAACTTAATAATAAAAATTCAATTGAGTCGACGACTACATGGGAACTCAGGAAGTTGAGACATACACAATAAACGGAATGGAAGCGAGACTAAATTACAAAGCTAAATTATATGTGATATAAGAATGTAATCGTAACTAAAATTTACTAAACACAAGCTTATTCACAAGCATAGGGAAACGCAATAAAGGGTGAAGTATGTTTTATTGAGGAAGGAAATAACGAAAAGATGACATAAGGAATTGATCATATGGTATGGAGATGCAAACAGAGTGGCCAAAACGGGACACATAACTACCCACAAGGAGAGGTATACACATATGATAATTTATACACGAGATAACTGAAAATAGCATAAAAGAATTATTCACAACGACGTCCATATCTATATAAAAGGAAGAGGTGTAGCCACCACAAAGTACAGGGCTAATCATAGAGCATCGTATGACATAACCAGGAATAAAATATAAGGCTAGTCATATGAACACATAAACAAAAGGCCAAAGCGAAAGATCTTATATAACATATGAAGCTACAAATGATATAGTTGAATCAAGAACGAGGTCAAACACAAGGACACAAAAACGGCTTCATCATGCATAAGATGAATAGACAACCATAAGCTACGACTGTATTTACCCGTGCAACGCCGGTCAAAAAGTGAGTTCCACCACACAAAACACAAGGTGAGTACTAAACCTCCATCACCAGGCGATAAGTGCATGTCTCACACATATACATAAATACGTAGCTTACGATTATGAACAAATGATAAAACAAACAAATGTACAAGTATATACACATATCACTTAACGAAGTGGAGTGGGATAAGCTTCCAAAGCAAGAGTATCGTAAGAAAATATGACCGTAGTGTTAATTGGATAGAATCCAAGTCAATACCCAATACCTAATGGATATCAATCTTTAGAAAATAAGCAAACAGGGTAACTGAAACTAAGCACAAGGCTGAACAAATATAGACTCACTTCTGAGTAGTCTAAATGGGGTAGCTATACTCAAGAGTTCACTTAAGACTAGGTTCAACTCACGTTATTTACAAATTAAAAAAGGGGAGGGGAATACTAAAAGAGGTTTCATGTTCACTAAAAAGAGGTCTCTTGTTCACAGACGGCAGAGCACACGAAAGGAAGTTAAGAAATTCTTTAAACACAGGAAACTCAACCCAACTAAACTCAAAGAATCCAGACTCTAAACATGCTAAAGGTAGACGGAGAGGAGAGACAATCATACAATTTCAACACCCTAATAATAATACCTATATCAGTGAGAGGGTATAAGACCTATATAAAACACAAGATAAACTTTAACCTACGGTGCTAATCATTGAGAAGATCTATGAGCATAGACTACAAAATGAGAATTTACCCAATGCTTAGGGCCAACAGAGAAGACTTAATAAGAAAGGACCTCAAAAAAGAAGTTGGCAAGGAGTTAGAAAATGGAATATCAGAAAAATTGACACATAGGGAGAACACTAAAATAAGCGTTGAGAGAAGTCACTTGAATTCAAAGTCTTAAAGTGGAAGATACAAACCAATTATGGAGATCACTGAAAAATTGGAAGGCGAGAATAAAATTCGTTCATCATTAATAAGATGTAACAACAATAAACTTGACAGATAGAATTTCAATAACTTTTCAACATAGGAAGATTGAAAGCTTGGAACTTTTTAAAGAAAACAACAACATTGAATTTAATATCTAACGATATTTCAAATCAATTCAAAACAGCTGTGAACAGTAATCATGTGAATTTAACAGGAGTTGGAGACGAACTACATTATCAGTCCCCAAAAAGTTATGCTAAGCAATAATTTCCCAAAGAAATTCATGATATACATACAAGAGCTATTATCAACAAAAATGAAATATAGGAACAAAAGAAAATTCAGCTTGTACCAAAGCAAAAGGGATGTCAGGTTTCTGTTACAAAATCTGGGGAGACCATGAAACGATGCGGCAATCAGACTTCACGATACACACACGATCAGAAGTGACGCGTTAAAGAAAATCGAATTCAAAATCCAAAAATTATTCATCAGATTATTTCAAAAGAGAAAAAAAATAATTAAACAAAAGAGGACATGGAAAAAATTATTCCTCACTTTACCTCGTCAAAGCTCCCAAAAAAATTTCATACGCATCAAAACCCTAGGCCACTTTCACAACCTCACCACACAAATCGTTATAAAAACTATCCATTCATCATGTTATTACTTGGCTATGGAATCATTAAAAAACAAAAAAAAATTGATGTTAAACTCCAAAAATTGCACATTCGCCCATGATCGTCCTTGAAAATGGAAGAAAATCCAAAACCAAAGGGCTTTCTCTCTTTCTTTCTCTTTCTTCTCAACACAAAATGAAAATCAGCCAAGCAAAACAAAAGCTCAAGATATTTATGTATATTTTGTTAGAATTAGAAAATAACCCCAACAGTTTGGTAATCTCTATTTTGACACATTTTTTCTCCCACATCGGAGGTTTACTAAACCAATCAGCTTGATAAATAATAAGTTTAAGAGAACGGAGCAGCCGAGTTCTTTGATGTTGGCTTGTAATCCAAATGGGGTTGATAAAATATAAGTATAGATGAGATTTGTGTAATGAATTGTAAGTAATTAAATATAAAATTCAAAAAATAAAAAGAGGTTGGGAAGGCATATGCGATCCGTTCAATTGTCTCAATTAAACTATTATTTTCTGTTTCATTCCTATGGTTAATAAAATTCTTTTAGATATCACTAATCTTTGGCTAATATTAAATATGAAAAAAATACGAAAAATCGGGGAAGGGTCATTCGAGCTGTCCGATTGTCCTAGTTAAACTACTATTTTCTATTTCATTCCATATGGTTAATAAATTTTTTTCAGATATCACTAATCTTTGGCTAATATTAAATATGTGACACGTTGAATTCAATTCACTATAAAGTTTGTAATCTTACGATATGTGTCACGTTGTGTCAAGCACATTGTTGCACTGTGAAGTTTATAATCTTACGTTAAATTTAATGTAGTGTAATTTTAATTGAGTTTTTCTTCATATACAGAAAAAAAAATAGAGATCAACATGTATAAGTTGAGTAATCGGGGAGTTATTGTTGTGTAAATCAGTAAATGCATAGAAGACTTTGACTAGATACATAATTATTGACACTAAGGAGGTAGTTTAATGGTGGAATGGTTGAAATGTAAGTATAAAATTTGTTTATGTATCGAATTTGATGAAGAGATGTATATAGATTGGGTTGAAACTATTTGCGAAATAGTTTAATAATGATGAAGGGCTCAGGGCGTGACAAATCTAGTCCATATTCAAGAAAGTGAGCTACACAATTTTAATCCAAGGGCTTATAACTTATTTGAGAAATTACCCCATGGTTATAGATAGAATCTAAAATCAAATCAAATCACATTTAATTACGTACCGTAAATTCTTTATGTACAAATCAAATTATATCACATTCCGAAAATCGAGATATTTATGTACAAATCAAATTAGATTTTGTCCATTGTCGAATTTCTAATGTACTGTAATATTGTCTATAATCAAAGAACATACAACGCAACAAATAGTGTTCAAATATGTACAATTCCGTTAAAAGAATAATATTTTACTTAGTTATTGGCATTTATCCACCGCCTTAAACCGTCTTATCACATTGGAATTTATCCCCCGCCTTTAAGGGTCTTAACATATTAACATTTATCCCCTGTCATTAAGGATCTTAACATATTGACATTTATTCCTCGCCAATAAGATCTTAACATATTGACTTTTATTCCCCACCAATAAGGATCTGAGTTTTATAGCCTAGGACATTAGTTTATACTAGATTTCAATAATCAACTAATGGTCGCTGGACCTTTAGTGCGAAAATAATTTATTAATACAAGTTAACTTTGAAGACATGCAAGATTTATAGTCTAGCAATGTTCTATATATATTTTTGGTACATTAGCAACGAATGAACAGTGACTGTGTTCACTATTTATGAGCAGTAATTTCGAATACTATTAATGAATAGTGAACAGTCACTGTTCACAATGAATGTGTGATGTCTCCATGGTTATCATAAATAGAAATGCAAGATATAATCCATAACTATTCTTCTGTTTTTCTTTTGCCTTCCAAAAATTCGTGTCACACCTTATCACATATATATAGTATTTATTCTACTCATTAAAATTTTCTAACGGCCATACTTATCGTTTGACCCTAAACACAAATGAATCATATTTGTCAATTTCAAACCTAAGACATTTTAAACATAATGATACAAAATATGTCTACTTTCAAAAAAAATCATATACTTTAAAAGATAATAAGAATAACATAAAATCAAATACAAATCAAATAAGAATAACATAAAGTTAAATATAAATCAATAATTGTATATAACTCATAAATTTAAGTTCTGAATCTGCGATAGGTTGAAGGTAAACAAAAACTTATATTTTCATAGCTGCAAACTCTTACATACTATTATATAATCGGAGGTAATTTTTCAAGAAGGGAATCAACTAACTTACTTGAGATGTATTGCCAACAAAGTATTAAGTCTGAAATTATCAAGCCCAACCACAAAAACTGCCACACTGAAACTACAAGCTTGACTCTGTTTCGCGTAACTAAGATATTTTTTTTTTTAAAAAAAAAAACTTTCGGAGTGTAAAAACGTCTAGGCATGTTTATTCCTATGGCCTTTTATAACCAAACTATCATTTTTTTTATAATTTATATTAAAGATACTTGAGTGTACACATAGTGTGATGATGCATACCATACTTGGTGTAATATTATATTTGCTAAAGATAAGATATTATACCACTTAAGATAACTAAAGGATTATATATCCTGACATCAAATTTTAAGATATTGGTGGTTTCTCTTATTTAATTCCTATTGGTAGCCGTGTATATTAGGATATATCAACAAGGTCAGCATGTTTCTTTCCTATTTGTTTGTGGCATCAATATTTTAATCTTGCCATCAGCTTTTCTTAACACCAACCCACCAATCCCACTTATGGACACCTAACTCGATAGATTCCACTATTTTGCACTCATGAGCTTTACCTTTAAAAAAACAAAAAACAAAAGCAACATAAAAATGAAGACGTGCATATGAGAGAACAAATTCTGAAAAGCTGAAAACAATCCTACGCATGCTAAGTTTTTTTTTTTTGGACTACAACTTGCAAGTGAGGGGCATTACAAAAAAAAAACGTATATTTATGTGCAAAAAGTAGCGCAAGAGATCAGATGATGTTAGTGTCTTAATTGTCAGTATTGAGACTCAAATTTGTTACTATCAATCAGTACTGAGACATGCGACAAGTAAATCAGAGACTATGAAGAATTATGAATAACTTTATCAAGATATTCAAATTTCGTACTTGAGATGGATCCTTATCGATTTTAACATAACACTTTCCAACTCAGATTGCACAGATACTTTATGACATTCCTAATCTCACCAATTCTCTTGATTTTATATGACATTATTAGCAATATTATGATTTATGTGCCAGTCACGAGCTGCAGCTCATTATACTCATGCACGGAACTGTTCTTATCATAACAAGGTTCAATGAGTTGTTAAGTTCAACCCAATTAGTGAGACACAACATTAGTATTGAAGATCTGACAAAACTATATTTGATTAAACATTTTGGAGGGGCTACCTCTTTCATTCTTTTCATAAGTCCAAATTTTCGAGATGAGAAGAGGAAGAAGGGGAGAAAGAAACTCACTTTTTGCAGTCATAGCTGTGCTTGCTCTATAGAACATGTCATCAAGAGTTTTTCCGACATCGATTATTCATCACATCTATTTCCGCTTTATATTAACATGCCCAAGTCCTCCAGCTTGTAGTTTTTATTTTGGAAGTATGAGGAAGGGAAGGGCTATCTACTCGAATGGATCTTTCCTTCTTCCTCAAACCTCATTGAATTATAACTTTTTAGTTTTTTTTTTCTTTTTCCTTTGGATGTGGTAATACTCCTTTATCCCAATTGAATCATAACAAAGCCAATATTATTAGTTCAAAAGGAAAAAAGAGCCAAAAAAAAAAAAAACCAGTATGGGTTTTGGAATGTGAATTTTTTGTCTGACTTACCTAGTGAGTCGGGCCATTGTACTTTCTGTGTTTTGGTTTTCAACTTAGCGATTAAGCTGTACGTTGTGAAATTGATGCACCCCATATTAGTTTGAGGTGGTAGTCATCCGGTCTATCCAATGGGGCTGGTTAATATTGGGATATTTTTCATGGTATAAAAAAAAAAGTAAAATTTTATTAATTATGTTAAAATTTTGGAAGGGTAATGAGTGCGTATAAACACTTTAATTGTTATGTTCCAAATGGAAGTGAAACGAGAAGATTGAATTATAATTGTTATTTTTGTATTTGATTCGATGCGCTGGACAGAGAGAGAGGCCTTATGGAAACGAGTCTACTCCCACCTCGGAGTACTAAAGCCATTTGCTTCATAAATAGTCAGGTGAACCAGACTCGATTGATGAGAACAATTATGCTAGCGTGTAATGGGGGAATTAAAGTAATGGAATGCTGGAATATGAAGTATATTGGAAAAGGTGAGTAATTAATTTCACCATTTGACCCCGCATCTTTTTTATACTTTTTACTTTATTTCAATGGGAGAATTTTTTTTTTTTTACTTCATTTCATTTGGTTTTATACGCAATACTCGTAATGATATGAAAGACTGTATATTATATGAAATAAAAACTCCTAGAAATCACCAATTGTCCCAATTGAACTTTCAATTTTTTTTTTTTTTTTTGTACTTTTTACTTCATTTCATTTGGTTTTATTCGCCATACTCGTATGTATACTATATGGAATAAAAACTTCTACATTCCACTAATTTTTTCGGCATTTAACTCAGAAGAAGAATTCTTATGGAAAAACCTATGACTAATTTTAAATATGTCTGTAGTACGAAGTTTGTAATCTTACGTTAAAATTCAATGTAGTGTAGTTTTAGTTGAGTTTTCTTCGTCATAACAAAAATCAAAAGAAAAAAAGAAATATTAGATGTCAACACGTATAAGCTGAGTAATCGTGGAGCTATTGTTGTGGAAATGCCAATAAAACTTTAATTATTGACCCCAAAGAGGTAGTTTAATGGTGTAATACTTGAAGCGGAGACTTATTCATGTATCGAATTTAAATAAGACTTGGAGTCAATTTTCTCGAACCAATTTAAATATACCTTGTGTACATTACCAATGTCCCAGTCGAACCATAATTTTTTGGTACTTTTACTTCATTCCATTTGGTTTTATTTGCCATACTCATATAATATAAAACACTATATACTGTATGGAATAAAAATTTCTAGATATCACTAATTTAATTTTTTGCATTTAACTCAGACAAAGAATTCTTATGGAAAAACCTTTGACTAATTTTAAATATGTGTCAGACACATTGCTGCACCATGAAGTTTGTAGTCTTACGTTAAATTCAATGTAGTGTAGTTTCAGTTGAGTTTCTTCGTCAATGAAAAAAAAAAGAAGATTAGAGGTCAACACTTATAAGTTGAGTAATCATGAATCTATTATTGTGTAAATGCCGAGAAAACTTTGACTAGTTACATGGTTATTGACCTCAAGGAGGTAGTATAGTGGTGGAATGGTTGAAGCATCGGTGTGAGACTTGTTCATGTATCGAGTCTGAATAAGACTTAGAGTCAATTTTCTCAAACCGGTCCAAATATACATTTTGTTTGATTAATTCCAACAAAGAGATGCATATAGACCGCGTTGCCAATTCAACCATTAAAATCTTTTTTCACTCACCAGCACATTCACCCATGATCTTCCTTGAAAAGGAAGAAAGATCCAAAGCCAAAGGCTTTGACTTTTTTCGATTCTTCTCGACACAGCAAGTGCCTGTCGAGCCCATTGATGAATGCTTCTAACCCGAATGGGTGCATTAAAATAACAAAATTTTGGGATGTAAATGTTTTGTTGTTATATTTGAGTAATGAACATTATAATGTCAAAAAAAAGAGGAAAGGATTACACAATCTGATCAGTGCTCCAATAGAATTGTTATTTTTAAATACTTTTACTTTATTTCATTTGATTTTATCTACCATACTCGTCATGATATAAGGGCAACTCTTACTTTATTTCATTTGGTTTTATCTGTCATACTCGTCATGATATTATCCACCGTACTCGTCATGATATAAGGCAACTCCTACTTTATTTCTTTTGGTTTTATCCGTCATACTCGTCATGATATGAGGGCAACTCCAACGGACTTTCTATTTTATTTCATTTGGTTTTATCTGCCATACTCGTCATGATATAAGCGCAACTCAAATAGACTCTATATTTTTTCTTCATAATAGAGAGTGAAATTTGTGACTCTTTACTTTTATAAACTCTTTATCTTAATTTTACTCCAACAAAACTCTCTATTTCTGACTCTCTATTCAATTTCACCAATTTCATAGTCTCTATAATGAATTCATCTACAAGTAAAAATAAAATGTAAGTAAATTAAATTCTACATATTATAATATTGAATTCCAACTTTTAAAGCAGAAAAATAATTTATAATTTAAATTAAGAAAACACACCCAAAGTTATACGTCTTCAAACACTCCCCGGCCGTGTCGTTCTTCTTCTACCTTCAGCTTCCTTTTGTTCTATGTCAACCATTATTTACAATTTTGAGGTGAGTTGTTATTTGTCTTAGACTTCTTTTTCTTCCATTTTTTATTTTCTTCTCGTTTCTTTTCTTGACATCAAATTTTTGTTTTTAGAAATGGTTTAATCCCTAAAGCTTTATTCACAAAACTCTGTTTTTTTGGGGGTGAAACCATATGCTTTGGATGAAGTTTTTGACTTTTGGTAAAGTTGAGAGTGAAATGGTGAGCAGGAAAATTTCTCCAAACTTGGCGAGGCATTGCAGTTGGATGACGAGCCAACAAAAGTTGGCGAGACGAGTGGCGAGTTTGTTGGAGCAAAAAAATGAATTTTGTATTGCTACTTTAGCTAAGAGGAAGAATAACAAGCCTGTTGGACTTGCTCTAAGAGACTATATAATATTATATGGGATAAAAACTTCTAGATGTCACTATTTTTTTTGCATTTAGCTCAGGCAAATGGAAAACCCTTTTGACGTATTGTATAAAAGACTATAATACAATATGAAATAAAAGCTATAGATGTCACTAATTTTTTTTGCATTAAACTCGGACGAAGAATTCTAATGAAAAACCTTTGACTAATTTTAAATATGTGTCAGGCATATTGTTATACCACAAAGTTTGCAATCTTACGTTGAATTCAATGTAGTGGTCTTTGACTAATTTTAAATGTGCAAAGCACATTGCTGCACCATGAAGTTCTACTCAGACGAAGAACTCTTATGGAAAAGTCTTTGACTAATTTTAAATGTGTCGACATATTGTTGCACCACAAAGTTTGCAATCTTACGTTGAATTCAATGTAGTGGCCTTTGACTAATTTTAAATGTGCCAAGCACATTGCTGCACCTGAAGTTTGTAATCTTACGTTGAATTCAATGAAGTGTAGTTTTAAATTAGTTTTTGGTCATAAAAAGAAAAGAAAAAAAGAAAAAAATTAGAGGTCAACATGTATAAGCTGAGTAATCGTGGAGCTATTATTTTGTAAATGCTGAGAAGACTTTGACTAGATACATAATTATTGACCCTAAGTAGGTAGTCTAATGGCGAAATTGTTGAAATGTCGGTATAAGACTTGTTTATGTATCGAGTTTGAATAAGAGATGTATATAAACTGCGTTAAGACTATCTATGAAATAGTTTAATAATGATCAAGGGCTCAGGGCATGACAAATCTAGTCCATATTCTTGAGAGTAAGCTACACAATTTTAATCCAAGGGCTCATAACTTATTTGAGAAATTACCTCTTGGTCGTAGATAGAATCTAAAATCAAATCAAACCATATTTAATTACGTACGGTAAATTCTTTGAACCTCCATTCTATAATAGCAATCTTGTAATTTCAATTACCACGCAGAGCTGCCATGAATATTTATGTCACAAACATCCTATATATATATATTTAAAAAGGCCTTTATAAATTTGGCTCGTGATTTCCCTGAGACAAATTCGCCTTCTCCTATTCTTGTGCTCCTAGCATAAGCCTGGGTAGATAATTGAATTCCAAAGAATAGCCTATTGGGTCATATACTCTTTCTGCTACACTCTGCGACATGTGTATCGAGAAGCTAATATGTGCGCCGACCGACTAGTAAATTTTGCCTTGATCCATCCTATTGCAGGTTTTGTGCTCGATGACCCGCTTGATAATATCCTCAGCCTCTTGGATAGAGACAGTAGAGGGGTTACCTCCCCTCGCTTTGTCCGAATGTAACTGGCTTAACCTCTCTCTCAACAAAAAATATACTCTTTATGTATGTATTATCATGAAGTTTTGAACTCCTTTTGTATGTATTATGATGAAGTTTTGAGTGGGTCTACAACGCCACGGAAGGATCATGTAATATTAGGATACTCTTATATAACTTGTATAGAGTCGAACTTTCATTTTTTCAATTTTATTCTCTGGCTTTGCCTTCATAGAGAAAAAGATTGTGCACTTCTAGAAGGCCACGTGTTGTGAGAGTATCATGCTGGGTTTACGCATTCCTTCTAGGCTCGTCAGGGCCACATTAATAGAGAGACGTTCGAAAAGTTTAATGTTTAAGGTGTCAATCTCCTTTCTTTCTAGATTTTATTAAGACACGTGGCAAATGACTGGACTAGAAGTGCACCACTAGCTGATGCTTATGTACTAAATTAGCATCTCTTTTGAATTGGAATGGACTTCATCTACTATATCATGTTTATGAGACAAATATTCTTCGTAGATCATCATCTTCTCGAGCTATTTTTTAACCTAATTTTTCTCTTATTCGTAGGATAGGAATTAAGTTAATTGATTCAATAATAAAGAGTTACGAACTCACAATTTTCAAGGTAATTTATATCCTAATTGTTAAGTCCAACATAAGTTTACAATTAGCTTAGTTCAATATTGTAAAATATCTCTTATCATATAGTTGGCATACTTTCCTGTAGGTACAGGCCTTCTTCAAACTATTTGTAGAAAATGTCATGCCCCAAAACTTCATAGTGATAAATTCGAGAAGAGACCGCCGCGCACCTAGAAAGACAAGTCCTCCTAAACCCACAAGGCTCGAGTCTCTCGATAACACAAACTATAATCCATTAATAAATAAATAATCTAGAGCTTCTACAGTCTCAAAAATAAATATTAAAACTTTAATTACAATAGAATTCTCCAAATAATAATAATTATTATTATCAACAAATCCACTCGAATCTTTAGCTCTGGTCAAGTGATTTCTAGCCTGGTAAACCCCGATCTAACTTTGTTATCTACAAAGAAAAAATGAAATGAGTGAGCGGAACAATGCTCAATAAGTAGATCTACCCCGAAAAAAGCCAAGGTTCAAAGATCAATAAAATAACAAAATAATCATGAAATCGTGACTGCTTAATAGCAGCGCGATCATAAGTTCAGATTCACAATTCAAAACAATCGATAACAGCAGTCGATAACAAGAGACGGTTAATTAACTCCCGCCGCATAGGATTCGATACACAGCTTGTATAGTTTGTAGGACCTGAATCAAAAACTCAAATTTGACTTATCAGAAGGATCAATAAAGATAACTGAACAAGAATCAGGAACGAATGACAGAATAACAAACTGAACGATATTTGCAGAACAACAAATGGGGTAAATCAAAAGGAAAGGTAAACTACTTACAGATAATAAATCCTTCAAGACGAAACATCAAAATCAAATTCATAATATTTAACAAATATTTTTAATCTGTAAAGAATGTCTAAACATAACTGATAGGTTGTCAAACATATTATCTCCTACTTGGATCTCAATGAAATGAAACAATCTCATTTTGGTTCCTATTTTTGATTCCCGCATTGCTAAACTCCTTTCATATATAGTAGTAGAGTTTTAATATAATCATGGTAGATAAACATAATGATAGAAACTTTATAATAAAAAGTTTGTGTAATAAGTAGTTGAAGTGGAGAAAAATGTGCAATTGCCAAAAACAAATAAACTTTGGACCAATATTTGTTATCTTTTGTTATTTAAATAGATCTCATATGACTTTGTTGGCTCCTTTAATAGGATATCACGTGCCCAACTTGATTCAAAAGGTTAAAAAACAATATTTAATATAAGCAAAGAATTTGCAATTTAATATAACTATTAAAAGAGAATCAATATTAAAATCTTAATTTTGTACAATAGCCTTATAGACCATGCTTTCTTATTTTGGATCATGGTCATGTTCTTTTTTTTTTGCCATTAAAATTTGGGGTCGTTACAGATAAGCACACAGTTGTCCAGGATAATCTTTTGTAACTGAAATATGCTTCATCATGTGTATTTAAAGAATGAATGAGAAGATGAGAATTGTTCGAGGAAATCAATTCTTACATATCATTGAGCTGAGTTATTTTTTTTCACTCGACCCATATGGCTTTTTCCACTTCTTCCGCTGATGTTGCGCAACCCACCTCTGCATCTCTACCCACCCTTGATCGAATTCACCAAGATATCTCTCTCTCAAGCTTGGCAGCGACAATCTTGGCTTCATTGACGACACTCTTTTCAAGCCAATAACACCTCCTGATCAAGTGGCAAAATGGGTTCTTCTGGACCAAATGGTCCTTGGCTGGTTGCTGGTATCACTCTCTGATTCCGTGCTTTATCAAGTTGTTGATAAATTCACGGCTCGGGACTTTTGCAAAACTCTCGAAACTTTTTATGGTACTCACTCTCGTTCTCACATTCAACAGCTCAAAACTGAGTTGCAATTCTTCAAAAAGTCTCTCTATCTATTCATGCCTATATTCAACAAGCCAAATCTCTTTCTCTGGCTCTCACTAGTGTTGGCAAGCCTGTCGAAGAAGATGATCTGATTTTGTGGACTTTAAAGGGACTCGACTCTGAGTTTGATCTGATCGTGGCAGCGATTAACTCGTGCCCCACTTGTCTAACTTTTCTGTAAGTGTGTGGCCTGCTGCTTGACTACGAACTTCGATTAGCCTCTTCTGCATCCGTAGTTGATAAATCAGTAGCTTTCTTATCTCCAGCTGCGCGTTACTCCACTTCTTCTCATAACTCAAATTCTATTTCCAATCAACCATCTCCTCCCACGCATCAATCTGGGCCTAATTCCAGCTCGGGTAGACGTGGACGCGGTGGATGTAGCTCTAACAAGGGCCGTGGTCGAAGCAATTCTTTGTCCTCTCAAGTTGTGTGTTATCGCTGTGGTCATCCCTACCACAAGGCGAATACTTGTTGGGCTCCAGATGATGTGTGACTATAATTGCATTTTCATTTTTAACTCTTCTGGTTATTGCATTAAGGATGTAACGACAGAAAAAATTCTACACCAGGGGACACTAATAATGGATTATGCAGCCTATCCCAACCTATGAAGCAGTCTCTTTTGGTTAATAAAGTTAGTTCGAAGATCTGGCATGCACGTTTGGGCCATCCCTCTGCTCGACGGCTTAATGATATTCTCCCTATATCTTCTCAGATTTTAGATCATGAATTTTGCAGAAGCTGTTGGCAAGTGTCATCAACTGCTTTTTGAGAATAAAATCAACGGTCTTCCCACATCGATTATTCATCACATCTATTTCCGCTTTATATTAACTTGCCCAAGTCTACCAGCCTGTAGTTTATGATCTTGGAAGTACAAGGAAGGGAAGGTCTGTTCACTCGAACGGATCTTTCTTTCCTCATAACTTTTTGATTTTTAGTTTCTTTTTCCTAAAGAGCCAAAGAAGAAAAAACCCCTGCAAACCCACAAACCCAGCTGCCTTGTCCTCTTGTACCACCTACTTCACCTCCACAGTCCTCTCAACCTGCACGTCTACTCCAACCACATCACTTCACTCAAACTATGATAATCCTACTCCAATTACACCACCTCATCTAGCTGAAATTAATCCTATTTCTCCTCAAAATGTAGACGCCACAACTGCACAAACTCAACCTAGCTACCCGTGTGCACCACATGATAACTAGCAACATGGACAGCACACAGAAACCTCGAGTTCTCTTTTCTACCCGCTACCCTTTCCCTCGGTGTCTCTTAGCCACACTACCCACTCCCTACCTCCTGAACCAACTTGCTACAGACAAGCTGCGAAAGACTCGAATTAAGTCTCTCATTAAAAACAAGATATGGTCTCATTAAAAAAAGAGGAAAGGATTACACTATCTGATCAGTGCTCCCAATAGAATTGTTATTTTTAAATACTTTTACTTTATTTCATTTGAATTCAATGAAGTGTAGTTTTAAATTAGTTTTTGGTCATAAAAAGAAAAGCAAAAAAGAAAAAAATTAGAGGTCAAACATGTATAAGTTGAGTAATCGTGGAGCTATTATTTTATAAATGCCGAGAAGACTTTGACTACATACATAATTATTGACCCTAAGGAGGTAGTCTAATGGCGAAATTGTTGAAATGTCGGTATAAGACTTGTTTATGTATCTAGTTTGAATAAGAGATGTATATAAACTGCGTTGAAACTATCTATGAAATAGTTTAATAATGATCAAGGGCTCACGGCGTGACAAATCTAGTCCATATTCTTGAGAGTGAGCTACACAATTTTAATCCAAGGGCTCATAACTTATTTGAGAAATTACCTCTTGGTCGTAGATAAAATCTAAAATCAAATCAAACCACATTTAATTACATACGGTAAATTCTTTTAATAGCAATCTTGTAATTTCAATTACCACGCAGAGCTGAGACGAATATTTATATCACCAACATCCTATATATATATATATATTTAAAAAGGCCTTTATCACGGGTAATTCATTCTCTTCAATTCCTAGTTTTATTACTGTTATTTCTAATGCCTTTGACATGAAGGATTTGGGAAAATTGCATTATTTTCTTAGGAATGGAGGTTCACTTTGATAACAGAAGTCTCACTTTAACTCAAACCAAATACTCTATTCAACTACTTCGTGAATTCGGCCTCGATGGTTTTAAGCCAATATCGACACCAATGGCAGGTTCTTGATTGCATCCCGATGAAGGTGATTTATTACAAGACCCAACTGATTTTCGTTGTCTAGTAGGGGCATTGCAATATCTAACCATGACACGTCCAGATATTTGTTACGCCGTGAACTCTATATGTCAATTTATGCATTCGCCACGCACGCTGAATCATATGAATCTCGGCAAGTTTATGACAATCATATGAATCTCATAAATGTTAATGACATAAGGTATGATGTGTGATAAAATTATTTTTACAAAAACATAGTTTGTGTTATAGAAGAACTGAGAAAAGTTATTATGAAAGACCCCAATACAGTAAAGAATACAATAAACAACTAACAAAGAACAAAACACAAGGCACCCTATACCAAATCATAGATCAATATGAGTCGGAGAGAGAAGCGATATTACAAGAATTTATGAGAAAGATTAATCATGAAAACAAAACAAATCGGAGAACTAATAGAAGGGTCCAGCTAGATAGTAAGATTGGACCATCCAAGAACTTAATAAAAGAAATTCAATTGAGTCGACGACTACATGGGAACTCAGGAAGCTGAGACATACACAATAAACGGAATGGAAGCGAGACTAAATTACAAAGCTAAATTATATGGGATATAAGAATGTAATCGTAACTAAAATTTACCAAACACAAGCTTATTCACAAGGATATGGAAACGCAATAAAGGGTGAAGTAAGTTTTATGGATGAAGGATACAACCAAAAATTAACATAAAGAATCGATCATATGGTATGGAGATGCAAACAGAGTGGCCAAAACGGGACACATAACTACCCACAAGGAGAGGTATACACATATGATAATTTATACAAGAGATAACTGAAAATAGCATAAAAGAATTATTCACAACGACGTCCATATCTATATAAAAGGAAGAGGTGTAGCCACCACAAAGTACAGGGCTAATCATAGAGCATCGTATGACATAACCAGGAATAAAATATAAGGCTAGTCATATGAACACATAAACAAAAGGCCAAAGCGAAAGATCTTATATAACATATGAAGCTACAAATGATATAGTTGAATCAAGAACGAGGTCAAACACAAGGACACAAAAACGGCTTCATCATGCATAAGATGAATAGACAACCATAAGCTACGACTGTATTTACCCGTGCAACGCCGGTCAAAAAGTGAGTTCCACCACACAAAACACAAGGTGAGTACTAAACCTCCATCACCAGGCGATAAGTGCATGTCTCACACATATACATAAATACGTAGCTTACGATTATGAACAAATGATAAAACAAACAAATGTACAAGTATATACACATATCACTTAACGAAGTGGAGTGGGATAAGCTTCCAAAGCAAGAGTATCGTAAGAAAATATGACCGTAGTGTTAATTGGATAGAATCCAAGTCAATACCCAATACCTAATGGATATCAATCTTTAGAAAATAAGCAAACAGGGTAACTGAAACTAAGCACAAGGCTAAACAAATATAGACTCACTTCCGAGTAGTCTAAATGGGGTAGCTATACTCAAGAGTTCACTTAAGACTGGGTTCAACTCACGTTATTTACACATTAAAAAAGGGGAGGGGAATACTAAAAGAGGTTTCATGTTCACTAAAAAGAGGTATCTTGTTCACTGACGGCAGAGCACACGAAAGGAAGTTAAGAAATTCTTTAAACACAGGAAACTCAACTCAACTCAAAGAATCCAGACTCTCAAAACATGCTAAAGGTAGACGGAGAGGAGAGACAATCATACAATTTGAAGACACTAATAAGAATACCTATATCAGTCCGAGGGTATAAGACCTATATAAAACACAAGATAAACTTTAACCCACGGTGCTAATCGTTGAGAAGATCTATGAGCATAGACTACAAAATGAGAATTTACACAATGCTTAGGGCCACAGAGAAGACTTAATAAGAAAGGACCTCAAAAAAGAAGTTGGCAAGGAGTTAGACAATGGAATATCAGAAAAATTGACACATAGGGAGAACACTAAAATAATCATTGAGAGAAGTCACTTGAATTCAAAGTCTTAAAGTTGGCACGGAGTTAGACAATGGAATATCTAGTTTTGTGGACTTCTAAAACCTGGTTGAGCTTGTTCTTCCAGACCCGGGAATGGTATTTGGGATCTCTGTGTTTGATCCAAAATGGTTAATTTATATTATTAATAACAAACCACATCGTTAATGTATGGTGGACTAGTGATCTGAAAATTATATATATACACGAAGGACTTAGAAGCAGGGTCAAATTTAGAATCTTTTCTCAATAAGAGATATAATACAATTTCAGTGAGGATTGGCTAAATTTTTAACTAAAAATATACATATATGTGTATATACATATATATGTATGTATATATATTTCAAAGTGCTGTCTGGTCAAAACAGTTGCATTGTTATGCTTAATCAACCTCTAGAAATTGACAAACACACAGCATATACATATATAAATATTTCAAAGTCCTCTAAGTAACACTCGAGCTTGCTGGTCAAAATAGTAGCATTTGTATACTTAATCAAATTTTAAAACTGGCTTAATCAAATTCTAAAATTGACACAGACTCACACATACAACATAAGTATACTTAATCAACTTATAAAAATTGACACACATTCTACATACTAAAAATTGACACACACACACGCACAAACAACATGCACACACAGACACATCTATATATACATATATTTCCAAGTGAGGAAATACTCAAGCTCGCTAGCCAAATTTGGTAAAACAATAGCATTTGTATAGTGTATACTCAGTGTACTTTTCACCTACTATGAGGTAAAGAATTGCAAAATTGATACATACATACATACGTACGTACATACATAAATATATACATATATATAAAGATACACACACACACTGACACACCACACAACACACACACATTGACGACGTATAAATAGAGAGGGTCGAGTGAGAGGTCTAGCATCAGAGATCGGATTGAAGATCGCAGCGGCTTCACATATTGATCCAATTATTAATAATGATAATAATAATAATAATAATATCAGAAATGCATCATTTGTGGCCATTTTCTGAAATTAAAAATAAAAATAAAAACAAAAAAACGACGAAATAAATGAGAAAAAATAATTTATTTTGATCAATCTAAGTTTGAGATCGTACGGAAAATGTGATGCTGTAAGTTTTCGAGCGAGTCTGGGCCACTGTGATTGACTGCTCTGTGGAAGCAGTGAGGGAGAATATTGGGCCTTGACTTGGGACCAATACACAAAGAGAGAGTGAAAAGAACACGTTTGGCCCATGAAAATTATGAATATTTTTTGGGAAATTACAACGATAGAGTAACTAGAGCCCAGGAGCCCACTAATTATGTGTGAGTTCTTCCAGCTACTATTTTCTATAACTGAAAACTTTATAAATTGGATTAAAGTTGTAAATAGGGTCAGCACTTTTTACATGAGTATACAAAAAATAAGAAAGTTATACCTAAAAATTGGGTGAAACGGTCATATAGTAATATATTATAATTAAATATTTCAACTTTGAATCACGGCTTCAGTTTTTATTATTAAAAAAATAAATAAATTAACAAACTTATATACAAAAATAAGGGTATTAGCTCTACAAAATTCTATAGTGCTAAAAATGTTAAATGTGAATATAACTTTTTGTTTTTCTATTTTCTTTTTTTTTCGTTATTGTGAATACACTTAATTTGATATTGCTAATTATTTTCACAAGCAATCTGATGTATAAATGCCAAACAGTGTTTTGACTTTTGCCCATATGTAAAAGTTTTAGAAACATTAGTTTACTGCTAAAGGAAAAGCCCATTTTATTTGAATATCATTTGATATTCATTTTCATTCTTATAGTTACGAAAATACGTCATCGAACAATTCAGTTAAGAAAATAAGTAAAACACTTCTCTAATTTCGTTCTTTTACATTCTTAATTTTGCTTTGCTTTCTTTCCTTCTTGCTTAACAATGTCAAAAAGTGATAGAGGTGATAGAGGAAGTAGTCAACAACCGTCGACTTCGGCTGGTCACGGTGGCGACGAAAGAATAAGAAGACATGGTCATGGTGCTGGTGATGGAGGTAACTGCGGCTGTGAATCTATGGCGAGGATTGTCGTTGAGCCGTAAGATGGAGGTGACATTTTGTCACGCCCTTGGCCTATCTTAAGCGCTACGTGCGGCATTTACACACTTCTTGCAATACAAAAGTTGCTAAGTCAGCCAAAAAAAAAACCAACAAAATGTGAAATAAGAAACTTGCAAAATGAAAACAAGAAAAATAGAAGACAGAGTTTGAAAGACTATAGTTTATTACTTGTGAATGCTACAACTCTCTTGTGTGTCTTATACAATGCAAGCTACACTATTTATAGATCATTCTAGGCTAATGAATTGCTAAGATCATGCCAATTTAACGACTATGATACATTCTCTACAAGATTCACCATCAATCAAGGGATGCATTTTATTTTTCCATATGTTCTATTCCATCTAGTTTCAAATAATAATGCCTAATTTTTTTTTCTTTACTATTTTGTAGGTGGTCAAAGCCACTGATTACAACATTGATCATATTACCAACCAGGAATTTGGAATCCGTTTGGTATATGAACTAACTTCTGTTAAAGCACGGGTTCTTCCACCTCTTTTGGCAAGTGTTCAGTTCAATTTGTTTTATGTAATTAGACTGTTATCAGCTTAATGATTTTAATGTGATTTTTCACTAACGGTTTTCCAGCTCACGTATTATGAGACAGGGCAGAACCCAATTTAGGACGATGAAACATGAAAAACAAGGGTGACTTGCTTTTTCTTTTGTTTGTGTCTGTTGTCTTTTCTGTTTTTGAGCATTTTAATTTGAGTCTTGGTCTAATTGTTTTTATGGTCAGAATTTACTTCAATTTTCTTATAAGTGTTGGGCACAACTATTTTCCTATTCTTTTTTGGAATAATCTAGATTTACCAATACCCAATTTATTTTCTTAATTTTTACAAGCAATCAATAAGTTTATCCTTTCTTTAGAAACTGCTTAATGGCACAAAGGTGGAGTTCTGCGTTAGTTTCTAGGTGTCTGATCGTCGTTCAGTCCAAGTCCAACTCTGTCAGGATATAATTGAAACGTGTTGCAATTTAGGAATAGTAACGTTATTTTATATGTATATTACATTTCCGTAAATAAAATAGATTTGGTCACATTGTGTGATGTTTGACATGCATTCAATCATACGCCGGTGGTGGAAATACATCAAACTAATCCAAATAACATTGAGAGGACACTTGTTAATATTAAAAGGGAATCAGAAGAAAACATTGAAAGAATGGGATTTGATTTCTCTTAGCATGATTGCCTTAGTTTTTTTTTAATTGCTAACAAACTTGCTTGACCACCTATGTAGTGCCACGGGCTTATTATGCTAATTTCACTACAAAAAAGGTGATAATTAGTGGCGGTTCTTTTAGCTATTAGCGGTGGTTTTAAACCGTCGCTAAATGATACACGGCGGTTCTATAAACTATCACAAGTTTGTGCATCGCGAATAGAAACCACGGCGGTTTGGCCAACCACCACAAAAAAAATATTTTCCCGACGGTTCAAGAACCGCTGTTAATTGTTTTAGCGGCGGTTAAAGAACCGCCGCCTATAGTCGAACAGTTTTTAAAAAATTATAGGCGGCGTTTTTTAAAACGCCGCCTATGCTGAAATTGTTTTTGAAAAATAATTATATTAACTTATAGGCAAGCACCAAGCAAAAGAAAACAATAATAATTGAATATGCATCAGTTTTTGTAACTGCCATTATAATAACAAAACAAAAAATTGAAATTAGAAAGATTGCATGCAAACTTCAAATTCCAGATGAGATACGTATACCAATATCATGCACAATGATATAATTACAAATGTTTAACTCTTTCCATGTCTCCATTATAGTGATTGGAGGACAACTCAACAATAAGCAATTGACAATATAATTCTTAAACTTCATAGTTATTGTAGACTGAGAAGAATAGCTCAATCACTGCTGCTCCTTTTACTGCAAAATATGACAATTAAAAATTTATTTGTTTCAGCAATTTGCAAAAGAATGAAATAAAAATTACTATAAAAAGTTGGATTTCATAAAAAGAGATCAAGCATATAGACCTGTTGGATTTCAGATATACTTAAAGTATCAACTTCTAATTTATTTGATGCCAAAATGATTCTAAAAAACTATATGTTGAACTATTTAAGTTAATTAAGCTACCTAGCATGACAAAAAATGTTGAATTCAGTGTTCAAAAAGAAAGCAGAAACTAGAGCATGGAGATACATCTTACTCATAGTCCATTATTCTGACAACTGGCGGGTCCACATCTAGAGATAATATTACCTGCAAAAATAAGAGAAAAGCAAATCAAGTAAACAATTTACAATAGAAAAAGAAATAGAATAACATAGTTAGATACGGATGCTTTCACACTTAAGCATATAAATTAGTTCTATTAAAATATTATAAGTTTAATCATACTATAATTCTATCTCCTTCTTTTATCTTTTCCTTGCCTTTATACTATCTTCTCCAATCTTTTCCTAGTTGTTTCGTCTCTATTGCAGGACCTAATCAAGGAAAAGGAAATACACTACTTAACATAGTTGACTAAACTCACTCAAGCTACCAGCACATACTACACGATGCACACACTAGCACATACATATCATTTGTTACAAGCATTATTACTAACATATGCCCAGCACCAAAGATCTCTGCCATCATTATCAGTCATCCTCTACTCCCTTATAATACTAACACCACGCAATCCATTCGCTCAAACACAATACATGTATATATGTATATATCACCCACACCTAACCCCTAAACCCTATAGCACAATAATTAATTACATATATAGCTTATGCAAACACACACAAGCGGCTAACACTCACACACATATGTATGGCTGGTTCACACACATGGCTATATATCTCAAGAACACATCATTGTACAAGATCCTTTGCTTTACCAACACTTGTAAACACAATAAACGCATAACCATAGCCAATCTTCACCACCGTGCATAGGAGCCACAAGTCTTAGGCCAAACCAGTAGAACAAAATCCCCTACTTACTCCATACTAGTCAATACAAAGGCATTTCATTTAACTTATGTGATATATAAATATATGAAAGTAATTTATATGTATAACCCATAAGTAATTTATCCTAAATAACTCTTACTAGATAAAGATTCAATCTTCCATATTTTCATTCAAATTGGATTGGCTCAAATCCTGTTAACAAAATAAAAGAAAAGTAACAAGGCTCATGAAAATTTTTGTATTCAACTTAATCAACCAAAAGATCACCAAAAGGGTAATGAAAGGGGCCATAAGACTGGATTATGGACCAAAAAGTAGAGAGATCAAAATAGAGCATTCAAGATAAAACTGTCATCCTCATCCTAAAACACATAATGAGTTTACTATAAAGATACATCCAACAGAAATCAAATCAGCTTCCCACAAACTCCAAAACCTGCCTAATGACTAATGAGATGTGAAATACGAATTGCAAAAGGTGAAGAAATAATGAAAGGCAATAAAAAGCTTCGAGTACCTGAAGGTGGAATACAAAGGACTAATCACTTTGTTTAAGATGTTCCTATAAAACAAGCAGATTGTTAACAAGCCAAGATATTTCATATATTACATGAAATGCAACGAAAAAGTGAAGGTGTGGTGCTCATATGCCCTATTAGTTGTTTCCATAAAACGAATAAAAGAAGAAGGGTAAAAGAAATGTAAACTAGTTTTCGAGCTTTATAATCAACTTATCAAAATCAAGAGATACATAAGATAGCCTTTAATTTGAAAGTATAGGATTCAAAGAAAAATGAATCTCTAAAAGCGTGATAATCAAACAAATGGAAATCTTATTTCAAACCTCCAAGAAGTATCATCAAGATATACTAACCTATCCAACTCATTATCTCCAGTGATGATATTACCCCATGCATTTTGCTCCAACATCTACGTCATGTACAACAAAAGAATAGGATTGAGAAGAAAACTTTGGTAACTATCATTATGACTCAAAAGTTATGGTTATAGGAGGATTTACCTACCAGTTATATGTTCTTGATCATAGAACTCTTAGCCAAAAGGTTCCTTGGCAATTTCATCAATTCAGCCTATAAAGATACACATTCAAACTGACTACAATTTTGATTTATACCTTTGGATACAAATGGAATGCCTAAAATCAAAGCTATTAATGTTTTATTATGATTATAAGAACTTCAGTCTCCATAAATTTTCTCAACCAGCGAACTGAATCTACTAACAGTCTTTTTAGAGGAAGAATAAAAACACACCCTCATCCAACCACACATGAAAATTTCAGAGCGTGGCACCATAAGAGAAACTCTAGCAGCCAATGAACATACAAGATGTCTTTCTAGCTATTATATTTGCATAGAAGGCCATGAATGTTTATCCACATATTCACACTAAACTAAATACATGTTAGTTTCAGGAAGTAAAGCTTTGAAATTAACTTTGCTTTACTAGTTCGACATCAACTCTTTGGTTCAATTAGTGCACTAAATGTTAGACCAGAGAGGAACTGGAGGAAAGAAGCCTAATCCACAAATTATCTCATGTGAAACCACTAAGCCAAAGGGTTGATCTTCAATTAGGGTATCAGGTTCTAACCAATCGACTTGCCAAAACCTATCCCCAACATCTTGTATCCAAATTATTGTCAGTTCTTAACTCATATTTACATTGGCTTCAGCTAAAACAATTCAGTTCTCCCTCATCAATGCAATCTTCTGGGTCTACTTCAACAACATAAATTCAACTCGGTCCTACCCATCCTACCACTACATTGTGTCTAGCAAAACCGAAAACTAGTCAAGAATCTGAGCTCTAATCTGAGACTTTCTACTAGCATAACCATCAAACAAATCCTCCACAGATTCCATAACCCAAAATAAGCAAAAGTACAATCTTTTCCATTCTTTCCTTACAGTAGACCTCATAGCTTTACCACTATACAATAACTTAATAATAGATTTCAATTACTCTTACCAAAATCTTCAATAACTGAAAGAAAAAATAAAATAAAGTCAATTTATTCAAAATTGATAGTAAGAATCCACAAAACCCTGACTTTAAAATCAAGAAATTCAACTCTAATCCATCCCTAATTCACTAACTTTCGGGTAAAAATTTGAACACAAAATTCAAAAAAATAACTTATGTGTGTGTAAAATCAACTCAAATCAGTGCTAATTCACCAATTCTCAATTAAGAAATTTTGAACACAATATTCAACAAATGGCTTACCTGTACAGATACACACATATATCGCATATATACATCAATATAGACACATGCAGATATATATTGTGTGTGTATAATAGAGGAAGAGGTTAGGGTTTAGAGAAATGACGATTCAGACATTGACAATCAAGGAAAAAATTGATAACTAGACGTGGAGGCGAACGTTGTCGAAAAGCCATGTTTTCTTGCGCCGGATTATTGCCGTCAGAAGGCCATGTCTTCTTTTGCTGGATTAATGTTGTCATCGCGTGAGAGGGAAGAGGGAGAGATGAGAAGTGTTGGTGCCGCAAGAAGTGATTTACTAATAATGAGTTTACTAATATTCGAAAATACCACTTTTAGCGGTGGTTTCTGTGAATTAAAGATTATGGACAATGTCAAAGATGTTATGTTATTCTGCTGAGACCCTTCTTTTCTTTCGAAATGCAACAAAAAAATTGTTGAATTCAGTTGTCATGATAGATAACAATTGAAAATATCTTCCTCTCGTGTTTGTCATTATTTATATGATCCTCAAATTATATGTTATAACATCCACGAGAAAAAAATCTTGTATCCACGGTTTAAATTGATATATTTTTGGCCATCATTAGTTTGGTGCATCAATATGAACCTCCATGCAATTTTTATTTGCAATAATAATGTACATTTGGCATTTATTAATCCTACACTTTGTTGGGGGAATCTCATAGAGATGAAATGGGTAGAATGCTACTCTTCCAGCAAAAACCAAACTTGGTTGGCTAATTACTAGCTCATTTATATTTTCTTTCTTCGGCTAAACCTCCCTTTCACTATAAGAAAAATAGATGCGGATAATAGATTTAATTAGCGACATAACATTTTTCTATTGCAAAATTAGCAACCTCATAGAAGGGGGGTTATAATATATAATCAATGCGAGATTAATTAATATATTTTTTGGTGGATTCAGAATATCTTTTTAGTGGGGATTATAATATATAATTAATGTGAGATTAATTAATATGTGAGACTGAAAATATCTTAAAAATATAGTTATAGTTTTAAAAAAATTGGGATAATTGGATCATGCAAGTTCATGCCACTACGCAGAAAATGCTCCTATTATGTGATGGACTGATTATATCTTCGTCAATATAGTCTCCCTCTTAAAGTTATTGATAAGAAACATAAGTTCCACTTTAAAATCAATTAATATTAGGCGAAATAATCTAAAATCTTGTATACTGATCAATGGAAACTAATATGATTATATTTTCTAGCTTAATATTATACGTACTCTTCTTGTTTCTTCATTTTGTTCAGAAAAAATTTGAGGCAAAGCTGCTCTCACTACGTTATGATATTATAGTAAAAAACATGAGATTCATCATAAAGTTATGTGGTATTATCAAGAATAGCTTAAGATCTCATATATGGGTCTTAAAATCTTGATTTATCCACGCGAAATAATTATATTCTCTAACCGTTGAGTTCTGGGATTAATACATGCCGTAATGAAAGAACGTGCAAGGTTTATGAGAAATTCTATAGCTTTGTCATAGTAGGCCAAATTTGCTTGTTTTATAGAAGGCCGAGGTACCTAACGATGACACTTTCCCCAAAGCATGCAAAAAGGGGGTAAAAAAATTAGTTCTTGAGAAATATAATAAATCTCAAATAAGTTCCTATAAATTTAAAATTTTCTCCACAAGTCTCTGCACAATAATTTTTTTTTTTGTGATTTTGGATGATAAATGGAAAAAAAAGAAGCACTAAAGTGTCTTTCTGGCCCTTAAAATGTAATGTGAATTAGCAAATTTGTTATCCATGCAAATTTCCATTGCTTCATACAACAATAAGGCGAGAATGAATTTTGACTATAAAAGAATTAGTTTGATTGTTTGCTTCTAGGTTAAAAAAAAAAAGATTACATTAGTTCAATCACATTCCAACGAACAAATTAAGAATTAATTAAAAAGAAAGGTCCAAAAAATAGTTGGACAATGGTCAAATTTCAAGGACAAAAATGACATTTTAGTGGGTATTTATTTTTGCCATAAAAAATTACAAAAGGAAAATAAAGTATAGGGACTTAGGAGAGATTTTCAAATTCAAATGGACCTATTTAAAATTTATCATACTTTTTAGAGACTAAAATGACTTTTTTCCCACGGAAAAATACATGTTCTTTGGGTATATTTATTGGTCTTTGGCTTTACTCATGTTAGGACCATCCTTATTTACAAATAGTATTTCGTAATTTAAAAAATCAATAAAAGTTGCTAAAATAAGTTTTTTAAGAATATGAAAATATAAAAAAATGATAAAAACTAAATTTGTGGGCCAGGATGTTGCGACAACTTGTCTTTACTTATATACAAAACAAATTAAAAAGAAAAAAATTAATTTAATGTTAGATATTTTAATGGAATTACAAAAAAAAAATTAAAAAGAAAGTATTTTGTTGTGACATGATGACAGTACTCTAATATTATTTTATATAATTACACAACATATTAAAATAATTTTAGAAAATGAAAAAAGTTATTCTGTCACCATGTCATCGCCAATTAGCAATGTCATGGCAACAATTGATTTAATTATTTTTTAAAAAAAGTTCTAAATATTTTAAACAAATTAAAATTTTAAAAAAATAAAAAAGAGTATTTTGCTGCCACATCGTCACCAATTGGCGAGGATATGGTAACAAAATGTTTTAATTATTTTATAATAATTACAAAACAAATTTTTAAAAAAAATTTAAAAAAGTTGTTTTATCGCCATGGCATCGCTAGTTAGTGACGACATGGCAACATATGCTTTAATTGTTTTTTAAAAAATAAGTTTTGATTACATAAACAAATTAAAAAATTTAAAAACGAAAAAAGGGGTATTTTGTCGCCATGTCTTCGCCAATTGGCAACGACATGGCGACAAAAAGTTTTAATTATTTTAAAATAATTACAAAAATAAAATTTTAAAAAATGGGAAAAAAAAGTTTTCATAGCTTTGGTATTTTACACCTTAATTTTCACGATACCTTATAGGTTAAAGCACGCTATTCTAAAAAAACTTTTCTTTTAAAAAGATATTTGTATCTAATCAGAAATCAATAAATTTCGGCAACATTTTCTTCAAATAGTTTACATTCAAGCAAATGACAAGACAAGGAAAATAATCATAATTTCTCTCCTTTTTCATAACATATATGGACTTCAAATCCTTTGACTTGTGTTTTTCACATTTAAGTATTCCAATGAATTCATTTAACGATTCGTTTTAAATAGAATTTTGAAATTTTTTTAGGAAAGAACTATATTTGTCAAAGTACTATAATGACTCTTTCATTACTCAATTATTTCCCCAGGCCTTCAAGTCATTGTACATGCAGATCTTCCAATTATTCATTGAAATGAGACACTGCATTCAAATTTGCTCAAGATCAAACTCATGAGTAATCTAAGAATGGGTTATTTTTCTTACGAATTGAGAGATTATGATTCGAATCTCATATGATTGAAAATCAATTAAGGGTGAGGGATAAAGAAAAAAAATAAAGAATTTACTCAAATGTGATTGAAATATCTTGAAAACTAAATATTCTTTTTATTATTTCTTCAATCAAATTTGAGGGGATTCTTAGTTTGTTTATATATTTTTTTTTTATTAAAAGACTAACTACAAAACCACAAGTAGAATAGATTCATACTTTGTAGAGAATTCACGCGTACAAGAAATATTAGATTCACATAGAGTTAGAAAGGTAAGGTGGGTTGATTAACAATTTATAAATAGATGAAAAACAAACAAGAAAAAAGTATTTGGTCCTCTTATAAGAAAGTAGTTTATAAGTAAATATTATGAATTAAACGATAATTTTAAATTAATTATTTCAAACCAGTTCAAGCAATTATTTTTATTGTTGTTTGGATTGAGGGGAATGGGGTGAAAGGGACGTAAGGGGAGAGATTAAAAAAAAAATTCTTTTATACCAAATCAATTAAAAGCGAAACTTTAAAATAATAAAAAGTATTAACTACTTGACCTCCAAAAAATGATACCACCTGAATTATTACTAGACCATAACCATAGAGGCAAGTAGAATTAACACTTACCTTTCTAACTTATTTACATTTTTTTATGCGAGTACAAAATTATTGGTCCTACACATCTTAGCATGTGGCACATGTAAGATCAACCACTAATATGATTCCATTTTCTTTGCTCAATCATGCAAAATGGGGATGATTTCACATAAACCCATGTGGTGGCACGTAATACCCATATCATTTTAGATCACAAGATGCATATATATATATATATATATATATTCTTTAACTCAATTGTTTTTAATATACACCCCCTTCTCTCTCTCTCTCTCTCTAATAATGGGGAGGCAAGACCTCATCAAGGAAGTTGCTAGTTCACGTGGCCCCCTTACATTACTCACACCATTCTTGATATGTTCATCCAGTCTCCATTTTCTCCCTTTAGCCACTTATCACTCGAATAAATAGCTTTTCTTTTGCTAATTTTTATTTTTTTATGTATTAATCTCATATTCATCGGGATTTGATCTTTTTTTAATTTTAATGCATAACAGAAATTTTGTACATCAAACTGTCCTTTGTATAGTAACTTTATGTCGTTTAACTAAATTATTATACATCATCCTTCCACATTGAAGCACCCCACTTTATTTCCAAACAATCTTTAATTATGTGTAACCGATCGTTTCTAGTCTCTCATTAAGAAATAGAAAGAGGATAGTTGAGCTTGTTTCATTAGCAAGTTGAGCACAGATCGTACGTACATCTAGAACTAAAGCTCTTAACATTATATTGATTACATTTCCACATTATGACAAACGAATAATAAAATTAACCATTGTGTTTAGGTCTTAATCTTATGCTATTGAGGGCTCCACCATTGAGAATGAGTAGTCTTGACCATAATTCATGAATATTTATCATTCTTGGAAGCTACCTTTGATCAGAAGGGAACTAAAAGTTTTAATAAATAAATAAATAAGAGATCTAAATCATTTGACCACACACTTTCTTGTCACAATATACAGTAACATAAAGGAGCTTTTAAGACTAACTTATAGTAAAATATATGCTTATGGGCTGCTTTTCATAAGAAACATAAGAAAAAAAGTACAAGATGAATTCTAAATACATTTTTGCTCTATTATTTACTATTTCATGTATTCCTTAATAATATATATGGTATGGGAGGGGAAAAGAGAGATGGAAAAAGAAAAAGAAAAAAAAAAGCTGAAAAGGAGGAGGAACTTTAAGAATAATGCAGAAAGCAACTTTTTGTAGTCATGGAGACAGTTTTTTAGATGGTAAATCAAGTTTTATGACATTTAGTAGATCGAGTTGGTTATATGAATTTGACAAAATCTTTTAATAAAATTAAGTTTTAACCTTGACTGTCAACTAATTTGTTACGCCCCTTGCTGCACCCCTTGCTGCAACAAGTGCTGTGAAATTAATTGGCTTTTGTTTTGCCAAAATTATGCTTTGACTTAATTCAATTCAAATTTAATTATGGTATATATAGATATGTTTGGAGAATTATGATTGACAAGTTTACCATATTTATAAGAGAATTGAAAAGGCAAATTGACATCTACATTAAAGGTGATTGAAGTTTTCTTTTTCAAGAAATGAAGGTTGCCTTATTTAAAGAATTGATTGGAGACAAAGTCTTTCCATACAACTCAAGGCCCAAACACGGATTACCTTGTGGAGGTTTAGGCAACTAATTCAACATATATACAGGGCCTCACATGACTGAAAAATGTGGAGAAAAAGAGCTGAAAACGAGGATTTATTTGAATATTTTCGAGCTGTCAGGTTTTGCTGCAGCAGATTAACAATGTGCTGCAACAGAAGTCAGTAACAGAGGAAATCTGATAATCCATGTATTGCTGCAGCAGATTGTGAAACAGACAGCTTATTTATGCTTTAAGTATACTTATTGTTTTAATATTTGATAGAAAGAGTTTTTAGTTTGTTCTTTGTTTTATTCATTCTTCGGGAGAATAAGGTGTAGTTCTCGGGAGAGAACGTCGCAAGCCGAGGGGAGCTCGCCAAACCTAGGTTCATTAAGAAGTTCATCATCAAGGCGTCAAAGGTCAAGAGGAAGTCTTTACTTGTGTAAGTCCATTGATGTTGTAACTTGTGATTTTTTAATGAAATAGGTTTGTTGGACCAAGGGAGGTCCCGTAGACATAAACCGCACGGTTGAATCATGTTAAATCTCGGTGTCTTTACTTTCTGCATATGTTTATTTATTTTGTTTTAACTTCTGTTACAACAAGCTAATAACCAGAAACTAACATAATTAACACCACCCTCATCTATTTAGACTTGAAATCACTTATGCCAAAAATAAAACCCTTAACAAAGACAAATTTCATTTTTAGAATGGTAATTAAAAAAAGTATCATTACGGAACTGGATGAAAAGTTTAAGCTTAATCGTAACAGTCATGAGCCTGAAAGTTTTGAAGATTTCAAACCAAACTATTAAGTGAAATAGTAAAGTCAAGATCGAAAATTAAATAACTAAGTTTTTCCATCGAATTGTAGTACAGAATTATTCTCAAAGATTTCGACCAAAATCGATGAATACCAAACATGAATACCTTCTGAAGACAGACGCAATCTTAAGTGAAACGCAATTTAAATATTTTTCAATATAATCATCAAATCAACAAAACTCAAAGTGAGGCAACAAAAATATTAAAAGTGCTAGCTACTCAACAAGTTGACTATTAGTAACAAAAACAATAAGAAATAAAATAATTCATCAACACTATGTTAACACATTCTCTCCATGTTTGATGTTGGGAACTTCCAATAAAATCCAAAAATTTTCTAAGTCATTAACATGCCTATTAACAGCTGTTTCAGAACCCAAGATATCATGATTAGTATAAAAAATCAATCCCCAATTATGATGATAATAATTTATCAAAAGAAGATTAACACACGAGAAAAAATAACATATATTCAAATTAATTTGTAAAATTAAATTTAACACAATATAGAGCCCTAATTTTATAGAGCCCCTCATTGGAGATGAATTTTTTTAGAGCCCCTAAAAAATACTTGGGGCTCTATATGAGGCTCTAAATTAAATTTTAGAGCCCCTCAATTTAGAGTCCCCATTAAGGATGGCCTTACTTGTGCACTTTAGGTCGTCAAGCTATATGAAAGATGTCTAATTGCTTGTGAGTTAAGATTTACTAATCCAAAACGTTAGGATATAATTGCCTTGAAAATTTGTGAGCTCATAACTCTTTATTATCTAGTCCATTAACTTAATTCATGTCCTACGAATAAGAGAAAAATTAGTTTGAGAAATAGCTCGAAAATATGATAAACTACGAAGAATATTTGTCTCATAAACATGATATAGTAGATGAAGTCCATTCCCATTCAAAAGAGATTCTGCAAAAGAGATGCTAATTTAGTACATAAGCATCAGCTAGTGGTGCACTTCTAGTCCAGTCATGTGTTAAGCGTCTTAAAAAAATCTAGAAAGATAGGAGGTTGACACCCTAAATATTAAAATTTTTAAACGTCTCTCTATTAATGTGGCCCACACGAGCCTAGAAGGAGTGCTTCAAAACGTAACGTGGCCTTCTAGAGAATCTTCAAATGGTGCACAATCTTTTTATCCGTGAAGGCTGTGACACCCGAGAATTTCACCCTAAATTTATTATAATCGTTGCATACCTATGTGCGCATTTCTACGTGCATCATTTTTTTCTTGCTTAATTGTTTTATTAGGGGTTACTATTCATAATATTTTTGACTGTTTCAAAAGCTTGATTATAAATTTTTCCTAGGTCATATGACATTTAAAAGGAACCAAGAAATTTTTGTTTTGAATATTCGAGCTTAGGAGTATGCGTTTAGAAAATATTTTTCCCGTGACTTTGAATAGTGTTACGTAAGAATAGTAATAGTTGCAACTAAAAATAATTGAAATTGCAATTTGGCCTAGTTTGACTAAGTTTTTTAATGAAATTTGACCCCTTTAATAACACCCAAACTTACATAATATAAGCATAAAACATCACATAACAATTGAGCTCATAAAACATTTCCAAAAATTCCAACTTTGTCCCCATTGTTGGCCGTCCACTTCAAGGGAAAAAAAAAGAGAAATTGCTTCAACATCCATGCATCTTGAGCTTCTAGATTTATCTTGGGAGGGGTTTTGAGCAACCTAGAGTCTTCAACAAGCTTCTTCATCTTCAAAAATTGTGAGGGAGATTTATTTTCTTGATTTTAAAGTTTATGTTCATATGTTTAATTTTCTTGATTTGTCAATTATAGCTATATAACTTGTTATGAATGCTTCCTATGAGTTATTTAATGTCTATAGAGCTAACTTTTGAGGTTTGATAACAAAGTTAATAGTTGAATGTTGAGATTGATCAAAGAGGTGATGAATAGTGTCTAAAATTAGGGTTTTGAAAAAATTTGCTAATTGGCTTGAATTGATGCTTCAATTAGGTGCTCTAGACCCTAGGGAAGTTAGTTGAAAAGCCACGTGAGTTTGAATCGCTTGAATCCGAACTTAATTGCATAAATAGCCTACTTTAAAAGGGGGTTTTTTCACGTTAAGCAATCCGGGCAAGTTTGGACATTGATTCGGGTATCCTTGAGCTAAGGAAGCACCTTTGGTGCTTTCGTTTCGCGAAAATGGGGTTCGGTTAGTATGGTTGTAGTTCAAACCCGTTCGGGGCCTTCCCGAACTTTTGCTTCAAAAATGAGTTTTAGTGACTTTAAAAGGTACCTTTGATCTTAATTAAGAACATAGAAAGACTAGGATATGGTTGGGAATCTTGAACAATGCTTAGGAGAAAGAAAATTCGGTTAAAGAAAGGGAAAATGTAGTTTTTAGCCATTTGAGTTGCATTTAGATCTTGTTGAGGGATCTTAGTGCCTTGCATTGAATATTTAGCATATAATTAAGCTATGTGAGTAGATTGTGGGATTTAATTGTGTTGATTGCTTCTTTTGGCATCTATTAGCTAATATCGTACTTATATGAACTTTTATCATGCATATATGTGAGGGCGGCCTACTTTGTCGTCCCTCTTATGTGTTATGTGTTATATTGATTGTTTGTGACTTGTATTGGGTTGCGCAACCTTTATCGGACATGGTAGAGTCGAGAAATACGGGCGGCGTCGGGCTTTCCGTGCTCCCTCGACTACCATGGTGCCTATTCCCTTTCTCTTTGAGGCATACTCCACTACCCTAGAGGCGTGGTTCACCTGCTGGGCATGGACCTACCTCGGGAGAAAGGGTCGTAGGATCGGGATACATCTGGAGTATCCCAATTGTGGTGTTTGGGGTTTGCCGATATGTTCGTGATGCTCGTGGTTCGTGGCTCGTGGATGAAGACTTGGAAGTGGAACCGTATCCTTTTTAAAGTGGTTAATAGTTTGGCTTATTGTCTTGTTAGTTATGTGGCTTGTATATGTTTACTTGTGTTGCATATCATATTGCACGTGGCATGTTGCATCACCTCCCTCGCTGGGCAACTTTGTTGCTCACTCCTCATTTGAAATGTTTCAGGAGAAGCTGAGGTGAATCCCCAGCTATTAGAAGTAGAAGAAGAGGAAGAAGTTCACGTAGATCAGAATCCGTGACCTTGTGTGCTGAGGTGGATTTTATGTGCTTCTTGCGTGGAGTTCTTGTTATTAATGTATTTTGAGACTTTGGAGTCTTGTATATATGTCTAGTAGATGTGTACTAGAATGTTAAAGAAAGTTGTTGGATTGTAATAATGAATTCTAGACTTTAATTTTCCTTGCATGCCTGGAGTGTTTGTTGATCTTCATATGGAACTTAGAATTTTATTGTATTTAACTACTCATGGCTAAAACCAACTATCTCGCATGCTTGTGTGCTTAAGTGGAATATTGTTGCTCCAAGGCTCGGATGGCCTTGTGATTGTGTTTTAGCTTTGGAGATGTTGGCGGATAAGTTGTTGAATTAGTTCAATTGTCTTGAGTGAATGTTTACAGGTAACAGTTTTGTCCTTAGTACAGAAGAGACTCTGTCCGAGTGACGGGTCCGAGCCTGACTTTAGCGTGGGGTTGGATTCGAGGCGTTACAAAGGCAATGCCATTTGACCCAAAAAAAAAAAAACGAAGGCAAATAGTATATTGACCCATGCTATTGCAGAATGGAGGTTCAAAGAATTTACCATACGTAATTAAATGTGATTTGATTTGATTTTAGACTCTATCTACAGCCAGGAAGTAATTTTTCAAATAGTAATGCTAGACGTCACCCCTTTTTTATCACCTAATTATCACCTCCTAATTGGCATGTGTCAACTTGATAAATTTATTTTATGTCTTTCTTCTTTTATTAATTTTTCTCTCCCTTAATTAAGGTTTTCTATCTTCTCTTTCTTTCTCTTTTGTTTAATCCTACCCACTTTTCTCTTTGTACCATTCACGGCATATTTTATCAGATTTCTTTTGTTTCTCTAGACAAATGATAATTGCCGAAAATAGAAAAAAAAATTAAATATATTGTCAATTTTCATTGACAAAAACAACACACATTTGAGCATATGCAATGCTTATTCTATTTACAGCTATAAATGATTAAACCCCATAAAATTTTAAACATAAATTGTATTAGATGTCACTAAATATATAGAGAATTAAGCTATCTAGCAAAAAATATATATACATAATTTATGAATTGCATATTAGATATTCTCCTCATTTGACTTTGTATACTAATGTAAGCATCAATTTCAAATAAGTTACTCTTTTCAATTTTAATCGTGAAAATAATGGAATAAGGGAGAAATATATCCCTTACATATAAATGTACTAAATATGAAATTTTATTTATTAATTTTAGCTCCTTAAATACACAAAATGACTTATTTAGAAAAAAATCAATATATAATTTAGGATTTGAAACAAATATATATCTATACGCGTGGGTATCCTACACAAGAAAACGAAATTTGAAATCCCTTCCAAAGCCCTAAACTTCATTACATAGAATATCTGCATCCATACAATCCCAAAAGAAAAAGAAAAAGAAAAAAAAAAGGAAAAAGAAGGAAAAAAAGGGTAAATGGATCACATAGTAGTAGCTGAAGAGGCCATTATAATTAAAGATTGAGCCAAAAATTAAACGAAGTTAACAAAAATGAGAAAAATAAAAAACAGGAGTAAGTTAGGAATATTTTTTGTCAAAAACAAATATTAATAATAGTAATTAAATTAAAATTGAGAGCTTGGAAAGTAATATCCATGTTTGTCCATTTAATTCGTCAGGAATAGTTGTTCTTCCATTTTCGACAACTATTTAATTCATCATGAAGAAGACAAGTAATCTGAAAAAATATGGAGTGAACGGTAGAAAGAGAAAAGTGAGTGGGAAACAAAAGAGAAGATATGAATCGTTAATTAAGGGAGAGAGAAAAAAGAAAAAAAAAAACAAAGAGAGATAAAAATTAATCCAGCCTATAGTCTCCCCTTCATGAAGTCCACTTTCAACGAAAATACCAATATAACTAAGCCCAAGAATGTAAGAACTCAAGCGCAAAGGGAGAGTCAATCTCAAAAGACTAGTTTGTTAGGTAGGAGAACCCCTTGTATTTAAAAAGTACCCTTTGTAATATGGAGAAATGCACCAGTAGTCCCCATTGTTTACTCAAAAGTCAGTTTAGTCCCCATTATTTTAAAATATTCAAAAAGGTCCCCAATGTTTGTAAATATGCTCATTGTAGTTTTTACCGTTAAAACTTTGGTTAGTTTTAACAAATATTAATAATATTTCAAGGGTAAAATTGAAAAATCACAAAAAACACAAAATCTCACTCAAAAACACCAAAAAACACACACTAATACACACACACTAATACATCTACAAACACATACTAACACACACACACTCATAGAAAAATACCAAAAAACACACACTAATACACACTCATAAACATATACTAACACACACTTGGGACCGCAGGGGTGGGGCTATTTCGCGCGGGGGGAGGGTGGTAGTGGTGGCTGGCTGTGCTTGTGGTAGTGGGTTGGGGCTATTTCGCTATGGTGGTTGGTAGTGCTTGTGGTTGAAGGTTGAGGGGTTGAAAGAGGAATAAGAATATAGGGATATTTTGGGTATTTTATTTTTAAGTAAGGGTAGTTTAGTCATTTTATGAGTTTATGTTAGATTTTTTACAGTAGGGACTACAACGAACATATTTGCAAACATTGGGGACCTCTTTGAGCATTTTAAAACAATGAGGACTAAAATGACTTTTGAGTAAACAATGGGGACCATTGCTTCATTTCTCCCTATGTAATATTAGAAAATAACATGGAATTCAAGGAAATATTAGGACCTATTAGTAAAATGTGACCACCTCTTATATGCCAAAAGTGACATCATTAGTAAAAAAGAAAAAGGAAAAAAGCTAAGTTGTAGAAGGTTAGTCCCAATGAGTTGTCATTTGTTGGATAGTAAGTCATTGTAATTAATTGACTCTTTTATCATAAATATTGCCAAGATGTTAACCAACGTTAATCATTCATAACCCCCTATTTGGATTGCACGAGTGAAGGAAAATAAAGTAAGATGGAGAAAGAAAATAAAGGAAATGGATGACATTGATGTTGGGATTGTAAAAATTAAATAAAAGAAATGAAATGTGACACCAAAGCCAAAAAAGAATCCTGTAAACATGTAAACTTTTAGACGAAATGATAATTTAATAGAAGAAAACATAATAGAAAGGAAAGATGCGGAGTATTTGAGTTCAACATAGCAAAGAATCACAAGTTGGTTCTTTCACTGAAGTTACTTTGATCATGGTTCTCAAAACAGTAGAAACGACATAAATCGTCCAACCAATACTCTACATTATGAGGTTTAACAAAACAAAGAATCACATTGTTAACGTATGTATATATTGCATTCACATTGTGTATCTCTAGTTGTTTTACCATAGTTAGTCTCTTACCATAATTAGCATAGCTTGTAGCCTAAGTAGCCTTATATCTATATAAGGTCCTATGTACATTGTAATTCATGCAACACTTTATCTATAATAAAATCTTTCAGTCTTTCTCTCATTCATGGAATCTCTATTCTATTTTGACATGGTATCAGAGCTACCATCCTGGTAACCTATGCCACTATCATCGTTTTATCTCTATCCTTATGTCGCAATAAAATATCAGAAACTGGTCTATTCTGGGATTTTTTTATTTTTTTATTTTATCTCCTTGGTCCAGACGCCATACCTTCTCGTAGTACTCATCGAGACGATTCCGACGATGCCAAGATCGTCAATAAACTCCTCCGGACGCGCCTATAATCACCGGTCAAAGTTTCAGTACTGTTTGACCTATTCAGCAATTTTCAGTCAACCAAACAAGGCCTTGCTGACATTATCTAGTAGCAGTGTTGACATCAGCCCTAGCTATCTCAACATCCAGCCATTGCCACATTAGCATCCATTCAGCGCCACATTACCATATACGTCAGTATCCAATCAGCACCACATCAGCTCTTGCCACGTCATCACAACCCAAAAAAAAAAAGGGGCAGACCTTTCCCAAGGTTTTTCGACGTCCTGAGTCCATTTTTGGCATCCATTTCTTCAACTTCTTACTCTAAATATCAGTTTTGGCTCTACAATGGAGTGTGTGGATGTCTTAATGAATAATCCAACATCTCACTTATCCTTTCAATACGAGTGTAAGTATTGTTATCTCTCTGGTCACTCCCTCTTGTACTGTCCTACTCGAACGTGCTCCTTTTGCCAGAAAATTCATCCTGGCCATTACCTACATGAGTGCTCTTGGAATCCCAACAGAAATTCTCAAGGACATCGACCAAATGATGGTTCCTTCAAGGCTCAGAGTACGCCAGGCACCTCCCTTGATCCCTCTTCCTCATCTTTATCAATTGTAAGCCTCCGACACCTCCTTAAACAGGTTTTATCCCAGTTTAGTAATTCTTCTTCTATTGTTCTCTCCACCATACTCGGTAAGTCTTTCTGGTTCTTCGATACTGCTTGCTCTAACCATATGACTTCTGATTCTTCTTGTTTAACTAATAAAGTCATCAATTCTTCTGCACTTTCTATTTATACCGCTAACGGTACATCTATGCCCGTAAGTCATATCGGCTCTGTGTCTACATCTCATGCTTCATTTCCAGATACTTATCTTGTTCCTAAACTCACCCTTAACCATATCTATGTCGGTCAATTATGTGAACTTGGTCTCACAGTCACTTTCTCTGCTTCTGGTTGTCATGTGCAGGACCCTCAGATAGGACAGACTCTTGGGATAGGCCGCAAGATTGGACGACTCTTTGAGCTTGTTAGCCTGCACCTTCCTGCTCACTTAAGTACTGCTGCATCAGTCACCACCTCATCAAATTATCCCTCTATTCACTTATGGCATTCTAGATTAGGTCATGCCACTTTAGGAAAATTGTAATCCTTATTATCTAGTGGTGCATTAGGAAAACTTTCTATGCACCCTTTTGATTGCCTGTCATGTTATGGGAAAATTGCAATCCTTATTATCTAGTGGTGCATTAGTATAAAGAGTCAACCTTTCTTTCCCTTCTCCGTTAACATAGAACTATTTCACACCACTCTTGCCCTCACATATCTCAACAAAACGGGAGTGCAGAATAAAAACATCGCTATATTCTTGATATCACTCGCACATTTCTTCTCTCTGCCTTATGTCCTTAGCGCTTTTAGGGAGAGGCTGCGTTTACTGCTGTTTACATTATAGATCGTTTGCCTTCTCTCATTCTCAATAATTGCACTCCTCATGAACGTCTTTACGGTCATTCACCCTACTATGGTCACCTTTGTGTTTTCGGTTGTGCATGTTTTGTCTCACTTCCTTCCCAGGAATGTACCAAACTGAAACCTCGAGCTCGTTTATGTTGTTTCTTAGGGTATGGTATTGAACACAAGAGGTATCGGTATTGGGATCCATTATCAAAACGTCTTCGGGTTTCTCGTCATGTGATTTTTTGGGAGAATAAGATGTTTTCCTCTCTCTCACCATTCTCTCTTTCTCATGATCTCTTTACCCCATATTTCACAGATCCTTCAATTTCCTTATTTCCTGATGATGACAGTGACACAGGTACATCTATAGGTCCTGACTCCATGCTTGTCGCGGCCCTTCTTGAGTAGACTGTCCTACCTGTTGAGTCTTTGCCCGATGACGAGACTTCTTCTACTGCTTCACCCTCTATCTCTACTGTGTCATCTTTCAGTCGATCCACCAGAATAAGATCAATTCCTTCTCATCTTCTTGATTATCACTGCTTTTCCACTATTCTTTCACTCTATGAGCCTCAATCTTATTGTGAGGCCAGTTCTGACCCTTTATGGCAGCAAGTTATGCTAGATGAATTACATGCCTTGGAAGCCAAGTATACCTGGGATTTGGTCGATCTTCCTCCAGGGAAGAATGATATGGGATGCAAATAGGTATACAAGATCAAGACTCGATCTGATGGTTCTATAGAGCGATACAAGGCTCGGTTGGTGGCGAAGGTTTTACTCAGGAGTATGGCATTGACTATGAGGAGATCTTTGCCCCTGTTGCTCGTCTCATTTATGTTCGTATACTTATTGCAGTTGCTACAGTCAGATAGTGGAAGTTATTTTAGATGGACGTTAAAAATGCCTTCCTTAATGGTGATCTTATATAGGTAGAATTTATGAAGCCTCCTCCAGGCTACCATCATCCACCTCACAAGGTGTGTCGATTTCGTCGTGCTCTTTATGGTCTCAAGCAAGCTCCACGTGCTTGGTTTTCTAAATTCAGTTCGGTTGTTTCTGATTTCGGCTTCACTCTGAGTAATCATGATTCTGCACTGTTTATTCGGCGTTCTGATTATGGTATTCTTCTCTTGCTCTTATATGTGGATGATATGATTATCACTGGGGATGACTTGGCGGGTATTTATGATCTCAAGCAGTTTCTCAGCCACCACTTTGAGATGAAAGATCTTGGTCCTCTGAGATACTTTCTAGGTATTGAAGTCTCCTCTGATTCGGCCGGCTACTATCTTTCTCAGGCAAAGTATTCTTCTGATCATCTGGCTTGTGTTGGCCTTACTGACAACAAGACTGTATCCACCCCTCTTGATGCTAATGTCTGCCTTACCCCATTGGATGGGACACCACTTTCAAATGCATCTTTGTATTGCCAGCTGGTTGGCTGTCTTATCTATCTCACTATGACTCATCCTGACATTGTCTATGTTGTTCACCTAGTCAGCCAGTTCATGTCTGCTCCTCGTACCACACATTATGCATGCTGAAGTTCTCCGGATACTTCATTATATTAAGGGCACCTTATTTCATGGACTCTTCTTTTCTACCATCTCATCATTAACTTTGCATGGCTACTCAGATACAGATTGGGCTAGTGATCCTACTGATCGGCGTTCTGTGACTGGATACTGTTTCCTCCTTGGTGATTCTCTTCTTTGCTGGCGCAGTAAGAAACAGATCGTTGTTGCTCGCTCAAGTACTGAAACTGAGTATGGTGCACTTGGTAATGCTACTCAATAGGTCATCTGACTTCGTTGGCTCCTCGCTGACATGGGTGTCTCTTCGCCTCCTGGCACCACTCTACATTGCGATAATCATAGTGCCATTCAGATTGCTCACAATGATGTCTTTCATGAGCGCACTCGTCATATTGAGTGTGACTGCCACTTCATTCGCCAACATGTGGTTAACGATACTACAAAACTTCGGTTCACTCCTTCCGCTAATCAGCTTGCGAATCTCTTCACCAAGGCTCACCCACCAGGGCATCTCCAAGAATTAAATTCCAAACTCAAGCTCGTGTCCTTTGCACCACCTTGAGTTTGAGGGGGGTGTTAACGTATGTATATATCGCATTCACATTATGTATCTCTAGTTTCTTTACCATAGTTAGCATCAGGGGCAGATCTAGAAATTTAATATTTGGGGGGGGGGGGGGCAAAATATTTTTTTAATGATACTATATAGAATTTTTTAAAAATTAGAGGGGACGATAATTTTTTTTAACGATACTACATAGATATTTTTAAAAAAAAATTAAACGGCCCCCCTCCCACACTACATAGATCCGCCCTTGGTTAGCATAGCTTGGAGCCCAAGTAGCCTTACATCTATATACAGTCTTATGTACATTGTAATTCATATAACACTTTCTGTGTAATAAAATCTTTCAGTCTTTCTCTCATTCATAGAATCTCTATTCTATTTCGACACACATCACACTCATGAACATGATTAGCAAACAAAGCATCAGACTGCTAATAGTTACAAATATTCTCACTGGTCTTCTGGAAAAATGCAAGTTGTGTTCCTTGCTTATCACCCTGGAAGCTTTGATGCACGATTCCCTATACGTATTTTGGATGATTCGAAAAATATCCTTGAACAATACTCCATTTTCATTCTATGAAGAAGCATTCAACATGGAGACAGAGGGAGCCAGGAGGAGCAACGACAGGAAAAGATACCTTCAGCCCTCGGCACAGACCACAAAATATGGAGAAAAATGGAGGAAGAAGAGGCAACTATATGGAGCTTAATTCGCACCTTGATCTAAACCATGATGTTCTCTTTCAGTAACTTCAATAAGCCTTTGCAAGCCAGCCTTTTTGCAGTTCTCTTGTTTGATGAAGAGCTTGAGTTTTGGAAAATAATACCATTTGCTTCGACCTCCATTGTTATAGAAGCCACACCTTTGTTGAGAGTCACCTGTTTCTTCATGATATAATGTTCTTTTTTACATAACTCAAACAATTCTCTAGCCGGATGGAGCTTCAGTGACTCGGGTGTAATCAAGGGCTCAAGTAGAGGCCTTATACTTTGAAAGACACGCTCCTTATTATAGTCGCGGCGGGATGGGGGGGGGGAGGAGGTGGGGAGGGGGGCGGGAGTGAGCAATAAGTAATAGATACCATGAACACACACGCACATGTAAGACAAAATATGGAATAGGAGAAGTAGTGAAGATTTAGAAGTTAAAGGATTATATAAATATATGGATCTAAGTATTAGGATGTGTTTATTAAGGAATATTTCTAGGTTCAGTTGAGTTTAATGTTGTCACTAAGTGACTTGGTTATTAGTAAACAACAACTTTGATCATATGTTTGAGTATTAAATTAAGTTTGATACTATATCAGACAATATAGTATTGAGTATATATAAGGGTGTGTATGGTAATTGTGCAGCTTTAGCCTTTTTTTTTGTTAAAAAAGAGAACATTTCATGTAGCTTTAGTCTCATCACGTGATTTAAGTAGATGTTCATTTGCATAAATCAGAGGGACTCAATTGGTTGGACTGGGACATTGGAGGTTTACCTGGTTATTAAATTTTAAGTTCTTGTAGGGTTAATCGGGCAAAGTCTGAATATCAAGGCTTTCAGAAAAAGAAAGAGTATCAGAGGAACAAAGTGTATTATCTGGATATTGCAACCAAGATTGTAAGTTATTTCAGGGAAAACATTATGAACTTTGAAAGAACTGATAAAAGTATTAGAGAGACATTGCCTTTTGATTTGATAGACATTGTCTTTTGATTTGATAGTGATGAAATGTGATTGGGAATGACAGCGTTCGGTTAAGAACTTAACCCCAATAGCTTTTAAGTGTTTGGAAATCCAAACGTTACTATGATTTTTTTATTTTATTTTTTATTTATGTATAATCCATAGATCTATCCAGCCACATGACATTCAGTTTTGCTTGCAGGGAAAAGTGCTAACATCATGGTTTGCCTTGGGGTTATGGGTGGCTCATTTAAATAATAATTTGCTTAACATTTTTCTGTTTTAAACCCACCAAAATCTAAGTTATGGCATGGCCTAAGTTGGACAATAAAATATATAATACAAAACATAAGTGGAAGTAATCATACGATAGAGTGGGTGTATTTTTTTTAAGTCCTAACATAATTAACCTGACACAAGGTATATTTGGATTGGTTCGAGAGAATTAACTAAGTCTTATTTGAACTTGATACATGAACAAGTTTTATACCGACATTTCAATCATTCCACCATTAAACTATCTCCTTAGGGTCAATAATTATGTAACTAGTCAAAGTTTTCTCGGGATTTACACAACAATAGTTCCACGGTTACTCAGTTTATACGTGTTGATGTCTAAATTTTTTTCTTGTTTTTTATGACAAAAAAACTCAATTAAAATTACACTACATTTAATTCAACGTGTGCAGCAATGTGCCTAGCATATATTTAAAATTAGTCAAAGACTTTTCCATAAGAATTCATTCGTCTGAGTTAAATGCAAATAAATTAGTGATAACTAGAAGTTTTTATTCCATATAGTATATAGTCTTTAATATCATACGAGTATGGGGATTAAAACCAAATGGAATGAAGTAAAAGTGCCAAAATATGAAGGCTCGATTGGGACATTGGTGATGTACAAGGTATATTTGGTCTGGTTCGAAAAAATTGATTTCAAGTCATATTCAAACTCGATATATGAACAAGTCTTATACTGTTTTTCAACCAATCCATCATTAAACTACGTCCTTGGGGTCAATAATTATGTAACTAGTCAAAAGTCTTCTCAACATTTACACAATAATAGCTCCATGATTACTCAGCTTGTATGTGTTAACCTCTAATTTTTTTTTTTTTTTTTATGACGAAGAAACTCAATTGAAATTACACTATATTGAATTCAAATTTCGTAATGCAGCAATGTGTCTGACATATATTTAAAATTATCTAAGGCCACTACCTTGAATTCAACGTAATATTACAAACTCCGTGGTGAATCAATATGCCTGGCACGTATTTAAAATTAATGAAATCAAAGGCTTTTTCATAAGAATTTTTCGTCTGAGTTAAGGGTACATATCTAAATAGTTTGGTATTACTTTTTATCATACTAAATTACATATTAACTCATATGTGTTAACATACTATATGACAATTATCGTTAATTGATCTTTCTTTAACGATTTAATAATTTACTATTAACTAGTATTTGTTTGGGGTATTACACAATATGCTTGACACATATTTAAAATTAATCAAAGGCTTTTCCATAAGAATTTTTCGTCCGAGTTAAATGTAGAAAAATTAGTGACATCTACAAGTTTTTAACACTTTTCTCAAATTGTTTGAGAATCCACGCTTTTGGTTTTAAGACTAAACAATCAACGACTTATATTCAACATACCTGACACGTATTTTAAATTACTCAAAGGCTTTTCCATAAGAATTCCTATGGCGAATAAAATCAAATGAAAAAATAATAGTTCAATTGGGAACTTCGATGTTTTGGATTGTAGCTCTTTATTCCTTTATTGATAATATGTATTATTCAATAAATATACTAAATTTTAAGTCCCAAAGTCTTATTTTAGTGCTCCTATTGGGGTTACAAGCCCAAAACACCGGACTCGGCAATCCCATAAGCTTCACCTGATTATTTATCAAACTGTTTGCTTTAGTAAAGCTCCGATGTAGGAAATAAGTTTGTCTAATAAATGAATTAAACCAACTACGTCAACGTAATAAGAAATGACCAAAATATTTAGCAAAAAACACCATAATCAGAGCAGCATGAGGCATCTCTCCCACTCTGTCCAACACATCAAAATCGAATACTAATAACAATTATAGGAGGTAACTTAAAAGTGTTAGGATTCAGATAAATAACAATTATAATGCAATCTTCTCATTTCACTTCCAATTATAACATAACAATTAAAGTTCTTATAGGCACTCATTACCCTTCCAAAATTGTAATGAATCCATCAGGACTGGCGGGGTTCGAACACACAACTTCATTTTTTGATTCCTAGGAATGTAGTAATGTTTAGAGGAGGTTAATAGTGTTGAAGTTATTATGCGATAATTTGATCTTCACATTTAATAATTTAAAATTTTTAATTATACATTGATTCGAGAAAATTTACTCCAAGTCATATTCAAATATGGGGCAGAGTTATTTGAAAATCTTTTCAGATGTTATGGTCAAAGTTAGCTTATATCGTAAATATCCTAATACTTTTGAAAATACTATTTTATGTAGGGATTGGAACATTTGTACTCCCTGACCCCATCCGCATGGGGTGACTTTTGTTGTAAATGTCTCTGAATTGTGGAATGAAATCATTATTTGGCCGGGCAAAAAAAAAAAAGGGGCGAAGTTAGGAATTTAACATTTGGGAGGTCAAAATATTTTTTCGATAATATTACATAGAATTTTTTTAAAATAGGGGGGCTGGTAATTTTTTCACACGATACTACATAGATATTTTAAAAATAAAAATAAAAACTTTGAGGGGACTAGGGCCCCCACCGGCCTCCCCCTAATACCGCCCCTGATTGGCTGATCCAAACTCGTACATGAACAAGTCTCATGCCAACGTTTCAACCGTTCCATTATTAAACTACCTCATCGGGCTCAATAATTATGTATCTTGTCAAAGTCTTCTTGGCATTTACACAACAATAGCTCCATGATTACTCAGCTTATACGTGTTGACCTCTAAATTTATTTATTTATTTATGACAAAGAAAACTCAATTGAAACTATACTACATTGAATTCAACGTAAGACTATAAATTTCATGGTACAACAATGTGTCTTAACACATATTTAAAATTAGTCAAAGACTTTTCCATAAGAAAACTTCGTCTGAGTTAAATGCATAAAAATTAGTGATAAGTAGAAGTTTTTATTCCATATAGTATATAGTCTTTAATATCATACGAGTATGACGATTAAAACCAAATTGAATGAAGTAAAAGTACCAAAAAAATGAAGGTTTGATTGGGACATTGGTGATGTACAAGGTATATTTGGTCTGGTTTGAGAAAATTGACTCCAAATCATATTCTAACTCGATATATGAACATGTCTCATACCGTCTTTCAACCAATCCACCATTAAACTACCTCCTTGAAGTCAATAATTATGTAACTAGTCAAAAGTCTTCTCAACATTTACACAACAATAGCTCCATGATTACTCAACTTATATGTGTTGACCTCTAAATTTATTTATTCTTTTTTTATGACGAAGAAACTCAATTGAAACTACACTACTTTGAATTCAACGTAAGGTTATAAATTTCGTAGTGCAACAATGTGTCTGGCACATATTTAAAATTATCAAAGGCCACTACATTGAATTCAATGTAAGATTACAAACTTCATGGTCCAGCAATATGTCACGCCCCCAAATTCTGTCATGGCAAACTCGGGGACGTGATGCCGCGAATTTAAAAAGACACTCCTCCAAAGCCCACAAGGCTCTAGTACCATAGAACGGAAGAACTAAAACTACCATTATATCAATCAGAGCTATTATGACCTTAATATATCAATACAGTACATAAAATTATTTAATACAAGTTCACAAAATTTACCAGAGCCAAACTCCTTCATAGTACTAGTAATAATAAGAATTCCTAAAATATCATCTGATTACCGGATTCGACTTTACAGGGTGAACTCTAAACCCAATAGCCCTGTCAGCTCAACAACCTTGGCCTCTGCACAAATATAATAAAATAATATAATGAGCAAAACAATGCTCAGTAAGAAAGATACCCGAGAACAATGCAAGGGTAGTCTAACTGACACAATAAATGAAATAACATTAGAGGCGAAGTTAGGCACAAGATTCGATAATTAACGGAATACCAATGAGGCCAATAAGAGTCCGAACAAATGAGAAAGCCAATCGGATAATATGTCATATAACAGAAGTAGAATCAGTGTACAATTGTACAGTTGTGATAATAGCAATATAGATAACTATTGTACAATATATTTGACCACTGATACTATGTATCAGGTTAAGAATATAATGCAATAACCATTAATCTGATAAAGAGTAGCTAGCTCTCTTGTCATGACAATAACAATAACATTGGTGCATAGAGGCCGTGACAGCTATATATTTCACCCCGCCGTCTGGTCACAGCTGACGATAAACAATGACAAAGTATATCAATGCATACTAATACTAATCAAAATAATAAAGCTCACGCGAAGTAACAAGTGGTTGCGAATGAATAAAAATCATGTAGGGGTCAATAATCGATCATTAAGGAGGCCAATAAATTGAAGAGTTAAAGTGATAGTAGACCAATTAACAAATCAACGATCATTGGATAAATACTTTCACAATAGATGAGTGAGGCTAATGCGAATATAAAGGGACAGTAACGAAGCCAACAAAAGCTCGATACAAATAATTAAAGATTGGGGATCCAACTTACCCCACAAGCTAGCCTTAATAAAAATAAACTCCAATCAGAGTTGGAATAAACAAAAATCGAGACAAAATAACATCGAAAACTCGAATTCGTCATTTGGTAGATAGTTCAGACACATTTTACCAAAACGGGCATAACTTTTTCTAGAAAACTTCGATTGATGCACCGTTTGAAGCATTAGAAACTAGACTCGTAGAGCTTTCTAACCATGTATAGCTCATTAATTAACTATTTATCAATTGGTACAGTTTTAATTTCGAAATTGGTCCAAAATAGATTCGTAACTTTATAATCTTTCAATCATCTCTAAATAAATTTTGGACTTTAACTTATTTACGTAAGGGTACATATCTAAGTGGTCCGGTATTACTTTTTATCATACTAAATTACATATTAGCTCATATATGTTTGACATACTATATAACAATTATCGTTAACTGATCTTTCTTTAACGATTTAATAATTTACTATTAACTAGTATTTGTTTTGGGTATTACACAATATGCCTGACACGTATTTAAAATTAGACAAAGGCTTTTTCCATAAGAATTTTTCGTCTGAGTTAAATGTAGAAAAATTAGTGACATCTACAAGTTTTTAAAATTGTTCTCAAATTGTTTGAGAAACCACGTATTTGGTTTTAAGACTAAACAATCAACGACTTATGTCCAACATGCCTAACACGTATTTTAAATTACTCAAAGGCTTTTCCATAAGAATTCTTTGTCTGAGTTAAATGCAAAAAAATTAGTGACGTTTAGAAAAGGTTTTTTTATTTTATATAATATTATATAGTTTGTTATATCATGATAATTATGGCGAATAAAATCAAATGAAAAAATAATAGTTCATTTGGAAACTTCGGAGATGTTTTGGACTGCAGCTCTTTCTTCTTTTATTGATAATATGAAATATACAATAAACATACTAAATTTGAAGTCCCAAAGTCCTACCATTTTATCGCCCCCATTTGGGTTATAAGCATACATCATTGGGCTCGACAATCAAGTGAGCTTCACCGGATTATTTATCAAACTGTTTGCTTAGTAAAGCTCCGATGTGGGAAAGAAGTTTGTCTAATAAATGAGTTAAACCAACTACGTCAACGTACTAAGAAATGACCAAAATATTTAGCAAAAAAAACCATAATCAGAGCGGCATGAGGCATCTCTCCCACTCTGTCCAGCACATCAACATCGAATACTAATAACAATTATATGAGGCAACTTAAAAGTGTTAGGATTCAGATAAATAACAATTATAATGCAATCTTCTCATTTCACTTCCAATTATAACATAACAATTAAAGTGCTTATAGACACTCATTACCCTTCCAAAATTGTAATGAATCCGTCGGGACTGGCGGGACTTGAACCCGCAACTTCATTTTTTGATTCCTAGTAATGTAGTAATGTTTAGAAGAGGTTAATAGTGTTGAAGTTATTATGCGATAATTTGATCTTCACATTTAATAATTTAATAATTTTAATTATAAATATATAATCGCGTCACCACTATCGATCTCCCTTATAATATCATGAAGTTATTAGGCTATTTTTAATACATATATATACTAGTGGATTTCATACTTTGGCTCTTTTTTTTTTTTCTTTTTCTTTCTTCTTTGTTTTTAGTATTTTTGGAGCTTTGAAATTCTCGATTTATATGTTGCGCTGATTTAAATAATTACATGTCCATGGTTCAGTTCCTTTAAAATTAACAAAATTATAATAGATCTCTATCGTAAATATTATGTTTCACTAGAAATTTAAAAATAAATTAGCAATTTCTCGTATTGATTAATTCTCATAAGTAACTTGTTATGTTTTGTGAACTAATTTATATAACATGTGTGCTTGGTCAATATATGTATATATGTTGGCTACATAAAAATAATAATTGTAATACAGGGTGTAATCTCATTAAAAGAGTTATACCAGTAATGTATGTAGACATTTCTTACGAAGAAAAACAACATCGTGATAACTAACATAATTAGTAAAATATCATGCGTTATTGCAATTATATTTTTTTACAAAATGCCACTTCTCAAATATTGTAGCTCCTCTCACAGCCACGAGAAATTTTCAACTATAAATAAAGGGGCTACTTTCAAATTTATTTAAATGTAGTTAAATAAATAGCCAAGGGAAGGAGAAGAGAAAAATAATTATCGCTCATGAAAGTAGTATAATTAATAAAATTTCACTTTTTATTATTATTTATATATAACCATTAAAAAAATCCCTATAATAACCACCAGTCCCGCTAGATGGATCCAAAAACTCTTTTTTTTTTTGGCTTTTTTTTCCTTTAAAAAAAAAGAGGAAAATATTATGATGCAATAGAGTTTGAGCTACAGCCCGACATCACCGTCTGTTTAAAAATTACTGTTGCACATCAGCCAGTAGCAAAAAGGTGATGTGGGCTGCTGCCCGTGCTCCTATAATGGTAATCTTCATTGTTGACCTTCTGGGTAAAGTAATATAAAGCGAAAATACATTTGACGGACAACCGATGTGGGAGAAAACAACTGCTTCCCACGACGTTGCAAAAGCCAATGATTTGGCAGAAACTCCTAATGCAACAACCACGGGAGATGTAACTACTTCTTCTGCTACCGCAGTTGCAGCTGATTCCACTGATTACGATCCTAATGTTGGCGCGGGAATTGTGGATAGTACAAATGTTAATTTAATCCAACAAGAAGCCGCTACTCATACGGCAGATGCCGCCGCCGAGAATTTTTCCAGTTCAGCTAATGCATTTTCGGGTTCTTCTCAAATTGTTGAGTATAACGCTTCCATAAATAGTGAAAACATTAATGAAGTGAAAGATGTTGCATCAGGTAGCATAGCTGAAAATGAGATCAGTGCAGATGGTGCTCATGGATCTACAGACGACAGCTGTTCATGACTCTGTGGATGGTGCCGGTATGTACTCATTGCAATACCTCAAAAGGGTAGCCTATGTTTTTTAGCCAACTAATTGTTGCCACTAATTGAAATGGTTAAGTAGTGAATTATAACAAGTAATTAATAATGGAGGTTTGCGTAATAGTGATTGAAGTTTAGGGTCAAAGTTGAATAACAGAGTTTTAGTCAATGAAGAAGTCTAAAGTTGGCCTGTTAGTTAGAGATTAAAACAGGAACGTTCAACCACTTTTCTTCTTATCTGGAAAGAAAAAAAAAACAATGAGAGACAAGAAAAGATTAAAAAAAAAAAAAACTCAATGTGTTTTCAACAGTGATCATTTGTCAGTATCGTTAAGGAGGATTCGAAGTCTCTACGAATGCTATTTGTGGGTTTCATCTATCTTAGAAGGAGATTAAATTCACAATTTAGAGTTAAAAGTGTACCAATTGAGAGTTTTTTTTTCTTTGGGAAATAAACTGTAAGTGGAATTCTCCCTTTCTTTCTTCGAACCTCTTGGAAATTGTTGTTGTTGTATTCTACTAAGAAATTATTGTTTCTACTCGCATCGCACAAATTGTAATCTACTGACTTGATTGTCGTTGTGTTAAGAATGCTAGTGTAAAGAATCTGAACTTTTCTCCACCAAACTCCGCCTTCCTAGTTTCTTTTGCTTCAATTAATTATTGTTATTTTTCTCAATGATTTTAAGCCTGACTCTTTGTTGTGTACCACATGATTGATTCACTCCTTTGGTCAAGATAATTTTATCGTGCTTTCCGATCATAAGCTATCTTTCTTCGCAGAGTTAATTGATACATATTTTGCATCATTGCTTTTAATGGCCTATATTTATAAAATGATTTTAACGAAACAAAAAGGTTGACTGCAACAAACTAGTGTTCCAAGAATTGCAACAACCACATATGTTACTACAAGGCAGCGACCAAACTTGTGCACCCCAAGCCAACACCGGTTTTCGTTTCTGCTCATTTTCTGATCAACCATTTTAAAAGGGTGTTCAAGCACACAAGTATGCTTTTGGGTTTCTTTGGGATATTTCTTCTTAGTTATTTTGGTCAAATTATAATAATTTTTTTATGCTAAATAGGCATGCTTTTAAGATATGTAATGATTTTCAATGGTCATTGCAAGCATCACTTTCCTGATATCTTCCGTACGTTATATCTTTATTCGTAATTACATAAAAATATCATGATTCTGTCATAGCTGTGAGTTACTAAAGGTATTGATATTGTTATGGTACTGGACACAGATATTGTTACTGTGTTGGACTTGCGGGTACTGTTACCGCCATTGTTTGATTGGGGGCCCCATATTTATTACTGAACCGTTACTGCACGGGTTAAATGCAGTCACAGCTTTTCTGTCCTATGTTATGCATTGAGATATTTTGATCAATATGTTATCGTTTACTCTTGCATAACAGTTTTCAGTTGGCTCTTTTATACGATATTCTAGATATGTCTTTTTCATATGTGATTCGTCATGCAATGAGTTATTGAAATTTCATTAGTAGTGTTATCCTTTCGATCTTGAACAGTATACCTCTATTGCTTCAGTCATCTTATGTCACTTTCTTTGTGGGATGAATTCCCTTACTGACCTTTTGTTGGCTCACTATTTTGCTTCCGCCTACTTTCTTTGCAGTTAAAAAGGAGTAATCGTTTAAGCATTGAGACATCTGGATAAGATGGTGTGGACTAGATGAGAGCTCCATAGTTTAGTCTTGTCTTTATTTATTTAGTGTCTAATTGAATAAATGTTCGCGTTACTGGGATTGAAAGTAATTATTGAGGGATTCAACCTCACCGTTATGGTTTTGTTTTATTGGAGATTATTGATTGAGTAATATTTTTGTTTGGAGATTTATTAATTCGAAATTTTTGTAGTTCTCAATTATTTATTTTGTGGTTTTGTGCCTAGCGAGCTTAAGGGTTAAACCTTTTAGGCACGCGACATGTCACACAGTTTGCTTTACTTTTGGGGCATGACACTCATGATATATGACTTGTGCTGAATTCATAAGTTGTTTGGTTTTGATTCGAAGATTTTAATTTCATCGACACTTGATAATTCATAATGGTCCAACATATTTGGGTCATAGACCATTATAGAAGGTATTGCTTATATGATTAGAGAATCCGTTGTCCTTGATTGCATCTACTTTGCACCCTAGTTTGATGTGTATCAGTGGTGCAAATGTTATGTGAGTGATTCCAGTATCAATGACTGTTCAATCTGTGGGGGTAGTCTTTTCTTCTATTTTTAATGGTTTAGAAGGGTCTATTGACTTCTTTTCTTCTTCTTCTCCTCTGCTTTGAAACTTGAGTCCGCATATGGTTGCTTGTTTGTTTGCTACTGAACTTGTCTTCGCGCTTCCCGCTGGAAGCCTAATGATCAGTGCAGATGGTGCTCATGGTTTAGAAGGGTCTATTGACAATTTGCTGCTGAGGAGGTCGCGTCCAGTAAGGCTAGATGGCCTCTATCTCTGCTCCGTTTCACGGATACTGTGTGATACTTTGAGGAAGGTAAATGCAGCATATTTGTGCCTAAGTTTGAAAGTGTCGAGTGCTCCTTTGAGTGGTTTCTGTTGACCATTGATTCTGTTGTCTTTCATCCCTGTAAATTCATGAAATAGTGTTGCTTGTGTTTAGACAAGGTATGATCATTTTCCATACTCATGGTTTTCAGGCTATTTGAGAGAGGATTAGCTTATGTTGGAACAGACTATCTATCTTTCGCACTCTGGGACAAATATATTGAATACGAGTACACACAGCAAGATTGGCCCCGTGTTGCCATGCTCTATACACACGTGCTGGAGAATCCAAATCAGCAATTAGATCGCTGTTTTGAAGGGTAATTATAAATTTTCTGAATGCTTCTATTTGCTTCTGATCTCCTTTTAGTATAAAGCTGTGATTTAGCATCTTGACTTTAGCTTCAAATGTTTTGCATCTCTTGTGCTCATGCTTGTGTCCAATTTTGGAGGAAGGATTCTGATTCTTGCTCTGTACCACCAACCGACTTCTTGCCATTTATTTTCCTGTCTTCTTTATTTGCCTCTTCTGGCCCAACCCAGTTGCTGGGGTTTATGTGGCTTCTCTTATTTCTGGAGCTCATTAACAAATTTCTAACTTATTTACAATAGGGGACAATAAGTGTGTGTATTTGATAGGTGATCAACTTCTGCATTTGATATTACTTTATTGTATTAATCATTTACTTATTTAAAATACGTTGTTATACAGAACTTTAGGTTAGTTGAGCTATGTGTTCTCCATATATTTGAATTTCTCATTGTTTTGGCTCTCTTAGTTCTTTGTGTGAATCAGTTTTAGTGCCTTATAGATGGTGCTGGTCATGATTAACTGTACTTTTGTTTGTGGTTTATTAACTGTTATGATGCTTTTTTTTAAATAGTTTCAAGGAGTTATTTGCAAGTCGACCTTTATCAGAGCTGCGAACTGCTGCCGAACCAGAAGCTGGTGGTCAAGGAAGTGAGGGAGAGGTTAATCCCAATGGGGTAAAACCGTCTTCTAAACCTTTAAATGTGAGCTTAAAAGATGCTGAGGAGTTGGAGAAGTATATTGCCATCAGAGAAAAGCCATATAAGAAAGCTAAAGATTTCGATTCTAAGATCCCCTCAATGTTGCAGAGCTTGAAAATTGGCACAATTATCTTGATTTTATTGAAGGAGGGGATGACTTGACTAAGGTATTCAAGTCTCTTTGGAAGCTGCCCTTATAATCCTCTCCGTAGATTTAGTTGGCCTTGTTATATATTAACTTACGGTTAAGTAATATGAGCCACACCATTTGCTTTATTGGTTAACGTTGGATGAAGCATCTTTGGAAACGGGTTATTGAACTTGGAAAAGGATGGGCCTTCCATTTGCTTTCTATAAGGCTAAGTACTTCAAACTCTCATTTGTGAGTCCACGTTCTGGTTCATGATATGTTGCATGGTTAATTATATGCTTTAAAGTTCTAATGTTATGCATGCAGGTGTCTTCTTATCTTGACCCCAAGGGTCGTCCCAGATGGTAAAGACTTCTTTTCATTCAAGGGAGGTCTTGGGTTCAAATTCTGTGAGAGTGAATGGATGTAAGGCGGAAAGGCTGAAGTGTTTGCCATAGGGGAATCATACATTGACTTACCTGGTACATGTCTTAGGTCGGGACGTTGCACCCTAGGGGTTTTAGTCCAACTCAGCTGTTAGGCCAGGCAAGGGGATACTAGCGTACTCCATCTTCGGGTGGTGGTTAATCTAGTTTATGTCTTGTGGGTTGGTTGGCGTACTCCATCTTCGGGTGGTGGTTAATCTAGTTTATGTCTTGTGGGTTGGTTGAATGGGGACGTTTCCAACAGTTTTCAAGAAAAAAAAAAGTGTGTTCTTATCTTCCTAACCATCCCTCATAATCATACCTTGACTTACATAGTGCATGTCTTGGGTCGGGGTTGGGTCGGGCCGCTGCACCCTAGGAGTTTTAGTTCAAACTCAGCTATTAGGTCAGGTAAGGGGACGCTGGTGTACTCTATCTTCAGGTGGTGGTTAATCTAATTTATGTCTTGTGGATTGGTTGAGTGGGGAGTTTCCAACGGTTCTAAAGAAAAAAAAAATGTTCTTATCTTCCTAACCATCCCTCTATGAGGGAATGAGGCTCCCTCCAATTGTATTAGAGGGGCCTCTGTGTTCCACCAGCAAAGTATTTCTAATGTGTTGCTTCTTTAGTCCTTTTGTTCTTTGTCTTGTTTCGTCAATTAGCATCACAGTGAGTTAAGATTTACTAATCCAAATGTTACTTGTGCACTCCAGGTCGTCAAGCTATATGAAAGACGTCTAATTGCTTGTGAGTTAAGATTTACTAATCCAAAATGTTAGGATATAAATTGCCTTGAAAATTTGTGAGCTCGTCACTCTTTATTATCTAGTCCATTAACTTAATTCTTGTCCTACGAATAAGAGAAAAATTAGGTTGAGAAATAACTCGAGAAGATGATGAACTACGAAGAATATTTGTCTCATAAACATGATCTAGTAGATGAAGTCCATTCCAATTCAAAAGAGATTCTGCAAAAGGGATGCTAATTTAGTACATAAGCTTCAGCTAGTGGTGCACTTCTAGTCCAGTCATGTGCCAAGCGTCTTAAAAAAATCTAGAAAGATAGGAAGTTGACACCCTAAATATTGAAATTTTTAAACGTCTCTCTATTAAAGTGGCTCTCACGAGCCTAGAAGGAGTGCTTCAAAACGTAACCTGGCCTTCTAGAGAATCTTCAAATGGTGCACAATCTTTTTATCCATGAAGGCAAAGCCATTTGACCCAAAAAAAAAAAAATCGAAGGCAAAAAGTATATTGACCCATGCTATTGCCGAATGGAGGTTCAAAGAATTTACCATACGTAATTAAATGTGATTTGATTTGATTTTAGATTCTATCTACAGCCAGGAGGTAATTTTTCAAATAGTAATGCTAGACGTCATCCTTTTTTTATCACTTAATTATCACTTCCTAATTGGCATGTGTCAACTTGATAAATTTATTTTTTGTCTCTCTTTTTTTATTAATTTTTCTCTCCTTTAATTATGGTTTTCTATATTCTCTTTCTTTCTCTTTTGTTTAATCCTACTCACTTTTCTCTTTTTACCATTCACGGAATATTTTATCAAATTTCTTTTCTTTTTCTAGACAAATTGATAATTGCCGAAATAGAAAAAAAATGTTAATATATTGTCAATTTTCGTTGACAAAAACAGCACACATTTGAGCATATGCAATGCTTATTCTATTTACAGCTATAAATGATTAAACCCCATATAATTTTAAACATAAATTGTATTAGATGTCACTAAATATTTAGAGAATTAAGTTATCTAGCAACAAAAAATATACATAATTTCTTAATTGCATATTAGATATTCTTCTCATTTGACTTTGCATACTAATGTAAGCATCAATTTCAAATAAGTTACTCTTTTCAATTTTAATCGTGAAAATAATGGAATAAGGGAGAAATATATCCCTTACATATAAATGTACTAAATATGAAATTTTATTTATTAATTTTAGCTCCTTAAATACACAAAATGACTTATTTAGAAAAAAATCAATATATAATTTAGGATTTGAAACAAATATATATCTATACGCGTGGGTACCCTACACAAGAAAACGAAATCCGAAATTCCTTCCAAAGCCCTAAACTCCATTACATAGAATATCCGCATCCATACAATCCCAAAAGAAAAAGAAAAAGAAAAAAAAGGAAAAAGAAGGAAAAAAAGGGTAAATGGATCACATAGTAGTAGCTGAAGAGGCCATTATAATTAAAGATTGAGCCAAAAATTCAACGTAGTTAACAAAAATGTGAAAAATAAAAATCAGGAGTAAGTTAGTAATATTTGTTGTCAAAAACAAATATTAATAATAGTAATTAAATTAAAATTGAGAGCTTGGAATGTAATATCCATGCTTGTCCATTTAATTCGTCAGGAAGAGTTGTTCTTCCATTTTCGACAACTATTTAATTCATCATGAAGAAGACAAGTAATCTGAAAAAATATGGAGTGAATGGTAGAAAGAGAAAAGTAAGTGGGAAACAGAAGAGAAGATATGAATCGTTAATTAAGGGGGAGATAAAAAAGAAAAGAAAAACAAAGAGAGATAAAAATTAATCCAGTCTATAGTCTCCCCTTCATGGAGTCCACTCTCAACGAAAATACCATATAACTAAGCCCAAGAATGTAACAACTCAAGCTCAAAGGGAGAGTCAATCTCAAAAGACTAGTTTGTTAGGTAAAAGAACCCTTTGTATTTAAAAAATACCTCTTGTGAGGGTGAGATTCTTATGTGGGATCATTACATGACACTCATAATATGTAATAGGGAGAAATGCACCAGTAGTCCCCATTGTTTACTCAAAAGTCAGTTTAGTCCCTATTGTTTTAAAATGTTCAAAAAGGTCCCCAATGTTTGTAAACATGCTCATTGTAGTCCCTACTGTTAAAACTTTGGTTAGTTTTAACAGATATAAATAATATTTCAAGGGTAAATTTAAAAAATCACAAAAACACAAAATCTCACTCAAAAACACCAAAAAATATACACTAATACACCTACAAACACACACTAACACACGCACTCATAGAAAAATACCAAAAAACACACACTAATGCACACTCACAAATACACACTAACACACACTTGGGACCGCGGGGTAGGGCTATTTCGCGGAGGGGGAGGATGGTGGTGGTTGGCTGTGCTTGTGGTAGTGGGTTGGGGCTGTTTCGCTATGGTGGTTGGTGGTGCATGTGGTAGTGGGTTGAGGGGTTGGAAGAGGAAGAAGAAGATAGGGATATTTTGGGTATTTTATTTTTAAGTAGGGGTAGTTTAGTCATTTTATAAATTTATGTTAGAATTTTAACGATAGGGACCACAACGAACATGTTTGTAAACATTGGGGACCTCTTTGAGCATTTTAAAATAATGGAGACTAAACTGACTTTTGAGTAAACAATGGGGACCATTGCTGCATTTCTCCCTATGTAATATTAGAAAATAACATGGAATTCAAGGATATATTAAGACCTATTAGTAAAATGCGACCACCTCTTATATGCCAAAAGTGACATCATTAGTAAAAAAGAAAAAGGAAAAAAGCTAAGTTGCAGAAGGTTAGTCCCAATGAGTTGTCATTTGTTGGATAGTAAGTCATTGTCATTTATTGACTCTTTTATCATAAATATTGCCAAGATGTTAACCGACGTTAATCATTCATAAGTAATATGTGCTACACCATTTGCTTTATTGGTTAAACGTTGGATTAAGCATCTTTGGAAATGGGTTATTGAACTTGGAAAAGCATGGGCCTTCCATTTGCTTTCTATAAGGCTAAGTACTTCAAACTCTCATTTGCGAGTCCACGTTCTGGTTCATGATATGTTGCATGGTTAATTATATGTTTTAAAGTTCTACTGTTATGCATGCATGTGTGTTCTTATCTTGACCCCAAGGGTCGTCCCATATGGTAAAGACTCCCTTTCATTCAAGGGAGGTCTTGGGTTCAAATCCTGTGAGAGTGAATGGATGTAAGACGAAAAGGCTGGAGTGTTTGTCATAGGGGAATCATACATTGACTTACCTGGTGCATGTCTTGGGTTGGGCCGCTGCACCCTAGGGGTTTTAGTCCAACCAGCTATTAGGCCAGGCAAGGGGACACTGGCGTACTCCATCTTCGGGTGGTGGTTATTCTAATTCATGTCTTGTGGGTTGGTTGAGTGGTGACGTTTTCAACGGTTTTCAAGAAAAACAAAGGTGTGTTCGTATCTTCTTAACCATCCCTCATAATCATACCTTGACTTACCTGGTGCATGTCTTGGGTCGGGGTTGGGTCGGGCCGCTGCACCCTAGGAGTTTTAGTTCAAACTCAGCTGTTAGGCTAGGTAAGCGGACGCTGGCGTACTCTATCTTCGGGTGGTGGTTAATCTAGTTTATGTCTTGTGGGTTAGTTGAGTGGGGGAGTTTCGAACGGTTCTAAAAAAAAAGGTGTTCTTATCTTCCTAACCATCCCTCTATGAGGGGAGGAGGCTCCCTCCAATTGTATTAAAGGGGCCTCTGTGTTCCACCAGCGGAGTATTTCTAATGTGTTGCTTCTTTAGTCCTTTTGTTCTTTGTCTTGTTTCGTCAATTAGCATCACAGTGAGTTAAGATTTACTAATCCAAATGTTACTTGTGCACTTCAGGTCGTCAAGCTATATGAAAGATGTCTAATTGCTTGTGAGTTAAGATTTACTAATCCAAAATGTTAGGATATAAATTGCCTTGAAAATTTGTGAGCTCGTAACTCTTTATTATCTAGTCCATTAACTTAATTCATGTCCTACGAATAAGAGAAAAATTAGGTTGAGAAATGGTTCGAAAAGATGATGAACTACGAAGAATATTTGTCTCATAAACATGATATAGTAGATGAAGTTCATTCCAATTCAAAAGAGATTCTGCAAAAGAGATGCTAATTTAGTACATAAGCATCAGCTAGTGGTGCACTTCTAGTCCAGTCATTTGCTAAGCGTCTTAAAAAAATCTAGAAAGATAGGAGGTTGACACCCTAAATATTAAAATTTTTAAACGTCTCTCTATTAATGTGGCCCTCACGAGCCTAGAAGGAGTGCTTCAAAACGTAACGTGGCCTTCTAGAGAATCTTCAAATGGTGCACAATCTTTTTATCCATGAAGGCAAAGCCATTTGACCCAAAATAAAAAAAAAAAAACCAAGGCAAAGAGTATATTGACCCATGCTATTGTAGAATGAAGGTTCAAAGAATTTACCATACGTAATTAAATGTGATTTGATTTGATTTTAGACTCTATCTACAGCCAGGAGGTAATTTTTCAAATAGTAATGCTAGACATCACCATTTTTTTATCACCTCCTAATTGACATGTGTCAACTTGATAAATTTATTTTATGTCTCTCTTCTTTTATTAATTTTTCTCTCCCTTAATTAAGGTTTTCTATCTTCTCTTTCTTTCTCTTTTGTTTAATCCTACTCACTTTTCTCTTTCTACCATTCATGGCATATTTTATCAGATTTCTGTTCTTTTTCTAGACAAATTGTTAATTGCCGAAAATAGAAAAAAAATGTTAATATATTGTCAATTTTCGTTGACAAAAACAGCACACATTTGAGCATATGCAATGCTTATTCTATTTACAGCTATAAATGATTAAACCCCATATAATTTTAAACATAAATTGTATTAGATGTCACTAAATATATAGAGAATTAAGCTATCTAGCAAAAAAAAATATACATAATTTCTGAATTGCATATTAGATGTTCTCCTCATTTGACTTTGCATACTAATATAAGCATCAATTTCAAATAAGATACGCTTTTCAATTTTAATCGTGAAAATAATGGAATAAGAGAGAAATATATCCCTTACATATAAATGTATTAAATATGAAATTTTATTTATTAATTTTAGCTCCTTAAATACACAAAATGACTTATTTAGAAAAAAATCAATATATAATTTAGGATTTGAAACAAATATTTATCTACATGCGTGGGTACCCAACACAAGAAAACGAAATCCGAAATCCCTTCCAAAGCCCTAAACTCCATTACATAGAATATCTGCATCCATACAATCCCAAAAGAAAAAGAAAAAGAAAAAAAAAGGAAAAAGAAGGAAAAAAAGGGGTAAATGGATCACATAGTAGTAGCTGAAGAGGCCATTATAATTAAAGATTGAGCCAAAAATTCAATGTAGTTAACAAAAATGTGAAAAATAAAAAATCAGGAGTAAGTTAGTAATATTTGTTGTCAAAAACAAATATTAATAATAGTAATTAAATTAAAATTGAGAGCTTGGAAAGTAATATCCATGTTTGTCCATTTAATTCGTCAGGAAGAGTTGTTCGTCCATTTTCGACAACTATTTAATTCATCATGAAGAAGACAAGTAATCTGAAAAAATATGGAATGAATGGTAGAAAGAGAAAAGTGAGTGGGAAACAAAAGAGAAGATAGGAATCGTTAATTAAGGGGGAGAGAAAAAAGAAAAGAAAAACAAAGAGAGATAAAAATTAATCCAGTCTATAGTCTCCCCTTCATGGAGTCCACTCTCAACGAAAATACCAATATAACTAAGCCTAAGAATGTAACAACTCAAGCTCAAAGGAAGAGTCAATCTCAAAAGACTAGTTTGTTAAGTAAAAGAACCCCTTGTATTTAAAAAATACCTCTTGTGAGGGTGAGATTCTTATGTGGGATCATTACATGACACTCATAATATGTAATAGGGAGAAATGCACCAGTAGTCCCCATTGTTTACTCAAAAGTCAGTTTAGTCCCTATTATTTTAAAATGTTCAAAAAGGTCCCCAATATTTGTAAACATGCTCATTGTAGTCCCTACTGTTAAAACTTTGGTTAGTTTTAACAGATATAAATAATATTTCAAGGGTAAATTTGAAAAATCACAAAAAATACAAAATCTCACTCAAAAACACCAAAAAACACACATTAATACACCAAAAAACATACACTAACACACACACTCATAAAAAAACACCAAAAAAACACACACTAATACACACTCACAAACACACACTAACATACACTTGGGACCGCGGCGGTGGGGCTGTTTCACGTGGGGGGAGGGTGGTGGTGGTTGGTTGTGCTTGTGGTAGTGGGTTGGGGCTATTTCGCTATGGTGGTTGGTAGTGCTTGTGGTGGTGGGTTGAGGGGTTGGAAGAGGAAGAAGAAGATAGGGATATTTTGGATATTTTATTTTTAAGTAGGGATAGTTTAGTCATTTTATGAATTTATGTTAGATTTTTAACGGTAGGGACCACAACGAACATGTTTGCAAACATTGGGGGCCTCTTTGAGCATTTTAAAACAATGGGGACTAAACTGACTTTTGAGTAAACAATAGGGACCATTGCTGCATTTCTCCCTATGTAATATTAGAAAATAACATGGAATTCAAGGAAATATTAGTACCTATTAGTAAAATGCAAACACCTCTTATATGCCAAAAATGACATCATTAGCAAAAAAGAAAAAGGAAAAAAGCTAAGTTGCAGAAGGTTAGTCCCAATGATTTGTCATTTGTTGGATAATAAGTCATTGTAATTAATTGACTCTTTTATCATAAATATTTCCAAGATGTTAACCGACGTTAATCTTTAATAACCCCCTATTTGGATTGCACGAGTGAAGGAAAGTAAAGTAAGATGGAGAAAGAAAATAAAGGAAATGGATGACATTGATGTTGGGATTGTAAAAATTAAATAAAAGAAATGAAATGTGACGCCAAAGCCAAAAAAGAATCCTGCAAACATGTAAACTTTTAGACGAAATGATAATTTAATAGAAGAAAACATAATAGAAAGGAAAGATGCGGAGTATTTGAGTTCAACATAGCAAAGAATCACAAGTTGGTTCTTTCACTGAAGTTACGTTGATCATGGTTCTCAAAACAGTAGAAACGACATAAATCGTCCAACCAATACTCTACATTATGAGGTTTAACAAAACAAAGAATCATATTGTTAACGTATATACATATCGTATTCACATTGTGTATCTCTAGTTGCATTTACCATAGTTAGTCTCTTACCATAGTTAGCATAGCTTGAAGCCCAAGTAGCCTTACATCTATATAAGGTCCTATGTACATTGTAATTCATGTAACACTTTATCTGTAATAAAATCTTTCAGTCTTTCTCTTATTCATGGAATCTCTATTCTATTTCGACATGGTATCAGAGCTACCATCCTGGTAGCCTATGCCATTGTCATCGTTTTATCTCTATCCTTATATCACAATAAAACATCAAAAACTGGTCTATTCTGGGATTTTTTTATTTTTTTATTTTATCTCATTGGTCCACACACCACACCTACTCGTAGTACTCGTCGAGACGATTCCGACGATGCCAAGATTGTCAATAAACTTCTCCGGACGCGTCTGTAATCACCGGTCAAAGTTTCTGCACTGTTTGACCTATTCAACAATTTTCAGTCAACCAAACAAGGCCTTGCTGACATCATCCAGCAGCAGTGTTGACATTAGCCCTAGCCATCTCATCATCCAGCCATTGCCACATCAGCATCCAATCAGCACCACATCACCATATACGTCAGTATCCAGTCAACACCACATTAGCTCTTGCCACGTCATCACAACCCAAAAAAAAAAGGGCAGACCTTTCCCAAGGTTTTTCGACGTCCTGAGTCCATTTTTGGCATCCATTTCTTCAACTTCTCACTCTAAATATCAGTTTTGGCTCTACAATGGAGCGTATGGATGTCTTAATGAATAATCCAACATCTCACTTATCCTTTCAACAGGAGTGTAAGTATTGTCATCTCTCTGGTCACTCCCTCTTGCACTGTCCTACTCGAACGTGCTCCTTTTGCAAGAAAATTCATCCTGGCCATTACCTACATGAGTGCTCTTAGAATCCTAATAGAAATTCTCAAGGACATCGACCAAATGATGGTTCCTTCAAGGCTCAGAGTACGTCAGGCACCTCCCTTGATCCCTCTTCCTCATCTTTATCAGTTGCAAGCCTCCGACACCTCCTTAAACAAGTTTTATCCCAGTTTAGTCAGTCTTCTTCTACTGCTCTTTCCACCACACTCGGTAAGTCTTCCTGGTTCTTCGATACTGCTTGCTCTAACCATATGACTTCTGATTCTTCTTGTTTAACCAATAAAGTCATCAATTCTTCTGCACCTTCTATCTATACTGCTGACGGTACATCCATGCCCGTAAGTCATATCGGTTCTGTGTCTACATCTCATACTTCATTTCCAGATACTTATCTTGTTCCTAAACTCACCCTTAACCTTATCTCTGTAGGTCAATTATGTGAACTTGGTCTCACAGTCACTTTCTCTGCTTCTAGTTGTCATGTCCAGGACCCTCAGATAGGACAGACTCTTGGGATAGGTCGCAAGGTTGGACGACTCTTTGAGCTTGTTAGCCTGCACCTTCCTGCTCACTTAAGTACTGCTACATCTGTCACCACCTTATCAAATTATCCCTCTCTTCACTTATGGCATTCTAGATTAGGTTATACCTCTTTAGGAAAATTGCAATCCTTATTATTTAGTGGTGCATTAGTAAAACTTTATATGCACCCTTTTGATTGCCTATTATGTCATCTTGGGAAATAACATGCTCTACCTTTCAATCAAAGTGACTCTTCATCTACTGCATGTTTTGATTTGGTACACTCTGATATCTGGGGTCCTTCTCCTACATCCACCATGGGAGGTTCTCGGTACTTTGTAATATTTGTTGATGACTTTTCAATATTTACTTGGATATACCTTATGCATAGTAGGTCTGAATTGTCTCGCATTTATTCTGAATTTATTGCCATGTTTTTTACTCATTTCAAACAACGAATTAAGATTCTCCGTACAGATAATGCCATGGAGTATAAAGAGTCAACATTTCCTTCCCTTCTCCGTCAACATGGAACTATTTTACACCGCTCTTGCCCTCACATATCTTAACAAAATGGGCGTGCATAACCAAAACATCGCCATATTCTTGACATCACTTGCACATTTCTTATCTATGCCTCATGTCTTTAGCGCTTTTAGGGAGAGGCTGCACTTACTACTATTTACATTATAAATCGTTTGCCTTCTCTCATTCTCAATAATTGCACTCCTCATGAACGTCTTACGGTCATCCACCCTACTATGGTCACCTTCGTGTTTTCGGCTGTGCATGTTTTGTCTCACTTCCTCCCTAGGAACGCACGAAACTAGAACCTCGAGCCTTTTTTTATGCTGTTTCTTATGGTATAGTATTGAACACAAAGGGTATCGGTGTTGGGATCGACTATCAAAACGTCTTTGGGTTTCTCATCATGTGATTTTTTGGGAGAATAAGATGTTTTCCTCTCTCTCACCATTCTCTCTTCCTCATGATATCTCTACCCCATATTTCACAGATCTTTCCATTTCCATATTTCCTTATGATGACAGTGACACAGGTACATCTATAGGTCCTGATTTGACGCCTGTCGCGGCCCTTCCTGAAGAGACTATCCCACCTGATGAGTCTGTGCCCGATAACGAGACTTCTTCTACTGCTTCACCCTCTATCTCTACTGAGTCGTCTCTCTGTCGATCTACCAAAGTAAGATCAATTCCTTCTTATCTTCTTGATTATCACTGCTTTTCCACTATTCTTTCACTCTATGAGCCTCAATCTTATTGTGAGGCCAGTTCTGACCCTTTATGGCAACAAGCTATGGTAGATGAATTACAGGCCTTGGAAGCCAAGTATACCTGGGATTTAGTCGATCTTCCTCCAGGGAAAAATGCTATGGGATGCAAATGGGTATACAAGATCAAGACTCGATCTGATGGTTCTATAGAGCGATACAAGGCTCGGTTGATGGCAAAAGGTTTTACTCGAGAGTATGGCATTGACTATGAGGAGATATTTGCCCCTGTTGCTCGTCTCACTTCTGTTCGCATACTTATTACAGTTGTTGCAGCCAGATAGTGGAAGTTATTTTAGATGGACGTTAAAAATGTCTTCCTTAATGGTGATCTTATATAGGAAGTATTTATGAAGCCTCCTCTAGGCTACCATCATCTACCTCACAAGGTGTGTCGACTTCGTCGTGCTCTTTATGGTCTCAAGCAAGCTCTACGTGCTTGGTTTTCTAAATTCAGTTCGGTTATTGCTGATTTCAGCTTCACTCCGAGTAATCATGATTCTGCACTATTTATTCAGCATTCTGATTATGGTATTCTTCTCTTGTTCTTATATGTGGATGATATGATTATCACTGGGGATGACTTGGCGGGTATTTCTGATCTCAAGCGGTTTCTCAGTCACCACTTTGAGATGAAAGATCTTGGTCATCTGAGATACTTTCTAGGTATTGAAGTCTCCTCTTATTCGGTTGGCTACTATCTTTCTCAGGCCAAGTATTCTTCTGATCTTCTGGCTCGTGTTGGCCCTAGTGACAGCAAGACTGCATCCACGCCTCTTGATGCTAATGTCCGCTTTACCCCATTGGATGGGACACCATTTTCAGATGCATCTTTGTATCGCCAACTGGTTGGCAGTCTTACCTATCTCACTATGACTCGTCCTGACATTGTCTATGTTGTTGACCTAGTTAGCCAGTTCATGTCTGCTCCTCGTACCACACACTATGCTGAAGTTCTCCGGATACTTCGTTATATTAAGGGCACCTTATTGCATGGACTCTTCTTTTCTACTATCTCATCATTAACTTTGCATAGCTACTCAGATGCAGATTGGGCTGGTGATCTTACTGATCGGCATTTTGTGACTGGATACTGTTTCTTCCTTGGTGATTCTCTTCTTTGTTGGCACAGCAAGAAACAGACCGTTATTGTTCGCTTGAGTACTGAAGCTGAGTATCGTGCACTTGCTAATGCTACTCAAGAGGTCATCTGACTTCATTGGCTCCTCGCTGACATGGGTGTCTCTCCGCCTCCTGGCACCACTCTACATTGCGATAATCATAGTGCTATTCAAATTGCTCACAATGATGTCTTTCATGAGCGCACTCGTCATATTGAGTGTGACTGCCACTTCATTCGCCAACATGTGGTTAATGGTACTACAAAATTTCGGTTCACTCCTTTCGCTAATCAGCTTGCGAATCTCTTCACCAAGGCTCACCCACGAGGGCGTCTCCAAGAATTAATTTCCAAACTCAAGCTCGTGTCCTTCACACCACATTGAGTTTGAGAGGGGGTGCTAACGTATGTATATATCGCATTCACATTATGTATCTCTAGTTGCTTTACCATAGTTAGTCTCTTACCATAGTTAGCATCAGGGGCAGATCTAGGAATTTAATATTGGGGGTGCCAAAATATTTTTTTAATGATACTATATAGAATTTTTAAAAAATTAGAGGGGTCAATAATTTTTTTTAACGATATTACATAGATATTTTAAAAAAATTTAAACGGCCCCCCTCCCATACTACATAGATCCACCCTTGGTTAGCATAACTTGAAGCCCAAGTAGCCTTACATCTATATAAGGTCCTATGTACATTGTAATTCATATAACACTTTCTCTGTAATAAAATCTTTCAGTCTTTTTCTCATTCATAGAATCTCTATTCTATTTCGACACACATCACACTCATGAACATGATTAGCAAACAAAGCATCAGACTGCTAATAGTTACAAATCTTCTCACTGATCTTCTGGAAAAATACAAGTTGTGTTCCTTGCTTATCACCCTGGAAGCTTTGATGCACGATTCCCTATACGTATTTTGGATGATTTGGAAAATATCCTTGAACAATACTCCCTTTTCATTCTGTGAAGAAGCATTGAACATGGAGACAGAGGGAACCAGGAGGAGCAACGACAGGAAAAGATACCTTCAGCCCTCGGCACAGACCACAAAATATGGAGAAAAATGGAGGAAGAAGAGGCAACTATATGGACCTTAATTCGCACCTTGATCTAAACCATGATGTTCTCTTTCAGTAACTTCAATAAGCCTTTGCAAACCAGCCTTTTTGCAGTTCTCTTGTCTGATGAAGAGCCAGAGTTTTGGTAAATAATACCATTTTCTTCGACCTTCATTGTTACAGAAGCCACACCTTTGTTGAGAGTCACCTGTTTCTTCATGATATAATGTTCTTTTTTACATAACTCATACAATTCTCTAGCCGGATGGAGCTTCAGTGACTCGGGTGTAATCAAGGGCTCAAGTAGAGGCCTTATACTTTGAAAGACACGCTCCTTATTGTAGTCTGAATCGACAAAGATCGCTCCACATAAAGATTCTATAATATCTCCAAGCACCTGTACCATATCAGCAGTAGGATAAAACTAATGTCCCAGATATTTGTATACACTAGTGTCATTCCAATGAAAATCAGGCGACAACTTTTCATCAAAGAAGAAGAAAATGTTCGAATATACGCAATGACATGATGTTTTACGCTACCAATTAACAGCAATGATGTCTTGAATGATAAGCACCGGAAATAATCAATTGACTATTAGATGCAATATCCAACCATGTTTATACAACATATAAACTTAAAAACAAGTATTATATCCGCATTGCAAGTAATTGCTCTTTCTACATGATTTGAAGATAAAAAACAAGAGAGAATTTAGTGATCCAAGTATTGCCAATTGCTTCCCTAATAAAATCTTTTTGCAATTAATTTTGGCTATGTCCCTGCAGTAACATGCCAATTTTCTTAATTTCAACTATGGCTGTTATAGCTCAGTACAAAACATGCAAGAAACACAATGAAAATACCTTAGGGAAAGCTGTCTCAGACTCCCATCCAGAAGTTGAGCCCAACAATAAGCGGTCAAAGTCTTCAACAGTGGTGGCTATTTGCCTTTGGAGCTCTGGTGAAGCATGAAGAATGTGTTTGTGCAAACCAGCCTTTACCGCAGACAGAACATAGCAGTCGTTATTCACAGAAGCTGACCTTAGATCAGTCAATAATCCATGAGACAAACCAGGATATTTGTTGTAGAAATGCACTGTGATTAGATAGTCCAGTACCGCATCTCCAAGAAATTCAAGGCGCTATACAATAGGAAAGGATGTCAGGAAAGAGAACGTGGGTAAAAGGTAAACTAAACGGCAAAAGAAAAAGTACATGAGCAGATTGTAACTGAAAATGGGGAAGCAATATACGAACTATTTCCATGAACATGACATCTATGTTAGTGTCCTAATTCCAGGAAGAGTTTCAATTTCAAATGCTATATGAAGAACAGTAAAAAATGAGTCATCGTGCCTTACTCCCCAACCCAACTATTATACACAAAATAGGGGAAAAAAATTAATTATGCAACACGGATAACGTTCTGGTACATATTACCTGGTAGCATCTTGGAATTTCAGGCAGCATGTATGAACCATGAGTCAAAGCTTCTAAGAGGAAAGAGTCATCACAAAATGAGTAGTTAAACAAAGACTGTAGAGATGTTATGTTCACATGCATTTCAGGATGGACTGCAAGGTGCCTCACATAAGGAGCATTGACAAAGTCAACGTTTACACCAAGCCACTGCATAAATGGGATTGCTGCCATCTCGCCACCTCCAATCAGGAATGCACCAATCAATGCCTCAACTACATCAGCTACTGTCTTGCTCTTGATTTGCCTTCTTCCTCTACTATAGACTTTGTTTGTAGGTGACAACTCCTCTTCTTCAAATGCATAAAATAGAGAATTGTCACCAGGGATGATCCACGTTTTAAGATCGAGTGGTTCATTACGAATAAAGCCCTGCAATTTCGAAACAAGCCAACAAAAGAAATAAATTTATGTTCACCATACAGATGATCCTATGTTCCTGATAACAAGAAAGAAGAAACAAGTTTTCTTCCATTTGAGGTACATGATGAGAAATTTCAGAAAAGCAAAATGATGCAAATTTATTCATTCTCTGTTGTTACTTTATTACTGACGACATTTCAATATTCACAAATAAAAACAATGAGGTATTAGCTATTCCTTGTTCTTCTCTTACAAATGACACAAGTAAGAATGAATTAACTATCATAAAAAGGTAATAATTACCGGAATTTTGCGGTTACATCCTAGCTTGCATAGTGCAGTATTACAAACGGTTTTCTCTCTTTTCGTACTAAGAAGACCCTCGTGATGATTTTGGTACGTTGTGAATAGCTGTTGACTAGTAACATATTTGAGAAATGAATCCCCAAGCGTTTCCAGTGATTCCAGGTGAAGATTCTCTTGGCATTTTCTTGTCGTGATAGCTTCCAACACCTGATGTTTACAGCAAAGTCATAATCATAATTCAGAAAAACTATTCAACATCACAAATTGAAACAAATATTCAATTATATATATTTTTACTTTGCTGACATATATTAGCGCTAGTAGAGTAAATCCATTACACCACATGTAACAAAGATAAATTCTCTGATCAACTGAACAAGCTAGTGACGCATGCAATTTGATTGGGCCACATTGAGCCATTAGATGGCATATTGATGCTCAAGGGCTTTACTGACATGGCACATAGTGGGTAAAAGAATACAAAACTTTCATTTTTTATTTTTTATTTTTATTTTTGTGGGGGGGAATGTTTGATCATGATATCACCAGCAGTCTCAAATCAAGGGAGAAAACGAAAAAAATGCAAAGCTATCATCTGAACTGAAAAACTGAAAAAATGATAAAACTGAAAAAATGCATAAAGATTGTAAAGAACATACCTTGATGGTTGGGATAATAACGTTTTTTGAGCAGTGATCCAAATGCATCTTCTTCAGGTTGGCAGCTAGAAGCAACGACTCAACCCAATGCATGACTGTCGGAGCATACGAGAAAGAATAGAGTGTAGCCAAAGATATAGGTGACATCATGATGAGACATAGTTCAGGTGGCAACTCAACTGAGGCATTACTTGGCTCTACATTGTATAACAGCAAATTAGTCCAAAATAAAAAGATGAGTTAAAAGTGTACAGAATAATGTAAATCAGTATGATCTTCTTCTACCTATACCATGAGAAAAAGATGATCAAGAGAGATAATGAAGAGTTTATTACACAGAAGACAGTAGTAATGAAACCTTGAGTTCCAAAGATAAAATTCATTTGACGAAGAAAAAGTAACATTGATAAAAAAAATGGATGCATTTTACTGTTTCTCATCTTATTATATTGCTAAAAGAAAAGTATCTTTTTCAAGATGGTTAGATAGTTAAGCAAATTTCAATACATTCCCAAATATTATACGAATACTAAAACAAATTTTGTCGTTTCCCAAGATTTAAGTAACATTGAATGGTTAAACAACCAACGAACCTTTTGTTTTCTGCTTTTTATATTTGAGAAGATAATTTTCCACCCTTGGGACATGTCTACCATGTAGAAGTGATTGTACTTCATACTGCAAGTGGATGTCATGTCTGTACATCGAAGTATGTAAGACCTTTGAAATGATATTTATAACATATTATCACAAACTGGAAACATAACACAACGTTAGGGGAGGTAAATCAAAAACTATTACAACCTTTTCTCGTAATACTTTTGGTAAGTAATAACTTCTCCGTCTTGCAGCTTTAAATTGGACTTCCCATCCAAACCATCTAAAGTACCAACAACGTGATACACATGACCATTGTGAGGTGTGCATACCAAAGAATTCTCCAACACGCAGCTGCACACCAAGCCACTCTTCATATACACATGCTGACCACAATCACTGGCATAGAAACATGGCAGATGTCTACCGCTGATATTTTTTGATGGAAGTAGCATGGAACGTACACAGTTCCAATTAATTAATTGATTCTTATTTGAGTCTGCAGCTGCAGCTGGGAGAAGAAGATAGTCGAAGGCAAGAAAATCATTCTTTTTGTCAAACGCACCTAGAGCTTCATTCAGCTTATTCAAACTGTGATCTAGTAAAATCCTAAGCAGAGTCACTTGAAACCTTCGACACATCAAAACCTGCCAAACAAATTTGACGATGACAAGAAATTCAGGTCCTAATTCCTTGTATTTCATGTTCGGTTAACAAATGTACTTAGACATAAAAACGTTAGTATACCTGTTCAGAAGTAAGTCGAATTGCCCCAACATATCTCATACATATTTTCGAGCTAATGCTATCATCAACATGGTCCAAAGCTATCGATTCCTCATGAAAATCAAACCTAGACCTTACAGCAAGCAGAACATCACGAAGCTCAGCATTGCAGTAAAAATTGTTCTGCAGCTTGACTAAGTAGCAGTAGTACAATGTTTCAGATTCATTGCTGCGGTAGTGAATCAATTCAGGTGGGAAGTACTGTAATTGTTCATTATTGTACTCAAAGCCTGTGGATCACAACATAATTATACAGAAATTGATATGTGAAAATATTGTTTAAAGCAATGAAATTGTGTTCTTCCCATAATTGATTAAGAAAGAAATGGGCGAACTTAAATTACCCAATTCTTGGACATTGGCTTCTTCCTTAACAATATATGGCACAAGATTATCTGTCAAGGCACCATCCAGGTGAAGCTGCTTGCACGCTTCTAAACACGCAAGTTGATTCAGTATTTTGATATTTCCTTCAACTTTTACAGTTGGGATTGGACAGCTTTTAGGAAGATGTAGAATGCAAGTTTTGGACTCCTTATCTATAACAAACTTAGGATAGGGTTTGAAGTAGCTGAAAAATCAGAAGACCGGAATAGCGAATTACTTTTTAAGTTACAAAAATTCAAAAATGTGGAAATTGAAAGCACATTATATCATTCATAAGAATAAAAGATTCTATGGACAAACCCATCAGAAGGTAGCCTTGAGCAGTAGAAGTGAAGCAATGCCACACTGGAAGACAAAGTGACAATTGCTCCAGTAGCTTCAACCTAATAACAGACCTCATCTTTCAAATCCAGAGGGGCACAAGGAACAGAACCATGATCCAATGACTCCTTCCGCATAATGTCTCCACTGGCTAGATAGTTCTCCACTTGTGTGAGGGTTGAACTATTATTCCTACGATTTCAGTAAGCAAATTAGCAAAGAATGGCATGAAAAAGAAATGATCTAGCCGTCTACCAGAACCACTGAAACCTACAACATCATAAAATGTTTTAAATAAACACCATAAAAAACAGATAAAGCATTAGAATTTTACCGAACGAAAATTAAACAGTGACTCCATAATTTCCTATAACAGTAGGGCATAAACAAAACAACAGCAAATAGAATTTCAGAAACATGATAAACCACATGTTTAGTTAAACGCCACGGACCGAAATTGGAGGCGTTGGGTTTATCTGGTAGAACACTCGAACATAAGGTGGGAGGTGAAAATACACATTGAGAAGGATAAGCAGTTTCCTTTTATACTACGAATTAATAAAATATGAGAAAGTATTTATGGCATATGTTTATGCCAAACCCAAAATCACTTTGGAACAAATAAGAAAAGGTAGTTAAGTAAGTTTCATACTAAATGTTAGCACTAAAAAGGCCTCCATGCACTACAAGAAACTATTCCTTTTTATCATCATGATGAAATCTGAGTTGTGTTTACGAGCACGGCCACGGGACTGAATAAAACTAGAAATGGTTGCCGATGGATCAAATCTAATTACAAGATTGCAACTCTGGACATCCAAGCCCTCTTCAAGAATGGAAGTTGCAACTATGATGTTCACCTGCAACACGACATGTTCACATGCAAGAATCTTAGCAATAGATATTCTCTTTCATAAATAATAATTTTATGCAATACTATTAGTAAGGCACCCACCGTGCCTCTCTGGAATTCTTCAACAATTTTGTGTTGTTCTTGTCTGCTCTGTGATAGGAGCCCAGATTGATGTCCTGCCATGTATTCAGTATTCCATCCACTCAATTCCAGGTGCACCTCATTTAATAGAGATCGAAGGACAATAGCTGTTATAATCCTCTCAACAAAAATTATACACCTCATATCCTTCAGGTCCCTGTGCAAAATATTGTAACATGTTAAGAATCTCATCATATTATCAAGCCAACGAAAGATATGGATAGTGACATATTCATGTTTGATCTCAACATATTGAAGTTTAGACACTGTTGTGGTTCTGATAGATAAACCTCCTCTATCTTCCATATAATTTTTTTGTTCCACCTCTCCTTTTCTTCATTAGTTGGCAGCATAATTATACACACAAGTCCAAGATATGATTTTATTTCACTAATTCATTCATCACAGACTCGAGTCCACAATCTGCTCGCTAGCGATATGCTTAAATAGAATTCAACGGTACTATCATAAAGGATGTTTAACTGGGTAGAGAAACACATAAAAAGAGTTGAATGGAGATTCTCAAATGACATCTAACAACAGGAACTAGGTTGTGAATGGCTGACCTTCAAGGTTGTGAATCTTTGGAAGTTATGCTATGGTGATTGGCTCTTGAATTTAGTTTTTTTAGATAGTCATTATTTTGAGGATTATGTAGATGGAAACTTACTCTATCTAGAGTTTTGATTATGAATTTGTTGTTTATTTGCAACAAGTATAAATGTTTAGAGCCTTGCGTTGTGTTGAAATATTATATTACTTTAATTCCATAATTTAGGCTTGTTGTAAGGAGTAATTTGCTCCATGAATTTAAGCTTGTTGTAAGGAGCAATTTGCTCCATAAATTACGGAATGTTGTCTATCCCTTTTAGGCCTATATAAATCACAATGTAGAAACACAAATTGTATCATCAATGAATTACATTGTTTCACATTACATTCTTCTTGGTATCTAGAGCCAACAATATACACACACCTAAAAAAAAAAGAAAATTTGTTCATCTTTTTTTTCCTCCACAACCATCCAAACTTAGATTTCTTACCACAATGACCAAAATCCACTTTATACTCTCTTTTTTGTCTGATTCTTTCATGATTTTTTGTTGGTTTAAGCCCTTTTCTTCTTTGATGTGGTGAGAAATAGCCACTTTACTCCTTAGTTGCCTATTGTAAAGGTTGCCAAGTGTCCTGCTGCTTCCATCGTCGTCGTTTATTAATGGCACCTACTGATAAGATAGAAAATCAGTCTACCACTGTGACTCGTGTAGATCTCTCTCGGGAACTTAATGTCCCTACACAACGGATCACTAGTGTATTACTGAATGGGAAAAATGTTCATTCTTGGTCCCATTCGTTCTGTCTTTATCTTGGTGGAAAACGAAAAATTGGATGGATTTAGGCAAGGAGAAAAAGCCGAAAGAAACTGATCCTAATTATGCTCACTGGGATGCAGACAATTGTATTATTTTGGATTGGATGTTCAATTCCATGGAGGCTCGGATTTATAATATGTTTATGTATCATGAGACGGTTCATGATCTATGGACTGCCCTGACAAAGATGTATGCTCATGCACGTCATGATTCTCGAATCTTCGAGCTTTACCAGGAAATTTCTCATGCTTCTCAGGCTACTTTAGGACTATCTGTTGCGGATTATTTTGGGTACCTCCAAACTAGATGGGAAGAGCTAGCCCAATATGAACCTTTGAGTGACTTCCCGAATGATGCCGAGGTTGAGTCTAATCATCTTGATCATCGTCGGACTTATCAGTTCTTGATGGGTTTAAAACCTGAATTCGAGAATCTTCGAACACAGATTTTAAATACATCTCCTTTTCCATCTCTATATGAGGCATTTGCAACTTTGGATGGTGATGAACGAAGACGTCTACTTCTTGCACCCAAGCCCACTCATTCTATTCCGGACCAGATGGCATTTGCTGCTCCTTCCGATTTTTGGCAAACCAGTACCCATCCTTATTGCCTACATTGTCGGAAGATTGGTCACCTCATTGACCGATGTTTTATTCTACATCCTGAATTGAAACAACAATACTCTAACAACCATGGTGGTGGATAAAAGAAAAGTGCTCCTCGTATTGGGGTTATAGCCGAATTAGCACCCCCTTCAGCCTCAACAGAATTAGTCTTGGCCCAACCGGATTATAGTCAGCTTCAAGCTCAGATTGCTCAACTTCAATTCCACCTGGGCCTTACTTCACCATCTGGCCCCACGGCTACCCTTGCTACAGGTACTCTTACCGTACTTTATGGTAAGTTAGGCCAACCATTGGATTCTGGATTCCGGGGCCAATAATCATATGACTGGTGAGCTTTCTGTCCTTTCTTCTCCTGTCACTTCCATAAATCAATCGGTTCAAATTGCCGATGGAACGTCTATTCCTATCTGTTGTCAAGGAGATGCATGTTTATCCTCAGATATTACTCTTTGCTCTGTTTATTATGTCCCCAACTTTGCTTATAATCTATTGTCTGGTAGTCGTCTTGCCAAGAGTTTTCACTGTGCAGTTGTCTTCTTACCTGATCGTTGCTTCTTGCCTGACTTCGAAGAAGATTTTTGGTAGGGGATATGAGCACGATGGACTTTACTATTTTGGAGAACTTCCACCCTCTACAGTACCCTCGTCAAGTCTGCATGCTTATGTGTCTCTAGTTTTTGACACTCTTATTAGTTCTGTCCAAAATTTAGATTTGTGGCATGCTCGTCTAGGACATGCAAACTTTCAATATTTATGTTAGCTATTTCCACTTTTTAAAAAAGCATGCAAGGATTTTAAGTTTAATTGTGTGACTTGTGAATTGTCAAAACACACTCGTACTACATATATTCCTCGCGTGCATCGAGCTCCATGTTCTTTTGATCTTGTTTACTCTGATATTTGGGGTCCCTCTCCTGTCACGGCCCTCTCTGACTATCGTTACTATGTGACATTCATAGATGATTATAGTCGGTGTACTTGGGTCTACCTAATGAAGAAAAAATTTGAAGTTTTCACTCATTTCACTCATTTCACTCACTTCCTTCAAATGGTGAAAACCCAATTCTACACTGTTGTTCAGAATATTAGGTATGATAATGGCAGAGAATACCTAACCAATGACTTTTGGGCCGAACTCAATAAAAAAGGGATTCTTCAACAACTTACCTGCCCTTACACACCTGAACAGAATGGTGTGGCAGAACGAAAGAACCGCCACATTATGTCTATGGTCCGATGTCTTCTATCTGGTATGAATGTCCCGAAATATTTCTGGCACCTAACTGTACTCACCGCTACATACATCATCAATTGTACCCCTAATCGTGTCCTCCAAGGTCAAACACCCTTGCATATTCTCCGACCAAATACTGTCCTATTTCCTCTTCTCCCACGAGTCTTTGGTTGTACATGCTTTATTCAAAATCGCAGCCTGACCCGTACTAAGCTAGATGATAAAGCTATACGTTGTGTCTTTCTTGGATATTCTTCCATGTCTAAAGGATATAGGTGCTATGATCCTGTGACTCGCCACTTTTACCACTCGATGGATGTCACATTCCTTGAGGCTATCCCTTTCTTCTCTACTTCTTCCTTAGAGTAACTTCCTGAGGTACTTTATGCAGAGGACCTTCCTTTACCTCGTCCAGTTCCTATTCTTGACACATCACAGCCTACTACTGAACTACCATCTAGCTCCAATAATACTCTCTCATCCGGTTCCTCTCCAGTTCCATTACAAGTTTACTCTCGGCGTCCTCGTGCTCCTGCTCCACTGCCAGATTCTTCTCCGGATTCAGGTAACCCTCATTCTCCCTTGGTCTCTGAACCTGTACCTTCTCGTTACCCCACTCGTGAACGGCGTCCCCCTTCCCGTTATTTACCTTCATGTAGTACTAATCATCCTATTGCCAAGTTTGTGTCATTTCAGGGTCTCTCCGATCAGTATAAATCTTTCCTTAGTCAGGTTGATTTAGTCTCTATTCCTCGCTCCGTCCATGAGGCTCTCCAGCATCCTTTATGGGTGACTGCTATGAAAACAGAGATGGATGCCCTGCAACAGAATCAGACGTGGGAGTTGGTTGATCTTCCAGTTGGTGAACGGACAGTTGGGTGCAAGTGGGTGTTTAGTGTGAAATATCTTGCTGACGGCACCATTGATCGGTATAAGGCACGTCTTGTCGCTAAAGGGTTTACTCAAGTACCAGGCAAGGACTTTGGTGCCACATTTGCTCCTGTTGCCAAATTAACTACTGTTCGACTCCTGGTCTCCTTGGCCACTTCTCATTCTTGGCCTCTTTACCAATTGGATGTGAAGAATGCCTTTCTTAATGGTGATCTTTCTGAGACTATTTACATGGATCCTCCATGAGGTTTTCGGGCTCAGGGGGAGTATTATGGGAAAGTTTGTCGCCTTCGTAAATCTCTCTATGGGCTTAAACAATCCCCTCGAGCTTGGTTCAATCGTTTTAGTGAGGTGGTCCTTACTATGGGGTTTATTCGGTGTCATTCAGATCATACATGCTTTGTTCGACGTCACCCTCAGGGTAGATGCATCATTATATCAGTTTATGTGGACGATATTATCATTACTAGAGATGACACTTAGGGAATTGTCCAAGTGAAGCAAGACCTTGGGACAATCTTTGACATTAAAAATTTGGGTATGCTCCGATATTTCTTGGTATTGAGGTAGCTGGAAATTGCCAGGGTATATCTTTATCACAAAGAAAGTATGCATTGGATCTTCTTCAAGATACGGGTATGCTAGGTTGTTGACCTGCCTCCACTCCTATGGACCCTAATCTTAAATTGACAGCAGAATCAGGGGAATTGTTAGTTGAGCCATCAATATATCAAAGACTTATGGGTCGGCTTATCTACTTGACTAACACAAGGCCTGACCTTACCTATGCAGTGAGTATGGTAAGTCAATTCATGCATGCACCTCGTACCTCTCATCTGGATGTTGTTTATCATATCCTCCGATATCTTAAATATTCTCCTGGTCTTGGTCTCTTCTATGCAACGGGTGTACAAGAGGGATTGTCTTGTTACACTGATGCTGATTATGTAGGGTCAAAGACTGATAGGCGTTCTACCTTGGGGATGTGTACTTTTCGTGGTAATCACCTTATTTCATGGAAAAGTAAAAAGCAAGCAGTTGTCTCGCGATCTTCTGCTGAAGCTGAGTACCGTGCTATGGCCCAAGGAACATGTGAACTTCTTTGGTTACGTTATCTTCTGACTGAGTTGGGGTTTTCGATAACAGATTCGTCTACCTTGTTCTGTGATAATAAATCTGCGATTATGTTGTCCTCTGACTCAATCCTTCATGAGAGGACAAAACACATCGAGGTTGATATTCATTTCATTCGAGAAAAAGTTCGCTCAGGGGTGATCACACCTTGTTTTGTTACATCATCCGAGCAGGATGCTGATATGTTCACTAAGTCAATTGGACCGTCACTTCTCCAATCAGCTCTTGTCAAGCTCAGGCTCATTGATATCTTCGCCCCAGCTTGAGGGGGAGTGTTGAAATATTATATTACTTTAATTCCATAATTTTAGGCTTGTTGTAGGGAGCAATTTGCTCCATAAATTAAAGAATATTGTCTACTCCTTTTAGGCCTATATAAACCACAATGTAGAAATACAAATTGTATCATCAATGAATTACATTGTTTCACATTACTTTCTTCTCGTTGTAATCTTTATGAGGTTGCATTTTATTTTTATTTTATTTGTGGTTTGATGCCTTGCGGGCTTATCTTTTCAGGCGTGTCCCTAAAAATTGGCTAGGTAGATTTTGGGGGTGTGACATAAGCAAATCACCATGGTAATTCGATATTATCTAGCACTATAATAGGCACAAACATATGATGCTAAGAAGGCGTTTTGACCTAGCGTTTTGGCTCCTACCAACAGGCATAGTTCCAATAAATTGTTGTTCAAAATTATTAAGGAACACATCTAACTGTTTAACTTGATGAATCTACACACAAAAAGCATGGGAAGATTATCATTTATAGGTGTTCACAATGCGAACAAAACTTGCAATATAGAATTTTGGAGTTGTCTAACATCAAGTGTTAGCAAGTAAATGTAGTCCAAAAGACAGAAATTTCCTTGGGGCAAAAAGATGAGAAGAAGGCTAAAAGAAACTTAACTAGCCATATATGTGGGAAGAGTTCAATATTTGAAAAATCTGTGCAACATCATTACATTCGTATGCCGTTATTAAAAAAGGAGAAAGAAGTGCATAAACAAGTTGGGCGTGAGTCAACAAGGTAGCAGAAAGAACGGTGGCCTAACCACACTTTCGTACAAGACTACTCAGCAAATTCAAAATCATTTAGCAATCTTTGATCATTTAAGATTGGGAAGATAAATTAAATAAGAAGTGAAGAACTACAATTGAGAAGGAATAGATGGAAGATAAATTAAATAAGAAGTGAAGAACTACAATTAAATAGGATGTATCATATACATGTCATATACTACCATTTTCTCACATTATATCAACTTAGTGATGCTTCCTAATGCCGTTTGATGACGATTCACCTCATAATATAAGATATTTTGAGGCATGCATAGTCATGTATATTCGTAAAGTCTTAGATATAAACATTTATATATAAAGTAGTTATTCCATAATCTTTACTTCCTAAATTAAACTATAATCTTAATACTTCCATACATGATAAAATCTTTTCATATTAACTACGTACTGCATGTATTCGCAAGCATGGAACTGGTAAAAATCGATCGGACTCTGTCCCAACTTGGAATAGAGAACTTTCATCTTTTCCTCGATCATTTGATCAATCACAAGTCACAATGTATTACGTTATATTTGAAATGCAGTAAGAAAATTAACAAGAAAAAATATCTGAAATGCATAATCAAGAGCATAGACTTATATTTGAAATGCATAATCAATGGCATAGACTTGCCGTACTGGAAGATTATCTTGGAGGCTTAAGACTTACCACATGTCTCCACGGCTTGAATTGTATGTAATAATACAGAAAATGCAAAAATAAATCTCCAATGGTTGACATATATATTAAACTCTTACTTGCTTTCCAATATAAGTTAGTAAAACCAACATAAAAATAGTCGCAGAAAACATCAAAGTTGTAAGCAAAGGTGATCGAAACTAGAAAGAGACCCCATGCTTGTCTGCAGAGGTCCAAGATTGCAGAAAAACAGTCTATTTGTAGGTAAGTATATGCCGTTCATATGTTTTGAAGTGTTACAACTAGTTGATGTAGTTGCACTTGCAAGGATGGAAGATTAGATGGTTTAGTATATTCGTGGGACATATCTGTGTGGGGGCCACCACTTATGTGAGAAGAATTCTGATTGGTCTGATTAGTCTGCACCTTTCTGTTACTGGCAAAACATCGATCTTCTTGCGCTGCTTTCTGAACACAAATATACCTTCTTTTTGAGCTAAATTATTTCCCCGAAAAACCTTCTTTTTGAGCTAAATTATTTCCCCGAGAAAAAATAAAAGATCACACAGCACATACATTGTCTTTAGCTTCGTATTTTGTTGTTATTAAAAAAAAGTTGTTTTATCGACATGGGATCGCCAGTTAGTCACGACAATGGCAACATATGATTTAATTGTTTTTAAAAAAAAAAAAAGTGTGATTACATAAACAAATTAAAAATTTTTTTTTAAAAAAAATGTATTTTGTCTCCATGTCTTCCCCAAGTGGCAACGACATGGCGACAAATTTTTTTAATTATTTTAGAATAATTACAAAAAAAAATTAAGAATTATAAAAAATAGAAAAAAAAAAGGTTTCTTAGCTTTGGTATTTTACCTTTTTACTTTTCTAATGCTATCTTTACTAGAGTCTCTATATTGAATCATACAATTATTACGTATTATAGTTCATTTAGTAAAACAAAAATTCATAAAGTAGATATTAAAATCACCAAAAAGTGATCATGAATCTCTAAAAAGTACAAAGTTTCAATTCTTCAAGTTAAATTTAGAGGCCTTAATAGAGACTTTGTACTTTTTAGAGACCCGGGTCCATTTTTTGGTGATTTTGATCTCTACTTTATGGATTTTTATTTTATCAAATGAACTATATTACGTAATAATTGTACGACTCAGATCTAGTAAGGATACCCTAATGCTTAACGGTTAAGTTCATATTTTTTTAGCTTTGGTATTTTACACCTTAATTTTCACGATACCTTATTGGTAAAAGCACATTATTCTGAAAAAGTGTTCTTTTAAAAAGATATTTGTATCTAATTAGACATCAATAAACTTCAGTAACATTTTCTTCAAATAGTTTACTTTCAAGCAAATGACAAGAAAAGAAAAATAATCATAATTTCTCTCCTTTTTCGTAACATATATGGACTTCAAATCCTCTGACTTGTGTTTTTCAAATTTAAGTATTCTAATGAATTCATTTAACAATTTGTTTTAAATAGATTTTTGAAATATTTTTAGGAAAGAACTATATTTGTAAAAGTACTAGAATGACTCTTTCTATACATTTTTCTTGTTTTCTAGCTACTAAAACTATAATTATCAAAGTAACATGAATGTATTAACTTTCAGAAAACTTAGTTACTGCGTACTTTTTCTTATTGAAGAAAATGTTCCTTAATTAGTTTAAAGACAATGTTCATGTTATTAAAATTATAATTGGTATGAAGACAATATTCTTTAATTAGTTTAAAAGAAAAAAAAAATTATAAAAAATATACAATTCATATTTTTTTGTTATATTTTAAATTAATTTATGTGTGTGTGTGTATAAATATTATAAATTAAATGATAATTTTAAATTAATTATTTTGAACCAGTTCAAGCAATTATCTTTAGGGGAAAAAGTCATTTTAATAGTCCAGATGTTTTGAAAAAAAGGCCATTTTAGTCGCTGCACTTAACAAAAGTTACACTATTTGTAACGATCAAACATTTGACCGAGTAAAAAGACTACTATGCCCCTATATTTACAAAAGATAAAAACCAAATTGGTCCTTGAAGTTATAACACAAATCAAAAAAGTCAAAAATAAATTAATCATCCAATACACATTAAATAAAAATAAGATAACTAATCCAATAAATACACATCGAAAAAAACGAAAGGTGATAAATAATCCAATTCAAGCATAAACAACGTTAAAATGTCCAAAACAAAGTCATAAGATATTCGTCGAAAAAGTCATAATACTCAAAATCTGAATTGTCCTCCATCAATTTGTTCAAATACATACTTATCGCCTTTTTTCACATTATGAGAGTTGCGTAGGGAAGACCAACCAGAAAAGACAAAAGTACACTACATTTTTATCTGTCGCCTACACACTTTAAGACTATATTGATTGTTATGACAATCAATAACGGTCATTGTGTCAGTCTCAAATATTCCGGTCCCTTCTGCAAAGTTCTTTGCGAGAGGCTACAATATATTCCAAACATGATAATTAGCATATAATCATGATTTCAAATTTGTTCAAAAAATTCTTAAGAGCAATAAACAAGAAGAATTACCATATAAAGTCTGTCATTTTTCACTACAAACTCCAGAACATGCTCACCACCTTCTTCACCATCGACCTCTTCAGTTTTCTCGTTATCAACTTCTATTTCTTCCACCTCTTGGCTCTCATTGCTCTCATAACTCTTATTATTATCATCACTCTCGTCATTATCATCACTCTCATTATTCTTATCGCTCTCAATCTCAATGGGCACTTCAGCTATATATTTATCATTAAAAAAAATTAGCATGATTATGATAACTATTATTAAAAATGTAGAAATAATAGAATAGTTACACTTACGGTTAATATCTCTCTCACAGGCAATGCATTGTGGCCGAAGATTTGAACTTTAAATATTCCTGGACTTTTCCAATAAAAGACTAGAAATTCTCTAACTTTTATAGCAATAGCATTCGCAAACTCTATCCATCCGTCCGTAAAGTAATACCAAACATTTATTTCCTCCAACTTCACCATCTGCGACATGCCGTTACACTTCAGTGTGTATGTAAACACTATGTGGTCCCAGTATCTTTCAAATAATTTAATTGGCAAACTTTATATAACATGCAATCTCAATTTAGTAAACAATAGGTTAAAACGCACTTACTTAGAATGAATCAATTTAGAAAAACTTACAAGCATAGGGTTTGAAGGTTGCAAAAGGGGCGGTGGTACAAGGGGGGCCGGCCCTCCCAACTTTAAAAAAAAAAAAAAAATCAGTGATACTTTTCATCCGGCCCCCCCAACTTTAAAAAAAAACAAATACATAAGTGATATTTTTCATCTTTTGTTTTTGATTGTTAGCTTTGGTCAACCCGGTTTTTTGCAAAGCTTGTCTCCCACCATGTTAGCTTTTGTTTTGTTTTTTTTTTTTTTTGCAATGATTTCAGATTTCTAACAAGTAAAACAAAATTTTAGCCTCTGCCACTAACAAGCAAAACAAAATCGTAAGATATAAAACTTTAGCCTCTGCCTCTAAGCTTCAAATTTCAGATTTCAGAAGAATTTATCTAATCAATAACCATAACATAAAACTTTAGCCTCTGCCTCTAAGTTTCGAATTTCAAATTTTAGCCTCTGCCTCTAACAAGCAAAAAAATCGTAAGTGATCTCTTAAGTCTTATCTTTTGACTTTTATGTATTCTTTAGACTTCATTTATTCTAAATAAAATTTTAATGTTTTATTATTATTTTTTTGCAGATCCCAAGCTATAATTTTCAGTCTTCACCAATTGTTCTTTCCAAATTCAATTATCGCGTGTCTAAGGTAATATATCTCTATTTATTAATTTTTTACTATATAATTTATAAGTACATAATTATTTTGTTAATTTTTTTTGTGTAATCTATTTACTTTCCTTGTTCATCGTTGTTTATATGTATCTATTTTTTTATTATATGTTGATTATTACTTTTTAAATTGTTAGAAAATAGAAATGATACTAATTTTAGTAGTGTAATTGCCACTAGAGAATATTTCTGGAAATAAATGATATTTGAGAAAAAAAAATTATATAAGTTGATGTTGATCAATCATATATATATATAAAATCAGAATAACTCTATATTTTTTAAATATTTTCAAGTCAAATATGTTTAAGTCTAAAACAATTTATTCATTCTTTAAAAGGAAAGAAAAGGAAGTTAAGATAGAACCTGAAGAACAAGCTTCTATATCTAATATTGATACAAATGTGAGTTTAGAATCACCAACAAAATGTCAAAAGATTGAAAATGAGACAATTGAAATAAGTTCTTTAGTCCGTGATCCGGATTTACGTCCTCAAATTTGGGAGTATTCAGTGAATCAAATAGATGAAATTCGTAGAGCATTTATTCATTTCGGTCCATATCAACATATTCAATCACATTATCCATATTCTGGACAAGAGAGTCATCGACGCCGATTTCAAGCCGACTGGTTTAAAACATTTCCTTGGTTAGAGTATTCACCTACAATGGATGTTGTATTTTGTTTTCCTTGCTACATATTCGCAAAAGAATCAATTGGAAAATTCAGATCAGAAGTATTCACAGTTAAGGGATTTAAAAGTTGGAAAAAAGTAAATAACGAAAAAATATTGTATTTTTTTATCTCACGAGGGGAAGGATTCAAATTCAATTCATAATTCAGCTACCAAATATTATAAGAATTTGAAGAATCAGTCTTTTCATTTTGAAAAGGTGATTCAAAGGAAAACTTTTTCACAAATTTTAAGTAATCGTTTGCGCCTTAAAGCTTCCATAGATGCTATTCGATGGTTAACATTTCAAGGATATGCTTTTAGAGGACATGATGAAAGTTTAGATTCAATAAACCAAGGCAACTTTTTTGAAATGATAAAGTTGTTAGCATCTTATAATGAGCAAGTAGAGGGAGTTGTTTTAGATAATGCCCCAAAAAATGCAAAATACACATCACATGGTATTCAAAAAGAAATTTTGTTTGTTTTGGCTAGAAATGTGCAAAACAAAATTCGTGAAGAGATTGGTGAAACAATGTTTTGCTTAATTGTTGATGAATCTTAGGATGAATCTAAGAGAGAGCAAATGGCTCTTGTTATTAGATTTGTTGATAATGAAGGATTTATTAAAGAGAGATTTATGGACTTGATTCATGTTAAAGACACAAAAGCATTAACTCTTAAAAAAGAGATTTGTTGTGCATTATCTCATCATAACCTCAATGTTCTTAATATTCGTGGTCAAGGGTATGATGGAGCTAGTAATATGCGTGGAGAATGGAATGGGTTACAAGCTTTGTTTTTTAAAGATTGTCCTTATGCTTATTACGTACATGGCTTAGCTCATCAGTTACAACTAGCTTTTGTTACTACATCTAGAGAAGTTCCTGATATACATACCTTTTTTGGAAACTTGAGTTTCATTGTTAACATCGTTGGGTCTTCTTCCAAGCGCAATGATGAATTACAAGATGCCCAAGTAGCTGAAAATGCAAGTTTAATTGAACGTGGCAAGATTGATACTGGTAGAGGGGCCAATCAAATAGGAACTTTACAACGCCCTGGAGATACTAGATGGAGTTCCCATTTTAATTCAATTTGTAGTTTGATAAGGTTGTTTGATGCCACTTTTGTAGTTCTACAGAATATAGCTATTGAAGGATCTACATACTCGCAACGAGGAGATGCGAACTTTGCTATTAAGGTATTGATGTCATTTGATTTTGTATGTATCTTGCACGTGATGAAAGAAATTATGGGGATTACAAACGTGCTTTGCCAAGCTCTACAACAGAAATCTCAGGATATTTTAAATGCTTTGCATATGGTTTCTAATACAAAACTGTTAATGCAAATGTTGAGAGATGATGGTTGGAAAACTCTTATTGAGAATGTGACATCTTTTGCTTCTCATCGAAATATACAAGTTCCTGATATGAATGCTTCATATTCTGACATAGTCCGACTTCACTGTCAAAAGGATATTGTAACAGTGGAGCATCATTACCGAGTAGATTTATTTACAACTACTATAGATCAACAGTTACAAGAGTTAAATAACATATTTAATGAGCAAGCAGCCGAGGTTCTTATTCTTAGCACAACTTTGGATCCTAGGGATGGCTACAAGTCATTTGCAATTAATGACATATGCAAACTTGATGAGAAATTTTATCCTTCTGATTTCTATGAACAAGAGATGAGCTGTTTGAGATATCAATTGCAACATTATGAGCTTGATGTGTCTAATCATCCTGATTTGAAAAATTTGACTAGCATAGCAGATCTGGGTGGAGGATTGCTGAAAATTGAAAAATCAAAAGCTTATCCTTTAGTTGATAGGTTGATACGGTTAATTTTAACTCTCCCTGTCTCGACAACAACTATAGAACGCGCTTTTTCTACCATGAAGGTTATCAAAACAAGTCTTCGTAATCGGATGAAGGATGGCTTTCTTAAAGATAGCTTAATTATTTATATAGAAAAAGAAATTCCCAAAGATGTTCTTATAGATACAATAATTGATGAATTCTATTCCATGAAGGAAAGACGAGCCCAACTTCATTGACTGATGAGATAAACATTTCTTTGCATATCTTATGTTATTTTTTATAAATATTATTTTATTTACATTTATTTGTATAGTTTCATTTTATTTTTGCTAGTATATGTATGCTTTATTAAATTTACTGTACAAAAAAAATAATTTCGGCCCCCCCAATACTCAACTTCTGGCTCCGCCCCTGGTTGCAGAATAACCTTAAAAAACTTTGGTGGACGAACCGTATCTATGTAACAAGGGGAACAATAATGAATCAATTACTTAGGCAAATTCAATACCCTACTACTACCGGATATATAGATATATCTGAATCAAAAAAATATAATTAAAATGCATATATATTTTACATATACTGCCGATTATATATATGTATTATCAATATCTATATTTTAGTATATATTTATATATAATCGATTACATTATATAAATATTCTATATATTATATGTATTATCGATTATATATATTACCGATTACTTATATATTATATATAACCAATATATTTTGTATATTATATATTATATTAGCGATTATATATTACACACACACACACACACACACACACATATATATATATATATATATATTTAGCTATATTTTTTTGAATATTTTTTATAGAATATTTTCTAAATAAATATTACCAATTACATTATAATAAATATTCTATATATTATAACTAAATACTCTATAATAAATATTCTATATATTATATATTATATATTACCGATTACATTATTTTTAACTAAATCAATAAAAATATTTAAAAAATCATATATATATAAAAAAAACATATTTTTTTTTACCTACATCAACAAAATATATATAAATAACGGTTACCTGAGTAAGAGTATCAAAGAATTAGTGCGTTGCTGTCGCCATCGCCAGTGTGTACCGCAGTGTGTGTGGGTGTATGACTAAGAAAGAATGAGTGACAGAGAAAGCAAGAGCAATAGAGAGAGAGAAAGAACCGCGTGAGGGGAAGGGCGAGGGCTTGGTGTGTGAGTGTGTGTGTTTGATGAAGAGATAGAGATGAACAGGAATGGGAATAGGGGATGGAGGGTTTGGTGTTTTTTTAAAAGCTAAAATGACAACTTTGCCCTCGAAACCATTAAAAGTTTAACAGTTCCTCGCTTAACGGAGGGACCAATTTGGTTTTTTCCAAAACACAAGGACCTAATTGGTCTTTATACTAAACCTCAGGGACTAAATTAACTTTTTCCCTTATCTTTATGCTTACAATATTAATCTTTTTTGTGGGTTGTGTCTTTAAATTTTGGGTGCCCGATATCTCTTTGTATCATGCATATTTTTGACTCCTTAAAGGCATTTAAATATCAGAAGGTTCAATCTGTACATCAGTTTCCCTTTTGACTACCACTAAAAGTCCATATCAAATACAATTAACACTTTTTTTAGGTGACGTGAGAATTCAGTTAGTAAATTTCGATTATTTATTATTCGGCAAATTCAATTGCCAACTGTAAACTCTCAAATGTAACAATATATTTCACACATGTGCCAAATCAATTAAAAACTAGGCTCCGTTTGTTTGCTGTAAAATATTTTACCGGAAAACATTTTTCAGATTTTACGGTGTTTGGTAACACTGGAAAATTGATCAACCGTAAAATATTTTCCAGTCAAAAATTGCGGCTGCTTTTTCTTAATTTTACGGTATTTGGTAACACCGAAAAATTAGTCAACCGTAAAATATTTTCCAGTCAACAATTGCGGCTAGTACAAAATTATGTAAAATGTTTTCATGTCCTTTGAGATAAGAAAACATTTTACCGAACATCCAAACACCAGAAACTATTTTTCAGTATTCTATTTTCCAGTAAAATAATTTCCCTCAATAAGTTATTTTACGGCAAACAAACGGAGCCCTAAACTCTAAAATAATAAAAAGTATCAAACATGTGACCTCTAAAAAATGATCTCACCCCAATTATTACTAAACCGTAACTTTGGGGGCAAACAGAATTAACACTTACCATTCTAAGTTATTTGCATTTTTTTATGGGAATAGAAAATTATTGGTCCTACACATCTTAGCATCTGGGCACATGTAAGATTTTTTTTTTTTTACCTGCAAGGAAGGTGAAAGCTAGAAGACTAAACAAAACGAGGAGATATTTCACCCCTAATATCTTTTTTTATCAACAATAAAACAGATCTTGGAGGGTTGTCAATTTGACATGCTTCAAACTGTTGTCGTAACCCCAAGTTTGCCAAATCATCAGCACATCTATTAGTTTCACAGAAAATATGGGTCAGCTTATAATTATTGTGGCATGAAAGTATCCGCTTGCATCTTCAGCTAAAGGGCGTAAGGGATTAAACAGATACGAGTTAGCCTTTAATAAATTAGACACAATGGCGGAATCAGTCCCTATATGGAGTTCATCAATCTGTAAACTCTCAGTCAATTTAACTCCTTTTAATAAGGCGAACTATTCAGCTTGACAGCTCGTCGTTACCCCAAGTTAGTTGCAAAGCCAGCGATCTATTCACCATTCGTATTGCAAATGATTCCTCCCGCCCCTACAATACCAGGATTACCTTTGGCATAACCATTAGTATTTAATTTGTAACCACAACCTAGCCTTTCCCAACCAACATTAATAACACGTCTATGGTGGGAGTTAGAAATACCATGAGTATTCCAAACAACAATAATATCTCATACTAACTTAAAAGTCAAAGTCTCCTATCATTGTTGGCCATAAATTCTCCATCTCCAAAAAGTGTGTCGTTGTAGTAAAGGAGCAAATGAGAGCTAAAAACCTTGTCATGGTGACAAGATCACAAATACAACATATTAGCATAAAACTGAGATTTCATCCTAAAATCAATTGGTATCAAGTGAAATAGTTTAGGATCTCATAAAGTAATTTTAAAATTTTTAATTTTTCGATATGTGACAAATGTTATATTCTAACACTGTACAAGAAGTAAAAGACAACATACATGGAGCTGATACAACTTAGGTTGCCTTATCAGGAAGAAGAATACAAATCATCCAAAGCAATTGCATAAGCATTTAGAGTGTGCACATTTATGCTCACCAAAACTGGAGGCAAAAGTACTATTAAATGTAGATTTCTTTTTCATTTTCAATTCAAGCAAACTTGTTAATATACAAACTATTTGAACATATACAACCAAATGAAAATAAGTCGTAAACTTCCAACTATGTAATATAAATCGTGAAGTGAGCCGGCACCATTAACAGAAAAGTCTTGAGGCAATGCCCTGACAAGAATAAAGATTCACATGCAGTATTAATGGATCCATCACTTTTTCATTACTTGCTTGGGTATCATAACAGAATCCGAAAATATCACAAATCAGACTTGTCCGTTTGTTCAAACATACAAGATAATTGAATTATGAGCACTGTTTCTGACCCAAACTCCATCGATACAAGCAATTAGTAATGACACATTGACGACGTATAGATAGAGAAGGTCTAGTGAGAGGTCTAGCATCAGAGATCGAATTGAAGATTGCAGCCGCTACACATATATCAATCCAATTAACAATAATGGTAATAATAATAGTAATAATATCACAAATGCATAATTTCTGGCCATTTTCTGAAATTAAAAATTAAAATAAGAACAAAAATACGTCAAAATAAATGAGAAAATAAAATTTATTTTGATCAATCTAAGTTTGAGATAGTACGGAAAATGGAGAAAATGTGATGTTGTATATATGTCACGTCCCGAAATTTAACAAGATAAATTTGGAACAAGACCGCTACTCGCCGACAAGTCCTCCTAAACCTGCAAGACTGAAATCTTAATACAATTAGTGCAAAACTATTAAAATCTCAATTGTATGAAATCTCCAATAATGACTTTAGATACTCAAGTGTTACCTCAAATTCTAAGGATCATAACGTGAGGTAAAATTCGTCAATTATTACAAACAAACTCGAATGTCATAATTGAAATTCAAATCCAACACTAAATAACATTTGAATGGGTAATTCTCTCTGCACTAGATCACCACAAGAGGTTGACACAACCTACCCAAGACTCGAGTTCCAACTCTTCTTTTTCTGCAAAGAAAGCAGGCGAAAACAAAAAAGAGTGAGCGAACAAAAGCACAGTATGGGGTCCTTTCCCAAAGAATGACAGGATTATACGAATCATGTAAATAATAAGAATGAGCAGTAGCGGAAGAATAATGAGCAAATAGTAAGATGCGAGAGATTCTTTAAACTGTAACAGTGGTCGCATAGCAGTTAACAAACAGTACATGATGATAGGTATTATCCCCCATATCAGGTTCATTAAGATAGGTATTATCCCTCCTATCAAGTTTGTTACGATAAGTATTATCCCCCTATCAGATTCATTATTTTAACTGTAACTTGTTGAACAGTAACAGCCAATGTACAGTCTAAAAATGAAGGAGACAACGATCAGTATATAGGCAAGGATACTATTGATCAATTAGGGGTCAGATCATCGATCAATGCAAGAATTCTAAATTGGGCAAGCTATTGGAATGTGATTTTGGGGAGAGCAAATGTCATTCACCGAGCAGTATTTTGCAGATGTTCCAAAGTTCGCTTTTCTGTCTACAGCCACAAGGGGATTCATATACAAGAAGATCGGCTTTCGATTCAATCTTGGCTGGTTGTATACCGGTCTTCTTTCATCCTGGTTCTGCTTTACAGCCTCCATTTGGGTTACAAGCCCACATTACAGAGCTCAGCTACTACGTGGGGTTCACACCTGATTATTTATCAAACGGATTACTTTAGTAAATCTCCGATGTGGGAGAAGAAGTGTGTCTAATAAATGAATTAAACCAACTACGTCAACGTAATAAGAAATGACCAAAACAATTAAAGGAAAAAAAAAAAACATAATAAGAGCAGCATGAGGCATCTCTCGCTTTGTTCAGGGCATCAAAATCAAATACTAATAACAATTATAGGAGGCAACTTAGAAGTGTTAGGATTCAGCATAAATAACAATTATAATGCAATCTTCTCGTTTCACTTCCGATTGTAACATAACAATTAAAGTGCTCATAGGCACTCATTTTCCTTCCAAAATTGTAATGAATCCGTCAGGGCTCGAACCTGCAACTTTATTTTTTGATTCCTAGTAATGTAATAATGTTTAAATGAGGTTAATAGTGATGGAGTTATGATGTGATAATTTGATCTTCACATTTAATAACTTAAAAAATTTAATTATAAATATATAATCGCATCACCACTATCGATCTTCCTTATAATATCATTAAGTTATTAGGCCATTTTTAATCCATATATATACTAGTGGATTTCATACTTTGGCTGTTTTGCTTTTTCTTTTTCTTTCTTCATTGTTTTTAGTATTTTTTTCTTTATTTGGTATTTTTGGAGCTTTGAAATTCTCGATTTACATGTTGCGCTGATTTATATAATTACATGTCCATGGTTCAGTTCCTTTAAAATTAACAAAATTATAATAGATCTCTATCGTAAATATTATGTGTCACTAGAAATTTAAAAATAAATAAGCAATTTCTCGTATTGATTCTCATAAGTAACTTGTTATGTTTTGTGAACTAATTTATATAACATGTGTGCTTGGTCACTGAATTAACAAAAAAAAAAAAAACATGTGTGCTTGGTCAATATGTATATATGTTGGCTACATAAAAATAGTAATTGTAATACAGGGTGTAATCTCATTAAAAGGGTTACACCAGTAATGTATGTTCACATTTCTTACGAAGAAAAACGTCGTTGTGATAACTAACATAATTAGTAAAATATCATGCCTTATTAATAAAAATAAAAAAAAGATTATGATTCAATAGAGTTTGAGCTTACAACCCAAATAAGTAACATAATTAGTAAAATATCATGCCTTATTAATAAAAATAGAGAAAGAATATAATTCAATAGAGTTTGAGCATACAACCCAACCTCTTCATCTGTTAAGAAATTGTTGCTACGCATCGGCTTCTTGCGAGAGAGAGAGAGAGAGGTGTTGTAGCCTAACTACTATGATAGTAATCTTCATATTTTGGCTTGTGGGTAAGATAATATAAAGCGAAAATAGCATTAGTGGATAACTAATGTGGGACAAAACTATTGTCTCTCTCGCTGTAGTACCATCTAGCTGTTCTCTTGACCCAAAAAAAAAAAAAAAACATCTTCTTACCGTAGTAACAATTATAGGAGGCGTGTTAGGATTCAAATAAATAACAATTTTATAAGGCAAAAGAGTTTGGGGAAGAATTAAGAGCATGGCTTATTGGTCCAAGCTCAACGAGGGAAGCAATCATCAATTGATACATGAACACAAGTAGTGTCTGCGATGGCTTGATTTCGAGAAACCAATAAATTCAGTTATTTACCCTTATCAAATCTCAATTGCTCGAGGTTGTTGAAGCTTCTTTATTAGAGAAGGTCTATCTATGAACGAGCTATTCTGGGTGTGACATACTCTGTAGATATTGGTTTTTTCTATAATGTAAACTTTTTTTTAAAAAGTGTTTTCTGCTCACATTAGAGTTGTCAAACTGTGTAATATATTTAAAAGAACTTCATGCGGATTTGAAAGTTAAAACTAACACGTTTGACATATTTTTGAAGAGTTTTTATCAAAACTAAAAAAGCTAAGAAATAGGAAAAATGTCACATGTAATCTCTATTGTTTTCCTAAAGATTCAATTTCGTTCCTATTGCTTTAAATTTCTTAATTTCGCCCCTCTTATTTTTTAAAAAAGTACAATTCTGTCACTATTATTTTTTTTAAGTTTTGAATTCGCCCCTATTATTTAAAATTAGACAATTTAGTCTAATAGCAAATAGGAGGAGGGAGTAATCCATCCCCTTCCTTTACTTTCCTTTAAAAAATGCAATTCAAACTAGCTGCTAAAGTTCACCCTTCTATTTATTTAGCGAATTGCTTAAGTGTGTGTCTATTGAATGAATTAAACCACGATAAATTTTCAACTATAAATACAAAGGCTACTTTCAATTTTATTTAAATGTAGTTAAATAAATAGCGAATGGAAGGAGAAGAGAAAAAATAATTACTGCTCATGAAAGTATAATTAATAAAATTTCACTTTTTTATTATTTATATACTATTCAACGGTTCGCTTCTCATGAGAATACATGCTTCTTGCCAACTCTAACAACTTCCTTATATTTTTCTCTACATTTAGAGAATTTAGACATTTTCTCTACATCTAGAGATTCAATATTTTAGTTTTACTCCAACAGCTTCCTTACATTTAGTAAATCCCTTATTTCAAGAAATCTTTATTTCAGTTTCACTATAACAGTTTTCTTTATTTTAAAAACTCTCTACTTTTGTTTACTCCACATGTAGAGATGTAGAGATAAATTTAGGGATTTGTTATTGCATCTCCACATGTAGAAATAATATGATTTGAATGTAAGGATTCTCTACATGTAGGGAAGCTGTTGGAGGCTAAAATCTCTAATACCATCAGTACATACAAAAAATATGGTGATTTAGGACACCTGTTGGAGATGGCCTTAAGTTGCAAATTTTATAGGTCGCCAAGATCTTTCGCTATGCAAACGTCGAACAAATTCACTCAAGACAAATCTTAAGCCAAGATGAAGTACTCTTTCAAGCACCAAAAATCTCACAATTTAAGATGTTATAAGAGGCTAGGCTTTAGAGCTAGATTATATATTTGATATCCCAATGTAAAACAAATTCTTAAAAACTTTACCCCAAGACTCAAGATGCAAAGAAACACTCACAACTCCACAATTGGCTACACATCCATGGCCAGTAATAACGTTGCTAGGGTGGGAAAAAAACTGAACTCCAAGTACATGAATATAATGGTCGAATTGGCAACGCCGTCTATATGCATCTCTTTGTTCAAATTAATCAGACACAAAGTATATTTGGATCAGTTCGAGAAAATTGACTCCAAGTCTTATTCAAACTCGATACATAAACAAGTCTCACACCGATGCTTCAACCATTCCACCATTAAACTTCCTCCTTCAGGTCAATAACCATGTAACTAGTTAAAGTCTTCTCGGCATTTACACAATATTAGCTTCATGATTACTCAACTTATACGTGTTGACATCTAATTTTTTTTTTTTTTTAATGACGAAGAAACTCAACTGAAACTACACTACATTGAATTTAACGTAAGATTACAAACTTCATGGTGCAGCAATGTGCCTGACACATATTTAAAATTATTCAAAGGCTTTTCCATAAGAATTCTTCGTCTGAGTTAAATGCATAAAATTAAATTAGTGATATCTACAAGTTTTTATTCCATATAGTATATAGTTTTTTATATTATACGAGTATGGCGAATAAAACCAAATGGAATGAAGTAAAAGTACCAAAAACTAACAGTTCGATTGGGAAATTGGTGATGTACACAAGGTATATTTGGATTGGTTCGAGAAAATTGACTCTAAGTTTTATTCAAATTCGATACATAAATAAGCCTCGGCTTTAAGCATTACACCATTAAACTACCTCCTTGGGGTCAATAATTAAAGTCTTCTCGGCATTTACATAACAATAGCTCCACGATTACTTAGCTTATACGTGTTGATATCTAATATTTCTTTTTTTCTTTTGATTTTTTATGACGAAGAAAACTCAACTAAAACTACATTATATTGAATTCAACGTAAGATTACAAACTTCGTACAGCAGACATATTTAAAATTAGTTGTAGGCTTTTCCATAAGAATTCAGTGATATGTAGAAGTTTTTATTCTATATAGCATATAGTCTTCTATAAAATACAAGTATGGCGAATAAAACCAAATGGAATGAAGTAAAAATTACAAAAAAATGAAGGTTCAATTGGGACAATTGGTGATTTTTAGGAGTTTTTATTTCATATAGTATATAGTCTTTAATATCATTACGAGTATTGCTAATAAAACCAAATGAAATGAAGTAAAAAGTAACAAAAAAATGACGGTTCACCAAATGAAATGAAGTAAAAATTACCAAAAAGATGAGATTTCAAATTGGGTCAAATGGTGAAATTAATTACTCACCTTTTCCAATATACTTCATATTCCAGCATTCCATTACTTTAATGCCCCCATTACACGCTAGCATAACTATGCTCTGCAATCGTGTCTGGTTCACCTGACTATTTATGAAGCGAATGGCTTTAGTACTCTCCGAGGTGGGAGAAGACTTGTTTCCATAAGGCCCCTCTCTCTGTCCAGCGCATCAAATCGAATACTAAAATAACAATTATAATTCAATCTTCTCGTTTCACTTCCATTTGGAACATAATAATTAAAGTGTTTATAGGCACTCATTACCCTTGCAAAATTTTAACATAATTAATAAAATTTCACTTTTTTTTTATAACCATTAAAAATATCCCTATATTAACCAGCCCTATTGGATAGATGAGATGACTACCACCTCAAACGGATATGGGGGTGCATCAATTTCGCAACGTACGGCTTAATCGCTAAGTGAGAACCAAAACGCAGAGAGTGCAACGGCCAGACCCTAAGTCAGATAAAAAATTCACATTCTAAAACCCATTCTAGTTTTTTCTTCTTTTGGCTCTTTTTTCCTTTTGAATTAATAATATTGGCTTTCTTATGATTCAATTGGGATAAAAGATTATTACCACATCCAAAGTTAGGAAAAAGAAACAAAAAATTAAAAAGTAAAATTTCAATAAAGTTGGAAGAAATGAGAGTTTGATAGTACTTCAAAGATCATTAGCTTTTAACGCAGAGACGTGGGCAAGTTAATATAAAGCGGAAATAGCTATGATGAGAAATCGATGTGGGAAAAACAAAGATGTGCTCCATCCAAGTCGGGGAAAGTGATGTATTTATATTTTTTTGTTGAATCATTGAGAAGTAGGCATTATTTATTAAAACAAAGATGGAGAGGGATTCACCCATTTTCCAATTTTTCATCAAAATTGACGGAGAGACGACCAGAGATTCACACTTTTGCTGCTCGATTTAGAGAGCAGCATGAGGACGCTGAAATTGAACATGGAACATCGACTCGTAAGATTACTACTCAGGCTGCTGAAGGTCTTTTCATCTTCTTTGTTATAATTTTTGTCGGTGTCATTGTGCATGTAGCCTATATGAACCGGCCATTGCAATTGAAAATTCACAAAAGGAAACATTCACAAACTTTACCTTTGTTGTATGCGCAATATCCTCGATTCCTCTTCTTGGTACACTTCTTTTAATCTCGTCTTGCTCTCAAGTTGTAGTTTTTTTGCCCTTCAGCATTTTGTGCCGTGGTTATGTTGTTTTCTGTCTTCCTCTCTTCGTTTTTGTCACTCACTTTTCGTTTAGCAGTTTGATCTGTAAATATTGGGAGAAGGCTCTGACACTCAAACTAATTTGCCTGTAGAATGGGCTCGGAGAAGCCTGTTAAGATGTCATGACGGGAGCTTCAAAGTGGCAACAGAATTTGTGGTAGATTATTGTCTTTACCATGGAGAAGATGATTGTGCACAGAATTTTGCTTACAAAGAGTAATGACTGAAATTGCTCCATTTCTAATTTGCCAGCTCTATATTTACATAACAATAACTCCCCGATTACTCAGCTTATACATGTTGACCTCTAATTTTTTTTTCTTTATATGACGAAAAACTCAATTAAAACTACACTATATTGAATTCAACGTAGCATTGTACTTGACACATTTATAATTAGTCAATGGCTACTATTAACCAAATGGAACGAAGTAAAAATATAACAGTTCAATTGGGACAATTAGCCGGCTCGCGTATTCCCTTCTCCTTCACAGGTTTTTTTTTCTTAAATTGTAATGTATAACATTCAAATGTAACATATTTATAAGATTACAAAAATTCTATTATTTTAATACTCCCATTTGGATTACAAGCGCACATCAACGAGCTCGGCGGCCACCTCCTCTTAACGTGATTATTTATCAAGCTGATTGCTTTAGTAAACCTCCGATGTGGGAGAAGAAATGTGTCAATTAGTAAACCTCCGATGTGGGAGAAGAAATGTGTCAAAATAGAGATTACCAAACTGTTGGGTTTATTTTCTAATTCTAACAAAATATACATAAATGTCTTGAGCTTTTGTTTTGCTTGACTGATTTTCATTTTGTGTTGAGAAGAAAGAGAAAGAGAAAGAGAGAAAGCCCTTTGGTTTTGGATTTTTCTTCCATTTTCAAGGAAGATCATGGGTGAATGTGCAATTTTTGGAGTTTAACATCAATTTTGTTTTTGTTTTTTTGTTTTTTAATGATTCCATAGCCAAGTAACAACATGATGAATGGATAGTTTTTTTAACGATTTGTGTGGTGTGGTTGTGAAAGTGGCCTAGGGTTTTGATGCGTATGAATTTTTTTTTGGAGCTTTGACGAGGTAAAGTGAGGAATATTTTTCGGCATGTTCTTTTTTGTTTATTTCTTCTTTTTCTTTTTCAAAATAATCTAATGAATAAATTTTGGATTTTGAATTCGTTTTTCTTTAACGCATCACTTCTGATCGTGTGTGTATCGTGAAGTCTGATTGCTGCATCGTTTCATGGTCTCCCCAGATTTTGTAATAGAAACCTGACATCCCTTTTGCTTTGGTACAAGCTGAATTTTCTTTTGTTCCTATATTTCATTTTTGTTGATAATAGCTCTTGTATGTATATCATGAATTTCTTTGGGAAATTATTCCTTTTTTAATGTGTAAATAACGTGAGTTGACCCCAGTCTTAAGTGAACTCTTGAGTATAGCTACCCCATTTAGACTACTCGGAAGTGAGTCTATATTTGTTTAGCCTTGTGCTTAGTTTCAGTTACCCTGTTTGCTTATTTTCTAAAGATTGATATCCATTAGGTATTGGGTATTGACTTGGATTCTATCCAATGAACACTACGGTCATATTTTCTTACGATACTCTTGCTTTGGAAGCTTATCCCACTCCACTTCGTTAAGTGGTATGTGTATATACTCGTACATTTGTTTGTTTTATCATTTGTTCATAATCGTAAGCTGCGTATTTGTGTATATGTGTGAGATGTGCACTTATCGCCTGATGGTGGGGGCTTAGTAGTCACCTTGTGTTTTTTTTGGTGGAGGCTTAGTACTCACTTTTTGACCGGCGTTGCACGGGTAAATACAGTCGTAGCTTATGGTTGTCTATTCATCTTATGCATGATGAAGCCGTTTTTGTGTCCTTGTGTTTGACCTCGTTCTTGATTCAACTATATCATTTGTAGCTTAATATGTTATATAAGATCTTTCGCTTTGGCCTTTTGTTTATGTGTTCATATGATTAGCCTTATATTTTATTCCTGGTTATGTCATTCGATGCTCTATGATTAGCCCTGTACTTTGTGGTGGCTACACCTCTTCCTTTTATATAGATATGGACGTCGTTGTGAATAATTCTTTTATGCTATTTTCAGTTATCTCTTGTGTATAAATTATGATGTGTGTATACCTCTCCTTGTGGGTAGTTATGTGTCCCGTTTTGGTCACTCTGTTCGCGTCTCCATATCATATGATCGATACCTTATGTTAACTTTTGGTTATATCCTTCATCCATAAAACTCAATTAAAATTACACTACATTAAATTCAACGTAAGATTACAAACTTTATGGTACAGCAATGTGGTTGGCACATTTAAAATTAGTCAAAGGCCACTACATTGAATTCAACGTAAGATTTCAAATTTTGTGGTGCAACAATATGTCCAACGCATTTAAAATTAGTCAAAGACTTTTCCATAAGAGTTCTTCGTCTGAGTAGAATTTCATGGTGCAGTAATGTGCTTTGCACATTTAAAATTAGTCAAAGGCCACTACATTGAACTCAACTAAGATTGCAAACTTTGTGGTGTAACAATATGCCTGACACATATTTAAAATTAGTAAAAGGTTTTTCCATTAGAATTCTTCGTCCGAGTTTAATGCAAAAAAATTAGTGACATCTATAGTTTTTATTTCATATGGTATTATAGTCTTTTATACAATACGTCAAAAGGGTTTTCCATAAGAATTGTTTGCCTGAGCTAAATGCAAAAAAAATAGTGACATCTAGAAGTTTTTATCCCATATAATATTATATAGTCTCTTAGAGCAAGTCCAACAGGCTTGCTATTCTTCCTCGTAGCTAAAGTAGCGATACAAAATTCATTTTTTTGCTCCAACAAACTCGCCACTCGTCTCGCCAACTTTTGTTGGCTCGTCATCCAACTGCAATGCCTCGCCAGGTTTGGAGAAATTTTCTTGCTCGCCATTTCACTCTCAACTTCACCAAAAGTCAAAAACTTAATCCAAAGCATATGTTTTAACCCAAAAAAAAATAGAGTTTTATAAATAAAGATTTAGGGATTAAACCATTTCTAAAAACAGAAATTTGATGTCAAGAAAAGAAACGAGAAGAAAATAAAAAATGGAAGAAAAAGAAGTCTAAGACAAAGAACAACTCACCTCAAAATTGTAAATAATGGTTGACATAGAACAAAGGGAAGTTGAAGATAGAAGAAGATGGAAACGGGCGCGGGTGTTTGAAGACGTTTTACTTTTGGTGTGTTTTCTTAATTTAAAATATAAATTATTTTTCTGCTTTAAAAGTTGGAATTCAATATTATAATATGTAGAATTTAATTTATTTATATTTTATTTTCACTTGTAGATGAATTCATTATAGAGACTATGAAATTGGTGAAATTGAATAGAGAGTCAGAAATAGAGAGTGTTGTTAGAGTAAAATTAAGATAAAGAGTTTATAAAAGTAAAGAGTCACCAATTTCATTATTTATTATGAAGAAAAAATAGAGAGTCTATTGAAGTTTCCCTAAATCATGACGAGTATAGCAAATAAAACCAAATGAAATAAAATAGAGAAAAAATAGACAGTCTGTTGGAGTTGCCCTTATATCATGACGAGTATGACGGATAAAACCAAAAGAAATAAAGTAGGAGTTGCCCTTATATCATGATGAGTATGGTGGATAATATCATGACGAGTATGACGGATAAAACCACATTAAATAAAGTAGAAGTTGCCCTTATATCATGACGAGTATGGTAGATAAAATCAAATGAAATAAAGTAAAAGTATTTAAAAATAACAATTCTATTGGGAGCACTGATCAGATTGTGTAATCATTTCCTTTTTTTTTGACATTATAATGCTCATTACTCAAATATAACAACAACAAAAAATAACATCCCAAAAACCTGTTATTTTAATGCCCCCCAATTGGGTTATAAGGCCTCATCAATGGGCACGACGGGTGCTTGCTGCTCACCTGATTATTTGTGAAGCGGATGACTTTAGTAAACCTCCGATGTGGGAGTGGAAGTGTGGTCAAAATAGAGATTACCAAACTGTTGGGTTATTTTCTAATTCTAACAAAATATACATAAATATCTTGAGCTTTTGTTTTGCTTGGCTGATTTTCATTTTGTGTCGAGAAGATTCGAAAAAAGAGAAAGCCTTTGGTTTTGGATTTTTCTTCCATTTTCAAGGAAGATCATGGGTGAATGCGCAGGTGAGTGAAAAAAGATTTTAATGGTTGAATTCTTGTAATATCGCTTTTCACTCTCCGACTCATATTGATCTATGATTTGGTATAGGGTGCCTTGTGTTTTGTTCTTTGCCAGTTGTTTATTGTATTCTTTACTGTATTGGGGGTCTTTCATAATAACTTTTCTTAGTTCTTCTATAAGACAAACTATGTTTTCGTAAAAATAATTTTTATCACACATCATACCTTATGTCTTTAACATTTATGAGATTCATATGATTGTCATAAACTCGCCTGTTTTAATGACGGTGCAGTCTTAACATGGTAATTTTAGTCTACAATTATTTTGTTTTCGTACTTTAAATTTACTCTATTAGTTCTAATAACAACTTAATTAATCTTATATATGATCATTTGTAAATCATCTAACCTTTTTTTGTAATGATACTCGAGTTAAAATATACCATTCAACATTCTAAAGTTATTAGCTTTTGTTTCCTTCTTTTCTTCCTTATGGTATTCTCATTTTTTTTTTTTGCTAGGCAAGTAACTCATTTCATTACAACCTTAAAAACAGATACAAGAGATAACAATCAGTTCAAAAAAAGCTAATGTTTCAGTCTCTACAAAAAATACTATTATCTAAATTATCTCTATATTTACTTTGTATACAAATTTTCCCCCTAACATCCAAAATAATATGGTCAATAATACGTTCCTCCGAATAAGCGGATGGTATTCTCACTTATTGAGCATTATTCAGCTCACTTTCGTTTTATGCTTTATTTTGCAGAGTGGGAAATAAACTTGGACTTAGAGAGGCTTCTGGCGCTAGTGTCTATCAGTGAGATTGTGGATTGATTTCGAATTAAGGTTAATATATATTATAGTATGATCCTAAATTTTTCAATGAGAACGTATTTTGGAGCTATAATATGCTCATCTTAGAGTGATTTATGCTATATGGGTTAATGACTCTTAATTATTACAACTCTCGAGTGGTTTAAATTATATGTGTGGCAAGTAGGAAATTTTTCAATGAGACGTATTTTGGAGCTATAATATGCTCATCTTAGAGTGCGATGTGATTTATGCTATATGGGTTAATGACTCTTAATTATTACAACTCTCGAGTGGTTTAAATTATATGTGTGGCAAGTAGTCTTAATGTCTTAGGAAGGCAACCTTCTTAGGCTTATTGTAGTCCCGTTCTTGAGTTCACCATAGTGAATTTTGGGGGCATTACACTTTATTTCTCCACTTCGTCATCTTTAAGCATGCATTTTGTTGAAAATTAAATTAAATAATGATTGGTGGTCTTACTCGAACTTTCACACCGTCTACTCTTGTGATAAGAGTGCCACCGATGAATTCATGAAATGCTCATTCAATTCTTACAAAACTAAAGCAGCATGCAGTGGGGTGGACAGTTGGAGGATTTGTTATTATTACTCAACAAGTATTTATTTGATTGGTGGATAATACTTGATGGTTCATTTTTCTATTTCAGGTTACAGATTTGACATTAATTGGCCAAGGAAAATCAGAACCATTCCAGGAATATCGATCTCAATATAATAACCCAGCGCTGCTAGTCCCGGGATTGATTTGACTATTACATTAATTTGATTGAGCTGATTCCGGGAACATACCAGGTAATTGCGCTCTCCACGTTGTATAGCTAGCTATTGAGTGTATTGAGGGATGTTTTATTTTATTTATCATCTCCCGGAAACATGAGGAACACAGGTCGAAAAGTTTGATTCATAAGTCAATTTGTATGTATATTTGTTTCTTTTTCTCAATAATAAAGATTATCGTTAATTTAAAAAATGTCGTACATAACTATTCACTACAAAGAAACAAACTCGCTAAATTAGTTGGTATTAGGGTATAAATTACCTTGAAAATTTGTGAGCTCGTAACTCTTTATTATCTAGTCAATTAACTTAATTCCTGTCCTACAAATAAGTGAAAAATTAACTTGAAAATTAAATAGCTTGAGAACATGATGAACTAGGACAAATATTAATTTGTCTCATTAACATGATATGGTAGACAAAGTCCATTTTTCATTGTTGGATTCGTCCAATTCAAAAGAGATTCGAATTTAGTACATAAGCATCAACTAGTGGTGCACTTCTAGTCCAGTCATTAGCCACGCTTCTTAATAAAATCTAGAGAGAGAGGAGATTGAGACCCTAAATATTAAACTTTTTGAACATAGCCTAGAAGGAGTGCTTCAAAACGTAAAGGGTATCCTAATATTACATAATCCTTCCTTAAGCATTGTAGATCTACTCAGAACTTCATGATAATAATTAAGACATACAGAATGAGTATATTGAATTCAACGTAAGATTACAAATTTCAAGGTGCTGCAATGTGCTAGCACATATTAAAAATTAATCAAAAGCATTTTCATAAGAATTCTTCATCTGAGTTTAATGCAGAAAAATTAGTGATATCTATAAATTTTTAGTCCATATAGTATATAGTCTTTTATATCATACGAGTATGGCTAATAAAACCAAATGGAATGACGTAGAAGCACCAAAAAATGACGGTTTGATTAGGACATTGGTGATGTACGCCAACGTATATTTGGATTGGTTCGAGGAATTGACTCCAAGTCTTATTCAAACTCCATATATGAACAAGTCTCATACCGACGCTCAACCATTCCACCATTAAATTACCTCCTTGTGGTCAATAATTATGTAACTAGTTAAAGTCTTCTCGACATTAACACAATAATAGTTTCACGATTACTCAGCTTCAATATGTTGACCTCTAAATTTTATTTTATTTTTTTACTAATTTTTTTTGACAACGACAACTCAATTAAAACTACATTACGTTGAATTCAACATAAGATTATAAACTTTGTGCTACAACAATGTACATGACACATATTTAAAATTAGTCAAAGGCTTTTCTGTAAGAATTCTTCGTGTGAGTTAAATGCAGAAAAATTACTGATATAAAGAAGTTTTTATTCCATATATCTTATGGTCTTTTATATCATACGGCTTATGGTCTTTTATATCATACGAGTATGATGAATGAAACGAAATGGAATGAAATAAAAGTACAAAAAAATGACTGTTCAATTGGGGCATTGAGAAAGTTGTGTAGGCTGCACAATTAGTGATATCAAGAAGTTTTTATTCCATATAGTATATAATCTTTTTATATCTTACGCGAATAAAACCAAATGGAATGAAGTAATCCATATAGTAATATAGTCTTTTTATATCATAATGGCAAATAAAACCAAATGAAATAAAGTTTGAAATTTTATATCCCAACGTTCCATCACGTTTGTGCCCACATCTAGGTTGCAAGCCCACATCACTGAGCTCAGCGAACGTGCGTGGTTTGCATGACCAATTATGATGCAAATTGCTTTAGTTATCTCCGATGTGGGAGAATAATTGTGTCTAATGAATGAATTAAACCAACTACTAGAAATGACAACAAGTCTGTTTTTTGCTAAAATTTATAAAATCAAATTTGGAGTCATTGAAATTATATTTTATTAAACCCGTGATGGAAACCCTTCGGGTTTAGATTTTGCTTAATAAATCCGAATCTATTGAATATTAAAAAACTTGCGAATACCCGTCCTGACCTGTTAATAAATAGGAAAAAGAATTTAATGGTTGAATTGGCAACACTGTCTATATGTTTTGTTCCAATGAATCAAACAAAAGAGATATTTGGATCGTTTCGAGAAAATTGACTCTAAATCTTATTCAAACTCGATACATGAACACGTCTTACACCCATGTTTCAACCATTCCTCCATTAAATTACCTCCTTGAGGTCAATAACCATGTAATTAGTCAAAGTCTTCTAGACATTTACACAATAGTAGATACTAGATTCGCGATTACTCAGCTTATACGTGTTAACCTCTGTTTTTCTTTTTTTAATGATGAAAACTCAACTGAAACTACACTACATTGAATTTAACGTAAGATTACAAACTTTATGGTACAGCAATGTGCCTAGCACATATTTAAAATTAGTCAAAGGCGTTTCCATAAGAATTCTTCATCTGAGTTAAATTCAGAAAATTAAATTAGTGATATCTATAAGATTTTATTTCATATAGTATATAGTCTTTTATATTATACAAGTATGGCGAATAAAACCAAATGGAATATAGTAAAAGTACCAAAAAATGAAGGTGAGTGAAAAAAGATCATGGGTGAATGTGCAGGTGAGTGAAATAGATTCGTACTTTCAGCAGTACGTTTTTCTTGTAATTTCGGTATAAAGATCCGTAAATCCTGAATCGATTCCCGTAAAATACGGCATCATAAAGCTTCGAAAAGTTTGATTCATAAGACAATTTGTATGTATATTTGTCTCTTTTTCTCATGTCAATAGACAATAATAAATTATCGTTAATTTTAAAAATGACGTACATAACCATTAACTACAAAGAAACAAAGTAGCTAAATTAGTTGGCATTAGTGTAAGATTTGATTTCCTCGTACAATTATCATCTTCTCATTCATTCTATAAATACACATGATAAAGCATATTTTAGTTACAAAAGATTACAGTGGACAGCTGTGTGCTTATCTACAAATAGTTTGAAGAAGTCTTGGACCTACAGGAAAATATGCCAACTATATGATAAGAGAGATTTTACAATATTGAACTAAGCTAACTGTAAACTTATGTTGGACTTAAGAATTAGGATATAAATTACCTTGAAAATTGTTGGACTTAACAATTAGGATATAAATTACCTTGAAAATTTGTGAGCTCGTAACTCTTTATTATCGAGTCAATTAACTTAATTCATGTCCTACGAATAAGAGAAAAATTAGGTTGAGAAATAGCTCGAGAAGATGATGAACTACGAAGAATATTTGATGAGCTACAATCCGACATCACCGTCTGTTTAGAAATTATTGTTGCACATCAGGCACTAGCAAGAAGGTGATGCGGGATGTAGCCCGTGCTACTATGATCGTAATCTTCGTTGTTGCACTTCTGGGTAAACTAATATAAAGCGAAAATACATTTGATGGACAACCGATGTGGGAGAAAACAACTGCTTCCCACGACGTTGCAAAAGCCAATGATTTGGCAGAAACTCCTAATGCAACAACCACGGGAGATGTAACTACTTCTTCTGCTACCGCAGTTGCAGCTGATTCCACTGATTACGATCCTAATGTTGGCGCGGGAATTGTGGATAGTACAAATGTTAATTTAATCCAACAAGAAGCCGCTACTCATACGGCAGATGCCGCCGCCGAGAATTTTTCCAGTTCAGCTAATGCATTTTCGGGTTCTTCTCAAATTGCTGAGTATAAGGCTTCCATAAATAGTGAAAACATTAATGAAGTACTGAAAGATGTTGCATCAGGTAGCATAGCTGAAAATGAGATCAGTGCAGATGGTGCTCATGGATCTACAGACGACAGCTGTTCATGACTCTGTGGATGGTGCCGGTATGTACTCATGATATATGACTTGTGCTGAATTCATAAGTTGTTTGGTTTTGATTCGAAGATTTTAATTTCATCGACACTTGATAATTCATAATGGTCCAACATATTTGGGTCGTAGACCATTATAGAAGGTATTGCTTATTTGATTAGAGAATCCGCTGTCCTTGATTGCATCTACTTTGCACCCTAGTTTGATGTGTATCAGTGGTGCAAATGTTATGTTAGTGATTCCAGTATCAATGACTGTTCAATCTGTGGGGGTAGTCTTTTCTTCTATTTTTAATGGTTTAGAAGGGTCTATTGACTTCTTTTCTTCTTCTTCTCCTCTGCTTTGAAACTTGAGTCCGCATATGGTTGCTTGTTTGTTTGCTACTGAACTTGTCTTCGCGCTTCCCGGTGGAAGCCTAATGATCAGTGCAGATGGTGCTTATGGTTTAGAAGGGTCTATTGACAATTTGCTGCTGAGGAGGTCTCGTCCAGTAAGGCTAGATGGCCTCTATCTCTGCTCCGTTTCAGGGATACTGTGTGATATTTTTAGGAAGGTAAATGCAGCATATTTGTGCCTAAGTTTGAAAGTGTCGAGTGCTCCTTTGAGTGGTTTCTGTTGACCATTGATTCTGTTGTCTTGCATCCCTGTAAATTCATGAAATAGCGTTGCTTGTGTTTAAACAAGGTATGATCATTTTCCATACTCATGGTTTTCAGGCTATTTGAGAGAGGATTAGCTTATGTTGGAACAGACTATCTATCTTTCGCACTCTGGGACAAATATATTGAATACGAGTACACACAGCAAGATTGGCCCCGTGTTGCCATGCTCTATACACACGTGCTGGAGAATCCAAATCAGCAATTAGATCGCTGTTTTGAAGGGTAATTATAAATTTTCTGAATGCTTCTATTTGCTTCTGATCTCCTTTTAGTATAAAGCTGTGATTTAGCATCTTGACTTTAGCTTCAAATGTTTTGCATCTCTTGTGCTCATGCTTGTGTCCAATTTTGGAGGAAGGATTCTGATTCTTGCTCTGTACCACCAACCGACTTCTTGCCATTTATTTTCCTGTCTTCTTTATTTGCCTCTTCTGGCCCAACCCAGTTGCTGGGGTTTATGTGGCTTCTCTTATTTCTGGAGCTCATTAACAAATTTCTAACTTATTTACAATAGGGGACAATAAGTGTGTGTATTTGATAGGTGATCAACTTCTGCATTTGATATTACTTTATTGTATTAATCATTTACTTATTTAAAATACATTGTTATAGAGAACTTTAGGTTAGTTGAGCTATGTGTTCTCCATATATTTGAATTTCTCATTGTTTTGGCTCTCTTAGTTCTTTGTGTGAATCAGTTTTAGTGCTTTATAGATGATGCTGGTCATGATTAACTGTACATTTGTTTGTGGTTTATTGACTGTTATGATGCTTTTTTTTAATAGTTTCAAGGAGTTATTTGCAAGTCGACCTTTATCAGAGCTGCGAACTGCTGCCGAAACAGAAGCTGGTGGTCAAGGAAGTGAGTGGGAGGTTAATCCCAATGGTGTAAAACCGTCTTCTAAACCTTTAAATGTGAGCTTAAAAGATGCTGAGGAGTTGGAGAAGTATATTGCCATCAGAGAAAAGCCGTATAAGAAAGCTAAAGATTTCGATTCTAAGATCCCCTCAATGTTGCAGAGCTTGAAAATTGGCACAATTATCTTGATTTTATTGAAGGAGGGGATGACTTGACTAAGGTATTCAAGTCTATTTGGAAGCTGCCCTTATAATCCTCTCCGTAGATTTAGTTGGCCTTGTTATATATTAACTTACGGTTAAGTAATATGAGCCACACCATTCGCTTTATTGGTTAAACGTTGGATGAAGCATCTTTGGAAACGGGTTATTGAACTTGGAAAAGCATGGGCCTTCCATTTGCTTTCTAGAAGGCTAAGTACTTCAAACTCTCATTTGTGAGTCCACGTTCTGGTTCATGATATGTTGCATGGTTAATTATATGTTTTAAAGTTCTAATGTTATGCATGCAGGTGTGTTCTTATCTTGAACCCAAGGGTCGTCTCAGATGGTAAAGACTCCCTTTCATTTAAGGGAGGTCTTGGGTTTAAGTTCTGCGAAAGTGAATGGATGTAACGCGGAAAGGGTGGAGTGTTTGCTATAGGGGAATCATACATTGACTTATCTGGTGCTTGTCTTGGGTCGGATCGCTGCACCCTTGGGGTTTTAGTCCAACTCAGCTGTTAGGCCAGGCAAGGGGATACTGGCGTACTCCATTTTCGGGTGGTGGTTAATCTAGTTTATGTCTTGTGGGTTGGTTGGCGTACTCCATCTTCGGGTGGTGGTTAATCTAGTTTATGTCTTGTGGGTTGGTTGAGTGGGGACGTTTCCAACAGTTCTCAAGAAAAAAAAAAAGTGTGTTCTTATCTTCCTAACCATCCCTCATAATCATACCTTGACTTACCTGGTGCATGTCTTGGGTCGGGATTGGGTCGGGCCGCTGCACCCTAGGAGTTTTAGTTCAAACTCAGCTATTAGGTCAGGTAAGGGGACGCTGGTGTACTCTATCTTCAGGTGGTGGTTAATCTAATTTATGTCTTGTGGATTGGTTGAGTGGGGGCATTTCCAACGATTCTCAAAAAAAAAAAAGTGTTCTTATCTTCCTAACCATCCCTCAATGAGGGAAGGAGGCTCCCTCCAATTGTATTAGAGGGGCCTTTGTGTTCCACCAGCGGAGTATTTCTAATGTGTTGCTTCTTTAGTCCTTTTGTTCTTTGTCTTGTTTCGTCAATTAGCATCACAGTGAGTTAAGATTTACTAATCCAAATGTTACTTGTGCACTTCAGGTCGTCAAGCTATATGAAAGATGTCTAATTGCTTGTGAGTTAAGATTTACTAATCCAAAATGTTAGGATATAAATTGCCTTGAAAATTTGTGAGCTCGTAACTCTTTATTATCTAGTCCATTAACTTAATTCATGTCCTACGAATAAGAGAAAAATTAGGTTGAGAAATGGTTCGAAAAGATGATGAACTACGAAGAATATTTGTCTCATAAACATGATATAGTAGATGAAGTTCATTCCAATTCAAAAGAGATTCTGCGAAAGGGATGCTAATTTAGTACATAAGCTTCTGCTAGTGGTGCACTTCTAGTCCAGTCATGTGCCAAGCGTCTTAAAAAAATCTAGAAAGATAGGAAGTTGACACCCTAAATATTGAAAATTTTAAACGTCTCTCTATTAAAGTGGCTCTCACGAGCCTAGAAGGAGTGCTTCAAAACGTAACCTGGCCTTCTAGAGAATCTTCAAATGGTGCACAATCTTTTTATTCATGAAGGCAAAGCCATTTGACCCAAAAAAAAAAAAAAAACCAAGGCAAAGAGTATATTGACCCATGCTATTGCAGAATGGAGGTTCAAAGAATTTGTCATACGTAATTAAATGTGATTTGATTTGATTTTAGATTCTATCTATAGCCAGGAGGTAATTTTTCAAATAGTAATGCTAGACGTCATCCTTTTTTTATCACTTAATTATCACTTCCTAATTGGCATGCGTCAACTTGATAAATTTATTTTATGTCTCTCTTCTTTTATTAATTTTTCTCTCCCTTAATTAAGATTTTCTATCTTCTCTTTCTTTCTCTTTTGTTTAATCCTACTCACTTTTCTCTTTCTATCATTCACAGAATATTTTATCAGATTTCTTTTCTTTTTCTAGACAAATTGATAATTGCCGAAATAGAAAAAAAATGTTAATATATTGTCAATTTTCATTGACAAAAACAGCACACATTTGAGCATATGCAATGCTTATTCTATTTACAGCTATAAATGATTAAACCCCATATAATTTTAAACATAAATTGTATTAGATGTCACTAAATATATAGAGAATTAAGTTATCTAGCAACAAAAAATATACATAATTTCTGAATTCCATATTAGATATTCTCCTCATTTGACTTTGCATACTAATGTAAGCATCAATTTCAAATAAGTTACTCTTTTCAATTTTAATCGTGAAAATAATGGAATAAGGGAGAAATATATCCCTTACATATAAATGTACTAAATATGAAATTTTATTTATTAATTTTAGCTCCTTAAATACACAAAATGACTTATTTAGAAAAAAATCAATATATAATTTAGGATTTGAAACAAATATATATCTATACGCGTGGGTACTCTACACAAGAAAACGAAATCCGAAATCCCTTCCAAAGCCCTAAACTCCATTACATAGAATATCCGCATCCATACAATCCCAAAAGAAAAAGAAAAAGAAAAAAAAAGGAAAAAGAAGGAAAAAAAAAAGGTAAATGGATCACATAGTAGTAGTTGAAGAGGCCATTATAATTAAAGATTGAGCCAAAAATTCAACATAGTTAACAAAAATGTGAAAAATAAAAATCAGGAGTAAGTTAGTAATATTTGTTGTCAAAAACAAATATTAATAATAGTAATTAAATTAAAATTGAGAGCTTGGAAAGTAATATCCATGTTTGTCCATTTAATTCGTCAGGAAGAGTTGTTCTTCCATTTTCGACAACTATTTAATTCATCATGAAGAAGACAAGTAATCTGAAAAATTATGGAGTGAATGGTAGAAAGAGAAAAGTGAGTGGGAAACAAAAGAGAAGATAGGAATCGTTAATTAAGGGGGAGAGAAAAAAGAAAAGAAAAACAAAGAGAGATAAAAATTAATCTAGTCTATAGTCTCCCCTTCATGAAGTCCGCTCTCAACGAAAATACCAAAATAACTAAGCCCAAGAATGTAACAACTCAAGCTCAAAGGGAGAGTCAATCTCAAAAGACTAGTTTGTTAAGTAAAAGAACCACTTGTATTTAAAAAATATCTCTTGTGAGGGTGAGATTCTTATGTGGGATCATTACATGACACTCATAATATGTAATAGGGAGAAATGCACCAGTAGTCCCCATTGTTTACTCAAAAGTCAGTTTAGTCCCTATTGTTTTAAAATGTTCAAAAAGGTCCCCAATGTTTGTAAACATACTCATTATAGTCCCTACTGTTAAAACTTTAGTTAGTTTTAACAGATATATATAATATTTCAAGGGTAAATTTGAAAAATAACAAAAAATACAAAATCTCACTCAAAAACACCAAAAAATACACACTAATACACCTACAAACACACACTAACACATGCACTCATAGAAAAATACCAAAAAATACACACTAATACACACTTACAAATACACACTAACACACACTTGGGACCGCGGGGTGGGGCTATTTCGCGCGGGGGGAGGATGGCGGTGGTTGGCTGTGCTTGTGGTAGTGGGTTGGGGTTGTTTCGCTATGGTGGTTGGTGGTGCTTGTGGTAGTAGGTTGAGGGGTTGGAAGAGGAAGAAGAAGATAGGGATATTTTGGGTATTTTATTTTTAAGTAGAGGTAGTTTAGTCATTTTATGAATTTATATTATATTTTTAACGGTAGGAACCACAACGAACATGTTTACAAACATTGGGGACCTCTTTGAGCATTTTAAAACAATGGAGACTAAACTGACTTTTGAGTAAACAATGGGGACCATTGCTGCATTTCTCCCTATGTAATATTAGAAAATAACATGGAATTCAAGGAAATATTAGGACCTATTAGTAAAATGCGACCACCTCTTATATGCCAAAAGTGACATCATTAGTAAAAAAGAAAAAGGAAAAAAGCTAAGTTGCAGAAGGTTAGTCCCAATGAGTTGTCATTTGTTGGATAGTAAGTCATCGTAATTTATTGACTCTTTTATCATAAATATTGCCAAGATGTTAACCGACGTTAATCATTCATAAGTAATATGAGCCACACCATTTGCTTTATTGGTTAAACGTTGGATGAAGCATCTTTGGAAACAGGTTATTGAACTTGGAAAAGCATGGGCCTTCCATTTGCTTTCTATAAGGCTAAGTACTTCAAACTCTCATTTGTGAGTCCACGTTCTGGTTCATGATATGTTGCATGGTTAATTATATGTTTTAAAGTTCTAATGTTATGCATGCAGATGTGTTCTTATCTTGACCCCAAGGGTCGTCCCATATGGTAAAGACTCCCTTTCATTCAAGGGAGGTATTGGGTTCAAATCCTGTGAGAGTGAATGGATGTAAGACGAAAAGGCTAGAGTGTTTGTCATAGGGGAATCATACATTGACTTACCTGGTGCATGTCTTGGGTCGGGCCGCTGCACCCTTGGGGTTTTAGTCCAACTCAGCTATTAGGCCAGGCAAGGGGACACTGGCGTACTCCATCTTCGGGTGGTGGTTATTCTAATTTATGTCTTGTGGGTTGGCTGAGTGGTGACGTTTTCAACGGTTTTCAAGAAAAACAAAGGTGTGTTCTTATCTTCCTAACCATCCCTCATAATCATACATTGACTTACCTGGTGCATGTCTTGGGTCGGGGTTGGGTCGGGCCGCTGCACCCTAGGAGTTTTAGTTCAAACTCAGTTGTTAGGCTAGGTAAGGGGACGCTGGCGTACTCCATCTTCGGGTGGTGGTTAATCTAGTTTATGTCTTGTGGGTTAGTTGAGTGGGGGCGTTTCCAACGGTTCTAAAAAAAAAAAAAAAAAGGTGTTCTTATCTTCCTAACCATCCCTCTATGAGGGGAGGAGGCTCCCTCCAATTGTATTAGAGAGGCCTCTGTGTTCCACCAGCGGAGTATTTCTAATGTGTTACTTCTTTAGTCCTTTTGTTCTTTGTCTTGTTTCTTCAATTAGCATCACAGTGAGTTAAGATTTACTAATCCAAATGTTACTTGTGCACTTCAGGTCGTCAAGCTATATGAAAGATGTCTAATTGCTTGTGAGTTAAGATTTACTAATCCAAAATGTTAGGATATAAATTGCCTTGAAAATTTGTGAGCTCGTAACTCTTTATTATCTAGTCCATTAGCTTAATTCATGTCCTACGAATAAGAGAAAAATTAGGTTGAGAAATAGCTCGAAAAGATGATGAACTACGAAGAATATTTGTCTCATAAACATGATATAGTAGATGAAGTCCACTCCAATTCCAAAGAGATTCTGCAAAAGAGATGCTGATTTAGTACATAAGCATCAGCTAGTAGTGCACTTCTAGTCCAGTCATATGCTAAGCGTCTTAAAAAATCTAGAAAGATAGGAGGTTGACACCCTAAATATTAAAATTTTTAAACGTCTCTCTATTAATGTGGCCCTCACGAGCCTAGAAGGAGTGCTTCAAAACGTAATGTGGCCTTCTAAAGAATCTACAAATGGTGCACAATTTTTTTTATCCATGAAGGCAAAGTAATTTGACCCAAAAAAAAAAAAAAAACGAAGGCAAAGAGTATATTGACCCATGCTATTGTAGAATGAAGGTTCAAAGAATTTACCATATGTAATTAAATGTGATTTGATTTGATTTTAGACTCTATCTACAACCAGGAGGTAATTTTTCAAATAGTAATGCTAGACATCACCCTTTTTTATCACCTAATTATCATCTCCTAATTGACATGTGTCAACTTGATAAATTTATTTTATGTCTCTCTTCTTTTATTAATTTTTCTCTCCCTTAATTAAGGTTTTCTATCTTCTTTTTCTTTCTCTTTTGTCTAATCCTACTCACTTTTCTCTTTCTACCATTCATGGCATATTTTATCAGATTTCTTTTCTTTTTCTAGACAAATTGATAATTGCCAAAAATAGAAAAAAAATGTTAATATATTGTCAATTTTCGTTGACAAAAACAGCACACATTTGAGCATATGCAATGCTTATTCTATTTACAGCTATAAATGATTAAACCCCATATAATTTTAAACATAAATTGTATTAGATGTCACTAAATATATAGAGAATTAAGCTATCTAGCAAAAAAAAAAAAATACATAATTTCTGAATTGCATATTAGATGTTCTCCTCATTTGACTTTGCATACTAATGTAAGCATCAATTTCAAATAAGTTACTCTTTTCAATTTTAATCGTGAAAATAATGGAATAAGGGAGAAATATATCCCTTACATATAAATGTACTAAATATGAAATTTTATTTATTAATTTTAGCTCCTTAAATACACAAAATGACTTATTTAGAAAAAAAATCAATATATAATTTAGGATTTGAAACAAATATTTATCTATACGCGTGGGTACCCAACACAAGAAAACGAAATCCGAAATCCCTTCCAAAGCCCTAAACTCCATTACATAGAATATCTGCATCCATACAATCCCAAAAGAAAAAGAAAAAGAAAAAGAAAAAAAAGGAAAAAGAAGGAAAAAAAAAGGTAAATGGATCACATAGTAGTAGCTGAAGAGGCCATTATAATTAAAGATTGAGCCAAAAATTCAACAAAGTTAACAAAAATGTGAAAAATAAAAATCAGGAGTAAGTTAGTAATATTTGTTGTCAAAAACAAATATTAATAATAGTAATTAAATTAAAATTGAGAGCTTGGAAAGTAATATCCATGTTTGTCCATTTAATTCGTCAGGAAGAGTTGTTCTTCCATTTTTGACAACTATTTAATTCATCATGAAGGAGACAAGTAATCTGAAAAAATATGGAGTGAATGGTAGAAAGAGAAAAGTGAGTGAGAAACAAAAGAGAAGATAGGAATCGTTAATTAAGGGAGAAAGAAAAAAGAAAAGAAAAACAAAGAGAGATAAAAATTAATCCGGCCTATAATCTCCTTTTCATGGAGTCCACTCTCAACGAAAACACCAATATAACTAAACCCAAGAATGTAACAACTCAAGCTCAAAGGGAGAGTCAATCTCAAAAGACTAGTTTGTTAGGTAGGAAAATCCATTGTATTTAAAAAGTACCCATTGTGAGGGTGAGATTCTTATGTAGGATCATTGTATGACACTCATAATATGTAATAGGGAGAAATGCACCAGTAGTCCCCATTGTTTACTCAAAGTTAGTTTAGTCCCCACTGTTTTAAAATGTTCAAAAAGGTCCCCAATGTTTGTAAACATGCTCATTGTAGTCTCTACCATTAAAACTTTGGTTAGTTTTAACAAATATAAATAATATTTCAAGGGTAAATTTGAAAAATCAAAAAAAATACAAAATCTCACTCAAAAACACCAAAAAACACACACTAATACACACACACTAATACACCAAAAAATACACACTAACACACACACTCATAGAAAAACACCAAAAAACACACACTAATACATACTCACAAACACACACTAACACACACTTGGGACCGCGGCGGTGGGGCTGTTTCGCGCGGGGAGAGGGTGGTGGTGGTTGGTTGCGCTTGTGGTAGTGGGTTGGGGATATTTCGCTATGGTGGTTGGTAGTGCTTATGGTGGTGGGTTGAGGGGTTGGAAGAGGAAGAAGAAGATAGGGATATTTTGGATATTTTATTTTTAAGTAGGGATAGTTTAGTCATTTTATGAATTTATGTTAGATTTTTAACGGTAGGGACCACAACGAACATGTTTGCAAACATTGGGGACCTCTTTGAGCATTTTAAAACAATAGGGACTAAACTGATTTTTGAGTAAACAATGGGGACCATTGCTGCATTTCTCCCTATGTAATATTAGAAAATAACATGGAATTCAAGGAAATATTAGTACCTATTAGTAAAATGCGACCACCTCTTATATGCCAAAAATGACATCATTAGTAAAAAAGAAAAAGGAAAAAAGCCAAGTTGCAGAAGGTTAGTCCCAATGATTTGTCATTTGTTGGATAATAAGTCATTGTAATTAATGGACTCTTTTATCAGAACTATTGCCAAGATGTTAACCGACGTTAATCATTAATAACCCCCTATTTGGATTGCACGAGTGAAGGAAAGTAAAGTAAGATGGAGAAAGAAAATAAAGGAAATGGATGACATTGATGTTGGGATTGTAAAAATTAAATAAAAGAAATGAAATGTGACACCAAAGCCAAAAAATAATCCTGCAAACATGTAAACTTTTACACGAAATGATAATTTAATAGAAGAAAACATAAAAGAAAGGAAAGATGCGGAGTATTTGAGTTCAACATAGCAAAGAATCACAAGTTGGTTCTTTCACTGAAGTTACTTTGATCATGGTTCTCAAAACAGTAGAAACGACATAAATCGTCCAACCAATACTCTACATTATGAGGTTTAACAAAACAAAGAATCACATTGTTAACGAATGTACATATCGCATTCACATTGTGTATCTCTAGTTGCCTTTACCATAGTCTCTTACCATAGTTAGCATAGCTTGGAGCCCAAGTAGTCTTACATCTATATAAGGTCCTATGTGCATTGTAATTCAAACAACACTTTTCTCTGTAATAAAATCTTTCAATCTTTCTCTCATTCATTGAATCTCTATTCTATTTCGACATGGTATCAGAGCTACCATCCTGGTAGCCTATGCCACTGTCATCGTTTTATCTCTATCCTTATATCGCAATAAAACATCAAAAACTGGTCTATTCTAGGATTTTTTTATTTTTTTATTTTATCTCCTTGGTCCACACACCACACCTTCTCGTAGTACTCGTCGAGACGGTTCCGACGATGCCAAGATCGTCAATAAACTTCTCCGGACGCGCCTGTAATCACCGGTCAACGTTTCTGCACTGTTTGACCTATTCAGCAATTTTCAGTCAACCAAACAAGGCCTTGCTGACATCATCCAGCAGCAGCATTGACATCAGCCCTAGCCATCTCATCATCCAGCCATTGCCACATCAGCATCCAATCAGCGCCACATCACCATATACGTTAGTATCCAGTCAACACCACATTAGCTCTTGCCACGTCATCACAACCCAAAAAAAAAAAGGGCAGACCTTTCCCAAGGTTTTTCGACGTCCTGAGTCCATTTTTGGCATTCATTTCTTCAACTTCTCACTCTAAATATCAGTTTTGGCTCTACAGTGGAGCGTGTGGATGTCTTAATGAATAATCCAACATCTCACTTATCCTTTCAACAGGAGTATAAGTATTGTCATCTCTCTGGTCACTCCCTCTTGCACTGTCCTACTCGAACGTGCTCCTTTTGCAAGAAAATTCATCATGGCCATTACCTACATGAGTGCTCTTAGAATCCCAATAGAAATTCTCAAGGACATCGACCAAATGATGGTTCCTTCAAGGCTCAGAGTACGTCAGGCACCTCCCTTGATCCCTCTTCCTCATCTTTATCAGTTGCAAGCCTCCGACACCTCCTTAAACAGGTTTTATCCCAGTTTAGTCAGTCTTCTTCTATTGCTCTCTCCACCACACTCGGTAAGTCTTCCTGGTTCTTCGATACTGCTTGCTCTAACCATATAACTTCTGATTCTTCTTGTTTAACTAATAAAGTCATCAATTCTTCTGCACCTTTTATCTATACCGCTAACGGTACATCCATGCCCGTAAGTCATATCGGTTCTGTGTCTACATCTCATGCTTCATTTCCAGATACTTATCTTGTTCCTAAACTCACCCTTAACCTTATCTATGTCAGTCAATTATGTGAACTTGGTCTCACAGTCACTTTCTCTGCTTCTGGTTGTCATGTGCAGGACCCTCAGATAGGACAGACTCTTGGGATAGGCCGCAAGATTGGACGACTCTTTGAGCTTGTTAGCCTGCACCTTCCTGCTCACTTAAGTACTGCTACATCAGTCACCACCTCATCAAATTATCCATCTCTTCACTTATGGCATTCTAGATTAGGTCATACCTCTTTAGGAAAATTGCAATCCTTATTATCTAGTGGTGCATTAGTAAAACTTTATATGCACCCTTTTGATTGCCTATTATGTCATCTTGGGAAATAACCTGCTCTACCTTTCAATCAAAGTTACTCTTCATCTACTGCATGTTTTGATTTGGTACACTCTGATATATGGGGTCCTTCTCCTACATCCACCATGGGAGGTTCTCGGTACTTTGTAATATTTGTTGATGACTTTTCAAGATTTACTTGGATATCCCTTATGCATAGTAGGTCTGAATTGTCTCGCATTTATTCTAAATTTATTGCCATGTTTTTTACTCATTTCAAACAACGAATTAAGATTCTCCGTACAAATAATGCCATGGAGTATAAAGAGTCAACCATTCTTTCCCTTCTCCGTCAACATGGAACTATTTCACACCGCTCTTGCCCTCACATATCTCAACAAAATGGTCGTACAGAACCAAAACATCGCCATATTCTTGACATCACTCGCACCTTTCTTTTCTCTGCCTCATGTCCTGAGCGTTTTTGGGGAGAGGCTGCGCTTACTGCTGCTTACATTATAAATCGTTTGTCTTCTCCCATTCTCAATAACCTTACTCCTCATGAACGTCTTTACGGTCATCCACCCAACTATAGTTACATTCGTATTTTCGGCTGTGCATGTTTTGTCTCACTTCCTCCCTAGGAACGCACGAAACTAGAACCTCGAGCCTTTTTTTATGCTGTTTCTTATGGTATAGTATTGAACACAAGGGGTATCGGTGTTGGGATCGACTATCAAAACGTTTTCAAGTTTCTCGTCATGTGATTTTTTGGGATAATAAGATGTTTTCCTCTCTCTCACCATTCTCTCTTCCTCATGCTGTCTCTACCCTATATTTCACAGATCCTTCCATTTCCATATTTCCTTATGATGACAGTGACACGGGTACATCTATAGGTCCTAATTCGACGCCTGTCGCGGCCCTTCCTGAAGAGACTGTCCCACCTGATGAGTCTGTGCCCGATGACGAGACTTCTTCTATTGTTTCACCCTCTATCTCTACTGAGTCGTCTCTCCGTCGATCTACCAAAGTAAGATCAATTCCTTCTCATCTTCTTGATTATCACTGCTTTTCCACTATTCTTTCACTCTATGAGCCTCAATCTTATTGTGAGGCCAGTTCTGACCCTTTATGGCAACAAGCTATGATAGATAAATTACAGGCCTTGGAAGCCAAGTATACCTGGGATTTGGTCGATCTTCCTCCAGGGAAGAATGCTATGGGATGCAAATGGGTATACAAGATCAAGACTCAATCTGATGGTTCTATAGAGCGATACAAGGCTCGGTTGGTGGCAAAAGGTTTTACTCGAGAGTATGGCATTGACTATGAGGATATATTTTCCCCTGTTGCTCGTCTCACTTCTGTTCACATACTTATTACAGTTGTTGCAGTCAGACAGTGGAAGTTATTTTAGATGGACGTTAAAAATGTCTTCCTTAATGGTGATCTTATATAGGAAGTATTTATGAAGCCTCCTTCAAGCTACCATCATCTACCTCACAAGGTGTGTCGACTTTGTCGTGCTCTTTATGGTCTCAAGCAAGCTCTACGTGCTCGGTTTTCCAAATTCAGCTCGGTTATTACTGATTTCGGGTTTACTCCAAGTAATCATGATTCTGCATTGTTTATTTAGCGTTCTAATTCTGGTATTATTCTTTTGCTCTTATATGTGGATGATATGATTATCACTGGGGATGACTTGGTAGGTATTTCTAATCTCAAGCAGTTTCTCAGCCACCACTTTGAGATGAAAGATCTTGGTCCTTTGAGTTACTTTCTAGGCATTGAAGTCTATTCTAATTCGGCTGGCTACTATCTTTCTCAGGCCAACTATTCTTTTGATCTTTTGGCTCGTGCTGGCCTTATTGACAACAAGATAACATCCACCCCTCTTGATGCTAATGTCCGCCTTAACCCACTGGATGGGACACCACTTTCAGATGCATTTTTGTATCGCCAGCTGGTTGGCAGTCTTATCTATCTCATTGTGACTCGACCTGACATTGCCTATGTTGTTCACCTAGTCATCCAATTCATGTCTGCTCCTCGTACCACACACTATGCTGTAGTTCTCTGGATACTTCGTTATATCAAGGGTACCTTATTTCATGGACTCTTTTTTTCTACCATCTCATCATTAACTTTGCATAGCTACTCAGATGCAGATTGGGTTGGTGATCTTACTGATCGGCGTTTTGTGACTAGATACTGTTTCCTCCTTGGTGATTCTCTTCTTTGTTGACACAGCAAGAAACAGACCGTTGTTGTTCGCTCGAGTACTGAAGCTGAGTATCGTGCACTTGCTAATACTACTCAAGAGGTCATCTGACTTTATTGGCTCCTCGTTGACATGGGTGTCTCTCCGCCTCCTGGCACCACTCTACATTGCGATAATCATAGTGCTATTCAAATTGCTCACAATGATGTCTTTTATGAGCGCACTCGTCATATTGAGTGTGACTGCCACTTCATTCGCCAACATGTGGTTAATGGTACTACAAAACTTCGGTTCACTCCTTCCGCTAATCAGCTTGCGAATCTCTTCACCAAGGCTCACCCATGAGGGCGTCTCCAAGAATTAATTTTCAAACTCAAGCTCATGTCCTTCACACCACATTGAGTTTGAGGGGGGGTGTTAACGTATGTATATATCGCATTCACATTTTGTATCTCTAGTTGCTTTACCATAGTTAGCATCAGGGGCGGATCTAGGAATTTAATATTGGGGGGGCCAAAATATTGTTTTAATGATACTATATAGAGTTTTTTAAAAATTAGAGGGGTCGACAATTTTTTTTAACGATACTACATAGATATTTTTTTAAAAATTTAAACGGCCCCCCTCCCACACTACATAAATCCACCCCTGGTTAGCATAGCTTGGAGCCCAAGTAGCCTTACATCTATATAAGGTCCTATGTACATTCTAATTCATATCACACTTTCTCTGTAATAAAATCTTTCGATCTTTTTCTCATTCATAGAATCTCTATTCTATTTCGACACACATCACACTCATGAACATGATTAGCAAACAAAGCATCAGACTGCTAATAGTTACAAATCTTCTCACTGGTCTTCTAGAAAAATGCAAGTTGTGATCCTTGCTTATCACCCTAGAAGCTTTGATGCACGATTCCCTATACGTATTTTGGATGATTCGGAAAATATCCTTGAACAATACTCCCTTTTTCATTCTGTGAAGAAGCATTGAACATGGAGACAGAGGGAGCCGGGATGAGCAACGACAGGAAAAGATACCTTCAGCCCTTGGCACAGACCACAAAATATGGAGAAAAATGGAGGAAGAAGAGGCAACTATATGGAGCTTAATTCGCACCTTGATCTAAACCATGATGTTCTCTTTCAATAACTTCAATAAGCCTTTGCAAGCCAGCCTTTTTGCAGTTCTCTTGTCTGATGAAGAGCCTGTGTTTTGGTAAATAATTCCATTTGCTTCGACCTCCGTTGTTACAAAAGCCACACCTTTGTTAAGAGTCACCTGTTTCTTCATGATATAATGTTCTTTTTTACATAACTCAGACAATTCTCTAGCCGGATGGAGCTTCAGTGACTCGGGTGTAATCAAGGGCTCAAGTAGAGGCCTTATACTTTGAAAAACACGCTCCTTATTGTAGTCTGAATCGACAAAGATCGCTCCACATAAAGATTCTATAATATCTCCAAGCACCTGTACCATATCAGCAACATGATAAAACTAATGTCCTAGATATTTGTATACACTAGTGTCATTCCAATGAAAATCAGGCGACAACTTTTCATCAGAGAAGAAGAAAATGTTCGAATATACGCAATGACATGATGTTTCACGCTACCAATTAACAGCAATGATGTCTTGAATGATAAGCACCGGAAATAATCAATTGACTATTAGATGCAACATCCAACCATGTTTATACAACATATAAACTTAAAAACAAGTATTATATCCACATTGCAAGTAATTGCTCTTTCTACATGATTTGAAGATAAAACAAGAGAGAATTTAGTGATCCATGTATTGCCAATTGCTTCCTTAATAAAATCATTTTGCAATTAATTTTGGCTATGTTCCTGCAGTAACATGCCAATTTTCTTAATTTCAACTATGGCTGTTATAGCTCAGTACAAAACATGCAAGAAACATAATGAAAATACCTTAGGGAAAGCTGTCTCAGACTCCCATCCAGAAGTTGAGCCCAACAATAAGTGGTCAAGGTCTTCAACAGTGGTGGCTATTTGCCTTTGGAGCTCTGGTGAAGCATAAAGAATGTGTTTGTGCAAACCAGCCTTTACCGCAGATAGAGCATAGCAGTCGTTATTCACAGAAGCTGACCTTAGATCAGTCAATAATCCAGGAGACAAACCAGGATATTTGTTGTAGAAATGCACTGTGATTAGATAGTCTAGTACCACATATCCAATAAATTCAAGGCGCTATACAATAGGAAAGGATGTCAGGAAAGAGAACGTGGGTAAAAGGTAAACTAAACGGCAAGAGAAAAAGTACATGAGCAGATTGTAACTAAAAATGGGGAAGCAATATACAAACTGTTTCCATGAACATGACATCTATGTTAGTGTCCTAATTCCAGGAAGAGTTTCAATTTCAAATGCTATATGAAGAACAGTAAAAAATGAGTCATCGTGCCTCACTCTCTAACCTAACTATTATACACAAAATAGGGGAAAAAAATTAATTATGCAACACGGATAACGTTCTGGTACATATTACCTGGTAGCATCTTGGAATTTCAAGCAGCATGTATGAACCATGAGTCAAAGCTTCTAAGAGGAAAGAGGCATCACGGAATGAGTAGTTAAACAAAGACTGTAGAGATGATATGGTCACATGCATTTCAGGATGGACTGCAAGGAGCCGCACATAAGGAGCATTGACAAAGTCAACGTTTACACCAAGCCACTGCATAAATGAGATTGCTGCCATCTCGCCACCTCCAATCAGGAATGCACCAATCAATGCCTCAACTACATCAGCTATTGTCTTGCTCTTGATTTGCCTTCTTCCTCTCCTATAGACTTTGTTTGTAGGTGACAACTCCTCTTCTTCAAATGCATAAAAAAGAGAATTGTCAACAGGGATGATCCACGTTTTAAGATCGAGTGGTTCATTACGAATAAAGCCCTGCAATTTCGAAACAAGCCAACAAAAGAAATAAATTTATGTTCACCATACAGATGATCCTATGTTCCTGATAACAAGAAAGAAGAAACAAGTTTTCTTCCATTTGAGGTACATGATGAGAAATTTCAGAAAAGCAAAATGATGCAAATTTATTCATTCTCTGTTGTTACTTTATTACTGACGACATTTCAATATTCACAAATAAGAACAATGGGGTATTAGCTATTCCTTGTTCTTCTCTTACAAATGACACAATTAAGAATGAATTAACTATCATAAAAAGGTAATAATTACCAGAATTTTGCGGTTACATCCTAGCTTGCATAGTGCAGTATTACAAATGATTTTCTCTCTTTTCGTACTAAGAAGACCCTCGTGATGATTTTGGTACGTAGTGAATAGCTGTTGACTAGTAATATATTTGAGAAATGAATCCCCAAGCGTTTCCAGTGATTCCAAGTGAAGATTCTCTTGGCATTTTCTTGTCGTGATAGCTTCCAACACCTGATGTTTACAGCAAAGTCATAATCATAATTCAGAAAAACTATTCAACATCACAAATTGAAACAAATATTCAATTATATACTTTTTTGCTTTGCTGACATATATTAGCGCTAGTAGAGTAAATCCATTACACCACATGTAACAAAGATAAATTCTCTGATCAACTGAACAAGCTAGTGACGCATGCAATTTGATTGGGCCACATTGAGCCATTAGATGGCATATTGATGCTCAAGGGCTTCACTGACATGGCACATAGTGGGCAAAAGAATACAAAACTTTCATTTTTTATTTTTATTTTTATATTGTGGGGGGGGAATATTTGATCATGATATCACCAGCAGTCTCAAATCAAGGGAGAAAACGGAAAAAATGTAAAGCTATCATCTGAACTGAAAAACTGAAAAAATGATAAAACTGAAAAAATGCATGAAGATTGTAAAGAACATACCTTGATGGTTGGGATAATAACGTTTTTTGAGCAGTGATCCAAATGCATCTTCTTCAGGTTGGCAGCTAGAAGCAACGACTCAACCCGATGCATGATTGTCGGAGCACACGAGAAAGAATATAGTGTAGCCAAAGATATAGGTGACATCATGATGAGACATAGTTCAGGTGGCAACTCAATTGAGGCATTACTTGGCTCTACATTGTATAACAGCAAATTAGTCCAAAATAAAAAGGTGAGTTAAAAGTGTACAGAATAATGTAAATCAGTATGATCTTCTTCTACCTATACCATGAGAAAAGGATGATCAAGAGAGATAATGAAGAGTTTATTACACAGAAGACGGTAGTAATGAAACCTTGAGTTCCAAAGATAAAATTCATTTGACGAAGAAAAAGTAACATTGATAAAAAAATGGATGCATTTTACTGTTTCTCATCTTATTATATTGCTAAAAGAAAAGTATCTTTTTCAAGATGGTTAGATAGTTAGGCAAATTTCAATACATTCCCAAATATTATACGAATACTAAAACAATTTTTGACGTTTCCCAAGATTTAAGTAACATTGAATGGTTAAACAACCAACGAACCATTTGTTTTCTGCTTACTATATTTGAGAAGATAATTTTCCACCCTTGGGACATGTCTACCATGTAGAAGTGATTGTACTTCATACTGTAAGTGGATGTCATACCTGTACATCGAAGTATGTAAGACCTTTGAAATGATATTTATAACATATTATCACAAACTGGAAACATAACACAACGTTAGGGGAGGTAAATCAAAAACTATTACAACCTTTTCTCGTAATACTTTTGGTAAGTAATAACTTCTCTGTCTTGCAGCTTTAAATTGGACTTCCCATCCAAACCATCTAAAGTAATAACAACGTGATACACATGATCATTGTGAGGTGTGCATACCAAAGAATTCTCCAACACGCAGCTGCACACCAAGCCACTCTTCATATACACGTGCTGACCACAATCACTGGCACAGAAACATGGCAGATGTCTACCGTTGATATTTTTTGATGGAAGTAGCATGGAACGTACACAGTTTCAATCAATTAATTGATTCTTATTTGAGTCTGCAGCTGCAGCTGGGAGAAGAACATAGTCGAAGGCAAGAAAATCATTCTTTCTGTCAAACGCACCTAGAGCTTCATTCCGCTTATTCAAACTGTGATCTAGTAAAATCCTAAGCAGAGTCACTTGAAACCTTCAACACATCAAAACCTGCCAAACAAATTTGACGATGACAAGAAATTCAGGTCCTAATTCCTTGTATTTCATGTTCGGTTAACAAATGTACTTAGACATTAAAACGTTAGTATACCTGTTCAGAAGTAAGTCGAATTGCTCCAACATATCTCATACATATTTTTGAGCTAATGCTATCATCAACATGGTCCAAAGCTATCAATTCGTCATGAAAATCAAACCTAGACCTTACAGCAAGCAGAACATCACGAAGCTCAGCATTGCAGTAAAAGTTGTTCTGCAGCTCGACTAAGTAGCAGTAGTACAATGTTTCAGATTCATTGCTGCGGTAGTGAATCAATTTAGGTGGGAAGTACTGTAATTGTTCATTATTGTACTCAAAGCCTGTGGATCACAACATAATTATACAGAAATTGATATGTGAAAATATTGTTTAAAGCAATGAAATTGTGTTCTTCCCATAATTGATTAAGAAAGAAATGGGCGAACTTAAATTACCCAATTCTTGGACATTGGCTTCTTCCTTAACAATATATGGCACAAGATTATCTGTCAAGGCACCATCCAGGTGAAGCTGCTTGCACGCTTCTAAACACGCAAGTTGATTCAGTATTTTGATATTTTCTTCAACTTTTACAGTTAGGATTGGACAGCTTTTAGGAAGATGTAGAATGCAAGTTTTGGACTCCTTATCTATAACAAACTTAGGATAGGGTTTGAAGTACCTAAAAAATCAGAAGACTGGAATAGGGAATTACTTTTTAAGTTACAAAAATTCAAAAATGTGGAAACTGAAAGCACATTATATCGTTCATAAGAACAAAAGATTCTATGGACAAACCCATCAGAAGGTAGCCTTGAGCAGTAGAAGTGAAGCAATGCCACACTGGAAGACAAAGTGATAATTGCTCCAGTAGCTTCAACCTGATAACAGACCTCATCTTTCAAATCCATAGGGGCACTAGGAACAGAACCATGATCCAAGGACTCCTTCCGCATAATGTCTCCACTGGCTAGATAGTTCTCCACTTGTGTGAGGGTTGAACTATCATTCCTATGATTTCAATAAGCAAATTAGCAAAGAATGGCATGAAAAAGAAATCATCACTTCCTTCTACTAGACCCACTAAAACCTACAACATCATAAAATGTTCTAAATAAACACCATAAAAAATAGATAAAGCATTAGAATTTTACCGAACGAAAATTAAACAGTGACTCCAGAATTTCCTATAACAGTAGCGCAAAAACAAAACAACAGCAAATAGAATTCCAGAAACATGATAAACCACATGTTTAGTTAAACCCCATAGTGCTAAATTGTATGCTTTGGTGTTATCTGGTAGAAGACTCGAACATAAGGTGGGAGGTGAAAACACATATTGAGAAGGATAAGCAGTTTCCTTTTACACTACGAATTAATAAAATATGAGAAAGTATTTATGGCATATGTTCATGCCAAACCCAAAATCACTTTGGAACAAATAAGAAAAGGTAGTTAAGTAAGTTTTATACTAAATGTTAGCACTAAAAAGGCCTCCATGCACTACAAGAAACTATACATTTTTATCATCATGATGAAATCTGAGTTGTGCTTACGAGCACGGCCGCGGGACTGAATAAAACTAGAAATGGTTGCCGAGGGATCAAATCGAATTACAAGATTGCAACTCTGGACATCCAAGCCCTCTTCAAGAATGGAAGTTGCAACTATGATGTTCACCTACAACATGACATGTTCACATGCAAGAATCTTAGCAATAGATATTCTCTTTCATAAATAATAATTTTATGCTATACTATTAGTAAGGCACCCACCGTGCCTCTTTGGAATTCTTCAACAATTTTGTGTTGTTCTTGTCTGCTCTGTGACAGGAGCCCAGATTGATGTCCTGCCACGTATTCGGTCTTCCATCCACTCAATTCCAGGTGTACCTCATTTAATAGAGATCGAAGGACAATAGCTATTATAATCCTCTCAATAAAAATTATACACCTCATATCCTTCAGGTCCCTGTGCAAAATATTGTAACATGTTAAGAATCTCATCATATTATCAAGCCAACGAAAGATATGGATAGTGACATATTCATGTTCGATCTCAACATATTGAAGTTTAGACACTGTTGTGGTTCTGATAGATAAACCTCCTCTATCTTCCATATAATTTTTTTGCTCCACCTCTCCTTTTCTTCATTAGTTGGCAGCATAATTATACACACAAGTCCAAGATATGATTTTATTTCACTAGAATATTCATCCCAGACCCGAGTCCACAATCTGCTCGCTAGCGATATGCTTAAATAGAATTCAACGGTACTATCATAAAGGATGTTTAACTGGGTAGAGAAACACATAAAAAGAGTTGAATGGAGATTCTCAAATGACATCTAACAACAGGAACTAGGTTGTGAATGGTTGACCTTCAAGGTTGTGAATCTTTGGAAGTTATGCTATGGTGATTGCTCTTGAATTTAGTTTTTTTAGATAGTCATTATTTTGAGGATTATGTAGATGGAAACTTACTCTATCTAGAGTTTTGATTATGAATTTGTTGTTTATTTGCAACAAGTATAAATGTTTAGAGCCTTGCATTGTGTTGAAATATTATATTACTTTAATTCCATAATTTTAGGCTTGTTGTAAGGAGCAATTTGCTCCATGAATTTAGGCTTATTGTAAGGAGCAATTTGCTCCATAAATTAGGGAATGTTGTCTACTCCTTTTAGGTCTATATAAACCACAATGTAGAAACACAAATTGTATCATCAATGAATTACATTGTTTCACATTACTTTCTTCTTGGTATCTAGAGCCAACAATATACAGACACCAAAAAAAAAAAAAAAAAAATCTATTCATTTTTTTCCCTCCACAGCCATCCAAACTCAGATTTCTTACCACAATGACCAAAATCCACTTTATATTCTCTTTTTTGTCTGATTCTTTCATGATTTTTTGTCGGTTTAAGCCCTTTTCTTCTCTGATGTGGTGAGAAATATCCACTTTACTCCTTAGTTGCCTATTGTAAAGGTTGCCAAGTGTCCGGCTGCTTCCATCGTCGTCGTGTATTAATGGTACCTACTGATAAGATAGAAAATCAGTCTACCACTGTGACTCGTGTAGATCTCTCTTGGGAACCTAATGCCCCTACACAACGGGTCACTAGTGTATTAGTGAATGGGAAAAATTTTCATGCTTGGTCCCGTTCGTTCCGTCTTTATCTTGGTGGAAAACGGAAAATTGGATGGATTTTAGGCAAGGAGAAAAAGCCGAAAGAAACTGATCCTGATTATGCCCACTGGGATGCAGACAATTGTATTATTTTGGGTTGGATGTTCAATTCCATGGAGACTCAGATTTATAATATGTTTATGTATCACGAGACGATTCATGATATATGGACTGCACTGACAAAGATGTATGCCCATGCACGTCATGATTCTCGAATCTTCGAGCTTTACCGGGAAATTTCTCATGCTTCTCAGGCTACTTTAGGACTATCTGTTGCGGATTATTTTGGGTACCTCCAAACTAGATGGGAAGAACTAGCCCAATATGAACCTTTGAGTGACTTCCCGAATGATGCTGAGGTTGAGTCTAAACGTCTTGATCATCGTCGGACTTATCAGTTCTTGATGGGTTTAAAACCTGAATTCGAGAATCTTCGAACACAGATTTTAAATACATCTCCTTTTCTATCTCTATATGAGGCATTTGCAACTGTGGATGGTGATGAACGAAGGCGTCTACTTCTTGCACCCAAGACCACTCATTCTATTCCGGACCAGATGGCATTTGCTGCTCCTTCCGATTTTCGGTAAACCAGTACCCGCCCTTATTGCCAACATTGTCGGAAGATTGGTCACCTCATTGACCGATGTTTTATTCTACATCCTGAATTGAAGCAACAATACTCTAACAACCGTGGTGGTGGACAAAAGAAATGAACTCCTCGTATTGGGGTTGTAGCCGAATTAGCACCCCCTTCAGCCTCAACAGAATTAGTCTTGGCCCAACCGGATTATAGTCAGCTTCAAGCTCAGATTGCTCAACTTCAACTCCACCTGGGCCTCACTTCACCATCTAGCCCCACGACTACCCTTGTTACAGGTACTCCTACCGCACTTCATGGTAAGTTAGGCCAACCATCTTGGATTCTGGATTCCCGGGCCAATAATCATATGACTGGTGAGTTTTCTGTCTTTTCTTCTCCTGTCACTTCCATAAATCAATTAGTTCAAATTGCCGATGGAACGTCTATTCCTATCCGTTGTCAAGGAGATGCCTGTTTATCCTCAGATATTACTCTTCGCTCTGTTTACTATGTCCCCAACTTTGCTTATAATCTATTGTCTCTCAGTCGTCTTGCCAAGATTTTTCACTGTGCAGTTGTCTTCTTGCCTGACCGTTGCTTCTTGCAGGACCTGACTTCGAAGAAGATTTTTGGCAGGGGATATGAGCACGATGGACTTTACTATTTTGGAGAACTTCCAACCTCTACAGTACCCTCGTCAAGTTTGCATGCTTCTGTGTCTCCAGTTTTTGACACTCTTATTGGTTCTATCCAAAATTTAGATTTGTGCCATGCTCGTCTAGGACATGCAAACTTTCAATATTTATGTTTGTTATTTCCACTTTTTAAAAAAGCATGCAAGGATTTTAAGTTTAATTGTGTGACTTGCGAATTGTCAAAACACACTCGTACTCTATATATTCCTCGCATGCATCGAGCTCTATGTACTTTTGATCTTGTTCACTCTGATATTTGGGGTCCCTCTCCTGTCACTGCCCTCTCTGACCATCGTTACTATGTGGCATTCATAGATGATTATAGTCGATGTACTTGGGTCTACCTAATGAAGAAAAAAATCTGAAGTTTTCACTCATTTCACTCACTTCCTTCAAATGGTCAAAACCCAATTCTACACTGTTGTCCGGAATATTAGGTCTGATAATGGCAGAGAATACCTAACCAATGACTTTCGGGCCAAACTCAATAAAAAAGGGATTCTTCAACAACTTACCTGCCCTTACACACCTGAACAGAATGGTGTGGCAGAACGAAAGAACCGCCACATTATGTCTATGGTCCGATGTCTTCTATCTGGTATGAATGTCCCGAAATATTTCTGGCACCTAACTGTACTCACCGCTACATACATCATCAATCGTACCCCTAGTCGTGTCCTCCAAGGTCAAACAACCTTGCATATTCTCCGACCAAATACTGTCCTATTTCCTCTTCTCCTACGAGTCTTTGGTTGTACATGCTTTGTTCAAAATCGCAGCCCGACCCGTACTAAGCTAGATGATAAAGTTATACGTTGTGTCTTTCTTGGATATTCTTCCATATCTAAAGGATATAGGTGCTATGATCCTGTGACTCGCCACTTTTACCACTCGATGGATGTCACATTCCTTGAGACTATCTCGTTCTTCTCTGCTTCTTCCTTAGAGCAACTTCCTGAGGTACTTTCTGCAGAGGACCCTCCTTTACCTCGTCCAATTCATATTCTTGACACATCTCAGCCTACTACTGAACTACCATCTAGCTTCAATAATACTCTCTCATCCGGTTCCTCTCCAGTTCCATTACAAGTTTACTCTCGGCGTCCTCGTGCTCTAGCTCCACTGCCAGATTCTTCTCCGGATTTAGGTAACCCTCATTCTCCCTTGGTCCCTGAACCTGCACCTTCTAGTTACCCCACTCGTGAACGGCGTCCCCCTTCCTGTTATTTACCTTCATGTAGTACTAATCATCCTATTGCCAAGTTTGTGTCATTTTAGGGTCTCTCCAATCAGTATAAATCTTTCCTTAGTCAGGTTGATTTAGTCTCTATTCCTCGCTCCATCCATGAGGCTCTCCAGAATCCTTTATGGGTGGCTGCTATGAAAACAGAGATAGATGCCCTACAACAGAATCAGACGTGGGAGTTGGTTGATCTTCCAATTGGTGAACGGACAATTAGGTGTTTAGTGTGAAATATCTTGCTGACGGCACCATTGATCGGTATAAGGCACGTCTTGTCGCTAAAGGGTTTCCTCAAGTACCAGGCAAGGACTTTGGTGCCACATTTGCTCCTGTTGCCAAATTAACTACTGTTCGACTCCTGGTCTCCTTGGCCGCTTCTCATTCTTGGCCTCTTCACCAATTGGATGTCAAGAATGCCTTTCTTAATGGTGATCTTTCTGAGACTATCGACATGGATCCTACACCAGGTTTTCGGGCTCAGGGGGAGTATTCTGGGAAAGTTTGTCGCCTTCGTAAATCTCTCTATGGGCTTAAACAATCCTCTCGAGCTTGGTTCAATCGTTTTAGTGAGGTGGTCCTTACTATGGGGTTTATTCGGTGTCATTCAGATCATACATGTTTTGTTCGACGTCACCCTCAGGGTAGATGCATCATTATCTCAGTTTATGTGGACGATATTATCATTACTAGAGATGACACTCAAGGAATTGTCCAAGTGAAGCAGGACCTTGGGACAATCTTTGACATTAAAGATTTGGGTATGCTCCGATACTTTCTTGGTATTGAGGTAGCTCAAAATTGCCAGGGTATATCTTTATCACAAAGAAAGTATGCATTGGATCTTCTTCAAGACACGGGTATGCTAGGTTGTCGACCTGCCTCCACTCCTATGGACCCTAATCTTAAATTGACAGCAGAATCAGGGGAATTGTTAGTTGAGCCATCAATATATCAAAGACTTGTGGGTCGGCTTATCTACTTGACTAACACAAGGCCTGACCTTACCTATGCAGTGAGTATGGTAAGTCAATTCATGCATGCACCTCGTACCTCTCATCTGGATGCTGTTTATCATATCCTCCGATATCTTAAAGCTTCTCCTGGTCTTGGTCTCTTCTATGCAACGGGTGTACAAGAGGGATTGTCTTGTTACACTGATGCTGATTATGCAGGGTCAAAGATTGATAGACGTTCTACCTCGGGGATGTGTACTTTTCGTGGTAATCACCTTATCTCATGGAAAAGTAAAAAGCAAGCAGTTGTCTCGCGATCTTCTGCTGAAGTTGAGTACCGTGCTATGGCCCAAGGAACATGTGAACTTCTTTGGTTACGTTATCTTCTGATTGAGTTGGGGTTTTCGGTAACAGACTCGTCTACCTTATTATGTGATAATAAATCTGCGATTATGTTGTCCTCTGACTCAGTCCTTCATGAGAGGACAAAACACATCGAGGTTGATATTCATTTCATTCGAGAGAAAGTTCGCTCAGGGTGATCACACCTTGTTTTGTTACATCATCCGAGCAGGCTGCTGATATGTTCACTAAGTCAATTGGACCGTCACTTCTCCAATCAGCTCTTGTCAAGCTCAGGCTCATTGATATTTTTGCCCCAACTTGATGGGGAGTGTTGAAATATTATATTACTTTAATTCTATAATTTTAGGCTTATTGTAAGGAGCAATTTGCTCCATGAATTTAGGCTTGTTGTAAGGAGCAATTTGCTCCATAAATTAGGGAATGTTGTCTACTCCTTTTAGGCCTATATAAACCACAATGTAGAAACACAAATTGTATCATCAATGAATTACATTGTTTCACATTACTTTCTTCTCGTTATAATCTTTATGAGGTTGCATTTTATTTTTATTTTATTTGTGGTTTGATGCCTTGCGGGCTTATCTTTTCAGGCGCGTCCCTAAAAATTGGCTTGGTAGATTTTAGGGGTGTGACATAAGCAAATCACCATGGTAATTCGATATTATCTAGCACTATAATAGGCACAAACATATGATGCTAAGAAGGCGTTTTGACCTAGCGTTTTGGCTCCTACCAACAGGCATAGTTCCAATAAATTATTGTTCAAAATTATTAAGGAACACAGCTAACTGTTTAACTTGATGAATCTACACACAAAAAGCATGGGAAAATTATCATTTATAGGCGTTCACAATGCGAACAAAACTTGCAATATAGAATTTTGGAGTTGTCTAACATCAAGTGTTAGCAAGTAAATGTAGTCCAAAAGACAGAAATTTCCTTGGGGCAAAAAGATGAGAAGAAAGCTAAAAGAAACTTAACTAGCCATATATGTGGGAAGAGTTCAATATTTGAGAAATCTGTGCAACATCATTACATTCGTATGCCATTATTAAAAAAGGAGAAAGAAGCACATAAACAAGTTGGGCGTGAGTCAACAAAGTAGCAGAGACAACGGTGGCCTAACCACACTTTCGTACAAGACTACTCATCAAATTCAAAATCATTTAGCAATCTTTGATCATTTAAGATTGGGAAGATAAATTAAATAAGAAGTGAAGAACTACAATTGAGAAGGAAAGAGACACAGAAAAAAACAAAAAATGCAGGCAGGTATAGATGGAAGATGGCTATGTGGGCGGCTCCACTTTCTGATTAAAGTTTCAAGAGATACGATGCTTTGTACCAGTAAAACAGTAGATACAGACAGCATCAAGAGCAAATGTACCTACCTGTACTCAAGAAGATACTCGAGAAGACAGATAACCTTTGAAGGTAGATACCTAGCATTCAGGATAGCATCTTTATCACGAGCAATGGACCATATTTTATCTACAAAGTCTTGTCATTAACACAGATGTCATAAAATAGAAGAGGGAATATTCTGATCAGACGGAGAATGACAAACTTAATGAGTATGAAGGGCACCAGATGTCATGTAAGCAGAGGAGAGCTTGGTCACATCCAAACAGAACCCTCTTACAGCGTTCGTGGGAGATGCCCTTGAAAAACTGTCATATTGTACAGATGCCACGGACTCTGCAGCCTATTTCATAGCAAAAGCATATGTATTACACGCAATGCAATGACATAGAAATACTAATAAAAAAAGCAAAAGTAATAAATGTTACTTTTAAAGCCATCCAGATGCCCAGCTCATGAAGGCAATACAAGAAATCTGAGTGAAGCCTATTCAATTTCTTCTTCCCAGTTTCAAACAGAGACTCTGGGAGGCTAGATTTTTCAAGTGAACATTCATACTGCTACATCAGAGCATACAAGAGGTACTCTAAATCAGACTGGAAGCAAAACAAGGAGGCTATATCTTAAGAAATTAACAGGTGATACAAGTTATTTTCCAAGATCTGTGGACAACATGAGCATGAAAAGATGTGGCTATAAAAAGGAATTTTTCCACACAAAAAAAGGATCTTATACGCTGAAAAATGTGCTTACCTTAGATTTTATCCCCTTCAAATCATCCGCCAGGCGTAAATATGAACAAGGAATGTCCATTTGGTTGTAAAGCTTCAGCTTTGGAGTCGCAAAAGGGATATGTTCAGCTAAAATGGACTCATTAATGCAGGTGTAAACCTTCATTCAGACAAAAGATATACATTAGGAACAGACTATTCAAGGTGGAATTATCCTCAAGGGAGGAATTGCGTGGATGATATGTGCATGTCCTTTTTGGCAGGAAGAGTTCAAGCTTATACTTTTGATGAGTTGGAAACATCTCTTTCCCATTTCTATTTACCCAACGTTTTCTACAAGTACTTTGGTATCATATTTAAAATCTAAACGCAGGAGAAGCCAAATGACATTCCATAATAAAACTGTTGTGATCCAGAAATGAAATCATCAGGTTACAAAGGAGCATTTTTCAATGATCAATATTAAAAGATTAGATGCAAAGCATACACAATGTTCAAATAATGCCACATACAAGAGATCAGAAACACATATATGTAGATGTCTTTTAAAGATGGACAACAATATTCACACAACTACAAGATGCCAAAAAGCTTCTCCAGTTTCTCGAACTTGTGCTCATTCTAATATGCAGAGAACAAATGCCCTCGGCATCATGATATTAAATAATGATTTCATTAATGTTAATCCATAAGAAACAGAGAATGGTAAAACAACCTTTGAATGCATGAGGTTTTCTAGATGACGAATCTGTTTCCAATGATCCTTTGAAGACTTTGGAGCTACATAAGAAAATATATCAATTACTTGCTCATGTGAAAATCAACAGACAAACAAAAAAATAAAAGAATTCTGAAAGCACTTTATCCTACAAACCTTGAGCCTTTATAGGGGAAGCTGTCATTCCAAATACTCTGGGAAGCTGTGAATTCCCTGAGGCCAGTTTACGATGATAAAATTCCTACAACATTAGAATCTTTTAGCTTAGCAATTTCACAAGTACTAAAAAAAATGTCGCAGCAGCATAAAAGGTAAAAGCAAGTACGTCAAGTAACATGAGAATAACAACAATTGCAGAATATAAAGATATTTCCCATGTGATGTAGACTAGAGTCAATATGAATTTGTCTAGTTTTGTCAGAGCCAGTCGTCATCAGCATAAGTTTAGTCACACACCAAAATGAAAATCTCCCAGTGAAAGATGAAAGAAATAAATCGAGTCTGGATATCAAGCATAGACCACAGAGTGGCAACTGTCAATCCACAACATAACTTTTGTGTTAGTCTAAATTTTTGCATTAATAGAAGACCATGCACAAAACACACGACATAATGAGTGTCCAACTGACGAATTTTGTTTAGATGACGTAGTAGTTTGAGTTCATATATTGACATGGAATCGTAAAAATAGTTGATCATGTTAGAAATCAAGTGTTACTGGAGTAAAATTCATCCCACGTATTAAGTACTATTCATCACATAGAAGCTGTCCAAAAGTAACCATTTTCAGATTTTCCGTATACACCAATAGATAAGTGTGAAAATATTCTAATGCCAACTAATATACTTCGATTAATGAGATCAAACAGAGTTGCATAATTAAGCATGCCTTTGTAAGAAATTATGGGTTCAGAAAACATACCTTCATGATGAGAGCATAGGGGTGCTTCTTTCTTGCATGGTGGCATTCATCAAATATTAGAACCTTGATCTTGACAAGTTTCAAAAAACCTTTGCTCAAGGCATCAAATAAAATTTGGGGGGTCATCACAAGCACCTAAACATGAATGCTTAGGTTAATTCACAGCAAGAGATCACATTTTGTGCCAAAAGAGCTAGACATGAGGCTTGTAGATCTAAAATGTATCCAAAAGATCATGCTTTTGAGAAGAGAACAAAAGTACAAAATGTAGCGAAGCATAGGGGAACTACATAAGAGATGATGCAATAGGAATCCATAATAAGAACATAATCAGATAAGGACTCTCCTTCGATTCTCTACGGTTGCTCCACACAGTCAATTCATCCTGATTGTGAAGTCCAATAGATTAAAAATGTCAGGTGGTGTAACATGTTAAATACTTGTACGCATCATCACCTACCATTTGGTTGATAACAGCAGTGACTAGTAAGATAAGACCAAACCAACTGCATTGAATCACAATAATGGACACCAATTTGCAGTTCTAGTATGGAAAAAACTAGAATCTAGGCAAGCTGTGAAGAACTGGAAATATCTAAATAGCATTGATCTTATCTCAAGCCGATCTTTATCTAAAAGATGAGAAGACAAAACCGGTACTTCTTATACCAGCCTACTCAATATATTTGTTCTTTTAAGAATACAATTGCATACCTCGTAAGTATCCTGTTGCTGGTTCCATGTAGCAGCATCCCAAAAATCAACACCCATCTTTCCCCAGTACTTCCGCACTTTCAAGTCAGTGTGCATCATAATGGCTTTTGCTTGCTAGTATATCAAGTGAAAACACAAGCCAATTAAATGAAACTCTAAGTTCTGAACTCGCGGAGATAAAATATTTCACCATGATTAAAATCAAAGTTACTTATACCCAAGGTTACTATCAAATGAGGAAAAAATAGTATAAATGGAGCATGAGATGTAATTATCAAATCGCATACTTGGGTGACTAAAACAACAGTAGGGACCAAGAAAACAGCGATATCAGGCGACGGCTTTCGCAGAAGATGAGCATAGCTGCGCAAGAGCATGATGGCAATCAGAGTCTTTCCAGAACCAGTCTCCAAGTACACAATTGTGTTCTGCTCGATTGCTTTTTCCAGAGCTTCCAATTGATAACTACTCCAAACAGAGGAAAAACAATTTATAGCATCAGCGCGCATATCCACCAATGATCTTGAAATCTTGAGTCTGTAAAAATGCATATAGGGCAGATAGCGCAGCCAGACGGTCCTCTTGCTATGCACTAGGTCTAAAACGGTCGGACAGAAGGAAAAAAAAAAATAACCTTCTAGCAAATGGTAGTTTGTAAGCAGAGAGCTCTTGGTTTTCGTCATTCATAGGCATCTCAACTGGTTCCATTCTTGCAATTTCTACACACAATATGAAAAGGGTATACATTTAATCTCCATAAAACACCTATATTGTAATAAATATAATTTCCAATATTGTAAAAATCACAATTTTCACAGAACAAATATATGCTTGCCGTCATTCACACTCCTCGTACAAACAAGAACCTTTTCCAATAAAGTAACAAGAAGCACCATTTCTTCACCCACAAACAAGATACAGAATCTGTCACGCCCCCAAATTAGCCCAAGCAAATGTCGGAGTGCAACCATTGCGAGCTTGAGAAGACAATCTTCTGAAGCCTGCAAGGCTAGATATCTTGAACTAATGAGCAAATCGTTCGGTATCCACTTTGGATCTTGATCAATTATCAACAAAAACTAAATACATAGATTCCGAACTGAGATGTAAAAGAATACAAAATACTAGTAGCGGAAGCCATATACTCATGAACTGGAAACAGTTTCCAAGGCAGTTCCAAGAACTTGTCTGATAAGCCCAACAACTCTGTAACACTGTCAAGAAACGTGCGAGGTTCATTTGATCCATTCTGAATAATTACTGCCCAAGGAGTCGCAACACATCCATATAAAAATAGAAGGGAGATTGACACTCACACTTATAAATTCAAAGATCTCCAAAGCTCAAAGGTCACTCTATCCGTAATACTAATCACAACGAGACAGATGTACAAATCTTTTCGCTCACAAATACAGCCGGTCATCTCATCACAAAGGCCAAATGATAAACTGTCAAAATCTTACACGATACTTAATTCGAATGGGCTGCTTAGAAGCGACTATCATATCTCGTTACACCATGTTAACACTAATGAGTATTATCGACCTCCAACTGGCCTGAGTAAGTGACGTACTTTTATTCCTTAGAATAATTCATGCACAATAAGTCTTTCAAGTAAACATTCTCTCACACTTGACGATCAATCAAATAGTATCATCCTCTAGGATGTATCATATACATGTCATATACTACCATTTTCTCACATTATATCAACTTAGTGATGCTTCCTAATGCCGTTTGATGACGATTCACCTCATAATATAAGATATTTTGAGGCATGCATAGTCATGTATATTCGTAAAGTCTTAGATATAAACATTTATATATAAAGTAGTTATTCCATAATCTTTACTTCCTAAATTAAACTATAATCTTAATACTTCCATATATGATAAAATCTTTTCATATTAACTACGTACTGCATGTATTCGCAAGCATGGAACTAGTAAAAATCGATCGGACTCTGTCCCAACTTGGAATAGAGAACTTTTATCTTTTCCTCGATCATTTGATCAATCACAAGTCACAATGTATTACGTTATATTTGAAATGCAGTAAGAAAATTAACAAGAAAAAATATCTGAAATGCATAATCAAGAGCATAGACTTATATTTGAAATGCATAATCAATGCCATAGACTTGCCGTACTGGAAGATTATCATGGACGCTTAAGACTTACCACATGTCTCCACGCCTTGACTTGTATGTAATAATACAGAAAAAGCAAAAAGAAATCTCCAATGGTTGGCATATATATTAAACTCTTACTTGCTTTCCAATATAAGTTAGTAAAACCAACATAAAAATAGTTGCAGAAAACATCAAAGTTGTAAGCAAAGGTGATCGAAAGTAGAAAGAGAGCACATGCATGTCTGCAGAGGTCGAAGATTGCAGAAAAACAGTCTATTTGTAGGTAAGTATATGCCGTTCATATGTTTTGAAGTGTTACAACTAGTTGATGTAGTTGCACTTGCAAGGATGGAAGATTAGATGGTTTAGTATATTCGTGGGACATATCTGTGTGGGGGCCATCACTTATGTGAGAAGAATTCTGATTGGTCTGATTAGTCTACACCTTTCTGTTACTGGCAAAACATCGATCTTCTTGCGCTGCTTTCTGAACACAAATATACCTTCTTTTTGAGCTAAATTATTTCCCCGAGAAACCTTCTTTTTGAGCTAAATTATTTCCCCGAGAAAAAATAAAAGATTACAGAGCACATACATTGTCTTTAGCTTCGTATTTTGTTGTTATTAAAAAAAAGTTGTTTTATCGACATGGCATCGCCAGTTAGTCACGACAATGGCAACATATGATTTAATTGTTTTTAAAAAAAGAAAAAGTTTGATTACATAAACAAATTAAAAAAAAAATTTTAAAAAAAATGTATTTTGTCGCCATGTCTTCGCCAATTGGCAACAACATGGCGACAAATTTTTTTAATTATTTTAGAATAATTACAAAATAAAATTAAGAATTTTAAAAAATGGAAAAAAAAAGGTTTCTTAGCTTTGGTATTTTACCTTTTTACTTTTCTAATGCTATCCTTACTAAAGTCTTTATATTGAATCATACAATTATTACGTATTATAGTTCATTTAGTAAAACAAAAATTCATAAAGTAGATATTAAAATCACCAAAAAGTGATCCTGAATCTCTAAAAAGTACAAAGTTTCAATTCTTCAAGTTAAATTTAGAGGCCTTAATAGAGACTTTGTACTTTTTAGAGACCCGGGTCCATTTTTTGGTGAATTTGATCTCTACTTTATGAATTTTTATTTTACCAAATGAACTATATTACGTAATAATTGTACGACTCAGATCTAGTAAGGATACCCTAATGCTTAACGGTTAAGTTCATATTTTTTTAGCTTTGGTATTTTACACCTTAATTTTCACGATACCTTATTGGTAAAAGCACATTATTCTGAAAAAAGTGTTCTTTTAAAAAGATATTTGTATCTAATTAGACATCAATAAACTTCAGTAACATTTTCTTCAAAAAGTTTACTTTCAAGCAAATGACAAGAAAAGGAAAATAATCATAATTTCTCTCCTTTTTCGTAACATATATGGACTTCAAATCCTCTGACTTGTGTTTTTCAAATTTAAGTATTCTAATGAATTCATTTAACAATTTGTTTTAAATAGATTTTTGAAATATTTTTAGGAAAGAACTATATTTGTAAAAGTACTAGAATGACTCTTTCTATGCATTTTTCTTGTTTTCTAGCTACTAAAACTATAATTATCAAAGTAACATGAATGTATTAACTTTTAGAAAACTTAGTTACTGTGTACTTTTTCTTATTGAAGAAAATGTTCCTTAATTAGTTTAAAGACAATGTTCATGTTATTAAAATTATAATTGGTATGAAGACAATATTCTTTAATTAGTTTAAAAGAAAAAATAAATTATAAAAAATATACAATTCATATTTTTTTGTTATATTTTAAATTAATTTATGTGTGTGTGTGTATAAATATTATAAATTACACGATAATTTTAAATTAATTATTTTGAACCAGTTCAAGCACTTATCTTTAGGGGAAAAAGACATTTTAATAGTCCAGATGTTTTGAAAAAAAGGCCATTTTAGTCGCTGCACTTAACGAAAGTTACACTATTTGTAACGGTCAAACCTTTGACCGAGTAAAAAGACTACTATGCCCCTATATTTACAAAAGATAAAAACCAAATTGGTCCTTGAAGTTATAACACAAATCAAAAAAGTCCAAAATAAATTAATCATCCAATACACATTAAATAAAAATAAGATAACTAATCCAATAAATACACATCGAAAAAAACAAAAAGGTGATAAATAATCCAATTCAAGCATAAACAACGTTAAAATGTCCAAAACAAAGTCATAAGATATTCGTCGAAAAAGTCATAATACTCAAAATCTGAATTGTCCTCCATCAATTTGTTCAAATACACACATATCGCCTTTTTTCACGTTATGAGAGTTGTGTAGGGAAGACCAACCAGAAAAGACAAAGTACACTACATCTTTATCTGTCGCCTACACACTCTAAGACTATATTGATTGTTATGACAATCAATAACGGTCATTGTGTCAGTCTCAAATATTCCAGTCCCTTCTACAAAGTTCTTTGCGAGAGGCTACAATATATTCCAAACATGATAATTAGCATATAATCATGATTTCAAATTTGTTCAAAAAATTCTTAAGAGCAATAAACAAGAAGAATTACCATATAAGGTCTGTCATTTTTCACTACAAACTCCAGAACATGCTCACCACCTTCTTCACCATCGACCTCTTCAGTTTTCTCGTTATCAACTTCTATTTCTTTCACCTCTTGGCTCTCATTGCTCTCATAACTCTTATTATTATCATCACTCTCATCACTCTCATCATTATCATCACTCTCATTATTCTTATCTCTCTCAATCTCAATGGGCACTTCAGCTATATATTTATCATTAAAAAAAATTAGCATGATTATGATAACTATTATTAAAAATGTAGAAATAATAGAATAGTTACACTTACGGTTAATATCTCTCTCACAGGCAATGCATTGTGGCCGAAGATTTGAACTTTAAATATTCCTGGACTTTTCCAATAAAAGACTAGAAACTCTCTAACTTTTATAGCAATAGCATTCGCAAACTCTATCCAATCGTCCATAAAGTAATACCAAACATCTATTTCCTCCAACTTCACCATCCGCGACATGCCGTTGCACTTTAGTGTGTATGTAGACACTATGTGGTCCCAGTATATTTCAAAGAATTTAATTGGCAAACTTTATATAACATGCAATCTCAATTTAGTAAACAATAGGTTAAAAGGCGCTTACTTAGAATGAATCAATTTAGAAAAACTTACAAGCATAGGGTTTGAAGGTTGCAGACAGGGGCGGTGGTACAAGGGGGACCCGGGCCCCCCAACTTTTTAAAAAAATAAAAATTCAATGATACTTTTCACTCACGCCCCCCCAACTTTAAAAAAAAATAATAAATCAGTTATATTTTTCATCTTTTGTTTTTGATTGTTAGCTTTGGTCAACCCGGTTTTTTGCAAAGCTTGTCTCCCACCATGTTAGCTTTTGTTTTGTTTTTTTTTTTTTTTGCAATGATTTCAGATTTCTAACAAGCAAAACAAAATTTTAGCCTCTGCCTCTAACAAGCAAAAGAAAATCGTAAGACATAAAACTTTAGCCTCTACCTCTAAGTTTCAAATTTCAGATTTCAGAAGAATTTCTCTAATCAATAACCATAACATAAAACTTTAGCCTCTGCCTCTAAGTTTCGAATTTCAAATTTTAGCCTCTGCCTCTAACAAGCAAAAAAATCGTAAGTGATCTCTTAAGTCTTATCTTTTGACTTTTATGTAATCTTTAGACTTCATTTATTCTAAATAAAATTTAATGTTTTATTATCATTTTTTGGCAGATCCCAAGCTATAATTTTCAGTCTTCACCAATTGTTCTTTACGGATTCAATTATCGCGTGTCTAAGGTAATATATCTCTATTTATTAATTTTTTACTATATAATTTATAAGTACATAGTTATTTTGTTAATTTTTTTTGTGTAATATATTTACTTTCCTTGTTCATCGTTGTTTATATGTATCTATTTTTTTTATATTATATGTTGATTATTACTTTTTAAATTGTTAGAAATTAGAAATGATACTAATTTTAGTAGTGTAATTTCCACTAGAGAATATTTCTGGAAATAAATGATATTTGAGAAAAAAAAATTATATAAGTTGATGTTGATCAATCATATATATATATAAAATAAGAATAACTCTATATTTTTTAAATATTTTCAAGTCAAATATGTTTAAGTCTAAAACAATTTATTCATTCTTTAAAAGGAAAGAAAAGGAAGTTAAGATAGAACCTGAAGAATAAGCTTCTATATCTAATATTGATACAAATGTGAGTTTAGAATCACCAACAAAATGTCAAAAGATTGAAAATGAGACAATTGAAATAAGTTCTTTAGTCCGTGATCCGGATTTACGTCCTCAAATTTGGGAGTATTCAGTGAATCAAAGAGATGAAATTCGTAGAACATATATTCATTTCGGTCCATATCAACATATTCAATCACATTATCCATATTCTGGACAAGAGAGTCATCGACGCCGATTTCAAGCCCACTGGTTTAAAATATTTGCTTGGTTAGAGTATTCACCTACAATGGATGTTGTATTTTGTTTTCCTTGCTACATATTCGCAAAAGAATCAATTGGAAAATTCGGATCAGAAGTATTCGCAGTTAAGGGATTTAAAAGTTGGAAAAAGTAAATAACGGAAAAAGATTGTGTTTTTTTATCTCATGAGGGGAAGGATTCAAATTCAATTCATAATTCAGCTACCAAATATTGTGAGAATTTGAAGAATCAGTCTTCTCATATTGAAAAGGTGATTCAAAGGCAAACTTTTTCACAAATTTTAAGTAATCGTTTGCACCTTAAAGCTTCCATAGATGCTATTCGATGGTTAACATTTCAAGGATATGCTTTTAGAAGGCATGATGAAAGTTTAGATTCAATAAACCAAGGCAACTTTCTTGAAATGATAAAGTTGTTAGCGTCTTATAATGAGCAAGTAGAGGGAGTTGTTTTAGATAATGCCCCAAAAAATGCAAAATACAAATCACATGGTATTCAAAAAGAAATTTTGTTTGTTTTGGCTAGAAATGTGCAAAACAAAATTCGTGAAGAGATTGGTGAAGCAATGTTTTGCTTAATTGTTGATGAATCTCAGGATGAATCTAAGAGAGATCAAATGGCTCTTGTTATTAGATTTGTTGATAATGAAGGATTTATTAAAGAGAGATTTATGGACTTGATTCATGTTAAAGACACAAAAGCATTAACTCTTAAAAAAGAGATTTGTTGTGTATTATCTCATCATAACCTCAATGTTCTTAATATTCGTGGTCAAGGGTATGATGGAGCTAGTAATATGCGTGGAGAATGGAATGGGTTACAAGCTTTGTTTTTTAAAGATTGTCCTTATGCTTATTACGTACATGGCTTAGCTCATCAGTTACAACTAGCTCTTGTTGCTACATCTAGAGAAGTTCCTGATATACATACCTTTTTTGGAAACTTGAGTTTCATTGTTAACATCGTTGGGTCTTCTTCCAAGCGCAATGATGAATTACAAGATGCCCAAGTAGCTGAAAATGCAAGTTTAATTGAACGTGGCAAGATTGATACTGGTAGAGGGGCCAATCAAATAGGAACTTTACAACGCCCTGGAGATACTAGATGGAGTTCCCATTTTAATTCAATTTGTAGTTTGATAAGGTTGTTTGATGCCACTTTTGTAGTTCTACAGAATATAGCTATTGAAGGATCTACATACTCGCAACGAGGAGATGCGAACTTTGCTATTAAGGTATTGATGTCATTTGATTTTGTATTTATCTTGCACGTGATGAAAGAAATTATGGGGATTACAAACGTGCTTTGCCAAGCTCTACAACAGAAATCTCAGGATATTTTAAATGCTTTGCATATGGTTTCTAATACAAAACTGTTAATGCAAATGTTGAGAGATGATGGTTGGGAAACTCTTATTGGGAATGTGATATCTTTTGCTTCTCATCGAAATATACAAGTTCATGATATGAATGCTTCATATTCTGACATAGTCCGACTTCACCGTCAAAAGGATATTGTAACAGTGGAGCATCATTACCGAGTAGACTTATTTACAACTACTATAGATCAACAGTTACAAGAGTTAAATAACATATTTAATGAGCAAGCAGCCAAGGTTCTTATTCTTAGCATAGCTTTGGATCCGAGGGATGGCCACAAGTCATTTGCAATTAATGACATATGCAAACTTGATGAGAAATTTTATCCTTCTGATTTCTCTGAACAAGAGATGAGCTGTTTGAGTTATCAATTGCAACTTTATGAGCTTGATGTGTCTAATCATCCTGATTTGAAATTTTTGACTAGCATAGCAGATCTGGGTAGAGGATTGCTGAAAATTAAAAAATCAAAAGCTTCTCCTTTAGTTGATAGGTTGATACGGTTAATTTTATCTCTCCCTGTCTCGACAGCAACTACAGATCGCGCTTTTTCTGCCATGAAGGTTATCAAAACAAGTCTTCGTAATCGGATGAAGGATGGCTTTCTTAAAGATAGCTTAATTATCTATATAGAAAAAGAAATTGCCAAAGATATTCCTGTAGACACAATAATTGATGAATTCTATTCCATGAAGGAAAGATGAGCCCAACTTCATTGACTGATGAGGTAAACATTTCTTTGTATATCTTATGTTATTTTTTATAAATATTATTTATTTACATTTATTTCTATAGTTGCATTTTGTTTTTGCTATTATATGTATACCTTATGAAGTTTACTATACAGAAAAATACTATACAAAAAATACTGTACAAAAAAAAATAATTTCGGCCCCCCTAATACTCAACTTCTGGCTCCGCCCCTGGTTGCAGAATAACCTTAAAAAACTTTGGTGGACGAACCATATCTATGTAACAAGGGGAACAATAATGAATCAATTACTTAGGCAAATTCAATACCCCACTACTACCTGATACATAGATATATCTGAATCAAAAAAATATAATTAAAATGCATATATATTTTACATATACTGCCGATTATATATATGTATTATCAATATCTATATTTTAGTATATATTTATATATTATCGATTACATTGTATAAATATTCTATATATTATATGTATTATCTATTATATATATTACCGATTACTTATATATTATATATAACCAATATATTTTGTATATTATATATTATATTAGCGATTATATATTACACACACACATACACACACACATATATATATATATATATGTATATATGTATATATACATATATATATGTATATATATATATATATATATTTAGTTATATTTTTTTCAATATTTTTTTTATAGAATATTTTCTAAATAAATATTACCAATTACATTATAATAAATATTCTATTTATTATATATTATATATTACCGATTATATTATTTTTAACTAAATCAATAAAAATATTTAAAAAATCATATATATATATATATAAAACATCTTTTTTTTTACCTACATCAATAAAATATATATAAATAACGGTTACCTGAGTAAGAGTATCAAAGAATTAATGCGTTGCTGTCGCCATCGCCAGTGTGTACCGCAGTGTGTGTGCGTGTATGACTAAGAAAGAATGAGTGACAGAGAGAGCAAGAGCAATAGAGAGAGAGAGAGAACTGCGTGAGGGGAAGGGAAATGTCTCGTTTATGTGGTGGGCGAGGGGAAGGGCGAGGGCATGGTGTGTGAGTGTGTGTGTTTGATGAAGAGAGAGAGATGAATAGGAATGGGAATAGGGGATGGAGGGTTTGGTTTTTTTTTTAAAGCTAAAATGACAACTTTGCCCTCGAAACCGTTAAAACTTTAACAGTTCCTCGCTTAACGGAGGGACCAATTTGGTTTTTTCCAAAATACAAGGACCTAATTGGTCTTTATACTAAACCTCAGGGACTAAATTAACTTTTTCCCTTATCTTTATGCTTACAATATTAATCTTCTTTGTGGGTTGTGTCTTTAAATTTTGGGTGCCCGATATCTCTTTGTATCATGCATATTTTTGACTCCTTAAAGGCATTTAAATATCAGAAGGTTCAATCTGTACATCAATTTCCCTTTTGACTACCACTAAAAGTCCATATCAAATACAATTAACACTTTTTTTAGGTGACGTGAGAATTCAGTTAGTAAATTTCGATTATTTATTATTCGGCAAATTCAATTGCCAACTGTAAACTCTCAAATTTAACAATGTATTTCACACATGTGCCAAATCAATTAAAAACTAAACTCTAAAATAATAAAAAGTATCAAACACGTGACCTCTAAAAAATGATCTCACCCCAATTATTACTAAACCGTAACTTTGGGGGCAAACATAATTAACACTTACCATTCTAAGTTATTTGCATTTTTTTATGGGAATAGAAAATTATTGGTCCTACACATCTTAGCATCTGGGCACATGTAAGATTTTTTTTTTTTTACCTGCAAGGAAGGTGAAAGCTAGAAGACTAAACAAAACGAGGAGATATTTCACCCCTAATATCTTTTTTTATCAACAATAAAACAGATCTTGGAGGGTTGTCAATTTGAGATGCTTCAAACTGTTGTCGTAACCCCAAGTTTGCCAAATCATCAGCACATCTATTAGTTTCACAGAAAATATGGGTCAGCTTATAATTATTGTGGCGTGAAAGTATCCGCTTGCATCTTCAGCTAAAGGGCGTAAGGGATTAAACAGATACGAGTTAGCCTTTAATAAATTAGACACAATGGCGGAATCAGTCACTATATGGAGTTCATCAATCTGTAAACTTTCAGTCAATTTAACTCCTTTTAATAAGGCGAACAATTCAGCTTGACAGCTCGTCGTTACCCCAAGTTAGTTGCAAAGCCAGCGATCTATTCACCATTCGTATTGCAAATGATTCCTCCCGCCCCTACAATACCAGGATTACCTTTGGCATAACCATTAGTATTTAATTTGTAACCACAACCTAGCCTTTCCCAACCAACATTAATAACACGTCTATGGTGGGAGTTAGAAACACCATGAGTATTCCAAATAACAATATTACCTCATGCTAACTTAAAAGTCAAAGTCTCCTATCATTGTTGGCCATAAATTCTCCATCTCCAAAAAGTGTGTCGTTGTAGTAAAGGAGCAAATGTGAGCTAAAAACCTTGTCATGGTGACAAGATCACAAATACAACATATTAGCATAAAACTGAGATTTCATCCTAAAATCAATTGGTATCAAATGAAATAGTTTAGGATCTCATAAGGTAATTTTAAAATTTTTAATTTTTCGATATGTGACAAGTGTTATATTGTAACACTGTACAAGAAGTAAAAGATAACACACATGGAGCTGATACAACTTAGGTTGCCTTATCAGGAAGAAGAATACAAATCATCCAAAGCAATTGCATAAGCAGTTAGAGTGTGCACATTTATGCTCACCAAAACTGGAGGCAAAAGTACTATTAAATGTAGATTTCTTTTTCATTTTCAATTCAAGCAAACTTGTTACTATACAAACTATTTGAACATATACAACCAAATGAAAATAAGTCGTAAACTTCCAACTATGTAATATAAATCGTGAAGTGAGCCGGCACCATTAACAGAAAAGTCTTGAGGCAATGCCCTGACAAGAATAAAGATTCACATGCAGTATTAATGGACCCATCACTTTTTCATTACTTGCTTGGGTATCATAACAGAATCCGAAAATATCACAAATCAGACTTGTCCGTTTGTTCAAACATACAAGATATTTGAATTATGAGCACTGTTTCTGACCCAAACTCCATCGACACAAGCAATTAGTAATGACACATTGACGACGTATAGATAGAGAGGGTCTAGTGAGAGGTCCAGCATCAGAGATCGAATTAAAGATTGCAGCCGCTGCACATATATCAATCCAATTAACGATAATGGTAATAATAATAGTAATAATATCAGAAATGCATAGTTTCTGGCCATTTTCTGAAATTAAAAATTAAAATAAGAACAAAAATACGTCAAAATAAATGAGAAAATAAAATTTATTTTGATCAATCTAAGTTTGAGATAGTACGGAAAATGGAGAAAATGTGATGTTGTATATATGTCACGTCTCGAAATTTAACAAGATAAATTTGGGACGAGACCGCTACTCGCCGACAAGTCCTCCTAAACTCGCAAGAAAGATGTCAGCATAGAGGAAAGGCTCAGTCAAATTTCTCCAGAGCAGGTGAAGGAAATGAGGGAGGAGGTTATAAATCTCATTCCTAGGATAATATATGCGGATCCTCGATCCAAGTTGGAGACTTTCAAAGATGCTTTTGACATAGCTGTGCAGGCAGTTATTAACAAAGTAACAAGATTGAGAAGAGATATTGTTGAAGGTCGTAGAGATGATAATTTTATCGAAGAGGTTAGCTGGAAATATGCTTTGTTAGATGAAGGACAACGTGAAGTGGGACCTCATGAGTGGGATCCATTTTTCTCGAAACAGAAAGATGGTAATGGTGATTCTAATGCTTCATCAGCAGAAGCAGCGAAAAATTCATGGAAGAGTGAGCAAAGACAACATTCATGACCGGCGAGGATTATATTGTTCTGTAGTTCCTGCAGTGCCTGGTGCAGTAGGGCTGGAGAACAAACTGGGACTCTTTTTGGATGGAAGACACAATTGAGGTACGCCCGTTTACCCTGGGCTTGTGAGATGACGGTTATAGTTGTCCGGAATATCATGTACGCATCTAAAACATAGTTTTACTTGATTTTGCTTGTGATAGGTGTTTTTGTTGCTCGTAATGAAATATTATGCTCCTTCTTTTGTATTGAATTTGATATACAGATTTCAGGTAGCTAATGCTTCGTCCATGGAATCGATTTCAGGTAGCTAATGCTTCGTCCATGGAATCTTGTTTGTTAAATGAAAGCAGAATAGAAGAAATAATGAATTTTCTCATCTCTCTTGCATGCTTCTTTCGTTGTACAAATGAGTGATCGTCGCATATCTATTTGATTGTTTGAGAGGAGCGTAAATTTTCATCAATAGGTTGATTCGTAATTTGACAGCCATTGCAATGTGAGCTAATCCTTAGATCTTGTATGTAATGCTAGGATGATAACATAATGGAATCTTAGTGAAGAAAGTTCTTGCTTAATCATCGTTCATTGTAATGTCCTAGGAATAATTTCATGAGGCTTCTGTTTTCTTTAGTAGTAACTAGTATCTAAGCACTTACGGCTTATGGTCAGGGAAGTGAGCAATAAGTAATAGATACTGTGGTCTAGCTTTTTAGATGTTGCATTGAACTTCACACGGGGATAATATAAGTAATAGATACCGTAAACACACACGCACATGTAAGACAGAATCGAAGTAGTGAAGATTTAGAAGTTAAAGGATAATATAAATATATGGACCTAAGTATTAAGATGTGTTTATTAAGGAGTATTTCTAGGTTCAGTTGAGTTTAATGTTGTCACTAAGTGACTTGGTTATTTGTAAACAACAACTTTGATCACACGTCTGAGTATTAAATTAAGTTTGATACTATATCAGACAATATAGTATTGAGTATATATAAGGGTGTGTATGGTAATTGTGCAGCTTTAGCCTTTTTTTTTCAGTAAAAAAATGGTAATTACATTTTTTCAGTTTTTTAGTGTTTGGTAACACTGAAAAATTGATCAACTGAAAAATATTTTCCAGTCAAATATTATAGTTAGTACAAAGTTTGGGAAAATATTTTAATTTTCAAACACTAGAAAATATTTGATTTTTAAGGAAAATATTTTCTTTTGAAAATATTTTTTACAAACAAGTTATTTTACGGCAAACAAACATAGTCCAAATATAAAAAAAAAAAATATTCTATTTTTTAAAAAAATATTTTCTTCTGAAATTATTTTTCACAAGTAAGTTATTTTATGGCAAACAACCAGAGCCTAAGTGAAATAAGTAGAAATTTTGCGGTACGTATTTCTTTTTTGTCTTGATAGCTAACTAGGTGAGTTTCTTTCTCTCTTTTTTTATTTTTTATTTTTATGATGAAGAAAACTCAATTGAAACTACACTAGATCGAATTCAACGTAAGTTACAAACTTTGTGGTGTAGTAATGTGTTTGGCACATATTTAAAATTGGTCATAGGCTTTTCCATAAGAATTCTTCGTCTGAGTTAAATGCAGAAAAATTAGTGATATCTAGAAGTTTTTATTCCATATACTATATAGTATATAGTGTTTTAAATCATACGAGTATGACGAATAAGACCAAATGGAATGAAGTAAAAAATGACGATTCGATTGGGACATTGGTGATATACACAAGGTATATTTGGACTGGTTCAAGAAAATTGTCTCCAAGTCGTATTCAAACTCGATATATGAACAAGTCTCATACCATCGTTTCAACCAATCCACCATTAAACTACCTCCTTGGGGTCAATAATTATGTAACTAGTCAAAGTCTTCTCGGCATTTACACAACAATAGCTCGACAATTACTCAACTTAAACATGTTGACCTCTAAATTTTTTATTTTTTATTTTTTTATGATGAAGAAACTCAATTGAAATTACACTACATTGAATTTAACATAAGGTTACAAATTTCATGGTGCACCAATGTGCCTGACACATATTTAAAATTATCTAAGGCGACTACATTGAATTCAACGTAAGATTATAAATTCTGTAGTGTAACAATATGTCCGACACATATTTAAAATTAGTCAAAGGCTTTCCATAAGAATTTTTCGTCTGAGTTAAAATACATAAAAATTAATGACATCTAGAAGTTTTTATTTCATATAGTATATATATATATATATATATATATAATCTTTTATATCATACGCTAGAGACTTTTGCATAAGAATTCTTTGTCCGACTTAAATACAAAAAAATTAATGACATCTAGAAAAAGTTTTTATTCCATATAATATTATTATGGGTAATTTTGAATGAGACCTCTTGTACTTTTAGTAAATGTGACTCAGACCCCTTATTTTTTGAAAACTATGACTCAGACCCCTTCTGTTAATAAAAGATCCACTTTTCTGTTTGAATGTTGCAAAAAGACAATTCTGTCCTTATTTTGCCAAAATAACTAAATTTGCATGTCAACAAAAGTGACGGAAATTCCATCCTAATACTTGATTTTTCTCTTCTTTTTTTTGGTTAAAACATTTTCCAGTACTTCAACCTTTTTTTGTTGTTTTTTTTTTTTTTTTGCCAATTTATGCTTTGTATGATTTTATACAAAATGGTCAAGAGAATACATATTATTATAATCCTACTTAGCCATTACAGTTCCATAAAATTGTATCAATCTTTAAATAAAAAAGCAAACTACATAAACTTTCATCATCAACATCAATCCATAAATATACTTTTTTTTTGGGTTAATCCATAAATATACGAGTAAAGCCAATGTTGTAACGGTTTAACAAAAAGCATCAAACCAATCTAAAAAAAATATTAGTTATCTTCAAAAAACTAATTACGCTGACATCGTGTCCTCAAAAGTGGTGAATACATAGATATCCTCAAAATTCTTCACCTCAAAACCAAATTAGACTTCACAAAATTAACAAAAAGATTAACATTAGGTATGTTGTATGCATCAAAACAAAAATGCACAATAATTGTGCTCGTCATCCCTATACCATAAAGACTAAAACAATCAAAATAAATAACATGTGTAAGAGTAAGCAAAACATAATGACAAGATTATATGAAATACTATATACATCTACGACACTACACATATCATTAAAGTAAAGGTCTATAACTAAATTAAACAAAATACTACCCAAAAAAAACATGGCATTGACTAGATTAAAATACTACCCAAAAAGACTACACTTTTAGTTATAAATGTGGTTAGAAATCAGATTCATAAAGGAATAATTTGTTAGGCATTATAAACTGCCGATTCATAAAATTAGCTGCAATTCTAAGCAACTTATCACCTCAACATTAAGAAGCTAAGCTCGTTTATGGCCTTTTTGTCAAAGTCCCTAAAAACTTCAACGAAGAATGAAAGAAACTTTTTTAAAAAGAAAAAAACTGAAATAAATGCACATTTGGAACAAAAAATAAAATAAAGTGGCTCAATCAAACAAAGTATGGATAAAATCAAAGCAAAAAATAAAATCCCTAAGAAAAAATCGTAGTAAATCGTATGAAATTATGGCATGAAAAATGAGTTCTTACTTTTTTTTTTTTTTGGCTTCTGAAATCAACGATATCCAGAGGTTGAGAGAAATGAGTTAGGAAGGAAATTGGAAGATATGGAGAGTTGAAGAGATCTGACAAAAAAATAAAAATAAAAAAGTCAGGGGGAGAGTGATGAAATACGTTTGATATTAATTATTCAAATAATACAAGTAAAGTCAGCCCACATTACACTATAGCTCTTTTTTCTTTTTTCGGTGACATTAATTATTCAAATAATACAAGCATATATTATGTCAAATATTCTACCATTTTAAAGCCTCCATTTGGGTTACAAGCCCACATTACAAAGCTCAGTACCTGTTTGGGATTCACACCTGATTATTTATCAAACGGATTGCTTTAGTAAATCCCCGATGTGGGAGAAGAAGTGTGTCTAATAAATGAATTAAACCAACTACGTCAACGTAATAAGAAATGACCAAAACAATTAAAGGAAAAAAAAAAACATAATAAGAGCAGCATGAGGCATCTCTCGCTCTGTTCAGCGCATCAAAATCAAATACTAATAACAATTATAGGAGGCAACTTAGAAGTGTTAGGATTCAGCATAAATAACAATTATAATGCAATCTTCTCGTTTCACTTCCGTTTGTAACATAACAATTAAAGTGCTCATAGGCACTCATTTTCCTTCCAAAATTGTAATGAATCCGTTGGGACTGCCGGGCTCGAACCTGCAACTTTATTTTCTGATTTCTAGTAATGTAATAATGTTTAAATGAAGTTAATAGTGATGGAGTTATGATGTGATAATTTGATCTTCACATTTAATAACTTAAAAAATTTAATTATAAATATATAATTGCATCACCACTATCGATCTTCCTTATAATATCATTAAGTTATTAGGCCATTTTTAATCCATATATATACTAGTGGATTTCATACTTTGGCTGTTTTGCTTTTTCTTTTTCTTTCTTCATTGTTTTTAGTATTTTTTTTCTTTATTTGGTATTTTTTGAGCTTTGAAATTCTCGATTTACATGTTGCACTAATTTATATAATTACATTTCCATGGTTCAGTTCCTTTAAAATTAACAAAATTATAATAGATCTCTATCGTAAATATTATGTTTCACTAGAAATTTAAAAATAAATAAGCAATTTCTCGTATTGATTCTCATAAGTAACTTGTTATGTTTTGTGAACTAATTTATATAACATGTGTGCTTGGTCACTGAATTAACAAAAAAAAAAAAAAAAACATGTGTGCTTGGTCAATATGTATGTATGTTGGCTACATAAAAATAGTAATTGTAATACAGGGTGTAATCTCATTAAAAGGGTTACACCAGTAATGTATGTTCACATTTCTTACGAAGAAAAACGTCGTTGTGATAACTAACATAATTAGTAAAATATCATGCCTTATTAATAAAAATAAAAAAAAAGATTATGATTCAATAGAGTTTGAGCTTACAACCCAAATAACTAGCATAATTAGTAAAATATCATGCCTTATTAATAAAAATAGAAAAAGAATATAATTCAATAGAGTTTGAGCATACAACCCAACCTCTTCATCTGTTTAGAAATTGTTGCTATGCATCGGCTTCTTGCGAGAGAGAGAGAGAGAGAGGTGTTGTAGCCTAACTACTATGATAGTAATCTTCATATTTTGGCTTGTGGGTAAGATAATATAAAGCGAAAATAGCATTAGTGGATAACTAATGTGGGACAAAACTATTGTCTCTCTCGCTGCAGCACCATCTAGCTGTTCTCTTGACCGAAAAAAAAAATCTTCTTACCGTAGTAACAATTATAGGAGGCATGTTAGGATTCAAATAAATAACAATTTTATAAGGCAAAAGAGTTTGGGGAAGAATTAAGAGCATGGCTTATTGGTCCAAGCTCAACGAGGGAAGCAATCATCAATTGATACATGAAAACACAAGTAGTGTCTGCAATGGCTTGATTCCGAGAAACCAATAAATTCAGTTATTTACCCTTATCAAATCTCAATTGCTCGAGGTTGTTGAAGCTTCTTTATTAGAGAAGGTCTATCTATGAACGAGCTATTCTGGGTGTGACATACTCTGTGGATATTGGTTTTTCCTATAATGTAAACTTTTTTTTTGAAAAGTGTTTTCTTCTCACATTAGAGTTGTCAAACCGTGTAATACATTTAAAAGAACTTCATGCGAACTTGACAGTTAAAACTAACACGTTTGACATATTTTTGAAGAGTTTTTATCAAAACTAAAAAAGCTAAGAAATAGGAAAAATGTCACATGTAATCCCTATTATTTTCCTAAAGATTCAATTTCATTCCTATTGCTTTAAATTTCTTAATTTCGCCCCTCTTATTTTTTAAAAAAGTACAATTTTGTCACTATTATTTTTTTTTAAGTTTTGAATTCGCCCCTATTATTTAAAATTAGACAATTTAGTCTAATAGCAAATAGGAGGAGGGAGTAATCCATCCCCTTCCTTTACTTTCCTTTAAAAAATGCAATTCAAACTAGCTGCTAAAGTTCACCCTTCTATTTATTTAGCGAATTGCTTAAGTGTGTGTCTATTGAATGAATTAAACCACGATAAATTTTCAACTATAAATACAGAGGCTACTTTCAATTTTATTTAAATGTAGTTAAATAAATAGTGAAGGGAAGGAGAAGAGAAAAAATAATTACTACTCATGAAAGTATAATTAATAAAATTTCACTTTTTTATTATTTATATACTATTCAACGATTCGCTTCTCATGAGAATACATGCTTCTTGCCAACTCTAACAACTTTCTTATATTTTTCTCTACATTTAGAGAATTTAGACATTTTCTCTACATCTAGAGATTCAATATTTTAGTTTTACTCCAACAGCTTCCTTACATTTAGTAAATCCCTTATTTCAAGGAATCTTTATTTCAGTTTTACTACAACAGTTTCTTTATTTTAAAAACTCTCTACTTTTGTTTACTCCACATGTAGAGATGTAGAAATAAATTTAGGGATTTGTTATTGTATCTCCACATGTAGAAATAATATGATTTGAATGTAAGGATTCTCTACATGTAGGGAAGCTGTTGGAGGCTAAAATCTCTAATACCATAAGTACATGCAAAAAATATGGTGATTTAGGATACTTGTTGGAGATGGCCTTAAGTTGCAAATTTTATAGGTCGCCAAGATCTTTCGTTATGCAAACGTCGAACAAATTCACTCAAGACAAATCTTAAGCCAAGATGAAGTACTCTTTCAAGCACCAAAAATCTCACAATTTAAGATGTTATACGAGGCTAGGCTTTAGAGCTAGATTATATATTTGATATCCCAATGTAAAACAAATTCTTAAAAACTTTACCCCAAGACTCACGATGCAAAGAAATACTCACAACTCCACAATTGGCTACACATCCATGGCCAGTAATAACGTTGCTAGGGTGGGAAAAAAACTGAACTCCAAGTACATGAATATAATGGTCGAATTGGCAACGCTGTCTATATGCATCTCTTTGTTCAAATTAATCGGACACAAGGTATATTTGGATCGGTTTGAGAAAATTGACTCCAAGTCTTATTCAAACTCAATACATAAACAAGTCTCACACTGATGCTTCAACCATTCCACCATTAAACTACCTCCTTCAGGTCAATAACCATGTAACTAGTCAAAGTCTCCTCGGCATTTACACAATATTAGCTTCATGATTACTCAACTTATACGTGTTGACCTCTATTTTTTTTTTTTTAATGACAAAGAAACTCAACTGAAACTACACTACATTGAATTAAACATAAGATTACAAATTTCATGGTGCAGCAATGTGCCTGACATATATTTAAAATTAGTCAAAGGCTTTTCCATAAGAATTCTTCGTCTGAGTTAAATGCAGAAACTTAAATTAGTGATATCTACAAGTTTTTATTCCATATAGTATATAGTTTTTTATATTATACGAGTATGGCGAATAAAACCAAATGGAATGAAGTAAAAGTACCAAAAACTAACAGTTCGATTGGGACATTGGTGATGTACACAAGGTATATTTGGATTGGTTCGAGAAAATTGACTCTAAGTTTTATTCAAATTCGATACATAAACAAGTCTCGGCTTTAAGCATTACACCATTAAACTACCTCCTTGGGGTCAATAATTAAAGTCTTCTCGGCATTTACATAACAATAGCTCCACGATTACTTAGCTTATACGTGTTGATATCTAATGTTTCTTTTTTTCTTTTGATTTTTTATGACGAAGAAAACTCAACTAAAACTACATTATATTGAATTCAACGTAAGATTACAAACTTCGTACAACAGACATATTTAAAATTAGTTGTAGGCTTTTCCATAAGAATTCAGTGATATGTAGAAGTTTTTATTCCATATAGCATATAGTCTTCTATAAAATACAAGTATGGCAAATAAAACCAAATGGAATGAAGTAAAAAGTACAAAAAAATGAAGGTTCAATTGGGACAATTGGTGATTTTTAGGAGTTTTTATTTCATATAGTATATAGTCTTTAATATCATTACGAGTATTGCTAATAAAACAAAATGAAATAAAGAAAAAAGAAACAAAAAAATAATGGTTCACCAAATGAAATGAAGTAAAAATTACCAAAAAGATGAGATTTCAAATTGGGTCAAATGGTGAAATTAATTACTCACCTTTTCCAATATACTTCATATTCCAGCATTCCATTACTTTAATGCCCCCATTACACGCTAGCATAACTGTGCTCTGCAATCGTGTCTGGTTCACCTGACTATTTATGAAGCGAATGGCTTTAGTACTCTCCAAGGTGGGAGAAGACTTGTTTCCATAAGGCCCCACTCTCTGTCTAGCGCATCAAATCGAATACTAAAATAACAATTATAATTCAATCTTCTCGTTTCACTTCCATTTGGAACATAATAATTAAAGTGCTTATAGGCACTCATTACCCTTCCAAAATTTTAACATAATTAATAAAATTTCATTTTTTTTTATAACCATTAAAAATATCCCTATATTAACCAGCCCTATTGGATAGATGACATGACTACCACCTCAAACGGATATGGGGGTGCATCAATTTCGCAACGTACGGCTTAATCGCTAAGTGAGAACCAAAACGCAGAGAGTACAACGGCCAGACCCTAAGTCAGATAAAAAATTCACATTCTAAAACCCATTCTAGTTTTTTCTTCTTTTGGCTCTTTTTTCCTTTTGAATTAATAATATTGGCTTTCTTATGATTCAATTGGGATAAAAGATTATTACCACATCCAAAGTTAGGAAAAAGAAACAAAAAATTAAAAAGTAAAATTTCAATAAAGTTGGAAGAAATGAGAGTTTGATAGTACTTCAAAGATCATAAGCTCTTAACGCAGAGACGTGGGCAAGTTAATATAAAGCGGAAATAGCTATGATGAGAAATCGATGTGGGAAAAACAAAGATGTGCTCCATCCAAGTCGGGGAAAGTGATGTATTTATATTTTTTTGTTGAATCATTGAGAAGTAGGCATTATTTATTAAAACAAAGATGGAGAGGGATTCACCCATTTTCCAATTTTTCATCAAAATTGACGGAGAGACGACCAGAGATTCACACTTTTGCTGCTCGATTTAGAGAGCAGCATGAGGACGCTGAAATTGAACATGGAACATCGACTCGTAAGATTACTACTCAGGCTGCTGAAGGTCTTTTCATCTTCTTTGTTATAATTTTTGTCGGTGTCATTGTGCATGTAGCCTATATGAACCGGCCATTGCAATTGAAAATTCACAAAAGGAAACATTCACAAACTTTACCTTTGTTGTATGCGCAATATCCTCGATTCCTCTTCTTGGTACACTTCTTTTAATCTCGTCTTGCTCTCAAGTTGTAGTTTTTTTGCCCTTCAGCATTTTGTGCCGTGGTTATGTTGTTTTCTGTCTTCCTCTCTTCGTTTTTGTCACTCACTTTTCGTTTAGCGGTTTGATCTGTAAATATTGGGAGAAGGCTCTGACACTCAAACTAATTTGCCTGTAGAATGGGCTCGGAGAAGCCTGTTAAGATGTCATGACGGGAGCTTCAAAGTGGCAACAGAATTTGTGGTAGATTATTGTCTTTACCATGGAGAAGATGATTGTGCACAGAATTTTGCTTACAAAGAGTAATGACTGAAATTGCTCCATTTCTAATTTGCCAGCTCTATATTTACATAACAATAACTCCCCGATTACTCAGCTTATACATGTTGACCTCTATTTTTTTTTTCTTTATATGACAAAAAACTCAATTAAAACTACACTATATTGAATTCAACGTAGCATTGTACTTGACACATTTATAATTAGTCAAAGGCCACTATTAACCAAATGGAACGAAGTAAAAATATAACAGTTCAATTGGGACAATTAGCCGGCTCGCGTATTCCCTTCTCCTTCACAGGTTTTTTTTCTTAAATTGTAATGTATAACATTCAAATATAACATATTTATGAGATTACAAAACTTCTGCTATTTTAATACTCCCATTTGGATTACAAGCGCACATCAACGAGCTCGGCGTCCACCTCCTCTTAACGTGATTATTTATCAAGCTGATTGCTTTAGTAAACCTCCAATGTGGGAGAAGAAATGTGTCAATTAGTAAACCTCCGATGTGGGAGAAGAAATGTGTCAAAATAGAGATTACCAAACTGTTGGGTTTATTTTCTAATTCTAACAAAATATACATAAAGGTCTTGAGCTTTTGTTTTGCTTGGCTGATTTTTATTTTGTGTTGAGAAGAAAGAGAAAGAAAGAGAGAAAGCCCTTTGGTTTTGGATTTTTCTTCCATTTTCAAGGAAGATCATGGGTGAATGTGCAATTTTTGGAGTTTAACATCAATTTTTTGTTTTGTTTTTTGTTTTTTAATGATTCCATAGCCAAGTAATAACATGATGAATGGATAGTTTTTATAACGATTTGTGTGGTGTGGTTGTGAAAGTGGCCTAGGGTTTTGATGCGTATGAATTTTTTTTTGGAGCTCTGATGAGGTAAAGTGAGGAATAATTTTCGCCATGTCCTCTTTTGTTTAATTCTTCTTTTTCTCTTTCGAAATAATCTGATGAATTATTTTTGGATTTTGAGTTTGATTTTCTTTAACGCGTCACTTCTGATCGTGTGTGTATCGTGAAGTCTGATTGCCGCATCGTTTCATGGTCTCCCCTGATTTTGTAACAGAAACCTGACATTCCTTTTGCTTTGGTACAAGCTGAATTTTCTTTTGTTCCTATATTTCATTTTTGTTGATAATAGCTCTTGTATGTATATCATGAATTTCTTTGGGAAATTATTCCTTTTTTAATGTGTAAATAACGTGAGTTGACCCCAGTCTTAAGTGAACTCTTGAGTATAGCTACCCCATTTAGACTACTCGTAAGTGAGTCTATATTTGTTTAGCCTTGTGCTTAGTTTCAGTTACCCTGTTTGCTTATTTTCTAAAGATTGATATCCATTAGGTATTGGGTATTGACTTGGATTCTATCCAATTAATACTACGATCATATTTTCTTACGATACACTTGCTTTGGAAGCTTATCCCACTCCACTTCGTTAAGTGGTATGTGTATATACTCGTACATTTGTTTGTTTTATCATTTGTTCATAATCGTAAGCTGCGTATTTGTGTATATGTGTGAGATGTGCACTTATCGCCTGGTGATGGAGACTTAGTACTCACCTTGTGTTTTGTCTGGTGGAGGCTTAGTACTCACTTTTTGACTGGCGTTGCACGGATAAATACAATCGTAGCTTATGGTTGTCTATTCATCTTATGCATGATGAAGCCGTTTTTGTGTCCTTGTGTTTGACCTTGTTCTTGATTCAACTATATCATTTGTAGCTTCATATGTTATATAAGATCTTTCGCTTTGGCCTTTTGTTTATGTGTTCATATGACTAGCCTTATATTTTATTCCTGGTTATGTCATTCGATGTTCTATGATTAGCCCTGTACTTTGTGGTGGCTACACCTCTTCCTTTTATATAGATATGGACGTCGTTGTGAATAATTCTTTAATGCTATTTTCAGTTATCTCTTGTGTATAAATTATCATGTGTGTATACCTCTCCTTGTGGGTAGTTATGTGTCCCGTTTTGGCCACTTTGTTTGCGTCTCCATACCATATGATCGATTCCTTATGTTAACTTTTGGTTATATCCTTCTTCCATAAAACTCAATTAAAACTACACTACATTGAATTCAACGTAAGATTACAAACTTTATGGTGCAGCAATGTGGTTGGCACATTTAAAATTAGTCAAAAGCCATTACATTGAATTCAACGTAAGATTTCAAATTTTGTGGTGCAACAATATGTCCGACGCATTTAAAATTAGTCAAAGACTTTTCCATAAAAGTTCTTCGTCTGAGTAGAACTTCATGGTACAGCAATGTGCTTTGCACATTTAAAATTAGTCAAAGGCCACTACATTCAATTCAACGTAAGATTGCAAACTTTGTGGTGTAACAATATGCCTGACACATATTTAAAATTAGTCAAAGGTTTTTCCATTAGAATTCTTCGTCCGAGTTTAATGCAAAAAAATTAGTGACATCTATAGTTTTTATTTCATATGGTATTATAGTCTTTTATACAATACGTCAAAAGGGTTTTCCATAAGAATTATTTACCTGAGCTAAATGCAAAAAAAAAATAGTGACATCTAGAAGTTTTTATCCCATATAATATTATATAGTCTCTTAGAGCAAGTCTAACAGGCTTGCTATTCTTCCTCTTAGATAAAGTAGCGATACAAAATTCATTTTTTTGCTCCAACAAACTCGCCACTCGTCTCGCCAACTTTTGTTGGCTCGTCATCCAACTGCAATGCCTCGCCAGGTTTGGAGAAATTTTATTGCTCGCCATTTCACTCTCAACTTCACCAAAAGTCAAAAACTTCATCCAAAGCATATGTTTTAACCCAAAAAAAAAAGAGTTTTGTAAATAAAGATTTAGGGATTAAACCATTTCTAAAAACAGAAATTTGATGTCAAGAAAAGAAACGAGAAGAAAATAAAAAATGGAAGAAAAAGAAGTCTAAGACAAAGAACAACTCACCTCAAAATTGTAAATAATGGTTGACATAGAACAAAAGGAAGCTGAAGGTAGAAGAAGAAAGAAATGGACGGGGGTGTTTGAAGACGTTTTACTTTTGGTGTATTTTCTTAATTTAAATTATAAATTATTTTTCTACTTTAAAAGTTGTAATTCAATATTATAATATGTAGAATTTAATTTATTTATATTTTATTTTCACTTGTAGATGAATTCATTATAGAGACTATGAAATTGGTGAAATTGAATAGAGAGTCAGAAATAGAGAGTGTTGTTGGAGTAAAATTAAGATAAAGAGTTTATAAAAGTAAAGAGTCACCAATTTCACTATTTATTATGAAGAAAAAATAGAGAGTCTATTGGAGTTGTCCTAAATCATGACGAGTATAGCAAATAAAACCAAATGAAATAAAATAGAGAAAAAATAGAGAGTCTGTTGGAATTGCCCTTATATCATGACGAGTATAACGGATAAAACCAAAAGAAATAAAGTAGGAGTTGCCTTTATATAATGACGAGTATGGTGGATAATATCATGACGAGTATGACGGATAAAACCAAATGAAATAAAGTAGAAGTTGCCCTTATATCATGACGAGTATGGTAGATAAAATCAAATGAAATAAAGTAAAAGTATTTAAAACTAACAATCCTCTTGGGAGCACTGATCAGATTGTGTAATCCTTTCCTCTTTTTTTTGACATTATAATGTTTATTACTCAAATATAACAACAACAAAAAATAACATCCCAAAAACCTGTTATTTTAATGCCCCCCGTTTGGGTTATAAGGCCTCATCAATGGGCACGACAGATCTTGCTGTTCACCTGATTATTTATGAAGCGGATTACTTTAGTAAACCTCCGATGTGGGAGTGGAAGTGTGGTCAAAATAGAGATTACAAAATTGTTGGGGTTATTTTCTAATTCTAACAAAATATACATAAATATCTTGAGCTTTTGTTTTGCTTGGCTGATTTTCATTTTGTGTCGAGAAGAATCGAAAAAAGAGAAAGCCTTTGGTTTCGGATTTTTCTTCCATTTTCAAGGAAGATCATGGGTGAATGCGCAGGTGAGTGAAAAAAGATTTTAATGGTTGAATTCTTGTAATATCGCTTTTCACTCTCCGACTCATATTGATCTATGATTTGGTATACGGTGCTTTGTGTTTTGTTCTTTGTCAGTTGTTTATTGTATTCTTTACTGTATTGGGGGTCTTTCATAATAACTTTTCTTAGTTCTTCTATAAGACAAACTATGTTTTCGTAAAAATTATTTTTATCACACATCATACCTTATGTCTTTAACATTTATGAGATTCATATGATTGTCATAAACTCACCTGTTTTAATGACGGTGCGGTCTTAACATGGTAATTTTAGTCTACAATTATTTTGTTTTCGTACTTTAAATTTACTCTATTAGTTCTAATATCATTTGTAAATCATCTAACCTTTTTTTGTAATGATACTCGAGTTAAAATATACCATTCAACATTCTAAAGTTATTAGCTTTTGTTTCCTTCTTTTCTTCCTTATGGTATTCTCACTTTTTTTTTTTGCTAGGCAAGTAACTCATTTCATTACAACCTTAAAAACATATACAAGAGATAACAATCAGTTCAAAAAAAGATGATGTTTCAGTCTCTACACAAAATACTATTATCTAAATTATCTCTATATTTACTTTGTATACAAATTTTCCCCCTAACATCCAAAATAATATTGTCAATAATACGTTCCTCCGAATAAGCGGATGGTATTCTCACTTATTGAGCATTATTCAGCTCACTTTCGTTTTATGCTTTATTTTGCAGAGTGGGAAATAAACTTGGACTTAGAGAGGCTTCTGGCGCTAGTGTCTATCAGTGAGATTGTGGATTGATTTCAAATTAAGGTTAATATATATTATAGTATGATCCTAAATTTTTCAATGAGAACGTATTTTGGAGCTATAATATGCTCATCTTAGAGTGATTTATGCTATATGGGTTAATGACTCTTAATTATTACAACTCTCGAGTGGTTTAAATTATATGTGTGGCAAGTAGGAAATTTTTCAATGAGAATGTATTTTGGAGCTATAATATGCTCATCTTAGAGTATAATGTGATTTATGCTATATGGGTTAATGACTCTTAATTATTACAACTCTCGAGTGGTTTAAATTATATGTGTGGCAAGTAGTCTTAATGTCTTAGGAAGGCAACCTTCTTAGGCTTATTGTAGTCCCGTTCTTGAGTTCACCATAGTGAATTTTGGGGGCGTTACACTTTATTTCTCCACTTCGTCATCTTTAAGCATGCATTTTGTTGAAAATTAAATTAAATAATGATTGGTGGTCTTACTCGAACTTTCACACTGTCTACTCTTGTGATAAGAGTGCCAACGATGAATTCATGAAAGGCTCATTCAATTCTTACAAAACTAAAGCAGCATGCAGTGGGGTGGACAGTTGGAGGATTTGTTAGTATTACTCAACAAGTATTTATTTGATTCGTCGATAATACTTGATGGTTCATTTTTCCATTTCAGGTTATAGATTTGACATTAATTGGCCAAGGAAAATCAGAACCATTCCAGGAATATCGATCTCAATATAATAACCCAGCGCTGCTAGTCCCGAGATTGATTTGACTATTACATTAATTTGATTGAGCTGATTCCGGGAACATACCAGGTAATTGCGCTCTCCGCGTTGTATAGTTAGCTATTGAGTGTATTGAGGGATGTTTTATTTTATTTATCATCTCCCGGAAACATGAGGAACACAGGTCGAAAAGTTTGATTCATAAGTCAATTTGTATGTATATTTGTTTCTTTTTCTCAATAATAAAGATTATCGTTAATTTAAAAAATGTCGTACATAACTATTCACTACAAAGAAACAAACTCGCTAAATTAGTTGGTATTAGGGTATAAATTACCTTGAAAATTTGTGAGCTCGTAACTCTTTATTATCTAGTCAATTAACTTAATTCCTGTCCTACAAATAAGAGAAAAATTAACTTGAGAATTAAATAGCTTGAGAACATGATGAACTAGGACGAATATTAATTTGTCTCATAAACATGATATGGTAGACGAAGTCCATTTTTCATTGTTCGATTCGTCCAATTCAAAAGAGATTCTAATTTAGTACATAAGCATCAGCTAGTGGTGCACTTCTAATCCAGTCATTAGCCACGCTTCTTAATAAAATCTAGAGAGATAGGAGATTGAGACCCTAAATATTAAACGTTTTGAACATAGCCTAGAAAGAGTGCTTCAAAACGTAAAGGGTATCCTAATATTACATAATCCTTCCTTAAGCGTTGCAGATCTAATCAGAACTTCATGATAATAATTAAGACATACAGAATGAGTATATTGAATTCAACGTAAGATTACAAATTTCGAGGTGCTGCAATGTGCTAGCACATATTAAAAATTAATCAAAAGCTTTTTCATAAGAATTCTTCATCTGAGTTTAATGCTTAAAAATTAGTGATATCTAGAAGTTTTTAGTCCATATAGTATATAGTCTTTTATATTATACGAGTATGGCTAATAAAACCAAATGGAATGACGTAGAAGCACCAAAAAATGACGGTTCGATTAGGACATTGATGATGTACACCAATGTATATTTGGATTGGTTCAAGAAGTTGACTCCAAGTCTTATTCAAACTCCATACATGAACAAGTCTCATACCGACGCTCAACCATTCCACCATTAAATTACCTCCTTGTGGTCAATAATTATGTAACTAGTTAAAGTCTTCTCGACATTAACACAATAATAGTTTCACGATTACTCAGCTTCAATATGTTGACCTCTAAATTTTATTTTATTTTTTTATTATTTTTTTTTTGACAACGACAACTCAATTAAAACTACATTACATTGAATTCAACATAAGATTACAAACTTTGTGCTACAACAATGTACCTAACACAGATTTAAAATTAGTCAAAGGCTTTTCTGTAAGAATTCTTCGTGTGAGTTAAATGCAGAAAAATTAGTGATATTAAGAAGTTTTTTATTCCATATAGCTTATGGTCTTTTATATCATACGACTTATGGTCTTTTATAGCATACGAGTATGATGAATAAAACGAAATGGAATGAAATAAAAGTACAAAAAAATGACTGTTCAATTGGGGCATTGAGAAAGTTGTGTAGGCTACACAATTAGTGATATCAAGAAGTTTTTATTCCATATAGTATATAATCTTTTTATATCTCACGCGAATAAAATCAAATGGAATGAAGTAATCCATATAGTAATATAGTCTTTTTACATCATAATGGCGAATAAAACCAAATGAAATAAAGTTTGAAATTTTATATCCCAACGTTCCATCACGTTCATGCCCACATCTAGGTTGCAAGCCCACATCACTGAGCTCGGCGAACGTGCGTGGTTCGCCTGACCAATTATGATGCAAATTGCTTTAGTTATCTCCGATGTGGGAATTGTGTCTAATGAATGAATTAAACCAACTACTAGAAATGACAACGAGTCAGTTTTTTGCTAAAATTTATAAAATAAAATTTGGAGTCATTGAAATTATATTTTATTAAACTCGTGATGGAAACCCTTTGGGTTTAAATTTTGCTTAGTAAATCCGAATCTATTAAATATTAAAAAACTCGCGAATACCCGTCCTGACCTGTTAATAAATAGGAAAAAGAATTTAATGGTTGAATTGGCAACACCGTCTATATGTTTTGTTCGAATTAATCAAACAAAAGATATATTTGCACCGGTTCGAGAAAATTGACTCTAAATCTTATTCAAACTCGATACATGAACAAGCCTTACACCGATGTTTTAACCATTCCACCATTAAATTACCTTCTTGAGGTCAATAACCATGTAATTAGTCAAAGTCTTCTAGACATTTAGACAATAGTAGATACTAGATTCACGATTACTCAACTTATACGTGTTGACCTCTGTTTTTTTTTAATGATGAAAACTCAACTGAAACTACACTACATTGAATTTAACGTAAGATTACAAACTTTATGGTACAGCAATGTGCCTAGCACATATTTAAAATTAGTCAAAGGCGTTTCCATAAGAATTCTTCATCTGAGTTAAATTCAGAAAATTAAATTAGTGATATCTATAAGATTTTATTTCATATAGTATATAGTCTTTTATATTATACAAGTATGGCGAATAAAACCAAATGAAATATAGTACAAGTACCAAAAAATGAAGGTGAGTGAAAAAAGATCATGGGTGAATGTGTAGGTGAGTGAAGTAGATTCGTACTTTCACCAGTACGTTTTTCTTGTAATTTTGGTATAAAGATCCGTAAATCCTGAATCGATTCCCATAAAATGCGGCATCATAAAGCTTCGAAAAGTTTGATTCATAAGACAATTTGTATGTATATTTGTCTCTTTTTCTCATGTCAATAGACAATAATAAATTATCGTTAATTTTAAAAATGACGTACATAACCATTAACTACAAAGAAACAAAGTAGCTAAATTAGTTGCCATTAGTGTAAGATTTGATTTCCTCGTACAATTCTCATCTTCTCATTCATTCTATAAATACACATGATGAAGCATATTTCAGTTACAAAAGATTACAGTGGACATCTGTGTGCTTATCTACAAATAGTTTGAAGAAGTCTTGGACCTACAGGAAAGTATGCCAACTATATGATAAGAGAGATTTTACAATATTGAACTAATTCAATTATCTACCCAGGCTTATGCTAGGAGCACAAGAATAGGAGAAGGCGAATTTGTCTCAGGGAAATCACGAGCCAAACTTATAAAGGTCTTTTTATATATATATATATATATATAGGATGTTGGTGATATAAATATTTGTCTCTAAATAAATTTTGGAGTTTAACTTATTTACTTAAGGGTACATATCTAAATGGTCCGGTATTACTTTTTATCATACTAAATTACATATTAGCTCATATGTGTTGACATAGTATATGACAATTATCGTTAACTGATCTTTCTTTAACGATTTAATAATTTACTATTAACTAGTATTTGTTTGGGGTATTACATAATATGCCTGACACGTATTTAAAATTAGACAAAGGCTTTTTCCATAAGAATTTTTTGTCTGAGTTAAATGTAGAAAAATTAGTGACATCTACAAGTTTTTAAAACTGTTCTCAAATTGTTTGAGAAACCACGCCTTTGGTTTTAAGACTAAACAATCAACGACTTATGTCCAACATGCCTAACACGTTTTTTAAATTACTCAAAGGCTTTTCCATAAGAATTCTTTGTCTGAGTTAAATGCAAAAAAATTAGTGATGTTTAGAAAAGGTTTTTATTTTATATAATATTATATAGTTTGTTATATCATGATAACTATGGCCTTTGGTTTTAAGACTAAACAATCAACGACTTATGTCCAACATGCCTAACACGTTTTTTAAATTATTCAAAGACTTTTCCATAAGAATTCTTTGTCTGAGTTAAATGCAAAAAAGTTAGTGACGTTTAGAAAAGGTTTTTATTTTATATAATATTATATAGTTTATTATATCATGATAACTATGGCGAAATAAAATCAAATGAAAAAATAATAGTTCAATTGGGAACTTCGGTGATGTTTTTGGATTGTAGCTCTTTCTTCTTTTATTGATAGCACAAAATATTTAATAATTCTACCACATTCTAAGTCCCAACATCCTATTATTTTAATGCCCCCATTCAGGTTACAAACCCACATCACTAGGCTCGGCAGTAACACAACCTTCACCGCATTATTTATCAAACTGTTTGCTTTAGTAAAGCTCCGATGTGGGAAAAAAGTTTGTCTAATAAATGAGTTAAACCAACTACGTCAAGAACGTAATAAGAAATGACCAAAATATTTAGCAAAAAAAACCATAATCAGAGCAGCATGAGGCATCTCTCCCACTCTGTCCAGCACATCAACATCGAATACTAATAACAATTATAGGAGGCAACTTGAAAGTGTTAGGAGTCAGATAAATAACAATTATAACATAACAATTAAAGTGCTTATAGGCACTCATTACCCTTCCAAAATTGTAAGACTGGCGGGACTTGAACTCGCAGCTTCATTTTTTGATTCCTAGTAATGTAGTAATGTTTAGAGGAGGTTAATAGTGTTGAAGTTATTATGCGATAATTTGATCTTCACATTTAATAATTTAAAATTTTTAATTGTAAATGTATAATCGCATCACCACTATCGATCTCCCTTATAATATCATGAAGTTATTAGGCTATTTTTAATCCATATATATACTAGTGGATTTCATACTTTGGCTCTTTTGTTTTTTTCTTTTTCTTTCTTCATTGTTTTTAGTATTTTTGGAGCTTTGAAATTCTCGATTTACATGTTGCGCTAATTTAAATAATTACATGTCCATGGTTCAGTTCCTTTAAAATTAATAAAATTATAATAGATCTCTATCGTAAATATTATGTTTCACTAGAAATTTAAAAATAAATAAGCAATTTCTCGTATTGATTGATTCTCATAAGTAACTTGTTATGTTTTGTGAACTAATTTATATAACATGTGTGCTTGGTCTATATGTTGGCCACATAAAAATACTAATTGTAATACAGGGTGTACTCTCATTAAAAGAGTTACACCAGTAATGTATGTAGACATTTCTTACGAAGAAAAACAACGTCGTGATAACTAACATAATTAGTAAAATATCATGCGTTATTGCAATTATATTTTTTTACAAAATGCCACTTCTCAAATATTGTAGCTCCTCTCACAGCCACGATAAATTTTCAACTATAAATAAAGGGGCTACGTACTTTCAAATTTATTTAAATGTAGTTAAATAAATAGCCAAGGGAAGGAGAAGAGAAAAATAATTATCGCTCATGAAAGTAGTATAATTAATAAAATTTCACTTTTTATTATTATTTATATATAACCATTAAAAAAATCCCTATAATAACCATCAGTCCCGCTAGATGGATCCAAAAACTCATGTTTTTTTTTTTGGCTCTTTTTTCCTTAAAAAAAAAAAGAACAAAAGATTATGATGCAATGGAATTTGAGCTACAATCCGACATCACCGTCTGTTTAGAAATTATTGTTGCACAACAGGCACTAGCAAGAAGGTGATGCGGGTTGTAGCCCGTGCTACTATGATCGTAATCTTCGTTGTTGCACTTCTGGGTAAACTAAAATAAAGCGAAAATACATTTGATGGACAACCGATGTGGGAGAAAACAACTGCTTCCCACGACGTTGCAAAAGCCAATGATTTGGCAGAAACTCCTAATGCAACAACCACGGGAGATGTAACTACTTCTTCTGCTACCGCAGTTGCAGCTGATTCCACTGATTACGATCCTAATGTTGGCGCGGGAATTGTGGATAGTACAAATGTTAATTTAATCCAACAAGAAGCCGCTACTCATACGGCAGATGCCGCCGCCGAGAATTTTTCCAGTTCAGCTAATGCATTTTCGGGTTCTTCTCAAATTGCTGAGTATAAGGCTTCCATAAATAGTGAAAACATTAATGAAGTACTGAAAGATGTTGCATCAGGTAGCATAGCTGAAAATGGGATCAGTGCAGATGGTGCTCATGGATCTACAGACTACAGCTGTTCATGACTCTGTGGATGGTGCCGGTATGTACTCATGATATATGACTTGTGCTGAATTCATAAGTTGTTTGGTTTTGATTCGAAGATTTTAATTTCATCGACACTTGATAATTCATAATGGTCCAACATATTTGGGTCGTAGACCATTATAGAAGGTATTGCTTATTTGATTAGAGAATCCGCTGTCCTTGATTGCATCTACTTTGCACCCTAGTTTGATGTGTATCAGTGGTGCAAATGTTATGTTAGTGATTCCAGTATCAATGACTGTTCAATCTGTGGGGTTAGTCTTTTCTTCTATTTTTAATGGTTTAGAAGGGTCTATTGACTTCTTTTCTTCTTCTTCTCCTCTGCTTTGAAACTTGAGTCCGCATATGGTTGCTTGTTTGTTTGCTACTGAACTTGTCTTCGCGCTTCCCGCTGGAAGCCTAATGATCAGTGCAGATGGTGCTCATGGTTTAGAAGGGTCTATTGACAATTTGCTGCTGAGGAGGTCTCGTCCAGTAAGGCTAGATGGCCTCTATCTCTGCTCCGTTTCACGGATACTGTGTGATATTTTGAGGAAGGTAAATGCAGCATATTTGTGCCTAAGTTTGAAAGTGTCGAGTGCTCCTTTGAGTGGTTTCTGTTGACCATTGATTCTGTTGTCTTTCATCCCTGTAAATTCATGAAATAGCGTTGCTTGTGTTTAAACTAAGGTATGATCATTTTCCATACTCATGGTTTTCAGGCTATTTGAGAGAGGATTAGCTTATGTTGGAACAGACTATCTATCTTTCGCACTCTGGGACAAATATATTGAATACGAGTACATTTGTTTATAGATGATGCTGGTCATGATTAACTGTACATTGGTTTGTGGTTTATTGACTGTTATGATGCTTTTTTTAAATAGTTTCAAGGAGTTATTTGCAAGTCGACCTTTATCAGAGCTGCAAACTGCTGCCGAACCAGAAGCTGGTGGTCAAGGAAGTGAGGGAGAGGTTAATCCCAATGGTGTAAAACCGTCTTCTAAACCTTTAAATGTGAGCTTAAAAGATGCTGAGGAGTTGGAGAAGTATATTGCCATCAGAGAAAAGCCGTATAAGAAAGCTAAAGATTTCGATTCTAAGATCCCCTCAATGTTGCAGAGCTTGAAAATTGGCACAATTATCTTGATTTTATTGAAGGAGGGGATGACTTGACTAAGGTATTCAAGTCTATTTGGAAGCTGCCCTTATAATCCTCTCCGTATAATTAGTTGGCCTTGTTATATATTAACTTACAGTTAAGTAATATGAGCCACACCATTTGCTTTATTGGTTAAACGTTGGATCAAGCATCTTTGGAAACGGGTTATTGAACTTGGAAAAGGATGGGCCTTCCATTTGCTTTCTATAAGGCTAAGTACTTCAAACTCTCATTTGTGAGTCCACGTTCTGGTTTATGATATGTTGCATGGTTAATTATATGTTTTAAAGTTCTAATGTTATGCATGCAGGTGTCTTCTTATCTTGACCCCAAGGGTCGTCCCAGATGGTAAAGACTTCCTTTCATTCAAGGGATGTATTGGGTTCAAATTCTGTGAGAGTGAATGGATGTAAGGCGGAAAGGCTGAAGTGTTTGCCATAGGGAAATCATACATTGACTTACCTGGTGCATGTCTTAGGTCGGGCCGCTGCACCCTAGGAGTTTTAGTCCAACTCAGCTGTTAGGCCAGGCAAGGGGATACTGGCGTACTCCATCTTCGGGTGGTGGTTAATCTAGTTTATGTCTTGTGGGTTGCTTGGCGTACTCCATCTTCGGGTGGTGGTTAATCTAGTTTATGTCTTGTGGGTTGGTTGAGTGGGGACGTTTCCAACAGTTCTCAAGAAAAAAAAAGGTGTGTTCTTATCTTCCTAACCATCCCTCATAATCATAACTTGACTTACCTGGTGCATGTCTTGGGTCGGGGTTGGGTCGGGCCGCTGTACCCTAGGAGTTTTAGTTCAAACTCAGCTGTTAGGCCAGGTAAGGGGACGCTGGCGTACTCTATCTTCGGGTGGTGGTTAATCTAATTTATGTCTTGTGGGTTGGTTGAGTGGGAGAGTTTCCAACGGTTCTCAAAAAAAAAAAGTGTTCTTATCTTCCTAACCATCCCTCTATGAGGGAAGGAGGCACCCTCCAATTGTATTAGAGGGGCCTCTGTGTTCCACCAGCGAAGTATTTCTAATGTGTTGCTTCTTTAGTCCTTTTGTTCTTCGTCTTGTTTCGTCAATTAGCATCATAGTGAGTTAAGATTTACTAATCCAAATGTTACTTGTGCACTCCAGGTCGTCAAGCTATATGAAAGATGTCTAATTGCTTGTGAGTTAAGATTTACTAATCCAAAATGTTAGGATATAAATTGCCTTGAAAATTTGTGAGCTCATAACTCTTTATTATCTAGTCCATTAACTTAATTCCTGTCCTACGAATAAGAGAAAAATTAGGTTGAGAAATAGCTCGAAAAGATGATGAACTACGAAGAATATTTGTCTCATAAACATGATATAGTAGATGAAGTCCATTCCAATTCAAAAGAGATTCTGCGAAAGGGATGCTAATTTAGTACATAAGCTTCAGCTAGTGGTGCACTTCTAGTCCAGTCATGTGCCAAGCGTCTTAAAAAAATCTAGAAAGATAGGAAGTTGACACCCTAAATATTGAAAATTTTAAACGTCTCTCTATTAAAGTAGCTCTCACGAGCCTAGAAGGAATGCTTCAAAACGTAACCTGGCCTTCTAGAGAATCTTCAAATGGTGCACAATCTTTTTATCCATGAAGGCAAAGCCATTTGACCCAAAAAAAAAAAATCGAAGGCAAAGAGTATATTGACCCATGCTATTGCAGAATGGAGGTTCAAAGAATTTACCATACGTAATTAAATGTGATTTGATTTGATTTTAGATTCTATCTACAGCCAGGAGGTAATTTTTCAAATAGTAATGCTAGACGTCATCCTTTTTTTATCACTTAATTATCACTTCCTAATTGGCATGTGTCAACTTGATAAATTTATTTTATGTCTCTCTTCTTTTATTAATTTTTCTCTCCCTTAATTAAGGTTTTCTATCTTCTCTTTCTTTCTCTTTTGTTTAATCCTACTCACTTTTCTCTTTCTATCATTCACGGCATATTTTATCAGATTTCTTTTCTTTTTCTAGACAAATTGATAATTGCCGAAAATAGAAAAAAAATGTTAATATATTGTCAATTTTCGTTGACAAAAACAACACACATTTGAGCATATGCAATGCTTATTCTATTTACAGCTATAAATGATTAAACCCCATATAATTTTAAACATAAATTGTATTAGATGTCACTAAATATATAGAGAATTAAGTTATCTAGCAACAAAAAATATACATAATTTCTTAATTGCATATTAGATATTCTCCTCATTTGACTTTGCATACTAATATAAGCATCAATTTCAAATAAGTTACTCTTTTCAAATTTAATCGTGAAAATAATAGAATAAGGGAGAAATATATCCCTTACATATAAATGTACTAAATATGAAATTTTATTTATTAATTTTAGCTCCTTAAATACACAAAATGACTTATTTAGAAAAAAATCAATATACAATTTAGGATTTGAAACAAATATATATCTATACGCGTGGGTACCCTACACAAGAAAACGAAATCCGAAATCCCTTCCAAAGCCCTAAACTCCATTACATAGAATATCTGCATCCATACAATCCCAAAAGAAAAAGAAAAAGAAAAAAAAAAGGAAAAAAAAGGAAAAAAAGGGTAAATGGATCACATAGTAGTAGCTGAAGAGGCCATTATAATTATAGATTGAGCCAAAAATTCAACGTAGTTAACAAAAATGTGAAAAATAAAAATCAGGAGTAAGTTAGTAATATTTGTTGTCAAAAACAAATATTAATAATAGTAATTAAATTAAAATTGAGAGCTTGGAAAGTAATATCCATGTTTGTCCATTTAATTCGTCAGGAAGAGTTGTTCTTCCATTTTCGACAACTATTTAATTCATCATGAAGAAGACAAGTAATCTGAAAAAATATGAAGTGAATGGTAGAAAGAGAAAAGTGAGTGGGAAACAAAAGAGAAGATAGGAATCGTTAATTAAGGGGGAAAGAAAAAAGAAAAGAAAAACAAAGAGAGATAAAAATTAATCTAGTCTATAGTCTCCCCTTCATGGAGTCCACTCTCAACGAAAATACCAATATAACTAAGCCCAAGAATGTAACAACTCAAGCTCAAAGGGAGAGTCAATCTCAAAAGTCTAGTTTGTTAAGTAAAAGAACCCCTTGTATTTAAAAAATACCTCTTGTGAGGGTGAGATTCTTATGTGGGATCATTACATGACACTCATAATATGTAATAGGGAGAAATGCACCAGTAGTCGCCATTGTTTACTCAAAAGTCAGTTTAGTCCCTATTATTTTAAAATGATCAAAAAGGTCCTCAATGTTTGTAAACATGCTCATTGTAGTCCATACTGTTAAAACTTTGGTTAGTTTTAACAGATATAAATAATATTTCAAAGGTAAATTTGAAAAATCACAAAAAATACAACATCTGACTCAAAAACACCAAAAAATACACACTAATACACCTACAAACACACACTAATACACACACACTCATAGAAAAACACCAAAAAACACACACTAATACACACTTACAAACACACACTAACACACACTTGGGACCGCGGGGTGGGGCTATTTCGTGCGGGGGGAGGATGGTGGTGGTTGGCTGTGCTTATGGTAGTGGGTGGGGGCTATTTCGCTATGGTGGTTGGTGGTACTTGTGGTGGTGGGTTGAGGGGTTGGAAGAGGAAGAAGAAGATAGGGATATTTTGGATATTTTATTTTTAAGTAGGGGTAGTTTAGTCATTTTATGAATTTATGTTAGATTTTTAATGGTAGGGACCACAACGAACATGTTTGCAAACATTGGGGACCTCTTTGAGCATTTTAAAATAATGGAGACTAAACTGACTTTTGAGTAAACAATGGGGACCATTGCTGCATTTCTCCCTATGTAATATTAGAAAATAACATGGAATTCAAGGATATATTAGGACCTATTAGTAAAATGCGACCACCTCTTATATGCCAAAAGTGACATCATTAGTAAAAAAGAAAAAGGAAAAAAGCTAAGTTGCAGAAGGTTAGTCCCAATGAGTTGTCATTTGTTGGATATTAAGTCATTGTAATTTATTGACTCTTTTATCATAAATATTGCCAAGATGTTAACCGACATTAATCATTCATAAGTAATATGAGCCACACCATTTGCTTTATTGGTTAAACGTTGGATGAAGCATCTTTGGAAATGGGTTATTGAACTTGGAAAAGCATGGGCCTTCCATTTGCTTTCTATAAGGCTAAGTACTTCAAACTTTCATTTGCGAGTCCACGTTCTGGTTCATGATATGTTGCATGGTTAATTATATGTTTTAAAGTTCTAATGTTATGCATGCAGGTGTTTTCTTATCTTGACCCCAAGGGTCGTCCCATATGGTAAAGACTCCCTTTCATTCAAGGGAGGTCTTGGGTTCAAATCCTGTGAGAGTGAATGGATGTAAGACGAAAAGGCTGGAGTGTTTGTCATAGGGGAATCATACATTGACTTACCTGGTGCATGTCTTGGGTCTGGCCACTGCACCCTGGGGGTTTTAGTCCAACTCAGCTATTAGGCCAGGCAAGGGGACACTGGCGTACTCCATTTTCGGGTGGTGGTTATTCTAATTTATGTCTTGTGGGTTGGCTGAGTGGTAACGTTTTCAACGGTTTTCAAGAAAAAAAAGGTGTGTTCTTATCTTCCTAACCATCCCTCATAATCATACCTTGACTTACCTGGTGCATGTTTTGGGTCGGGGTTGGGTCGGGCCACTGCACCCTAGGAGTTTTGTTCAAACTCAGCTGTTAGGCTAGGTAAGGGGACAATGGCGTACTCTATCTTCGGGTGGTGGTTAATCTAGTTTATGTCTTTTGGGTTAGTTGAGTGGGGGCGTTTCCAACGGTTCTAAAAAAAAAAAAGGTGTTCTTATCTTCCTAACCATCCCTCTATGAAGGGAGGAGGCTCCCTCCAATTGTATTAGAGGGGCCTCTGTGTTCCACTAGCAGAGTATTTCTAATGTGTTGCTTCTTTAGTCCTTTTGTTCTTTGTCTTGTTTCATCAATTAGCATCACAGTGAGTTAAGATTTATTAATCCAAATGTTACTTGTGCACTTTAGGTCGTCAAGCTATATGAAAGATGTCTAATTGCTTGTGAGTTAAGATTTACTAATCCAAAATGTTAGGATATAAATTGCCTTGAAAATTTGTGAGCTCGTAACTCTTTATTATCTAGTCCATTAACTTAATTCATGTCCTACGAATAAGAGAAAAATTAGGTTGAGAAATAGCTCGAAAAGATGATGAACTACGAAGAATATTTGTCTCATAAACATGATATAGTAGATGAAGTCCACTCCAATTCCAAAGAGATTCTGCAAAAGAGATGCTAATTTAGTACATAAGCATCAACTAGTGGTGCACTTCTAGTCCAGTCATATGCTAAGCGTCTTAAAAAAATATAGAAAGATAGGAGGTTGACACCCTAAATATTAAAATTTTTAAACGTCTCTCTATTAATATGGCCCTCACGAGCCTAGAAGGAGTGCTTCAAAACGTAACGTGGCCTTCTAGAGAATCTTCAAATGGTGCACAATCTTTTTATCCATGAAGGCAAAGCAATTTGACCCAAAAAAAAAAAAAAACGAAGGCAAAGAGTATATTGACCCATGCTATTGTAGAATGAAGGTTCAAAGAATTTACCATACGTAATTAAATGTGATTTGATTTGATTTTAGACTCTATCTACAGCCAGGAGGTAATTTTTCAAATAGTAATGCTAGACATCACCCTTTTTTTATCACCTAATTATCATCTCCTAATTGGCATGTGTCAACTTGATAAATTTATTTTATGTCTCTCTTCTTTTATTAATTTTTCTCTCCCTTAATTAAGGTTTTCTATCTTCTCTTTCTTTCTCTTTTGTTTAATCCTACTCACTTTTCTCTTTCTACCATTCATGGCATATTTTATCAGATTTCTTTTCTTTTTCTAGACAAATTGATAATTTCCAAAAATAGAAAAAAAATGTTAATATAATGTCAATTTTCGTTGACAAAAACAGCACACATTTGAGCATATGCAATGCTTATTCTATTTACAGCTATAAATGATTAAACCCCATATAATTTTAAACATAAATTGTATTAGATGTCACTAAATATATAGAGAATTAAGCTATCTAGCAAAAAAATATATACATAATTTCTGAATTGCATATTAGATGTTCTCCTCATTTGACTTTGCATACTAATGTAAGCATCAATTTCAAATAAGTTATTCTTTTCAATTTTAATCGTGAAAATAATGGAATAAGGGAGAAATATATCCCTTACATATAAATGTACTAAATATGAAATTTTATTTATTAATTTTAGCTCCTTAAATACACAAAATGACTTATTTAGAAAAAAATCAATATATAATTTAGGATTTGAAACAAATATTTATCTATACGCGTGGGTACCCAACACAAGAAAACGAAATCCGAAATCCCTTCCAAAGCCCTAAACTCCATTACATAGAATATCTGCATCCATACAATCCCAAAAGAAAAAGAAAAAGAAAAGAAAGGAAAAAGAAGGAAAAAAGTGGTAAATGGATCACATAGTAGTAGCTGAAGAGGCCATTATAATTAAAGATTGAGCCAAAAATTCAACGAAGTTAACAAAAATGTGAAAAATAAAAATCAGGAGTAAGTTAGTAATATTTGTTGTCAAAAACAAATATTAATAATAGTAATTAAATTAAAATTGAGAGCTTGGAAAGTAATATCCATGTTTGTCCATTTAATTCGTCAGGAAGAGTTGTTCTTCCATTTTTGACAACTATTTAATTCATCATGAAGAAGACAAGTAATCTGAAAAAATATGGAGTGAATGGTAGAAAGAGAAAAGTGAGTGGGAAACAAAAGAGAAGATAGGAATCGTTAATTATGGGAGAAAGAAAAAAGAAAAGAAAAACAAAGAGAGATAAAAATTAATCCGGCCTATAATCTCCCTTTCATGGAGTCCACTCTCAACGAAAACACCAATATAACTAAGCCCAAGAATGTAACAACTCAAGCTCAAAAGGAGAGTCAATCTCAAAAGACCAGTTTGTTAGGTAGGAGAACCCCTTGTATTTAAAAAGTACCCCTTGTGAGGGTGAGATTCTTATGTGGGATCATTACATGACACTCATAATATGGAATAGGGAGAAATGCACCAGTAGTCCCCATTGTTTACTCAAAAGTCAGTTTAGTCCCCACTGTTTTAAAATGTTCAAAAAGGTCCCCAATATTTGTAAACATGCTCATTGTAGTCTCTACCGTTAAAACTTTGGTTAGTTTTAACAAATATAAATAATATTTCAAGGGTAAATTTGAAAAATCACAAAAAATACAAAATCTCACTCAAAAACACCAAAAAACATACACTAATACACCAAAAAATACACACTAACACACACACTCATAGAAAAATATCAAAAAACACACACTAATACATACTCACAAACACACACTGACACACACTTGGGACCGCGGTGGTGGGGCTGTTTCGCGTGGGGAGAGGGTGGTGGTGGTTGGTTGTGCTTGTAGTAGTGGGTTGGGGCTGTTTCGCTATGGTGGTTGGTAGTGCTTGTGGTGGTGGGTTGAGGGGTTGGAAGAGGAAGAAGAAGATAGGGATATTTTGGATATTTTATTTTTAAGTAGGGATAGTTTAGTCATTTTATGAATTTATGTTAGACTTTTAACGGTAGGGACCACAACGAACATGTTTGCAAACATTGGGGACCTCTTTGAGAATTTTAAAACAATAGGGACTAAACTGACTTTTGAGTAAACAATGGGGACCATTGCTGCATTTCTCCCTATGTAATATTAGAAAATAACATGGAATTCAAGGAAATATTAGTACCTATTAGTAAAATGCGACCACCTCTTATATGCCAAAAATGACATCATTAGTAAAAAAGAAAAAGGAAAAAAGCTAAGTTGCAGAAGGTTAGTCCCAATGATTTGTCATTTGTTGGATAATAAGTCATTGTAATTAATGGACTCTTTTATCAGAACTATTGCCAAGATGTTAACCGACGTTAATTATTAATAACCCCCTATTTGGATTGCACGAGTGAAGGAAAGTAAAGTAAGATGGAGAAAGAAAATAAAGGAAATGGATGACATTGATGTTGGGATTGTAAAAATTAAATAAAAGAAATTAAATGTGACACCAAAGCCAAAAAAGAATCCTGCAAATATGTAAACTTTTAGACAAAATGATAATTTAATAGAAGAAAACATAATAGAAAGGAAAGATGCGGAGTATTTGAGTTCAACATAGCAAAGAATCACAAGTTGGTTCTTTCACTGAAGTTACTTTGATCATGGTTCTCAAAACAGTAGAAACGACATAAATCGTCCAACCAATACTCTACATTATGAGGTTTAACAAAACAAAGAATCACATTGTTAACGAATGTACATATCGCATTCACATTGTGTATCTCTAGTTGCATTTACCATAGTTAGTCTCTTACCATAGTTAGCATAGCTTGGAGCCCAAGTAGCCTTACATCTATATAAGGTCCTATGTACATTGTAATTCAAACAACACTTTCTCTGTAATAAAATCTTTCAGTCTTTCTCTTATTTATGGAATCTCTATTCTATTTCGATATAGTATCAGAGCTACCATCCTGGTAGCCTATGCCACTGTCATCGTTTTATCTCTATCCTTATATCGCAATAAAACATCAAAAACTGGTCTATTCTGGGATTTTTTTTATTTTTTTATTTTATCTCCTTGGTCCACACACCACACCTTCTCGTAGTACTCATCGAGACGATTCCGATGATGCCAAGATCGTCAATAAAATTCTCCGGACGTGCCTGTAATCACCGGTCAAAGTTTCTGCACTGTTTGACCTATTCAGCAATTTTCAGTCAACCAAACAAGGCCTTGCTGACATCATCCAGCAGCAGCGTTGACATCAGCCCTAGCCATCTCAACATCCAGCCATTGCCACATCAGCATCCAATCAGTGCCACATCACCATATACGTTAGTATCCAGTCAACACCACATTAGCTCTTGCCACGTCATCACAACCCAAAAAAAAAAAAAGGGCAGACCTTTCCCAAGGTTTTTCAACGTCTTGAGTCCATTTTTGGCATCCATTTCTTCAACTTCTCACTCTAAATATCAGTTTTGGCTCTACAATGGAGCGTGTGGATGTCTTAATGAATAATCCAACATCTCACTTATCCTTTCAACAGGAGTGTAAGTATTGTCATCTCTCTGGTCACTCCCTCTTGCACTATCCTACTCGAATGTGCTCCTTTTGCAAGAAAATTCATCCTGGCCATTACCTACATGAGTGCTCTTAGAATCCCAATAGAAATTCTCAAGGACATCGACCAAATGATAGTTCATTCAAGGCTCAGAGTACGTCAGGCACCTCCCTTGATCCCTCTTCCTCATCTTTATCAGTTGCAAGCCTCCGACACCTCCTTAAACAGGTTTTATCCCAGTTTAGTCAGTCTTCTTCTATTGCTCTCTCCACCATACTCGGTAAGTCTTCCTGGTTCTTCGATACTGCTTGCTCTAACCATATGACTTCTGATTCTTCTTGTTTAACTAATAAAGTCATCAATTCTTCTGCACCTTCTATCTATACCGCTAACGGTACATCTATGCCCGTAAGTCATATCGGTTCTGTGTCTACATCTCATGCTTCATTTCTAGATACTTATCTTGTTCCTAAGCTCACCCTTAACCTTATCTCTGTCGGTCAATTATGTGAACTTGGTCTCACAGTCACTTTCTCTACTTCTGGTTGTCATGTGCAAGACCCTCAAATAGGATAGACTCTTGGGATAGGCCGCAAGATTGGATGACTCTTTGAGCTTGTTAGCCTGCACATTCCTGCTCACTTAAGTACTGCTACATCAGTCACCACCTCATCAAATTATCCCTCTCTTCACTTATGGCATTCTAGATTAGGTCATACCTCTTTAGGAAAATTGCAATCCTTATTATCTAGTGGTGCATTAGTAAAACTTTATATGCACCCTTTTGATTGCCTATTATGTCATCTTGGGAAATAACCTGCTCTACCTTTCAATCAAAGTGACTATTCATCTACTGCATGTTTTAATTTGGTACACTCTGATATCTGGGGTCCTTCTCCTACATCTACCATGGGAGGTTCTCGGTACTTTGTAATATTTGTTGATGACTTTTCAAGATTTACTTGGATATACCTTATGCATAGTAGGTTTGAATTGTCTCGCATTTATTCTGAATTTATTTCCATGTTTTTTACTCATTTCAAACAATGAATTAAGATTCTCCGTACAGATAATGCCATGGAGTATAAAGAGTCAACATTTCCTTCCCTTCTCCGTCAACATGGAACTATTTCACACCGCTCTTGCCCTCACACATCTCAACAAAATGGGCGTACAGAACAAAAACATCGCCATATTATTGACATCACTCGCACATTTATTATCTCTGCCTCATGTCCTTAGCGCTTTTAGGGAAAGGCTGCGCTTACTGCTGTTTACATTATAAATCGTTTGCCTTTTCTCATTCTCAATAATTGCACTCCTCATGAATTCTTTACGGTTATCCACCCTACTATGGTCACCTTCGTGTTTTCGGTTGTGCATGTTTTGTCTCACTTCCTCCCCAGGAACGTACCAAACTAGAACCTCGAGCCCGTTTATGTTGTTTCTTAGGGTATGGTATTGAACACAAGGGGTATCGGTGTTGGGATCCATTATCAAAACGTCTTCGGGTTTCTCATCATGTGATTTTTTGGGAGAATAAGATATTTTCCTCTCTCTCACCATTCTCTCTTCCTCATGATGTCTCTACCCCATATTTCACAGATCCTTCCATTTCATATTTCCTTATGATGACAGTGACACAGGTACATCTATAGGTCCTGATTCGACGCCTGTCGCGGCCCTTCCTGAAGAGACTGTCCCACCTGATAAGTCTGTGCCCAATGATGAGACTTCTTCTATTGCTTCACCCTCTATCTCTACTGAGTCATCTCTCCGTCGATCTACCAGAGTAAGATCAATTCCTTCTCATCTTCTTGATTATCACTACTTTTCCACTATTCTTTCACTCTATGAGCCTCAATCTTATTGTGAGGCCAGTTCTGACCCTTTATGGCAGCAAGCTATGATAGATGAATTACAGGCCTTGGAAGCCAAGTATACCTGGGATTTGGTCAATCTTCCTCTAGGGAAGAATGCTATGGGATGCAAATGGGTATACAAGATCAAGACTCAATCTGATGGTTCTATAGAGCGATACAAGACTCGATTGGTGGCAAAAGGTTTTACTCGAGAGTATGGCATTGACTATGTGGAGATATTTGCCCCTGTTGCTCGTCTCACTTCTATTCGCATACTTATTACAGTTGTTGCAGTCAGACAGTGGAAGTTATTTTAGATGGATGTTAAAAATGTCTTCCTGAATGGTGATCTTATATAAGAAGTATTTATGAAGCCTCCTCCAGGCTACCATCATCTACCTCACAAGGTGTGTCGACTTCGTCGTGCTCTTTATGGTCTCAAGCAAGCTCTACGTGCTTGGTTTTCTAAATTCAGTTCGGTTATTGCTGATTTCAGCTTCACTCCGAGTAATCATGATTCTGCACTGTTTATTCAGCATTCTGATTATGGTATTCTTCTCTTGCTCTTATATGTGGATGATATGATTATCACTGGGGATGACTTGGCGGGTATTTATGATCTCAAGCAGTTTCTCAGCCACCACTTTGAGATGAAAGATCTTGGTCATCTGAGATACTTTCTAGGTATTGAAGTCTTCTCTGATTTGGCTGGCTACTATCTTTCTCAGGCCAAGTATTCTTTTGATCTTCTGGCTCGTGTTGGCCTTACTGATAGCAAGACTGCATCTACCCCTCTTGATGCTAATGTCCGCCTTACCCTATTGGATGGGACACCACTTTCAGATGCATCTTTGTATTGCCAGCTGGTTGGCAGTCTTATCTATCTCAATGTGACTCGTCCTGACATTGTCTATGTTGTTGACCTAGTCAGCCAGTTCATGTCTGCTCCTCGTACCACACACTATGCTGAAGTTCTCCAGATACTTCGTTATATTAAGGGCACCTTATTGCATGGACTCTTCTTTTCTACCATCTCATCATTAACTTTGCATAGCTACTCAGATGCAAATTGGGTTGGTGATCTTACTGATCGGCGTTTTGTGACTGGATACTGTTTCCTCCTTGGTGATTCTCTTCTTTGTTGGCGCAGCAAGAAACAGACGTTGTTGTTCGCTCGAGTACTGAAGCTGAGTATCGTGCACTTGCTAATGCTACTCAAGAGGTCATCTGACTTCATTGGCTCCTCACTAACATGGGTGTCTCTCCGCCTCCTAGCACCACTCTACATTGCGATAATCATAGTGCCATTCAGATTTCTCACAATGATGTCTTTCATGAGCGCACTCGTCATATTGAGTGTGACTGCCACTTCATTCGCCAACATGTGGTTAATGGTACTACAAAACTTCGGTTCACTCCTTCTGCTAATCAACTTGCGAATCTCTTCACCAAGGCTCACCCACGAGGGCATCTCCAAGAATTAATTTCCAAACTCAAGCTCGTGTCCTTCACACCACATTGAGTTTGAGGGGGGGTGTTAACGTATGTATATATCGCATTCGCATTATGTATCTCTAGTTGCTTTACCATAGTTAGTCTCTTACCATAGTTAGCATCAGGGACGGATCTAGGAATTTAATATTAGGGGGGGCCAAAATATTTTTTTTAATAATACTATATAGAATTTTTTAAAAATTAGAGGGGTCGATAATTTTTTTTAACGATATTACATAGATATTTTTAAAAAAATTTAAACGGCCCCCCTCCCACACTACATAGATCCACCCCTGGTTAGCATAACTTGGAGCCCAAGTAGCCTTATATCTATATAAGGTCCTATGTACATTGTAATTCATATAACACTTTCTCTGTAATAAAATATTTCAGTCTTTTTCTCATTCATAGAATCTCTATTCTATTTCGACACACATCACACTCATGAACATGATTAGCAAACAAAGCATCAGACTGTTAATAGTTACAAATCTTCTCACTGGTCTTCTGGAAAAATGCAAGTTGTGTTCCTTGCTTATCACCCTGGAAGCTTTGATGCACGATTCCCTATACGTATTTTGGATGATTCGAAAAATATCCTTGAACAATACTCCATTTTCATTCTGTGAAGAAGCATTGAACATGGAGACAAAAGGAGCCGGGATGAGCAACGACAGGAAAAGATACCTTCAGCCCTCGGCACAGACCACAAAATATGGAGAAAAATGGAGGAAGAAGAGGCAACTATATGGAGCTTAATTCACACCTTGATCTAAACCATGATGTTCTCTTTCAGTAACTTCAATAAGCCTTTGCAAGCCAGCCTTTTTGCAGTTCTCTTGTCTGATGAAGAGCTTGAGTTTTGGTAAATAATACCATTTGCTTCGACCTCCATTGTTACAGAAGCCACACCTTTGTTGAGAGTCACCTGTTTCTTCATGATATAATGTTCTTTTTTACATAACTTAGACAATTCTCTAGCCGGATGGAGCTTCAGTGACTTGGGTGTAATCAAGGGCTCAAGTAGCGGCCTTATACTTTGAAAGACACGCTCCTTATTGTAGTCTGAATCGACAAAGATCGCTTCACATAAAGATTCTATAATATCTCCAAGCACCTGTACCATATCAGTAGTAGGATAAAACTAATGTCCCAGATATTTGTATACACTAGTGTCATTCCAATGAAAATCAGGCGACAACTTTTCATCAGAGAAGAAGAAAATGTTCGAATATACGCAATGACATGATGTTTCACGCTACCAATTAACAGCAATGATGTCTTGAATGATAAGCACCGGAAATAATCAATTGACTATTAGATGCAACATCCAACCATGTTTATACAACATATAAACTTAAAAACAAGTATTATATCCGCATTGCAAGTAATTGCTCTTTCTACATGATTTGAAGATAAAAAAACAAGAGAGAATTTAGTGATCCATATATTGCCAATTCCTTCCCTAATGAAATCTTTTTGCAATTAATTTTGGCTATGTTTCTACAGTAACATGCCAATTTTCTTAATTTCAACTATGGCTGTTATAGCTCAGTACAAAACATGCAATAAACACAATGAAAATACCTTAGGGAAAGCTGTCTCAGACTCCCATCCAGAAGTTGAGCCCAACAATAAGTGGTCAAGGTCTTCAACAGTGGTGGCTATTTGCCTTTGGAGCTCTGGTGAAGCATGAAGAATGTGTTTATGCAAACCAACCTTTACCGCAGACAGAGCATAACAGTCGTTATTCACAGAAGCTGACCTTAGATCAGTCAATAATCCAGGAGACAAACCAGGATATTTGTTGTAGAAATGCACTGTGATTAGATAGTCCAGTACCACATCTCCAAGAAATTCAAGGCGCTATACAATAGGAAAGGATGTCAGGAAAGAGAACGTGGGTAAAAGGTAAACTAAACGGCAAGAGAAAAAGTACATGAGTAGATTGTTACTGAAAATGGGGAAGCAATATACGAACTGTTTCCATGAACATGACATCTATGTTAATGTCCTAATTCCAGGAAGAGTTTCAATTTCAAATGCTATATGAAGAACAATAAAAAATGAGTCATCGTGCCTCACTCCCCAACCCAACTATTATACACAAAATAGGGGAAAAAAATTAATTATGCAACACGGATAACGTTCTGGTACATATTACCTGGTAGCATCTTGGAATTTCAGGCAGCACGTATGAACCATGAGTCAAAGCTTCTAAGAGGAAAGAGGCATCATAGAATGAGTAGTTAAGCAAAGATTGTAGAGATGTTATGTTCACATGCATTTCAGGATAGACTGCAAGGTGCCTCACATAAGAAGCATTGACAAAGTCAACGTTTACACCAAGCCACTGCATAAATGAGATTGCTGCCATCTCGCCACCTCTAATCAGGAATGTGCCAATCAATGCCTCAACTACATCAACTACTGTCTTGCTCTTGATTTGTCTTCTTCCTCTACTATAGACTTTGTTTGTAGGTGACAACTCCTCTTCTTCAAATGCATAAAATAGAGAATTGTTGTGATAACCCGAACCCGACATGCATTTAATAGCACCTGACTGCATTTAATTAAATGTTTAATTAGTTAAATCAACCAATTTGTACTATTTTAATATTCCTCTTGGAAGCATTTAGTAGTTGTAAATTGAATAATTAAAAGATTATTACCTATTCCTGATAATTATAGTAATTGAATTTCTTTTCTTGTGATTAATTAAGTGTTATCTTAAATGTTAGGGTTTAATTGTGTTTGACTACGTGTTTATATTAACCTTCATTTGTAGCTTAATATTAACTTCATAATTCTTTAAAATATTCTATAACTAGTTAAATTAATTATTTTAAATGAATATTGATTACCTTGATTGTTTTGATTATTTTAAAAATCGGTTTTGGTTGTTTTGCGTTAAGATCACTCGATTTTCAAATAAATGAGAAAAGTAACTCCGAGCTGGAATAAATTCTAGACTATGATGCTTTCCAAAAATGATATATTTCTTAGATTCTTTGAGAATTAATTGTTACTTCTTTGTTGTCGCAACGTGCATTGCATATCGAGAGAGATAGTTAGGAAATGAATTTGAGTCCTCAGCAAATAGTGAAACTAGTATTTTAGTACCTTAAATTTTATAATTTAATTGTTGTTAGCTAGAATTGATGTTTCCTTAGTTGTTTTAGCCTAAAAATGCATGAAATAGGCTAGTTTGACCAATTTTTAAGTGGTTTGACCAAGGGGATTGACCATTTTGATCTTGTGCCTCTTTTAATAGCCTAAAATAGCTCAAAATAAAAAGAAAAAGAAAGCAAGCTGAAAACAGAACCAGCTAGGGCCGAAAATGAGGGAGAAGAAAAAAAGAAAAATTCAACTTCAAATCTTCGATTCTTCGCGTGAGCTTGCACAAGGTGGTTTCCGAGGCATCCTACGAGGTTTTCCTAGCGTCTAGGAGCGTCTAAGGTGAGGGTTTCATGTTTATTTGCGCATTTGAAAGTTTTATGTATTAACTTTAATTTTTGGATTTTATCCGTAGTTTGTTGTTTTAATCATTTTGAGGCTTATACAATGTTCCCTAGAAAACGAAGAACATGTATTCATAGCTTTTTAACATTTTATGCGGTTAAATATTGAAATTGAAATATAAAATGTTAGTTGAATAGTATTTTATGAATAGTAAACCCTTGAAACGATAAAGTTGCGCCGTTATACTGTCTGTTGATGTAGGAAGATGTTAGATATGCTAAAATGCCTAGATGTGTGGTTTAATTGGAATGTGTAATAGAAAAACGGAGAAAAACGGCTTAGTGAAAGTCGGGGTCGTTTAGGTCAAGTTTGGTATTTTCTCGTTTTGCGTGTTGGCATTGTTTCAGGAGGCCATGGAAGCACTTTTGGTGTGATTATGGCGTTGGTTGGGTGTTTGGTTGGTATAGTTGTAGTTCAAACGAGCAAAGGGAGAAATCGGGGCTTTGCGCGAATTCTAGGGTAAAGTAGGGTTTCAGGGTCCTTAGACGTGCCTTATGGTGACCTAGGAGGATTAGCGAAGTCGGTTTCTAGAACTCGTGGCTCGTTTGGAAATGGTAGTGTTTTGATAGTTGGGGCCGATTTGTGATTTTGCTTGTTATCTTGATATTATGCCTATAGAATGCTTAGTGTTGCTTGATATACTTGTTTAATTGGTGTTATTGTTGTTTATTATTGCTTGTTATGCTTGAAAAGTTAGTATTGATTGTGATTGCTTGTTATCTCGTTTGTTGTCACTAGTTTGTATTGTTGTGTTATCGCTCGTTTATTGCTTTGTATCGAGTCTTGCATTGCATAGTATCTCACGCGTGAGTGATGGGCCTCTCTGGGTAGCCTCGGGTTGCCAGTGTTGGTTGCTCTAGCTCCGCTGCTATTCCCTTTTCTCGCTTGGGTTGCCTCCCAATGAGATTTGGGTCGTAGATTGATGGATACTTCCGGGGTATTCCAAACTGGTGTTATAAGGTGGATGCGCGCTTATTGTCATCGTTGTCAACATCAAGCTCGAGATTGATGTATCGCTCGTGTAATGGTACATTGCTCGTATGAGTGAACCATAGCCTTCAAAGTGTGGTATAGCTTTGAATGGTTGTGTTAATGCTTTCAATAATTACTTATTGTATTGATTGTTTGTTTTGATTGCTTATTCATCAGTTATATTGCTTAACTGTCTTATTTGCATTGCACGACTTTCTTTCTCTCCAATTCGATATCTGTCTCACCCTCACTGAGTATACGTGTTGTGTATATTCACTCCTCACCACCACATTTCAGGAAATGCCATGTTAACTGGAAAGTTCGTGATTTCGTGAAAGTCCGTGCTTGAAGAGTTGTCATGCGTGCCTATGTGACTTGAGTTGTCATGCGTGCCTATGTGACTTGAGTTGTCAAAGTTGTAAAGTTGTATGCTTTTATGTATTATATGTATTTAATGTTAAAGGGGATGTAATTTAAGTTTCACTAGATTATGTATTTAGTTAATGTAGCTTAACCTCAATGTATATTTGTAATGACAAAGGAAAATAGATAGAAAGGTATGATAGTCTAGCTTATGATATAGGTTGGTGTAGTTTAATTGCTAAGCTTGAATGTATATTTACTTGTGTTTTGCTTGTTGTGAACCAAGGCTCGGATGGCCTTGAGGTGGTTGAATGTTTGGACATGGTATTGGTCCACTTATATGTTGTCGCAGGTTTTACCTCTCGCCTAGAAACGGGGGAGACTCCGTCCGTTTTTCCTGAAAATTATGCCCGGGTTTTGGTTTGGGTTGTGATTAGATCGATTGTTAGAACTCCCAGTCTCGAGAGGGATCGGGGTGTTACAGGTGGTATCAGAGCTTGTTTAGCTCATAAGCCGGGACAGGGTCCTCGGTCTGGTTAGTAGTGATCCTTGAATGTATGCTTGTTAAGTGTGTTTTGAAAGTGCATGCTTGTATGTGAGATTATGTGTCTTGACATGAAAGTGTGCTCCTATGTGATATAGTTATGTGTTATGTGTTAATTGTGTGCTAAGTGAAGTAAAGTGTCTAGTTGTGCATTGAATTGACCTATCGAATTGGTATTGTGAATCGAATCGACCTCGTGAATTGTTATTTGCTTGGAGTATTGCTTGTAATGTGTGTATTGGAATATCTTGAATTGGTTGTTCCGTGATTTGAAATTGATTATGTTGTGCTTGACTTGATTGTTATGCTTGAGTGACTTTGTTGAATAAACTCTTTTGTAAACTTGCTGGCATAATAGCTTAAGGCATATGTATAACTGTGATATATTGGCATTCATACATGTCTTATGGAAATGGTAAGTAAGTCTCTTCCTCTCTTGAAGAAAGTGGTTCACAGCTAGCCTCTCAAGGTGTATGGGTAGGCATGAAATGAATGGCATTTAATTAGCCATTATTTGGGAGCTGGTGTTTGCTTTTGGAGCTCGGTTATTGGCGAATCCCTAAGGTCTTCCTCTGTGATTAACAGTTGTGAAGAGTAGTTTTCTCTTGGGGTTTTATTTGGTTGTTCTTTAGAACATTCTTTGGTTTTCTTAATGGGTATTTTTTGGAGACTTCTGTTGGTATTTCTCGGTGGATTTGGCTATTAGGATTTCAATCGGCCTTACTGCACAGTATTATCTATGGCATATGTGTCTCGGTCTTTATTGGTGTGATACTGGCATCCCTGATTGGAAATTCTTCAATGGTAATTTCTGGAATTCTCAGTGGCCAATTATTTAGTATTTATTTATTAGGCAAACTTGGCTACTTTCTTATTGGAGCATTGTCTCGGATATCTTCTTCAGTGTTCCTCAATAGGTTTAGTATTTGGAGTTCCTATCAGACTTATTGAATAATACTACTTATGGTGTTCTTTGAAATTCTTATTGGGCGTTCTATTGGTATTTTCCTTATTGGCAAAGTTGTATGAAGTTCTCACTTGGCAAACAGTGAAGAGACCTCAGAGTTTGGTTTCGGTATATTGTTCACCAGTTCGGTGTTTATCCTTGGAGTTTCATCCATCTGGGAAACTATATTTGTTATTCAACTTGATTGTCTTATTGGGCACATTATATTCTCTCTGCTATTTCCTTTGATATTCCTCTTCAGCATTTGATAGCAAAACTCGGAATCTAATTGGTTGTTCCATGGGGTTATTATTTGGAAGGCTTCTTTGGAACTTTGGAAGTATATTTGATTGGGTTCTTGGTATTTTCTTCAGCACTCTTAACAGGGAATTCTTCTATGAAATTCATGACCAGCGGGGTAATTCTTTGGACCTTTGGATGGAACCTTTGTTTGAGCTTTTATTTGGCTTCTTGCTTAGGAATTCTCGGGCAGTAATAGTTAGACTTCTATTGGAGATTCGTGCGTGGGGTATTCTTCTTGTCGTTATTGTATGTTATTAATGACATCTACAGTATTTTTGCTATAGTCTTTATTGGTATTATCTCGGCGTTTCTGGTTGGAATTTATTCTTTTTCGGTATTCGTGTCAACGGGATTCTTGTACGGTATCTACCTTTAAGCCTTTATTTGGCGTTACCGCTTGGCATTTCTACTTGAACTTTCCTATTGGTCATCTTGATAAAATACTTGTTCAGTAGCTAATGAAGATTAGTCAGAATTGGATTTCAGATGATGCTGAGTTCTATTGGAAGAAGAATTACGAGGACGCAATTGTTTTAAGGGGGTAAGGATGTGATAACCCGAACCCGGCATGCATTTAATAGCACTTGACTGCATTTGATTAAATGTTTAATTAGTTAAATCAACCAATTTTCACTATTTTAATATTCCTCTTGGAAGCATTTAGTAGTTGTAAATTGAATAATTAAAAGATTATTACCTAATCCTGATAATTATAGTAATTGAATTTCTTTTCTTGTGATTAATTAAGTGTTATCTTAAATGTTAGGGTTTAATTGTGTTGGACTACGTGTTTATATTAACCTTCATTTGTAGCTTAATATTAACTTCATAATTCTTTAAAATATTCTAGAACTAGTGAAATTAATTATTTTAAATGAATATTGATTACCTTGATTGTTTTGATTATTTTAAAAATCGGTTTTGGTTGTTTTGCATTAAAATCACTCGGTTTTCAAATAAATGAGAAAAGTAACTCCGAGCCGGAATAAATTCTAAACTATGATTCTTTTCAAAAATGATATATTTCTTAGATTCTTTGAGAATTAATTGTTACTTCTTTGTTGTCGCAACGTGCATTGCATATCGAGAGAGATAGTTAGGAAATGAATTCAAGTCCTCAACAAATAGTGAAACTAGTATTTTAGTACCTTAAATTTTATAATTTAATTGTTGTTAGCTAGAATTGATGTTTCCTTAGTTGTTTTAGCCTAAAAATGCATGAAATAGGCTAGTTTGACCAATTTTTAAGTGGTTTGACCAAGGGGATTGACCATTTTGACCTTGTGCCTCTTTTAATAGCCTAAAATAGCTCAAAATAAATAAAGAAAGCAAGCTGAAAACAGAACCAGCTAGGGCCGAAAATGAGGGAGAAGAAAAAAAGAAAAATTCAACTTCAAATCTTTGATTCTTCGCGTGAGCTTGCACGGGGTGGTTTCCGAGGCATCCTACGAGGTTTTCCTAGCGTCTAGGAGCGTCTAAGGTGAGGGTTTCATGTTTATTTGCGCATTTGAAAGTTTTATGTATTAACTTTAATTTTTGAATTTTATCCGTAGTTTGTTGTTTTAACTGTTTTGAGGCTTATAGAATGTTCCCTAGTAATCGTAGAACATGTATTTATAGCTTTTTAACATTTTTCGCAGTTAAATATTGAAATTGAAATATAAAATGTTAGTTGAATAGTATTTTATGAATAGTAAACCCTTGAAACGATAAAGTTACGCCGTTATGCTGTCTGTTGATGTAGGAAGATGCTAGATATGCTAGAATGCCTAAATGTGTGGTTTAATTGGAATATGTAATGGAAAAACGGAGAAAAACGACTTAGTGAAAGTCGGGGTCGTTTTGGTCGAGTTTGGCATTTTCTTGTTTTGCGTGTTGGCATTGTTTCGGGAGGCCATGGAAGCACTTTTGGTGCGATTATGGTGTTGGTTGGGTGTTTGGTTGGTATAGTTGTAGTTCAAACGAGCAAAGGGAGAAATCGGGGCTTTGCGCGAATTCTAGGGTAAAGTAAGGTTTCGGGGTCCTTGGATGTGCCTTATGGTGACCTAGGAGGATTAGCGAAGTCGGTTTCCAGAACTCGTGGCTCGTTTGGAAATGGTAGTGTTTTGATAGTTGGGGCCGATTTGTGATTTTGCTTGTTATCTTAATATTATGCCTATAGAATGCTTAGTGTTGCTTGATATACTTGTTTAATTGGTGTTATTGTTGCTTATTATTGCTTGTTATGCTTGAAAAGTTAGTATTAATTGTGATTGCTTGTTATCTCGTTTGTTGTCACTAGTTTGTATTGTTGTGCTATCGCTCATTTATTGCTTTGTATCGAGTCTTGCATTGCATAGTGTCTCACGCGTGAGTGATGGGCCTCTCTGGGTAGCCTCGGGTTGCCAGTGTTGGTTGCCCTAGCTCCGCTGCTATTCTCTTTTCTCGCTTGGGTTGCCTCCCAAGGAGATTTAGGTCGTAGATTGATGGATACTTCCGGGGTATTCCAATGTGGTGTTATAAGGTGGATGCGCGTTTATTGTCATTGTTGTCAACATCAAGCTGGAGATTGATGTATCCCTCGTGTAATGGTACATTGCTCGTATGAGTGAACCATAACCTTCAAAGTGTGGTATAGCTTTGAATGGTTGTGTTAATGCTTTCAATAATTACTTATTGTATTGATTGTTTGTTTTGATTGCTTATTCATCAGTTATATTGCTTAACTGTCTTATTTGCATTGCACGACTTTCTTTCTCTCCAATTCGACATCTGTCTCACCCTCACTGAGTATACGTGTTGTGTAAACTCACTCCTCACCACCACGTTTCAGAAAATGCCATGTTAGCTGGAAAGTTCGTGATTTCGTGAAAGTCCGTGCTTGAAGAGTTGTCATGCGTGCCTATGTGACTTGAGTTGTCATGCGTGCCTATGTGACTTGAGTTGTCAAAGTTGTAAAGTTGTATGCTTTTATGTATTATATGTATTTAATGTTAAAGTGGATGTAATTTAAGTTTCACTAGATTATGTATTTAGTTAATGTAGCTTAACCTCAATGTATATTTGTAATGACAAAGGAAAATAGATAGAAAGGTATGATAGTCTAGCTTATGATATAGGTTGGTGTAGTTTAATTGCTAAGCTTGAATGTATATTTACTTGTGTTTTGCTTGTTGTGAACCAAGGCTCGGATGGCCTTGAGGTGGTTGAATGTTTGGACATGGTATTGGTCCACTTATATGCTGTCGCAGGTTTTACCTCTCGCCTAGAAACAGGAAAAACTCCGTCCGTTTTCCCTGAAAATTATGCCCGGGTTTTGGTTTGGGTTGTGAATAGATTGATTGTTAGAACTCCCGGTCTCGAGAGGGATCGGGGTGTCACAATTGTCACCAGGGATGATCCACGTTTTAAGATCGAGTGGTTCATTACGAATAAAGCCCTGCAATTCAGAAACAAGCTAGCAAAAGAAATAAATTTATGTTCACCATACAGATGATCCTATGTTCCTGATAACAAGAAGAAGAAACAAGTTTTCTTCCATTTGAGGTACATGATGAGAAATTTCAGAAAAGCAAAATGATGCAAATTTATTCATTCTCTGTTGTTACTTTATTACTGACGACATTTCAATATTCACAAATAAGAACAATGGGGTATTAGCTATTCCTTGTTCTTCTCTTACAAATGACACAAGTAAGAATGAATTAACTATCATAAAAAGGAAATAATTACCGGAATTTTGTGGTTACATCCTAGCTTGCATAGTGCAGTATTACAAACGGTTTTCTTTCTTTTCGTACTAAGAAGACCCTTGTGATGATTTTGGTACGTTGTGAATAGCTGTTGACTAGTAACATATTTGAGAAATGAATCCCCAAGCGTTTCCAGTGATTCCAGGTGAAGATTCTCTTGGCATTTTCTTGTCGTGATAGCTTCCAACACCTAATGTTTACAGCAAAGTCATAATCATAATTCAGAAAAACTATTCAACATCACAAATTGAAACAAATATTCAATTATATACTTTTTTGCTTTGCTGACATATATTAGCGCTAGTAGAGTAAATCCATTACACCATATGTAACAAAGATAAATTCTCTGATCAACTGAACAAGCTAGTGACGCATGCAATTTGACTGGGCCACATTGAGCCATTAGATGGCATATTGACGCTCAAGGGCTTCACTGACATGGCATATAGTGGGCAAAAGAATACAAAACTTTCATTTTTTATTTTTTATTTTTATTTTTGTGGGAGGGAATGTTTGATCATGATATCACCAGTAGTCTCAAGTCAAGGGAGAAAACGGAAAAAATGCAAAGCTATCATCTGAACTGAAAAACTGAAAAAATGATAAAACTGAAAAAATGCATGAAGATTGTAAAGAACATACCTTGATGGTTGGGATAATAACGTTTTTTGAGCAGTGATCCAAATGCATCTTCTTCAGGTTGGCAGCTAGAAGCAACGACTCAACCCGATGCATGATTGTCGGAGCACACGAGAAAGAATAGAGTGTAGCCAAAGATATAGGTGACATCATGATGAGACATAGTTCAGGTGGCAACTCAACTAAGGCATTACTTGGCTCTACATTGTATAACAGCAAATTAGTCCAAAATAAAAAGGTGAGTTAAAAGTGTACAGAATAATGTAAATCAGTATGATCTTCTTCTACCTATACCATGAGAAAAGGATGATCAAGAGAGATAATGAAGAGTTTATTTCACAAAAGACGGTAGTAATGAAACCTTGAGTTCCAAAGATAAAATTCATTTGATGAAGAAAAAGTAACATTGATAAGAAAAATGGATGCATTTTACTATTTCTCATCTTATTATATTGCTAAAAGAAAAGTATCTTTTTCAAGATGGTCAGATAGTTAGGCAAATTTCAATACATTCCCAAATATTATACGAATACTAAAACAATTTTTGTCGTTTCCCAAGATTTAAGTAACATTGAATGGTTAAACAACCAACAAACCTTTTGTTTTCTGCTTTCTATATTTGAGAAGATAATTTTCCACCCTTGGGACATGTCTACCATGTAGAAGTGATTGTATTTCATACTGCAAGTGGATGTCATGCCAGTACATCGAAATATGAAAGACCTTTGAAATGATATTTATAACATATTATCACAAACTGGAAACATAACACAACGTTAGGGGAGGTAAATCAAAAACTATTACAACCTTTTCTCGTAATACTTTTGGTAAGTAATAACTTCTCCGTCTTGCATCTTTAAATTGGACTTCCCATCCAAACCATCTAAAGTACCAACAACGTGATCCACATGACCATTGTGAGGTGTGCATACCAAAGAATTCTCCAACACGCAGCTGCACACCAAGCCACTCTTCATATACACATGCTGACCACAATCACTGGCACAAAAACATGGCAGATGTCTACCGCTGATATTTTTTGATGGAAGTAGCATGGAACGTACACAGTTGCAATCAATTAATTGATTCTTATTTGAGTCTGTAGCTGCAGCTGGGAGAAGAAGATAGTTGAAGTCAAGAAAATCATTCTTTCTGTCAAACGCACCTAGAGCTTCATTTAGCTTATTCAAACTGTGATCTAGTAAAATCCTAAGCAGAGTCACTTGAAACCTTCGACACATCAAAACCTGCCAAACAAATTTGACGATGACAAGAAATTCAGGTCCTAATTCCTTGTATTTCATGTTCGGTTAACAAATGTACTTAGACATAAAAACATTAGTATACCTGTTCAGAAGTAAGTCGAATTGCTCCAACATATCTCATACATATTTTCGAGCTAATGCTATCATCAACATGGTCCAAAGCTATCGATTCGCCATGAAAATCAAACCTAGACCTTACAGCAAGCAGAACATCACGAAGCTCAACATTGCAGTAAAAGTTGTTCTGCAGCTCGACTAAGTAGCAGTAGTACAATGTTTCAGATTCATTGCTGCGGTAGTGAATCAATTCAGGCGGGAAGTACTGTAATTGTTCATTATTGTACTCAAAGCCTGTGGATCACAACATAATTATACATAAATTGATATGTGAAAATATTGTTTAAAGCAATGAAATTGTGTTCTTCCCATAATTGATAAAGAAAGAAATGGGCGAACTTAAATTACCCAATTCTTGGACATTGGCTTCTTCCTCAACAATATATGGCACAAGATTATCTGTCAAAGCACCATCCAGGTGAAGTTGCTTGCACGCTTCTAAACCGCAAGTTGATTCAGTATTTTGATATTTCCTTCAACTTTTACAGTTGGGATTGGACAGCTTTTAGGAAGATGTAGAATGCAAGTTTTGGACTCCTTATCTATAACAAACTTAGGATAGGGTTTGAAGTACCTGAAAAATCAGAAGACCAGAATAGGGAATTACTTTTTAAGTTACAAAAATTCAAAAATGTGGAAACTGAAAGCACATTATATCGTTCATAAGAATAAAAGATTCTATGGAAAAACCCATCAGAAGGTAGCCTTGAGCAGTAGAAGTGAAGCAATGCCACACTGGAAGACAAAGTGACAATTGCTCCAGTAGCTTCAACCTGATAACAGACCTCATCTTTCAAATCTAGAGGGGCACAAGGAACAGAACCATGATCCAAGGACTCCTTCCGCATAATGTCTCCACTGGCTAGATAGTTCTCCACTTGTGTGAGGGTTGAACTATCATTCCTACGATTTCAGTAAGCAAATTAGCAAAGAATAGCATGAAAAAGAAATGATCACTACCGTCTACCAGAACCACTGAAACCTACAACATCATAAAATGTTCTAAATAAACACCATAAAAAACAGATAAAGCATTAGAATTTTACCGAACGAAAATTAAACAGTGACTCCATAATTTCCTATAACAGTAGGGCATAAACAAAACAACAGCAAATAGAATTTCAGAAACATGATAAACCACATGTTTAGTTAAACCTCACGGTCCTAAATTGTTTGCTTTGGTGTTATCTGGTAGAACACTCAAACATAAGGTGGGAGGTGAAAACACACATTGAGAAGGATAAGCAGTTTCCTTTTACACTACGAATTAATAAAATATGAGAAAGTATTTATGGCATATGTTCATGCCAAACCCAAAATCACTTTGGAACAAATAAGAAAAGGTAGTTAAGTAAGTTTCATACTAAATGTTAGCACTAAAAAGGCCTCCATGCACTACAAGAAACTATACCTTTTTATCATCATGATGAAATCTGAGTTGTGCTTACGAGCACGGCCACGGGACTGAATAAAACTAGAAATGGTTGTCGAGGGATCAAATCTAATTACAAGATTGCAACTCTGGACATCCAAGCCCTCTTCAAGAATGGAAGTTGCAACTATGATGTTCACTTGCAACATGACATGTTCACATGCAAGAATTTTAGCAATAGATATTCTCTTTCATAAATAATAATTTTATGCTATACTATTAGTAAGGCACCCACCGTGCCTCTCTGGAATTCTTCAACAATTTTGTGTTGTTCTTGTCTGCTCTGTGACAGGAGCCCAGATTGATGTCCTGCCATGTATTCGGTCTTCCATCCACTCAATTCCAGGTGCACCTCATTTAATAGAGATCAAAGGACAATAGCTGTTATAATCCTCTCAACAAAAATTATACACCTTATATCCTTCAGGTCCCTGTGCAAAATATTGTAACATGTTAAGAATCTCATCATATTATCAAGCCAACGAAAGATATGGATAGTGACATATTCATGTTCGATCTCAACATATTGAAGTTTAGACACTGTTGTGGTTCTAATAGAGAAACCTCCTCTATCTTCCATATAATTTATTTGCTCCACCTCACATTTTCTTCATTAGTTGGCAGGATAATTATACACACAAGTCCAAGATATGATTTTATTTCACTAGAATATTCATCACAGACTTGAGTCCACAATCTGCTCGCTAGCGATATGCTTAAATAGAATTCAACGGTACTATCATAAAGGATGTTTAACTGGGTAGAGAAACACATAAAAAGAGTTGAATGGAGATTCTCAAATGACATCTAACAACAGGAACTAGGTTGTGAATGGTTGACCTTCAAGGTTGTGAATCTTTGGAAGTTATGCTATGGTGATTGGCTCTTGAATTTAGTTTTTTTAGATAGTCATTATTTTGAGGATTATGTAGATGGAAACTTACTATATCTAGAGTTTTGATTATGAATTTTTTGTTTATTTGCAACAAGTATAAATGTTTAGAGCCTTGCATTGTGTTGAAATATTATATTACTTTAATTCCATAATTTTAGGTTTGTTGTAAGGAGTAATTTGCTCCATGAATTTAAGCTTGTTGTAAGGAGCAATTTGCTCCATAAATTACGGAATGTTGTCTATCCTTTTTAGGTCTATATAAACCACAATGTAGAAACACAAATTGTATCATCAATGAATTACATTGTTTCACATTATTTTCTTCTTGGTATCTAGAGCCAACAATATACACACACCAAAATATATATATATATATGTTCATTTTTTTCCCTCCACAACCATCCAAACTCAGATTTCTTACCACAATGACCAAAATCCACTTTATATTCTCTTTTTTGTCTAATTCTTTCATGATTTTTTGTCGGTTTAAGCCCTTTTCTTCTCTGATGTGGTGAGAAATAGCCAATTTACTCCTTAGTTGCCTATTGTAAAGGTTGCCAAGTGTCCAACTGCTTCCATCGTCGTCGTTTATTAATGGCACCTACTGATAAGATAGAAAATCAGTCTACCATTGTGACTCGTGTAGATCTCTCTCGGGAACCTAATGCCCCTACACAACGGGTCACTAGTGTATTACTGAATGGAAAAAATTTTCATGCTTGGTCCCGTTCGTTCCGTCTTTATCTTGGTGGAAAACGGAAAATTGGATGGATTTTAGGCAAGGAAAAAAAGCCAAAAGAAACTGATCCTGATTATGCTCACTGGGATGCAGACAATTGTATTATTTTGGGTTGGATGTCCAATCCCATGGAGTCTCAGATTTATATTATGTTTATGTATCACGAGACGGTTCGTGATCTATGGACTGCCTTGACAAAGTTGTATGCCCATGCACGTCATGATTCTAGAATCTTCGAGCTTTACCGGGAAATTTCTCATGCTTCTCAGGCTACTTTAGGACTATCTGTTGTGGATTATTTTGGGTACCTCCAAACTAGATGGGAAGAGCTAGCCTAATATGAACCTTTGAGTGACTTCCCGAATGATGCTGAGGTTGAGTCTAAACGTCTTGATCATCGTCGGATTTATCAGTTCTTGATGGGTTTAAAACCTGAATTCGAGAATCTTCGAACACAGATTTTAAATACATCTCCTTTTCCATCTCTATATGAGGCATTTGCAACTATGGATGGTGATGAACGAAGACGTCTACTTCTTGCACCTAAGCCCACTCATTCTATTTTCGGCAAACCATTACCCGTCCTTATTGCCAACATTGTCGGAAGATTGGTCACGTCATTGACCGATGTTTTATTCTACATCCTGAACTGAAGCAACAATACTCTAACAACCGTGGTGGTGGACAAAAGAAATGAGCTCCTCGTATTGGGGTTGTAGCCGAATCAGCACCCCCTTCAGCTTCAACAGAATTAGTCTTGGCCCAACCAGATTATAGTCAGCTTCAAGCTCAGATTGCTCAACTTCAACTCCACCTGGGCCTCACTTCACCATCTGGCCCCACGGCTACCCTTGCTACAGGTACTCCTACCGCACTTCATGGTGAGTTAGGCCAACCATCTTGGATTCTGGATTCCGGGGCCAATAATCATATGACTGGTGAGCTTTCTGTCTTTTCATCTCCTGTCACTTCCATAAATCAATCGGTTCAAATTACCGATGGAACGTCTTTTCCTATCCGTTGTCAAGGAGATGCCTGTTTATCCTCAGATATTACTCTTCGCTCTATTTACTATGTCCCCAACTTTGCTTATAATCTATTGTCTCTCAGTCGTCTTGCCAAGATTTTTCACTGTGCAGTTGTCTTCTTGCCTGACCGTTGCTTCTTGCAGGACCTGACTTCGAAGAAGATTTTTGGCAGGGGATATGAGCACGATGGACTTTACTATTTTGGAGAACTTCCAACCTCTACAGTACCCTCGTCAAGTCTGCATGCTTCTGTGTCTCCAGTTTTTGACACTCCTATTGGTTATGTCCAAAATTTAGATTTGTGACATGCTCGTCTAGGACATGCAAACTTTCAATATTTATGTTTGTTATTTCCATTTTTTAAAAAAGCTTGCAAGGATTTTAAGTTTAATTCTGTGACTTGCGAATTGTCAAAACACACTCGTACTACATATATTCTTCGCATGCATCGAGCTCCATGTACTTTTGATCTTGTTCACTCTGATATTTGGGGTCCCTCTCCTGTCACGGCCCTCTCTGACCATCGTTACTATGTGACATTCATAGATGATTATAGTTGGTGTACTTGAGTCTACCTAATGAAGAAAAAATCTGAAGTTTTCACTCATTTCACTCACTTCCTTCAAATGGTGAAAACCCAATTCTACACTGTTGTCCGGAATATTAGGTCTGATAATGGCAGAGAATACCTAACCAATGACTTTCGGGTCGAACTCAATAAAAAAAGGGATTCTTCAACAACTTACCTGCCCTTACACACCTGAACAGAATGGTGTGGCAGAATGAAAGAACCGCCACATTATGTCTATGGTCCGATGTCTTCTATCTGGTATGAATGTCCCGAAATATTTCTGGCACCTAACTGTACTCACCGCTACATACATCATCAATCGTACCCCTAGTCGTGTCCTCCAAGGTCAAACACCCTTGCATATTCTCCGACCAAATACTGTCATATTTCCTCTTCTCCCACGAGTCTTTGATTGTACATGCTTTGTTCAAAATCGCAGCCTGACCCGCACTAAGCTAGATGATAAAGCTATACGTTGTGTCTTTCTTGGATATTCTTCCATGTCTAAAGGATATAGGTGCTATGATCTTGTGACTCGCCACTTTTACCATTCGATAGATGTCACATTCCTTGAGACTATCCCTTTTTCTCTGCTTCTTCCTTAGAGCAACTTCTTGAGGTACTTTCTGCAGAGGACCCTCCTTTACCTCGTCCAGTTCCTATTCTTGACACATCTCAGTCTACTACTGAACTACCATCTAGCTCCAATAATACTCTCTCATCCGGTTCCTCTCCAGTTCCATTACAAGTTTACTCTCGGCGTCCTCGTGCTCTAGCTCCACTGCCAGATTCTTCTTTGGATTCAGGTAACCCTCATTCTCCCTTGGTCCCTGAACCTGCACCTTCTCGTTACCCCACTCGTGAACGGCGTCCCTCTTCCCGTTATTTACCTTCATGTAGTACTAATCATCCTATTGCCAAGTTTGTGTCATTTCAGGGTCTCTCCGATCAGTATAAATCTTTCCTTAGTCAGGTTGATTTAGTCTCTATTCCTCACTCCGTCCATGAGGCTCTCCAGCATCCTTTATGGGTGACTTCTATGAAAACAGAGATGGATCCCCTACAACAGAATCAGACGTGGGAGTTGGTTGATCTTCCAGTTGGTGAACATACAGTTGGGTGCAAGTGGGTGTTTAGTGTGAAATATCTTGCTGACGGCACCATTGATCGGTATAAGGCACGTCTTGCCGCTAAAGGGTTTACTCAAGTACCAGGAAAAGACTTTGGTGCCACATTTGCTCCTGTTGCCAAATTAACTACTGTTCGACTCCTGGTCTCCTTGGCCGCTTCTCATTCTTGGCCCCTTCACCAATTGGATGTGAAGAATGCCTTTCTTAATGGTGATCTTTCTGAGACTATTTACATGGATCCTCCACCAGGTTTTCGGGCTCAGGGGGAGTATTCTGGAAAAGTTTGTCGCCTTCGTAAATCTCTCTATGGGCTTAAACAATCCCCTCGAGCTTGGTTCAATCGTTTTACTGAGGTGGTCCTTACTATGGGGTTTATTCGGTGTCATTCAGATCATACATGCTTTGTTCGACGTCATCCTCAGGGTAGATGCATCATTATCTCAGTTTATGTGGACGATATTATTATTACTGGAGATGACACTCAAGGAATTGTCCAAGTGAAGCAGGACCTTGGGACAATCTTTGACATTAAAGATTTGGGTATGCTCCGATACTTTCTTGGTATTGAGGTAGCTCAAAATTGCCAGGGTATATCTTTATCACAAAGAAAGTATGCATTGGATCTTCTTCAAGACACGGGTATGCTAGGTTGTCGACCTGCCTCCACTCCTATGGACCCTAATCTTAAATTGACAGCAGAATCAGGGGAATTGTTAGTTGAGCCATCAATATATCAAAGACTTGTGGGTCGGCTTATCTACTTGACTAACACAAGGCCTGACCTTACCTATACAGTGAGTATGGTTAGTCAATTCATGCATGCACCTCGTACCTCTTATCTGGATGTTGTTTATCATATCCTCCGGTATCTTAAATCTTCTCCTGGTCTTGGTCTCTTCTATGCAATGGGTGTACAAGAGGGATTGTCTTGTTACACTGATGCTGATTATGCAGGGTCAAAGACTGATAGGCGTTCTACCTCAGGGATGTGTACTTTTCGTGGTAATCACCTTATCTCATGGAAAAGTAAAAAGCAAGCAGTTGTCTCATGATCTTCTGCTGAAGCTAAGTACCGTGCTATGGCCCAAGGAACATGTAAACTTCTTTGGTTACGTTATCTTCTGACTGAGTTGGGATTTTCGGTAATAGACTCGTCTACCTTGTTCTGTGATAATAAATCTGCCATTATGTTGTCCTCTGAATTAGTCCTTCATGAGAGTACAAAACACATCGAGGTTGATATTTATTTTATTCGAGAGAAAGTTCGCTCAGGGGTTATCACACCTTGTTTTGTTACATCATCTGAGCAGGTTGCTGATATGTTCACTAAGTCAATTGGACTGTCACTTCTCCAATCTGCTCTTGTCAAGCTTGGGCTCATTGATATTTTCGCCCCACCTTGAGGGGGAGTGTTGAAATATTATATTACTTTAATTCCATAATTTTAGGCTTGTTGTAAGGAGCAATTTGCTCTATGAATTTAGGCTTGTTGTAAGGAGCAATTTGCTCTATAAATTAGGGAATGTTGTCTACTCCTTTTAGGCCTATATAAACCACAATGTAGAAACACAAATTGTATCATCAATGAATTACATTGTTTCACATTACTTTCTTCTCGTTATAATCTTTATAAGGTTGCATTTTATTTTTATTTTATTTGTGGTTTGATGCCTTGCGGGCTTATCTTTTCAGGCGCGTCCCTGAAAATTGGCTAGGTAGATTTTAGGGGTGTGACATAAGCAAATCACCATGGTAATTCGATATTATCTAGCACTATAATAGGCACAAACATATGATGCTAAGAAGGCGTTTTGACCTAGCGTTTTGGCTCCTACCAACAGGCATAGTTCCAATAAATTGTTGTTCAAAATTATTAAGGAACACAGCTAACTGTTTAACTTGATGAATCTACACACAAAAAGCATGGGAAGATTATCATTTATAGGCGTTCACAATGCGAACAAAACTTGCAATATAGAATTTTGGAGTTGTCTAACATCAAGTGTTAGCAAGTAAATGTAGTCCAAAAGACAGAAATTTCCTTGGGGCAAAAAGATGAGAAGAAGGCTAAAAGAAACTTAACTAGCCATATATGTGGGAAGAGTTCAATATTTGAGAAATCTATGCAACATCATTACATTCGTATGCCGTTATTAAAAAAGGAGAAAGAAGCGCATAAACAAGTTGGGCGTGAGTCAACAAAGTAGCAGAGAGAACGGTGGCCTAACCACACTTTTGTACAAGACTACTCAGCAAATTCAAAATCATTTAGCAATCTTTGATCATTTAAGATTGGGAAGATAAATTAAATAAGAAGTGAAGAACTACAATTGAGAAGGAAAGAGACACAGAAAAAAACAAAAAATGCAGGCAGGTATAGATGGAAGATGGCTATGTGGGCGGCACCACTTTCTGATTAAAGTTTCAAGAGATACGATGCTTTGTACCAGTAAAACAGTAGATATAGACAACATCAAGAGCAAATGTACCTACCTGTACTCAAGAAGACACTCGAGAAGACAGATAACCTTTGAAGTTAGATACCCAGCATTTAGGATAACATCTTTATCACGAGCAATGGACCATATTTTATCTACAAAGTCTTGTCATTAACACAGATGTCATAAAATAGAAGATGGAATATTCTGATCAGACGGAGAATGACAAACTTAATGAGTATGAAGGGTACCAGATGGCATGCAAGCAGAGAAGACCTTGGACACATCCAAAAAAAACCCTCTTACAGCGTTCTTGGGAGATGCATCTAATTCCCCCCCTGAAAAACTGTCATATTGTACAGATGCCACGGACTCTGCAGCCTATTTCATAGCAAAAGGATATGTATTACACGCAATGCAATGACATAGAAATACTAATAAAAAAGCAAAAGTAATAAAGGTTACTTTCAAAGCCATCCAGATGCCCAGCTCATGAAGGCAATACAAGAAATCTGAGTGAAGCCTATTCAATTTCTTCTTCCCAGTTTCAAACAGAGACTCTGGGAGGCTAGATTTTTCAAGTGAACATTCATACTGCTACATCAGAGCATACAAGAGGTACTCTAAATCAGACTGGAAGCAAAACAAGGAGGCTATATCTTAAGAAATTAACAGGTGATACAAGTTATTTTCCAAGATCTGTGGACAACATGAGCATGAAAAGATGTGGCTATAAAAAGGAATTTTTCAAAAGAAAAGGATCTCATACCCTGAAAAATGTGCTTACCTTAGATTTTATCCCCTTCAAATCATCCGCCAGGCGTAAATATGAACAAGGAATGTCCATTTGGTTGTAAAGCTTCAGCTTTGGAGTCGCAAAAGGGATATGTTCAGCTAAAACGGACTCATTAATGCAGGTGTAAACCTTCATTCAGATAAAAGATATACATTAGGAACAGACTATTCAAGGTGGAATTATCCTCAAGGGAGGAATTATGTGGATGATGTGCAAGTCCTTTTTGGCAGGAAGAGTTCAAGCTTATACTTTTGATGAGTTGGAAACATCTCTTTCCCATTTCTATTTACCCAACGTTTTCTACAAGTACTTTGGTATCATATTTAAAATCTAAACGCAGGAGAAGCCAAATGACATTCCATAATAAAACTGTTGTGATCCAGAAATGCAATCATCAGGTTACAAAGTAGCATTTTTCAATGATCAATATTAAAAGATTAGATGCAAAGCATACACAATGTTCAAATAATGCCACATACAAGATATCAGAAACACATATATGTAGATGCCTTTTAAAGATGGACAACAATATTCACACAATTGCAAGATGCCAAAAAGCTTCTCCAGTTTCTAGAACTTGTGCTCATTCTAATGTGCAGAGAACAAATGCCCTCAGCATCATGATATTAAATAATGATTTCATTAATGCTAATCCATAAGAAACAGAGAATGGTAAAACAACCTTTGAATGCATTAGGTTTTCTAGATGATGAATCTGTTTCCAATGATCCTTTGAAGACTTTGGAGCTACATAAGAAAAGATATCAATTACTTGCTCATGTGAAAATCAACAGACAAACAAAAAAATAAAAGAATTCTGAAAGCACTTTATCTTACAAACCTCGAGCCTTTATAGGGGAAGCTGTCATTCCAAATACTCTGGGAAGCTGTGAATTCCCTGAGGCTAGTTTACGATGATAAAATTCCTACAACATTAGAATCTTTTAGCTTAGCAATTTCACAAGTACTAAAAAAAATGTCGCAGCAGCATAAAAGGTAAAAGCAAGTACGTTAAGTAACATGAGAATAACAACAATTGCAGAATATAAAGATATTTCCCATGTGATGTAGACTATAGTCAATATGAATTTGTCTAGTTTTGTCAAAGCCAGTCGTCATCAGCATAAGTTTAGTCACACACCAAAATGAAAATCTCCAAGTGAAAGATGAAAGAAATAAATCGAGTCTGGATATCAAGCATAGACCACATAGTAGCAACTGTCAATCCACAACAGAACTTTTGTGTTAGTCTAAATTTTTGCAGTAATAGAAGACCATGCACAAAACACACGACATAATGAGTGTCCAACTGACGAATTTTGTTTAGATGACGTAGTAGTTTGAGTTCATATATTGACATGGAATCGTAAAAATAGTTGATCAAGTTAGAAATCAAGTGTTACTGGAGTAAAATTCATCCCACGTATTAAGTACTATTCATCACATAGAAGCCGTCCAAAAGTAACCGTTTTCAGATTTTCCGTATACACCAATAGATAAGTGTAAAAGTATTCTAATGCCAACTAATATACTTCGATTAATGAGATCAAACAGAGTTGCATAATTAAGCATGCCTTTGTAAGAAATTATGGGTTCAGAAAACATACCTTCATGATGAGAGCATAGGGGTGCTTCTTTCTTGCATGGTGGCATTCATCAAATATTAGAACCTTGATCTTGACAAGTTTCAAAAAACCTTTGCTCAAGGCATCAAATAAAATTTGGGGGGGTCATCACAAGCACCTAAACATGAATGCTTAGGTTAATTCACAGCAAGAGATCACATTTTGTGCCAAAAGAGCTAGACATGAGGCTTGCAGATCTAAAATGTATCCAAAAGATCATGCTTTTGAGAAGAGAACAAAAGTACAAAATGTAGCGAAGCATAGGGGAACTACATAAGAGATGATGCAATAGGAATCCATAATAAGAACACAATCAGATAAGGATTCTTCTCCGATTCTCTACGGTTGCTCCACACAGTCAATTCATCCTAATTGTGAAGTCCAATAGATTAAAAATGTCGGGTGGTGTAACATGTTAAATACTTGTACGCATCATCACCTACCATTTGGTTGATAACATCAGTGACTAGTAAGATAAGACCAAACCAACTGCATTGAATCACAATAATGGACACCAATTTGCAGTTCTAGTATGGAGAAAACTAGAATCTAGGCAAGCTGTGAAGAACTGGAAATATCTAAATAGCATTGATCCTATCTCAAGCCGATCTTTATCTAAAAGATGAGAAGACAAAACCGGTACTTCTTATACCAGCCTACTCAAGATATTTGTTATTTTAATAATACAATTGCATACCTCGTAAGTATCCTGCTGCTGGTTCCATGTAGCAGTATCCCAAAAATCAACACCCATCTCTCCCCAGTACTTCCCCACTTTCAAGTCAGTGTGCATCATAATGGCTTTTGCTTGCTAGTATATCAAGTGAAAACACAAGCCAATTAAATGAAACTCTAAGTTCTGAACTCGCGGAGATAAAATATTTCACCATGATTAAAATCAAAGTTACTTATACCCAAGGTTACTATCAAATGAGGAAAAAATAGTATAAATGGAGCATGAGATATAATTATCAAATCGCATACTTGGGTGACTAAAACAACAGTAGGGACCAAGAAAACAGCGATATCAGGCGACGACTTTCGCAGAAGATGAGCATAGCTGCGCAAGAGCATGATGGCAATCAGAGTCTTTCCAGAACCAGTCTCCAAGTACACAATTGTGTTCTGCTCGATTGCTTTTTCCAGAGCTTCCAATTGATAACTACTCCAAATAGAGGAAAAACAATTTATAGCATCAGCGCGCATATACACCAATGATCTTGAAATCTTGAGTCTGTAAAAATGCATATAGGGCATATAGCGCAGCCAGACGGTTCTCTTGCTATGCACAAGGTCTAAAACGGTCGGACAGAAGGAAAAAAAAATTAACCTTCTAGCAAATGGTAGTTTGTAAGCAGAGAGCTCTTGGTTTTCGTCATTCATAGGCATCTCAACTGGTTCCATTCTTGCAATTTCTGCACACAAAATGAAAAGGGTATACATTTAATCTCCATAAAACACATATATTGTAATAAATATAATTTCCAATATTGTAAACATCACAATTTTCACAGAACAAATATATGCTTGCCGTCATTCACACTCCTCATACAAACAAGAACCTTTTCCAATAAAGTAACAAGAAGCACCATTTCTTCACCCACAAACAAGATACAAAATCTGTCACGCCCCCAAATTAGCCCAAGCAAATGTAGGAGTGCAACCATTGCGAGCTTGAGAAGACAATCTTCTGAAGCCTGCAAGGCTAGATATCTTGAACTAATGAGCAAATCGTTCGGTATCCACTTTGGATCTTGATCAATTATCAACAAAAACTAAATACATAGATTCCGAACTGAGATGTAAAAGAATACAAAATACTAGTAGCGGAAGCCATATACTCATGGACTGGAAACAGTTTCCAAGGCAGTTCCAAGAACTTGTCTGATAAGCCCAACAACTCTGTGACACTGTCAAGAAACGTGCGAGGACGTTCATTTGATCCATTCTGAATAATTACTGCCCGAGGAGTCGCAACACATCCATATAAAAATAGAAGGGAGATTGACACTCACACTTATAAATTCAAAAATCTCCAAAGCTCAAAGGTCACTCTATCCGTAATACTAATCACAACGAGACAGATGTACAAATCTTTTCGCTCACAAATACAGCCGGTCATCTCATCACAAAGGCCAAATGATAAACTGTCAAAATCTTACACGATACTTAATTCGAATGGGCTGCTTAGAAGCGACTACCATATCTCGTTACACCATGTTAACACTAATGAGTATTATCGACCTCCAACTGGCCTGAGTAAGTGACGTACTTTTATTCCTTAGAATAATTCATGCACAATAAGTCTTTCAAGTAAACATTCTCTCACACTTGACGATCAATCAAATAGTATCATCCTCTAGGATGTATCATATACATGTCATATACTACCATTTTCTCACATTATATCAACTTAGTGATGCTTCCTAATGCCGTTTGATGACGATTCACCTCATAATATAAGATATTTTGAGGCATGCATAGTCATGTATATTCGTAAAGTCTTAGATATAAACACATTTATATATAAAGTAGTTATTCCATAATCTTTACTTCCTAAATTAAACTATAATCTTAATACTTCCATACATGATAAAATCTTTTCATATTAACTACGTACTGCATGTATTCGCAAGCATGGAACTGGTAAAAATCGATCGGACTCTGTCCCAACTTGGAATAGAGAACTTTTATCTTTTCCTCGATCATTTGATCAATCACAAGTCACAATGTATTACGTTATATTTGAAATGCAGTAAGAAAATTAACAAGAAAAAGTATCTGAAATGCATAATCAAGAGCATAGACTTATATTTGAAATGCATAATCAATGGCATAGACTTGCCGTACTGGAAGATTATCATGGAGGCTTAAGACTTACCACATGTCTCCACGGCTTGAATTGTATGTAATAATACAGAAAATGCAAAAATAAATCTCCAATGGTTGGCATATATATTAAACTCTTACTTGCTTTCCAATATAAGTTAGTAAAACCAACATAAAAATAGTTGCAGAAAACATCAAAGTTGTAAGCAAAGGTGATCGAAAGTAGAAAGAGACCACATGCATGTCTGCAGAGGTCGAAGATTGCAGAAAAACAGTCTATTTGTAGGTAAGTATATGCCGTTCATATGTTTTGAAGTGTTACAATTAGTTGATGTAGTTGCACTTGCAAGGATGGAAGATTAGATGGTTTAGTATATTCGTGGGACATATCTGTGTGGGGGCCACCACTTATGTGAGAAGAATTCTGATTGGTCTGATTAGTCTGCACCTTTCTGTTACTGGCAAAACATCGATCTTCTTGCGCTGCTTTCTGAACACAAATATACCTTCTTTTTGAGCTAAATTATTTCCCCGAGAAAAAATAAAAGATCACACAGCACATACATTGTCTTTAGCTTCGTATTTTGTTGTTATTAAAAAAAAGTTGTTTTATCGACATGGCATCGCCAGTTAGTCACGACAATGGCAACATATGATTTAATTGTTTTTAAAAAAAGAAAAAGTTTGATTACATAAACAAATTAAAAAAAAATTTAAAAAAAAAAATGTATTTTGTCGCCATGTCTTCGCCAATTGGCAACAACATGGCGACAAATTTTTTTAATTAGTTTAGAATAATTACAAAATAAAATTAAGAATTTTAAAAAATGGAAAAAAAAGGTTTCTTAGCCTTGGTATTTTACCTTTTTACTTTTCTAAGGCTGTTTTTATTAGAGTCTCTGACTCTGAATCATATAATTATTACGTATTATAGTTCATTTAGTAGAACAAAAATTTATAAAGTAGATATTAAAATCACCAAAAAGTGATCCTGAATCTCTAAAAAGTACAAAGTCTCAATTCTTCAAGTTAAATTTAGAGGCCTTAATAGAGACTTTGTACTTTTTAGAGACCCGGGTCCATTTTTTGGTGATTTTGATCACTACTTTATGGATTTTTATTTTACCAAATAAACTATATTACGTAATAATTGTACGACTCAGATCTAGTAAGGATACCCTAATGCTTAACGGTTAAGTTCATATTTTTTTAGCTTTGGTATTTTACACCTTAATTTTCACGATACCTTATTGGTAAAAGCACATTATTCTGAAAAAGTGTTCTTTTAAAAAGATATTTGTATCTAATTAGACATCAATAAACTTCAGTAACATTTTCGTCAAATAGTTTACTTTCAGGCAAATGACAAGAAAAGGAAAATAATCATAATTTCTCTCCTTTTTCGTAACATATATGGACTTCAAATCCTCTGACTTGTGTTTTTCAAATTTAAGTATTCTAATGAATTCATTTAACAATTTGGTTTAAATAAATTTTTGAAGTATTTTTAGGAAAGAACTATATTTGTAAAAGTACTAGAATGACTCTTTCTATACATTTTTCTTGTTTTCTAGCTACTAAAACTATAATTATCAAAGTAACATGAATGTATTAACTTTCAGAAAACTTACTTACTGTGTACTTTTTCTTATTGAAGAAAATGTTCCTTAATTAGTTTAAAGACAATGTTCATGTTATTAAAATTATAATTGGTATGAAGACAATATTCTTTAATTAGTTTAAAAGAAAAAATAAATTATAAAAAATATACAATTCATATTTTTTTTGTTATATTTTAAATTAATTTATGTGTGTGTGTGTATAAATATTATAAATTAAACGATAATTTTAAATTAATTATTTTGAACCAGTTCAAGCACTTATCTTTAGGGAAAAAAGTCATTTTAATAGTCCAGATGTTTTGAAAAAAGGCCATTTTAGTTGCTGCACTTAACGAAAGTTACACTATTTGTAACGGTCAAACCTTTGACCGAGTAAAAAGACTACTTTGCCCCTATATTTACAAAAGATAAAAACCAAATTGGTCCTTGAAGTTATAACACAAATAAAAAAAGTCCAAACTAAATTAATCATCCAATACACATTAAATAAAAATAAGATAACTAATCCAATAAATACACATCGAAAAAAAAAAGAAAGGTGATAAATAATCCAATTCAAGCATAAACAACGTTAAAATGTCCAAAACAAAGTCATAAGATATTCGTCGAAAAAGTCATAATACTCAAAATCTGAATTGTCCTCCATCAATTTGTTCAAATACACACATATCGCCTTTTTTCACGTTATGAGAGTTGTGTAGGGAAGACCAACCAGAAAAGACAAAGTACACTACATCTTTATCTGTCGCCTACACACTCTAAGACTATATTGATTGTTATGACAATCAATAACGGTCATTGTGTCAGTCTCAAATATTCCGGTCCCTTCTGCAAAGTTCTTTGTGAGAGGCTACAATATATTCCAAACATGATAATTAGCATATAATCATGATTTCGAATTTGTTCAAAAATTTCTTAAGAGCAATAAACAAGAAGAATTACCATATAAGGTCTGTCATTTTTCACTACAAACTCCAGAACATGCTCACCACCTTCTTCACCATCGACCTCTTCAGTTTTCTCGTTATCAACTTCTATTTCTTCCACCTCTTGGCTCTCATTGCTCTCATAACTCTTATTATTATCATCACTCTCATCACTCTCGTCGTTATCATCACTCTCATTATTCTTATCGCTCTCAATCTCAATGGGCACTTCAGCTATATATTTATCATTAAAAAAATTAGCATGATTATGATAACTATTATTAAAAATATAGAAATAATAGAATAGTTACACTTACGGTTAATATCTCTCTCACAGGCAATGCATTGAGGCCGAAGATTTGAATTTTAAATATTCCTGGACTTTTCCAATAAAAGACTAGAAACTCTCTAACTTTTATAGCAATAACATTCGCAAACTCTATCCAACCGTCCGTAAAGTAATACCAAACATTTATTTCCTCCAACTTCACCATCCGCAACATGCCGTTACACTTCAGTGTGTATGTAGACATTATGTGGTCCCAGTATCTTTCAAATAATTTAATTGGCAAACTTTATATAACATGCAATCTCAATTTAGTAAACAATAGGTTAAAACGCACTTACTTAGAATGAATCAATTTAGAAAAACTTACAAGCATAGGGTTTGAAGGTTGCAGACAGGGGCGGTGGTACAAGGGGGGCCCGCCCCCCCCCCCCCCCCCCCCAACTTTAAAAAAAAAAAAAATTCAGTGATACTTTTCATCCGGCCCCCTCAACTTTAAAAAAATAAATAAATAAATAAGTGATACTTTTCATCTTTTGTTAATGTTTGTTAGTTTTGCCCCCCCCCCCCCCCCCTCCCCCCCCCCCCCCCCCGGTTTTTTGCAAAGCTTGTCTCCCACCATGTTAGCTTTTGTTTTTTTATTATTATTATTTTTTTGCAATGATTTCAGATTTCTAACAAGCAAAACAAAATTTTAGTCTCTGCCTCTAACAAGCAAAAGAAAATCGTAAGACATAAAACTTTAGCCTCTCCCTCTAAGCTTCGAATTTCAGATTCCAGAAGAATTTCTCAAATCAATAACCAAAACAAAAAACTTTACCCTCTGCCTCTAAGTTTCGAATTTCAAATTTTAGCCTCTCCCTCAAACAAGCAAAAAAATCGTAAGTGATCTCTTAAGTCTTATCTTTTGACTTTTATGTAATCTTTAGACTTCATTTATTCTAAATAAAGTTTTAATGTTTTATTATCATTTTTTGGCAGATCCCAAGCTATAATTTTCAGTCTTCACCAATTGTTCTTTCCGAATTCAATTATCGCGTGTCTAAGGTAATATATCTCTATTTATTAATTTTTTACTATATAATTTATAAGTACAGAATTATTTTGTTAAATTTTTTGTGTAATCTATTTACTTTCCTTGTTCATCGTTGTTTATATGTATCTATTTTTTTTTTATTATATGTTGATTATTACTTTTTAAATTGTTAGAAAATAGAAATGATACTAATTTTAGTAGTGTAATTGCCACTAGAGAATATTTATGGAAATAAATGATATTTGAGAAAAAAAATTATATAAGTTGATGTTGATCAATCATATATATATATAAAATAAGAATAACTCTATATTTTTTAAATATTTTCAAGTCAAATATGTTTAAGTCTAAAACAATTTATTCGTTCTTTAAAAGGAAAGAAAAGGAAGTTAAGATAGAACCTGAAGAACAAGCTTCTATATCTAATATTGATACAAATGTGAGTTTAGAATCACCAACAAAATGTCAAAAGATTGAAAATGAGACAATTGAAATAAGTTCTTTAGTCCGTGATCCGGATTTACGTCCTCAAATTTGGGAGTATTCAGTGAATCAGGAGATGAAATTCGTAGAGCATATATTCATTTCGGTCCATATCAACATATTCAATCACATTATCCATATTCTGGATAAGAGAGTCATCGACGCCGATTTCAAGCCCACTGGTTTAAAATATTTCCTTGGTTAGAGTATTCACCTACAATGGATGTTGTATTTTGTTTTCCTTGCTACATATTCGCAAAAGAATCAATTGGAAAATTCGGATCAGAAGTATTCACAGTTAAGGGATTTAAAAGTTGGAAAAAAGTAAATAACGGAAAAAGATTGTGTTTTTTTATCTCATGAGGGGAAGGATTCAAATTCAATTCATAATTCAGCTATCAAATATTGTGAGAATTTGAAGAATCAGTCTTCTCATATTGAAAAGGTGATTCAAAGGCAAACTTTTTCACAAATTTTAAGTAATCGTTTGCACCTTAAAGCTTCCATAGATGCTATTCGATGGTTAACATTTCAAGGATATGCTTTTAGAGGGCATGATGAAAATTTAGATTCAATCAACCAAGGCAACTTTCTTGAAATGATAAAGTTGTTAGCATCTTATAATGAGCAAGTAGAGGGAGTTGTTTTAGATAATGCCCCAAAAAATGCAAAATACACATCATATGGTATTCAAAAAGAAATTTTGTTTGTTTTGGCTAGAAATGTGCAAACAAAATTCGTGAAGAGATTGGTGAAGCAATGTTTTGCTTAATTGTTGATGAATCTCAGGATGAATCTAAGAGATAGCAAATAGCTCTTGTTATTAGATTTGTTGATAATGAAGGATTTATTAAAGAGAGATTTATGGACTTGATTCATGTTAAAGACACAAAAGCATTAACTCTTAAAAAAGAGATTTGTTGTGCATTATCTCATCATAACCTCAATGTTCTTAATATTCGTGGTCAAGGGTATGATGGAGCTAGTAATATGTGTGGAGAATGGAATGGGTTACAAGCTTTTTTTTTAAAAGATTGTCCTTATGCTTATTACGTACATGGCTTAGCTCATCAGTTACAACTAGCTCTTGTTGCTGCATCTAGAGAAGTTCCTAATCTACATACCTTTTTTGGAAACTTGAGTTTCATTGTTAACATCGTTGGGTCTTCTTCCAAGCGCAATGATGAATTACAAGATGCCCAAGTAGCTGAAAATGCAAGTTTAATTGAACGTGGCAAGATTGATACTGGTAGAGGGGCCAATCAAATAGGAACTTTACAACGCCCTGGAGATACTAGATGGAGTTCCCATTTTAATTCAATTTGTAGTTTGATAAGGTTGTTTGATGCCACTTTTGTAGTTCTACAGAATATAGCTATTGAAGGATCTACATACTCGCAACGAGGAGATGCGAACTTTGCTATTAAGGTATTGATGTCATTTGATTTTGTATGTATCTTGCACGTGATGAAAGAAATTATGGGGATTACAAACGTGCTTTGCCAAGCTCTACAACAGAAATCTCAGGATATTTTAAATGCTTTGCATATGGTTTCTAATACAAAACTGTTAATGCAAATGTTGAGAGATGATGGTTGGGAAACTCTTATTGAGAATGTGACATCTTTTGCTTCTCATCGAAATATACAAGTTCCTAATATGAATGCTTTATATTCTGACATAGTCCGACTTCGCCGTCAAAAGGATATTGTAACAGTGGAGCATCATTACCGAGTAGACTTATTTACAACTACTATAGATCAACAGTTACAAGAGTTAAATAACATATTTAATGAGCAAGCAACCGAGGTTCTTATTCTTAGCACAGCTTTGGATCCTAGGGATGGCTACAAGTCATTTGCAATTAATGACATATGCAAACTTGATGAGAAATTTTATCCTTCTGATATCTCTGAACAAGAGATGAGCTGTTTGAGTTATCAATTGCAATATTATGAGCTTGATGTGTCTAATCATCCTGATTTGAAAAATTTGACTAGCATAGCAGATCTAGGTAGAGGATTGCTGAAAATTGAAAAATCAAAAGCTTATCCTTTAGTTGATAGGTTGATACGGTTAATTTTAACTCTCCCTGTCTCGACATCAACTATAGAACGCGCTTTTTCTACCATGAAGGTTATCAAAACAAGTCTTCGTAATCGGATGGAGGATGGCTTTCTTAAAGATAGCTTAATTATCTATATAGAAAAAGAAATTGCCAAAGATATTCCTGTAGATACAATAATTGATGAATTCTATTCCATGAAGGAAACACGAGCCCAACATCATTGACTGATGAGGTAAACATTTCTTTGCATATCTTATGTTATTTTTTATAAATATTATTTATTTACATTTATTTCTATAGTTGCATTTTGTTTTTGCTAGTATATGTATACCTTATTAAGTTTACTGTACAGAAAAATACTATACAAAAAATACTGTACAAAAAAAATAATTTCGGCCCTCCCAATACTCAACTTCTGGCTCCGCCCCTGGTTGCAGAATAACCTTAAAAAACTTTGGTGGACGAACCATATCTATGTAACAAGGGAAACAATAATGAATCAATTACTTAGGCAAATTCAATACCCCACTACTACCTGATATATAGATATATCTGAATCAAAAAAATATAATTAAAATGCATATATATTTTACATATACTACCGATTATATATATGTATTATCAATATCTATATTTTAGTATATATTTATATATTATCGATTACATTATATAAATATTCTATATATTATATGTATTATCGATTATATATATTACCGATTACTTATATATTATATATAACCAATATATTTTGTATATTATATATTATATTAGCGATTATATATTACACACACACACACACACACACACATATATATATATATATATATATATTTAGCTATATTTTTTTGAATATTTTTTTTTATAGAATATTTTCTAAATAAATATTACCAATTACATTATAATAAATATTCTATATATTATATATTATATATTACCGATTACATTATTTTTAACTAAATCAATAAAAATATTTAAAAAATCATATATATATATATATATATAACATCTTTTTTTTTACCTACATCAATAAAATATATATAAATAACGGTTACCTGAGTAAGAGTATCAAAGAATTAGTGCGTTGTTGTCGCCATCGCCAGTGTGTACCGCAGTGTGTGTGCGTGTATGACTAAGAAAGAATGAGTGACAGAGAGAGCAAGAGCAATAGAGAGAGAGAGAACCGCATGAGGGGAAGGGAAAGGTCTCGTCTATGTGGTGGGCGAGGGGAAGGGCGAGGGCTTGGTGTGTGAGTGTGTGTGTTTGATGAAGAGAGAGAGATGAACAGGAATGGGAATAAGGGATGGAGGGTTTGGTTTTTTTTTAAAGCTAAAATGACAACTTTGCCCTCGAAACCGTTAAAACTTTAACAGTTCCTCGCTTAACGAACGGACCAATTTGGTTTTTTCCAAAACACAAGGACCTAATTGGTCTTTATACTAAATCTGAGGGACTAAATTAACTTTTTCCCTTATCTTTATGCTTACATTATTAATCTTCTTTGTGGGTTGTGTCTTTAAATTTTGGGTGCCTGATATCTCTTTGTATGATGCATATTTTTGACTCCGTAAAGGCATTTAAATATCAGAAGGTTCAATCTGTACATCAGTTTCCCTTTTGACTACCACTAAAAGTCCATATCAAATACAATTAACACTTTTTTTAGGTGACGTGAGAATTCAGTTAGTAAATTTCGATTATTTATTATTCGGAAAATTCAATTGCCAACTGTAAACTCTCAAATGTAACAATGTATTTCACACATGTGCCAAATCAATTAAAAACTAAACTCTAAAATAATAAAAAGTATCAAACATGTGACCTCTAAAAAATGATCTCACCCCAATTATTACTAAACCGTAACTTTTGGGGCAAACAGAATTAACACTTACCATTCTAAGTTATTTGCATTTTTTTATGGGAATAGAAAATTATTAGTCCTACACATCTTAGCATCTGGGCACATGTAAGATTTTTTCTTTTTACCTGCAAGGAAGCTGAAAGCTAGAAGACTAAACAAAACGAGAACATATTTCACCCTTAATATCTTTTTTTATCAACAATAAAACAGATCTTGCAGGGTTGTCAATTTGAGATGCTTCAAACTGTTGTCGTAACTCCAAGTTTGCCAAATCGTCAGCACATCTATTAGTTTCACAAAAAATATGGGTCAGCTTATAATTATTGTGGCGTGAAAGTATCCGCTTGCATCTTCAGCTAAAGGGCATAAGGGATTAAATAGATACGAGTTTGCCTTTAATAAATTAGACACAATGGCGGAATCAGTCCCTATATGGAGTTCATCAATCTGTAAACTCTCAGTCAATTTAACTCCTTTTAATAAGGCGAACTATTCAGCTTGACAGCTCGTCGTTACCCCAAGTTAGTTGCAAAGCCAGCGATCTATTCACCATTCGTATTGCAAATGATTCCTCCCGCCCCTACAATACCAGGATTACCTTTGGCATAACCATTAGTATTTAATTTGTAACCACAACCTAGCCTTTCCCAACCAACATTAATAACACGTCTATGGTGGGAGTTAGAAATACCATGAGTATTCCAAACAACAATATTATCTCATACTAACTTAAAAGTCAAAGTCTCCTATAATTGTTGGCCATAATTCTCCATCTCCAAAAAGTGTGTCGTTGTAGTAAAGGAGCAAATGTGAGCTAAAAACCTTGTCATGGTGACAAGATCACAAATACAACATATTAGCATAAAACTGAGATTTCATCCTAAAATCAATTGGTATCAAGTGAAATAGTTTAGAATCTCATAAGGTAATTTTAAAATTTTTAATTTTTCGATATGTGACAAGTGTTATATTCTAACACTGTACAAGAAGTAAAAGACAACAGACATGGAGCTGATACAACTTAGGTTGCCTTATCAGGAAGAAGAATACAAATCATCCAAAGCAATTGCATAAGCAGTTAGAGTGTGCACATTTATGCTCACCAAAACTGGAGGCAAAAGTACTATTAAATGTAGATTTCTTTTTCATTTTCAATTCAAGCAAACTTGTTACTATACAAACTATTTGAACATATACAACCAAATGAAAATAAGTCGTAAACTTCCAACTATGTAATATAAATCGTGAAGTGAGCCGGCACCATTAACAGAAAAGTCTTGAGGCAATGCCCTGACAAGAATAAAGATTCACATGCAGTATTAATGGACCCATCAGTTTTTCATTACTTGCTTGGGTATCATAACAGAATCCGAAAATATCACAAATCAGACTTGTGCGTTTGTGCAAACATACAAGGTATTTGAATTATGACCAGTGTGTCTGGCTCAAACTCCATCGATACAAGCAATTAGTAATGTCACATTGACGACGTATAGATAGAGAGGGTCTAGTGAGAGGTCTAGCATCAGAGATCGAATTAAAGATTGCAGCCGCTGCACATATATCAATCCAATTAACGATAATGGTAATGTCACATTGACGACGTATAGATAGAGAGGGTCTAGTGAGAGGTCTAGCATCAGAGATCGAATTGAAAATTGCAGCCGCTGCACATATATCAATCCAATTAACAATAATGGTAATAATAATAGTAATAATATCAGAAATGCATAATTTCTGGCCATTTTCTGAAATTAAAAATTAAAATAAGAACAAAAATACGTCAAAAAAAATGAGAAAATAAAATTTATTTTGATCAATCTAAGTTTGAGATAGTACGGAAAATGGAGAAAATGTGATGTTGTATATATGTCACGTCCCGAAATTTAACAAGATAAATTTGGGACGAGACCGCTACTCGCCGACAAGTCCTCCTAAACCCACAAGACTGAAATCTTAATACAATTAGTGCAAAACTATTAAAATCTCAATTGTATGAAATCTCCAATAATGACTTTAGATACTCAAGTGTTACCTCAAATTCCAAGGACCATAACGTGAGGTAAAATTCGTCAATTATTACAAACAAACTCGAATGTCATAATTGAAATTCAAATCCAACACTAAATAACATTTGAATGGGTAATTCTCTCTGCACTAGATCACCCCAAGAGGTTGACACAACCTACCCAAGGCTCGAGTTCCAACTCTTCTTTTTCTGCAAAGAAAGCAGGCGAAAACAAAAAAGAGTGAGCGAACAAAAGCACAGTATGGGGTCCTTTCCCAAAGAATGACAGGATTATACGAATCATGTAAATAATAAGAATGAGCAGTAGCGGAAGAATAATGAGCAAATAGTAAGATGCGAGAGATTCTTTAAACTGTAACAGTGGTCGCATAGCAGTTAACAAACAGTACATGATGATAGGTATTATCCCCCATATCAGGTTCATTAAGATAGGTATTATCCCTCCTATCAAGTTTGTTATGATATAGTTTGTTATGATATGTATTATCCCCCCTATCAGGTTTGTTACGATAAGTATTATCCCCCTATCAGATTCATTATTTTAACTGTAACTTGTTGAACAGTAACAGCCAATGTACAGTTTAAAAATGAAGGAGATAACGATCAGTATATAGGCAAGGATACTATTAATCAATTAGGGGTCAGATCATCGATCAATGCAAGAATTCTAAAGTGGGCAAGCTATTGGAATGTGATTTTGGGGAGAGCAAATGTCATTCACCGAGCAGTATTTTGCAGATGTTCCAAAGTTCGCTTTTCTGTCTACAGCCACAAGGGGATTCATATACAAGAAGATCGGCTTTCGATTCAATCTTGGCTGGTTGTATACCAGTCTTCTTTCATCCTGGTTCTGCTTACACTCAGTACACTTGGCATCTTCCCAAAAACTATTCAAAGTATTCGGTTTTCATCCCAGAGGACGATATTCGTAAGAAAAATGTCAGCATAGAGGAAAGGCTCAGTCAAATTTCTCCAGAGCAGGTGAAGGAAATGAGGGAGGAGGTTATAAATCTCATTCCTAGGATAATATATGCGGATCCTCGATCCAAGTTGGAGACTTTCAAAGATGCTTTTGACATAGCTGTGCAGGCAGTTATTAACAAAGTAACAAGATTGAGAAGAGATATTGTTGAAGGTCGTACAGATGATAATTTTATCGAAGAGCTTAGCTGGAAAAATGCTTTGTTAGATGAAGGACAACGTGAAGTGGGACCTCATGAGTGGGATCCATTTTTCTCGAAACAGAAAGATGGTAATGGTGATTCTAATGCTTCATCAGCAGAAGCAGCGAAAAATTCATGGAAGAGTGAGCAAAGACAACATTCATGACCGGCGAGGATTATATTGTTCTGTAGTTCCTGCAGTGCCTGGTGCAGTAGGGCTGGAGAACAAACTGGGACTCCTTTTGGATGGAAGACACAATTGAGGTACGCCCGTTTACCCTGGGCTTGTGAGATGACGGTTATAGTTGTCCGGAATATCATGTACGCATCTAAAACATAGTTTTACTTGATTTTGCTTGTGATAGGTGTTTTTGTTGCTCGTAATGAAATATTATGCTCCTTCTTTTGTATTGAATTTGATATACAGATTTCAGGTAGCTAATGCTTCGTCCATGGAATCGATTTCAGGTAGCTAATGCTTCGTCCATGGAATCTTGTTTGTTAAATGAAAGCAGAATAGAAGAAATAATGAATTTTCTCATTTCTCTTGCATGCTTCTTTAGTTGTACAAATGAGTGATCGTCGCATATCTATTTGATTGTTTGAGAGGAGCGTAAATTTTCATCAATAGGTTGATTCGTAATTTGACAGCCATTGCAATGTGAGCTAATCCTTAGATCTTGTATGTAATGCTAGGATGATAACATAATGGAATCTTAGTGAAGAAAGTTCTTGCTTAATCATCGTTCATTGTAATGTCCTAGGAATAATTTCATGAGGCTTCTGTTTTCTTTAGTAGTAACTAGTATCTAAGCACTTACGGCTTATGGTCAGGGAAGTGAGCAATAAGTAATAGATACTGTGGTCTAGCTTTTTAGATGTTGCATTGAACTTCACACGGGGATAATATAAGTAATAGATACCGTAAACACACACGCACATGTAAGACAGAATCTGGAATGGGAGAAGTAGTGAAGATTTAGAAGTTAAAGAATAATATAAATATATGGATCTAAGTATTAGGATGTGTTTATTAAGGAGTATTTCTAGGTTCAGTTGTGTTTAATGTTGTCACTAAGTGACTTGGTTATTTGTAAACAACAACTTTGATCACATGTCTGAGTATTAAATTAAGTTTGATACTATATCAGACAATATAGTATTGAGTATATATAAGGGTGTGTATGGTAATTGTGCAGCTTTAGCCTTTTTTTTTTTTCAGTAAAAAAATGGTAATTACATTTTTTCAGTTTTTTAGTGTTTGGTAACACTGAAAAATTGATCAACTGAAAAATATTTTCCAGTCAAATATTATAGTTAGTACAAAGTTTGGGAAAATATTTTAATTTTCAAACACTAGAAAATATTTGATTTTTAAGGAAAATATTTTCTTATGAAAATATTTTTTACAAACAAGTTATTTTACGGCAAACAAACATAGTCCAAATATATAAAAAAAATATTCTATTTTTTAAAAAAATATTTTCTTCTGAAAATATTTTTCACAAGTAAGTTATTTTATGGCAAACAACCAGAGCCTAAGTGAAATAAGTAGAAATTTTGCGGTACGTATTTCTTTTTTGTCTTGATAGCTAACTAGGTGAGTTTCTTTCTCTCTTTTTTTATTTTTTATTTTTATGATGAAGAAAACTCAATTGAAACTACACTAGATCGAATTCAACGTAAGTTACAAACTTTGTGGTGTAGTAATGTGTTTGGCACATATTTAAAATTGGTCATAGGCTTTTCCATAAGAATTCTTCGTCTGAGTTAAATGCAAAAAAATTAGTGATATCTAGAAGTTTTTATTCCATATACTATATAGTATATAGTGTTTTAAATCATACGAGTATGACGAATAAGACCAAATGGAATGAAGTAAAAAATGACGATTCGATTGGGACATTGGTGATATACACAAGGTATATTTGGACTGGTTCAAGAAAATTGTCTCCAAGTCGTATTCAAACTCGATATATGAACAAGTCTCATACCATCGTTTCAACCAATCCACCATTAAACTACCTCCTTGGGGTCAATAATTATGTAACTAGTCAAAGGTTTCTCGGCATTTACACAACAATAGCTTGACAATTACTCAACTTAAACCTGTTGACCTCTAAAGTTTTTTATTTTTAATTTTTTATGATGAAGAAACTCAATTGAAATTATACTACATTGAATTTAATGTAAGGTTACAAATTTCATGGTGCACCAATGTGCTTGACACGTATTTAAAATTATCTAAGGCGACTACATTGAGTTCAATGTAAGATTATAAATTCTGTGTTGTAACAATATGTCTGACACATATTTAAAATTAGTCAAAGGCTTTCCATAAAAAATTTTCGTCTGAGTTAAAATACATAAAAATTAGTGACATCTAGAAGTTTTTATTTCATATAGTATATATATATAATCTTTTATATCATACGCTAGAGACTTTTGCATTAGAATTCTTTGTCCGACTTAAATACAAAAAAATTAATGACATCTAGAAAAAAATTTTATTCCATATAATATTATTATGGGTAATTTTGAATGAGACCCCTTGTACTTTTAGTAAATTTGACTCAGACCCCTTATTTTTTGAGAACTATGACTCAGACCCCTTCTTTTAATAAAAGATCCACTTTTCTGTTTGAATGTTGCTAAAAGAAAATTATGTCCTTATTTTGCCAGAATAACTAAATTTGCATGTCAACAAAAGTGACGGAAATTCCATCCTAATACTTGATTTTTCTCTTCTTTTTTTTGGTTAAAACATTTTCCAGTACTTCAACCTTTTTTTTGTTATTTTTTTTTTGCCAATTTATGCTTTGTATGATTTTATACAAAATGGTCAAGAGAATAAATAATATTATAATCCTACTTAGCCATTACAGTTCCATAAAATTGTATCAATCTTTAAATAAAAAAGCAAACTACATAAACTTTCATCATCAACATCAATCCATAAATATACTTTTTTTTTTCGGTTAATCCATAAATATACGAGTAAAGCCAATGTTGTAACGGTTTAACAAAAAGCATCAAACCAATCTAAAAAAAATATTAATTATTTTCAAAAATCTAATTACGCTGACATCGTGTCCTCAAAAGTGGTGAATACATAGATATCCATTTGGGTTACAAGCCCACATTACAGAGCTCAGCACCTGTTTGGGATTCACACCTGATTATTTATCAAACGGATTGCTTTAGTAAATCTCCGATGTAGGAGAAGAAGTGTGTCTAATAAATGAATTAAACCAACTACGTCAACGTAATAAGAAATGACCAAAACAATTAAAGGAAAAAAAAACATAATAAGAGCAGGATGAGGCATCTCTCGCTCTGTTCAGCGCATCAAAATCAAATACTAATAACAATTATAGGAGGCAACTTAGAAGTGTTAGGATTCAGCATAAATAACAATTATAATGCAATCTTCTCGTTTCACTTCCGATTGTAACATAACAATTAAAGTGCTCATAGGCACTCATTTTCCTTCCAAAATTGTAATGAATCTGTTGGGACTGCCAGGCTCGAACCTGCAACTTTATTTTTTGATTTCTAGTAATGTAATAATGTTTAAATGAAGTTAATAGTGATGGAGTTATGATGTGATAATTTGATCTTCACATTTAATAACTTAAAAAATTTAATTATAAATATATAATCGCATCACCACTATCGATCTTCCTTATAATATCATTAAGTTATTAGGCCATTTTTAATCCATATATATACTAGTGGATTTCATACTTTGGCTGTTTTGCTTTTTCTTTTTCTTTCTTCATTGTTTTTAGTATTTTTTTCTTTATTTGGTATTTTTGGAGCTTTGAAATTCTCGATTTACATGTTGCGCTGATTTATATAATTACATTTCCATGGTTCAGTTCCTTTAAAATTAACAAAATTATAATAGATCTCTATCGTAAATATTATGTTTCACTAGAAATTTAAAAATAAATAAGCAATTTCTCGTATTGATTCTCATAAGTAACTTGTTATGTTTTGTGAACTAATTTATACAACATGTGTGCTTGGTCACTGAATTAACAAAAAAAAAAAACATGTGTGCTTGGTCAATATGTATATATGTTGGCTACATAAAAATAGTAATTGTAATACAGGGTGTAATCTCATTAAAAGGGTTACACCAGTAATGTATGTTCACATTTCTTACGAAGAAAAATGTCGTTGTGATAACTAACATAATTAGTAAAATATCATGCCTTATTAATAAAAATAAAAAAAAGATTATGATTCAATAGAGTTTGAGCTTACAACCCAAATAACTAACATAATTAGTAAAATATCATGCCTTATTAATAAAAATAGAAAAAGAATATAATTCAATAGAGTTTGAGCATACAACCCAACCTCTTCATCTGTTTAGAAATTGTTGCTACGCATCGGCTTCTTGCGAGAGAGAGAGAGGTGTTGGATCCTAACTACTATGATAGTAATCTTCATATTTTGGCTTGTGGGGAAGATAATAGAAAGCAAAAATAGCATTAGTGGATAACTAATGTGGGACAAAACTATTGTCTCTCTCGCTGCAGTACCATCTAGCTGTTCTCTTGACCCAAAAAAAAAAAAAAACATCTTCTTACCATAGTAACAATTATAGGAGGCGTGTTAGGATTCAAATAAATAACAATTTTATAAGGCAAAAGAGTTTGGGGAAGAATTAAGAGCATGGCTTATTGGTCCAAGCTCAACGAGGGAAGCAATCATCAATTGATACATGAAAACACAAGTAGTGTCTGCAATGGCTTGATTCCGAGAAACCAATAAATTCAGTTATTTACCCTTATCAAATCTCAATTGCTCGAGGTTGTTGAAGCTTCTTTATTAGAGAAGGTCTATCTATGAACGAGCTATTCTGGGTGTTACATACTCTGTGGATATTGGTTTTTCCTATAATGTAAACTTTTTTTTTTGAAAAGTGTTTTCTGCTCACATTAGAGTTGTCAAACCGTGTAATACATTTAAAAGAACTTCATGCGAATTTGAAAGTTAAAACTAACACATTTGACATATTTTTGAAGAGTTTTTATCAAAACTAAAAAAGCTAAGAAATAGGAAAAATGTCACATGTAATCCCTATTGTTTTCCTAAAGATTCAATTTCGTTCCTATTGCTTTAAATTTCTTAATTTCGCCCCTCTTATTTTTTTTAAAAAGTACAATTCTGTCACTATTATTATTTTTAAAGTTTTGAATTTGCCCCTATTATTTAAAATTAGACAATTTAGTCTAATAGCAAATAGGAGGAGGGAGTAATCCATCCCCTTCCTTTACTTTCCTTTAAAAAATGCAATCCAAACTAGCTGCTAAAGTTCACCCTTCTATTTATTTAGCGAATTGCTTAAGTGTGTGTCTATTGAATGAATTAAATCACGATAAATTTTCAACTATAAATACAGAGGCTACTTTCAATTTTATTTAAATGTAGTTAAATAAATAGCGAAGGGAAGGAGAAGAGAAAAAATAATTACTGCTCATGAAAGTATAATTAATAAAATTTCACTTTTTTATTATTTATATACTATTCAACGATTCACTTCTCATGAGAATACATGCTTCTTGACAACTCTAACAACTTTCTTATATTTTTCTCTACATTTTGAGAATATAGACATTTTCTCTACATCTAGAGATTCAATATTTTAGTTTTACTCCAACAGCTTCCTTACATTTAGTAAATCCCTTATTTCAAGGAATCTTTATTTCAGTTTTACTACAACAGTTTCTTTATTTTAAAAACTCTCTACTGTTGTTTACTCCACATGTAAAGATGTAGAGATAAATTTAGGGATTTGTTATTGTATCTCCACATGTAGAAATAATATGATTTGAATGTAAGGATTCTCTACATGTAGGGAAGCTGTTGGAGGCTAAAATCTCTAATACCATAAGTACATGCAAAAAATATGGTGATTTAGGATACCTGTTGGAGATGGCCTTAAGTTGCAAATTTTATAGGTCGCCAAGATCTTTCGCTATGCAAATGTCGAACAAATTCACTCAAGACAAATCTTAAGCCAAGATGAAGTACTCTTTCAAGCACCAAAAATCTCACAGTTTAAGATGTTATACGAGGCTAGGCTTTAGAGCTAGATTATATATTTGATATCCCAATGTAAAACAAATTCTTAAAAACTTTACCCCGAGACTCACGATGCAAAGAAATACTCACAACTCCACAATTGGCTACACATCCATGGCCAGTAATAACGCTGCTAGGGTGGGAAAAAAACTGAACTCCAAGTACATGAATATAATGGTCGAATTGGCAACGCTGTCTATATGCATCTCTTTGTTCAAATTAATCAGACACAAGGTATATTTGGATCGGTTCGAGAAAATTGACTCCAAGTCTTATTCAAACTCAATACATAAACAAGTCTCACACTGATGCTTCAACCATTCCACCATTAAACTACCTCCTTCAGGTCAATAACCATGTAACTAGTCAAAGTCTTCTCGACATTTACACAATATTAGCTTCATGATTACTCAACTTATACGTGTTGACCTCTATTTTTTTTTTTAATGACGAAGAAACTCAATTGAAACTACACTACATTGAATTTAACATAAGATTACAAATTTCATGGTGCAGCAATGTGCCTGACACATATTTAAAATTAGTCAAAGGCTTTTCCATAAGAATTCTTCGTCTGAGTTAAATGCAGAAACTTAAATTAGTGATATCTACAAGTTTTTATTCCATATAGTATATAGTTTTTTATATTATACGAGTATGGTGAATAAAACCAAATGGAATGAAGTAAAAGTACCAAAAACTAACAGTTCGATTGGGACATTGGTGATGTACACAAGGTATATTTGGATTGGTTCGAGAAAATTGATTCTAAGTTTTATTCAAATTCTATACATAAACAAGTCTCGGCTTTAAGCATTACACCATTAAACTACCTCCTTGGGGTCAATAATTAAAGTCTTCCCGGCATTTACATAACAATAACTCCACGATTACTTAGCTTATACGTGTTGATATCTAATGTTTCTTTTTTTCTTTTGATTTTTTATGACGAAGAAAACTCAACTAAAACTACATTATATTGAATTCAACGTAAGATTACAAACTTCGTACAACAGACATATTTAAAATTAGTTGTAGGAGAATTCAGTGATATGTAGAAGTTTTTATTCCATATAGCATATAGTCTTCTATAAAATACAAGTATGGCGAATAAAACCAAATGGAATGAAGTAAAAAGTACAAAAAAATGAAGGTTCAATTGGGACAATTGGTGATTTTTAGGAGTTTTTATTTCATATAGTATATAGTCTTTAATATCATTACGAGTATTGCTAATAAAACCAAATGAAATGAAGTAAAAAGTAACAAAAAAATAACGGTACACCAAATGAAATGAAGTAAAAATTACCAAAAATATGAGATTTCAAATTGGGTCAAATGGTGAAATTAATTACTCACCTTTTCCAATATACTTCATATTCCAGCATTCCATTACTTTAATGCCCCCATTACACGCTAGCATAACTGTGCTCTGCAATCGTGTTTGGTTCACCTGACTATTTATGAAGCGAATGGCTTTAGTACTCTCCGAGGTGGGAGAAGACTTGTTTCCATAAGGCCCCTCTCTCTTGCCAGCGCATCAAATCGAATACTAAAATAACAATTATAATTCAATCTTCTCGTTTCACTTCCATTTGGAACATAATAATTAAAGTGCTTATAGGCACTCGTTACCCTTCCAAAATTTTAACATAATTAATAAAATTTCACTTTTTTTTTTTTATAACCATTAAAAATATCCCTATATTAACCAGCCCTATTGGATAGATGAGATGACTACCACCTCAAACGGATATGGGGGAGCATCAATTTCGCAACGTACGGCTTAATCGCTAAGTAAGAACCAAAACGCAGACAGTGCAACGGCCAGACCCTAAGTCAGATAAAAAATTCACATTCTAAAACCCATTCTAGTTTTTTCTTCTTTTGGCTCTTTTTTCCTTTTGAATTAATAATATTGGCTTTCTTATGATTCAATTGGGATAAACGATTATTACCACATCCAAAGTTAGGAAAAAGAAACAAAAAATTAAAAAGTAAAATTTCAATAAAGTTCGAAGAAATGAGAGTTTGATAGTACTTCAAAATTCATAAGCTCCTAATGGAAAGACGTGGGCGAGTTAATATAAAGCGGAAATAGCTATGATGAGAAATCGATGTGGGAAAAAGAAAGATGTGCTCCATCCAAGTCGGGGAAAGTGATGTATTTATATTTTTTTGTTGAATCATTGAGAAGTAGGCATTATTTATTAAAACAAAGATGGAGAGGGATTCACCCATTTTCCAATTTTTCATCAAAATTGACGGAGAGACGACCAGAGATTCACACTTTTGCTGCTCGATTTAGAGAGCAGCATGAGGACGCTGAAATTGAACATGGAACATCGACTCGTAAGATTACTACTCAGGCTGCTGAAGGTCTTTTCATCTTCTTTGTTATAATTTTTGTCGGTGTCATTGTGCATGTAGCCTATATGAACCGGCCATTGCAATTGAAAATTCACAAAAGGGAAACAACATTCACAAACTTTACCTTTGTTGTATGCGCAATATTCTCGATTCCTCTTCTTGGTACACCTCTTTTAATCTCGTCTTGCTCTCAAGTTGTAGTTTTTTTGCCCTTCAGCATTTTGTGCCGTGGTTATGTTGTTTTCTGTCTTCCTCTCTTCGTTTTTGTCACTCACTTTTCGTTTAGCGGTTTGATCTGTAAATATTGGGAGAAGGCTCTGACACTCAAACTAATTTTCCTGTAGAATGGGCTCGGAGAAGCCTGTTAAGATGTCATGACGGGAGCTTCAAAGTGGCAACAGAATTTGTGGTAGATTATTGTCTTTACCATGGAGAAGATGATTGTGCACATAATTTTGCTTACAAAGAGTAATGACTGAAATTGCTCCATTTCTAATTTGCCAGCTCTATATTTACATAACAATAACTCCCCGATTACTCAGCTTATACATGTTGACCTCTAATTTTTTTTTTCTTTATATGACGAAAAACTCAATTAAAACTACACAATATTGAATTCAACGTAGCATTGTACTTGACACATTTATAATTAGTCAAAGGCCACTATTAACCAAATGGAACGATGTAAAAATATAACAGTTCAATTGGGACAATTAGCCGGCTCGCGTATTCCCTTCTCCTTCACAGGTTTTTTTTCTTAAATTGTAATGTATAACATTCAAATGTAACCTATTTATGAGATTACAAAACTTCTGCTATTTTAATACTCCCATTTGGATTACAAGCGCACATCAACGAGCTCGGCGTCCACCTCCTCTTAACGTGATTATTTATCAAGCTGATTGCTTTAGTAAACCTCCGATGTGGGAGAAGAAATGTGTCAATTAGTAAACCTCCGATGTGGGAGAAGAAATGTGTCAAAATAGAGATTACCAAATTGTTGGGTTTATTTTCTAATTCTAACAAAATATACATAAATGTCTTGAGCTTTTGTTTTGCTTGGCTGATTTTCATTTTGTGTTGAGAAGAAAGAGAAAGAAAGAGAGAAAGCCCTTTGGTTTTGGATTTTTCTTCCATTTTCAAGGAAGATCATGGGTGAATTTGCAATTTTTGGAGTTTAACATCAATTTTTTGTTTTGTTTTTTGTTTTTGAATGATTCCATAGCCAAGTAATAACATGATGAATGGATAGTTTTTATAACGATTTGTGTGGTGTGGTTGTGAAAGTGGCCTAGGGTTTTGATGCGTATGAATTTTTTTTTGGAGCTTTGACGAGGTAAAGTGAGGAATAATTTTCGGCATGTCCTCTTTTGTTTAATTCTTATTTTTCTCTTCCGAAATAATCTGATGAATTATTTTTGGATTTTGAATTCGATTTTCTTTAACGCATCACTTCTGATCGTGTGTGTATCGTGAAGTCTGACTGCAGCATCGTTTCATGGTCTCCCCAGATTTTGTAACAGAAACCTGACATCCCTTTTGCTTTGGTACAAGCTGAATTTTCTTTTGTTCCTATATTTCATTTTTGTTGATAATAGCTCTTGTATGTATATCATGAATTTCTTTGGGAAATTATTCCTTTTTTAATGTGTAAATAACGTGAGTTGAACCCAGTCTTAAGTGAACTCTTGAGTATAGCTACCCCATTTAGACTACTCGGAAGTGAGTCTATATTTGTTTAGCCTTGTGCTTAGTTTCAGTTACCCTGTTTGCTTATTTTCTAAAGATTGATATCCATTAGGTATTGGGTATTGACTTGGATTCTATCCAATTAACACTACGATCATATTTTCTTACAATACTCTTGCTTTGGAAGCTTATCCCACTCCACTTCGTTAAGTGGTATGTGTTTATACTTGTACATTTGTTTGTTTTATCATTTGTTCATAATCGTAAACTGCGTATTTGTGTATATGTGTGAGATGTGCACTTCTCGCCTGATGATGGGGGCTTAGTACTCACCTTGTGTTTTGTCTGGTGGACGCTTAGTACTCACTTTTTGACCGGCGTTGCACGGGTAAATACAGTCGTAGCTTATGGTTGTCTATTCATCTTATGCATGATGAAGCCGTTTTTGTGTCCTTGTGTTTGACCTCGTTCTTGATTCAACTATATGATTTGTAGCTTCATATGTTATATAAGATCTTTTGCTTTGGCCTTTTGTTTATGTGTTCATATGACTAGCCTTATATTTTATTCCTGGTTATGTCATTCGATGCTCTATGATTAGGCCTGTACTTTGTGGTGGCTACACCACTTCCTTTTATATAGATATGGACATCGTTGTGAATAATTCTTTTATGCTATTTTCAGTTATCTCTGGTGTATAAATTATCATGTGTGTATACCTCTACTTGTGGGTAGTTATGTGTACCGTTTTGGCCACTCTGTTCGCGTCTCCATACCATATGATCGATACCTTATGTTAACTTTTGGTTATATCCTTCATCCATAAAACTCAATTAAAACTACACTACATTGAATTCAACGTAAGATTACAAACTTTATGGTGCAGCAATGTGGTTGGCACATTTAAAATTAGTCAAAAGCCACTACATTGAATTCAACGTAAGATTTCAAATTTTGTGGTGCAACAATATGTCCGACGCATTTAAAATTAGTCAAAGACTTTTCCATAAAAGTTCTTCATCTGAGTAGAACTTCATGGTACAGCAATGTGCTTTGCACATTTAAAATTAGTCAAAGGCCACTACATTCAATTCAACGTAAGATTGCAAACTTTGTGGTGTAACAATATGCCTGACACATATTTAAAATTAGTCAAAGGTTTTTCCATTAGAATTCTTCGTCCGAGTTTAATGCAAAAAAATTAGTGACATCTATAGTTTTTATTTCATATGGTATCATAGTCTTTTATACAATAAGTCAAAAGGGTTTTCCATAAGAATTGTTTACCTGAGCTAAATGCAAAAAAAAATAGTGACATCTAGAAGTTTTTATCCCATATAATATTATATAGTCTCTTAGAGCAAGTCCAACAGGCTTGCTATTCTTTCTCTTCAGCTAAAGTAGCGAAACAAAATCCATTTTTTTGCTCCAACAAACTCGCCACTCGTCTCGCCAACTTTTGTTGGCTCGTCATCCAGCTGCAATGCCTCGCCAGGTTTGGAGAAATTTTCTTGCTCGCCATTTCACTCTCAACTTCACCAAAAGTCAAAAACTTCATCCATAGCATATGTTTTAACCCAAAAAAAATAGAGTTTTGTAAATAAAGATTTAGGGATTAAACCATTTCTAAAAACAGAAATTTGATGTCAAGAAAAGAAATGAGAAGAAAATAAAAAATGGAAGAAAAAGAAGTCTAAGACAAAGAACAACTCACCTCAAAATTGTAAATAATGGTTGACATAGAACAAAAGGAAGCTGAAGGTAGAAGAAGAAGGAAACGGACGGGGGTGTTTGGAGATGTTTTACTTTTGGTGTGTTTTCTTAATTTAAATTTTAAATTATTTTTTTGCTTTAAAAGTTGGAATTCATTATTTTATTTTGTATAATTTAATTTATTTATATTTTATTATTACTTGTAGATGAATTCATTATAGAGACTATGAAATTGGTGAAATTGAATAGAGAGTCAGAAATAGAGAGTGTTGTTGGAGTAAAATTAAGATAAAGAGTTTATAAAAGTAAAGAGTCACCAATTTTACTATTTATTATGAAGAAAAAATAGAGAGTCTATTGGAGTTGCCCTAAATCATGACGAGTATAGCAAATAAAACCAAATGAAATAAAATAGAGAAAAAATAGACAGTCTGTTGGAGTTGCCCTTATATCATGACGAGTATGATGGATAAAACCAAAAGAAATAAAGTAGGAGTTGCCCTTATATCATGACGAGTATGGTGGATAATATCATGACGAGTATGACGGATAAAACCAAATGAAATAAAGTAGAAGTTGCCCTTATATCATGACGAGTATGGTAGATAAAATCAAATGAAATAAAGTAAAAGTATTTTAAAAAAACAATTCTATTGGGAGCACTGATCAGATTGTGTAATCCTTTCCTCTTTTTTTTGACATTATAATGTTCATTACTCAAATATAACAACAACAAAAAATAACATCCCAAAAACTGGTTATTTTAATGCCCCCCGTTTGGGTTATAAGGCCTCATCAATGGGCACGACAGATCTTGCTGTTCACCTGATTATTTATGTAGCGGATTACTTTAGTAAACCTCCAATGTGGGAGTGGAAGTGTGGTCAAAATAGAGATTACCAAACTGTTGGGGTTATTTTCTAATTCTAACAAAATATACATAAATATCTTGAGCTTTTGTTTTGCTTGGCTGATTTTCATTTTGTGTCCAGAAGAATCGAAAAAAGAGAAAGCCTTTGGTTTTGGATTTTTCTTCCATTTTCAAGGAAGATCATGGGTGAATGCGCAGGTGAGTGAAAAAAGATTTTAATGGTTGAATTCTTGTAATATCGCTTTTCCCTCTCCGACTCATATTGATCTATGATTTGGTATAGGGTGGCTTGTGTTTTGTTCTTTGTCAGTTGTTTATTGTATTCTTTACTGTATTGGGGCTCTTTCATAATAACTTTTCTTAGTTCTTCTATAAGACAAACTATGTTTTCGTAAAAATAATTTTTATCACACATATACCTTATGTCTTTAACATTTATGAGATTCATATGATTGTCATAAACTTGCCTGTTTTAATGCGGTCTTAACATGGTAATTTTAGTCTACAATTATTTTGTTTTCGTACTTTAAATTTACTCTATTAGTTCTAATAACAACTTAATTAATCTTATATATGATCATTTGTAAATCATCTAACCTTTTTTTGTAATGATACTCGAGTTAAAATATACCATTCAACATTCTAAAGTTATTAGCTTTTGTTTCCTTCTTTTCTTCCTTATGGTATTCTCACTTTTTTTTTTGCTAGGCAAGTAACTCATTTCATTACAACCTTAAAAACATATACAAGAGATAACAATCAGTTCAAAAAAAGCTGATGTTTCAGTCTCTACACAAAATACTATTATCTAAATTATCTATATATTTACTTTGTATACAAATTTTCCCCCTAACATCCAAAATAATATTGTCAATAATACGTTCCTCCGAATAAGCGGATGGTATTCTCACTTATTGAGCATTATTCAGCTCACTTTCGTTTTATGCTTTATTTTGCAGAGTGGGAAATAAACTTGGACTTAGAGAGGCTTCTTGCGCTAGTGTCTCTCAGTGAGATTGTGGATTGATTTCGAATTAAGGTTAATATATATTATAGTATGATCCTAAATTTTTCAATGAGAACGTATTTTGGAGCTATAATATGCTCATCTTAGAGTGATTTATGCTATATGGGTTAATGACTCTTAATTATTACAACTCTCGAGTGGTTTAAATTATATGTGTGGCAAGTAGGAAATTTTTCAATGAGAACATATTTTGGAGCTATAATATGCTCATCTTAGAGTGTAATGTGATTTATGCTATATGGGTTAATGACTCTTAATTATTACAACTCTCGAGTGGTTTAAATTATATGTGTGGCAAGTAGTCTTAATGTCTTAGGAAGGCAACCTTCTTAGGCTTATTGCAGTCTCGTTCTTGAGTTCACCATAGTGAATTTTGGGGGCGTTACACTTTATTTCTCCACTTCGTCATCTTTAAGCATGCATTTTGTTGAAAATTAAATTAAATAATGATTGGTGGTCTTACTCGAACTTTCACACCGTCTACTCTTGTGATAAGAGTGCCAACGATGAATTCATGAAAGGCTCATTCAATTCTTACAAAACTAAAGCAGCATGCAGTGGGGTGGACAGGTGGATGATTTGTTATTATTACTCAACAAGTATTTATTTGATTGGTGGATAATACTTGATGGTTCATTTTTCTATTTCAGGTTACAGATTTGACATTAATTGGCCAAGGAAAATCAGAACCATTCCAGGAATATCGATCTCAATATAATAACCCAGCGCTGCTAGTCCCGGGATTGATTTGACTGTTACATTAATTTGATTGAGCTGATTCCAGGAACATACCAGGTAATTGCGCTCTCCGCGTTGTATAGTTAGCTATTGAGTGTATTGAGGGATGTTTTATTTTATTTATCATCTCCCGGAAACATGAGGAACACAGGTCGAAAAGTTTGATTCATAAGTCAATTTGTATGTATATTTGTCTCTTTTTCTCAATAATAAAGATTATCGTTAATTTTAAAAATGTCGTACATACTATTCACTACAAAGAAATAAACTTGCTAAATTAGTTGGTATTAGGGTATAAATTACCTTGAAAATTTGTGAGCTCGTAACTCTTTATTATCTAGTCAATTAACTTAATTCCTGTCCTACAATTAAGAGAAAAATTAACTTGAGAATTAAATAGCTTGAGAACATGATGAACTAGGACGAATATTAATTTGTCTCATAAACATGATATGGTAGACGAAGTCCATTTTTCATTGTTGGATTTGTCCAATTCAAAAGTGATTCTAATTTAGTACATAAGCATCAGCTAGTGGTGCACTTCTAGTCCAGTCATTAGCCACGCTTCTTAATAAAATCTAGAGAGAGAGGAGATTGAGACCCTAAATATTAAACTTTTTGAACATAGCCTAGAAGGAGTGCTTCAAAACGTAAAGGGTATCCTAATATTACATAATCCTTCCTTAAGCATTGTAGATCTACTCAGAACTTCATGATAATAATTAAGACATACAGAATGAGTATATTGAATTCAACGTAAGATTACAAATTTCAAGGTGCTGCAATGTGCTAGCACATATTAAAAATTAATCAAAAGCTTTTTCATAAGAATTCTTCATCTGAGTTTAATGCAGAAAAATTAGTGATATCTATAAATTTTTAGTCCATATAGTATACAGTCTTTTATATCATACGAGTATGGCTAATAAAACCAAATGGAATGACGTAGAAGCACCAAAAAATGACGGTTCGATTAGGACATTGGTGATGTACGCCAACGTATATTTGGATTGGTTCAAGAAGTTGACTCCAAGTCTTATTCAAACTCCATACATGAACAAGTCTCATACCGACGCTCAACCATTCCACCATTAAATTACCTCCTTGTGGTCAATAATTATCTAACTACTTAAAGTCTTCTCCACATTAACACAATAATAGTTTCACGATTACTCAGCTTCAATATGTTGACCTCTAAATTTTATTTTATTTTTTTATTATTTTTTTTTTGACAACGACAACTCAATTAAAACTACATTTCATTGAATTCAACATAAGATTACAAGCTTTGTGCTACAACAATGTACATGACACATATTTAAAATTAGTCAAAGGCTTTTCTGTAAGAATTCTTCGTGTGAGTTAAATGCAGAAAAATTAGTGATATTAAGAAGTTTTTATTCCATATAGCTTATGGTCTTTTATATCATACGACTTATGGTCTTTTATATCATACGAGTATGATGAATAAAACGAAATGGAATGAAATAAAAGTACAAAAAAATGACTGTTCAATTGGGGCATTGAGAAAGTTGTGTAGGCTGCACAATTAGTGATATCAAGAAGTTTTTATTCCATATAGTATATAATCTTTTTATATCTTACGCGAATAAAACCAAATGGACTGAAGTAATCCATATAGTAATATAGTCTTTTTACATCATAATGGCGAATAAAACCAAATGAAATAAAGTTTGAAATTTCATATCCCAACGTTCCATCACGTTTATGCCCACATCTAGGTTGCAAGCCCACATCACTGAGCTCAGTGAACGTGTGTGGTTCGCCTGACCAATTATGATGCAAATTGCTTTAGTTATCTCCGATGTGGGAGAAGAATTGTGTCTAATGAATGAATTAAACCAACTACTATAAATGACAACGAGTCAGTTTTTTGCTAAAATTTATAAAATCAAATTTGGAGTCATTGAAATTATATTTTATTAAACCCGTGATGGAAACCCTTCGGGTTTAGATTTTGCTTAATAAATCCGAATCTATTAAATATTAAAAAACTCGCGAATACCCGTCCTGACCTGTTAATAAATAGGAAAAAGAATTTAATGGTTGAATTGGCAACACCGTCTATATGTTTTGTTTGAATTAATCAAACAAAAGATATATTTGGACCGGTTCGAGAAAATTGACTCTAAATCTTATTCAAACTCGATACATGAACAAGTCTTACACCAATATTTCAACCATTCCACCATTAAATTACCTCCTTGAGGTCAATAACCATGTAATTAGTCAAAGTCTTCTAGACATTTATACAATAGTAGATACTAGATTCACGATTACTCAGCTTATACGTGTTGACCTCTGTTTTTTTTTTTTTTTAATGACGAAAACTCAACTGAAACTACACTACATTGAATTTAACGTAAGGTTACAAACTTTATGGTGCAGCAATGTGCCTAGCACATATTTAAAATTAGTCAAAGGCGTTTCCATAAGAATTCTTCATCTGAGTTAAGTTCAGAAAATTAAAGTAGTGATATCTATAAGATTTTATTTCATATAGTATATAGTCTTTTATATTATACAAGTATGGCGAATAAAACCAAATGGAATATAGTAAAAGTACCAAAAAATGAAGGTGAGTGAAAAAAGATCATGGGTAAATGTGCAGGTGAGTGAAATAGATTCGTACTTTCAACAGTTAGTTTTTCTTGTAATTTCGGTATAAAGATCCGTAAATCCTGAATCGATTATCGTAAAATACGGCATCATAAAGCTTCGAAAAGTTTGATTCATAAGACAATTTGTATGTATATTTGTCTCTTTTTCTCATGTCAATAGACAATAATAAATTATCGTTAATTTTAAAAATGACGTACATAACCATTAACTACAAAGAAACAAAGTAGCTAAATTAGTTGGCATTAGTGTAAGATTTGATTTCCTCGTACAATTCTCATCTTCTCATTCATTCTATAAATACACATGATGAAGCATATTTCAGTTACAAAAGATTACATTGGACAGCTGTGTGCTTATCTACAAATAGTTTGAAGAAGTCTTGGACCTACAGGAAAGTATGCCAACTATATGATAAGAGAAATTTTACAATATTGAACTAAGCTAACTGTAAACTTATGTTGGACTTAACAATTAGGATATAAATTACCTTGAAAATTTGTGAGTTCGTAACTCTTTATTATCGAGTCAATTAACTTAATTCCTGTCCTACGAATAAGAGAAAAATTAGGCTGAGAAATAGCTCGAGAAGATGATGAACTACAAAGAATATTTGTCTCATAAACATGATATAGTAGATGAAGTCCATTCCAATTCAAAAGTGATGCTAATTTAGTACATAAGCATCAGCTAGTGGTGCACTTCTAGTCCAGTCATTTGCCACGTGTCTTAATAAAATCTAGAAAGAAAGGAGATTGACACCTTAAACATTAAACTTTTCGAACATCTCTCTATTAATGTGGCCCTGACGAGCCTAGAAGGAATGCGTAAACCCATCATGATACTCTCACAACACGTGGCCTTCTAGAGGTATACAATCTTTTTTTCTATGAAGGCAAAGCCAGAGAATAAAATTGAAAAAACGAAAGTTCGGCTCTATACAAGTTATATAAGAATATCCTAATATGACATGATCCTTCTGTGGCGTTGTAGACCCACTCAAAACTTCATCATAATACATACAAAAAGAGTTCAAAACTTCATGATAATACATACATAAAGAGTATATTTTTCATTGAGAGAGAGGTTAAGATAGTTACATTCAGACAAAGCGAGGGGAGGTAACCCCTCCACTGTCTCTATCCAAGAGGCTAAAGATATTATCAAGCGGGTCATCGAGCACAAAACCTAAAATGGGATGGATCAAGGCAAAATTTACTAGTCAGTCGGCGCACATATTAGCTTCCCGATACACATGTCGCAGAGTGTAGCAGAAAGAGTATATGACCCAATGGGCTATTCATTTGCAATTCAATTATCTACCCAGGCTTATGCTAGGAGCACAAGAATAGGAGAAGGCGAATTTGTCTCAGGGAAATCACGAGCCAAACTTATAAAGGTCTTTTTTATATATATATATAGGATGTTGGTGATATAAATATTCGTCTCTAAATAAATTTTGGAGTTTAACTTATTTACTTAAGGGTACATATCTAAATGGTCCGGTATTACTTTTTATCATACTAAATTACATATTAGCTCATATTGTTGACATAGTATATGACAATTATCGTTAACTGATCTTTCTTTAACGATTTAATAATTTACTATTAACTAGTATTTGTTTGGGGTATTACATAATATGCCTGACACGTATTTAAAATTAGACAAAGGCTTTTTCCATAAGAATTTTTTGTCTGAGTTAAATGTAGAAAAATTAGTGACATCTACAAGTTTTTAAAACTGTTCTCAAATTGTTTGAGAAACCACGCCTTTGGTTTTAAGACTAAACAATCAACGACTTATGTCCAACATGCCTAACACGTTTTTTAAATTACTCAAAGGCTTTTCCATAAGAATTCTTTGTCTGAGTTAAATGCAAAAAAATTAGTGACGTTTAGAAAAGGTTTTTATTTTATATAATATTATATAGTTTGTTATATCATGATAACTATGGCCTTTGGTTTTAAGACTAAACAATCAATGACTTATGTCCAACATGCCTAACACGTTTTTTAAATTATTCAAAGACTTTTCCATAAGAATTCTTTGTCCGAGTTAAATGCAAAAAAGTTAGTGACGTTTAGAAAAGGTTTTTATTTTATATAATATTATATAGTTTATTATATCATGATAACTATGGCGAAATAAAATCAAATGAAAAAATAATAGTTCAATTGGGAACTTCGGTGATGTTTTTGGATTGTAGCTCTTTCTTCTTTTATTAATAGCACGAAATATTTAATAATTCGACCACATTTTAAGTCCCAACTTCCTACTATTTTAATGCCCCCATTTAGGTTACAAACCCACATCACTAGGCTCGGCAGTCACACAACCTTCACTGCATTATTTATCAAACTGTTTGCTTTAGTAAAGCTCCGATGTGGGAAAAAAGTTTGTCTAATAAATGAGTTAAACCAACTACGTCAACAACGTAATAAGAAATGACCAAAATATTTAGCAAAAAAAACCATAATCAGAGCAGCATGAGGCATCTCTCCCACTCTGTCCAGCACATCAACATCGAATACTAATAACAATTATAGGAGGCAACTTGAAAGTGTTAGGAGTCAGATAAATAACAATTATAACATAACAATTAAAGTGCTTATAGGCACTCATTACCCTTCCAAAATTGTAAGACTGGCGGGACTTGAACTCACAGCTTCATTTTTTGATTCCTAGTAATGTAGTAATGTTTAGAGGAGGTTAATAGTGTTGAAGTTATTATGCGATAATTTGATCTTCACATTTAATAATTTAAAATTTTTAATTATAAATGTATAATCGCATCACCACTATCGATCTCCCATTTAATATCATGAAGTTATTAGTCAATTTTTAATCCATATATATACTAGTGGATTTCATACTTTGGCTCTTTTGTTTTTTTCTTTTTCTTTCTTCATTGTTTTTAGTATTTTTGGAGCTTTGAAATTCTCAATTTACATGTTGCGCTAATTTAAATAATTACATGTCCATGGTTCAGTTCCTTTAAAATTAACAAAATTATAATAGATCTCTATCGTAAATATTATGTTTCACTAGAAATTTAAAATTAAATAAGCAATTTCTCGTATTGATTGATTCTCATAAGTAACTTGTTATGTTTTGTGAACTAATTTATGTAACATGTGTGCTTGGTCTATATGTTGGCCACATAAAAATAGTAATTGTAATACAGGGTGTACTCTCATTAAAAGAGTTACACCAGTAATGTATGTAGACATTTCTTACGAAGAAAAACAACGTCGTGATAACTAACATAATTAGTAAAATATCATGCGTTATTGCAATTATATTTTTTTACAAAATGCCACTTCTCAAATATTGTAGCTCCTCTCACAGCCACGATAAATTTTCAACTATAAATAAAGGGGCTACGTACTTTCAAATTTATTTAAATGTAGTTAAATAAATAGCCAAGGGAAGGAGAAGAGAAAAATAATTATCGCTCATGAAAGTAGTATAATTAATAAAATTTCACTTTTTATTATTATTTATATATAACCATTAAAAAAATCCCTATAATAACCATCAGTCCCGCTAGATGGATCCAAAAACTCATGTTTTTTTTTTTGGCTCTTTTTTCCTTAAAAAAAAAAAGAAGAAAAGATTATGATGCAATGGAGTTTGAGCTACAACCCGACATCACCGTCTGTTTAGAAATTATTGTTGCACAACAGACAATAGCAAGAAGGTGATGCGGGTTGTAGCCCGTGCTACTATGATCGTAATCTTCGTTGTTGCACTTCTGGGTAAACTAATATAAAGCGAAAATACATTTGATGGACAACCGATGTGGGAGAAAACAACTGCTTCCCACGACGTTGCAAAAGCCAATGATTTGGCAGAAACTCCTAATGCAACAACCACGGGAGATGTAACTACTTCTTCTGCTACCGCAGTTGCAGCTGATTCCACTGATTACGATCCTAATGTTGGCGCGGGAATTGTGGATAGTACAAATGTTAATTTAATCCAACAAGAAGCCGCTACTCATACGGCAGATGCCGCCGCCGAGAATTTTTCCAGTTCAGCTAATGCATTTTCGGGTTCTTCTCAAATTGCTGAGTATAAGGCTTCCATAAATAGTGAAAACATTAATGAAGTACTGAAAGATGTTGCATCAGGTAGCATAGCTGAAAATGAGATCAGTGCAGATGGTGCTCATGGATCTACAGACGACAGCTGTTCATGACTCTGTGGATGGTGCCGGTATGTACTCATGATATATGACTTGTGCTGAATTCATAAGTTGTTTGGTTTTGATTCGAAGATTTTAATTTCATCGACACTTGATAATTCATAATGGTCCAACATATTTGGGTCGTAGACCATTATAGAAGGTATTGCTTATTTGATTAGAGAATCCGCTGTCCTTGATTGCATCTACTTTGCACCCTAGTTTGATGTGTATCAGTGGTGCAAATGTTATGTGAGTGATTCCAGTATCAATGACTGTTCAATCTGTGGGGTAGTCTTTTCTTCTATTTTTAATGGTTTAGAAGGGTCTATTGACTTCTTTTCTTCTTCTTCTCCTCTGCTTTGAAACTTGAGTCCGCATATGGTTGCTTGTTTGTTTGCTACTGAACTTGTCTTCGCGCTTCCCGCTGGAAGCCTAATGATCAGTGCAGATGGTGCTCATGGTTTAGAAGGGTCTATTGACAATTTGCTGCTGAGGAGGTCGCGTCCAGTAAGGCTAGATGGCCTCTATCTCTGCTCCGTTTCACGGATACTGTGTGATATTTTGAGGAAGGTAAATGCAGCATATTTGTGCCTAAGTTTGAAAGTGTCGAGTGCTCCTTTGAGTGGTTTCTGTTGACCATTGATTCTGTTGTCTTGCATCCCTGTAAATTCATGAAATAGCGTTGCTTGTGTTTAAACAAGGTATGATCATTTTCCATACTCATGGTTTTCAGGCTATTTGAGAGAGGATTAGCTTATGTTGGAACAGACTATCTATCTTTCGCACTCTGGGACAAATATATTGAATACGAGTACATTTGCTTATAGATGATGCTGGTCATGATTAACTGTACATTTGTTTGTGGTTTATTGACTGTTATGATGCTTTTTTTAAATAGTTTCAAGGAGTTATTTGCAAGTCGACCTTTATCAGAGCTGCGAACTGCTGCCGAACCAGAAGCTGGTGGTCAAGGAAGTGAGGGAGAGGTTAATCCCAATGGTGTAAAACCGTCTTCTAAACCTTTAAATGTGAGCTTAAAAGATGCTGAGGAGTTGGAGAAGTATATTGCCATCAGAGAAAAGCCGTATAAGAAAGCTAAAGATTTCGATTCTAAGATCCTCTCAATGTTGCAGAGCTTGAAAATTGGCACAATTATCTTGATTTTATTGAAGGAGGGGATGACTTGACTAAGGTATTCAAGTCTATTTGGAAGCTGCCCTTATAATCCTCTCCGTAGATTTAGTTGGCCTTGTTATATATTAACTTACGGTTAAGCAATATGAGCCACACCATTTGCTTTATTGGTTAAACGTTGGATGAAGCATCTTTGGAAACGGGTTATTGAACTTGGAAAAGGATGGGCCTTCCATTTGCTTTCTATAAGGCTAAGCACTTCAAACTCTCATTTGTGAGTCCACGTTCTGGTTCATGATATGTTGCATGGTTAATTATATGTTTTAAAGTTCTAATGTTATGCATGCAGGTGTCTTCTTATCTTGACCCCAAGGGTCGTCTCAAATGGTAAAGACTTCCTTTCATTCAAGGGATGTCTTGGGTTCAAATTCTGTGAGAGTGAATGGATGTAAGGCGGAAAGGTTGAAGTGTTTGTCATATGGGAATCATACATTGACTTACCTGCTGCATGTCTTAGGTCGGGCCGCTGCACCCTAGGGGTTTTAGTCCAACTCAGCTGTTAGGCCAGGCAAGGGGATACTGGCGTACTCCATCTTCGGGTGGTGGTTAATCTAGTTTATGTCTTGTGGGTTGGTTGAGTGGGGACATTTCCAACAGTTCTCAAGAAAAAAAAAGGTGTGTTCTTATCTTCCTAACCATCCCTTATAATCATACATTGACTTACCTGGTGCATGTCTTGGGTCGGGGTTGGGTCGGGCCGTTGCATCCTAAGAGTTTTAGTTCAAACTCAGCTGTTAGGCCAGGTAAGAGGACGCTGGCGTACTCTATCTTCGGGTGGTGGTTAATCTAGTTTATGTCTTGTGGGTTGGTTGAGTTGGGGAGTTTCCAACGGTTCTAAAAAAAAAAAAAAAAGTGTTCTTATCTTCCTAACTATCCCTCTATGAGGGAAGGAGGCTCCCTCCAATTGTATTAGAGGGGCCTCTGTGTTCCACCAGCGGAGTATTTCTAATGTGTTGCTTCTTTAGTCCTTTTGTTCTTTGTCTTGTTTCGTCAATTAGCATCACAGTGAGTTAAGATTTACTAATCCAAATGTTACTTGTGCACTCCAAGTCGTCAAGCTATATGAAAGATGTCTAATTGCTTGTGAGTTAAGATTTACTAATCCAAAATGTTAGGATATAAATTGCCTTGAAAATTTGTGAGCTCGTAACTCTTTATTATTTAGTCCATTAACTTAATTCCTGTCCTATGAATAAGAGAAAAATTAGGTTGAGAAATAGCTCGAGAAGATGATGAACTACGAAGAATATTTGTCTCATAAACATGATATAGTAGATGAAGTCCATTCCAATTCAAAAGAGATTCTACGAAAGGGATGCTAATTTAGTACATAAGCTTCAGCTAGTGGTGCACTTCTAGTCCAGTCATGTGCCAAGCGTCTTAAAAAAATCTAGAAAGATAGGAAGTTGACACCCTAAATATTGAAATTTTTAAACGTCTCTCTATTAAAGTGGCTCTCACGAGCGTAGAAGGAGTGCTTCAAAACGTAACCTGGCCTTTTAGAGAATCTTCAAATGGTGCACAATCTTTTTATCCATGAAGGCAAAGCCATTTGACCCAAAAAAAAAAAAAAAAATCGAAGGCAAAGAGTATATTGACCCATGCTATTGCAGAATGGAGGTTCAAAGAATTTACCATACGTAATTAAATGTGATTTGATTTGATTTTAGATTCTATCTACAGCCAGGAGGTAATTTTTCAAATAGTAATGCTAGACGTCATCCTTTTTTTATCACTTAATTATCACTTCCTAATTGGCATATGTCAACTTGATAAATTTATTTTATGTCTCTCTTCTTTTATTAATTTTTCTCTCCCTTAATTAAGGTTTTCTATCTACTCTTTCTTTCTCTTTTGTTTAATCCTACTCACTTTTCTCTTTCTATCATTCATGGAATATTTTTTCAGATTTCTTTTCTTTTTCTAGACAAATTGATAATTGCCAAAATAGAAAAAAAATGTTAATATATTGTCAATTTTTGTTGACAAAAACAGCACACATTTGAGCATATGCAATGCTTATTCTATTTACAGCTATAAATGATTAAACCCCATATAATTTTAAACATAAATTGTATTAGATGTCACTAAATATATAGAGAATTAAGTTATCTAGCAACAAAAAATATACATAATTTCTTCATTGCATATTAGATATTCTTCTCATTTGACTTTGCATACTAATGTAAGCATCAATTTCAAATAAGTTACTCTTTTCAATTTTAATCGTGAAAATAATGGAATAAGGGAGAAATATATCCCTTACATATAAATGTACTAAATATGAAATTTTATTTATTAATTTTAGCTCCTTAAATACACAAAATGACTTATTTAGAAAAAAATCAATATATAATTTAGGATTTGAAACAAATATATATCTATACGCATGGGTACCCTACACAAGAAAACGAAATCCAAAATCCCTTCCAAAGCCCTAAACTCCATTACATAGAATATCTGCATCCATACAATCCCAAAAGAAAAAGAAAAAGAAAAAAAAAGGAAAAAGAAGGAAAAATAAAAGGGTAAATGGATCACATAGTAGTAGCTGAAGAGGCCATTATAATTAAAGATTGAGCCAAAAATTCAACGTAGTTAACAAAAATGTGAAAAATAAAAATCAGGAGTAAGTTAGTAATATTTGTTGTCAAAAACAAATATTAATAATAGTAATTAAATTAAAATTGAGAGCTTGGAAAGTAATATCCATGTTTGTCCATTTAATTCGTCGGGAAGAGTTGTTCTTCCATTTTCGACAACTATTTAATTCATCATGAAGAAGACAAGTAATCTGAAAAAATATGGAGTGAATGGTAGAAAGAGAAAAGTGAGTGGGAAACAAAAGAGAATATAGGAATCATTAATTAAGGGGGAGAGAAAAAAGAAAAGAAAAACAAAGAGAGATAAAAATTAATCCAGTCTATAGTCTCCTCTTCATGGAGTTCACTCTCAACGAAAATACCAATATAACTAAGCCCAAGAATGTAACAACTCAAGCTCAAAGGGAGAGTCAATCTCAAAAGACTAGTTTGTTAAGTAAAAGAACCCCTTGTATTTAAAAAATACCTCTTGTGAGGGTGAGATTCTTATGTGGGATCATTACATGACACTCATAATATGTAATAGGGAGAAATGCACTAGTAGTCCCCATTGTTTACTCAAAAGTCAGTTTAGTCCCTATTGTTTTAAAATATTCAAAAAGGTACCCAATGGTTGTAAATATGCTCATTGTAGTCCCTACTGTTAAAACTTTGGTTAGTTTTAATAGATATAAATAATATTTCAAGGGTAAATTTGAAAAATCACAAAAAACACAAAATCTCACTCAAAAACACCAAAAAATACATACTAATACACCTACAAACACACACTAACACACACACTCATAGAAAAATACCAAAAAATACATACTAATACACACTCATAAATACACACTAACATACACTTGGGACCGCGGGGTGGGGCTATTTCGCGCAGGGGGAGGATGGTGGTAGTTGGATGTGCTTGTGGTAGTGGGTTGGGGCTGTTTCGCTATGGTGGTTGGTGGTGCTTGTGGTGGTGGGTTGAGGGGTTGGAAGAGGAAGAAGAAGATAGGGATATTTTGGGTATTTTATTTTTAAGTAGGGGTATTTTAGTCATTTTATGAATTTATGTTAGATTTTTAACGGTAGGGACCACAACGAACATGTTTGCAAACATTGGGGACCTCTTTGAGCATTTTAAAATAATGGAGACTAAACTGACTTTTGAGAAAACAATGGGGACCATTGCTGCATTTCTCCCTATGTAATATTAGAAAATAACATGGAATTCAAGGATATATTAGGACCTATTAGTAAAATGCGACCACCACTTATATGCCAAAAGTGACATCATTAGTAAAAAAGAAAAAGGAAAAAAGCTAAGTTGCAGAAGGTTAGTCCCAATGAGTTGTCATTTGTTGGATAGTAAGTCATTGTAATTTATTGACTCTTTTATCATAAATATTGCCAAGATGTTAACCGACGTTAATCATTCATAAGTAATATGAGCCACACCATTTGCTTTATTGGTTAGACGTTGGATGAAGCATCTTTGGAAGCGGGTTATTGAACTTGGAAAAGCATGGGCCTTCCATTTGCTTTCTATAAGGCTAAGTACTTCAAACTCTCATATGCGAGTCCACGTTCTGGTTCATGATATGTTGCATGGTTAATTATATGTTTTAAAGTTCTAATGTTATGCATGCAGGTGTGTTCCTATCTTGACCCCAAGGGTCGTCCCATATGGTAAAGACTCCCTTTCATTCAAGGGAGGTATTGGGTTCAAATCCTGTGAGAGTGAATGAATGTAAGACGAAAAGGCTGAAGTGTTTGTCATAGGGTAATCATACATTAACTTACCTGGTGCATGTCTTGGGTCGGGCCGCTGCACCCTAGGGGTTTTAGTCCAACTCAGCTATTAGGCCAGGCAAGGGGACACTGGCGTACTCCATCTTCGGGTGGTGGTTATTCTAATTTATGTCTTGTGGGTTGGTTGAGTGGTGACGTTTTCAATGGTTTTCAAGAAAAACAAAGGTGTGTTCTTATCTTCCTAACCATCCCTCATAATCATACCTTGACTTACCTGGTGCATGTCTTGGGTCAGGGTTGGGTCGGGCCGCTGCACCCTAGGAGTTTTAGTTCAAACTCAGCTGTTAGGCTAGGTAAGAGGACGCTGGCGTACTCCATCTTCGGGTGGTGGTTAATCTAGTTTATGTCTTGTGGCTTAGTTAAGTGGGGGCGTTTCCAATGGTTCTCAAAAAAAAAAAAAGGTGTTCTTATCTTCCTAACCATCCCTCTATGAGGGGAGGAGGCTCCCTCCAATTGTATTAGAGGGGCCTCTGTGTTCCACCAGCGGAATATTTCTAATGTGTTGCTTCTTTAGTCCTTTTGTTCTTTGTCTTGTTTCGTCAATTAGCATCACAGTGAGTTAAGATTTACTAATCCAAATGTTACTTGTGCACTTCTGGTCGTCAAGCTATATGAAAGATGTCTAATTGCTTGTGAGTTAAGATTTACTAATCCAAAATGTTAGGATATAAATTGCCTTGAAAATTTGTGAGCTTGTAACTCTTTATTATCTAGTCCATTAACTTAATTCATGTCCTATGAATAAGAGAAAAATTAGGTTGAGAAATAGCTCGAAAAGATAATGAACTACGAAGAATATTTGTCTCATAAACATGATGTAGTAGATGAAGTCCACTCCAATTCCATAGAGATTCTACAAAAGAGATGCTAATTTAGTACATAAGCATCAGCTAGTGGTGCACTTCTAGTCCAGTCATATGCTAAGCGTCTTAAAAAAATCTAGAAAGATAGGAGGTTGACACCCTAAATATTAAAATTTTTAAACGTCTCTCTATTAATGTGGCCCTCACGAGCCTAGAAGGAGTGCTTCAAAACGTAACATGGCCTTCTAGAGAATCTTCAAATGGTGCACAATCTTTTTATCCATGAAGGCAAAGCAATTTGACCCAAAAAAAAAAAAAACGAAGGCAAAGAGTATATTGACCCATGCTATTGTAGAATGAAGGTTCAAAGAATTTACCATACGCAATTAAATGTGATTTGATTTGATTTTAGACTCTATCTACAGCCAGGAGGTAATTTTTCAAATAGTAATGCTAGACATCACCCTTTTTTTACCACCTAATTATCACCTCCTAATTGACATGTGTCAACTTGATAAATTTATTTTATGTCTCTCTTCTTTTATTAATTTTTCTCTCCCTCAATTAAGGTTTTCTATCTTCTCTCTCTTTCTCTTTTGTTTAATCCTACTCACTTTTCTCGTTCTACCATTCATGGCATATTTTATCAAATTTCTTTTCTTTTTCTAGACAAATTGATAATTGCCGAAAATAGAAAAAAAATGTTGTATATTGTCAATTTTCGTTGACAAAAACAGTACACATTTGAGCATATGCAATGCTTATTCTATTTACAGCTATAAATGATTAAACCCTATATAATTTTAAACATAAATTGTATTAGATGTCACTAAATATATAGAGAATTAAGCTATCTAGCAAAAAAATATATACATAATTTCTGAATTGCATATTAGATGTTCTCCTCATTTGACTTTGCATACTAATGTAAGCATCAATTTCAAATAAGTTACTCTTTTCAATTTTAATCGTGAAAATAATGGAATAAGGGAGAAATATATCCCTTACATATAATTGTACTAAATATGAAATTTTATTTATTAATTTTAGCTCCTTAAATACACAAAATGACTTATTTAGAAAAAAATCAATATATAATTTAGGATTTGAAACAAATATTTATCTATACGCGTGGGTACCCAACACAAGAAAATGAAATCCGAAATCCGAAATCCCTTCCAAAGCCCTAAACTCCATTACATAGAATATCTGCATCCATACAATCCCAAAAGAAAAAGAAAAAGAAAAAAAAAGGAAAAAGAAGGGTAAATGGATCACATAGTAGTAGCTGAAGAGGCAATTATAATTAAAGATTGAGCCAAAAATTCAACGAAGTTAACAAAAATGTGAAAAATAAAAATCAGGAGTAAGTTAGTAATATTTGTTGTCAAAAACAAATATTAATAATAGTAATTAAATTAAAATTGAGAGCTTGGAAAGTAATATCCATGTTTGTCCATTTAATTCGTCAGGAAGAGTTGTTCTTCCATTTTTGACAACTATTTAATTCATCATGAAGAAGACAAGTAATCTGAAAAAATATGGAGTGAATGGTAGAAAGAGAAAAGTGAGTGGGAAACAAAAGAGAAGATAGGAATCGTTAATTAAGGGAGAGAGAAAAAAGAAAAGAAAAACAAAGAGAGATAAAAATTAATCCGGCCTATAGTCTCCCTTTCATGGAGTCCACTCTCAGCGAAAACACCAATATAACTAAGCCCAAGAATGTAACAACTCAAGCTCAAAGGGAGAGTCAATCTCAAAAGACTAGTTTGTTAGATAGGAGAACCCATTGTGTTTAAAAAGTACCCTTTGTGAGGGTGAGATTCTTATGTGAGATCATTACATGACACTCATAATATGTAATAGGGAGAAATGCACTAGTAGTCCCCATTGTTTACTCAAAAGTCAGTTTAGTCCCCACTATTTTAAAATGTTCAAAAAGGTCCCCAATGTTTGTAAACATGCTCATTGTAGTCTCTACCGTTAAAACTTTGGTTAGTTTTAACAAATATAAATAATATTTTAAGGGTAAATTTGAAAAATCACAAAAAATACAAAATCTCACTCAAAAACACCAAAAAACACACACTAATACACACACACTAATACACCAAAAAACACACACTCATAGAAAAACACCAAAAAGCACACACTAATACACACTCACAAATACACACTAACACACACTTGGGACCGCGGGGGTGGGGCTGTTTCGCGCGGGGGGAGGGTGGTGGTGGTTGGTTGTGCTTGTGGTAGTGGGTTGGGGCTATTTCGCTTTGGTAGTTGGTAGTGCTTGTGGTGGTGGGTTGAGGGGTTGGAAGAGGAAGAAGAAGATAGGGATATTTTGGATATTTTATTTTTAAGTAGGGATAGTTTAGTCATTTTATGAATTTATGTTAGATTTTTAATGGTAGGGACCACAACGAACATGTTTGCAAATATTAGGGACCTCTTTGAGTATTTTAAAACAATAGGGACTAAACTAACTTTTGAGTAAACAATGGGGACCATTGCTGCATTTCTCCCTATGTAATATTAGAAAATAACATGGAATTCAAGGAAATATTAGTACCTATTAGTAAAATGCGACCACCTCTTATATGCCAAAAATGACATCATTAATAAAAAAGAAAAAGGAAAAAAGCTAAGTTGCAGAAGGTTAGTCCCAATGATTTGTCATTTGTTGGATAATAAGTCATTGTAATTAATTGACTCTTTTATCATAAATATTGCCAAGATGTTAACCGACGTTAATCATTAATAACCCCCTATTTGGATTGCATGAATGAAGGAAAGTAAAGTAAGATGGAGAAAGAAAATAAAGGAAATGGATGACATTGATGTTGGGATTGTAAAAATTAAATAAAAGAAATGAAATATGACACCAAAGCCAAAAAAGAATCCTGCAAACATGTAAACTTTTAGACGAAATAATAATTTAATAGAAGAAAACATAATAGAAAGGAAAGATGCGGAGTATTTGAGTTCAACATAGCAAAGAATCACAAGTTGGTTCTTTCACTGAAGTTACTTTGATCATGGTTCTCAAAACAGTAGAAACGACATAAATCGTCCAACCAATACTCTACATTATGAGGTTTAACAAAACAAAGAATCACATTGTTAACGTATGTATATATCGCATTCACATTGTGTATCTCAAGTTGTTTTACCATAGTTAGTCTCTTACCATAGTTAGCATAGCTTGGAGCTCAAGTAGCCTTACATCTATATAAGGTCCTATGTACATTGTAATTCATGTAACACTTTATCTATAATAAAATCTTTCAGTCTTTCTCTTATTCATGGAATCTCTATTCTATTTTGACATGGTATCAGAGCTACCATCCTGGTAGCTTATGCCACTGTCATTGTTTTATCTCTATCCTTATATCGTAATAAAACATCAGAAACTGGTCTATTCTGGAATTTTTTTAATTTTTTTATTTTATCTCCTTGGTCCACACACCACACCTTCTCGTAGTACTCGTCGAGACGATTCCGACGATGCCAAGATCGTTAATAAACTTCTCCGGACGCGCCTGTAATCACCGATCAAAGTTTCTGCACTGTTTGACCTATTCAGCAATTTTCAGTCAACCAAACAAGGCCTTTCTGACATCATCCAGCAACAGTGTTGAGATCAGCCCTAGCCATCTCATCATCCAGCCATTGCCACATCAGCATCCAATCAGCGCCACATCACCATATACGTCAGTATCCAGTCAACACCACATTAGCTCTTGCCACGTCATCACAACCCAAAAAAAAAAAGGGCAAACCTTTCCCAAGGTTTTTCGACGTCCTGAGTCCATTTTTGGCATCCATTTCTTCAACTTCTCACTCTAAATATCAGTTTTGGCTCTACAATGGAGCGTGTGGATATCTTAATGAATAATCCAAAATCTCACTTATCCTTTCAACATGAGTGTAAGTATTGTCATCTCTCTGGTCACTCCCTCTTGCACTGTCCTACTCGAACGTGCTCCTTTTGCAAAAAAATTCATCCTGGCCATTGCCTACATGAGTGCTCTTAGAATCCCAATAGAAATTCTCAAGGACATCGACCAAATGATGGTTCCTTCAAGGCTCAGAGTACATCAGGCACCTCCCTTGATCCCTCTTCCTCATCTTTATCAGTTGCAAGCCTCCGACACCTCCTTAAATAGGTTTTATCCCAGTTTAGTCAGTCTTCTTCTATTGCTCTCTCTACCACACTCGGTAAGTCTTCCTGGTTCTTCGATACTGCTTGCTCTAACCATATGACTTCTGATTCTTCTTGTTTAACTAATAAAGTCATCAATTCTTCTGCACCTTCTATCTATACCGCTAACGGTACATCCATGCCCGTAAGTCATATCGGTTCTGTGTCTACATCTCATGCTTCATTTCCAGATACTTATCTTGTTCCTAAACTCACCCTTAACCTTATCTCTGTCGGTCAATTATGTGAACTTGGTCTCACAGTCACTTTCTTTGCTTCTGGTTGTCATGTGCAGGACCCTCAGATAGGACAGACTCTTGGGATAGGCCGCAAGATTGGATGACTCTTTGAGCTTGTTAGCCTGCACCTTTATGCTCACTTAAGTACTGCTACATCAGTCACCACCTCATCAAATTATCCCTCTCTTCACTTATGGCATTCTAGATTAGGTCATACCTTTTTAGGAAAATTACAATCCTTATTATCTAGTGGTGCATTAGTAAAACTTTATATGCACCCTTTTGATTGCCTATTATGTCATATTGGGAAATAACCTGCTCTACCTTTCAATCAAAATGACTCTTCATCTACTGCATGTTTTGATTTGGTACACTATGATATATGGGGTCCTTCTTCTACATCCACCATGGGAGGTTCTCGGTACTTTGTAATATTTGTTGATGACTTTTCAAGATTTACTTGGATATACCTTATGCATAGTAGGTCTGAATTGTCTCGCATTTATTCTGAATTTGTTGCCATGTTTTTTACTCATTTCAAACAACGAATTAAGATTCTCCGTACAGATAATGCCATGGAGTATAAAGAGTCAACATTTCTTTCCCTTCTCCGTCAACATGGAACTATTTCACACCGCTCTTGCCCTCACATATCTCAACAAAATGGGCGTGCAGAACCAAAACATTGCCATATTCTTGACATCACTCGCACATTTCTTATCTCTGCTTCATGTCCTTAGAGCTTTTAGGGAGAGGCTGCGCTTACTGCTATTTACATTATAAATCATTTGCCTTCTCTCATTCTCAATAATTGCACTCCTCATGAACGTCTTTACGGTTATCCACCCTATTATGGTCACCTTCGTGTTTTCGGTTGTGCATGTTTTGTCTCACTTCCTCCCCAGGAACGTACCAAACCGGAACCTCGAGCTCGTTTATGTTGTTTCTTAGGGTATGGTATTGAACACAAGGGGTATCGGTGTTGGGATCCATTATCAAAACGTCTTTATGTTTCTCGTCATGTGATTTTTTGGGAGAATAAGATGTTTTCCTCTCTCTCACCATTCTCTCTTCCTCATGATGTCTCTACCCTATATTTCACAGATTCTTCCATTTCCATATTTCTTTATGATGACAGTGACACAGGTACGTCTATGGGTCCTGATTCGACGCCTGTCGCGGCCCTTCCTGAAGAGACTGTCCCACCTGATGAGTCTGTCCCTGATGACGAGACTTCTTCTACTGCTTCACCCTCTATCTCTACTGAGTCGCCTCTCCGTCGATCTACCAAAGTAAGATCAATTCCTTCTCATCTTCTTGATTATCACTACTTTTCCACTATTCTTTCACTCTATGAGCCTCAATCTTATTGTGAGGCCAGTTCTGACCCTTTATGGCAACAAGCTATAATAGATGAATTACAGGCCTTGGAAGCCAAGTATACCTGGGATTTGGTCGATCTTCCTCCAGGGAAGAATGCTATGGGATGCAAATGGGTATACAAGATCAAGACTCGATCTGATGGCTCAATAGAGTGATACAAGGCTCGTTTGGTGGCAAAAGATTTTACTCAATAGTATGGTATTTATTATGAGGAAACATTTGCCCCTATTGCTCATCTCACTTCTGTTCGCATACTTATTACAGTTGTTGCAGTCAGACAGTGGAAGTTATTTTAGATGGACGTTAAAAATGTCTTCCTTAATGGTGATCTTATATAGGAAGTATTTATGAAGCCTCCTCTAGGCTACCATCATCTACCTCACAAGGTGTGTCGACTTTGTTGTGCTCTTTATGGTCTCAAGCAAGCTCTACGTGCTTGGTTTTCTAAATTCAGTTCGATTATTGCTGATTTCAGCTTCACTCCGAGTAATCATGATTCTGCACTATTTATTCAGTATTCTGATTATGGTATTCTTCTCTTGCTCTTATATGTGGATGATATGATTATCACTGGGGATGACTTGGCGGGTATTTCTGATCTCAAGCAGTTTCTCAGCCACCACTTTGAGATGAAAGATCTTGGTCATCTGAGATACTTTCTAGGTATTGAAGTCTCCTCTGATTCAGCTGGCTACTATCTTTCTCAAGCCAAGTATTCTTATGATCTTCTGGCTCGTGTTGGCCTTACTGACAGCAAGAATGCATCTACCCCTCTTGATGCTAATGTCCGCCTTACCCTATTGGATGGGACACCACTTTCAGATGCATCTTTGTATCGCTAGCTAGTTGGCAGTCTTATCTATATCACTGTGACTCATCCTGACATTGTCTATGTTGTTGACCTAGTCAGCTAGTTCATGTCTGCTCCTCGTACCACACACTATGCTGAAGTTCTCTGGATACTTCGTTATATTAAGGGCACCTTATTGCATGGACTCTTCTTTTCTACCATCTCATCATTAACTTTGCATAGCTACTCAGATGCAAATTGGGCTGGTGATCTTACTGATTGGCATTTTGTGACTGGATGCTGTTTCTTCCTTGGTGATTCTCTTCTTTGTTGGCGCAGCAAGAAACAGACCGTTGTTGTTCGCTCGAGTATTGAAACTAAGTATCGTGCACTTGCTAATGCTACTCAAGAGGTCATCTGACTTCATTGGCTCCTCGCTGACATGGGTGTCTCTCCGCCTCTTGGCACCACTCTGCATTGCGATAATCATAGTGCCATTCAAATTGCTCACAATGATGTCTTTCATGAGCGCACTCTTCATATTGAGTGTGACTGCCACTTCATTCACCAACATGTGGTTAATGGTACTACAAAACTTCGGTTCACTCCTTCCGCTAATCAGCTTGCGAATCTCTTCACCAAGGCTCACCCACGAGGGCGTCTCCAAGAATTAATTTCCAAACTCAAGCTCGTGTCCTTCACACCACATTGAGTTTGAGATGGGGTGTTAACGTATGTATATATCACATTCACATTATGTATCTCTAGTTGCTTTACCATAGTTAGTCTCTTACCATAGTTAGCATCAGGGGCGGATCTAGGAATTTAATATTGGGGGGTTAAAATATTTTTTTAATGATACTATATAGAATTTTTTAAAAATTAGGGGGGTTAAAAATTTTTTTTTAACGATACTACATAAATATTTTTTAAAAAATTTAAACGGCCCCCCTCTCACACTACATAGATCCACCCCTGGTTAGCATAACTTGGAGCCCAAGTAGCCTTACATCTATATAAGGTCTTATGTACATTATAATTCATATAACACTTTCTCTGTAATAAAATCTTTCAGTCTTTTTCTCATTCATAGAATCTCTATTCTATTTCAACACACATCACACTCATGAACATGATTAGCAAACAAAGCATCAGACTGCGAATAGCTATAAATCTTCTCACTGGTCTTCTGGAAAAATGCAAGTTGTGTTCCTTGCTTATCACCCTGGAAGCTTTGATGCACGATTCCCTATACGTATTTTGGATGATTCGGAAAATATCCTTGAACAATACTCCCTTTTCATTATGTGAAGAAGCATTGAACATGGAGACAGAGGGAGCCGGGAGGAGCAACGACAGGAAAAGATACCTTTAGCCCTCGGCACAGACCACAAAATATGGAGAAAAATGGAGGAAGAAGAGGCAACTATATGGAGCTTAATTCGCACCTTGATCTAAACCATGATGTTCTCTTTCAGTAACTTCAATAAGCCTTTGCAAGCCAGCCTTTTTGCAGTTCTCTTGTCTGATGAAGAGCCTGAGTTTTGGTAAATAATACCATTTGTTTCGACCTCCATTGTTACAGAAGCCACACCTTTGTTGAGAGTCACATGTTTCTTCATGATATAATGTTCTTTTTTACATAACTCAGACAATTCTCTAGCCGGATGGAGCTTCAGTGACTCGGGTATAATCAAGGGCTCAAGTAGAGGCCTTATACTTTGAAAGACACGCTCCTTATTGTAGTCTGAATCGACAAAGATCGCTCCACATAAAGATTCTATAATATCTCCAAGCACCTGTACCATATCAGTAGTAGGATAAAACTAATGTCCCAGATATTTGTATACACTAGTATCATTCCAATGAAAATCAGGCGACAACTTTTCATCAGAGAAGAAGAAAATGTTCGAATATACGCAATGACATGATGTTTCACGCTACCAATTAACAGCAATGATGTCTTGAATGATAAGCACCGGAAATAATCAATTGACTATTAGATGCAACATCCAACCATGTTTATACAACATATAAACTTAAAAACAAGTATTATATCCGTATTGCAAGTAATTGCTCTTTCTACATGATTTGAAGATAAAAAACAAGAGAGAATCTAGTGATCCAAGTATTGCCAATTGCTTCCCTAATAAAATCTTTTTGCAATTAATTTTGGCTATGTTCCTGTAGTAACATGCCAATTTTCTTAATTTCAACTATGGCTGTTATAGCTCAGTACAAAACATGCAAGAAACATAATGAAAATACCTTAGGGAAAGTTGTCTCAGACTCCCATCCAGAAGTTGAGCCCAACAATAAGCGGTCAAAGTCTTCAACAGTGGTGGCTATTTGCCTTTGGAGCTCTAGTGAAGCATGAAGAATGTGTTTGTGCAAACCAGCCTTTACCGCAGACAGAGCATAGCAGTCATTATTCACAGAAGCTAACCTTAGATCAGTCAATAATCCAGGAGACAAACCAGGATATTTGTTGTAGAAATGCACTGTGATTAGATAGTCCAGTACCGCATCTCCAAGAAATTCAAGGCGCTATACAATAGGAAAGGATGTCAGGAAAGAGAACGTGGGTAAAAGGTAAACTAAACGGCAAGAGAAAAAGTACATGAGCACATTGTAACTGAAAATGGGGAAGCAATATACGAACTGTTTCCATGAACATGACATCTATGTTAGTGTCCTAATTCCAGGAAGAGTTTCAATTTCAAATGCTATATGAAGAATAGTAAAAAATGAGTCATCGTGCCTCACTCCCCAACCCAACTATTATACACAAAATAGGGGAAAAAATTAATTATGCAACACGGATAACGTTCTGGTACATATTACCTGGTAGCATCTTGGAATTTCAAGCAGCATGTATGAACCATGAGTCAAAGCTTCTAAGAGGAAAGAGGCATCACGGAATGAGTAGTTAAGCAAAGACTGTAGAGATGTTATGTTCACATGCATTTCAGGATGGACTGCAAGGTGCCTCACATAAGGAGCATTGACAAAGTCAACGTTTACACCAAGCCACTGCATAAATGAGATTGCTGCCATCTCGCCACCTCTAATCAGGAATGCACCAATCAATGCCTCAACTACATCAGCTACTGTCTTGCTCTTGATTTGCCTTATTCTTCTACTATAGACTTTGTTTGTAGGTGACAACTCCTCTTCTTCAAATGCATAAAATAGAGAATTGTCACCAGGGATGATCCATGTTTTAAGATCGAGTGGTTCATTACAAATAAAGCCCTGCAATTCAAAAACAAGCCAGCAAAAGAAATAAATTTATGTTCACCATACAGATGATCCTATGTTCCTGATAACAAGAAGAAGAAACAAGTTTTATTCCATTTGAGGTACATGATGAGAAATTTCAGAAAAGCAAAATGATGCAAATTTATTCATTCTCTGTTGTTACTTTATTACTGACGACATTTCAATATTCACAAATAAGAACAATGGGGTATTAGCTATTCCTTATTCTTCTCTTACAAATGACACAATTAAGAATAAATTAACTATCATAAAAAGGTAATAATTATCAGAATTTTGCGGTTACATCCTAGCTTGCATAGTGCAGTATTACAAACAGTTTTCTCTCTTTTCGTACTAAGAAGACCCTCGTGATGATTTTGGTACGTTGTGAATAGCTGTTGACTAGTAACATATTTGAGAAATGAATCCCCAAGCGTTTCCAGTGATTCCAGGTGAAGATTCTCTTGGCATTTTCTTGTCGTGATAGCTTCCAACACCTGATGTTTACAACAAAGTCATAATCATAATTCAGAAAAACTATTCAACATCACAAATTGAAACAAATATTCAATTATATACTTTTTTGCTTTGCTGACATATATTAGCGCTAGTAGAGTAAATCCATTACACCACATGTAACAAAGATAAATTCTCTGATCAACTGAACAAGCTAGTGACGCATGCAATTTGATTGGGCCACATTGAGCCATTAGATGGCATATTGATGCTCAAGGGCTTCACTGACATGGCACATAGTGGGCAAAAGAATACAAAACTTTCATTTTTTATTTTTTTATTTTTTTTTTGGGTAGGAGGGGGGAATGCTTGATCATGATATCACCAGCAGTCTCAAGTCAAGGGAGAAAACGAAAAAAATGCAAAGCTATCATCTGAACTGAAAAACTGAAAAACTGAAAAAATGATAAAACTGAAAAAATGCATGAAGATTGTAAAGAACATACCTTGATGGTTGGGATAATAACGTTTTTTGAGCAGTGATCCAAATGCATCTTCTTTAGGTTGACAGCTAGAAGCAACGACTCAACCCGATGCATGATTGTCGGAGCACACGAGAAAGAATAGACTCTAGCCAAAGATATAGGTGACATCATGATGAGACATAGTTCAGGTGGCAACTCAACTGAGGCATTACTTGGCTCTACATTGTATAACAGCAAATTAGTCCAAAATAAAAAGGTGAGTTAAAAGTGTACAGAATAATGTAAATCAGTATGATCTTCTTCTACCTATACCATGAGAAAAGGATGATCAAGAGAGATAATGAAGAGTTTATTACACAGAAGACAGTAGTAATGAAACCTTGAGTTCCAAAGATAAAATTCATTTGACGAAGAAAAAGTAACATTGATAAGAAAAATGGATGCATTTTACTGTTTCTCATCTTATTATATTGCTAAAAGAAATGTATCTTTTTCAAGATGGTTAGATAATTAGGCAAATTTCAATACATTCCCAAATATTATACGAATACTAAAACAATTTTTGTCATTTCCCAAGATTTAAGTAACATTGAATGGTTAAACAACCAACGAACCTTTTGTTTTCTGCTTTCTATATTTGAGAAGATAATTTTCCACCCTTGGGACATGTCTACCATGTAGAAGTGATTGTACTTCATACTGCAAGTGGATGTCATGCCTGTACATCGAAGTATGTAAGACCTTTGAAATGATATTTATAACATATTATCACAAACTGGAAACATAACACAACGTTAGGGGAGGTAAATCAAAAACTATTACAACATTTTCTCGTAATACTTTTGGTAAGTAATAACTTCTCCGTCTTGCAGCTTTAAATTGGACTTCCCATCCAAACCATCTAAAGTACCAACAACGTGATACACATGACCATTGTGAGGTGTGCATACCAAAGAATTCTCCAACACGCAACTGCACACCAAGCCACTCTTCATATACACATGCTGACCACAATCACTGGCACAGAAACATGGCAGATGTCTACCGCTGATATTTTTTGATGGAAGTAGCATGGAACGTACACAGTTCCAATCAATTAATTGATTCTTATTTGAGTCTGCAGCTGCAGCTGGGTAAAGAAGATAGTCGAAGGCAAGAAAATCATTCTTTCTGTCAAACGCACCTAGAGCTTCATTCAGCTTATTCAAACTGTAATCTAGAAAAATCCTAAGCAGAGTCACTTGAAACCTTCGACACATCAAAACCTGCCAAACAAATTTGACGATGACAAGAAATTCATGTCCTAATTCCTTGTATTTCATGTTCGGTTAACAAATGTACTTAGACATAAAAATGTTAGTATACCTGTTCAGAAGTAAGTCGAATTGCTCCAACATATCTCATACATATTTTCGAGCTAATGCTATCATCAACATGGTCCAAAGCTATCGATTCGTCATGAAAATCAAACCTAGACCTTACAGCAAGCAGAACATCACGAAGCTCAGCATTGTAGTAAAAGTTGTTCTGCAGCTCGACTAAGTAGCAGTAGTACAATGTTTCAGATTCATTATTGTAATTGTTCATTATTGTACTCAAAGCCTGTGGATCACAACATAATTATACAGAAATTGATATGTGAAAATATTGTTTAAAGCAATGAAATTGTGTTCTTCCGATAATTGATAAAGAAAGAAATGGGCGAACTTAAATTACCCAATTCTTGGACATTAGCTTCTTCCTCAACAATATATGGCACAAGATTATCTGTCAAGGCACCATCCAGGTGAAGTTTCTAGCACGCTTCTAAACACGCAAGTTGATTCAGTATTTTGATATTTCCTTCAACTTTTACAGTTGGGATTGGACAGCTTTTAGGAAGATGTAGAATGCAAGTTTTGGACTCCTTATCTATAACAAACTTAGGATAGGGTTTGAAGTACCTGAAAAATCAGAAGACCGGAATAGGGAATTACTTTTTAAGTTACAAAAATTCAAAAATATGGAAACTGAAAGCACATTATATCGTTCATAAGAATAAAAGATTCTATGGACAAACCCATCAGAAGGTAGCCTTGAGCAGTAGAAGTGAAGCAATGCCATACTAGAAGACAAAGTGACAATTGCTCTAGTAGCTTCAACTTGATAACAGACCTCATCTTTCAAATCCAGAGGGGCACAAGGAACAGAACCATGATCCAAGGACTCCTTCCGCATAATGTCTCCACTGGCTAGATAGTTCTCCACTTGTGTGAGGGTTGAACTATCATTCCTACGATTTCAGTAAGCAAATTAGCAAAGAATGGCATGAAAAAGAAATGATCACTACCGTCTACCAGAACCACTGAAACCTACAACATCATAAAATGTTCTAAATAAACACCATAAAAAACATATAAAGCATTAGAATTTTACCGAACGAAAATTAAACAGTGACTCCAGAATTTCCTATAACAGTAGGGCATAAACAAAACAACAGCAAATAGAATTCCAGAAACATGATAAACTACATGTTTAGTTAAACCCCACGGTCCTAAATTGTATGCTTTGGTGTTATCTGGTAGAACACTCGAACATAAGGTGGGAGGTGAAAACACACATTGAGAAGGATAAGCAGTTTCCTTTTACACTATGAATTAATAAAATATGAGAAAGTATTTATGGCATATGTTTATGCCAAACCCAAAATCACTTTGGAACAAATAAGAAAAGGTAGTTAAGTAAGTTTCATACTAAATGTTAGCACTAAAAAGGCCTCCATGCACAACAAGAAACTATACATTTTTATCATCATGATGAAATCTGAGTTGTGCTTACGAGCACGGCCACGGGAGTGAATAAAACTAGAAATGGTTGCCGAGGGATCAAATCTAATTACAAGATTGCAACTCTGGACATCCAAGCCCTCTTCAAGAATGGAAGTTGCAACTATGATGTTCACCTACAACATGACATGTTCACATGCAAGAATCTTAGCAATAGATATTCTCTTTCATAAATAATAATTTTATGCTATACTATTAGTAAGGCACCCACTGTGCCTCTCTGGAATTCTTCAACAATTTTGTGTTGTTCTTGTCTGCTCTGTGACAGGAGCCCAGATTGATGTCCTGCCATGTATTCGGTCTTCCATCCACTCAATTCCAGGTGCACCTCATTTAATAGAGATCGAAGGACAATAGCTGTTATAATCCTCTCAACAAAATTATACACCTCATATCCTTCAGGTCCCTGTGCAAAATATTGTAACATGTTAAGAATCTCATCATATTATCAAGCCAACGAAAAATATGGATAGTGACATATTCATGTTCGATCTCAACATATTGAAGTTTAGACACTGTTGTGGTTCTGATAGATAAACCTCATCTATCTTCCATATAATTTTTTTGCTCCACCTCTCCTTTTCTTCATTAGTTGGCAGCATAATTATACACACAAGTCCAAGATATGATTTTATTTCACTAGAATATTCATCACAGACTCGAGTCCACAATCTGCTCGCTAGCGATATGCTTAAATAGAATTCAACGGTACTATCATAAAGGATGTTTAACTGGGTAGAGAAACACATAAAAAGAGTTGAATGAAGATTCTCAAATGACATCTAACAACAGGAACTAGGTTGTGAATGGTTGACCTTCAAGGTTGTGAATCTTTGAAAGTTATGCTATGGTGATTGGCTCTTGAATTTAGTTTTTTTAGATAGTCATTATTTTGAGGATTATGTAGATGGAAACTTACTCTATCTAGAGTTTTGATTATGAATTTGTTGTTTATTTGCAACAAGTATAAATGTTTAAAGCCTTGCGTTGTGTTGAAATATTATATTACTTTAATTTCATAATTCTAGGCTTGTTGTAAGGAGCAATTTGTTCCATGAATTTAGGCTTATAGTAAGGAGCAATTTGCTCCATAAATTAGGGAATGTTGTCTACTCCTTTTAGGTCTATATAAACCACAATGTAGAAACACAAATTGTATCATCAATGAATTACATTGTTTCACATTACTTTCTTCTTGGTATCTAGAGCCAACAATATACACACACCAAAAAAAAAAAAAAAAAAAAAAAAAATATATATATATATATATATATATATATATATATATATATATATATATGTTCATTTTTTTCCCTCTACAGCCATCCAAACTCAGATTTCTTACCACAATGACCAAAATCCACTTTATATTCTCTTTTTTGTCTGATTCTTTCATGATTTTTTGTCGGTTTAAGCCCTTTTCTTCTCTGATATGGTGAGAAATAGCCATTTTACTCCTTAGTTGCCTATTGTAAAGGTTGCCAAGTGTCCGGCTGCTTCCATCATCGTCGTTTATTAATGGCACCTACTGATAAGATAGAAAATCAGTCTACCACTGTGACTCGTATAGATCTCTCTCGGAAACCTAATGCCCCTACACAACAAGTCACTAGTGTATTACTGAATGGGAAAAATTTTTATGCTTGGTCCTGTTCGTTCCTTCTTTATCTTGGTGGAAAACGGAAAATTGGATGGATTTTAGGCAAGCAAAAAAAGCCGAAAGAAATTGATTCTGATTATGCTCACTGGGATGCAGACAATTGTATTATTTTGGGTTGGATGTTCAATTCCATGGAGACTCAGATTTATAATATGTTTATGTATCATGAGACAGTTAATGATCTATAGACTGCCTTGACAAAGATGTATGCCCGTGCACGTCATGATTCTCGAATCTTCGAGCTTTACCGGAAAATTTCTCATGCTTCTCAGGCTACTTTAGGACTATCTGTTACGGATTATTTTGGGTACCTCCAAACTAGATGGGAAGAGCTAGCCCAATATGAACCTTTGAGTGACTTCCCGAATGATGCTGAGGTTGAGTCTAAACGTCTTGATCATCGTCGGACTTATCAGTTCTTGATGGGTTTAAAACCTGAATTCGAGAATCTTCGAACACATATTTTAAATACATCTCATTTTCCATCTATATATGAGGCATTTTCAACTGTGGATGGTGATGAACGAAGACGTCTACTTCTTGCACCCACCCACTCATTCTATTTCGAACCAGATGGTATTTGCTGCTCCTTCCGATTTTTGGCAAACCAGTACCCGTCCTTATTGCCAACATTGTTGGAAGATTGGTCAACTCATTGACCGTTGTTTTATTCTACATCCTGAATTGAAGCAACAATACTCTAACAACTGTGGTGGTGGACAAAAGAAAGGAGCTCTTCGTATTGGGGTTGTAGCCGAATCAGCACCCCCTTCAGCCTCAACAGAATTAGTCTTGGCCCAATCGGATTATAGTCAGCTTCAAGCTCAGATTGCTCAACTTCAACTCCACCTGGGCCTCACTTCACCATCTGGCCCCACGGCTACCTTTGCTACATGTACTCTTACCGCACTTCATGGTAAGTTAAGCCAACCATCTTGGATTCTGGATTCTGGGGCCAATAATCATATGATTGGTGAGCTTTCTGTCTTTTCTTCTCCTGTCACTTCCATAAATCAATCGGTTCAAATTGCCGATGGAACGTCTATTCCTATCCGTTGTCAAGGAGATGCCTGTTTATCCTCAGATATTACTCTTCGCTCTGTTTACTATGTCCCCAACTTTGCTTATAATCTATTGTCTGTCAGTCATCTTGCCAAGATTTTTCACTATGCAGTTGTGTTCTTGCCTGACCGTTGTTTCTTGTAGGACCTGACTTCGAAGAAGATTTTTGGCAGGGGATATGAGCACGATGGACTTTACTATTTTGAAGAACTTCCAACCTCTAAAGTACCCTCGTCAAGTCTGCATGCTTCTGTGTCTCCAGTTTTTGACACTCCTATTGGTTATGTCCAAAATTTAGATTTGTGACATGCTCGTCTAGGACATGCAAACTTTCAATATTTATGTTTGTTATTTCCACTTTTTAAAAAAGCATGCAAGGATTTTAAGTTTAATTGTGTGACTTGCGAATTGTCAAAACACACTCGTACTACATATATTCCTCGCATGCATCGAGCTCCATGTGCTTTTGATCTTGTTCACTCTGATATTTGGGGTCCCTCTCCTGTCATGGCCCTCTTTGACCATCGTTACTATGTGACATTCATAGATGATTATAGTCGGTGTACTTGGGTCTACCTAATGAAGAAAAAATCTGAAGTTTTCACTCATTTCACTCACTTCCTTCAAATGGTGAAAACCCAATTCCACACTGTTGTCTGGAATATTAGGTCTGATAATGGCAGAGAATACCTAACCAATGACTTTCAGGCCGAACTCAATAAAAAAGGGATTCTTCAACAACTTACCTGCCCTTACACACCTGAACAGAATGGTATGACAGAACGAAAGAACCGCCACATTATGTCTATGGTCCGATGTCTTCTATCTGGTATGAATGTCCCGAAATATTTCTGGCACCTAACTGTACTCACCGCTACATACACCATCAATCGTACCCCTAGTCGTGTCCTTCAAGGTCAAACACCCTTGCACATTCTCCGACCAAATATTGTTCTCTTTCCTATTCTCCCATGAGTCTTTGGTTGGACATGCTTTGCTCAAAATCGCAACCCGACCCGTACTAAGCTAGATGATAAAGCTATACGTTGTGTCTTTCTTAGGTATTCTTCTATGTCTAAAGGATGTAGGTGCTATGATCCTGTGACTCGCCACTTTCACCACTCGATGGATGTCACATTCCTGGAGATTGTCACTTTCTTATCTGCTTCTTCCTTAGAGCAACTTCCTGAGGTACTATCTGTAGAGGACCCTCCTTTACCTCGTCCAGTTCCTATTCTTGACACATCTCAGTCTACTACTGAACTATCATCTAGCTCCAATAATACTCTCTCATCCGGTTCCTCTCCAGTTCTATTACAAGTTTACTCTCGGCGTCCTCATGTTCCAGCTCCACTGCCAGATTCTTCTCCGGATTCAGGTAACCCTCATTCTCCCTTGGTCTCTGAACTTGCACCTTCTCATTACCCCACTCGTGAACGACGTCCCCCTTCCTGTTATTTACCTTCATGTAGTACTAATCATCCTATTTCCAAGTTTGTGTCATTTCAGGGTCTCTCCGATCAGTATAAATCTTTCCTTAGTTAGGTTGATTTAGTCTCTATTCCTCGCTCCGTCCATGAGGCTCTCCAGCATCCTTTATGGGTGACTGCTATGAAAACAAAGATGGATCCCCTGCAACAGAATCAAACGTGGGAGTTGGTTGATCTTCCAGTTTGTGAACGGACAGTTGGGTGCAAGTGGGTGTTTAGTGTGAAATATCTTGCTGACGGCACCATTGATCGGTATAAGGCACGTCTTTCCGCTAAAGGGTTTACTCAAGTACCAGGCAAGGACTTTGGTGCCACATTTGCTCCTTTTGCCAAATTAACTACTGTTCGACTCCTGGTCTCCTTGGCCGCTTCTCATTCTTGGTCTCTTCACCAATTGGATGTGAAGAATGCCTTTCTTAATGGTGATCTTTCTGAGACTATTTACATGGATCCTCTACCAGGTTTTCGGGCTTTGGGGGAGTATTCTGGGAAAGTTTGTCGCCTTCGTAAATCTCTCTCTGGGCTTAAACAATCCCCTCGAGCTTGGTTCAATCGTTTTAGTGAGGTGGTCCTTACTATGGGTTTATTTGGTATCATTCAGATCATACATGCTTTGTTCGACGTCATCCTCAGGGTAGATGCATCATTATCTTAGTTTATGTGGACGATATTATCATTACTGGAGATGACACTCAGGGAATTATCCAAGTGAAGCAAGACCTTGGGACAATCTTTGACATTAAGGATTTGGGTATGCTCCGATACTTTCTTGGTATTGAGGTAGCTCAAAATTGTCAGGGTATATCTTTATCACAAAGAAAGTATACATTGGATCTTCTTCAAGATACGGGTATGCTAAGTTGTCAACCTGCCTCCACTCCTATGGACCCTAATCTTAAATTGACAGCAGAATCAGGGGAATTGTTAGTTGAGCCATCAATATATCAAAGACTTGTGGGTCGGCTTATCTACTTGACTAACACAAGGCCTGACCTTACCTATGCAGTGAGTATGGTAAGTCAATTCATGCATGCACCTCGTACCTCTCATCTGGATGTTGTTTATCATATCCTCCGGTATCTTAAATCTTCTCCTGGTCTTGGTCTCTTCTATGCAACGGGTGTACAAGAGGGATTGTCTTGTTACACTGATGCTGATTATGCAGGGTCAAAGACTAATAGGTGTTCTACCTTGGGGATGTGTACTTTTCGTGGTAATCACCTTATCTCATGGAAAAGTAAAAAGCAAGCAGTTGTCTCGCGATCTTCTGCTGAAGTTGAGTACCATGCTATAGCTCAAGGAACATGTGAACTTCTTTGGTTACGTTATCTTCTGATTGAGTTGGGGTTTTCGGTAACAGACTCGTCTACCTTATTATGTGATAATAAATCTGCGATTATGTTGTCCTCTGACTCAGTCCTTCATGAGAGGACAAAACACATCGAGGTTGATATTCATTTCATTCGAGAGAAAGTTCGCTCAGGGTGATCACACCTTGTTTTGTTACATCATCCGAGCAGGCTGCTGATATGTTCACTAAGTCAATTGGACCGTCACTTCTCCAATCAGCTCTTGTCAAGCTCAGGCTCATTGATATTTTTGCCCCAACTTGATGGGGAGTGTTGAAATATTATATTACTTTAATTCTATAATTTTAGGCTTATTGTAAGGAGCAATTTGTTCCAAAAATTAGGGAATGTTGTCTACTCCTTTTAGGTCTCTATAAACCACAATGTGGAAACACAAATTATATCATCAATGAATTATATTGTTTCACATTACTTTCTTCTTGGTATCTAAAGCCAACAATATACACACACCAAAAAAAAAAAAAAAATCTGTTCATTTTTTTTTTCCCTCCACAGCCATCCAAACTCAGATTTCTTACCACAATGACCAAAATCCACTTTATATTATCTTTTTTGTTTGATTCTTTTATGATTTTTTATCGGTTTAAGCCCTTTTCTTCTTTGATGTGGTGAGAAATAGCCACTTTACTCCTTAGTTGCCTGTTGTAAAGGCTGTCAAGTGTCCGGCTGCTTCCATCGTCATCGTTTATTAATGGCACCTACTGATAAGATAGAAAATCAGTCTACCACTGTGACTCGTGTAGATCTCTCTCGGGAACCTAATGCCCCTACACAACGGGTCACTAGTGTATTACTGAATGGGAAAAATTTTCATGCTTGGTACCGTTCGTTCCGTCTTTATCTTGGTGGAAAACGGAAAATTGGATGGATTTTAGGCAAGCAAAAAAAGCCGAAAGAAACTGATCCTGATTATGCTCACTGGGATGCAGAAAATTGTATTATTTTGGGTTGGATGTTCAATTCCATGGAGACTCAGATTTATATTATGTTTATGTATCACGAGACGGTTCATGATCTATGGACTGCCCTGACAAAGATGTATGCCTATGCACGTCATGATTCTCGAATCTTCGAGCTTTACCGGGAAATTTCTCATGCTTCTCAGGCTACTTTAGGACTATCTGTTACGGATTATTTTGGGTACCTCCAAACTAGATGGGAAGAGCTAGCCCAATATGAACCTTTGAGTGACTTTTCGAATGATGCTGAGGTTGAGTCTAAACGTCTTGATCATCGTCGGACTTATCAGTTCTTGATGGGTTTAAAACCTGAATTCGAGAATCTTCAAACTCATATTTTAAATACATCTCCTTTTCCATCTCTATATGAGGCATTTGCAACTGTGGATGGTGATGAACGAAGACGTCTATTTCTTGCACCCAAGCCCACTCATTCTATTCTGAACCAGATGGCATTTGCTGCTCCTTCCGATTTTCGGTAAACCAGTACCCGTCCTTATTGCCAACATTGTCAGAAGATTGGTCACCTCATTGACCGATGTTTTATTCTACATCCTGAATTGAAGCAACAATACTCTAACAACCGTGGTGGTGGACAAAAGAAATGAGCTCCTCGTATTGGGGTTGTAGCCGAATCAGTACCCCTTTCAGCCTCAACAGAATTAGTCTTGGCCCAACCGGATTATAGTCAGCTTCAAGCTCAGATTGCTCAACTTCAACTCCACCTGGGCCTCACTTCACCATCTGGCCCCGCGGCTACCCTTGCTCCAGGTACTCCTACCGCACTTTATGGTAAGTTAGGCCAACCATCTTGGATTTTAGATTCCGGGGCCAATAATCATATGACTGGTGAGCTTTCTGTCTTTTCTTCTCCTGTCACTTCTATAAATCAATCGGTTCAAATTGCCGATGGAACGTCTATTCCTATCCGTTGTCAAGGAGATGCCTGTTTATCCTCAGATATTACTCTTCGCTCTGTTTACTATGTCCCCAACTTTGCTTATAATCTATTATCTGTCAGTCGTCTTGCCAAGAGTTTTCACTGTGCAGTTGTCTTCTTGCCTGACTGTTGCTTCTTGCAGGACCTGACTTCGAAGAAGATTTTTGGCAGGGGATATGAACACGATGGACTTTACTATTTTGGAGAACTTCTAACCTCTACAGTACCCTCGTCAAGTCTGCATGCTTCTATGTCTCCAGTTTTTGACACTCCTATTGGTTCTATCCAAAATTTAGATTTGTGGCATGCTCGTCTAGGACATGCAAACTTTCAATATTTATGTTTGTTATTTCTACTTTTTAAAAAAGCATGCAAGGATTTTAAGTTTAATTGTGTGACTTGCGAATTGTCAAAACACACTCGTACTACACATATTCCTCGCATGCATCGAGCTCCATGTACTTTTGATCTTGTTCACTCTGATATTTGGGGTCCCTCTCCTGTCACGGCCCTCTCTGACCATCGTTACTATGTGACATTCATAGATATTATAGTCGGTGTACTTGGGTCTACCTAATGAAGAAAAAATATGAAGTTTTCACTCATTTCACTCACTTCCTTCAAATGGTGAAAACCCAATTCTACACTGTTGTCTGGAATATTAGGTCTGATAATGGCAGAGAATACCTAACCAATGACTTTTGGGCTGAACTCAATAAAAAAAGGATTCTTCAACAACTTACCTACCCTTACACACCTGAACAGAATGGTGTGGCAGAAGGAAAGAACCGCCACATTATGTCTATGGTCAAATGTCTTCTATCTGGTATGAATGTCCCGAAATATTTCTGGCACCTAACTATACTCACTGCTACATACATCATCAATCGTACCTCTAGTCGTGTCCTCCAAGGTCAAACACCCTTGCATATTCTCCGACCAAATACTGTACTATTTCCTCTTCTCCCACGAGTCTTTGGTTGTACATGCTTTGTTCAAAATCGCAGCCCGACCCGCACTAAGCTAGATGATAAATCTATACGTTGTGTCTTTCTTGGATATTCTTCCATGTCTAAAGGATATAGGTGCTATGATCCTGTGACTCGCCACTTTTACCACTCGATGGATGTCATATTCCTTGAGACTATCCCTTTCTTCTCTGCTTCTTCCTTAGAGCAACTTCCTGAGGTACTTTCTGTAGAGGACCCTCCTTTACCTCATCCAGTTCCTATTCTTGACACGTCTCAGTCTACTACTGAACTACCATCTAGCTCCAATAATACTCTTTCATCCGGTTCCTCTCCAGTTCTGTTACAAGTTTACTCTCGGCGTCCTCGTGCTCTAGCTCCACTACCAGATTCTTCTCCGGATTCAGGTAACCCTCATTCTCCCTTGGTCTCTGAACCTGTACCTTCTCGTTACCCCACTCGTGAACGGCGTCCCCTTTCCCGTTATTTAACTTCATGTAGTACTAATCATCCTATTGCCAAGTTTGTGTCATTTCAGGGTCTCTCCGATCAGTATAAATCTTTCCTTAGTCACGTTGATTTAGTCTTTATTCCTCGCTCCGTCCATGAGGCTCTCCAGCATCCTTTATGGGTGACTGCTATGAAAACAGAGATGGATCCCCTGCAACAGAATCAGACGTGGGAGTTGGTTGATCTTCCAGTTGGTGAACGGACAGTTGGGTGCAAGTGGGTGTTTAGTGTGAAATATCTTGCTGACGGCACCATTGATCGGTATAAGGCACGTTTTGCCGCTAAAGGGTTTACTCAAGTACCAGGCAAGGACTTTGGTGCCACATTTGCTCTTGTTTCTAAATTAACTACTGTTCAACTCCTGGTCTCCTTGGCCACTTCTCATTCTTCGCCTCTTCACCAATTGGATGTGAAGTTAATGGTGATCTTTCTGAGACTATCTACATGGATCCTCTACCAGGTTTTCGGGCTCAGGGGAAGTTTCTGGGAAATTTTGTCGCCTTCATAAATTTCTCTATGGGCTTAAACAATCCCCTCAAGCTTGGTTTAATCGTTTTAGTGAGGTGGTCCTTATTATGGGGTTTATTAGGTGTCATTCAGATCATACATGCTTTGGTCCACGTTAGCCTCAGGGTAGATGCATCATTATCTCAGTTTATGTGGACGATATTATCATTATTAGAGATGACACTCAAGGAATTGTCCAAGTGAAGCAAGACCTTGGGACAATCTTTGACATTAAAGATTTGGGTATGCTCCGATACTTTCTTGGTATTGAGGTAGCTCGAAATTGCTAGGGTATATCTTTATCACAAAGAAAGTATGCATTAGATCTTCTTCAAGATACGGGTATGCTAGGTTGTCGACCTGCCTCTACTCCTATGGACCCTAATCTTAAATTGACAGCAGAATCAGGGGAATTGTTAGTTGAGCCATCAATATATCAACGACTTGTGGGTCGGCTTATCTACTTGACTAACACAAAGCCTGACCTTACCTATGCAGTGAGTATGGTAAGTCAATTCATGCATGCACCTCATACCTCTCATCTGGATGTTGTTTATCATATTCTCCGGTATCTTAAATCTTCTCTTGGTCTTGGTCTCTTCTATGCAACGGGTGTACAAGAGGGATTGTCTTGTTACACTGATGCTGATTATGCTGGGTCAAAGACTGATAGGCGTTCTACCTCGAGGATGTGTACTTTTCGTGGTAATCACCTTATCTCATGGAAAAGTAAAAAGCAAGCAGTTGTCTCGCGATCTTCTGCTGAAGTTGAGTAGCGTGCTATGACCCAAGGAACATGTGAACTTCTTTGGTTACATTTTCTTCTGACTGAGTTGGAGTTTTCGGTAACAGACTCGACTACCTTGTTCTGTGATAATAAATCTACCATTATGTTGTCTTTTGACTCAGTCTTTCATGAGAGGACAAAACACATCGAGGTTGATATTCATTTCATTCGAGAGAAAGTTCGCTCATGGGTGATCACACCTTGTTTTGTTACATTATCCAAGCAGGCTGCTGATATGTTCACTAAGTCAATTGGACCGTCACTTCTCCAATCAGCTCTTGTCAAGCTCAGGCTCATTGATATTTTCGCCCTAGCTTGAGGGGGAGTGTTGAAATATTATATTACTTTAATTCCATAATTGTAGGCTTGTTGTAAGGAGCAATTTGCTCCATATATTTAGGCTTGTTGTAAGGAGCAATTTGCTCCATAAATTAAGGAATGTTGTCTACTCCTTTTAGGCCTATATAAACCACAATGTAGAAACACAAATTGTATCATCAATGAATTACATTGTTTCACATTACTTTCTTCTCGTTGTAAACTTAATGAGGTTGCATTTTATTTTTATTTTATTTGTGGTTTGATGCCTTGCGGGCTTATCTTTTCAGGCGCGTCCCTGAAAATTGGCTAGGTCGATTTTGGGGGTGTGACATAAGCAAATCACCATGGTAATTCGATATTATCTAGCACTATAATAGGCACAAACATATGATGCTAAGAAGGCGTTTTGACCTAGCGTTTTGGCTCCTACCAACAGGCATAGTTCCAATAAATTGTTGTTCAAAATTATTAAGGAACACAGCTAACTGTTTAACTTGATGAATCTACACACAAAAAGCTTGGGAAGATTATCATTTATAGGCGTTCACAATGCGAACAAAACTTGCAATATAGAATTTTGGAGTTGTCTAACATCAAGTGTTAGCAAGTAAATGTAGTCCAAAAGACAGAAATTTCCTTGGGGCAAAAAAATGAGAAGAAGGCTAAAAGAAACTTAACTAGCCATATATGTGGGAAGAGTTCAATATTTGAGAAATATGTGCAACATCATTACATTCGTATGCCGTTATTAAAAAAGGAGAAAGAAGCGCATAAACAAGTTGGGCGTGAGTCAACAAAGTAGCAGAGAGAACGGTGGCCTAACAACACTTTCGTACAAGACTACTCATCAAATTCAAAATCATTTAGCAATCTTTGATCATTTAAGTTTGGGAAGATAAATTAAATAAGAAGTGAAGAACTACAATTGAAATGGAAAGAGACACAGAAAAAAACAAAAAATGCAGGCAGGTATAGATAGAAGATGGCTATGTGGGCGGCTCCACTTTCTGATTAAAGTTTCAAGAGATACGATGCTTTGTACCAGTAAAACAGTAGATACAGACAGCATCGAGAGCAAAGGTACCTGTACTCAAGAAGACACTCGAGAAGACAGATAACCTTTGAAGTTAGATACCCAGCATTCAGGATAACATCTTTGAGCAATGGACCATATTTTATCTACAAAGTCTTGTCATTAACACAGATGTCATAAAATAGAAGAGGGAATATTCTGATCAGACAGAGAATGACAAACTTAATGAGTATGAAGGGTACCAGATGGCATGCAAGCAGAGAAGACCTTGGACACATCCAAACAAAACCCTCTTACAGCGTTCTTGGGAGATGCATCTAATTCTTCCCATGAAAAACTGTCATATTGTACAGATGCCACGGACTCTGCAGCCTATTTCATAGCAAAAGCATATGTATTACACGCAATGCAATGACACAGAAATACTAATAAAAAAGCAAAAGTACTAAAGGTTACTTTCAAAGCCATCCAGATGCCCAGCTCATGCAGGCAATACAAGAAATCTGAGTGAAGCCTATTCAATTTCTTCTTCCCAGTTTCAAACAGAGACTCTGGGAGGCTAGATTTTTTGAGTGAACATTCATACTGCTGCATCAGAGCATACAAGAGGTACTCTAAATCAGACTGGAAGCAAAACAAGGAGGCTATATCTTAAGAAATTAACAGGTGATACAAGTTATTTTCCAAGATCTGTGGACAACATGAGCATGAAAAAATGTGGCTATAAAAAGGAATTTTTCCAAAAAAAAAAGGATCTTATACCCTAAAAAATGTGCTTACCTTAGATTTTAAACCCTTCAAATCATCCGCCAGGCGTAAATATGAACAAGGAATGTCCATTTGGTTGTAAAGCTTCAGCTTTGGAGTTGCAAAAGGGATATGTTCAGCTAAAATGGACTCATTAATGCAAGTGTAAACCTTCATTCAGACAAAAGATATACATTAGGAACAGACTATTCAAGGTGGAATTATCCTTAAGGGAGGAATTGTGTGGATGATATGTGCACGTCCTTTTTGGCAGGAAGAGTTCAAGCTTATACTTTTGATGAGTAGGAAACATCTCTTTCCCATTTCTATTTACCCAACGTTTTCTACAAGTACTTTGGTATCATATTTAAAATCTAAACGCAGGAGAAGCCAAATGACATTCCATAATAAAACTGTTGTGATCCAGAAATGCAATCATCAGGTTACAAAGTAGCATTTTTCATTGATCAATATTAAAAGATTAGATGCAAAGCATACACAATGTTCAAATAATGCCACATACAAGAGATTAGAAACACATATATGTAGATGCCTTTTAAAGATGGACAACAATATTCACACAACTGCAAGATGCCAAAATGCTTCTCCAGTTTCTCGAACTTGTGCTCATTCTAATGTGCAGAGAACAAATGCCCTCGGCATCATGATATTAAATAATGATTTCATTAATGCTAATCCACAAGAAACAGAGAATGGTAAAACAACCTTTGAATGCATGAGGTTTTCTAGATGACGAATCTGTTTCTAATGATCCTTTGAAGACTTTGGAGCTACATAAGAAAAGATATCAATTACTTGCTCATGTGAAAATCAACAAACAAACAAAAAAATAAAAGAATTCTGAAAGCACTTTATCCTACAAACCTTGAGCCTTTATAGGGGAAGCGGTCATTCCAAATACTCTGGGAAGTTGTGAATTCCCTGAGGCTAGTTTCCGAGGATAAAATTCCTACAACATTAGAATCTTTTAGCTTAGCAATTTCACAAGTACTAAAAAAAATGTCGCAGCAGCATAAAAGGTAAAAGCAAGTACGTCAAGTAACATGAGAATAACAACAATTGCAGAATATAAAGATATTTCCAATGTGATGTAGACTAGAGTCAATATGAATTTGTCTAGTTTTGTCAGAGCTAGTCGTCATCAGCATAAGTTTAGTCACACACCAAAATGAAAATCTCCCAGTGAAAGATGAAAGAAATAAATCGAGTCTGGATATCAAGCATAGACCACAGAGTAGCAACTGTCAATCCACAACAGAACTTTTGTGTTAGTCTAAATTTTTGCATTAATAGAAGACCATGCACAAAACACACGACATAATGAGTGTCCAACTGACAAATTTTGTTCAGATGACGTAGTAGTTTGAGTTCATAAATTGACATGGAATCAAGTGTTACTGGAGTAATATTCATCCCACGTATTAAGTACTATTCATCACATAGAAGTTGTCCAAAAGTAACCGTTTTCAGATTTTCCGTATACACCAATAGATAAGTGTGAAAATATTCTAATGCCAACTAATATACTTCGATTAATGAGATCAAACAGAGTTGCATAATTAAGCATGCCTTTGTAAGAAATTATGGGTTCAGAAAACATACCTTCATGATGAGAGCATAGGGGTGCTTCTTTCTTGCATGGTGGCATTCATCAAATATTAGAACCTTGATCTTGACAAGTTTCAAAAAACCTTTGCTCAAGGCATCAAATAAAATTTGGGGGGTCATGAATGCTTAGGTTAATTCACAGCAAGAGATCACATTTTGTGCCAAAAGAGCTAGACATGAGGCTTGCAAATCTAAAATGTATCCAAAAGATCATGCTTTTGAGAAGAGAACAAAAGTACAAAATGTAGCGAAGCATAGGGGAACTACATAGGAGATGATGCAATAGGAATCCATAATAAGAACACAATCAGATAAGGATTCTCCTCAGATTCTCTACGGTTGCTCCACACAGTTCAATTCATCCTGATTGTGAAGTCCAATAGATTAAAAATGTCGAGTGGTGTAACATATTAAATACTTGCACGCATCATCACCTACCATTTGGTTGATAACAGCAGTGACTAGTAAGATAAGACTAAACCAACTGCATTGAATCACAATAATGGACTCCATAACACACATGATGGAAACACCAATTTGTAGTTCTAGTATGGAGAAAACTAGAATCTAGGCAAGCTGTGAAGAACTGGAAATATCTAAATAGCATTGATCTTATCTCAAGCCGATCTTTATCTAAAAGATGAGAAGACAAAACCGGTACTTCTTATACCAGCCTACTCAAGATATTTGTTATTTTAAGAATACAATTGCATACCTCGTAAGTATCCTGCTGCTGGTTCCATGTAGCAGCATCCCAAAAATCAACACCCATCTCTCCCCAGTACTTCCCCACTTTCAAGTCAGTGTGCATCATAATGGTTTTTGCTTGCTAGTATATCAAGTGAAAACACAAGCCAATTAAATGAAACTCTAAGTTCTGAACTTGCGGAGATAAAATATTTCACCATGATTAAAATCAAAGTTACTTATACCCAAGGTTACTATCAAATCAGGAAAAAATAGTATAAATGGAGCATGAGATGTAATTATCAAATCGCATACTTGGGTGACTAAAACAACAGTAGGGACCAAGAAAACAGCGATATCAGGCGACGGCTTTCGCAGAAGATAAGCATAGCTGCGCAAGAGCATGATGGCAATCAGAGTCTTTCCAGAACCAGTCTCCAAGTACACAATTGTGTTCTGCTCAATTGCTTTTTCCAGAGCTTCCAATTGATAACTACTCCAAACAGAGGAAAAACAATTTATAGCATCAGCGCGCATATACACCAATGATCTTGAAATCTTGAGTCTGTAAAAATGCATATAGGGCAGATAGCGCAGCCAGACGGTCCTCTTGCTATGCACTAGGTCTAAAACGGTCGGACAGAAGGAAAAAAAAACTAACCTTCTAGCAAATGGTAGTTTGTAAGCAGAGAGCTCTTGGTTTTCGTCATTCATAGGCATCTCAACTGGTTCCATTCTTGCAATTTCTACACACAATATGAAAAGGGTATACATTTAATCTCCATAAAACACATATATTGTAATAAATATAATTTCTAATATTGTAAAAATCACAATTTTCACAGAACAAATATATGCTTGCCGTCATTCACACTCCTCATACAAACAAGAACCTTTTCCAATAAAGTAACAACAAGCACCATTTCTTCACCCACAAACAAGATACAGAATCTGTCACGCCCCCAAATTAGCCCAAACAAATGTAGGAGTGCAACCATTGCGAGCTTGAGAAGACAATCTTCTGAAGCCTGCAAGGCTAGATATCTTGAACTAATGAGCATATCGTTCGGTATCCACTTTGGATCTTGATCAATTATCAACAAAAACTAAATACATAGATTCTGAACTGAGATGTAAAAGAATACAAAATACTAGTAGCGGAAGCCATATACTCATGAACTGGAAACAGTTTCCAAGGCAGTTCCAAGAACTTGTCTGATAAGCCCAACAACTCTGTGACACTGTCAAGAAACGTGCGAGGTTCATTTGATCCATTCTGAATAATTACTGCCCGAGGAGTCGCAACACATCCATATAAAAATAGAAGGGAGATTGACACTCACACTTATAAATTCAAAGATCTCCAAAGCTCAAAGGTCACTCTATCCGTAATACTAATCACAACGAGACAGATGTACAAATCTTTTCGCTCACAAATACAGCCGGTCATCACAAAGGCCAAATGATAAACTGTCAAATATCTTACACGATACTTAATTCGAATGGGCTGCTTAGAAGCGACTATCATATCTCGTTACTCCATGTTAACACTAATGAGTATTATCGACCTCCAACTGGCCTGAGTAAGTGACGTACTTTTATTCCTTAGAATAATTCTTGCACAATAAGTCTTTCAAGTAAACATTCTCTCACACTTAACGATCAATCAAATAGTATCATATACATGTCATGTACTACCATTTTCTCACATTATATCAACTTAGTGATGCTTCCTAATGCCGTTTGATGACGATTCACCTCATAATATAAGATATTTTGAGGCATGCATAGTCATGTATATTCGTAAAGTCTTAGATATAAACACATTTATATATAAAGTAGTTATTCCATAATCTTTACTTCCTAAATTAAACTATAATCTTAATACTTCCATACATGATAAAATCTTTTCATATTAACTACGTACTGCATGTATTCGCAAGCATGGAACTGGTAAAAATCGATCGGACTCTGTCCCAACTTGGAATAGAGAACTTTTATCTTTTCCTCGATCATTTGATCAATCACAAGTCACAATGTATTACGTTATATTTGAAATGCAGTAAGAAAATTAACAAGAAAAAATATCTGAAATGCATAATCAAGAGCATAGACTTATATTTGAAATGCATAATCAATGGCATAGACTTGCCGTACTGGAAGATTATCTTGGAGGCTTAAGACTTACCACATGTCTCCACGGCTTGAATTGTATGTAATAATACAGAAAATGCAAAAAGAAATCTCCAATGGTTGGCATATATATTAAACTCTTACTTGCTTTCCAATATAAGTTAGTAAAACCAACATAAAAATAGTCGCAGAAAACATCAAAGTTGTAAGCAAAGGTGATCGAAAGTAGAAAGAGACCACATGCATGTCTGCAGAGGTCGAAGATTGCAGAAAAACAGTCTATTTGTAGGTAAGTATATGCCGTTCATATGTTTTGAAGTGTTACAATTAGTTGATGTAGTTGCACTTGCAAGGATGGAAGATTAGATGGTTTAGTATATTCGTGGGACATATCTGTGTGGGGGCCACCACTTATGTGAGAAGAATTCTCCTTTCTGTTACTGGCAAAACATCGATCTTCTTGCGCTGCTTTCTGAACACAAATATACCTTCTTTTTGAGCTAAATTATTTCCCCGAGAAAAAAATAAAAGATCACACAGCACATACATTGTCTTTAGCTTCGTATTTTGTTGTTATTAAAAAAAAGTTGTTTTATCGACATGGCATCGCCAGTTAGTCACGACAATGGCAACATATGATTTAATTGTTTTTAAAAAAAGAAAAAGTTTGATTACATAAACAAATTAAAAAAAATTTTAAAAAAAATGTATTTTGTCGCCATGTCTTGGCCAATTGGGAACAACATGGCGACAAATTTTTTTAATTAGTTTAGAATAATTACAAAATAAAATTAAGAATTTTAAAAAATGGAAAAAAAAGGTTTCTTAGCCTTGGTATTTTACCTTTTTACTTTTCTAAGGCTGTTTTTATTAGAGTCTCTGACTCTGAATCATATAATTATTACGTATTATAGTTCATTTAGTAGAACAAAAATTTATAAAGTAGATATTAAAATCACCAAAAAGTGATCATGAATCTCTAAAAAGTACAAAGTCTCAATTCTTCAAGTTAAATTTAGAGGCCTTAATAGAGACTTTGTACTTTTTAGAGACCCGGGTCCGTTTTTTGGTGATTTTGATCACTACTTTATGGATTTTTATTTTACCAAATAAACTATATTACGTAATAATTGTACGACTCAGATCTAATAAGGATACCCTAATGCTTAACGGTTAAGTTCATATTTTTTTAGCTTTGGTATTTTACACCTTAATTTTCACGATACCTTATTGGTAAAAGCACATTATTCTGAAAAAGTGTTCTTTTAAAAAGATATTTGTATCTAATTAGACATCAATAAACTTCAGTAACATTTTCTTCAAATAGTTTACTTTCAAGCAAATGACAAGAAAAGGAAAATAATCATAATTTCTCTCCTTTTTCGTAACATATATTGACTTCAAATCCTCTGACTTGTGTTTTTCAAATTTAAGTATTCTAATGAATTCATTTAACAATTTGTTTTAAATAGATTTTTGAAATATTTTTAGGAAAGAACTATATTTGTAAAAGTACTAGAATGACTCTTTCTATACATTTTTCTTGTTTTCTAGCTACTAAAACTATAATTATCAAAGTAACATGAATGTATTAACTTTCAGAAAACTTAGTTACTGTGTACTTTTTCTTATTGAAGAAAATGTTCCTTAATTAGTTTAAAGACAATGTTCATGTTATTAAAATTATAATTGGTATGAAGACAATATTCTTTAATTAGTTTAAAAGAAAAAATAAATTATAAAAAATATGCAGTTCATATTTTTTTGTTATATTTTAAATTAATTTATGTGTGTGTGTGTGTATAAATATTATAAATTAAACGATAATTGTAAATTAATTATTTTGAACCAGTTCAAGCAGTTATCTTTAGGGGAAAAAGTCATTTTAATAGTCCAGATGTTTTTGAAAAAAAGGCCATTTTAGTCGCTGCACTTAATGAAAGTTACACTATTTGTAACGGTCAAACCTTTGACCGAGTAAAAAGACTACTATGCCCCTATATTTACAAAAGATAAAAACCAAATTGGTCCTTGAAGTTATAACACAAATCAAAAAAGTCCAAAATAAATTAATCATCCAATACACATAAAATAAAAATAAGATAACTAATCCAATAAATACACATCGAAAAAAAAGAAAGGTGATAAATAATCCTATTCAAGCATAAACAACGTTAAAATGTCCAAAACAAAGTCATAAGATATTCATCGAAAAAGTCATAATACTCAAAATCTGAATTGTCCTCCATCAATTTGTTCAAATACACATATATCGCCTTTTTTCACGTTATGAGAGTTGCGTAGGGAAGACCAACCAGAAAAGACAAAGTACACTACATCTTTATCTGTCGCGTACACACTCTAAGAATATATTGATTGTTATGACAATCAATAACGGTCATTGTGTCAGTCTTAAATATTCCGGTCCCTTCTGCAAAGTTCGTTGCGAGAGGCTACAATATATTCCAAACATGATAATTAGCATATAATCATGATTTCGAATTTGTTCAAAAAATTCTTAAGAGCAATAAACAAGAAGAATTACCATATAAGGTCTGTCATCTTTCACTACAAACTCCAGAACATGCTCACCACCTTCTTCACCATTGACCTCTTCAGTTTTCTCGTTATCAACTCATATTTCTTCCACCTCTTGGCTCTCATTGCTCTCATAACTCTTATTATTGTCATCACTCTCGTCATTATCATCACTCTCATTATTCTTATCGCTCTCAATCTCAATGGGCACTTCAGCTATATATTTATCATTAAAAAAAAATTAGCATGATTATGATAACTATTATTAAAAATGTAGAAATAATAGAGTAGTTACACTTACGGTTAATATCTCTCTCATAGGCAATACATTGTGGCCGAAGATTTGAATTTTAAATATTCCTGGACTTTTCCAATAAAAGACTAGAAACTCTCTAACTTTTATAGCAATAGCATTCGCAAACTCTATCCAACCGTCTGTAAAGTAATACCAAACATCTATTTCCTCCAACTTCACCATCCGCGACATGCCGTTACACTTCAGTGTGTATGTAGACACTATTGGTCTCGGTATCTTTCAAATAATTTAATTGGCAAACTTTATATAACATGCAATCTCAATTTAGTAAACAATAGGTTAAAACGCACTTACTTAGAATGAATCAATTTAGAAAAACTTACAAGCATAGGGTTTGAAGGTTGCAGACAGGGGCGGTGGTACAAGGGGGGCTCGGCCCCCCCAACTTTAAAAAAAAAAATAAATAAGTGATACTTTTCATCTTTTATTTTTGTTTGTTAGTTTTGCCCCCCCACCCCCCCCCCCCCTCCCCCGGTTTTTTGCAAAGCTTGTCTCCTACCATGTTAGCTTTTGTTTTATTTTTTATTATTATTTTTTTTTTGCAATGATTTCAGATTTCTAACAAGCAAAACAAAATTTTAGCATGTGCCTCTAACAAGCAAAAGAAAATCGTAAGACATAAAACTTTAGCCTCTGCCTCTAAGTTTCGAATTTCAAATTTCAGAAGAATTTCTCTAATCAATAACCATAACATAAAACTTTAGCCTTTGCCTCTAAGTTTCGAATTTCAAATTTTAGCCTCTGCCTCTAACAAGCAAAAAAATGTAAGTGATCTCTTAAGTCTTATATTTTGACTTTTATGTAATCTTTAGACTTCATTTATTCTAAATAAAATTTTAATGTTTTATTATCATTTTTTGGCAGATCCCAAGCTATAATTTTCAGTCTTCACCAATTGTTCTTTCTGAATTCAATTATCGCGTGTCTAAGGTAATATAATATGTCAAAAGATATATCTTCTATATCTAATATTGATACAAATATGAGTTTAGAATCACCAACAAAATGTCAAAAGATTGAAAATAAGACAATTGAAATAAGTTCTTTAGTCAGTGATCCGGATTTACGTCCTCAAATTTGGGAGTATTCAGTGAATCAAAGAGATAAAATTCGTAGAGCATATATTCATTTCGGTCCATATCAACATATTCAATCACATTATCCATATTCTGGACAAGAGAGTCATCGACGCCGATTTCAAGCCCACTGGTTTAAAACATTTCCTTGGTTAGAGTATTCACCTACAATGGATGTTGTATTTTGTTTTCCTTGCTACATATTCGCAAAAGAATCAATTGGAAAATTTGGATCATAAGTATTCACAGTTAAGGGATTTAAAAGTTGGAAAAAAGTAAATAACGGAAAAAGATTGTGTTTTTTTATCTCATGAGGGGAAGGATTCAAATTCAATTCATAATTCAACTACCAAATATTGTGAGAATTTGAAGAATCAGTCTTCTCATATTGAAAAGGTGATTCAAAGGCAAACTTTTTCACAAATTTTAAGTAATCGTTTGCACCTTAAAGCTTCCATAGATGCTATTCGATGGTTAACATTTCAAGGATATGCTTTTAGAGGGCATGATGAAAGTTTAGATTCAATAAACCAAGGCAACTTTCTTGAAATGATAAAGTTGTTAGCATCTTATAATGAGCAAGTAGAGGGAGTTGTTTTAGATAATGCCACAAAAAATGCAAAATACACATCACATGGTATTCAAAAAGAAATTTTGTTTGTTTTGGCTAGAAATGTGCAAAACAAAATTCGTGAAGAGATTGGTGAAGCAATGTTTTGCTTAATTGTTGATGAATCTCAGGATGAATCTAAGAGAGAGCAAATGGCTCTTGTAATTAGATTTGTTGATAATGAAGGATTTATTAAAGAGAGATTTATGGACTTGATTCATGTTAAAGACACAAAAGCATTAACTCTTAAAAAAGAGATTTGTTGTGCATTATCTCATCATAACCTCAATGTTCTTAATATTCATGGTCAAGGGTATGATGGAGCTAGTAATATGCGTGGATAATGGAATGGGTTACAAGCTTTGTTTCTTAAAGATTGTCCTTATGCTTATTACGTACATGGCTTAGCTCATCAGTTACAACTAGCTCTTGTTGCTGCATCTAGAGAAGTTCCTAATATACATACCTTTTTTGGAAACTTGAGTTTCATTGTTAACATCGTTGGGTCTTCTTCCAAGCGCAATGATGAATTACAAGATGCCCAAGTAGCTGAAAATGCAAGTTTAATTGAACGTGGCAAGATTGATACTGGTAGAGGGGCCAATCAAATAGGAACTTTACAACGCCCTGGAGATACTAGATGGAGTTCCCATTTTAATTCAATTTGTAGTTTGATAAGGTTGTTTCATGCCACTTTTGTAGTTCTACAGAATATAGCTATTGAAGGATCTACATACTCGCAACGAGGAGATGCGAACTTTGCTATTAAGGTATTAATGTCATTTGATTTTTTATTTATCTTGCACGTGATGAAAGAAATTATGGGGATTACAAACATGCTTTGCCAAGCTCTACAACAGAAATCTCGGGATATTTTAAATGCTTTGCATATGGTTTCTAATACAAAACTGTTAATGTAAATGTTGAGAGATGATGGTTGGGAAACTCTTATTGAGAATGTGACATCTTTTGCTTCTCATCGAAATATACAAGTTCCTGATATGAATATTTCATATTCTGACATAGTCCAACTTCACCGTCAAAAGGATATTGTAACAGTGGAGCATCATTACCGAGTAGACTTATTTACAACTACTATAGATCAACAGTTATAAGAGTTAAATAACATATTTAATGAGCAAGCAGACGAGGTTCTTATTCTTAGCACAGCTTTGGATCCTAAGGATGGCTACAAGTCATTTGCAATTAATGACATATGCAAACTTGCTGAGAAATTTTATCCTTTTGATTTCTCTGAACCAGAGATGAGTTGTTTGAGTTAGCAATTGCAACATTATGAGCTTGATGTGTTTAATCATCCTGATTTGAAAATTTTGACTAGCATAGCAGATCTGTGTAGAGGATTGCTGAAAACTAAAAAATCAAAAGCTTATCCTTTAGTTGATAGGTTGATACGGTTAATTTTAACTCTCCCTGTCTCGACAGCAACTACAGATCGCGCTTTTTCTGCCATGAAGGTTATCAAAACAAGTTTTCGTAATCGGATGAAGGATGGCTTTCTTAAAGATAGCTTAATTATTTATATAGAAAAAGAAATTGCCAAAGATGTTCTTATAGATACAATAATTGATGAATTCTATTCCATGAAGGAAAGACGAGCCCAACTTCATTGACTGATGAGATAAACATTTCTTTGCATATCTTATGTTATTTTTTATAAATATTATTTTATTTACATTTATTTGTATAGTTTCATTTTGTTTTTGCTAGTATATGTATACCTTATTAAGTTTACTGTACAAAAAAATACTATACAAAAAATACTGTACAAAAAAATTAATTTCGGCCCCCCCAATACTCAACTTCTGGCTCCCCCCCTGGTTGCAGAAAAACCCTAAAAAACTTTGGTGGACAAACCATATCTATGTAACAAGGGGAACAACAATGAATCAATTACTTAGGCAAATTCAATACCCCACTACTACCGGATATATAGATATATCTGAATCAAAAAAATATAATTAAAATGCATATATATTTTACATATACTGCCGATTATATATATGTATTATCAATATCTATATTTTAGTATATATTTATATATTATCGATTACATTATATAAATATTCTATATATTATATGTATTATCGATTATATATATTACCGATTACTTATATATTATATATAACCAATATATTTTGTATATTATATATTATATTACTGATTATATATTACACACACACACACACACACACACATATATATATATATTTAGCTATATTTTTTTGAATATTTTTTTATAGAATATTTTCTAAATAAATATTACCAATTACATTATAATAAATATTCTATATATTATAACTAAATACTCTATAATAAATATTCTATATATTATATATTATATATTACCAACTACATTATTTTTAACTAAATCAATAAAAATATTTAAAAAATCATATATATATAAAAAAACATCTTTTTTTTTTACCTACATCAATAAAATATATAAATATAAATATATATATATATATATATATATATATATATATATATATATATATATATATATATATATAGATGGTTCCTAACAGTTACCTGAGTAAGAGTATCAAAGAATTAGTGCGTTGCTGTCGCCATCCCCAGTGTGTACCGCAGTGTGTGTGCGTGTATGACTAAGAAAGAATGAGTGACAGAGAAAGCAAGAGCAATAGAGAGAGAGAGAACTGCATGAGGGGAAGGGAAAGGTCTAGTCTATGTGGTGGGTGAGGGGAAGGGCGAGGGCTTGGTGTGTGAGTGTGTGTGTTTGATGAAGAGAGAGAGATGAACAGGAATGCGAATAGGGGATGGAGGGTTTGGTTTTTTTTTTAAAGCTAAAATGACGACTTTGCCCTCGAAACCGTTAAAACTTTAACAGTTCCTCGCTTAACAGAGGGACCAATTTGGTTTTTTTTTCCAAAACACAAGGACCTAATTGGTCTTTATACTAAACCTCAGGGACTAAATTAACTTTTTCCCTTATCTTTATGCTTACAATATTAATCTTCTTTGTGGGTTGTGTCTTTAAATTTGGGGTGCCCGATATCTCTTTGTATCATGCATATTTTTGCCTCCTTAAAGGCATTTAAATATCAGAAGGTTCAATCTGTACATCAGTTTCCCTTTTGACTACCACTAAAAGTCCATATCAAATACAATTAACACTTTTTTTAGGTGACGTGAGAATTCAGTTAGTAAATTTCTATTATTTATTATTCGGCAAATTCAATTGCCAACTGTAAACTCTCAAATGTAACAATGTATTTCACACATGTGCCAAATCAATTAAAAAATAAACTCTAAAATAATAAAAAGTATCAAACACGTGACCTCTAAAAAATGATCTCACCCCAATTATTACTAAACCGTAACTTTGGGGGCAAACAGAATTAACACTTACCATTCTAAGTTATTTGCATTTTTTTATGGGAATAGAAAATTATTGATCCTACACATCTTAGCATCTGGGCACAAGTAAGATTTTTTTTTTTTTACCTACAAGGAAGGTGAAAGCTAGAAGACTAAACAAAACGAGGAGATATTTCACCCATAATATCTTTTTTTATCAACAATAAAACAGATCTTGGAGGGTTGTCAATTTGAGATGCTTCAAATTGTTGTCGTAACCCCAAGTTTGTCAAATCGTCAGCACATCTATTAGTTTCACAGAAAATATGGGTCAGCTTATAATTATTGTGGTGTGAAAGTATCCGCTTGCATCTTCAGCTAAAGGGCGTAAGAGATTAAACAGATACGAGTTAGCTTTTAATAAATTAGACACAATGGAGGAATCAGTCACTATATGGAGTTCATCAATCTGTAAACTCTCAGTCAATTTAACTCCTTTTAATAAGGCGAATAATTCAGCTTGACAGCTCGTCGTTACCCCAAGTTAGTTGCAAAGCCAGCGATCTATTCACCATTCGTATTGCAAATGATTCCTCCCGCCCCTACAATACCAGGATTACCTTTAGCATAACTATTAGTATTTAATTTGTAACCACAACCTAGCCTTTCCCAACCAACATTAATAACACGTCTATGGTGGGAGTTAGAAATACCATGAGTATTCCAAACAACAATATTATCTCATACTAACTTAAAAGTCAAAGTCTCCTATCATTGTTGGCCATAAATTCTCCATCTCCAAAAAGTGTGTCGTTGTAGTAAAGGAGAAAATGTGAGCTAAAAACCTTGTCATGGTGACAAGATCACAAATACAACATATTAGCATAAAATTGAGATTTCATCCTAAAATCAATTGGTATCAAGTGAAGTAGTTTAGGATCTCATAAGGTAGTTTTAAAATTTTTAATTTTTCAATATGTGACAAGTGTTATATTCTAACACTGCACAAGAAGTAAAAGACAAGACACATGGAGCTGATACAACTTAGGTTGCCTTATCAGGAAGAAGAATACAAATCATCCAAAGCAATTGCATAAGCATTTAGAGTGTGAACATTTATGCTCACCAAAACTGGAGGCAAAAGTACTATTAAATGTCGATTTCTTTTTCATTTTCAATTCAAGCAAACTTGTTACTATACAAACTATTTGAACATATACAACCAAATGAAAATAAGTCGTAAACTTCCAACTATGTAATATAAATCGTGAAGTGAGCCGGCACCATTAACAGAAAAGTCTTGAAGCAATGCCCTGACAAGAATAAAGATTCACATGCAGTATTAATGGACCCATCACTTTTTCATTACTTGCTTGTGTATCATAACAGAATCCGAAAATATCACAAATCAGACTTGTCCGTTTATTCAAACATACAAGATATTTGAATTAAGAGCACTGTTTCTGACGCAAACTCCATCGATACAATGACACATTGACGAGGTATAGATAGAGAGGGTCTAGTGAGAGGACCAGCATCAGAGATCGAATTGAAAATTGCAGCCGCTTCACATATATCGATCCAATTAACAATAATGGTAATAATAATAGTAATAATATCAGAAATGCATAATTTCTGGCCATTTTCTGAAATTAAAAATTAAAATAAGAACAAAAATACGTCAAAATAAATGAGAAAATAAAATTTATTTTGATCAATCTAAGTTTGAGATAGTACGGAAAATGGAGAAAATGTGATGTACGTCACGTCCCAAAATTTAACAAGATAAATTTGGGACGAGACCGCTACTCGCCGACAAGTCCTCCTAAACCCGCAAGACTCAAATCTTAGTACAATTAGTGCAAAACTATTAAAATCTCAATTGTATGAAATCTCCAATAATGACTTTAGATACTCAAGTGTTACCTCAAATTCCAAGGATCATAACGTGAGTAAAATTCGTCAATTATTACAAACAAACTCGAATGTCATAATTGAAATTCAAATCCAACACTAAATAACATTTGAATGGGTAATTCTCTCTGCACTAGATCACCACAAGAAGTTGACACAACCTACCCAAGGCTCGAGTTCCAACTCTTCTTTTTCTGCAAAGAAAGCAGGCGAAAACAAAAAAGAGTGAGCGAACAAAAGCACAGTATGGGGTCCTTTCCCAAAGAATGACAGGATTATACGAATCATGTAAATAATAAGAATGAGCAGTAGCGGAAGAATAATGAGCAAATAGTAAGATGCGAGAGATTCTTTAAACTGTAACAGTGGTCGCACAGCAGTTAACAAACAGTACATGATGATAGGTATTATCCCCTATATCAGGTTCATTAAGATAGGTATTATCCCTCCTATCAAGTTTGTTATGATATAGTTTGTTATGATATGTATTATCCCCCCTATCAGGTTTGTTACGATAAGTATTATCCCCCTATCATATTCGTTATTTTAACTGTAACTTGTCGAACAGTAACAACCAATGTACAGTTTAAAAATGAAGGAGACAACGATCAGTATATAGGCAAGGATACTATTGATCAATTAGGGGTCAGATCATCGATCAATGCAAGAGTTCTAAAGTGGGCAAGCTATTGGAATGTGATTTTGGGGAGAGCAAATGTCATTCACCGAGCAGTATTTTGCAGATGTTCCAAAGTTCGCTTTTCTGTCTACAGCCACAAGGGGATTCATATACAAGAAGATCGGCTTTCGATTCAATCTTGGCTGGTTGTATACCAGTCTTCTTTCATCCTGGTTCTGCTTACACTCAGTACACTTGGCATCTTCCCAAAAACTATTCAAAGTATTCGGTTTTCATCCCAGAGGACGATATTCGTAAGAAAATGTCAGCATAGAGGAAAGGCTCAGTCAAATTTCTCCAGAGCAGGTGAAGGAAATGAGGGAGGAGGTTATAAATCTCATTCCTAAGATAATATATGCGGATCCTCGATCCAAGTTGGAGACTTTCAAAGATGCTTTTGACATAGCTGTGCAGGCAGTTATTAACAAAGTAACAAGATTGAGAAGAGATATTGTTGAAGGTCGTAGAGATGATAATTTTATCGAAGAGCTGAGCTGAAAGTATGGTTTGTTAGATGAAGGACAACGTGAAGTGGGACCTCATGAGTGGGAGCCATTTTTCTCGGAACAGAAAGATGGTAATGGTGATTCTAATGCTTCATCAGCAGAAGCAGCGAAAAATTCATGGAAGAGTGAGCAAAGACAACATTCATGACCGGCGAGGATTATATTGTTCTGTAGTTCCTGCAGTGCCTGGTGCAGTAGGGCTGGAGAACAAACTGGGACTCCTTTTGGATGCAAGACCCAATTGAGGTACGCCCGTTTACCCTGGGCTTGTGAGATGACGGTTATAGTTGTCCGGAATATCATGTACGCATCTAAAACATAGTTTTACTTGATTTTGCTTGTGATAGGTGTTTTTGTTGCTCGTAATGAAATATTATGCTCCTTCTTTTGTATTGAATTTGATATACAGATTTCAGGTAGCTAATGCTTCGTCCATGGAATCGATTTCAGGTAGCTAATGCTTCGTCCATGGAATCTTGTTTGTTAAATGAAAGCAGAATAGAAGAAATAATGAATTTTCTCATTTCTCTTGCATGCTTCTTTAGTTGTACAAATGAGTGATCGTCGCATATCTATTTGATTGTTTGAGAGGAGCGTAAATTTTCATCAATAGGTTGATTCGTAATTTGACAGCCATTGCAATGTGAGCTAATCCTTAGATCTTGTATGTAATGCTAGGATGATAACATAATGGAATCTTAGTGAAGAAAGTTCTTGCTTAATCATCGTTCATTGTAATGTCCTAGGAATAATTTCATGAGGCTTCTGTTTTCTTTAGTAGTAACTAGTATCTAAGCACTTACGGCTTATGGTCAGGGAAGTGAGCAATAAGTAATAGATACTGTGGTCTAGCTTTTTAGATGTTGCATTGAACTTCACACGGGGATAATATAAGTAATAGATACCGTAAACACACACGCACATGTAAGACAGAATCGAAGTAGTGAAGATTTAGAAGTTAAAGGATAATATAAATATAGGAACCTAAGAATTAAGATGTGTTTATTAAGAAGCATTTCTAGGTTCAGTTGAGTTTAATGTTGTCAGTAAGTGACTTGTTTATTTGTAAACAACAACTTTGATCACACGTCTGAGTATTAAGTTAAGTTTGATACTATATCAGACAATATAGTATTGAGTATAAATAAGGGTGTGTATGGTAATTGTGCAGCTTTAGCCTTTTTTTTTTTCAGTAAAAAAATGGTAATTACATTTTTTCAGTTTTTTAGTGTTTGGTAACACTGAAAAATTGATCAACTGAAAAATATTTTCCAGTCAAATATTATAGTTAGTACAAAGTTTGGGAAAATATTTTAATTTTCAAACACTAGAAAATATTTGATTTTTAAGGAAAATATTTTCTTATGAAAATATTTTTTACAAACAAGTTATTTTACGGCAAACAAACATAGTCCAAATATAAAAAAAAAAAAAATATTCTATTTTTTAAAAAAATATTTTCTTCTGAAAATATTTTTCACAAGTAAGTTATTTTATGGCAAACAACCAGAGCCTAAGTGAAATAAGTAGAAATTTTGCGGTACGTATTTCTTTTTTGTCTTGATAGCTAACTAGGTGAGTTTCTTTCTCTCTTTTTTTATTTTTTATTTTTATGATGAAGAAAACTCAATTGAAACTACACTAGATCGAATTCAACGTAAGTTACAAACTTTGTGGTGTAGTAATGTGTTTGGCACATATTTAAAATTGGTCATAGGCTTTTCCATAAGAATTCTTCGTCTGAGTTAAATGCAGAAAAATTAGTGATATCTAGAAGTTTTTATTCCATATACTATATAGTATATAATGTTTTAAATCATACGAGTATGACGAAAAGACCAAATGGAATGAAGTAAAAAATGACGATTCGATTGGGACATTGGTGATATACACAAGGTATATTTGGACTGGTTCAAGAAAATTGTCTCCAAGTCGTATTCAAACTCGATATATGAACAAGTCTCATACCATCGTTTCAACCAATCCACCATTAAACTACCTCCTTGGGGTCAACAATTATGTAACTAGTCAAAGTCTTCTCGGCATTTACACAACAATAGCTCGACAATTACTCAACTTAAACGTGTTGACCTCTAAATTTTTTTATTTTTATTTTTTTATGATGAAGAAACTCAATTGAAATTACACTACATTGAATTTAACGTAAAGTTACAAATTTCATGGTGCACCAATGTGCCTGACACATATTTAAAATTATCTAAGGCCACTACATTGAATTCAACGTAAGATTATAAATTCTGTAGTGTAACAATATGTCTGACACATATTTAAAATTAGTCAAAGGCTTTCCATAAGAATTTTTCGTTTGAGTTAAAATACATAAAAATTAGTGACATCAAGAAGTTTTTATTTCATATAGTATATATATATAATCTTTTATATCATACGCTAGAGACTTTTGCATAAGAATTCTTTGTCCGACTTAAATACAAAAAAATTAATGACATCTAGAAAAAGTTTTTATTCCATATAATATTATTATGGGTAATTTTGAATGAGACCCCTTGCACTTTTAATAAATGTGACTCAGACCCCTTATTTTTTAAAAACTATGAATCAGACCCCTTTTGTTAATAAAACATCCACTTTTCCGTTTGAAAGTTGCTAAAAGACAATTTTGTCCTTATTTTGCCAAAATAACTAAATTTGCATTTCAGCAAAACTGATGGAAATTCCATTCAAATACTTGATTTTTCTCTTCTTTTCTTTGGTTAAAACATTTTCCAGTCCTTCAACCTTTTTTTGTTGTTTTTTTTTTTGCCAATTTATGCTTTGTATGATTTTATACAAAATGGTCAAGAGAATACATAATATTATAATCCTACTTAGCCATTACAGTTCCATAAAATTGTATCAATCTTTAAATAAAAAAGCAAACTACATAAACTTTCATCATCAACATCAATCCATAAATATACTTTTTTTTTCGGTTAATCCATAAATATACGAGTAAAGCCAATGTTGTAACGGTTTAACAAAAAGCATCAAACCAATCTAAAAAAAATATTAGTTATCTTCAAAAAGCTAATTACGTTGACATCGTGTCCTCAAAAGTGGTGAATACATAGATATCCTCAAAAGTCTTCACCTCAAAACCAAATTAGACTTCACAAAATTAACAAAAAGATTAACATTAGGTATGTAGTATGCATCAAAACAAAAATGCACAATAATTGTGCTCGTCATCTCTATACCATAAAGACTAAAACAATCAAAATAAATAACATGTGTAAGAGTAAGCAAAACATAATGACAAGATTATATGAAATACTATATACATCTACGACACTACACATATCATTAAAGTAAAGGTCTATAACTAAATTAAACAAAATACTACCCAAAAAAAACATAGCATTGACTAGATTAAAATACTACCCAAAAAGACTACACTTTTAGTTATAAATGTGGTTAGAAATCAGATTCATAAAGGAATAATTTGTTAGGCATTATAAACTGCCGATTCATTAAATTAGCTGCAATTCTGAGCAGCTTATCACCTCAACATTAAGAAGCTAAGCTCGTTTATGGCCTTTTTGTCAGAGCCCCTAAAAACTTCAACGAAGAATGAAAGAAATTTTTTCAAAAAGAAAAAACTGAAATAAATGCACATTCGGAACAAAAAATAAAATAAAGTGACTCAATCAAACAAAGTATGAATAAAATCAAAGCAAAAAATAAAATCCCTAAGAAAAAATCGTAGTAAATCGTATGAAATTATGGCATGAAAAATGAGTTCTTACTTTTTTTTTTTTGGCTTCTGAAATCAACGATATCCAGAGGTTGAGAGAAATGAGTTAGGAAGGAAATTGAAAGATATGGAGAGTTGAAGAGATCTGACAAAAAAATAAAAATAAAAAAGTCAGGGGGAGAGTGATGAAATACGTTTGATATTAATTATTCAAATAATACAAGTAAAGTCAGCCCACATTTCACTGTAGCTCTTTTTTCGGTGACATTAATTATTCAAATAATACAAGTATATATAATGTCAAACATTCTACCATTTTAAGGCCTCCATTTGGGTTACAAGCCGACATTGCAGAGCTCAGCAGCTGTTTGGGATTCACACCTGATTATTTATCAAACGGATTGCTTTAGTAAATCTCCGATGTAGGAGAAGAAGTGTGTCTAATAAATGAATTAAACCAACTACGTCAACGTAATAAGAAATGACCAAAACAATTAAAGAAAAAAAAAACATAATAAGAATAGCATGAGGCATCTCTCGCTCTGTTCAGCGCATCAAAATCAAATACTAATAACAATTATAGGAGGCAACTTAGAAGTGTTAGGATTCAGCATAAATAACAATTATAATGCAATCTTCTCGTTTCACTTCCAATTGTAACATAACAATTAAAGTGCTCATAGGCACTCATTTTCCTTCCAAAATTGTAATGAATCCGTTGGGACTGCTGGGCTCGAACCTGCAACTTTATTTTTTGATTTCTAGTAATGTAATAATGTTTAAATGAGGTTAATAGTGATGGAGTTATGATGTGATAATTTGATCTTCACATTTAATAACTTAAAAAATTTAATTATAAATATATAATCGCATCACCACTATCGATCTTCCTTATAATATCATTAAGTTATTAGGCCATTTTTAATCCATATATATACTAGTGGATTTCATACTTTGGCTGTTTTGCTTTTTCTTTTTCTTTCTTCATTGTTTTTAGTATTTTTTCTTTCTTTGGTATTTTTGGAGCTTTGAAATTCTCGATTTACATGTTGCGCTGATTTATATAATTACATGTCCATGGTTCAGTTCCTTTAAAATTAACAAAATTATAATAGATCTCTATTGTAAATATTATGTTTCACTAGAAATTTAAAAATAAATAAGCAATTTCTCGTATTGATTCTCATAAGTAACTTGTTATGTTTTGTGAACTAATTTATATAACATGTGTGCTTGGTCACTGAATTAACAAAAAAAAAAAACATGTGTGCTTGGTCAATATGTATATATGTTGGCTACATAAAAATAGTAATTGTAATACAGGGTGTAATCTCATTAAAAGGGTTACACCAGTAATGTATGTTCACATTTCTTACGAAGAAAAACGTCGTTGTGATAACTAACATAATTAGTAAAATATCATGCCTTATTAATAAAAATAAAAATAAAAGATTATGATTCAATAGAGTTTGAGCTTACAACCCAAATAACTAACATAATTAGTAAAATATCATGCCTTATTAATAAAAATAGAAAAAGAATATAATTCAATAGAGTTTGAGCATACAACCCAACCTCTTCATCTGTTTAGAAATTGTTGCTACGCATCGGCTTCTTGCGAGAGAGAGAGAGAGGTGTTGTAGCCTAACTACTATGATAGTAATCTTCATATTTTGGCTTGTGGAGTACCATCTAGCTGTTCTCTTGACCGAAAAAAAAAAAAAAACATCTTCTTACCGTAGTAACAATTATAGGAGGCGTGTTAGGATTCAAATAAATAACAATTTTATAAGGCAAAAGAGTTTTGGGAAGAATTAAGAGCATGGCTTATTGGTCCAAGCTCAACGAGGGAAACAATCATCAATTGATACATGAACACAAGTAGTGTCTGCAATGGCTTGATTCCGAGAAACCAATAAATTCAGTTATTTACCCTTATCAAATCTCAATTGCTCGAGGTTGTTGAAGCTTCTTTATTAGAGAAGGTCTATCTATGAACGAGCTATTCTGGGTGTGACATACTCTGTGGATATTGGTTTTTCCTATAATGTAAACTTTTTTTTTGAAAAGTGATTTCTGCTCACATTAGAGTTGTCAAACCGTGTAATACATTTAAAAGAACTTCATGCGAATTTGAAAGTTAAAACTAACACGTTTGACATATTTTTGAAGAGTTTTTATCAAAACTAAAAAAGCTAAGAAATAGGAAAAATGTCACATGTAATCCCTATTGTTTTCCTAAAGATTCAATTTCGTTCCTATTGCTTTAAATTTCTTAATTTCGCCCCTCTTATTTTTTAAAAAAGTACAATTCTGTCACTATTATTTTTTTTAAGTTTTGAATTCGCCCCTATTATTTAAAATTAGACAATTTAGTCTAATAGCAAATAGGAGGAGGGAGTAATCCATCCCCTTCCTTTACTTTCCTTTAAAAAATGCAATTCAAACTAGCTGCTAAAGTTCACCCTTCTATTTATTTAGCGAATTGCTTAAGTGTGTGTCTATTGAATGAATTAAACCACAATAAATTTTCAACTATAAATACAGAGGCTACTTTCAATTTTATTTAAATGTAGTTAAATAAATAGCGAAGGGAAGGAGAAGAGAAAAAATAATTACTGCTCATGAAAGTATAATTAATAAAATTTCACTTTTTTATTATTTATATACTATTCAACGATTCGCTTCTCATGAGAATACATGCTTCTTGCCAACTCTAACAACTTCCTTATATTTTTCTCTACATTTAGAGAATTTAGACATTTTCTCCACATCTAGAGATTCAATATTTTAGTTTTACTCCAACAGCTTCCTTACATTTAGTAAATCCCTTATTTCAAGGAATCTTTATTTCAGTTTCACTACAACAGTTTCTTTATTTTAAAAACTCTCTACTTTTGTTTACTCCACATGTAGAGATGTAGATATAAGTTTAGGAATTTATTATTGTATCTCTGCATGTGGAGATAGTATAATTTGAATGTAAGGATTCTCTATATATAGGGAAGTTGTTGGAGGCTAAAATCTCTAATACCATAAGTACATGCAAAAAATATGGTGATTTAGGACACCTGTTGGAGATGGACTTAAGTTGCAAATTTTATAGGTCGCCAAGATCTTTCGCTATGCAAACGTCGAACAAATTCACTCAAGACAAATCTTAAGCCAAGACGAAGTACTCTTTCAAGCACCAAAAATCTCACAATTTAAGATGTTATACGAGGCTAGGCTTTAGAGCTAGATTATATATTTGATATCCCAATGTAAAACAAATTCTTAAAAACTTTACCCCAAGACTCACAATGCAAAGAAATACTCACAACTCCACAATTGGCTACACATCCATGGCCAGTAATAACGTTGCTAGGGTGGGAAAAAAACTGAACTCCAAGTACATGAATATAATGGTCGAATTGGCAATGCTGTCTATATGCATCTCTTTGTTCAAATTAATCGGACACAAGGTATATTTGGATCGGTTCGAGAAAATTGACTCCAAGTCTTATTCAAACTCGATACATAATCAAGTCTTACACCGATGCTTCAACCATTCCACCATTAAACTACCTCCTTCAGGTCAATAACCATGTAACTAGTCAAAGTCTTCTCGGCATTTACACAATATTAGCTTCATGATTACTCAACTTATACGTGTTGACCTCTATTTTTTTTTTTTAATGACGAAGAAACTCAACTGAAACTACACTACATTGAATTTAACATAAGATTACAAATTTCATGGTGCAGCAATGTGCCTGACACATATTTAAAATTAGTCAAAGGCTTTTCCATAAGAATTCTTCGTCTGAGTTAAATGCAAAAACTTAAATTAGTGATATCTACAAGTTTTTATTCCATATAGTATATAGTTTTTTATATTATACGAGTATGGCGAATAAAACCAAATGGAATGAAGTAAAAGTACCAAAAACTAACAGTTCGATTGGGACATTGGTGATGTACACAAGGTATATTTGGATTGGTTCGAGAAAATTGAATCTAAGTTTTATTCAAATTCGATACATAAACAAGTCTCGGCTTTAAGCATTACACCATTAAACTACCTCCTTGGGGTCAATAATTAAAGTCTTCTCGGCATTTACATAACAATAGCTCCACGATTACTTAGCTTATACGTGTTGATATCTAATATTTCTTTTTTTCTTTTGATTTTTTATGACGAAGAAAACTCAACTAAAACTACATTATATTGAATTCAACGTAAGATTACAAACTTCGTACAACAGACATATTTAAAATTAGTTGTAGGCTTTTCCATAAGAATTCAGTGATATGTAGAAGTTTTTATTCCATATAGCATATAGTCTTCTACAAAATACAAGTATGGCGAATAAAACCAAATGGAATGAAGTAAAAGTACAAAAAAATGAAGGTTCAATTGGGACAATTGGTGATTTTTAGGAGTTTTTATTTCATATAGTATATAGTCTTTAATATCATTACGAGTATTGCTAATAAAACCAAATGAAATGAAGTAAAAAGTAACAAAAAAATGACGGTTCACCAAATGAAATGAAGTAAAAATTACCAAAAAGATGAGATTTCAAATTGGGTCAAATGGTGAAATTAATTACTCACCTTTTCCAATGTACTTCATATTCCAGCATTCCATTACTTTAATGCCCCCATTACACGCTAGCATAACTGTGCTCTGCAATCATGTCTAGTTCACCTGACTATTTATGAAGCGAATGGCTTTAGTACTCTCCGAGGTCAGAGAAGACTTGTTTCCATAAGACCCCTCTCTCTGTCCAGCGCATCAAATCGAATACTAAAATAACAATTATAACTCAATCTTCTCGTTTCACTTCCATTTGGAACATAATAATTAAAGTGTTTATAGGCACTCATTACCCTTCCAAAATTTTAACATAATTAATAAAATTTCACTTTTTTTTTTGATAACCATTAAAAATATCCCTATATTAACCAGCCCTATTGGATAGATGAGATGACTACCACCTCAAACGGATATGGGGGTGCATCAATTTCGCAACGTACAGCTTAATCGCTAAGTGAAAACCAAAACGCAGAGAGTGCAACGGCCAGACCCTAAGTCAGATAAAAAATTCACATTCTAAAACCCATTCTAGTTTTTTCTTCTTTTGGCTCTTTTTTCCTTTTGAATTAATAATATTTTCTTTCTTATGATTCAATTGGGATAAAAGATTATTACCACATCCAAAGTTAGGAAAAAGAAACAAAAAATTAAAAAGTAAAATTTCAATGAAGTTCAAAGAAATGAGGGTTTGATAGTACTTCAAAGATCATAAGCTCTTAACGCAAAGACGTGGGCGAGTTAATATAAAGCGGAAATAGCTACGATGAGAAATCGATGTGGGAAAAACAAAGATGTGCTCCATCCAAGTCGGGGAAAGTGATGTATTTATATTTTTTTGTTGAATCATTGAGAAGTAGGCATTATTTATTAAAACAAAGATGGAGAGGGATTCACCCATTTTCCAATTTTTCATCAAAATTGACGGAGAGACGACCAGAGATTCACACTTTTGCTGCTCGATTTAGAGAGCAGCATGAGGACGCTGAAATTGAACATGGAACATCGACTCGTAAGATTACTACTCAGGCTGCTGAAGGTCTTTTCATCTTCTTTGTTATAATTTTTGTCGGTGTCATTGTGCATGTAGCCTATATGAACCGGCCATTGCAATTGAAAATTCACAAAAGGGAAACAACATTCACAAACTTTACCTTTGTTGTATGCGCAATATTCTCGATTCCTCTTCTTGGTACACCTCTTTTAATCTCGTCTTGCTCTCAAGTTGTAGTTTTTTTGCCCTTCAGCATTTTGTGCCGTGGTTATGTTGTTTTCTGTCTTCCTCTCTTCGTTTTTGTCACTCACTTTTCGTTTAGCGGTTTGATCTGTAAATATTGGGAGAAGGCTCTGACACTCAAACTAATTTGCCTGTAGAATGGGCTCGGAGAAGCCTGTTAAGATGTCATGACGGGAGCTTCAAAGTGGCAACAGAATTTGTGGTAGATTATTGTCTTTACCATGGAGAAGATGATTGTGCACAGAATTTTGCTTACAAAGAGTAATGACTGAAATTGCTCCATTTCTAATTTGCCAGCTCTATATTTACATAATAATAACTCCCCGATTACTCAGCTTATACATTTGACCTCTAATTTTTTTTTTTCTTTATATGACGAAAAACTCAATTAAAACTACATTATATTGAATTCAATGTAAGATTACAAACTTCATGGTGCAGCATTGTACTTGACACATTTATAATTAGTCAAAGGCCACTATTAACCAAATGGAACGAAGTAAAAATATAACAGTTCAATTGGGACAATTAGCCGGCTCGCGTATTCCCTTCTCCTTCACAGGTTTTTTTTTCTTAAATTGTAATGTATAACATTCAAATGTAACATATTTATAAGATTACAAAACTTCTATTATTTTAATACTCCCATTTGGATTACAAGCGCACATCAACGAGCTCGGCGGCCACCTCCTCTTAACGTGATTATTTATCAAGCTGATTGCTTTAGTAAACCTCCGATGTGGGAGAAGAAATGTGTCAAAATAGAGATTACCAAACTGTTGGGTTTGTTTTCTAATTCTAACAAAATATACATAAATGTCTTGAGCTTTTGTTTTGCTTGGCTGATTTTCATTTTGTGTTGAGAAGAAAGAGAAAGAAAGAGAGAAAGCCCTTTGGTTTTGGATTTTTCTTCCATTTTCAAGGAAGATCATGGGTGAATGTGCAATTTTTGGAGTTTAAAATCAATTTTTTGTTTTGTTTTTTGTTTTTTAATGATTCCATAGCCAAAATAACATGATGAATGGATAGTTTTTATAACGATTTGTGTGGTGTGGTTGTGAAAGTGGCCTAGGGTTTTGATGCGTATGAAATTTTTTTTGGAGCTTTGATGAGGTAAAGTGAGGAATAATTTTCGGCATGTCCCCTTTTGTTTAATTCTTCTCTTTCTCTTTCAAAATAATCTGATGAATTATTTTTGGATTTTGAATTCGATTTTCTTTAACACATCACTTCTGATCGTGTGTGTATCGTGAAGTCTGATTGCCGCATCGTTTCATGGTCTCCCTAGATTTTGTAACAGAAACCTGACATCCCTTTTGCTTTGGTACAAGCTGAATTTTCTTTTATTCCTATATTTCATTTTTGTTGATAATAGCTCTTGTATGTATATCATGAATTTCTTTGGGAAATTATTCCTTTTTTAATGTGTAAATAACGTGAGTTGACCCCAGTCTTAAGTGAACTCTTGAGTATAGCTACCCCATTTAGACTACTCGGAAGTGAGTCTATATTTGTTTAGCCTTGTGCATAGTTTCAATTACCCTGTTTGCTTATTTACTAAAGATTGATATCCATTAGGTATTGGGTATTGACTTGGATTCTATCCAATTAACACTACGGTCATATTTTCTTACGATACTCTTGCTTTGGAAGCTTATCCCACTCCACTTCGTTAAGTGGTATGTGTATATACTCATACATTTGTTTGTTTTATCATTTGTTCATAATCGTAAGCTGCGTATTTGTGTATATCTATGAGATGTGCACTTATCGCCTGGTGATAGGGGCTTAGTAGTCACCTTGTGTTTTTTCTGGTGGAGACTTAGTATTCACTTTTTGACCGGCGTTGCACGGGTAAATACAGTCATAGCTTATGGTTGTCTATTCATCTTATGCATGATGAAGCCATTTTTGTGTCCTTGTGTTTGACCTCGTTCTTGATTCAACTATATCATTTGTAGCTTCATATGTTATATAAGATCTTTCGCTTTGGCCTTTTGTTTATGTGTTCATATGAATAGCCTTATATTTTATTCCTGGTTATGTCATTCGATGCTCTATGATTATCCCTGTACTTTGTGGTGGCTACACCTCTTCCTTTTATATAGATATGGACGTCATTGTGAATAATTCTTTTATGCTATTTTCAGTTATCTCTTGTGTATAAATTATCATGTGTGTATACCTCTCCTTGTGGGTAGTTATGTGTTCCGTTTTGGCCACTCTGTTTGCGTCTCCATACCATATGATCGATACCTTATGTTAACTTTTGGTTATATCCTTCATCCATAAAACTCAATTAAAACTACACTACATTGAATTCAACGTAAGATTACAAACTTTATGGTGTAGCAATGTGGTTGGCACATTTAAAATTAGTCAAAAGCCACTACATTGAATTCAACGTAAGATTTCAAATTTTGTGGTGCAACAATATGTCCGACGCATTTAAAATTAGTCAAAGACTTTTCCATAAGAGTTCTTCATCTGAGTAGAACTTCATGGTGTAGCAATGTGCTTTGCACATTTAAAATTAGTCAAAGGCCACTACATTGAATTCAATGTAAGATTGCAAACTTTGTGGTGTAACAATATGCCTGACACATATTTAAAATTAGTCAAAGGTTTTTCCATTAGAATTCTTCATCCGAGTTTAATGCAAAAAAATTAGTGACATCTATAGTTTTTATTTCATATGGTATTATAGTCTTTTATACAATACGTCAAAAGGGTTTTCCATAAGAATTGTTTACCTGAGCTAAATGCAAAAAAAAATAGTGACATCTAGAAGTTTTTATCCCATATAATATTATATAGTCTCTTAGAGCAAGTCCAACAGGCTTGCTATTCTTCCTCTTCGCTAAAGTAGCGATACAAAATTCATTTTTTTTGCTCCAACAAACTCGCCACTCGTCTCGCCAACTTTTGTTGGCCGTCATCCAACTGCAATGCCTCGCCAGGTTTGGAGAAATTTTCCTGCTCACCATTTCACTCTCAACTTCACCAAAAGTCAAAAACTTCATCCAAAGCATATGTTTTAACCCAAAAAAAAACAGAGTTTTGTAAATAAAGATTTAGGGATTAAACCATTTCTAAAAACAGAAATTTGATGTCAAGAAAAGAAACGAGAAGAAAATAAAAAATGGAAGAAAAAGAAGTCTAAGACAAAGAACAACTCACCTCAAAATTGTAAATAATGGTTGACCTAGAACAAAAAGAAGCTGAAGGTAGAAGAAGATGGAAACGGGCGTGGGTGTTTGAAGACGTTTTACTTTTGGTGTGTTTTCTTAATTTAAATTATAAATTATTTTTCTGCTTTAAAAGTTGGAATTCAATATTATAATATGTAGAATTTAATTTATTTATATTTTATTTTCACTTGTAGATGAATTCATTATAGAGACTATGAAATTGGTGAAATTGAATAGAGAGTCAGAAATAGAGAGTGTTGTTGGAGTAAAATTAAGATAAAGAGTTTATAAAAGTAAAGAGTCACCAATTTCACTATTTATTATGAAGAAAAAATAGAGAGTCTATTGGAGTTGCCCTAAATCATGACAAGTATAGCAAATAAAACCAAATGAAATAAAATAGAGAAAAAATAGACAGTCTGTTGGAGTTGCCCTTATATCATGACGAGTATGACGGATAAAACCAAAAGAAATAAAGTAGGAGTTGCCCTTATATCATGACGAGTATGGTGGATAATATCATGACGAGTATGACGGATAAAACCAAATGAAATAAAGTAGAAGTTGCCCTTATATCATGACGAGTATGGTAGATAAAATCAAATGAAATAAAGTAAAAGTATTTTAAAATAACAATTCTATTGGGAGCACTGATCAAATTGTGTAATCCTTTCCTCTTTTTTTTGACATTATAATGTTCATTACTCAAATATAACAACAACAAAAAATAACATCTCAAAAACCAGTTATTTTAATGCCCCCCGTTTGGGTTATAAGGCCTCATCAATGGGCACGACGGGTACTTGCTGTTCACCTGATTATTTATGAAGCGGATTACTTTAGTAAACCTCTTATGTGGGAGTGGAAGTGTGGTCAAAATAGAGATTACCAAACTGTTGGGGGGTTATTTTCTAATTCTAACAAAATATACATAAATATCTTGAGCTTTTGTTTTGCTTGGCTGATTTTCATTTTGTGTCGAGAAGAATCGAAAAAAGAGAAAGCCTTTGGTTTTGGATTTTTCTTCCATTTTCAAGGAAGATCATGGGTAAATGCGCAGGTGAGTGAAAAAATATTTTAATGGTTGAATTCTTGTAATATCGCTTTTCACTCTCCGACTCATATTGATCTATGATTTGGTATAGGGTGCCTTGTGTTTTGTTCTTTGTCAGTTGTTTATTGTATTCTTTACTGTATTGGGGGTCTTTCATAATAACTTTTCTTAGTTCTTCTATAAGACAAACTATGTTTTCGTAAAAATAATTTTTATCACACATCATACCTTATGTCTTTAACATTTATGAGATTCATATGATTGTCATAAACTCGCCTGTTTTAATGACGGTGCGGTATTAACATGGTAATTTTAGTCTACAATTATTTTGTTTTCGTACTTTAAATTTACTCTATTAGTTCTAATAACAACTTAATTAATCTTATATATGATCATTTGTAAATCATCTAACCTTTTTTTGTAATGATACTCGAGTTAAAATATACCATTCAACATTCTAAAGTTATTAGCTTTTGTTTCCTTCTTTTCTTCCTTATGGTATTCTCACTTTTTTTTTTTGCTAGGCAAGTAAGTCATTTCATTACAACCTTAAAAATAGATACAATTCAAAAAAAGCTAATGTTTCAGTCTCTACACAAAATACTATTATCTAAATTATCTCTATATTTACTTTGTATACAAATTTTCCCCCTAACATCCAAAATAATATTGTCAATAATGCGTTCCTCCGAATAAGCGAATGGTATTCTCACTTATTGAGCATTATTCAGCTCACTTTCGTTTTATGCTTTATTTTGTAGAGTGGGAAATAAACTTGGACTTAGAAAGGCTTCTGGTGCTAGTGTCTATCCGTGAGATTGTGGATTGATTTCGAATTAAGGTTAATATATATTATAGTATGATCCTAAATTTTTCAATGAGAACGTATTTTGGAGCTATAATATGCTCATCTTAGAGTGATTTATGCTATATGGGTTAATGACTCTTAATTATTACAACTCTCGAGTGTTTTAAATTATATGTGTGGCAAGTAGGGAATTTTTCAATGAGAACGTATTTTGGAGCTATAATATGCTCATCTTAGAGTGCAATGTGATTTATGCCATATGGGTTAATGACTCTTAATTATTACAACTCTCGAGTGGTTTAAATTATATGTGTGGCAAGTAGTCTTAATGTCTTAGGAAGGCAACCTTCTTAGGCTTATTGTAGTCCCGTTCTTGAGTTCACCATAGTGAATTTTGGGGGCGTTACACTTTATTTCTCCACTTCGTCATCTTTAAGCATGCATTTTGTTGAAAATTAAATTAAATAATGATTGGTGGTCTTACTCGAACTTTCACACCGTCTACTCTTGTGATAAGAGTACCAACGATGAATTCATGAAAGGCTCATTCAATTCTTACAAAACTAAAGCAGCATGCAGTGGGGTGGACAGTTGGAGGATTTGTTATTATTACTCAACAAGTATTTATTTGATTGGTGGATAATACTTGATGGTTCATTTTTCTATTTCAGGTTACAGATTTGACATTAATTGGCCAAGGAAAATCAGAACCATTCCAGGAATATCGATCTCAATATAATAACCTAGCGCCGCTAGTCTCAGGATTGATTTGACTGTTACATTAATTTGATTGAGCTGATTCCGGGAACATACCAGGTAATTGCGCTCTCCGCGTTGTATAGTTAGCTATTGAGTGTATTGAGGGATGTTTTATTTTATTTATCATCTCCCGGAAACAATGGGAACACAGGTCAAAAAGTTTGATTCATAAGTCAATTTGTATATATATATTTGTTTCTTTTTCTCAATAATAAAGATTATCGTTAATTTTAAAAATGTCGTACATAACTATTCACTACAAAGACACAAACTCGCTAAATTAGTTGGTATTAGGGTATAAATTACCTTGAAAATTTGTAAGCTCGTAACTCTTTATTATCTAGTCAATTAACTTAATTCCTGTCCTACAAATAAGAGAAAAATTAACTTGAGAATTAAATAGCTTGAGAACATGATGAACTAGGACGAATATTAATTTGTCTCATAAACATGATATGGTAGATGAAGTCCATTTTTCATTGTTGGATTCGTCCAATTCAAAAGAGATTCTAATTTAGTACATAAGCATCAGCTAGTGGTGCACTTCTAGTCCAGTCATTAGCCACGCTTCTTAATAAAATCTAGAGAGAGAGGAGATTGAGACCCTAAATATTCAACTTTTTGAACATAGCCTAGAAGGAGTGCTTCAAAACGTAAAGGGTATCCTAATATTACATAATCCTTCCTTAAGCATTGTAGATCTACTCAGAACTTCATGATAATAATTAAGACATACAGAATGAGTATATTGAATTCAACATAAGATTACAAATTTCAAGGTGCTGCAATGTGCTAGCACATATTAAAAATTAATCAAAAGCTTTTTCATAAGAATTCTTCATCTGAGTTTAATGCAGAAAAATTAGTGATATCTATAAATTTTTAGTCCATATAGTATATAGTCTTTTATATCATACGAGTATGGCTAATAAAACCAAATGGAATGACGTAGAAGCACCAAAAAATGACGGTTTGTTTAGGACATTGGTGATGTACACCAACGTATATTTGGATTGGTTCGAGAAATTGACTCCAAGTCTTATTCAAACTCCATACATGAACAAGTCTCATACCGACGCTCAACCATTCCACCATTAAATTACCTCCTTGTGGTCAATAATTATGTAACTAGTTAAAGTCTTCTCGACATTTACACAATAATAATTTTACGATTACTCAGCTTCAATATGTTGACCTCTAAATTTTATTTTATTTTTTTATTAATTTTTTTTGACAACGACAATTCAATTAAAACTACATTACATTGAATTCAACATAAGATTACAAACTTTGTGCTACAACAATGTACCTGACACATATTTAAAATTAGTCAAAGGCTTTTCTGTAAGAATTCTTTGTGTGAGTTAAATGCAGAAAAATTAGTGATATTAAGAAGTTTTTATTCCATATAGCTTATGGTCTTTTATATCATACGACTTATGGTCTTTTATATCATACGAGTATGATGAATGGAATGAAATAAAAGTACAAAAAAATGACTGTTCAATTGGGGCATTGAGAAAGTTGTGTAGGCTGCACAATTAGTGATATCAAGAAGTTTTTATTCCATATAGTAATAAATCTTTTTATATCTTACGCGAATAAAACCAATGGAACGAAGTAATCCATATAGTAATATAGTCTTTTTATATCATAATGGCGAATAAAACCAAATGAAATAAAGTTTGAAATTTTATATCCTAACGTTCCATCACGTTTATGCCCACATCTAGGTTGCAAGCCCACATCACTGAGCTCAGCGAACGTGCGTGGTTCGCCTGACCAATTATGATGCAAATTGCTTTAGTTATCTCCGATGTGGGAGAAGAATTGTGTCTAATGAATGAATTAAACCAACTACTAGAAATGACAACGAGTCAGTTTTTTGCTAAAATTTATAAAATCAAATTTGGAGTCATTGAAATTATATTTTATTAAACCCGTGACGGAAACCCTTCGGGTTTAGATTTAGCTTAATAAATCCGAATCTATTGAATATTAAAAAACTCGCGAATACCCGTCCTGACCTGTTAATAAATAGGAAAAAGAATTTAATGGTTGAATTGGAAACACCATCTATATGTTTTGTTCGAATTAATCAAACAAAAGATATATTTGGACCGGTTCGAGAAAATTGACTCTAAATCTTATTCAAACTCGATACATGAACAAGTCTTACACCGATATTTCAACCATTCCACCATTAAATTACCTCGTTGAGGTCAATAACCATGTAATTAGTCAAAGTCTTCTAGACATTTACACAATAGTAGATACTAGATTCACGATTACTCAGCTTATACATGTTGACCTCTGTTTTTTTTTTTAATGACGAAAACTCAACTGAAACTACACTACATTGAATTTAACGTAAGATTACAAACTTTATGGTGCAGCAATGTGCCTAGCACATATTTAAAATTAGTCAAAGGCGTTTCCATAAGAATTCTTCATCTGAGTTAAGTTCAGAAAATTAAAGTAGTGATATCTATAAGATTTTATTTCATATAGTATATAGTCTTTTATATTATACGAGTATGGCGAATAAAACCAAATGGAATATAGTAAAAGTACCAAAAAATGAAGGGGAGTGAAAAAAGATCATGGGTGAATGTGCAGGTGAGTGAAATAGATTCGTACTTTCAATAGTACATTTTTCTTGTAATTTCGGTATAAAGATCCGTAAATCCTGAATCGATTCCCGTAAAATACGGCATCATAAAGCTTCGAAAAGTTTGATTCATAAGACAATTTGTATGTATATTTGTCTCTTTTTCTCATGTCAATAGACAATAATAAATTATCGTTAATTTTAAAAATGACGTACATAACCATTAACTACAAAGAAACAAAGTAGCTAAATTAGTTGGCATTAGTGTAAGATTTGATTTCCTCGTACAATTATCATCTTCTCATTCATTCTATAAATACACATGATAAAGCATATTTTAGTTACAAAAGATTACAGTGGACAGCTGTGTGCTTATCTACAAATAGTTTGAAGAAGTCTTGGACCTACAGGAAAATATGCCAACTATATGATAAGAGAGATTTTACAATATTGAACTAAGCTAACTGTAAACTTATGTTGGACTTAAGAATTAGGATATAAATTACCTTGAAAATTGTTGGACTTAACAATTAGGATATAAATTACCTTGAAAATTTGTGAGCTCGTAACTCTTTATTATCGAGTCAATTAACTTAATTCTTGTCCTACGAATAAGAAAAAATTAGGTTGAGAAATAGCTCGAGAAGATGATGAACTACGAAGAATATTTGTCTCATAAACATGATATAGTAGATGAAGTCCATTCCAATTCAAAAGAGATGCTAATTTAGTACATAAGCATCAGCTAGTGGTGCACTTCTAGTCCAGTCATTTGCCACGTGTCTTAATAAAATCTAGAAAGAAAGGAGATTGACACCTTAAACATTAAACTTTTCGAACATCTCTCTATTAATGTCGCCCTGATGAGCCTAGAAGGAATGCGTAAACCCATCATGATACTCTCACAACACGTGGCCTTCTAGAGGTGCACAATCTTTTTCTCTATGAAGGCAAAGCCAGAGAATAAAATTGAAAAAATGAAAGTTCGACTCTATACAAGTTATATAAGAGTATCCTAATATTACATGATCCTTTCGTGGCGTTGTAGACCCACTCAAAACTTCATCATAATACATACAAAAAGAGTTCAAAACTTCATGATAATACATACATAAAGAGTATATTTTTCGTTGAGAAAGAGGTTAAGCCAGTTATATTCGGACAAAGCGATGAGAGGTAACCCATCTACTGTCTCTATCCAAGAGACTAAGGATATTATCAAGCGGGTTATCGAGCACAAAACCTGCAATGTGATGGATCAAGGCAAAATTTACTAGTCAGTAGGCGCACATAGTAGCTTCCCGATACACATGTCGTAGAGTGTAGCAGAAAGAGTATATGACCCAATGGGCTATTCATTTGGAATTCAATTATCTACCCAGGCTTATGCTAGGAGCACAAGAATAGAAGAAGGCGAATTTGTCTCAGGGAAATCACGAGCCAAACTTATAAAGGTCTTTTTATATATATATATAGGATGTTGGTGATATAAATATTTGTCTCTAAATAAATTTTGGAGTTTAACTTATTTACTTAAGGGTACATATCTAAATGGTCCGGTATTACTTTTTATCATACTAAATTACATATTAGCTCATATGTGTTGACATAGTATATGACAATTATCGTTAACTGATCTTTCTTTAACGATGTAATAATTTACTATTAACTAGTATTTGTTTGGGGTATTACATAATATGCCTGACACGTATTTAAAATTAGACAAAGGCTTTTTCCATAAGAATTTTTTGTCTGAGTTAAATGTAGAAAAATTAGTGACATCTACAAGTTTTTAAAACTGTTCTCAAATTGTTTGAGAAACCACGCCTTTGGTTTTAAAACTAAACAATCAACGACTTATGTCCAACATGCCTAACACGTTTTTTAAATTAATCAAAGGCTTTTCCATAAGAATTCTTTGTCTGAGTTAAATGCAAAAAAATTAGTGACGTTTAGAAAATGTTTTTATTTTATATAATATTATATAGTTTGTTATATCATGATAACTATGGCTTTTGGTTTTAAGACTAAACAATCAACGACTTATGTCCAATATGCCTAACACATTTTTTAAATTATTCAAAGGCTTTTCTATAAGAATTCTTTGTCTGAGTTAAATGCAAAAAAATTAGTGACGTTAAGAAAAGGTTTTTATTTTGTATAATATTATATAGTTTATTATATCATGATAACTATGCCGAAATAAAATCAAATGAAAAAATAATAGTTCAATTGGCAACTTCGGTGATGTTATTGGATTGTAGCTCTTTCTTCTTTTATTGAAAGCACGAAATATTTAATAAATCTACCACATTTTAAGTCCCAAATGCATACTATTTTAATGCCCCAATTAGGTTACAAACCCACATCACTGGGCTCGGCAGTCACACAACCTTCACCGCATTATTTATCAAACTGTTTGCTTTAGTAAAGCTCCGATGTGGGAAAAAAGTTTGTCTAATAAATGAGTTAAACCAACTACGTCAACAACGTAATAAGAAATGACCAAAATATTTAGCAAAAAAAACCATAATCAGAGCAGCATGAGGCATCTCTCCCACTCTGTCCAGCACATCAACATCGAATACTAATAACAATTATAGGAGGCAACTTGAAAGTGTTAGGATTCAGATAAATAACAATTATAACATAACAATTAAAGTGCTTATAGGCACTCATTATCCTTCCAAAATTGTAAGACTGGCGGGACTTGAACCCGCAGCTTCATTTTTTGATTCCTAGTAATGTAGTAATGTTTAGAGGAGGTTAATAGTGTTGAATTTATTATGCGATAATTTGATCTTCACATTTAATAATTTTAAATGTATAATCGCATCACCACTATCGATCTCCCTTATAATATCATGAAGTTATTAGGCTATTTTTAATCCATATATATACTAGTGGATTTCATACTTTGGCTCTTTTGTTTTTTTCTTTTTCTTTCTTCATTGTTTTTAGTATTTTTGGAGTTTTGAAATTCTCGATTTACATGTTGCGCTAATTTAAATAATTACATGTCCATGGTTCAGTTCCTTTAAAATTAAAAAAATTATAATAGATCTCTATCGTAAATATTATGTTTCACTAGAAATTTAAAAATAAATAAGCAATTTCTCGTATTGATTGATTCTCATAAGTAACTTGTTATGTTTTGTGAACTAATTTATATAACATGTGTGCTTGGTCTATATGTTGGCCACATAAAAATACTAATTGTAATACAGGGTGTACTCTCATTAAAAGAGTTACACCAGTAATGTATGTAGACATTTCTTACGAAGAAAAACAACGTCGTGATAACTAACATAATTAGTAAAATATCATGCGTTATTGCAATTATATTTTTTTACAAAATGCCACTTCTCAAATATTGTAGCTCCTCTCACAGCCACGATAAATTTTTAACTATAAATAAAGGGGCTACGTACTTTCAAATTTATTTAAATATAGTTAAATAAATAGCCAAGGGAAGGAGAAGAGAAAAATAATTATCGCTCATGAAAGTAGTATAATTAATAAAATTTCACTTTTTATTATTATTTATATATAACCATTAAAAAAATCCCTATAATAACCATCAGTCCCGCTAGATGGATCCAAAAACTCATGTTTTTTTTTTTTGGCTCTTTTTTCCTTAAAAAAAAAAAGAACAAAAGATTATGATGCAATGGAGTTTGAGCTACAACCCGACATCACCGTCTGTTTAGAAATTATTGTTGCACAACAGGCACTAGCAAGAAGGTGATGCGGGTTGTAGCCCGTGCTACTATGATCGTAATCTTCGTTGTTGCACTTCTGGGTAAACTAATATAAAGCGAAAATACATTTGATGGACAACCGATGTGGGAGAAAACAACTGCTTCCCACGACGTTGCAAAAGCCAATGATTTGGCAGAAATTCCTAATGCAACAACCACGGGAGATGTAACTACTTCTTCTGCTACCGCAGTTGCAGCTGATTCCACTGATTACGATCCTAATGTTGGCGCTGGAATTGTGGATAGTACAAATGTTAATTTAATCCAACAACAAGCCGCTACTCATACGGCAGATGCCGCCGCCGAGAATTTTTCCAGTTCAGCTAATGAATTTTCGGGTTCTTCTCAAATTGCTGAGTATAAGGCTTCCATAAATAGTGAAAACATTAATGAAGTACTGAAAGATGTTGCATCAGGTAGCATAGCTGAAAATAGGATCAGTGCAGATGGTGCTCATGGATCTACAGACTACAGCTGTTCATGACTCTGTGGATGGTGCCGGTATGTACTCATGATATATGACTTGTGCTGAATTCATAATTTGTTTGGTTTTGATTCGAAGATTTTAATTTCATCGACACTTGATAATTCATAAGCGTCCAACATATTTGGATCGTAGACCATTATAGAGGGTATTGCTTATTTGATTAGAGAATCCGCTGTCCTTGATTGCATCTACTTTGCACCCTAGTTTGATGTGTATCAGTGGTGCAAATGTTATGTGAGTGATTCCAGTATCAATGACTGTTCAATCTGTGGGGGTAGTCTTTTCTTCTATTTTTAATGGTTTAGAAGGGTCTATTGACTTCTTTTCTTCTTCTTCTCCTCTGCTTTGAAACTTGAGTCCGCATATGGTTGCTTGTTTGTTTGCTACTGAACTTGTCTTCGCGCTTCCCGGTGGAAGCCTAATGATCAGTGCAGATGGTGCTTATGGTTTAGAAGGGTCTATTGACAATTTGCTGCTGAGGAGGTCTCGTCCAGTAAGGCTAGATGGCCTCTATCTCTGCTCCGTTTCAGGGATACTGTGTGATATTTTGAGGAAGGTAAATGCAGCATATTTGTGCCTAAGTTTGAAAGTGTCGAGTGCTCCTTTGAGTGGTTTCTGTTGACCATTGATTCTGTTGTCTTTCATCCCTGTAAATTCATGAAATAGCGTTGCTTGTGTTTAGACAAGGTATGATCATTTTCCATACTCATGGTTTTCAGGCTATTTGAGAGAGGATTAGCTTATGTTGGAACAGACTATCTATCTTTCGCACTCTGGGACAAATATATTGAATACGAGTACACACAGCAAGATTGGCCCCGTGTTGCCATGCTCTATACACACGTGCTGGAGAATCCAAATCAGCAATTAGATCGCTGTTTTGAAGGGTAATTATAAATTTTCTGAATGCTTCTATTTGCTTCTGATCTCCTTTTAGTATAAAGCTGTGATTTAGCATCTTGACTTCAGCTTCAAATGTTTTGCATCTCTTGTGCTCATGCTTGTGTCCAATTTTGGAGGAAGGATTCTGATTCTTGCTCTGTACCACCAACCGACTTCTTGCCATTTATTTTCCTGTCTTCTTTATTTGCCTCTTCTGGCCCAACCCAGTTGCTGGGGTTTATGTGGCTTCTCTTATTTCTGGAGCTCATTAACAAATTTCTAACTTATTTACAATAGGGGACCATAAGTGTGTCTATTTGATAGGTGATCAACTTCAGCATTTGATAGTACTTTATTGTATTAATCATTTACTTATTTAAAATACATTGTTATAGAGAACTTTAGGTTAGTTGAGCTATGTGTTCTCCATATATTTGAATTTCTCATTGTTTTGGCTCTCTTAGTTCTTTGTGTGAATCAGTTTTAGTGCTTTATAGATGATGCTGGTCATGATTAACTGTACATTTGTTTGTGGTTTATTGACTGTTATGATGCTTTTTTTAAATAGTTTCAAGGAGTTATTTGCAAGTCGACCTTTATCAGAGCTGCGAACTGCTGCCGAACCAGAAGCTGGTGGTCAAGGAAGTGAGGGAGAGGTTAATCCCAATGGTGTAAAACCGTCTTCTAAACCTTTAAATGTGAGCTTAAAAGATGCTGAGGAGTTGGAGAAGTATATTGCCATCAGATAAAAGCCGTATAAGAAAGCTAAAGATTTCGATTCTAAGATCCCCTCAATCTTGCAGAGCTTGAAAATTGGCACAATTATCTTGATTTTATTGAAGGAGGGGATGACTTGACTAAGGTATTCAAGTCTATTTGGAAGCTGCCCTTATAATCCTCTCCGTAGATTTAGTTGGCCTTGTTATATGTTAACTTACGGTTAAGTAATATGAGCCACACCATTTTCTTTATTGGTTAAACGTTGGATGAAGCATCTTTGGAAACGGGTTATTGAACTTGGAAAAGGATGGGCCTTCCATTTGCTTTCTATAAGGCTAAGCACTTCAAACTCTCATTTGTGAGTCCACGTTCTGGTTCATGATATGTTGCATGGTTAATTATATGTTTTAAACTTCTAATGTTATGCATGCAGGTGTCTTCTTATCTTGACCCCAAGGGTCGTCTCAGATGGTAAAGACTTCCTTTCATTCAAGGGAGGTCTTGGGTTCAAATTCTATGAGAGTGAATGGATGTAAGGCGGAAAGGCTGAAGTGTTTGCCATAGGGGAATCATACACTGACTTACCTGGTGCATGTCTTAGGTCGGGCCACTGCACCTTAGAAGTTTTAGTCCAACTCAGCTGTTAGGCCAGGCAAGGGGATACTGGCGTACTCCATCTTCGGGTGGTGGTTAATCTAGTTTATGTCTTGTGGGTTGGTTGAGTGGGGACATTTCCAACAGTTCTCAAGAAAAAAAAAAGTGTGTTCTTATCTTCCTAACCATCCCTTATAATCATACCTTGACTTACCTGGTGCATGTCTTGGGTCGGGGTTGGGTTGGGCTGGGCCGCTGCATCCTAGGAGTTTTAGTTCAAACTCAGCTGTTAGGCCAGGTAAGGGGACGCTGGCGTACTCTATCTTCGGGTGGTGGTTAATCTAGTTTATGTCTTGTGGGTTAGTTGAGTGGGGGAGTTTCCAACGGTTCTCAAAAAAAAAAAAAAGTGTTCTTATCTTCCTAAACATCCCTCTATGAGGGAAGGAGGCTCCCTCCAATTGTATTAGAGGGGCCTCTGTGTTCCACCAGCGGAGTATTTCTAATGTGTTGCTTCTTTAGTCCTTTTGTTCTTTGTCTTGTTCCCACATTCAATTAGCTAAGCAAATAATCTCCAAATTCCGTGAAACAAGTGCCAAATTTAAGCTTAATGAGTTATTTAAATCTAGAAATAAACCTTGCATCATTTGGAGTTCAGATTTAGGAGTTATGACCAAAACCGTGAGACTATGCAAAACTGTCCAGTTTTAGACACATTACGATTTTTTCTATTTTTGAGGGTCTTAGACTCAGAATTGGTTTTGGTATATTTCTTGAAAACATGTCTAGAACTGCAAAATATAACAACCTACCAATTTTCATGCATTTTCACCAATATTTACTAGGTCAAAAACACTTCGTTCTACAAGGTCAGTAATCTGCCAGAAACCTATTTCATTTTTCCAATTTTTCCACATTTAGACACCTCACGATGTTTGACCATTTTGGAGGCCTTAGAGTCAAAATTGGCCATGTCCTATTTCTACAAAAAAATGTTCAGAACTGACAAAAAAGAGTGGCCTACCAATTTTTATGCATTTTTATCAAGGTTTACTAAGCCAAATGGACCTTGTACTACAAGATCAAAAAACTGCCAACAAAAATGTTTTTACCTATCTTCAAGTTCTAGCCAAAAATCTAGCCATGCATGGTCATATACGCTCATGTACACACATATACAACAACTACAGAGGTAAATATAATCATATGAAGGCATGCATGTGATTTTTGAAAGCTTTTAAAAGAGTTTAACCCTCACCTTAGAATATTGATGGTTAAAGATGCTCAAATGCTCTTCAAAATGCACAAAGGGCTTCTTCCTTGCTTTGGGCTGCTATGGTCAAGCTTGAGTAATATGGAGAGCAATGTTTTCAGCCTTGGATGTTCAATAGATGGTCATAGCCGAGAGGAAGAGAGAGAATGGGAGTTGAGAGAGAGTGTTTGAGAGCAAATGAAGTTGAAGATGCTTGAGGATATTTTGAATGCATGTGTCGGCCTAGGGCTCTACAAATTCTGAAATTTCCTTAGTCATTGTGCATTCTTAAAATGTGAAGAAGCATAGGGTGGTTTGGTTGAGAAAGTGAAGCTTGGTAGGTGTGTATAGGAATAGTTTTTGCATGGTGTCTTGAGCTTGTGTCATAATTTGTCTAGGATGATTTTGAAATTGCAAAGTATGTCACAAGGCCTTGGTATGGACGAACCTATGCTCATCAAAATCTGAATTTTTGCTTTGTTTTAAGATTAGTTTATTGTAGGTTAGATATATTTAATTGTAGGTGCATAGGTTTTGCAAATAGAATAGGAATAAAGAATAAGAATAAAGAATGTTTAGTGTTTAGTGAAATTTTGTCTTCTAATGAGTTGATTTAGGATTAAAATAGCGGTTGGTAGAGTTTGTAGGATTATTTTAGTATAGTGCTTCGTGTAGGATGCTTTATTGATTAGCGTGCGGGTACGCTTTTCTAAGTTTAGGGCACGTACTACGAGGTAAGACACGGACTACGAGATAAATGCATGTATTCCAAGTAAATGCACACAACCCTAAATGAATGCACATAAACCAATGCAAGGCACGTAAATTGAGACACGACTCTTAAACCTAGGTTAAGGCACGCAGTTTAAGGTTAGGGCACACGAAATGAGGTAACGCACGCAATTCGAAGTCAGGGAACATAAGTCGAGGATTAGGGCATTACAGCTATAAATGATTAAACCCCATATAATTTTAAACATAAATTGTATTAGATGTCACTAAATATATAGAGAATTAAACTATCTAGCAAAAAAAAATATACATAATTTATGAATTGCATATTAGATGTTCTCCTCATTTGACTTTGCATACTAATGTAAGCATCAATTTCAAATAAGTTACTCTTTTAAATTTTAATCGTGAAAATAATGGAATAAGGGAGAAATATATCCCTTACATATAAATGTACTAAATATGAAATTTTATTTATTAATTTTAGCTCCTTAAATACACAAAATGACTTATTTAGAAAAAAATCAATATATAATTTAGGATTTGAAACAAATATATATCTATACGCGTGGGTACCCTACACAAGAAAACGAAATCCAAAATCCCTTCCAAAGCCCTAAACTCCATTACATAGAATATCCGCATCCATACAATCCCAAAAGAAAAAGAAAAAGAAAAAAAAAGGAAAAAGAAGGAAAAAAAGGGTAAATGGATCACATAGTAGTAGCTGAAGAGGCCATTATAATTAAAGATTGAGCCAAAAATTCAACGTAGTTAACAAAAATGTGAAAAATAAAAATCAGGAGTAAGTTAGTAATATTTGTTGTCAAAAACAAATATTAATAATAGTAATTAAATTAAAATTGAGAGCTTGGAAAGTAATATTCATGTTGGTCCATTTAATTCGTCAGGAAGAGTTGTTCTTCCATTTTCGACAACTATTTAATTCATCATGAAGAAGACAAGTAATCTGAAAAAATATGGAGTGAATGGTAGAAAGAGAAAAGTGAGTGGGAAACAAAAGAGAAGATAGGAATAGTTAATTAAGGGGGAGAGAAAAAAGAAAAGAAAAACAAAAAGAGATAAAAATTAATCCAGTCTATAGTCTCCCCTTCATGGAGTCCACTCTCAACAAAAATACCAATATAACTAAGCCCAAGAATGTAACAACTCAAGCTCAAAGGGAGAGTCAATCTCAAAAGACTAGTTTGTTAAGTAAAAGAACCACTTGTATTTAAAAAAACCTCTTGTGAGGGTGAGATTCTTATGTGGGATCATTACATGACACTCATAATATGTAATAGGGAGAAATGCACCAGTAGTCCCCATTGTTTACTCAAAAGTCAGTTTAGTCCCTATTGTTTTAAAATGTTCAAAAAGGTCCCCCAATATTTGTAAACATGCTCATTGTAGTCCCTACTGTTAAAATTTTAGTTAGTTTTAATAGATAAAATAATATTTCAAGGGTAAATTTGAAAAATAACAAAAAATACAAAATCTCACTCAAAAACACCAAAAAATACACACTAATACACCTACAAACACACACTAACACATGCACTCATAGAAAAATACCAAAAAATACACACTAATACACACTAACACATACTTGGGACCGCGGGGTGGGGCTGTTTCGCGCGGGGGGAGGCTGGCGGTGGTTGGCTGTGCTTGTGGTAGTGGGTTGGGGTTGTTTCGCTATGGTGGTTGGTGGTGCTTGTGGTAGTAGGTTGAGGGGTTGGAAGAGGAAGAAGAAGATAGGGATATTTTGGGTATTTTATTTTTAAGTAGAGGTAGTTTAGTCATTTTATGAATTTATGTTAGATTTTTAACGGTAGGGACCACAACGAACATGTTTGCAAACATTGGGGACCTCTTTGAGCATTTTAAAATAATGGAGACTAAACTGACTTTTGAGAAAATAATGAGGACCATTGCTGCATTTCTCCCTATGTAATATTAGAAAATAACATGGAATTCAAGGATATATTAGGACCTATTAATAAAATGCGACCACCTTTTATATGCCAAAAGTGACATCATTAGTAAAAAAGAAAAAGGAAAAAAGCTAAGTTGCAGAAGGTTAGTCCCAATGAGTTGTCATTTGTTGGATAATAAGTCATTGTAATTTATTGACTCTTTTATCATAAATATTGCCAAGATGTTAACCGACGTTAATCATTCATAAGTAATATGAGCCACACCATTTGCTTTATTGGTTGAACGTTGGATGAAGCATCTTTGGAAATGGGTTATTGAACTTGGAAAAGCATGGGCCTTCCATTTGCTTTCTATAAGGCTAAGTACTTCAAACTCTCATTTGCAAGTCCACGTTCTGGTTCATGATATGTTGCATGGTTAATTGTATGTTTTAAAGTTCTAATGTTATGCATGCAGGTGTGTTCTTATCTTGACCCCAAGGGTCGTCCCATATGGTAAAGACTCCCTTTTATTCAAGGGAGGTCTTGGGTTCAAATCCTGTGAGAGTGAATGAATGTAAGACGAAAAGGCTGGAGTGTTTGTTATAGGGGAATCATACATTGACTTACCTGGTGCATGTCTTGGGTCGGGCCGCTGCACCCTAGGGGTTTTAGTCCAACTCAGCTATTAGGCCAAGCAAGGGGACACTGGCATACTCCATCTTCGGGTGGTAGTTATTCTAATTTATGTCTTGTGGGTTGGTTGAGTGGTGACGTTTTCAACGGTTTTCAAGAAAAACAAAGGTATGTTCTTATCTTCCTAACCATCCCTCATAATCATACCTTGACTTACCTGGTGCATGTCTTAGGTCGGGGTTGGGTCGGGCCGCTGCACCCTAGGAGTTTTAGTTCAAACTCAGCTGTTAGGCTAGGTAAGAGGACGCTGGCGTACTCCATCTTCGGGTGGTGGTTAATCTAGTTTATGTCTTGTGGGTTAATTGAGTGGGGGCGTTTCCAATGGTTCTAAAAAAAAAAGGTGTTCTTATCTTCCTAACCATCCCTCTATGAGGGGAGGAGGCTCCCTCCAATTGTATTAGAGGGGCCTCTGTGTTCCTTCGGCGGAGTATTTCTAATGTGTTGCTTCTTTAATCCTTTTGTTCTTTGTCTTGTTTCGTCAATTAGCATCACAGTGAGTTAAGATTTACTAATCCAAATGTTACTTGTGCATTTCAGGTCGTCAAGCTATATGAAAGATGTCTAATTGCTTGTGAGTTAAGATTTACTAATCCAAAATGTTAGGATATAAATTGCCCTGAAAATTTGTGAGCTCGTAACTCTTTATTATCTAGTCCATTAACTTAATTCATGTCCTACGAATAAGAGAAAAATTAGGTTGAGAAATAGCTTGAAAAGATAATGAACTACGAAGAATATTTGTCTCATAAACATGATGTAGTAGATGAAGTCCACTCCAATTCCATAGAGATTCTGCAAAAGAGATGCTAATTTAGTACATAAGCATCAGCTAGTGGTGCACTTCTAGTCCAGTCATATGCTAAGCGTCTTAAAAAAATCTAGAAAGATAGGAGGTTGACACCCTAAATAATAAAATTTTTAAACGTCTCTCTATTAATGTGGCCCTCACGAGCCTAGAAGGAGTGCTTCAAAACGTAACATGGCCTTCTAGAGAATCTTCAAATGGTGCACAATCTTTTTATCCATGAAGGAAAAGCAATTTGACCCCAAAAAAAAAAACAAAAAACAAAGGCAAAGAGTATATTGACCCATGCTATTGTAGAATGAAGGTTCAAAGAATTTACCATACGTAATTAAATGTGATTTGATTTGATTTTAGACTCTATCTACAGCCAGGAGGTAATTTTTCAGATAGTGATGATAGACATCACTCTTTTTTTATCACCTAATTATCACCTCCTAATTGACATGTGTCAACTTGATTAATTTATTTTATGTCTCTCTTCTTTTATTAATTTTTCTCTCCCTTAATTAAGGTTTTCTATCTTCTCTTTCTTTCTCTTTTGTTTAATCCTACTCACTTTTCTCTTTCTACCATTCATGGCATATTTTATCAGATTTATTTTCTTTTTCTAGACAAATTGATAATTGCTGAAAATAGAAAAAAAATGTTATATATTGTCAATTTTCGTTGACAAAAACAGTACACATTTGAGCATTTGCAATGCTTATTCTATTTACAGCTATAAATGATTAAACCCCATATAATTTTAAACATAAATTGTATTAGATGTCACTAAATATATAGAGAATTAAGCTATCTAGCAAAAAAAATATATACATAATTTCTGAATTGCATATTAGATGTTCTCCTCATTTGACTTTGCATACTAATGTAAGCATCAATTTCAAATAAGTTACTCTTTTCAATTTTAATCGTGAAAATAATGGAATAAGGGAGAAATATATCCCTTACATATAAATGTACTAAATATGAAATTTTATTTATTAATTTTAGCTCCTTAAATACACAAAATGACTTATTTAGAAAAAAAATCAATATATAATTTCGGATTTGAAACAAATATTTATCTATACGCGTGGGTACCCAACACAAGAAAATGAAATCCGAAATCCCTTCCAAAGCCCTAAACTACATAGAATATCTGCATCCATACAATCCCAAAAGAAAAAGAAAAAGAGAAAAAAAGGAAAAAGATGGAAAAAAGGGGTAAATGGATCATATAGTAGTAGCTGAAGAGGCCATTATAATTAAAGATTGAGCCAAAAATTCAACGAAGTTAACAAAAATGTGAAAAATAAAAATCAGGAGTAAGTTAGTAATATTTGTTGTCAAAAACAAATATTAATAATAGTAATTAAATTAAAATTGAGAGCTTGGAAAGTAATATCCATGTTTGTCCATTTAATTCGTCAAGAAGAGTTGTTCTTCCATTTTCGACAACTATTTAATTCATCATGAAGAAGACAAGTAATCTGAAAAAATATGGAGTGAATGGTAGAAAGAGAAAAGTGAGTTGGAAACAAAAGAGAAGATAGGAATCGTTAATTAAGGGAGAGAGAAAAAAGAAAAGAAAAACAAAGAGAGATAAAAATTAATCCGGCCTATAGTCTCCCTTTCATAGAGTCCACTCTCAACGAAAACACCAATATAACTAAGCCCAAGAATGTAACAACTCAAGCTCAAAGGGAGAGTCAATCTCAAAAGTAATATGTAATGGGGAGAAATGCACCAGTAGTCCCCATTGTTTACTCAAAAGTCAATTTAGTCCCCACTATTTTAAAATGTTCAAAAAGGTCCCCAATGTTTGTAAACATGCTCATTGTAGTCTCTACCGTTAAAACTTTGGTTAGTTTTAACAAATATAAATAATATTTAAAGGGTAAATTTGAAAAATCACAAAAAATACAAAATCTCACTCAAAAACACCAAAAAATACACACTAATACACACATACTAATACACCAAAAAACACACACTAACACACACACTCATAGAAAAACACCAAAAAACACACACTAATACACACTCACAAACACATACTAACACACACTTGGGACCGCGGGGGTGGGTCTGTTTCGCGCGGGGGGAGGGTGGTGGTGGTTGGTTATGCTTGTGGTAGTGGGTTGGGGTTGTTTCGCTATGGTGGTTGGTAGTGCTTGTGGTGGTGGGTTGAGGGGTTGGAAGAGGAAGAAGAAAATAGGGATATTTTGGATATTTTATTTTTAAGTAGGGATAGTTTAGTCATTTTATGAATTTATGTTAGATTTTTAACGGTAGGGACCACAACGAACATGTTTGCAAACATTGGGGGCCTCTTTGAGCATTTTAAAACAATGGGGACTAAACTGACTTTTGAGTAAACAATAGGGACCATTGCTGCATTTCTCCCTATGTAATATTAGAAAAGAACGTGGAATTCATGGAAATATTAGTACCTATTAGTAAAATGCGATCACCTCTTATATGCCAAAAATGACATCATTAGTAAAAAAGAAAAAGGAAAAAAGCTAAGTTGCAGAAGGTTAGTCCCAATGATTTGTCATTTGTTGGATAATAAGTCATTGTAATTAATTGACTCTTTTATCATAAATATTTCCAAGATGTTAACCGACGTTAATCTTTAATAACCCCCTATTTGGATTGCACGAGTGAAGGAAAGTAAAGTAAGATGGAGAAAGAAAATAAAGGAAATGGATGACATTGATGTTGGGATTGTAAAAATTAAATAAAAGAAATGAAATGTGACACCAAAGCCAAAAAAGAATCGTGCAAACATGTAAACTTTTAGACGAAATGATAATTTAATAGAAGAAAACATAATAGAAAGGAAAGATGCGGAGTATTTGAGTTCAACATAGCAAAGAATCACAAGTTGGTTCTTTCTCTGAAGTTACTTTGATCATGGTTCTCAAAACTGTAGAAACGACATAAATCGTCCAACCAATACTCTACATTATGAGGTTTAACAAAACAAAGAATCACATTGTTAACGTATGTATATATCGCATTCACATTGTGTATCTCTAGTTGTTTTACCATAGTTAGTCTCTTACCATAGTTAGCATAGCTTGGAGCCCAAGTAGCCTTACATTTATATAAGGTCCTATGTACATTGTAATTCATATAACACTTTATCTGTAATAAAATCTTTTGGTCTTTCTCTCATTCATGGAATCTCTATTCTATTTCGACATGGTATTAAAGCTACCATCCTGGTAGCCTATGCCATTGTCATCGTTTTATCTCTATCCTTATATCGCAATAAAATATCAGAAACTGGTCTATTCTGGGATTTTTTTATTTTTTTATTTCATCTCCTTGGTCCACACACCACACCTTCTCGTAGTACTCGTCGAGACAATTCCGACGATGCCAAGATCATTAATAAACTTCTCCGGACGCGCCTGTAATCACTGGTCAAAGTTTCTGCACTGTTTGACCTATTCAGCAATTTTCAGTCAACCAAACAAGGCCTTGTTGACATCATCCAGCAGCAGTGTTGACATCAGCCCTAGCCATCTCATCATCCAGCCATTGCCACATCAACATCCAATCAGCGCCACATCACCATATACGTCAGTATCCAGTCAACACCACATTAGCTCTTGCCACGTCATCACAACCCAAAAAAAAAAAAGGGCAAACCTTTCCCAAGGTTTTTCGATGTCCTGAGTCCATTTTTGGCATCCATTTCTTCAACTTCTCACTCTAAATATCAGTTTTGGCTCTACAATGGAGCGTGTGGATGTCTTAATGAATAATCCAAAATCTCACTTATCCTTTCAACAGGAGTGTAAGTATTGTCATCTCTCTGGTCACTCCCTCTTGCACTGTCCTACTCGAACGTGCTCCTTTTGCAAGAAAATTCATCCTGGCCATTACCTATATGAGTGCTCTTAGAATCCCAATAGAAATTCTCAAGGACATCGACCAAATGATGGTTCCTTCAAGGCTCAGAGTACATCAGGCACCTCCCTTGATCCCTCTTCCTCATCTTTATCAGTTGCAAGCCTCCGACACCTCCTTAAACAGGTTTTATCCCAGTTTAGTCAGTCTTCTTCTATTGCTCTCTCCACCACACTCGGTAAGTCTTCCTGGTTCTTCGATACTGCTTGCTCTAACCATATGACTTCTGATTCTTCTTGTTTAACTAATAAAGTCATCAATTCTTCTGCACCTTCTATCTATACCGCTAACGGTACATCCATGCCCGTAAGTCATATCGGTTCTGTGTCTACATCTCATGTTTCATTTCCAGATACTTATCTTATTCCTAAACTCACCCTTAACCTTATCTCTGTCGGTCAATTATGTGAACTTGGTCTCACAGTCACTTTCTCTGCTTCTGGTTGTCATGTGCAGGATCCTCAGATAGGACAGACTCTTGGGATAGGGCACAAGATTGGACGACTCTTTGAGCTTGTTAGCCTGCACCTTCCTGCTCACTTAAGTACTGCTACATCAGTCACCACCTCATCAAATTATCCCTCTCTTGACTTATGGCATTCTAGATTAGGTCATACCTCTTTAGGAAAATTGCAATCCTTATTATCTAGTGGTGCATTAGTAAAACTTTATATGCACCCTTTTGATTGCCTATTATGTCATCTTGGGAAATAACCTGCTCTACCTTTCAATCAAAGTGACTCTTCATCTACTGCATGTTTTGATTTGGTATACTCTGATATCTGGGGTCCTTCTCCTACATCCACCATGGGAGGTTCTCGATACTTTGTAATATTTGTTGATGACTTTTCAAGATTTACTTGGATATACCTTATGCATAGTAGGTCTGAATTGTCTCGCATTTATTCTGAATTTATTGCCATGTTTTTTACTCATTTCAAACAACGAATTAAGATTCTCTGTACAGATAATGCCATGGAGTATAAAGAGTCAACATTTCTTTCCCTTCTCCGTCAACATGGAACTATTTCACACCGCTTTTGCCCTCACATATCTCAACAAAATGGGCGTGCAGAACCAAAACATCGCCATATTCTTGACATCACTCGCACATTTCTTATTTCTGCCTCATGTCCTTAGCGCTTTTAGGGAGAGGCTGCGCTTACTGCTGTTTACATTATAAATCATTTGCCTTCTCTCATTCTCAATAATTGCACTCCTCATGAACGTCTTTACGGTTATCTACCCTACTATGGTCACCTTCGTGTTTTTGGTTGTGCATGTTTTATCTCACTTCCTCCCCAGGAACGTACCAAACTGGAACCTCGAGCTCGTTTATGTTGTTCTTAGGGTATGGTATTGAACACAAGGGGTATCGGTGTTGGGATCCATTATCAAAACGTCTTCGGGTTTCTCGTCATGTGATTTTTTGGGAGAATAAGATGTTTTCCTTTCTCTCACCATTTTCTCTTCCCCATGATGTCTCCACCCCATATTTCACAGATCCTTCCATTTCCATATTTCCTTATGATGATAGTGACACAAGTACATCTATAGGTCCTGATTCGACGCCTATCGCGGCCCTTCCTGAAGAGACTGTCCCACCTGATGAGTCTGTGCCTAATGACGAGACTTCTTCTACTGATTCACCCTCTATCTCTACTGAATCATCTCTCCGTCGATCTACCAAAGTAAGATCAATTCCTTCTCATCTTCTTGATTATCACTGCTTTTCCACTATTCTTTCACTCTATGAGCCTCAATCTTATTGTGAGGCCAGTTCTGACCCTTTATGGCAACAAGCTATGATAGATGAATTACAGGCCTTGGAAACCAAGTATACTTGGGATTTGGTCGATCTTCCTCCAGGGAAGAATGCTATGGGATGCAAATAGGTATACAAGATCAAGACTCGATCTGATGGTTCTATAGAGCGATACAAGGCTCGGTTGGTGGCAAAAGGTTTTACTCGAGAGTATGGCATTGACTATGAGGAGATATTTGCCTATGTTGCTCGTCTCACTTCTGTTCACATACTTATTACAGTTGTTGCAGTCAGACAGTGGAAGTTATTTCAGATGGACGTTAAAAATGCCTTCCTTAATGGTGAACTTATAAAGGAAGTATTTATGAAACCTCTTCCAAGCTACCATCATTCACCTCACAAGGTGTGTTAATTTCGTTGTGCTCTTTATGGTCTCAAGCAAGCTCTACGTGCTTGGTTTTTTAAATTCAGTTCGGTTATTGCTGATTTCAGCTTCACTCCGAGTAATCATGATTCTGCACTGTTTATTCAGCATTCTGATTATGGTATTCTTCTCTTGCTCTTATATGTGGATGATATGATTATCACTAGGGATGACTTGGCGGGTATTTCGGATCTCAAGCAGTTTCTCAGCCACCACTTTGAGATGAAAGATCTTGGTCATCTGAGATACTTTCTAGGTATTGAAGTCTCCTCTGATTCGGCTGGCTACTATCTTTCTCAGGCCAAGTATTCTTCTGATCTTCTGGCTCATGTTGGCCTTACTGACAGCAAAACTGCATCTACCCCTCTTGATGCTAATATTCGCCTTACCCTATTGGATGGGACACCACTTTCAGATGCATCTTTGTATCGCCAGCTAGTTGGCAGTCTTATCTATCTCACTGTGACTTGTCCTGACATTGTCTATGTTGTTGACCTAGTCAGCCAGTTCATGTCTGCTCCTCGTACCACACACTATGCTGAAGTTCTCTGGATACTTCGTTATATTAAGGGCACCTTATTGCATGGACTCTTCTTTTCTACCATCTCATCATTAACTTTGCATAGCTACTCAGATGCAGATTGGGCTGGTGATCTTACTGATTGGCGTTTTGGGACTGGATACTGTTTCCTCCTTGGTGATTATCTTCTTTGTTGGCGCAGCAAGAAACAAACCGTTGTTGTTCGCTCGAGTACTGAAGCTGAGTATCGTGCACTTGCTAATGCTACTCAAGAGGTCATCTGACTTCATTGGCTCCTCGCTGACATGGGTATCTCTCCGCCTCCTGGCATCACTCTACATTGCGATAATCATAGTGCCATTCAAATTGCTCACAATGATGTCTTTTATGAGCACACTCGTCATATTGAGTGTGACTGCCACTTCATTCGCCAACATATGGTTAATGGTACTACAAAACTTCGGTTCACTCCTTCCGCTAATCAGCTTGCAAATCTCTTCACCAAGGCTCACCCACGAGGGCGTCTTCAAGAAACTCAAGCTCGTGTCCTTCACACCACATTGAGTTTGAGAGGGGGTGTTAACGTATGTATATATCGCATTCACATTATGTATCTCTAGTTGCTTTACCATAGTTAGTCTCTTACCATAGTTAGCATCAGGGGCGGATCTAGAAATTCAACATTGGGGGGGCCAAAATATTTTTTTAATGATACTATATAGAATTTTTTTAAAATGGAGGGGTCGATAATTTTTTTTAACGATACTACATAGATATTTTAAAAAAAATTTAAACGGCCCCCCTCCCACACTACATAGATCCACCCCTGGTTAGCATAACTTGGAGCCCAAGTAGCCTTACATCTATATAAGGTCTTATGTAAATTGTAATTCATATAACACTTTCTCTGTAATAAAATCTTTCAGTCTTTTTCTCATTCATAGAATCTCTATTCTATTTCGACACACATCACACTCATGAACATGATTAGCAAACAAAGCATCAGACTGCTAATAGTTACAAATTTTCTCACTGGTCTTTTGGAAAAATACAAGTTGTGTTCCTTGCTTATCACCCTGGAAGCTTTGATGCACGATTCCCTATACGTATTTTGGATGATTCGAAAAATATCCTTGAACAATACTCCCTTTTCATTATGTGAAGAAGCATTGAACATGGAGACAGAGGGAGCCGGGAGGAGCAACGACAGGAAAAGATACCTTCAGCCCTCGGCACAAACCATAAAATATGGAGAAAAATGGAGGAAGAAGAGGCAACCGTATGGAGCTTAATTCCCACCTTGATCTAAACCATGATGTTCTCTTTCAGTAACTTCAATAAGCCTTTGCAAGCTAGCCTTTTTGTAGTTCTCTTATCTGATGAAGAGCCTGAGTTTTGGTAAATAATACCATTTGCTTCGACCTTTATTCTTACAGAAGCCATACCTTTGTTGAGAGTCTCCTGTTTCTTCATGATATAATGTTCTTTTTTACATAACTCAGACAATTCTCTAGCCGGATGGAGCTTCAGTGACTCAGGTGTAATCAAGGGCTCAAGTAGAGGCCTTATACTTTGAAAGACACGCTCCTTATTGTAGTCTGAATCGACAAAGATCGCTCCGCATAAAGATTCTATAATATCTCCAAGCACCTGTACCATATCAGCAGTAGGATAAAACTAATGTCCCAGATATTTGTATACACTAGTGTCATTCCAATGAAAATCAAGCGACAACTTTTCATCAGAGAAGAAGAAAATGTTCGAATATACGCAATGACATGATGTTTTACGCTACCAATTAACAGCAATGATGTCTTGAATGATAAGCACTGGAAATAATCAATTGACTATTAGATGCAACATCCAACCATGTTTATACAACATATCAACTTAAAAACAAGTATTATATCCGCATTGCAAGTAATTGCTCTTTCTATATGATTTGAAGATAAAAAACAAGAGAGAATTTAGTGATCCAAGTATTGCCAATTGCTTCCTTAATAAAATCTTTTTGCAATTAATTTTGGCTATGTTCCTGCAGTAACATGCCAATTTTCTTAATTTCAACTATGGCTGTTATAGCTCAGTACAAAACATGCAAGAAACACAATGAAAATACCTTAGGGAAAGCTGTCTCAGACTCCCATCCAGAAGTTGAGCCCAACAATAAGCGGTCAAAGTCTTCAACAGTGGTGGTTATTTGCCTTTGGAGCTCTGGTGAAGCATGAAGAATGTGTTTGTGCAAACTAGCCTTTACCGTAGACAGAGCATAGCAGTCGTTATTCACAGAAGCTGACCTTAGATCAGTCAATAATCCAGGAGACAAACCAGGATATTTGTTGTAGAAATGAACTGTGATTAGATAGTCCAGTACCGCATCTCCAAGAAATTCAAGGCGCTATACAATAAGAAAGGATGTCAGGAAAGAGAACGTGGGTAAAAGGTAAACTAAACGGCAAGAGAAAAAGTACATGAGCACATTGTAACTGAAAATGGGGAAGCAATATACGAACTGTTTCCATGAACATGACATCTATGTTAGTGTCCTAATTCCAGGAAGAGTTTCAATTTCAAATGCTATATGAAGAACAGTAAAAAAATAGTCATCATGCCTCACTCCCCAACCCAACTATTATACACAAAATAGGGGAAAAAAATTAATTATGCAACACGGATAACGTTCTGGTACATATTACCTGGTAGCATCTTGGAATTTCAGGCAGCATGTATGAACCATGAGTCAAAGCTTCTAAGAGGAAAGAGGCATCACGGAATGAGTAGTTAAACAAAGACTGTAGAGATGTTATGTTCACATGCATTTCAGGATGGATTGCAAGGTGCCTCACATAAGGAGCATTGACAAAGTCAACGTTTACACCAAGCCACTGCATAAATGAGATTGCTGCCATCTCGCCACCTCCACTCAGGAACGCGCCAATCAATGCCTCAACTACATCAGCTACTGTCTTGCTCTTGATTTGCCTTCTTCCTCTACTATAGACTTTGTTTGTAGGTGACAACTCCTCTTCTTCAAATGCATAAAATAGAGAATTGTCACCAGGGATGATCCACGTTTTAAGATCGAGTGGTTCATTACGAATAAAGCCCTGCAATTCATAAACAAGCCAGCAAAAGAAATAAATTTATGTTCACCATACAGATGATCCTATGTTCCTGATAACAAGAAGAAGAAACAAGTTTTCTTCCATTTGAGGTACATGATGAGAAATTTCAGAAAAGCAAAATGATGCAAATTTATTCATTCTCTGTTGTTACTTTATTACTGACGACATTTCAATATTCACAAACAAGAACAATGGGGTATTAGCTATTCCTTGTTCTTATCTTACAAATGACACAATTAAGAATGAATTAACTATCATAAAAATGTAATAATTACCGGAATTTTGCGGTTACATCCTAGCTTGCATAGTGCAGTATTACAAACAGTTTTCTCTCTTTTCGTACTAAGAAGACCCTCGTGATGATTTTGGTACGTTGTGAATAGCTGTTGACTAGTAACATATTTGAAAAATGAATCCCCAAGCGTTTCCAGTGATTCCAAGTGAAGATTCTCTTGGCATTTTCTTGTCGTGATAGCTTCCAACACCTGATGTTTACAGCAAAGTCATAATCATAATTCAGAAAAACTATTCAACATCACAAATTGAAACAAATATTCAATTATATACTTTTTTGCTTTGCTGACATATATTAGCGCTAGTAGAGTAAATCCATTACACCACATGTAACAAAGATAAATTCTCTGATCAACTGAACAAGCTAGTGACGCATGCAATTTGATTGGGCCACATTGAGCCATTAGATGGCATATTGATGCTCAAGGGCTTCACTGACATGGCACATAGTGGGCAAAAGAATACAAAACTTTCATTTATTATTATTATTATTTTTTTTTGGGTGGGAAGGGGGGGGGGGGGGGGAGGGAGGTGGGGGGGAATGTTTGATCATGATATCACCAGCAGTCTCAAGTCAAGGGAAAAAACGGAAAAAATGCAAAGCTATCATCTGAACTGAAAAACTGAAAAACTAAAAAAATGATAAAACTGAAAAAATGCATGAAGATTGTAAAGAACATACCTTGATGGTTGGGATAATAACATTTTTTGAGCAGTGATCCAAATGCATATTCTTCAGGTTGGCAGCTAGAAGCAACGACTCAACCCGATGCATGATTGTCGGAGCACACGAGAAAGAATAAAGTGTAGCCAAAGATATAGGTGACATCATGATGAGACATAGTTCAGGTGGCAACTCAACTGAGGAATTACTTGGCTCTACATTGTATAACAGCAAATTAGTCCAAAATAAAAAGGTGAGTTAAAAGTGTACAGAATAATGTAAATCAGTATGATCTTCTTCTACCTATACCATGAGAAAAGGATGATCAAGAGAGATAATGAAGAGTTTATTACACAGAAGACAGTAGTAATGAAACCTTGAGTTCCAAAGATAAAATTCATTTGATGAAGAAAAAGTAACATTGATAAGAAAAATGGATACATTTTACTGTTTCTCATCTTATTATATTGCTAAAAGAAAAGTATCTTTTTCAAGATGGTTAGATAGTTAGGCAAATTTCAATACATTCCCAAATATTATACGAATACTAAAACAATTTTTGTCATTTCCCAAGATTTAAGTAACATTGAATGGTTAAACAACCAACGAACCTTTTGTTTTCTGCTTTCTATATTTGAGAAGATAATTTTCCACCCTTGGGACATGTCTACCATGTAGAAGTGATTGTACTTCATACTGCAAGTGGATGTCATGCCTGTACATCGAAGTATGTAAGACCTTTGAAATGATATTTATAACATATTATCACAAACTGGAAACATAAAACAACGTTAGGGGAGGTAAATCAAAAACTATTACAACCTTTTCTCGTAATACTTTTGGTAAGTAATAACTTCACCATCTTGCAGCTTTAAATTGGACTTCCCATCCAAACCATCTAAAGTACCAACAACGTGATACACATGACCATTGTGAGGTGTGCATACCAAAGAATTCTCCAACACGCAGCTGCATACCAAGCCACTCTTCATATACACATGCTGACTACAATCACTGGCACAGAAACATGGCAGATGTCTACCGCTGATATTTTTTGATGGAAGTAGTATGGAACGTACACAGTTCCAATCAATTAATTGATTCTTATTTGAGTCTGCAGCTGCAGCTGGGAGAAGAAGATAGTCGAAGGCAAGAAAATCATTCTTTTTGTCAAACGCACCTAGAGCTTCATTCAGCTTATTCAAACTGTGATCTAGTAAAATCCTAAGCAGAGTCACTTGAAACCTTCGACACATCAAAACCTGCCAAACAAATTTGACGATGACAAGAAATTCAGGTCCTAATTCCTTGTATTTCATGTTCGGTTAACAAATGTACTTAGACATAAAAACGTTAGTATACCTGTTCAGAAGTAAGTCGAATTGCTCTAACATATCTCATACATATTTTCGAGCTAATGCTATCATCAACATGGTCCAAAGCTATCGATTCCTCATGAAAATCAAACCTAGACCTTACAGCAAGCAGAACATCACGAAGCTCAGCATTGCAGTAAAAATTGTTCTGCAGCTTGACTAAGTAGCAGTAGTACAATGTTTCAGATTCATTGCTGCGGTAGTGAATCAATTCAGGTGGGAAGTACTGTAATTGTTCATTATTGTACTCAAAGCCTGTGGATCACAACATAATTATACAGAAATTGATATGTGAAAATATTGTTTAAAGCAATGAAATTGTGTTCTTCCCATAATTGATAAAGAAAGAAATGGGCGAACTTACATTACCCAATTCTTGGCCATTGGCTTCTTCCTTAACAATATATGGCACAAGATTATCTGTCAAGGCACCATCCAGGTGAAGCTGCCTGCACGCTTCTAAACACGCAAGTTGATTCAGTATTTTGATATTTCCTTCAACTTTTACAGTTGGGATTGGACAGCTTTTAGGAAGATGTAGAATGCAAGTTTTAGACTCTTTATCTATAACAAACTTAGGATAGGGTTTGAAGTACCTAAAAAATCAGAAGACTGGAATAGGGAATTACTTTTTAAGTTACAAAAATTCAAAAATGTGGAAACTGAAAGCACATTATATCGTTCATAAGAACAAAAGATTCTATGGACAAACCCATCAGAAGGTAGCCTTGAGCAGTAGAAGTGAAGCAATGCCACACTGGAAGACAAAGTGACAATTGCTCCAGTAGCTTCAACCTGATAATAGACCTCATCTTTCAAATCCAGAGGGGCACAAGGAACATAACCATGATCCAAGGACTCCTTCCGCATAATGTCTCCACTGGCTAGATAGTTCTCCACTTGTGTGAGGGTTGAACTATCATTCCTACAATTTCAGGAAGCAAATTAGCAAAGAATGGCATGAAAAAGAAATGATCACTACCGTATACCAGAACCAATGAAACCTACAACATCATAAAATGTTCTAAATAAACACCATAAAAAACAGATAAAGCATTAGAATTTTACCGAACGAAAATTAAACAGTGACTCCAGAATTTCCTATAACAGTAGGGCATAAACAAAACAACAGCAAATAGAATTCCAGAAACATGATAAACCACATGTTTAGTTAAACCCCACGGTCCTAAATTGTATGCTTTGGTATTATCTGGTAGAACAATCGAACATAAGGTGGGAGGTGAAAACACACATTGAGAAGGATAAGCAGTTTCTTTTTACACTACGAATTAATAAAATATGAGAAAGTATTTATGGCATATGTTTATGCCAAACCCAAAATCACTTTGGAACAAATAAGAAAAGGTAGTTAAGTAAGTTTCATACTAAATGTTAGCACTAAAAAGGCCTTCATGCACTACAAGAAACTATACCTTTTTATCATCATGATGAAATCTGAGTTGTGCTTACGAGCACGGCCACGGGACTGAATAAAACTAGAAATGGTTGCCGAGGGATCAAATCTAATTACAAGATTGCAACTCTGGACATCCAAGCCCTCTTCAAGAATGGAAGTTGCAACTATGATGTTCACCTGCAACATGATATGTTCACATGCAAGAATCTTAGCAATAGATATTCTCTTTCATAAATAATAATTTTATGCTATACTATTAGTAAGGCACCCACCGTGCCTCTCTGGAATTCTTCAACAATTTTGTGTTGTTCTTGTCTGCTCTGTGACAGGAGCCCAGATTGATGTCCTGCCATGTATTCGGTCTTCCATCCACTCAATTCCAGGTGCACCTCATTTAATAGAGATCGAAGGACAATAGCTGTTATAATCCTCTCAACAAAAATTATACACCTCATATCCTTCAGGTCCCTGTGCAAAATATTGTAACATGTTAAGAATCTCATCATATTATCAAGCCAACGAAAGATATGGATAGTGACATATTCATGTTCGATCTCAACATATTGAAGTTTAGACACTGTTGTGGTTCTGATAGAGAAACCTCCTCTATCTTCCAAATAATTTTTTTGCTCCACATCTCATTTTCTTCATTAGTTGGCAGCATAATTATACACACAAGTCCAATATATGATTTTATTTTACTAGAATATTCATCACAGACTCGAGTCCACAATCTGCTCGCTAGCGATATGCTTAAATAGAATTCAACGGTACTATCATAAAGGATGTTTAACTGGGTAGAGAAACACATAAAAAGAGTTGAATGAAGATTCTCAAATGACATCTAACAACAGGAACTAGGTTGTGAATGGTTGACCTTCAAGGTTGTGAATCTTTGGAAGTTATGCTATGGTGATTGGCTATTGAATTTAGTGTTTTTAGATAGTTATTATTTTGAGGATTATGTAGATGGAAACTTACTCTATCTAGAGTTTTGATTATGAATTTGTTGTTTATTTGCAACAAGTATAAATGTTTACAGCCTTGCGTTGTGTTGAAATATTATATTACTTTAATTTCATAATTTTAGGCTTGTTGTAAGGAGCAATTTGCTCCATAAATTTAGGCTTATTGTAAGGAGCAATTTGCTTCATAAATTAGGGAATGTTGTCTACTCCTTTTAGGTCTATATAAACCACAATGTAGAAACACAAATTGTATCATCAATGAATTACATTGTTTCACATTACTTTCTTCTTGGTATCTAGAGCCAACAATATACACACACCAAAAAAAAAAAAAAATTTGTTCATTTTTTTCCCTCCACAGCTATCCAAACTCATATTTCTTACCACAATGATCAAAAACCATTTTATAATCTCTTTTTTGTCTGATTCTTTCATGATTTTTTGTCGATTTAAGCCCTTTTGTTCTCTGATATAGTGAGAAATAGCCACTTTACTCCTTAGTTGCCTATTGTAAAGGTTGCCAAGTGTCCGGCTACTTCTATCGTCGTCGTTTATTAATGTCACCTACTGATAAAATAGAAAATCAGTCTACCACTGTGATTCGTGTAGATCTCTCGGGGGAACCTAATGCCCCTACACAACGGGTCACTAGCGTGTTACTGAATGGGAAAAATTTTCATGCTTGGTCCCGTTCGTTCCGTCTTTATCTTGGTGGAAAACGGAAAATTGGATGGATTTTAGGCAAGGAAAAAAAGCCGCAAGAAACTGATCCTGATTATGCTCACTGGGATGTAGACAATTGTATTATTTTGGGTTGGATGTTCTATTCCATGGAGACTCAGATTTATAATATGTTTATGTATCACGAGACGGTTCATGATCTATGGACTGCCCTGACAAAGATGTATGCCTATGCACGTCATGATTCTCGAATCTTCGAGCTTTACCGGGAAATTTCTCATGCTTCTTAGGCTACTTTAGGACTATCTGTTGCGGATTATTTTGGGTACCTCCAAACTAGATGGGAAGAGCTAGCCCAATATGAACCTTTGAGTGACTTCCCGAATGATGCTAAGGTTGAGTCTAAACGTCTTGATCATCGTCGGACTTATCAGTTCTTGATGGTTTAAAACCTGAATTCGAGAATCTTCGAACACAAATTTTAAATACATCTCATTTTCCATCTCTATATGAGGCATTTGCAACTGTGATGGTGATGAACAAAGACGTCTACTTCTTGCACCCAAGCCCACTCATTCTATTCCGGACCAGATGGCATTTGCTGCTCCTTCCAGTTTTCGGCAAACCAGTACCCGTCCTTATTGCCAACATTGTCGGAAGATTGGTCACCTTATTGACCGATGTTTTATTCTACATCCTGAATTGAAGCAACAATACTCTAACAACCGTGGTGGTAGACAAAAGAAAGGAGCTCTTCGTATTGGGGTTGTAGCCGAATCAGCACCCCCTTCAGCCTCAACATAATTAGTCTTGGCCCAACCGGATTATAGTCAGCTTCAAGCTCAGATTGCTCAACTTCAACTCCACTTGGGCCTCACTTCACCATCTGGCCCCACGGCTACCCTTGCTACAAGTACTCCTACCGCACTTCATGGTAAGTTAGGCCAACCATCTTGGATTCTGGATTCGGGGGCTAATAATCGTATGACTGGTGAGCTTTCTGTCTTTTTTTCTCCTGTCACTTCCATAAATCAATCGGTTCAAATTGTCGATGGAACGTCTATTCATATCCGTTGTCAAGGAGATGCCTGTTTATCCTCAGATATTACTCTTCGCTCTGTTTACTATGTCCCCAACTTTGCTTATAATCTATTGTCTGTCAGTCGTCTTGCCAAGAGTTTTCACTGTGCAGTTGTCTTCTTGCCTGACCGTTGCTTCTTGCAGGATCTGACTTCGAAGAAGATTTTTGGCAGGGGATATGAGCACGATGACTTTACTATTTTGGAGAACTTCCAACCTCTACAGTACCCTCGTCAAGTCTGCATGCTTCTTTGTCTCTAGTTTTTGACACTCCTATTGGTTCTGTCCAAAATTTAGATTTGTGGCATGCTCGTCTAGGACATGCAAACTTTCAATATTTATGTTTGTTATTTCCACTTTTTAAAAAAGCATGCAAGGATTTTAAGTTTAATTGTGTGACTTGCGAATTGTCAAAACACACTCGTACTACATATATTCCTCGCATGCATCGAGCTCCATGTGCTTTTGATCTTGTTCACTCTGATATTTAGGGTCCCTCTCCTGTCACGGCCCTCTCTGACCATCGTTACTATGTGACATTCATAGATGATTATAGTCGGTGTACTTGGGTCTACCTAATGAAGAAAAAATTTGAAGTCTTCACTCATTTCACTCACTTCCTTCAAATGGTGAAAACCCAATTCTACACTGTTGTCCGGAATATTAGGTCTGATAATGGCAGAGAATACCTAACCAATGATTTTCGGGCCGAACTCAATAAAAAAGGGATTCTTCAACAACTTACCTGCCCTTACACACCTGAACAGAATGGTGTGGCAGAACGAAAGAACCGCCACATTATATCTATGGTCCGATGTCTTCTATCTGGTATGAATGTTTCGAAATATTTCTGGCACCTAACTGTACTCACCGCTACATACATCATCAATCGTACCCCTAGTCGTGTCCTCCAAGGTCAAATACCCGTGCATATTCTCCGACCAAATACTATCCTATTTCCTCTTCTCCCATGAGTCTTTGGTTGTACATGCTTTGTTAAAAATCGCAGCCCGACCCGCACTAAGCTAGATGATAAAGCTATGCATTGTGTCTTTCTTGGATATTCTTCTACGTCTAAAGGATATAGGTGCTATGATCCTGTGACTCGCCGCTTTTACCACTCGATGGATGTCACATTCCTTGAGACTATCCCTTTCTTCTCTGCTTCTTCCTTAGAGCAACTTCCTGAGGTACTTTCTGTAGAGGACCCTCCTTTACCTCGTCCAGTTCCTATTCTTGACACATCTCAGTCTACTACTGAACTACCATCTAGCTCCAATAATACTCTCTCATCCGGTTCCTCTCCAGTTCCATTACAAGTTTACTCTCTGCGTCCTCGTACTCCAGCTCCACTACCAGATTCTTCTCCGGATTCAGGTAACCCTCATTCTCCCTTGGTCCCTGAACCGGCACCTTCTCATTACCCCACTCGTGAATGGCGTCCCCCTTCCCGTTATTTACCTTTATGTAGTACTAATCATCCTATTGCCAAGTTTGTGTCATTTCAGGGTCTCTCCGATCAGTATAAATCTTTCCTTAGTCAGGTTGATTTAGTCTCTATTCCTCGCTCCGTCCATGAGGCTCTCCAGCATCCTTTATGGGTGACTGCTATGAAAACAGAGATGGATCCCCTGCAACAGAATCAGACGTGGGAGTTGGTTGATCTTCCAGTTGGTGAACGGACAGTTGGGTGCAAGTGGGTGTTTAGTGTGAAATATCTTGCTGACGGCGCCATTGATCGGTATAAGGCACGTCTTGCCGCTAAAGGGTTTACTCAAGTACCAGGCAAGGACTTTGGTGCCACATTTGCTCTTGTTGCCAAATTAACTACTGTTCGACTCCTGGTCTCGTTGGCCGCTTCTCATTCTTGGCCTCTTCACCAATTGGATGTGAAGTTAATGGTGATCTTTCTGAGACTATTTACATGGATCCTCCACCAGGTTTTCGGGCTCAGGGAGAGTATTCTGGGAAAGTTTGTCGCCTTCGTAAATCTCTCTATGGGCTTAAACAATCCCCTCAAGCTTGGTTCAATCGTTTTAGTGAGGTGGTCCTTACTATGAGGTTTATTCGGTGTCATTCAGATCATACATGTTTTGTTCGGCGTCATCCTCAGGGTAGATGCATCATTATCTCAGTTTATGTGGATGACATTATCATTACTGGAGATGACACTCAGGGAATTGTCCAAGTGAAGCGAGACCTGGGGACAATCTTTGACATTAAGGATTTGGGTATGCTCCAATACTTCCTTGGTATTGAGGTAGCTCAAAATTGCCAGGTTATATTTTTATCACAAAGAAAGTATGCTTTGGATCTTCTTCAAGATACGGGTATGCTAGGTTGTCGACCTGCCTCCACTCCTATGGACCCTAATCTTAAATTGACAGTAGAATCAGGGGAATTGTTAGCCGAGCCATCAATATATCAGAGACTTGTAGGTCGGCTTATCTACTTGACTAACACAAGGCCGGACCTTACCTATGCAGTGAGTATTGTAAGTCAATTCATGCATGCACCTCGTACCTCTCATCTGGATGTTGTCTATCATATCCTCCAGTATCTTAAATCTTCTCCTGGTCTTGGTCTCTTCTATGCAACGGGTGTACAAGAGGGATTGTCTTGTTACACTGATGCTGATTATGCTGGGTCAAAGAGTGATAGGCGTTCTACCTCGGGGATGTGTACTTTTCGTGGCAATCACCTTATCTCATGGAAAAGTAAAAAGCAAGTAGTTGTCTCGCGATCTTCTGCTGAAGCTGAGTACCGTGCTATGGCCCAAGGAACATGTGAACTTCTTTGGTTACGTTATCTTCTGACTTAGTTGTGGTTTTTGGTAACAGACTCGTCTACCTTATTCTGTGATAATAAATCTGTTATTATGTTGTCCTCTGACTCGGTCCTTCATGAGAGGACAAAACACATTGAGATTGATATTTATTTCATTCGAGAGAAAGTTCGCTCAGTGGTGAGCACACCTTGTTTTGTTACATCATCCGAGCAGGCTGCTGATATGTTCACTAAGTCAATTGGACCATCACTTCTCCAATCATCTTTTGTCAAGCTCAAGCTCATTGATATTTTCGCCCCAACTTGAGGGGAGTGTTGAAATATTATATTACTTTAATTCCATAATTGTAGGCTTGTTGTAAGGAGCAATTTGCTCCATGAATTTAGGCTTGTTGTAAGGAGCAATTTGCTCCATAAATTAGGGAATCTTGTCTACTCCTTTTAGGCTTATATAAACCACAATGTAGAAACACAAATTGTATCATCAATGAATTACATTGTTTCACATTACTTTCTTCTCATTGTAATCTTTATGAGGTTGCATTTTATTTTTATTTTATTTGTGGTTTGATGACTTGCGGGCTTATCTTTTCATTTGCGTCCCTGAAAATTGGCTAGGTAGATTTTGGGGGTGTGACATAAGTAAATCACCATGGTAATTCGATATTATCTAGCACTATAATAGGCACAAACATATGATGCTAAGAAGGCGTTTTGACCTAGCATTTTGGCTCCTACCAACAGGCATAGTTCCAATAAATTGTTGTTCAAAATTATTAAGGAACACAGCTAACTGTTTAACTTGATGAATCTACACACAAAAAGCATGGGAAGATTATCATTTATAGGCGTTCACAATGCGAACAAAACTTGTAATATAGAATTTTGGAGTTGTCTAACATCAAGTGTTAGCAAGTAAATGTAGTCCAAAAGACAGAAATTTCCTTGGGGAAAAAAGATGAGAAGAAGGCTAAAAGAAACTTAACTAGCCATATATGTGGGAAGAGTTCAATATTTGAGAAATCTGTGCAACATCATTACATTCGTATGCCGTTATTAAAAAAGGAGAAAGAAACGCATAAACAAGTTGGGCGTGAGTCAACAAAGTAGCAGAGAGAACGGTGGCCTAACCACACTTTCGTACAAGACTACTCAGCAAATTCAAAATCATTTAGCAATCTTTGATCATTTAAGATTGGGAAGATAAATTAAATAAGAAGTGAAGAACTACAATTGAGAAGGAAAGAGACACAGAAAAAAACAAAAAATGCAGGCAGATATAAATGGAAGATGGCTATGTGGGCGGCTCCACTTTCTGATTGAAGTTTCAAGAGATACGATGCTTTGTACCAGTAAAACAGTAGATATAGACAGCATCAAGAGCAAATGTACCTGTACTCAAGAAGACACTCGAGAAGACAGATAACCTTTGAAGTTAGATATCCAGCATTCAAGATTGCATCTTTATCACGAGCAATGGACCATATTTTATCTACAAAGTCTTGTCATTAACACAGATGTCATAAAATAGAAGAGGGAATATTCTGATCAGACGGAGAATGACAAACTTAATGAGTATGAAGGGTACCAGATGGCATGCAAGCAGAGAAGACCTTGGACACATCCAAAAAAAACCCTCTTACAGCGTTCTTGGGAGATGCATCTAATTCTCCCCATGAAAAACTGTAATATTGTACAGATGCCACAGACTCTGCAGCCTATTTCATAGCAAAAGCATATGTATTACACGCAATGCAATGACACAGAAATACTAATAAAAAAGCAAAAGTAATAAAGGTTACTTTCAAAGCCATCCAGATGCCCAGCTCATGCAGGCAATACAAGAAATCTGAGTGAAGCCTATTCAATTTCTTCTTCCCGGTTTCAAACAGAGACTCGGGGAGGCTAGATTTTTCGAGTGAACATTCATACTGCTGCATCAAAGCATACAAGAGGTACTCTAAATCATACTGGAAGCAAAACAAGGAGGCTATATCTTAAGAAATTAATAGGTGATACAAGTTATTTTCCAAGATCTGTGGACAACATAAGCATGAAAAGATGTGGCTATAAAAAGGAATTTTTCCAAAAAAAAAAAAGGATCTTATACCCTGAAAAATGTGCTTACCTTAGATTTTATCCCCTTCAAATCATCCGCCAGGCATAAATATGAACAAGGAATGTCCATTTGGTTGTAAAGCTTCAGCTTTGGAGTCGCAAAAGGGATATGTTCAGCTAAAACGGACTCATTAATGCAGGTGTAAACCTTCATTCAGACAAAAGATATACATTAGGAACAGACTATTCAAGGTGGAATTATCCTCAAGGGAGGAATTGTGTGGATGATATGTGCATGTCCTTTTTGGCAGGAAGAGTTCAAGCTTATACTTTTGATGAGTTGGAAACATCTCTTTCCCATTTGTATTTACCCAACGTTTTCTACAAGTACTTTGGTATCATATTTAAAATCTAAACGCAGGAGAAGCCAAATGACATTCCATAATAAAACTGTTGTGATCCAGAAATGCAATCATCAGGTTACAAAGTAGCATTTTTCATTGATCAATATTAAAAGATTAGATGCAAAACATACACAATGTTCAAATAATGCCACATACAAGAGATCAGAAACACATATATGTAGATGCCTTTTAAAGATGGACAACAATATTCACACAACTGCAAGATGCCAAAAAGCTTCTCCAGTTTCTCGAACTTGTGCTCATTCTAATGTGTAGAGAACAAATGCCCTCAGCATCATGATATTAAATAATGATTTCATTAATGCTAATCCATAAGAAATAGAGAATGGTAAAACAACCTTTGAATGCATGAGGTTTTCTAGATGACAAATCTGTTTCCAATGATCCTTTGAAGACTTTGGAGCTACATAAGAAAAGATATCAATTACTTGCTCATGTGAAAATCAACAGACAAACAAAAAAATAAAAGAATTCTGAAAGCACTTTATCCTACAAACCTTGAGCCTTTATAGGGGAAGCTGTCTTTCCAAATACTCTGGGAAGCTGTGAATTCCCTGAGGCTAGTTTACGATGATAAAATTCCTACAACATTAGAATCATTTAGCTTAGCAATTTCACAAGTACTAAAAAAAATGTCGCTGCAGCATAAAAGGTAAAAGCAAGTACATCAAGTAACATGAGAATAACAACAATTACAGAATATAAAGATATTTCCCATGTGATGTAGACTAGAGTCAATATGAATTTGTCTAGTTTTGTCAGAGCCAGTCGTCATCAGCATAAGTTTAGTCACACACCAAAATGAAAATCTCCCAGTGAAAGATGAAAGAAATAAATCGAGTCTGGATATCAAGCATAGACCACAGAGTAGCAACTGTCAATCTACAACAGAACTTTTGTGTTAGTCTAAATTTTTGCATTAATAGAAGACCATGCACAAAACACACGACATAATGAGTGTCCAACTGACAAATTTTGTTTAGATGACGTAGTAGTTTGAGTTCATATATTGACATGGAATCAAGTGTTACTGGAGTAATATTCATCCCACGTATTAAGTACTATTCATCACATAGAAGCTGTCCAAAAGTAACCGTTTTCAGATTTTCCGTATACACCAATAGATAAGTGTGAAAATATTCTAATGCCAACTAATATACTTCAATTAATGAGATCAAACAGAGTTGCATAATTAAGCATGCCTTTGTAAGAAATTATGGGTTCAGAAAACATACCTTCATGATGAGAGCATAGGGGTGCTTCTTTCTTGCATGGTGGCATTCATCAAATATTAGAACCTTGATCTTGACAAGTTTCAAAAAACCTTTGCTCAAGGCATCAAATAAAATTTGGGGGGTCATCACAAGCACCTAAACATGAATGCTTAGGTTAATTCACAGCAAGAGATCACATTTTGTGCCAAAAAAGCTAGACATGAGGCTTGCAGATCTAAAATGTATCCAAAAGATCATGCTTTTGAGAAGAGAACAAAAGTACAAAATGTAGCAAAGTATAGGGGAACTACATAAAGATGATGCAATAGGAATCCATAATAAGAACACAATCAGATAAGGATTCTCCTCCGATTCTCTACGGTTGCTCCACACAGTCAATTCATCCTGATTGTGAAGTCCAATAGATTAAAAATGTCGGGTGGTGTAACATGTTAAATACTTGTACGCATCATCACCTACCATTTGGTTGATAACAACAGTGACTAGTAAGATAAGACCAAACCAACTGCATTGAATCACAATAATGGACTCCATAACACACATGATGGAAACACCAATTTGCAGTTCTAGTATGGAGAAAACTAGAATCTAGGCAAGCTGTGAAGAACTGGAAATATCTAAATAGCATTGATCATATCTCAAGCCGATCTTTATCTAAAAGATGAGAAGACAAAACCGGTACTTCTTATACCAGCCTACTCAAGATATTTGTTATTTTAAGAATACAATTGCATACCTCGTAAGTATCCTGCTGCTGGCTCCATGTAGCAGCATCCCAAAAAGCAACACCCATCTCTCCCCAGTACTTCCCCACTTTCAAGTCAGTGTGCATCATAATGGCTTTTGCTTGCTAGTATATCAAGTGAAAACACAAGCCAATTAAATGAAAATCTAAGTTCTGAACTCGTGGAGATAAAATATTTCACCATGATTAAAATCAAAGTTACTTATACCCAAGGTTACTATCAAATGAGGAAAAAATAGTTTAAATGGAGCATGAGATATAATTATCAACTCGCATCCTTGGGTGACTAAGACTACAGTAGTGACCAAGAAACCAGCGATATCAGGCGACGCCTTACGCAGAAGATGAGCCTAGCTGCGCAAGAGCATGATGGCAATCAGAGTCTTTCCAGAACCGGTCTCCAAGTACACAATTGTGTTCTGCTCGATTGCTTTTTCCAGAGCTTCCAATTGATAACTACTCCAAACAGAGGAAAAACAATTTATAGCATCAGCGCGCATATACACCAATGATCTTGAAATCTTGAGTCTGTAAAAATGCATATTGGGCAGATAGCGCAGCCAGACGGTCCTCTTACTATGCACTAGGTCTAAAACGGTCGGACAGAAGGAAAAAAAAAAACTAACCTTCTAGCAAATGGTAGTTTGTAAGCAGAGAGCTCTTGGTTTTTGTCATTCATAGGCATCTCAACTGGTTCCATTCTTGCAATTTCTACACACAATATGAAAAGGGTATACATTTAATCTCCATAAAACACATATATTGTAATAAATATAATTTCCAATATTGTAAAAATCACAATTTTCACAGAACAAATATATGGTTGCCGTCATTCACACTCCTCATACAAACAAGAACCTTTTCCAATAAAGTAACAACAAGCACCATTTCTTCACCCACAAACAAGATACAGAATCTGTCACGCCCCCAAATTAGCCCAAGCAAATGTAGGAGTGTAACCATTGCGAGCTTGAGAAGACAATCTTCTGAAGCCTGCAAGGCTAGATATCTTGAACTAATGAGCAAATCGTTCGGTATCCACTTTGGATCTTGATCAATTATCAACAAAAACTAAATACATAGATTCCGAACTGAGATGTAAAAGAATACAAAATACTAGTAGCGGAAGCCATATACTCATGGACTGGAAACAGTTTCCAAGGCAGTTCCAAGAACTTGTCTGATAAGCCCAACAACTCTGTGACACTGTCAAGAAACGTGCGAGGTTCATTTGATCCATTCTGAATAATTACTGCCCGAGGAGTCGCAACACATCCATATAAAAATAGAAGGGAGATTGACACTTACACTTATAAATTCAAAGATCTCCAAAGCTCAAAGGTCACTCTATCCGTAATACTAATCACAACGAGACAGATGTACAAATCTTTTCGCTCACAAATACAGCCGGTCATCACAAAGGCCAAATGATAAACTGTCAAATATCTTACACGATACTTAATTCGAATGGGCTGCTTAGAAGCGACTATCATATCTCGTTACACCATGTTAACACTAATGAGTATTATCGACCTCCAACTGGCCTGAGTAAGTGACGTACTTTTATTCCTTAGAATAATTCTTGCACAATAAGTCTTTCAAGTAAACATTCTCTCACACTTAACGATCAATCAAATAGTATCATCCTCTAGGATGTATCATATACATGTCATGTACTACCATTTTCTCACATTATATCAACTTAGTGATGCTTCCTAATGCCGTTTGATGACGATTCACCTCATAATATAAGATATTTTGAGGCATGCATAATCATGTATATTCGTAAAGTCTTAGATATAAACACATTTATATATAAAGTAGTTATTCCATAATCTTTACTTCCTAAATTAAACTATAATCTTAATACTTCCATACATGATAAAATCTTTTCATATTAACTACGTACTGCATGTATTCGCAAGCATGGAACTGGTAAAAATCGATCGGACTCTGTCCCAACTTGGAATAGAGAACTTTTATCTTTTCCTCGATCATTTGATCAATCACAAGTCACAATGTATTACGTTATATTTGAAATGCAGTAAGAAAATTAACAAGAAAAAATATCTGAAATGCATAATCAAGAGCATAGACTTATATTTGAAATGCATAAGCAATGGCATAGACTTGCCGTACTGGAAGATTATCTTGGAGGCTTAAGACTTACCACATGTCTCCACGGCTTGAATTGTATGTAATAATACAGAAAATGCAAAAATAAATCTCCAATGGTTGGCATATATATTAAACTCTTACTTGCTTTCCAATATAAGTTAGTAAAACCAACATAAAAATAGTTGCAGAAAACATCAAAGTTGTAAGCAAAGGTGATCGAAAGTAGAAAGAGACCACATGCATGTCTGCAGAGGTCGAAGATTGCAGAAAAACAGTCTATTTGTAGGTAAGTATATGCCGTTCATATGTTTTGAAGTGTTACAATTAGTTGATGTAGTTGCACTTGCAAGGATGGAAGATTAGATGGTTTAGTATATTCGTGGGACATATCTGTGTGGGGGCCACCACTTATGTGAAAAGCATTCTGATTGGTCTGATTAGTCTGCACCTTTCTGTTACTGGCAAAACATCGATCTTCTTGCGCTGCTTTCTGAACACAAATATACCTTCTTTTTGAGCTAAATTATTTCCCCGAGAAACCTTCTTTTTGAGCTAAATTATTTCCCCGAGAAAAAATAAAAGATCACAGAGCACATACATTGTCTTTAGCTTCGTATTTTGTTGTTATTAAAAAAAAGTTGTTTTATCGACATAGCATCGCCAGTTAGTCACGACATGGCAACATATGATTTAATTGTTTTTTTTTTTTTAAAAAAAAGTTTGATTACATAAACAAATTAAAAAATTTAAAAACAAAAAAAATGTATTTTGTCGCCATGTCTTCGCCAATTGGCAACAACATGGCGAGAAATTTTTTTAATTATTTTAGAATAATTACAAAATAAAATTAAGAATTTTAAAAAAATGGAAAAAATAGGTTTCTTAGCTTTGGTATTTTACCTTTTTACTTTTCTAATGCTATCCTTACTGGAGTCTCTATATTGAATCATACAATTATTACGTATTATAGTTCATTTAGTAAAACAAAAATTCATAAAATAGATATTAAAATCACCAAAAAGTGAACCTGAATCTCTCAAAATTACAAAGTCTCAATTCTTCAAGTTAAATTTAGATGCCTTAATAGAGACTTTGTACTTTTTAGAGACCCAGACACATTTTTTGGTGATTTTGATATCTACTTTATAGTTTTTTATTTTACCAAATGAACTATATTACGTAATAATTGTACGACTCAAATCTAATAAGGATACCCTAATGCTTAACGGTTAAGTTCATATTTTTTTAGCTTTGGTATTTTACACCTTAATTTTCACGATACCTTATTGGTAAAAGCACATTATTTTGAAAAAGTGTTCTTTTAAAAAGATATTTGTATCTAATTAGACATCAATAAACTTCAGTAACATTTTCTTCAAATAGTTTACTTTCAAGCAAATGACAAGAAAAGAAAAATAATCATAATTTCTCTCCTTTTTCGTAACATATATGGACTTCAAATCCTCTGACTTGTGTTTTTCAAATTTAAGTATTCTAATGAATTCATTTAACAATTTGTTTTAAATAGATTTTTGAAATATTTTTAGGAAAGAAATTTTAAAATTTTTAATTTTTCGATATGTGACAAGTGTTATATTCTAACATTGTACAAGAAGTAAAAGACAACACACATGGAGCTGATACAACTTAGGTTCCCTTATCAGGAAGAAGAATACAAATCATCCAAAGCAATTGCATAAGCATTTAGAGTGTGAACATTTATGCTCACCAAAACTGGAGGCAAAAGTACTATTAAATGTCGATTTCTTTTTCATTTTCAATTCAAGCAAACTTGTTACTATACAAACTATTTGAACATATACAACCAAATGAAAATAAGTCGTAAACTTCCAACTATGTAATATAAATCGTGAAGTGAGCCGGCACCATTAACAGAAAAGTCTTGAAGCAATGCCCTGACAAGAATAAAGATTCACATGCAGTATTAATGGACCCATCACTTTTTCATTACTTGCTTGGGTATCATAACAGAATCCGAAAATATCACAAATCAGACTTGTCCGTTTGTTCAAACATACAAGATATTTGAATTATGAGCACTGTTTCTGACCCAAACTCCATCGATACAAGCAATTAGTAATGACACATTGACGACGTATAGATAGAGAGGTTCTAGTGAGAGGTCTAGCATCAGAGATCGAATTGAAGATTGCAGTCGCTGCACATATATCAATCCAATTAACAATAATGGTAATAATAATAGTAATAATATCAGAAATGCATAATTTCTGGCCATTTTCTGAAATTAAAAATTAAAATAAGAACAAAAATACGTCAAAATAAATGAGAAAATAAAATTTATTTTGATCAATCTAAGTTTGAGATAGTACGGAAAATGGAGAAAATGTGATGTTGTATATATGTCACGTCTCGAAATTTAACAAGATAAATTTGGGACGAGACCGGTATTCGCTGACAAGTCCTCTTAAACCCGCAAGACTGAAATCTTAATACAATTAGTGCAAAACTATTAAAATCTCAATTGTATGAAATCTCCAATAATGACTTTAGATACTCAAGTGTTACCTCAAATTCCAAGGATCATAACGTGAGGTAAAATTCCTCAATTATTACAAACAAACTCGAATGTCATAATTGAAATTCAAATCCAACACTAAATAACATTTGAATGGGTAATTCTCTCTGCACTAGATCACCACAAGAGGTTGACACAACCTATCCAAGGCTCGAGTTCCAACTCTTCTTTTTCTGGAAAGAAAGTAGGCGAAAACAAAAAAGAGTGAGCGAACAAAAGCTCAGTATGGGGTCCTTTTCCAAAGAATGATAGGATTATACGAATCATGTAAATAATAAGAATGAGCAGTAGCGGAAGAATAATGAGCAAATAGTAAGATGCGAGAGATTATTTAAACTGTAACAGTGGTCGCATAGCAGTTAACAAACAGTACATGATAATAGGTGTTATCCCCCATATCAGGTTCATTAAGATAGGTATTATCCCTCCTATCAAGTTTGTTATGATATAGTTTGTTATGATATGTATTATCCCCCCTATCAGGTTTGTTACGATAAGTATTATCCCCCTATCAGATTCATTATTTTAACTGTAACTTGTCGAACAGTAACAGTCAATGTACAGTTTAAAAATGAAGGAGACAACGATCAGTATATAGGCAAGGATACTATTGATCAATTAGGGGTCAGATCATCGATCAATGCAAGAATTCTAAAGTGGGCAAGCTATTGGAATGTGATTTTGGGGAGAGCAAATGTCATTCACCGAGCAGTATTTTGCAGATGTTCCAAAGTTCGCTTTTCTGTCTACAGCCACAAGGGGATTCATATACAAGAAGATCGGCTTTCGATTCAATCTTGGCTGGTTGTATACCAGTCTTCTTTCATCCTGGTTCTGCTTACACTCAGTACACTTGGCATCTTCCCAAAAACTATTCAAAGTATTCGGTTTTCATCCCAGAGGACGATATTCGTAAGAAAAATGTCAGCATAGAGGAAAGGCTCAGTCAAATTTCGCCAGAGCAGGTGAAGGAAATGAGGGAGGAGGTTATAAATCTCATTCCTAGGATAATATATGCGGATCCTCGATCCAAGTTGGAGACTTTCAAAGATGCTTTTGACATAGCTGTGCAGGCAGTTATTAACAAAGTAACAAGATTGAGAAGAGATATTGTTGAAGGTCGTAGAGATGATAATTTTATCGAAGAGCTTAGCTGGAAATATGCTTTGTTAGATGAAGGACAACGTGAAGTGGGACCTCATGAGTGGGATCCATTTTTCTCGAAACAGAAAGATGGTAATGGTGATTCTAATGCTTCATCAGCAGAAGCAGCGAAAAATTCATGGAAGAGTGAGCAAAGACAACATTCATGACCGGCGAGGATTATATTGTTCTGTAGTTCCTGCAGTGCCTGGTGCAGTAGGGCTGGAGAACAAACTGGGACTCCTTTTGGATGGAAGACACAATTGAGGTACGCCCGTTTACCCTGGGCTTGTGAGATGACGGTTATAGTTGTCCGGAATATCATGTACGCATCTAAAACATAGTTTTACTTGATTTTGCTTGTGATAGGTGTTTTTGTTGCTCGTAATGAAATATTATGCTCCTTCTTTTGTATTGAATTTGATATACAGATTTCAGGTAGCTAATGCTTCGTCCATGGAATCGATTTCAGGTAGCTAATGCTTCGTCCATGGAATCTTGTTTGTTAAATGAAAGCAGAATAGAAGAAATAATGAATTTTCTCATTTCTCTTGCATGCTTCTTTCGTTGTACAAATGAGTGATCGTCGCATATCTATTTGATTGTTTGAGAGGAGCGTAAATTTTCATCAATAGGTTGATTCGTAATTTGACAGCCATTGCAATGTGAGCTAATCCTTAGATCTTGTATGTAATGCTAGGATGATAACATAATGGAATCTTAGTGAAGAAAGTTCTTGCTTAATCATCGTTCACTGTAATGTCCTAGGAATAATTTCATGAGGCTTCTGTTTTCTTTAGTAGTAACTAGTATCTAAGCACTTACGGCTTATGGTCAGGGAAGTGAGCAATAAGTAATAGATACTGTGGTCTAGCTTTTTAGATGTTGCATTGAACTTCACACGGGGATAATATAAGTAATAGATACCGTAAACACACGCACATGTAAGACAGAATCTGGAATGGGAGAAGTAGTGAAGATTTAGAAGTTAAAGAATAATATAAATATATGGATCTAAGTATTAGGATGTGTTTATTAAGGAGTATTTCTAGGTTCAGTTGTGTTTAATGTTGTCACTAAGTGACTTGGTTATTTGTAAACAACAACTTTGATCACATGTCTGAGTATTAAATTAAGTTTGATACTATATCAGACAATATAGTATTGAGTATATATAAGGGTGTGTATGGTAATTGTGCAGCTTTAGCCTTTTTTTTTTTCAGTAAAAAAATGGTAATTACATTTTTTCAGTTTTTTAGTGTTTGGTAACACTGAAAAATTGATCAACTGAAAAATATTTTCCAGTCAAATATTATAGTTAGTACAAAGTTTGGGAAAATATTTTAATTTTCAAACACTAGAAAATATTTGATTTTTAAGGAAAATATTTTCTTATGAAAATATTTTTTACAAACAAGTTATTTTACGGCAAACAAACATAGTCCAAATATATAAAAAAAAATATTCTATTTTTTAAAAAAATATTTTCTTCTGAAAATATTTTTCACAAGTAAGTTATTTTATGGCAAACAACCAGAGCCTAAGTGAAATAAGTAGAAATTTTGCGGTACGTATTTCTTTTTTGTCTTGATAGCTAACTAGGTGAGTTTCTTTCTCTCTTTTTTTATTTTTTATTTTTATGATGAAGAAAACTCAATTGAAACTACACTAGATCGAATTCAACGTAAGTTACAAACTTTGTGGTGTAGTAATGTGTTTGGCACATATTTAAAATTGGTCATAGGCTTTTCCATAAGAATTCTTCGTCTGAGTTAAATGCAAAAAAATTAGTGATATCTAGAATTTTTTATTCCATATACTATATAGTATATAGTGTTTTAAATCATACGAGTATGACGAATAAGACCAAATGGAATGAAGTAAAAAATGACGATTCGATTGGGACATTGGTGATATACACAAGGTATATTTGGACTGGTTTAAGAAAATTGTCTCCAAGTCGTATTCAAACTCGATATATGAACAGTTCTCATACCATCGTTTCAACCTATCCAGCATTAAACTACCTCCTTGGGATCAATAATTATGTCACTAGTCAAAGTTTTCTCGGCATTTACACAACAATAGCTTGACAATTACTCAACTTAAACGTGTTGACCTCTAAATTTTTTTATTTTTATTTTTTTATGATGAAGAAACTCAATTGAAATTATACTACATTGAATTTAATGTAAGGTTACAAATTTCATGGTGCACCAATGTGCCTGACACATATTTAAAATTATCTAAGGCGACTACATTGAATTCAACGTAAGATTATAAATTCTGTAGTGTAACAATATGTCTGACACATATTTAAAATTAGTCAAAGGCTTTCCATAAGAATTTTTCGTCTGAGTTAAAATACATAAAAATTAGTGACATCTAGAAGTTTTTATTTCATATAGTATATATATATATAATCTTTTATATCATACGCTAGAGACTTTTGCATAAGAATTCTTTGTCCGACTTAAATACAAAAAAATTAATGACATCTAGAAAAAAATTTTATTCCATATAATATTATTATGGGTAATTTTGAATGAGACCCCTTGTACTTTTAGTAAATTTGACTCAGACCCCTTATTTTTTGAGAACTATGACTCAGACCCCTTCTTTTAATAAAAGATCCACTTTTCTGTTTGAATGTTGCTAAAAGAAAATTATGTCCTTATTTTGCCAGAATAACTAAATTTGCATGTCAACAAAAGTGACGGAAATTCCATCCTAATACTTGATTTTTCTCTTCTTTTTTTTGGTTAAAACATTTTCCAGTACTTCAACCTTTTTTTTGTTATTTTTTTTTTGCCAATTTATGCTTTGTATGATTTTATACAAAATGGTCAAGAGAATAAATAATATTATAATCCTACTTAGCCATTACAGTTCCATAAAATTGTATCAATCTTTAAATAAAAAAGCAAACTACATAAACTTTCATCATCAACATCAATCCATAAATATACTTTTTTTTTTCGGTTAATCCATAAATATACGAGTAAAGCCAATGTTGTAACGATTTAACAAAAAGCATCAAACCAATCTAAAAAAAATATTAATTATTTTCAAAAAGCTAATTACGCTGACATCGTGTCCTCAAAAGTGGTGAATACATAGATATCCATTTGGGTTACAAGCCCACATTACAGAGCTCAGCACCTGTTTGGGATTCACACCTGATTATTTATCAAACGGATTGCTTTAGTAAATCCCCGATGTGGGAGAAGAAGTGTGTCTAATAAATGAATTAAACCAACTACGTCAACGTAATAAGAAATGACCAAAACAATTAAAGAAAAAAAAAACATAATAAGAATAGCATGAGGCATCTCTCGCTCTGTTCAGTGCATCAAAATCAAATACTAATAACAATTATAGGAGGCAACTTAGAAGTGTTAGGATTCAGCATAAATAACAATTATAATGCAATCTTCTCGTTTCACTTCCGATTGTAACATAACAATTAAAGTGCTCATAGGCACTCATTTTCCTTCCAAAATTGTAATGAATCTGTTGGGACTGCCGGGCTCGAACCTGCAACTTTATTTTTTGATTTCTAGTAATGTAATAATGTTTAAATGAAGTTAATAGTGATGGAGTTATGATGTGATAATTTGATCTTCACATTTAATAACTTAAAAAATTTAATTATAAATATATAATCGCATCACCACTATCGATCTTCCTTATAATATCATTAAGTTATTATGCCATTTTTAATCCATATATATACTAGTGGATTTCATACTTTGGCTGTTTTGCTTTTTCTTTTTCTTTCTTCATTGTTTTTAGTATTTTTTTCTTTATTTGGTATTTTTGGAGCTTTGAAATTCTCGATTTACATGTTGCGCTGATTTATATAATTACATTTCCATGGTTCAGTTCCTTTAAAATTAACAAAATTATAATAGATCTCTATCGTAAATATTATGTTTCACTAGAAATTTAAAAATAAATAAGCAATTTCTCGTATTGATTCTCATAAGTAACTTGTTATGTTTTGTGAACTAATTTATACAACATGTGTGCTTGGTCACTGAATTAACAAAAAAAAAAAACATGTGTGCTTGGTCAATATGTATATATGTTGGCTACATAAAAATAGTAATTGTAATACAGGGTGTAATCTCATTAAAAGGGTTACACCAGTAATGTATGTTCACATTTCTTACGAAGAAAAATGTCGTTGTGATAACTAACATAATTAGTAAAATATCATGCCTTATTAATAAAAATAAAAAAAAGATTATGATTCAATAGAGTTTGAGCTTACAACCCAAATAACTAACATAATTAGTAAAATATCATGCCTTATTAATAAAAATAGAAAAAGAATATAATTCAATAGAGTTTGAGCATAAAACCCAACCTCTTCATCTGTTTAGAAATTGTTGCTACGCATCGGCTTCTTGCGAGAGAGAGAGAGAGAGAGGTGTTGTAGCCTAACTACTATGATAGTAAGCTTCATATTTTGGCTTGTGGGTAAGATAATATAAAGCAAAAATAGCATTAGTGGATAACTAATGTGGGACAAAACTATTGTCTCTCTCGCTGCAGTACCATCTAGCTGTTCTCTTGACCGAAAAAAAAAAAACATCTTCTTACCGTAGTAACAATTATAGGAGGCGTGTTAGGATTCAAATAAATAACAATTTTATAAGGCAAAAGAGTTTGGGGAAGAATTAAGAGCATGGCTTATTGGTCCAAGCTCAACGAGGGAAGCAATCATCAATTGATACATGAAAACACAAGTAGTGTCTGCAATGGCTTGATTCTGAGAAACCAATAAATTCAGTTATTTACCCTTATCAAATCTCAATTGCTCGAGGTTGTTGAAGCTTCTTTATTAGAGAAGGTCTATCTATGAACGAGCTATTCTGGGTGTTACATACTCTGTGGATATTGGTTTTTCCTATAATGTAAACTTTTTTTTTTGAAAAGTGTTTTCTGCTCACATTAGAGTTGTCAAACCGTGTAATACATTTAAAAGAACTTCATGCGAATTTGAAAGTTAAAACTAACACATTTGACATATTTTTGAAGAGTTTTTATCAAAACTAAAAAAGCTAAGAAATAGGAAAAATGTCACATGTAATCCCTATTGTTTTCCTAAAGATTCAATTTCGTTCCTATTGCTTTAAATTTCTTAATTTCGCCCCTCTTATTTTTTTAAAAAGTACAATTCTGTCACTATTATTATTTTTAAAGTTTTGAATTTGCCCCTATTATTTAAAATTAGACAATTTAGTCTAATAGCAAATAGGAGGAGGGAGTAATCCATCCCCTTCCTTTACTTTCCTTTAAAAAATGCAATCCAAACTAGCTGCTAAAGTTCACCCTTCTATTTATTTAGCGAATTGCTTAAGTGTGTGTCTATTGAATGAATTAAATCACGATAAATTTTCAACTATAAATACAGAGGCTACTTTCAATTTTATTTAAATGTAGTTAAATAAATAGCGAAGGGAAGGAGAAGAGAAAAAATAATTACTGCTCATGAAAGTATAATTAATAAAATTTCACTTTTTTATTATTTATATACTATTCAACGATTCACTTCTCATGAGAATACATGCTTCTTGACAACTCTAACAACTTTCTTATATTTTTCTCTACATTTTGAGAATATAGACATTTTCTCTACATCTAGAGATTCAATATTTTAGTTTTACTCCAACAGCTTCCTTACATTTAGTAAATCCCTTATTTCAAGGAATCTTTATTTCAGTTTTACTACAACAGTTTCTTTATTTTAAAAACTCTCTACTGTTGTTTACTCCACATGTAGAGATGTAGAGATAAATTTAGGAATTTGTTATTGTATCTCCACATGTAGAAATAATATGATTTGAATGTAAGGATTCTCTACATGTAGGGAAGCTGTTGGAGGCTAAAATCTCTAATACCATAAGTACATGCAAAAAATATGGTGATTTAGGATACCTATTGGAGATGGCCTTAAGTTGCAAATTTTATAGGTCGCCAAGATCTTTCGCTATGCAAATGTCGAACAAATTCACTCAAGACAAATCTTAAGCCAAGATGAAGTACTCTTTCAAGCACCAAAAATCTCACAGTTTAAGATGTTATACGAGGCTAGGCTTTAGAGCTAGATTATATATTTGATATCCCAATGTAAAACAAATTCTTAAAAACTTTACCCCGAGACTCACGATGCAAAGAAATACTCACAACTCCACAATTGGCTACACATCCATGGCCAGTAATAACGCTGCTAGGGTGGGAAAAAAACTGAACTCCAAGTACATGAATATAATGGTCGAATTGGCAACGCTGTCTATATGCATCTCTTTGTTCAAATTAATCAGACACAAGGTATATTTGGATCGGTTCGAGAAAATTGACTCCAAGTCTTATTCAAACTCAATACATAAACAAGTCTCACACTGATGCTTCAACCATTCCACCATTAAACTACCTCCTTCAGGTCAATAACCATGTAACTAGTCAAAGTCTTCTCGACATTTACACAATATTAGCTTCATGATTACTCAACTTATACGTGTTGACCTCTATTTTTTTTTTTTAATGACGAAGAAACTCAATTGAAACTACACTACATTGAATTTAACATAAGATTACAAATTTCATGGTGCAGCAATGTGCCTGACACATATTTAAAATTAGTCAAAGGCTTTTCCATAAGAATTCTTCGTCTGAGTTAAATGCAGAAACTTAAATTAGTGATATCTACAAGTTTTTATTCCATATAGTATATAGTTTTTTATATTATACGAGTATGGTGAATAAAACCAAATGGAATGAAGTAAAAGTACCAAAAACTAACAGTTCGATTGGGACATTGGTGATGTACACAAGGTATATTTGGATTGGTTCGAGAAAATTGATTCTAAGTTTTATTCAAATTCGATACATAAACAAGTCTCGGCTTTAAGCATTACACCATTAAACTACCTCCTTGGGGTCAATAATTAAAGTCTTCCCGGCATTTACATAACAATAACTCCACGATTACTTAGCTTATACGTGTTGATATCTAATGTTTCTTTTTTTCTTTTGATTTTTTATGACGAAGAAAACTCAACTAAAACTACATTATATTGAATTCAACGTAAGATTACAAACTTCGTACAACAGACATATTTAAAATTAGTTGTAGGAGAATTCAGTGATATGTAGAAGTTTTTATTCCATATAGCATATAGTCTTCTATAAAATACAAGTATGGCGAATAAAACCAAATGGAATGAAGTAAAAAGTACAAAAAAATGAAGGTTCAATTGGGACAATTGGTGATTTTTAGGAGTTTTTATTTCATATAGTATATAGTCTTTAATATCATTACGAGTATTGCTAATAAAACCAAATGAAATGAAGTAAAAAGTAACAAAAAAATGACGGTTCACCAAATGAAATGAAGTAAAAATTACCAAAAAGATGAGATTTCAAATTGGGTCAAATGGTGAAATTAATTACTCACCTTTTCCAATATACTTCATATTCCAACATTCCATTACTTTAATGCCCCCATTACACGCTAGCATAACTGTGCTCTGCAATCGTGTCTGGTTCACCTGACTATTTATGAAGCGAATGGCTTTAGTACTCTCCGAGGTGGGAGAAGACTTGTTTCCATAAGGCCCCTCTCTCTGTCCAGCGCATCAAATCAAATACTAAAATAACAATTATAATTCAATCTTCTCGTTTCACTTCCATTTGGAACATAATAATTAAAGTGTTTATAGGCACTCATTACCCTTCCAAAATTTTAACATAATTAATAAAATTTCACTTTTTTTTTTTTTATAACCATTAAAAATATCCCTATATTAACCAGCCCTATTGGATAGATGAGATGACTACCACCTCAAACGGATATGGGGGAGCATCAATTTCGCAACGTACGGCTTAATCGCTAAGTAAGAACCAAAACGCAGACAGTGCAACGGCCAGACCCTAAGTCAGATAAAAAATTCACATTCTAAAACCCATTCTAGTTTTTTCTTCTTTTGGCTCTTTTTTCCTTTTGAATTAATAATATTGGCTTTCTTATGATTCAATTGGGATAAACGATTATTACCACATCCAAAGTTAGGAAAAAGAAACAAAAAATTAAAAAGTAAAATTTCAATAAAGTTCGAAGAAATGAGAGTTTGATAGTACTTCAAAATTCATAAGCTCCTAATGGAAAGACGTGGGCGAGTTAATATAAAGCGGAAATAGCTATGATGAGAAATCGATGTGGGAAAAAGAAAGATGTGCTCCATCCAAGTCGGGGAAAGTGATGTATTTATATTTTTTTGTTGAATCATTGAGAAGTAGGCATTATTTATTAAAACAAAGATGGAGAGGGATTCACCCATTTTCCAATTTTTCATCAAAATTGACGGAGAGACGACCAGAGATTCACACTTTTGCTGCTCGATTTAGAGAGCAGCATGAGGACGCTGAAATTGAACATGGAACATCGACTCGTAAGATTACTACTCAGGCTGCTGAAGGTCTTTTCATCTTCTTTGTTATAATTTTTGTCGGTGTCATTGTGCATGTAGCCTATATGAACCGGCCATTGCAATTGAAAATTCACAAAAGGGAAACAACATTCACAAACTTTACCTTTGTTGTATGCGCAATATTCTCGATTCCTCTTCTTGGTACACCTCTTTTAATCTCGTCTTGCTCTCAAGTTGTAGTTTTTTTGCCCTTCAGCATTTTGTGCCGTGGTTATGTTGTTTTCTGTCTTCCTCTCTTCGTTTTTGTCACTCACTTTTCGTTTAGCGGTTTGATCTGTAAATATTGGGAGAAGGCTCTGACACTCAAACTAATTTTCCTGTAGAATGGGCTCGGAGAAGCCTGTTAAGATGTCATGACGGGAGCTTCAAAGTGGCAACAGAATTTGTGGTAGATTATTGTCTTTACCATGGAGAAGATGATTGTGCACATAATTTTGCTTACAAAGAGTAATGACTGAAATTGCTCCATTTCTAATTTGCCAGCTCTATATTTACATAACAATAACTCCCCGATTACTCAGCTTATACATGTTGACCTCTAATTTTTTTTTTCTTTATATGACGAAAAACTCAATTAAAACTACACAATATTGAATTCAACGTAGCATTGTACTTGACACATTTATAATTAGTCAAAGGCCACTATTAACCAAATGGAACGATGTAAAAATATAACAGTTCAATTGGGACAATTAGCCGGCTCGCGTATTCCCTTCTCCTTCACAGGTTTTTTTTCTTAAATTGTAATGTATAACATTCAAATGTAACCTATTTATGAGATTACAAAACTTCTGCTATTTTAATACTCCCATTTGGATTACAAGCGCACATCAACGAGCTCGGCGTCCACCTCCTCTTAACGTGATTATTTATCAAGCTGATTGCTTTAGTAAACCTCCGATGTGGGAGAAGAAATGTGTCAATTAGTAAACCTCCGATGTGGGAGAAGAAATGTGTCAAAATAGAGATTACCAAACTGTTGGGTTTATTTTCTAATTCTAACAAAATATACATAAATGTCTTGAGCTTTTGTTTTGCTTGGCTGATTTTCATTTTGTGTTGAGAAGAAAGAGAAAGAAAGAGAGAAAGCCCTTTGGTTTTGGATTTTTCTTCCATTTTCAAGGAAGATCATGGGTGAATGTGCAATTTTTGGAGTTTAACATCAATTTTTTGTTTTGTTTTTTGTTTTTTAATGATTCCATAGCCAAGTAATAACATGATGAATGGATAGTTTTTATAACGATTTGTGTGGTGTGGTTGTGAAAGTGGCCTAGGGTTTTGATGCGTATGAATTTTTTTTTGGAGCTTTGACGAGGTAAAGTGAGGAATAATTTTCGGCATGTCCTCTTTTGTTTAATTCTTATTTTTCTCTTCCGAAATAATCTGATGAATTATTTTTGGATTTTGAATTCGATTTTCTTTAACGCATCACTTCTGATCGTGTGTGTATCGTGAAGTCTGACTGCAGCATCGTTTCATGGTCTCCCCTGATTTTGTAACAGAAACCTGACATTCCTTTTGCTTTGGTACAAGCTGAATTTTCTTTTGTTCCTATATTTCATTTTTGTTGATAATAGCTCTTGTATGTATATCATGAATTTCTTTGGGAAATTATTCCTTTTTTAATGTGTAAATAACGTGAGTTGACCCCAGTCTTAAGTGAACTCTTGAGTATAGCTACCCCATTTAGACTACTCGGAAGTGAGTCTATATTTGTTTAGCCTTGTGCTTAGTTTCAGTTACCATGTTTGCTTATTTACTAAAGATTGATATCCATTAGGTATTGGGTATTGACTTGGATTCTATCCAATTAACACTATGGTCATATTTTCTTACGATACTCTTGCTTTGGAAGCTTATCCCACCCCACTTCGTTAAGTGGTATGTGTATATACTCGTACATTTGTTTGTTTTATCATTTGTTCATAATCGTAAGCTGCGTATTTGTGTATATGTGTGAGATGTGCACTTATCGCCTGGTGATGGGGGCTTAGTAGTCACCTTGTGTTTTGTCTGGTGGAGACTTAGTATTCACTTTTTGACTGGCGTTGCACGGGTAAATACAGTCGTAGCTTATGGTTGTCTATTCATCTTATGCATGATGAAGCCGTTTTTGTGTCCTTGTGTTTGACCTCGTTCTTGATTCAACTATATGATTTGTAGCTTCATATGTTATATAAGATCTTTTGCTTTGGCCTTTTGTTTATGTGTTCATATGACTAGCCTTATATTTTATTCCTGGTTATGTCATTCGATGCTCTATGATTAGGCATGTACTTTGTGGTGGCTACACCTCTTCCTTTTATATAGATATGGACGTCGTTGTGAATAATTCTTTTATGCTATTTTCAGTTATCTCTGGTGTATAAATTATCATGTGTGTATACCTCTCCTTGTGGGTAGTTATGTGTACCGTTTTGGCCACTCTGTTCGCGTCTCCATACCATATGATCGATACCTTATGTTAACTTTTGGTTATATCCTTCATCCATAAAACTCAATTAAAACTACACTACATTGAATTCAACGTAAGATTACAAACTTTATGGTGCAGCAATGTGGTTGGCACATTTAAAATTAGTCAAAAGCCACTACATTGAATTCAACGTAAGATTTCAAATTTTGTGGTGCAACAATATGTCCGACGCATTTAAAATTAGTCAAAGACTTTTCCATAAAAGTTCTTCATCTGAGTAGAACTTCATGGTACAGCAATGTGCTTTGCACATTTAAAATTAGTCAAAGGCCACTACATTCAATTCAACGTAAGATTGCAAACTTTGTGGTGTAACAATATGCCTGACACATATTTAAAATTAGTCAAAGGTTTTTCCATTAGAATTCTTCGTCCGAGTTTAATGCAAAAAAATTAGTGACATCTATAGTTTTTATTTCATATGGTATCATAGTCTTTTATACAATAAGTCAAAAGGGTTTTCCATAAGAATTGTTTACCTGAGCTAAATGCAAAAAAAAATAGTGACATCTAGAAGTTTTTATCCCATATAATATTATATAGTCTCTTAGAGCAAGTCCAACAGGCTTGCTATTCTTCCTCTTAGCTAAAGAAGCGATACAAAATTCATTTTTTTGCTCCAACAAACTCGCCACTCGTCTCGCCAACTTTTGTTGGCTCGTCATCCAACTGCAATGCCTCGCCAGGTTTGGAGAAATTTTCCTGCTCGCCATTTCACTCTCAACTTCACCAAAAGTCAAAAACTTCATCCAAAGCATATGTTTTAACCCAAAAAAAAAACAGAGTTTTGTAAATAAAGATTTAGGGATTAAACCATTTCTAAAAACAAAAATTTGATGTCAAGAAAAGAAACGAGAAGAAAATAAAAAATGGAAGAAAAAGAAGTCTAAGACAAAGAACAACTCACCTCAAAATTGTAAATAATGGTTGACATAGAACAAAAGGAAGCTGAAGGTAGAAGAAGATGGAAACGGACGGGGGTGTTTGGAGATGTTTTACTTTTGGTGTGTTTTCTTAATTTAAATTATAAATTATTTTTCTGCTTTAAAAGTTGGAATTCAATATTATAATATGTAGAATTTAATTTATTTATATTTTATTTTCACTTGTAGATGAATTCATTATAGAGACTATGAAATTGGTGAAATTGAATAGAGAGTCAGAAATAGAGAGTGTTGTTGGAGTAAAATTAAGATAAAGAGTTTATAAAAGTAAAGAGTCACCAATTTTACTATTTATTATGAAGAAAAAATAGAGAGTCTATTGGAGTTGCCCTAAATCATGATGAGTATAGCAAATAAAACCAAATGAAATAAAATAGAGAAAAAATAGACAGTCTGTTGGAGTTGCCCTTATATCATGACGAGTATGATGGATAAAACCAAAAGAAATAAAGTAGGAGTTGCCCTTATATCATGACGAGTATGGTGGATAATATCATGACGAGTATGACGGATAAAACCAAATGAAATAAAGTAGAAGTTGCCCTTATATCATGACGAGTATGGTAGATAAAATCAAATGAAATAAAGTAAAAGTATTTTAAAAAAACAATTCTATTGGGAGCACTGATCAGATTGTGTAATCCTTTCCTCTTTTTTTTGACATTATAATGTTCATTACTCAAATATAACAACAACAAAAAATAACATCCCAAAAACCGGTTATTTTAATGCCCCCCGTTTGGGTTATAAGGCCTCATCAATGGGCACGACATATCTTGCTGTTCACCTGATTATTTATGTAGCGGATTACTTTAGTAAACCTCCAATGTGGGAGTGGAAGTGTGGTCAAAATAGAGATTACCAAACTGTTGGGGTTATTTTCTAATTCTAACAAAATATACATAAATATCTTGAGCTTTTGTTTTGCTTGGCTGATTTTCATTTTGTGTCCAAAAGAATCGAAAAAAGAGAAAGCCTTTGGTTTTGGATTTTTCTTCCATTTTCAAGGAAGATCATGGGTGAATGCGCAGGTGAGTGAAAAAAGATTTTAATGGTTGAATTCTTGTAATATCGCTTTTCACTCTCCGACTCATATTGATCTATGATTTGGTATAGGGTGCCTTGTGTTTTGTTCTTTGTCAGTTGTTTATTGTATTCTTTACTGTATTGGGGGTCTTTCATAATAACTTTTCTTAGTTCTTCTATAAGACAAACTATGTTTTCGTAAAAATAATTTTTATCACACATCATACCTTATGTCTTTAACATTTATGAGATTCATATGATTGTCATAAACTCGCCTATTTTAATGACGGTGCGGTCTTAACATGGTATTTTTAGTCTACAATTATTTTGTTTTCGTACTTTAGATTTACTCTATTAGTTCTAATAACAACTTAATTAATCTTATATATGATCATTTGTAAATCATCTAACCTTTTTTTGTAATGATACTCGAGTTAAAATATACCATTCAACATTCTAAAGTTATTAGCTTTTGTTTCCTTCTTTTCTTCCTTATGGTATTCTCACTTTTTTTTTTTGCTAGGCAAGTAACTCATTTCATTACAACCTTAAAAACATATACAAGAGATAACAATCAGTTCAAAAAAAGCTGATGTTTCAGTCTCTACACAAAATACTATTATCTAAATTATCTATATATTTACTTTGTATACAAATTTTCCCCCTAACATCCAAAATAATATTGTCAATAATACGTTCCTCCGAATAAGCGGATGGTATTCTCACTTATTGAGCATTATTCAGCTCACTTTCGTTTTATGCTTTATTTTGCAGAGTGGGAAATAAACTTGGACTTAGAGAGGCTTCTTGCGCTAGTGTCTCTCAGTGAGATTGTGGATTGATTTCGAATTAAGGTTAATATATATTATAGTATGATCCTAAATTTTTCAATGAGAACGTATTTTGGAGCTATAATATGCTCATCTTAGAGTGATTTATGCTATATGGGTTAATGACTCTTAATTATTACAACTCTCGAGTGGTTTAAATTATATGTGTGGCAAGTAGGAAATTTTTCAATGAGAACATATTTTGGAGCTATAATATGCTCATCTTAGAGTGTAATGTGATTTATGCTATATGGGTTAATGACTCTTAATTATTACAACTCTCGAGTGGTTTAAATTATATGTGTGGCAAGTAGTCTTAATGTCTTAGGAAGGCAACCTTCTTAGGCTTATTGTAGTCCCGTTCTTGAGTTCACCATAGTGAATTTTGGGGGCGTTACACTTTATTTCTCCACTTCGTCATCTTTAAGCATGCATTTTGTTGAAAATTAAATTAAATAATGATTGGTGGTCTTACTCGAACTTTCACACCGTCTACTCTTGTGATAAGAGTGCCAACGATGAATTCATGAAAGGCTCATTCAATTCTTACAAAACTAAAGCAGCATGCAGTGGGGTGGACAGGTGGATGATTTGTTATTATTACTCAACAAGTATTTATTTGATTGGTGGATAATACTTGATGGTTCATTTTTCTATTTCAGGTTACAGATTTGACATTAATTGGCCAAGGAAAATCAGAACCATTCCAGGAATATCGATCTCAATATAATAACCCAGCGCTGCTAGTCCCGGGATTGATTTGACTATTACATTAATTTGATTGAGCTGATTCCGGGAACATACCAGGTAATTGCGCTCTCCGCGTTGTATAGTTAGCTATTGAGTGTATTGAGGGATGTTTTATTTTATTTATCATCTCCCGGAAACATGAGGAACACAGGTCGAAAAGTTTGATTCATAAGTCAATTTGTATGTATATTTGTTTCTTTTTCTCAATAATAAAGATTATCGTTAATTTTAAAAATGTCGTACATACTATTCACTACAAAGAAATAAACTTGCTAAATTAGTTGGTATTAGGGTATAAATTACCTTGAAAATTTGTGAGCTCGTAACTCTTTATTATCTAGTCAATTAACTTAATTCCTGTCCTACAATTAAGAGAAAAATTAACTTGAGAATTAAATAGCTTGAGAACATGATGAACTAGGACGAATATTAATTTGTCTCATAAACATGATATGGTAGACGAAGTCCATTTTTCATTGTTGGATTTGTCCAATTCAAAAGTGATTCTAATTTAGTACATAAGCATCAGCTAGTGGTGCACTTCTAGTCCAGTCATTAGCCACGCTTCTTAATAAAATCTAGAGAGAGAGGAGATTGAGACCCTAAATATTAAACTTTTTGAACATAGCCTAGAAGGAGTGCTTCAAAACGTAAAGGGTATCCTAATATTACATAATCCTTCCTTAAGCATTGTAGATCTACTCAGAACTTCATGATAATAATTAAGACATACAGAATGAGTATATTGAATTCAACGTAAGATTACAAATTTCAAGGTGCTGCAATGTGCTAGCACATATTAAAAATTAATCAAAAGCTTTTTCATAAGAATTCTTCATCTGAGTTTAATGCAGAAAAATTAGTGATATCTATAAATTTTTAGTCCATATAGTATACAGTCTTTTATATCATACGAGTATGGCTAATAAAACCAAATGGAATGACGTAGAAGCACCAAAAAATGACGGTTCGATTAGGACATTGGTGATGTACGCCAACGTATATTTGGATTGGTTCGAGAAATTGACTCCGAGTCTTATTCAAACTCCATACATGAACAAGTCTCATACCGACGCTCAACCATTCCACCATTAAATTACCTCCTTGTGGTCAATAATTATGTAACTAGTTAAAGTCTTCTCGAGATTTACACAATAATAATTTCACGATTACTCAGCTTCAATATGTTGACCTCTAAATTTTATTTTATTTTTTTATTATTTTTTTTTTGACAACGACAACTCAATTAAAACTACATTTCATTGAATTCAACATAAGATTACAAACTTTGTGCTATAACAATGTACATGACACATATTTAAAATTAGTCAAAGGCTTTTCTGTAAGAATTCTTTGTGTGAGTTAAATGCAGAAAAATTAGTGATATTAAGAAGTTTTTATTCCATATAGCTTATGGTCTTTTATATCATACGACTTATGGTCTTTTATATCATACGAGTATGATGAATAAAACGAAATGGAATGAAATAAAAGTACAAAAAAATGACTGTTCAATTGGGGCATTGAGAAAGTTGTGTAGGCTGCACAATTAGTGATATCAAGAAGTTTTTATTCCATATAGTATATAATCTTTTTATATCTTACGCGAATAAAATCAAATGGAATGAAGTAATCCATATAGTAATATAGTCTTTTTATGTCATAATGGCGAATAAAACCAAATGAAATAAAGTTTGAAATTTTATATCCCAACGTTCCATCACATTCATGCCCACATCTAGGTTGCAAGCCCACATCACTGAGCTCAGTGAACGTGTGTGGTTCGCCTGACCAATTATGATGCAAATTGCTTTAGTTATCTCCGATGTGGGAATTGTGTCTAATGAATGAATTAAACCAACTACTAGAAATGACAACGAGTCAGTTTTTTGCTAAAATTTATAAAATAAAATTTGGAGTCATTGAAATTATATTTTATTAAACTCGTGATGGAAACCTTTCGGGTTTAGATTTTGCTTAGTAAATCCGAATCTATTAAATATTAAAAAACTCGCGAATACCCGTCCTGACCTGTTAATAAATAGGAAAAAGAATTTAATGGTTGAATTGGCAACACCGTCTATATGTTTTGTTCGAATTAATCAAACAAAAGATATATTTGGACCGGTTCGAGAAAATTGACTCTAAATCTTATTCAAACTCGATACATGAACAAGTCTTACACCAATATTTCAACCATTCCACCATTAAATTACCTCCTTGAGGTCAATAACCATGTAATTAGTCAAAGTCTTCTAGACATTTATACAATAGTAGATACTAGATTCACGATTACTCAGCTTATACGTGTTGACCGCTGTTTTTTTTTTTTTTTTAATGACGAAAACTCAACTGAAACTACACTACATTGAATTTAACGTAAGATTACAAACTTTATGGTGCAGCAATGTGCCTAGCACATATTTAAAATTAGTCAAAGGCGTTTCCATAAGAATTCTTCATCTGAGTTAAGTTCAGAAAATTAAAGTAGTGATATCTATAAGATTTTATTTCATATAGTATATAGTCTTTTATATTATACAAGTATGGCGAATAAAACCAAATGGAATATAGTAAAAGTACCAAAAAATGAAGGTGAGTGAAAAAAGATCATGGGTAAATGTGCAGGTGAGTGAAATAGATTCGTACTTTCAACAGTTAGTTTTTCTTGTAATTTCGGTATAAAGATCCGTAAATCCTGAATCGATTCTCGTAAAATACGGCATCATAAAGCTTCGAAAAGTTTGATTCATAAGACAATTTGTATGTATATTTGTCTCTTTTTCTCATGTCAATAGACAATAATAAATTATCGTTAATTTTAAAAATGACGTACATAACCATTAACTACAAAGAAACAAAGTAGCTAAATTAGTTGGCATTAGTGTAAGATTTGATTTCCTCGTACAATTCTCATCTTCTCATTCATTCTATAAATACACATGATGAAGCATATTTCAGTTACAAAATATTACAGTGGACAGCTGTGTGCTTATCTACAAATAGTTTGAAGAAGTCTTGGACCTACAGGAAAGTATGCCAACTATATGATAAGAGAGATTTTACAATATTGAACTAAGCTAACTGTAAACTTATGTTGGACTTAACAATTAGGATATAAATTGCATTGAAAATTTGTGAGCACATAACTCTTTATTATCGAGTCAATTAACTTAATTCATGTCCTACGAATAAGAGAAAATTTTGGTTGAGAAATAGCTCGAGAAGATGTTGAACTACGAAGAATATTTGTCTCATAAACATGATATAGTAGATGAAGTCCATTCCAATTCAAAAGAGATGCTAATTTAGTACATAAGCATCAGCTAGTGGTGCACTTCTAGTCCAGTCATTTGCCACGGGTCTTAATAAAATCTAGAAAGAAAGGAGATTGACACCTTAACCATTAAACTTTTCGAACATCTCTCTATTAATTTGGCCCTGACGAGCCTAGAAGGAATGCGTAAACCCACCATGATACTCTCACAACACGTGGCCTTCTAGAGGTGTACAATCTTTTTCTCTATGAAGGCAAAGCCAGAGAATAAAATTGAAAAAACGAAAGTTCGACTCTATACAAGTTATATAAGAGTATCTTAATATTACATGATCCTTCCGTGGCGTTGTAGACCCACTCAAAACTTCATCATAATACATACAAAAAGAGTTCAAAACTTCATGATAATACATACGTAAAGAGTATATTTTTCGTTGAGAGAGAGGTTAAGCCAGTTACATTCGGACAAAGTGATGGGAGGTAACCCCTCTACTGTCTCTATCCAAGAGACTGAGGATATTATCAAGCGGGTCATTGAGCACAAAACCTGCAATGGGATGGATCAAGGCAAAATTTACTAGTCAGTCGGCGCACATATTAGCTTCCCGATACACGTCGCAGAGTGTAGCAGAAAGAGTATATGACCCAATGGGCTATTCATTTGCAATTCAATTATCTACCCAGGCTTATGCTAGGAGCACAAGAATAGGAGAAGGCGAATTTGTCTCAGGGAAATCACGAGCCAAACTTATAAAGGTCTTTTTTATATATATATATAGGATGTTGGTGATATAAATATTCGTCTCTAAATAAATTTTGGAGTTTAACTTATTTACTTAAGGGTACATATCTAAATGGTCCGGTATTACTTTTTATCATACTAAATTACATATTAGCTCATATTGTTGACATAGTATATGACAATTATCGTTAACTGATCGTTCTTTAACGATTTAATAATTTACTATTAACTAGTATTTGTTTGGGGTATTACATAATATGCCTGACACGTATTTAAAATTAGACAAAGGCTTTTTCCATAAGAATTTTTTGTCTGAGTTAAATGTAGAAAAATTAGTGACATCTACAAGTTTTTAAAACTGTTCTCAAATTGTTTGAGAAACCACGCCTTTGGTTTTAAGACTAAAGAATCAACGACTTATGTCCAACATGCCTAACACGTTTTTTAAATTACTCAAAGGCTTTTCCATAAGAATTCTTTGTCTGAGTTAAATGCAAAAAAATTAGTGACGTTTAGAAAAGGTTTTTATTTTATATAATATTATATAGTTTGTTATATCATGATAACTATGGCCTTTGGTTTTAAGACTAAACAATCAATGACTTATGTCCAACATGCCTAACACGTTTTTTAAATTATTCAAAGACTTTTCCATAAGAATTCTTTGTCCGAGTTAAATGCAAAAAAGTTAGTGACGTTTAGAAAAGGTTTTTATTTTATATAATATTATATAGTTTATTATATCATGATAACTATGGCGAAATAAAATCAAATGAAAAAATAATAGTTCAATTGGGAACTTCGGTGATGTTTTTGGATTGTAGCTCTTTCTTCTTTTATTAATAGCACGAAATATTTAATAATTCGACCACATTTTAAGTCCCAACTTCCTACTATTTTAATGCCCCCATTTAGGTTACAAACCCACATCACTAGGCTCGGCAGTCACACAACCTTCACTGCATTATTTATCAAACTGTTTGCTTTAGTAAAGCTCCGATGTGGGAAAAAAGTTTGTCTAATAAATGAGTTAAACCAACTACGTCAACAACGTAATAAGAAATGACCAAAATATTTAGCAAAAAAAACCATAATCAGAGCAGCATGAGGCATCTCTCCCACTCTGTCCAGCACATCAACATCGAATACTAATAACAATTATAGGAGGCAACTTGAAAGTGTTAGGAGTCAGATAAATAACAATTATAACATAACAATTAAAGTGCTTATAGGCACTCATTACCCTTCCAAAATTGTAAGACTGGCGGGACTTGAACTCACAGCTTCATTTTTTGATTCCTAGTAATGTAGTAATGTTTAGAGGAGGTTAATAGTGTTGAAGTTATTATGCGATAATTTGATCTTCACATTTAATAATTTAAAATTTTTAATTATAAATGTATAATCGCATCACCACTATCGATCTCCCTTATAATATCATGAAGTTATTAGGCTATTTTTAATCCATATATATACTAGTGGATTTCATACTTTGGCTCTTTTGTTTTTTTCTTTTTCTTTCTTCATTGTTTTTAGTATTTTTGGAGCTTTGAAATTCTCGATTTACATGTTGCGCTAATTTAAATAATTACATGTCCATGGTTCAGTTCCTTTAAAATTAACAAAATTATAATAGATCTCTATCGTAAATATTATGTTTCACTAGAAATTTAAAATTAAATAAGCAATTTCTCGTATTGATTGATTCTCATAAGTAACTTGTTATGTTTTGTGAACTAATTTATATAACATGTGTGCTTGGTCTATATGTTGGCCACATAAAAATACTAATTGTAATACAGGGTGTACTCTCATTAAAAGAGTTACACCAGTAATGTATGTAGACATTTCTTACGAAGAAAAACAACGTCGTGATAACTAACATAATTAGTAAAATATCATGCGTTATTGCAATTATATTTTTTTACAAAATGCCACTTCTCAAATATTGTAGCTCCTCTCACAGCCACGATAAATTTTCAACTATAAATAAAGGGGCTACGTACTTTCAAATTTATTTAAATGTAGTTAAATAAATAGCCAAGGGAAGGAGAAGAGAAAAATAATTATCGCTCATGAAAGTAGTATAATTAATAAAATTTCACTTTTTATTATTATTTATATATAACCATTAAAAAAATCCCTATAATAACCATCAGTCCCGCTAGATGGATCCAAAAACTCATGTTTTTTTTTTTGGCTCTTTTTTCCTTAAAAAAAAAAAGAACAAAAGATTATGATGCAATGGAATTTGAGCTACAATCCGACATCACCGTCTGTTTAGAAATTATTGTTGCACAACAGGCACTAGCAAGAAGGTGATGCGGGTTGTAGCCCGTGCTACTATGATCGTAATCTTCGTTGTTGCACTTCTGGGTAAACTAAAATAAAGCGAAAATACATTTGACGGACAACCGATGTGGGAGAAAACAACTGCTTCCCACGACGTTGCAAAAGCCAATGATTTGGCAGAAACTCCTAATGCAACAACCACGGGAGATGTAACTACTTCTTCTGCTACCGCACTTGCAGCTGATTCCACTGATTACGATCCTAATGTTGGCGCGGGAATTGTGGATAGTACAAATGTTAATTTAATCCAACAAGAAGCCGCTACTCATACGGCAGATGCCACCGCCGAGAATTTTTCCAGTTCAGCTAATGCATTTTCGGGTTCTTCTCAAATTGCTGAGTATAAGGCTTCCATAAATAGTGAAAACATTAATGAAGTACTGAAAGATGTTGCATCAGGTAGCATAGCTGAAAATGGGATCAGTGCAGATGGTGCTCATGGATCTACAGACTACAGCTGTTCATGACTCTGTGGATGGTGCCGGTATGTACTCATGATATATGACTTGTGCTGAATTCATAAGTTGTTTGGTTTTGATTCGAAGATTTTAATTTCATCGACACTTGATAATTCATAATGGTCCAACATATTTGGTTCGTAGACCATTATAGAAGGTATTGCTTATTTGATTAGAGAATCCGCTGTCCTTGATTGCATCTACTTTGCACCCTAGTTTGATGTGTATCAGTGGTGCAAATGGTATGTGAGTGATTCCAGTATCAATGACTGTTCAATCTGTGGGGGTAGTCTTTTCTTCTATTTTTAATGGTTTAGAAGGGTCTATTGACTTCTTTTCTTCTTCTTCTCCTCTGCTTTGAAACTTGAGTCCGCATATGGTTGCTTGTTTGTTTGCTACTGAACTTGTCTTCGCGCTTCCCGCTGGAAGCCTAATGATCAGTGCAGATGGTGCTCATGGTTTAGAAGGGTCTATTGACAATTTGCTGCTGAGGAGGTCTCGTCCAGTAAGGCTAGATGGCCTCTATCTCTGCTCCGTTTCAGGGATACTGTGTGATATTTTTAGGAAGGTAAATGCAGCATATTTGTGCCTAAGTTTGAAAGTGTCGAGTGCTCCTTTGAGTGGTTTCTGTTGACCATTGATTCTGTTGTCTTTCATCCCTGTAAATTCATGAAATAGCGTTGCTTGTGTTTAAACTAAGGTATGATCATTTTCCATACTCATGGTTTTCAGGCTATTTGAGAGAGGATTAGCTTATGTTGGAACAGACTATCTATCTTTCGCACTCTGGGACAAATATATTGAATACGAGTACATTTGTTTATAGATGATGCTGGTCATGATTAACTGTACATTGGTTTGTGGTTTATTGACTGTTATGATGCTTTTTTTAAATAGTTTCAAGGAGTTATTTGCAAGTCGACCTTTATCAGAGCTGCAAACTGCTGCCGAACCAGAAGCTGGTGGTCAAGGAAGTGAGGGAGAGGTTAATCCCAATGGTGTAAAACCGTCTTCTAAACCTTTAAATGTGAGCTTAAAAGATGCTGAGGAGTTGGAGAAGTATATTGCCATCAGAGAAAAGCCGTATAAGAAAGCTAAAGATTTCGATTCTAAGATCCTCTCAATGTTGCAGAGCTTGAAAATTGGCACAATTATCTTGATTTTATTGAAGGAGGGGATGACTTGACTAAGGTATTCAAGTCTATTTGGAAGCTGCCCTTATAATCCTCTCCGTATAATTAGTTGGCCTTGTTATATATTAACTTACAGTTAAGTAATATGAGCCACACCATTTGCTTTATTGGTTAAACGTTGGATCAAGCATCTTTGGAAACGGGTTATTGAACTTGGAAAAGGATGGGCCTTCCATTTGCTTTCTATAAGGCTAAGTACTTCAAACTCTCATTTGTGAGTCCACGTTCTGGTTTATGATATGTTGCATGGTTAATTATATGTTTTAAAGTTCTAATGTTATGCATGCAGGTGTCTTCTTATCTTGACCCCAAGGGTCGTCCCAGATGGTAAAGACTTCCTTTCATTCAAGGGATGTATTGGGTTCAAATTCTGTGAGAGTGAATGGATGTAAGGCGGAAAGGCTGAAGTGTTTGCCATAGGGAAATCATACATTGACTTACCTGGTGCATGTCTTAGGTCGGGCCGCTGCACCCTAGGAGTTTTAGTCCAACTCAGCTGTTAGGCCAGGCAAGGGGATACTGGCGTACTCCATCTTCGGGTGGTGGTTAATCTAGTTTATGTCTTGTGGGTTGCTTGGCGTACTCCATCTTCGGGTGGTGGTTAATCTAGTTTATGTCTTGTGGGTTGGTTGAATGGGGACGTTTCCAACAGTTTTCAAGAAAAAAAAAAGTGTGTTCTTATCTTCCTAACCATCCCTCATAATCATACCTTGACTTACATAGTGCATGTCTTGGGTCGGGGTTGGGTCGGGCCGCTGTACCCTAGGAGTTTTAGTTCAAACTCAGCTATTAGGTCAGGTAAGGGGACGCTGGTGTACTCTATCTTCAGGTGGTGGTTAATCTAATTTATGTCTTGTGGATTGGTTGAGTGGGGGCATTTCCAACGATTCTCAAAAAAAAAAAAGTGTTCTTATCTTCCTAACCATCCCTCTTGAGGGGAGGAGGCTCCCTCCAATTGTATTAGAGGGGCCTCTGTGTTCCACCAGCGGAGTATTTCTAATGTGTTGCTTCTTTAGTCCTTTTGTTCTTTGTCTTGTTTCGTCAATTAGCATCACAGTGAGTTAAGATTTACTAATCCAAATGTTACTTGTGCACTTCAGGTCGTCAAGCTATATGAAAGATGTCTAATTGCTTGTGAGTTAAGATTTACTAATCCAAAATGTTAGGATATAAATTGCCTTGAAAATTTGTGAGCTCGTAACTCTTTATTATCTAGTCCATTAACTTAATTCCTGTCCTACGAATAAGAGAAAAATTAGGTTGAGAAATAGCTCGAAAAGATGATGAACTACGAAGAATATTTGTCTCATAAACATGATATAGTAGATGAAGTCCATTCCAATTCAAAAGAGATTCTGCGAAAGGGATGCTAATTTAGTACATAAGCTTCAGCTAGTGGTGCACTTCTAGTCCAGTCATGTGCCAAGCGTCTTAAAAAAATCTAGAAAGATAGGAAGTTGACACCCTAAATATTGAAAATTTTAAACGTCTCTCTATTAAAGTAGCTCTCACGAGCCTAGAAGGAATGCTTCAAAACGTAACCTGGCCTTCTAGAGAATCTTCAAATGGTGCACAATCTTTTTATCCATGAAGGCAAAGCCATTTGACCCAAAAAAAAAAAAAAACGAAGGCAAAGAGTATATTGACCCATGCTATTGCAGAATGGAGGTTCAAAGAATTTACCATACGTAATTAAATGTGATTTGATTTGATTTTAGATTCTATCTACAGCCAGGAGGTAATTTTTCAAATAGTAATGCTAGACGTCATCCTTTTTTTATCACTTAATTATCACTTCCTAATTGGCATGTGTCAACTTGATAAATTTATTTTATGTCTCTCTTCTTTTATTAATTTTTCTCTCCCTTAATTAAGGTTTTCTATCTTCTCTTTCTTCCTCTTTTGTTTAATCCTACTCACTTTTCTCTTTCTATCATTCACGGAATATTTTATCAGATTTCTTTTCTTTTTCTAGACAAATTGATAATTGCCGAAATAGAAAAAAAATGTTAATATATTGTCAATTTTCGTTGACAAAAACAACACACATTTGAGCATATGCAATGCTTATTCTATTTACAGCTATAAATGATTAAACCCCATATAATTTTAAACATAAATTGTATTAGATGTCACTAAATATATAGAGAATTAAGTTATCTAGCAACAAAAAATATACATAATTTCTTAATTGCATATTAGATATTCTCCTCATTTGACTTTGCATACTAATATAAGCATCAATTTCAAATAAGTTACGCTTTTCAATTTTAAATGTGAAAATAATTGAATAAGGGAGAAATATATCCCTTACATATAAATGTACTAAATATGAAATTTTATTTATTAATTTTAGCTCCTTAAATACACAAAATGACTTATTTAGAAAAAAATCAATATACAATTTAGGATTTGAAACAAATATATATCTATATGCGTGGGTACCCTACACAAGAAAACGAAATCCGAAATCCCTTCCAAAGCCCTAAACTCCATTACATAGAATATCTGCATCCATACAATCCCAAAAGAAAAAGAAAAAGAAAAAAAAAAGGAAAAAGAAGGAAAAAAAGGGTAAATGGATCACATAGTAGTAGCTGAAGAGGCCATTATAATTATAGATTGAGCCAAAAATTCAACGTAGTTAACAAAAATGTGAAAAATAAAAATCAGGAGTAAGTTAGTAATATTTGTTGTCAAAAACAAATATTAATAATAGTAATTAAATTAAAATTGAGAGCTTGGAAAGTAATATCCATGTTTGTCCATTTAATTCGTCAGGAAGAGTTGTTCTTCCATTTTCGACAACTATTTAATTCATCATGAAGAAGACAAGTAATCTGAAAAAATATGAAGTGAATGGTAGAAAGAGAAAAGTGAGTGGGAAACAAAAGAGAAGATAGGAATCGTTAATTAAGGGGGAAAGAAAAAAGAAAAGAAAAACAAAGAGAGATAAAAATTAATCTAGTCTATAGTCTCCCCTTCATGGAGTCCACTCTCAACGAAAATACCAATATAACTAAGCCCAAGAATGTAACAACTCAAGCTCAAAGGGAGAGTCAATCTCAAAAGTCTAGTTTGTTAAGTAAAAGAACCCCTTGTATTTAAAAAATACCTCTTGTGAGGGTGAGATTCTTATGTGGGATCATTACATGACACTCATAATATGTAATAGGGAGAAATGCACCAGTAGTCGCCATTGTTTACTCAAAAGTCAGTTTAGTCCCTATTATTTTAAAATGATCAAAAAGGTCCTCAATGTTTGTAAACATGCTCATTGTAGTCCCTACTATTAAAACTTTGGTTAGTTTTAACAGATATATATAATATTTCAAGGGTAAATTTGAAAAATAACAAAAAAAACAAAATCTCACTCAAAAACACCAAAAAATACACACTAATACACCTACAAACACACACTAACACATGCACTCATAGAAAAATACCAAAAAATACACACTAATACACACTTACAAATACCCACTAACACACACTTGGGACCGCGGGGTGGGGCTATTTGGGGCGGGGGGAGGATGGCGGTGGTTGGCTGTGCTTGTGGTAGTGGGTTGGGGTTGTTTCGCTATGGTGGTTGGTGGTACTTGTGGTGGTGGGTTAAGGGGTTGGAAGAGGAAGAAGAAGATAGGGATATTTTGGGTATTTTATTTTTAAGTAGAGGTAGTTTAGTCATTTTATGAATTTATGTTAGATTTTTAACGGTAGGGACCACAACGAACATGTTTGCAAACATTGGGGACCTCTTTGAGCATTTTAAAATAATGGAGACTAAACTGACTTTTGAGTAAACAATGGGGACCATTGCTGCATTTCTCCTTATGTAATATTAGAAAATAACATGGAATTCAAGGATATATTAGGACCTATTAGTAAAATGCGACCACCTCTTATATGCCAAAAGTGACATCATTAGTAAAAAAGAAAAAGGAAAAAAGCTAAGTTGCAGAAGGTTAGTCCCAATGAGTTGTCATTTGTTGGATATTAAGTCATTGTAATTTATTGACTCTTTTATCATAAATATTGCCAAGATGTTAACCGACATTAATCATTCATAAGTAATATGAGCCACACCATTTGCTTTATTGGTTAAACGTTGGATGAAGCATCTTTGGAAATGGGTTATTGAACTTGGAAAAGCATGGGCCTTCCATTTGCTTTCTATAAGGCTAAGTACTTCAAACTTTCATTTGCGAGTCCACGTTCTGGTTCATGATATGTTGCATGGTTAATTATATGTTTTAAAGTTCTAATGTTATGCATGCAGGTGTTTTCTTATCTTGACCCCAAGGGTCGTCCCATATGGTAAAGACTCCCTTTCATTCAAGGGAGGTCTTGGGTTCAAATCCTGTGAGAGTGAATGGATGTAAGACGAAAAGGCTGGAGTGTTTGTCATAGGGGAATCATACATTGACTTACCTGGTGCATGTCTTGGGTCTGGCCGCTGCACCCTGGGGGTTTTAGTCCAACTCAGCTATTAGGCCAGGCAAGGGGACACTGGCGTACTCCATTTTCGGGTGGTGGTTATTCTAATTTATGTCTTGTGGGTTGGCTGAGTGGTAACGTTTTCAACGGTTTTCAAGAAAAAAAAGGTGTGTTCTTATCTTCCTAACCATCCCTCATAATCATACCTTGACTTACCTGGTGCATGTTTTGGGTCGGGGTTGGGTCGGGCCACTGCACCCTAGGAGTTTTGTTCAAACTCAGCTGTTAGGCTAGGTAAGGGGACAATGGCGTACTCTATCTTCGGGTGGTGGTTAATCTAGTTTATGTCTTTTGGGTTAGTTGAGTGGGGGCGTTTCCAACGGTTCTAAAAAAAAAAAAGGTGTTCTTATCTTCCTAACCATCCCTCTATGAAGGGAGGAGGCTCCCTCCAATTGTATTAGAGGGGCCTCTGTGTTCCACTAGCAGAGTATTTCTAATGTGTTGCTTCTTTAGTCCTTTTGTTCTTTGTCTTGTTTCATCAATTAGCATCACAGTGAGTTAAGATTTATTAATCCAAATGTTACTTGTGCACTTTAGGTCGTCAAGCTATATGAAAGATGTCTAATTGCTTGTGAGTTAAGATTTACTAATCCAAAATGTTAGGATATAAATTGCCTTGAAAATTTGTGAGCTCGTAACTCTTTATTATCTAGTCCATTAACTTAATTCATGTCCTACGAATAAGAGAAAAATTAGGTTGAGAAATAGCTCGAAAAGATGATGAACTACGAAGAATATTTGTCTCATAAACATGATGTAGTAGATGAAGTCCACTCCAATTCCAAAGAGATTCTGCAAAAGAGATGCTAATTTAGTACATAAGCATCAACTAGTGGTGCACTTCTAGTCCAGTCATATGCTAAGCGTCTTAAAAAATATAGAAAGATAGGAGGTTGACACCCTAAATATTAAAATTTTTAAACGTCTCTCTATTAATATGGCCCTCACGAGCCTAGAAGGAGTGCTTCAAAACGTAACGTGGCCTTCTAGAGAATCTTCAAATGGTGCACAATCTTTTTATCCATGAAGGCAAAGCAATTTGACCCAAAAAAAAAAAAAAACGAAGGCAAAGAGTATATTGACCCATGCTATTGTAGAATGAAGGTTCAAAGAATTTACCATACGTAATTAAATGTGATTTGATTTGATTTTAGACTCTATCTACAGCCAGGAGGTAATTTTTCAAATAGTAATGCTAGACATCACCCTTTTTTTATCACCTAATTATCATCTCCTAATTGGTATGTGTCAACTTGATAAATTTATTTTATGTCTCTCTTCTTTTATTAATTTTTCTCTCCCTTAATTAAGGTTTTCTATCTTCTCTTTCTTTCTCTTTTGTTTAATCCTACTCACTTTTCTCTTTCTACCATTCATGGCATATTTTATCAGATTTCTTTTCTTTTTCTAGACAAATTGATAATTTCCAAAAATAGAAAAAAAATGTTAATATAATGTCAATTTTCGTTGACAAAAACAGCACACATTTGAGCATATGCAATGCTTATTCTATTTACAGCTATAAATGATTAAACCCCATATAATTTTAAACATAAATTGTATTAGATGTCACTAAATATATAGAGAATTAAGCTATCTAGCAAAAAAATATATACATAATTTCTGAATTGCATATTAGATGTTCTCCTCATTTGACTTTGCATACTAATGTAAGCATCAATTTCAAATAAGTTATTCTTTTCAATTTTAATCGTGAAAATAATGGAATAAGGGAGAAATATATCCCTTACATATAAATGTACTAAATATGAAATTTTATTTATTAATTTTAGCTCCTTAAATACACAAAATGACTTATTTAGAAAAAAATCAATATATAATTTAGGATTTGAAACAAATATTTATCTATACGCGTGGGTACCCAACACAAGAAAACGAAATCCGAAATCCCTTCCAAAGCCCTAAACTCCATTACATAGAATATCTGCATCCATACAATCCCAAAAGAAAAAGAAAAAGAAAAGAAAGGAAAAAGAAGGAAAAAAGTGGTAAATGGATCACATAGTAGTAGCTGAAGAGGCCATTATAATTAAAGATTGAGCCAAAAATTCAACGAAGTTAACAAAAATGTGAAAAATAAAAATCAGGAGTAAGTTAGTAATATTTGTTGTCAAAAACAAATATTAATAATAGTAATTAAATTAAAATTGAGAGCTTGGAAAGTAATATCCATGTTTGTCCATTTAATTCGTCAGGAAGAGTTGTTCTTCCATTTTTGACAACTATTTAATTCATCATGAAGAAGACAAGTAATCTGAAAAAATATGGAGTGAATGGTAGAAAGAGAAAAGTGAGTGGGAAACAAAAGAGAAGATAGGAATCGTTAATTATGGGAGAAAGAAAAAAGAAAAGAAAAACAAAGAGAGATAAAAATTAATCCGGCCTATAATCTCCCTTTCATGGAGTCCACTCTCAACGAAAACACCAATATAACTAAGCCCAAGAATGTAACAACTCAAGCTCAAAGGGAGAGTCAATCTCAAAAGACTAGTTTGTTAGGTAGGAGAACCCATTGTATTTAAAAAGTACCCCTTGTGAGGGTGAGATTCTTATGTGGGATCATTACATGACACTCATAATATGTAATAGGGAGAAATGTACCAGTAGTCCCCATTATTTACTCAAAAGTCAGTTTAGTCCCCACTGTTTTAAAATGTTCAAAAAGGTCCCCAATGTTTGTAAACATGCTCATTGTAGTCTCTACCGTTAAAACTTTGGTTAGTTTTAACAAATATAAATAATATTTCAAGGGTAAATTTGAAAAATCACAAAAAATACAAAATCTCACTCAAAAACACCAAAAAACATACACTAATACACCAAAAAATACACACTAACACACACACTCATAGAAAAATACCAAAAAACACACACTAATACATACTCACAAACACACACTGACACACACTTGGGACCGCGGTGGTGGGGCTGTTTCGCGTGGGGAGAGGGTGGTGGTGGTTGGTTGTGCTTGTAGTAGTGGGTTGGGGCTGTTTCGCTATGGTGGTTGGTAGTGCTTGTGGTGGTGGGTTGAGGGGTTGGAAGAGGAAGAAGAAGATAGGGATATTTTGGATATTTTATTTTTAAGTAGGGATAGTTTAGTCATTTTATGAATTTATGTTAGACTTTTAACGGTAGGGACCACAACGAACATGTTTGCAAACATTGGGGACCTCTTTGAGCATTTTAAAACAATAGGGACTAAACTGACTTTTGAGTAAACAATGGGGACCATTGCTGCATTTCTCCCTATGTAATATTAGAAAATAACATGGAATTCAAGGAAATATTAGTACCTATTAGTAAAATGCGACCACCTCTTATATGCCAAAAATGACATCATTAGTAAAAAAGAAAAAGGAAAAAAGCTAAGTTGCAGAAGGTTAGTCCCAATGATTTGTCATTTGTTGGATAATAAGTCATTGTAATTAATGGACTCTTTTATCAGAACTATTGCCAAGATGTTAACCGACGTTAATCATTAATAACCCCCTATTTGGATTGCACGAGTGAAGGAAAGTAAAGTAAGATGGAGAAAGAAAATAAAGGAAATGGATGACATTGATGTTGGGATTGTAAAAATTAAATAAAAGAAATGAAATGTGACACCAAAGCCAAGAAAGAATCCTGCAAACATGTAAACTTTTAGACAAAATGATAATTTAATAGAAGAAAACATAATAGAAAGGAAAGATGCGGAGTCTTTGAGTTCAACATAGCAAAGAATCACAAGTTGGTTCTTTCACTGAAGTTACTTTGATCATGGTTCTCAAAACAGTAGAAACGACATAAATCGTCCAACTAATACTCTACATTATGAGGTTTAACAAAACAAAGAATCACATTGTTAACGAATGTACATATCGCATTCACATTGTGTATCTCTAGTTGCCTTTACCATAGTCTCTTACCATAGTTAGCATAGCTTGGAGCCCAAGTAGTCTTACATCTATATAAGGTCCTATGTGCATTGTAATTCATGTAACACTTTATCTGTAATAAAATCTTTCAGTCTTTCTCTTATTTATGGAATCTCTATTCTATTTCGATATAGTATCAGAGCTACCATCCTGGTAGCCTATGCCACTGTCATCGTTTTATCTCTATCCTTATATCGCAATAAAACATCAAAAACTGGTCTATTCTGGGATTTTTTTTATTTTTTTATTTTATCTCCTTGGTCCACACACCACACCTTCTCGTAGTACTCATCGAGACGATTCCGATGATGCCAAGATCGTCAATAAAATTCTCCGGACGTGCCTGTAATCACCGGTCAAAGTTTCTGCACTGTTTGACCTATTCAGCAATTTTCAGTCAACCAAACAAGGCCTTGCTGACATCATCCAGCAGCAGCGTTGACATCAGCCCTAGCCATCTCAACATCCAGCCATTGCCACATCAGCATCCAATCAGTGCCACATCACCATATACGTTAGTATCCAGTCAACACCACATTAGCTCTTGCCACGTCATCACAACCCAAAAAAAAAAGGGCAGACCTTTCCCAAGGTTTTTCGACGTCCTGAGTCCATTTTTGGCATCCATTTCTTCAACTTCTCACTCTAAATATCAGTTTTGGCTCTACAATGGAGCGTGTGGATGTCTTAATGAATAATCCAACATCTCACTTATCCTTTCAACAGGAGTGTAAGTATTGTCATCTCTCTGGCCACTCCTTCTTACACTGTCCTACTCGAACGTGCTCCTTTTGCAAGAAAATTCATCCTGGCCATTACCTACATGAGTGCTCTTAGAATCCCAATAGAAATTCTCAAGGACATCGACCAAATGATAGTTCATTCAAGGCTCAGAGTACGTCAGGCACCTCCCTTGATCCCTCTTCCTCATCTTTATCAGTTGCAAGCCTCCGACACCTCCTTAAACAGGTTTTATCCCAGTTTAGTCAGTCTTCTTCTATTGCTCTCTCCACCATACTCGGTAAGTCTTCCTGGTTCTTCGATACTGCTTGCTCTAACCATATGACTTCTGATTCTTCTTGTTTAACTAATAAAGTCATCAATTCTTCTGCACCTTCTATCTATACCGCTAACGGTACATCTATGCCCGTAAGTCATATCGGTTCTGTGTCTACATCTCATGCTTCATTTCTAGATACTTATCTTGTTCCTAAGCTCACCCTTAACCTTATCTCTGTCGGTCAATTATGTGAACTTGGTCTCACAGTCACTTTCTCTACTTCTGGTTGTCATGTGCAAGACCCTCAAATAGGATAGACTCTTGGGATAGGCCGCAAGATTGGATGACTCTTTGAGCTTGTTAGCCTGCACATTCCTGCTCACTTAAGTACTGCTACATCAGTCACCACCTCATCAAATTATCCCTCTCTTCACTTATGGCATTCTAGATTAGGTCATACCTCTTTAGGAAAATTGCAATCCTTATTATCTAGTGGTGCATTAGTAAAACTTTATATGCACCCTTTTGATTGCCTATTATGTCATCTTGGGAAATAACCTGCTCTACCTTTCAATCAAAGTGACTATTCATCTACTGCATGTTTTAATTTGGTACACTCTGATATCTGGGGTCCTTCTCCTACATCTACCATGGGAGGTTCTCGGTACTTTGTAATATTTGTTGATGACTTTTCAAGATTTACTTGGATATACCTTATGCATAGTAGGTTTGAATTGTCTCGCATTTATTCTGAATTTATTTCCATGTTTTTTACTCATTTCAAACAACGAATTAAGATTCTCCGTATAGATAATGCCATGGAGTATAAAGAGTCAACCTTTTTTTCCCTTCTCTGTCAACATAGAACTATTTCACACCGTTCTTGTCCTCATATATCTCAACAAAACGGGCGTGCAGAACGAAAACATCGCCATATTCTTGACATCACTCGCACATTTCTTATCTCTGCCTCATGTCCTTAGCGCTTTTAGGGAGAGGCTGCGCTTACTGCTGTTTACATTATAAATCGTTTGCCTTATCTCATTCTCAATAATTGTACTCCTCATGAACGTCTTTATGGTTATCCACCCTACTATGGTCACCTTCGTGTTTTCGGTTGTGCATGTTTTGTCTCACTTACTCCCCAGGAACGTACCAAACTGGAACCTCAAGCTCGTTTATGTTGTTTCTTAGGGTATGGTATTGAACACAAGGGGTATCGGTGTTGGGATCCATTATCAAAACGTCTTCGGGTTTCTCGTCATGTGATTTTTTGGGAGAATAAGATGTTTTTCTCTCTCTCACCATTCTCTCTTCCTTATGATGTCTCTACCCCATATTTCACAGATCCTTCCATTTCATATTTCCTTATGATGACAGTGACACAGGTACATCTATAGGTCCTGATTCGACGCCTGTCGCGGCCCTTCCTGAAGAGACTGTCCCACCTGATAAGTCTGTGCCCAATGATGAGACTTCTTCTATTGCTTCACCCTCTATCTCTACTGAGTCGTCTCTCCGTCGATCTACCAAAGTAAGATTAATTCATTCTCATCTTCTTGATTATCACTACTTTTCTACTATTCTTTCACACTATGAGCCTCAATCTTATTGTGAGGCCAGTTCTTACCCTTTATGGCAACAAGCTATGATAGATGAATTACAGGCCTTGGAAGCCAAGTATACCTGGGATTTGGTCAATCTTCCTCCAGGGAAGAATGCTATGGGATGCAAATGGGTATACAAGATCAAGACTCGATCTGATGGTTCTATAGAGCGATACAAGACTCGATTGGTGGCAAAAGGTTTTACTCGAGAGTATGGCATTGACTATGTGGAGATATTTGCCCCTGTTGCTCGTCTCACTTCTATTCGCATACTTATTACAGTTGTTGCAGTCAGACAGTGGAAGTTATTTTAGATGGATGTTAAAAATGTCTTCCTGAATGGTGATCTTATATAAGAAGTATTTATGAAGCCTCCTCCAGGCTACCATCATCTACCTCACAAGGTGTGTCGACTTCGTCGTGCTCTTTATGGTCTCAAGCAAGCTCTACGTGCTTGGTTTTCTAAATTCAGTTCGGTTATTGCTGATTTCAGCTTCACTCCGAGTAATCATGATTCTGCACTGTTTATTCAGCATTCTGATTATGGTATTCTTCTCTTGCTCTTATATGTGGATGATATGATTATCACTGGGGATGACTTGGCGGGTATTTATGATCTCAAGCAGTTTCTCAGCCACCACTTTGAGATGAAAGATCTTGGTCATCTGAGATACTTTCTAGGTATTGAAGTCTTCTCTGATTTGGCTGGCTACTATCTTTCTCAGGCCAAGTATTCTTTTGATCTTCTGGCTCGTGTTGGCCTTACTGATAGCAAGACTGCATCTACCCCTCTTGATGCTAATGTCCGCCTTACCCTATTGGATGGGACACCACTTTCAGATGCATCTTTGTATTGCCAGCTGGTTGGCAGTCTTATCTATCTCAATGTGACTCGTCCTGACATTGTCTATGTTGTTGACCTAGTCAGCCAGTTCATGTCTGCTCCTCGTACCACACACTATGCTGAAGTTCTCCGGATACTTCGTTATATTAAGGGCACCTTATTGCATGGACTCTTCTTTTCTACCATCTCATCATTAACTTTGCATAGCTACTCAGATGCAAATTGGGTTGGTGATCTTACTGATCGGCGTTTTGTGACTGGATACTGTTTCCTCCTTGGTGATTCTCTTCTTTGTTGGCGCAGCAAGAAACAGACGTTGTTGTTCGCTCGAGTACTGAAGCTGAGTATCGTGCACTTGCTAATGCTACTCAAGAGGTCATCTGACTTCATTGGCTCCTCGCTGACATGGGTGTCTCTCCGCCTCCTGGCACCACTCTACATTGCGATAATCATAGTGCCATTCAAATTGCTCACAATGATGTCTTTCATGAGCGCACTCGTCATATTGAGTGTGACTGCCACTTCATTCGCCAACATGTGGTTAATGGTACTACAAAACTTCGGTTCACTCCTTCTGCTAATCAACTTGCGAATCTCTTCACCAAGGCTCACCCACGAGGGCATCTCCAAGAATTAATTTCCAAACTCAAGCTCGTGTCCTTCACACCACATTGAGTTTGAGGGGGGGTGTTAACGTATGTATATATCGCATTCGCATTATGTATCTCTAGTTGCTTTACCATAGTTAGTCTCTTACCATAGTTAGCATCAGGGGCGGATCTAGGAATTTAATATTGGGGGGCCAAAATATTTTTTTTAATGATACTATATAGAATTTTTTAAAAATTAGAGGGGTCGATAATTTTTTTTAACGATATTACATAGATATTTTTAAAAAAATTTAAACGGCCCCCCTCCCACACTACATAGATCCACCCCTGGTTAGCATAACTTGGAGCCCAAGTAGCCTTATATCTATATAAGGTCCTATGTACATTGTAATTCATATAACACTTTCTCTGTAATAAAATATTTCAGTCTTTTTCTCATTCATAGAATCTCTATTCTATTTCGACACACATCACACTCATGAACATGATTAGCAAACAAAGCATCAGACTGTTAATAGTTACAAATCTTCTCACTGGTCTTCTGGAAAAATGCAAGTTGTGTTCCTTGCTTATCACCCTGGAAGCTTTGATGCACGATTCCCTATACGTATTTTGGATGATTCGAAAAATATCCTTGAACAATACTCCATTTTCATTCTGTGAAGAAGCATTGAACATGGAGACAAAAGGAGCCGGGATGAGCAACGACAGGAAAAGATACCTTCAGCCCTCGGCACAGACCACAAAATATGGAGAAAAATGGAGGAAGAAGAGGCAACTATATGGAGCTTAATTCACACCTTGATCTAAACCATGATGTTCTCTTTCAGTAACTTCAATAAGCCTTTGCAAGCCAGCCTTTTTGCAGTTCTCTTGTCTGATGAAGAGCTTGAGTTTTGGTAAATAATACCATTTGCTTCGACCTACATTGTTACAGAAGCCACACCTTTGTTGAGAGTCACCTGTTTCTTCATGATATAATGTTCTTTTTTACATAACTCATACAATTCTCTAGCCGGATGGAGCTTCAGTGACTCGGGTATAATCAAGGGCTCAAGTAGAGGCCTTATACTTTGAAAGACACGCTCCTTATTGTAGTCTGAATCGACAAAGATCGCTCCACATAAAGATTCTATAATATCTCCAAGCACCTGTACCATATCAGCAGTAGGATAAAACTAATGTCCTAGATATTTGTATACACTAGTGTCATTCCAATGAAAATCAGGCGACAACTTTTCATCAGAGAAGAAGAAAATGTTCGAATATATGCAATGACATGATGTTTCATGCTACCAATTAACAGCAATGATGTCTTGAATGATAAGCACCGGAAATAATCAATTGACTATTAGATGCAACATCCAACCATGTTTATACAACATATAAACTTAAAAACAAGTATTATATCTGCATTGCAAGTAATTGCTCTTTCTACATGATTTGAAGATAAAAAACAAGAGAGAATTTAGTGATCCATATATTGCCAATTCCTTCCCTAATGAAATCTTTTTGCAATTAATTTTGGCTATGTTTCTACAGTAACATGCCAATTTTCTTAATTTCAACTATGGCTGTTATAGCTCAATACAAAACATGCAATAAACACAATGAAAATACCTTAGGGAAAGCTGTCTCAGACTCCCATCCAGAAGTTGAGCCCAACAATAAGTGGTCAAGGTCTTCAACAGTGGTGGCTATTTGCCTTTGGAGCTCTGGTGAAGCATGAAGAATGTGTTTATGCAAACCAACCTTTACCGCAGACAGAGCATAACAGTCGTTATTCACAGAAGCTGACCTTAGATCAGTCAATAATCCAGGAGACAAACCAGGATATTTGTTGTAGAAATGCACTGTGATTAGATAGTCCAGTACCACATCTCCAAGAAATTCAAGGCGCTATACAATAGGAAAGGATGTCAGGAAAGAGAACGTGGGTAAAAGGTAAACTAAACGGCAAGAGAAAAAGTACATGAGTAGATTGTTACTGAAAATGGGGAAGCAATATACGAACTGTTTCCATGAACATGACATCTATGTTAATGTCCTAATTCCAGGAAGAGTTTCAATTTCAAATGCTATATGAAGAACAATAAAAAATGAGTCATCGTGCCTCACTCCCCAACCCAACTATTATACACAAAATAGGGGAAAAAAATTAATTATGCAACACGGATAACGTTCTGGTACATATTACCTGGTAGCATCTTGGAATTTCAGGCAGCACGTATGAACCATGAGTCAAAGCTTCTAAGAGGAAAGAGGCATCATAGAATGAGTAGTTAAGCAAAGATTGTAGAGATGTTATGTTCACATGCATTTCAGGATAGACTGCAAGGTGCCTCACATAAGAAGCATTGACAAAGTCAACGTTTACACCAAGCCACTGCATAAATGAGATTGCTGCCATCTCGCCACCTCTAATCAGGAATGTGCCAATCAATGCCTCAACTACATCAACTACTGTCTTGCTCTTGATTTGTCTTCTTCCTCTACTATAGACTTTGTTTGTAGGTGACAACTCCTCTTCTTCAAATGCATAAAATAGAGAATTGTTGTGATAACCCGAACCCGACATGCATTTAATAGCACCTGACTGCATTTGATTAAATGTTTAATATGTTACATCAACTAATTTGTTTTATTTTAGTCTTCCTTTTGGAAGTATTCAGTTGTTGTAAATTGAATAATTAAAAGATTATTCCCTATTCCTGATAATTATAGTAATTGAGTTTCTTTTCTTGTGATTAATTAAGTGTTATCTTAAATGTTAGGGTTTAATTGTGTTTGACTACGTGTCTATATTAACCTTCATTTGTAGCTTAATATTAACTTCATAATTCTTTAAAATATTCTAGAACTAGTAAAATTAATTATTTTAAATGAATATTGATTACCTTGATTGTTTTGATTATTTTAAAAATCAATTTTGGTTGTTTTGCGTTAAAATCACTCGGTTTTCAAATAAATGAGAAAAGTAACTCCGAGCTGGAGTAAATTCTAAACTATGATGCTTTCCAAAAATGATATATTTCTTAGATTCTTTGAGAATTAATTGTTATTTCTTTGTTGTCGCAAAGTGCATTGCATATCGAGAGAGATAGTTAGGAAATGAATTTGAGTCCTCAGTAAATAGTGAAACTAGTATTTTAGTGCCTTAAATTTTATAATTTAATTGTTGTTAGCTAGAATTGATGTTTCCTTAGTTGTTTTAGCCTAAAAATGCATGAAATAGGCTAGTTTGACCAATTTTTAAGTGGTTTGACCAAGGGGATTGACCATTTTGACCTTGTGCCTCTTTTAATAGCCTAAAATAGCTTTAAAAAAAAAGAAAAAGAAAGCAAGCTGAAAACAGAACCAGGTAGGGCCGAAAATGAGGGAGAAGAAAAAAAGAAAAATTCAACTTCAAATCTTCGATTCTTCGCGTGAGCTTGCACGGGGTGGTTTCCGAGGCATCCTACGAGGTTTTCCTAGCGTCTAGGAGTGTCTAAGGTGAGGGTTTCATGTTTATTTGCGCATTTGAAAGTTTTATGTATTAACTTTAATTTTTGGATTTTATCCGTAGTTTGTTGTTTTAATCGTTTTGAGGCTTATAGAATGTTCCCTAGCAATCGTAGAACATGTATTTATAGCTTTTTAACATTTTTCGCAGTTAAATATTGAAATTGAAATATAAAATGTTAGTTGAATAGTATTTTATGAATAGTAAACCCTTGAAACGATAAAGTTGCGCTGTTATACTGTCTGTTGATGTAGGAAGATGCTAGATATGCTAGAATGCCTAAATGTGTGGTTTAATTGGAATGTGTAATGGAAAAACGGACAAAAATAGCTTAGTGAAAGTCGGGGTCGTTTTGGTCGAGTTTGGCGTTTTCTCATTTTGTGTGTTGACATTGTTTCGGGAGGCCATGGAAGAAATTTTGGTGTGATTATGGCGTTGGTTGGGTGTTTGGTTGGTATAGTTGTAGTTCAAATGAGTAAAGGGAGAAATCGGGGCTTTGCGCGAATTCTAGGGTAAAGTAGGGTTTCGGGGTCCTTGGACGTGCCTTATGGTGACCTAGGAGGATTAGCGAAGTCAGTTTCTAGAACTCGTGGCTCGTTTGGAAATGGTAGTGCTTTGATAGTTGGGGCCAATTTGTGATTTTGCTTGTTATCTTGATATTATGCCTATAGAATGTTTAGAGTTGCTTGATATACTTGTTTAATTGGTGTTATTGTTGTTTATTATTGCTTGTTATGCTTGAAAAGTTAGTATTGATTGTGATTGCTTGTTATCTCGTTTGTTGTCACTAGTTTGTATTGTTGTGCTATCGCTCGTTTATTGCCTTGTATCGAGTCTTGCATTGCATAGTATCTCACGCGTGAGTGATGGGCCTCTCTGGGTAGCCTCGGGTTGCCAGTGTTGGTTGCCCTAGCTCCGCTGCTATTCCCTTTTCTCGCTTGGGTTGCCTCCCAGGGAGATTTGGGTCGTAGATTGATGGATACTTCTGGGGTATTCCAAACTGGTGTTATAAGGTGGATGCACACTTATTGTCATCGTTGTCAACATCAAGCTCGAGATTGATGTATCGCTCGTGTAATGGTACATTGCTCGTATGAGTGAACCATAGCCTTCAAAGTGTGGTATAGCTTTGAATGGTTGTGTTAATGCTTTCAGTAATTACTTATTGTATTGATTGGTTGTTTTGATTGCTTATTCATCAATTATATTGCTTAACTGTCTTATTTGCATTGCACGACTTTCTTTCTCTCCAATTCGATATTTGTCTCGCCCTCACTGAATATACGTGTTGTGTATACTCACTCCTCACCACCACGTTTCAGGAAATGCCATGTTAGCTGGAAAGTTCGTGATTTCGTGAAAGTCCGTGCTTGAAGAGTTGTCATGCGTGCCTATGTGACTTGAGTTGTCAAAGTTATAAAGTTGTATGCTTTTATGTATTATATGTATTTAATGTTAAAGGGGATGTAATTTAAGTTTCACTAGATTATGTATTTAGTTAATGTAGCTTAACCTCAATGTATATTTGTAATGACAAAGGAAAATAGATAGAAATGGATGATAGTCTAGCTTATGATATAGGTTGGTGTAGTTTAATTGCTAAGCTTGAATGTATATTTACTTGTGTTTTGCTTGTTGTGAACCAAGGCTCGGATGGCCTTGAGGTGGTTGAATGTTTGGACATGCTATTGGTCCACTTATATGATGTCGCAGGTTTTACCTCTCGCCTAGAAACAGGGGAGACTCCGTCCGTTTTCCCTGAAAATTATGCCCGGGTTTTGGTTTGGTTTGTGAATAGATTGATTGTTAGAACTCCCGGTCTCGAGAGGGATCGGGGTGTCACAGGTGGTATCAGAGCTTGTTTAGCTCGAAAGCCGGGACAGGGTCCTCGGTCTGGTAGGTAGTGGTCCTTGAATGTGTGCTTGAAAGTGTGTGCTTGTATGTGAGATTATGTGTCTTGACATGAAAGTGTGCTCCTATGTGATATAGTTATGTGTTATGTGTTAATTGTGTGCTAAGTGAAGTAAAGTGTCTAGTTGTGCATTGAATTGACCTATCGAATTGGTATTGTGAATCGAATCGACCTCGTGAATTGTTATTTGCTTGGAGTATTGCTTGTAATGTGTGTATTGGAATATCTTGAATTGGTTGTTCCGTGATTTGAAATTGATTATGTTGTGCTTGACTTGATTGTTATGCTTGAGTGACTTTGTTGAATAAACTCTTTTGTAAACTTGCTGGCATAATAGCTTAAGGCATATGTATAACTGTGATATATTGGCATTCATACATGTCTAATGGAAATGGTAAGTAAGTCTCTTCCTCTCTTGAAGAAAGTGGTTCACAGCTAGCCTCTCAAGGTGTATGGGTAGGCATGAAATGAATGGCATTTAATTAGCCATTATTTGGGAGCTGGTGTTTGCTTTTGGAGCTCGGTTATTGGCGAATCCCTAAGGTCTTCCTCTGTGATTAACAGTTGTGAAGAGTAGTTTTCTCTTGGGGTTTTATTTGGTTGTTCTTTGGAGCATTCTTTGGTTTTCTTAATGGGTATTCCTTGGAGACTTCTGTTGGCATTTCTCGGTGGATTTGGCTATTGGGATTTCAATCGGCCTTACTGCACAGTATTATATAGGGTATATGTGTCTCGGTCTTTATTGGTGTGATACTGGCATCCCTAATTGGAAATTCTTCAATGGTAATTTCTGGAATTCTCAGTGGCCAATTATTTAGTATTTATTTATTAGGCAAACTTGGCTACTTTCTTATTGGAGCATTGTCTCGGATATCTTCTTCAGTGTTCCTCAGTAGGTTTAGTATTTGGAGTTCCTATCAGACTTATTGAATAATACTACTTATGGTGTTCTTTGAAATTCTTATTGGGCGTTCTATTGTTATTTTCCTTATTGGCAAAGTTGTATGAAGTTCTCACTTGGCAAACAGTGAAGAGACCTCAGAGTTTGGTTTCGGTATATTGTTCACCAGTTCGGTGTTTATCCTTGGAGTTTCATCCATCTGGGAAACTATATTTGTTATTCAACTTGATTGTCTTATTGGGCACATTATATTCTCTATGCTATTTCCTTTGATATTCCTCTTCAGCATTTGATAGCAAAACTTGGAATCTAATTGGTTGTTCCATGGGATTATTATTTGGAAGGCTTCTTTGGAACTTTGGAAGTATATTTGATTGGGTTCTTGGTATTTTCTTCAGCACTCTTAACAGGGAATTCTTCTATGAAATTCATGACCAGCGGGGTAATTCTTTGGACCTCTGGATGGAACCTTTGTTTGAGCTTTTATTTGGCTTCTTGCTTAGGAATTCTCGGGCAGTAATAGTTAGACTTCTATTGGAGATTCGTGCGTGGGGTATTCTTCTTGTCGTTATTGTATGGTATTAATGACATCTACAGTATCTTTGCTATAGTCTTTATTGGTATTATCTCGGCGTTTCTGGTTGGAATTTATTCTTCTTCGGTATTCGTGTCAACGGGATTCTTGTACGGTATCTACCTTTGAGCCTTTATTTGGCGTTACCGCTTGGCATTTCTACTTGAACTTTCCTATTGGTCATCTTGATGAAATACTTGTTCAGTAGCTAATGAAGATTAGTTAGAATAGGATTTCAGATGATGCTGAGTTCTATTGGAAGAAGAATTGCGAGGACGCAATTGTTTTAAGGGGGGAAAGATGTGATAACCTGAACCCGGCATGCATTTAATAGCACCTGACTGCATTTCATTCAATGTTTAATTAGTTAAATCAACTAATTTTCACTATTTTAATATTCCTCTTGGAAGCATTTAGTAGTTGTAAATTGAATAATTAAAAGATTATTACCTAATCCTGATAATTATAGTAATTGAATTTCTTTTCTTGTGATTGATTAAGTGTTATCTTAAATGTTAGGGTTTAATTGTGTTTGACTACGTGTTTATATTAACCTTCATTTGTAGCTTAATTTTAACTTCATAATTCTTTAAAATATTCTAGAACTAGTGAAATTAATTATTTTAAATGAATATTGATTACGTTGATTGTTTTGATTATTTTAAAAATCGGTTTTGGTTGTTTTGCGTTAAAATCACTCGGTTTTCAAATAAATGAGAAAAGTAACTCCGAGTCGGAATAAATTCTAAACTATGATTCTTTCCAAAAATGATATATTTCTTAGATTCTTTGAGAATTAATTGTTACTTCTTTGTTGTCGCAACGTGCATTGCATATCGAGAGAGATAGTTAGGAAATGAATTCAAGTCCTCAGCAAATAGTGAAACTAGTATTTTAGTGCCTTAAATTTTATAATTTAATTGTTGTTAGCTAGAATTGATGTTTCCTTAGTTGTTTTAGCCTAAAAATGCATGAAATAGGCTAGTTTGACCAATTTTTAAGTGGTTTGACCAAGGGGATTGACCATTTTGACCTTGTGCCTCTTTTAATAGCCTAAAATAGCTCAAAATAAATAAAGAAAGCAAGCTGAAAACAGAACCAGCTAGGGCCGAAAATGAGGGAGAAGAAAAAAAGAAAAATTCAACTTCAAATCTTTGATTCTTCGCGTGAGCTTGCACGGGGTGGTTTCCGAGGCATCCTACGAGGTTTTCCTAGCGTCTAGGAGCGTCTAAGGTGAGGGTTTCATGTTTATTTGCGCATTTGAAAGTTTTATGTATTAACTTTAATTTTTGAATTTTATCCGTAGTTTGTTGTTTTAACTGTTTTGAGGCTTATAGAATGTTCCCTAGTAATCGTAGAACATGTATTTATAGCTTTTTAACATTTTTCGCAGTTAAATATTGAAATTGAAATATAAAATGTTAGTTGAATAGTATTTTATGAATAGTAAACCCTTGAAACGATAAAGTTACGCCGTTATGCTGTCTGTTGATGTAGGAAGATGCTAGATATGCTAGAATGCCTAAATGTGTGGTTTAATTGGAATGTGTAATGGAAAAATAGAGAAAAACGACTTAGTGAAAGTCGAGGTCGTTTTGGTCGAGTTTGGTATTTTCTCGTTTTGCGTGTTGGCATTGTTTCGGGAGACAATGGAAGCACTTTTGGTGCGATTATGGCATTCGTTGGGTGTTTGGTTGGTATAGTTGTAGTTCAAATGAGCAAAGGGGGAAATCGGGGCTTTGCGCGAATTCTAGGGTAAAGTAGGGTTTCACGGTCCTTGGACGTGCCTTATGGTGACCTAGGAGGATTAGCGAAGTCGGTTTCCAGAACTCGTGGCTCGTTTGGAAATGGTAGTGTTTTGATAGTTGGGGCCGATTTGTGATTTTGCTTGTTATCTTGATATTATGCCTATAGAATGCTTAGTGTTGCTTGATATACTTGTTTAATTGGTGTTATTGTTGCTTATTATTGCTTGTTATGCTTGAAAAGTTAGTATTAATTGTGATTGCTTGTTATCTCGTTTGTTGTCACTAGTTTGTATTGTTGTGCTATCGCTCATTTATTGCTTTGTATCGAGTCTTGCATTGCATAGTGTCTCACGCGTGAGTGATGGGCCTCTCTGGGTAGCCTCGGGTTGCCAGTGTTGGTTGCCCTAGCTCCGCTGCTATTCTCTTTTCTCGCTTGGGTTGCCTCCCAAGGAGATTTGGGTCGTAGATTGATGGATACTTCCGGGGTATTCCAAACTGGTGTTATAAGGTGGATGCGCGCTTATTGTCATCGTTGTCAACATCAAGCTCGAGATTGATGTATCGCTCGTGTAATGGTACATTGCTCGTATGAATGAACCATAGCCTTCAAAGTGTGGTATAGCTTTTAATGGTTGTGTTAATGCTTTCAGTAATTGCTTATTGTATTGATTGTTTGTTTTGATTGCTTATTCATCAGTTATATTGCTTAACTGTCTTATTTGCATTGCACGACTTTCTTTCTCTCCAATTCGATATCTATCTCGCCCTCATTGAGTATACGTGTTGTGTATACTCACTCCTCACCACCACATTTCAGGAAATGCCATGTTAGCTGGAAAGTTCGTGATTTCGTGAAAGTCCGTGCTTGAAGAGTTGTCCTGCGTGCCTATGTGACTTGAGTTGTCAAAGTTGTAAAGTTGTATGCTTTTATGTATTATATGTATTTAATGTTAAAGGGGATGTAATTTAAGTTTCACTAGATTATGTATTTAGTTAATGTAACTTAACCTCAATGTATATTTGTAATGACAAAGGAAAAGAGATAGAAATGTATGATAGTCTAGCTTATGATATAGGTTGGTGTAGTTTAATTGCTAAGCTTGAATGTATATTTACTTGTGGTTTGCTTGTTGTGAACCAAGGCTCGGATGGCCTTGAGGTGGTTGAATGTTTGTACATGGTATTGGTCCACTTATATGCTGTCGCAGGTTTTACCTCTCGCCTAGAAACAGGAGAGACTCCATCCGTTTTCTCTGAAAATTATGCTCGGGTTTTGGTTTGGGTTGTGAATAGATTGATTGTTAGAACTCCCGGTCTTGAGAGGGATCGGGGTGTCATAATTGTCACCAGGGATGATCCACGTTTTAAGATCGAGTGGTTCATTACGAATAAAGCCCTGCAATTCAGAAACAAGCTAGCAAAAGAAATAAATTTATGTTCACCATACAGATGATCCTATGTTCCTGATAACAAGAAGAAGAAACAAGTTTTCTTCCATTTGAGGTACATGATGAGAAATTTCAGAAAAGCAAAATGATGCAAATTTATTCATTCTCTGTTGTTACTTTATTACTGACGACATTTCAATATTCACAAATAAAAACAATGAGGTATTAGCTATTCCTTGTTCTTCTCTTACAAATGACACAAGTAAGAATGAATTAACTATCATAAAAAGGTAATAATTACCGGAATTTTGCGGTTACATCCTAGCTTGCATAGTGCAGTATTACAAACGGTTTTCTCTCTTTTCGTACTAAGAAGACCCTCGTGATGATTTTGGTACGTTGTGAATAGCTGTTGACTAGTAACATATTTGAGAAATGAATCCCCAAGCGTTTCCAGTGATTCCAGGTGAAGATTCTCTTGGCATTTTCTTGTCGTGATAGCTTCCAACACCTAATGTTTACAGCAAAGTCATAATCATAATTCAGAAAAACTATTCAACATCACAAATTGAAACAAATATTCAATTATATACTTTTTTGCTTTGCTGACATATATTAGCGCTAGTAGAGTAAATCCATTACACCATATGTAACAAAGATAAATTCTCTGATCAACTGAACAAGCTAGTGACGCATGCAATTTGACTGGGCCACATTGAGCCATTAGATGGCATATTGACGCTCAAGGGCTTCACTGACATGGCATATAGTGGGCAAAAGAATACAAAACTTTCATTTTTTATTTTTTATTTTTATTTTTGTGGGAGGGAATGTTTGATCATGATATCACCAGTAGTCTCAAGTCAAGGGAGAAAACGGAAAAAATGCAAAGCTATCATCTGAACTGAAAAACTGAAAAAATGATAAAACTGAAAAAATGCATGAAGATTGTAAAGAACATACCTTGATGGTTGGGATAATAACGTTTTTTGAGCAGTGATCCAAATGCATCTTCTTCAGGTTGGCAGCTAGAAGCAACGACTCAACCCGATGCATGATTGTCGGAGCACACGAGAAAGAATAGAGTGTAGCCAAAGATATAGGTGACATCATGATGAGACATAGTTCAGGTGGCAACTCAACTAAGGCATTACTTGGCTCTACATTGTATAACAGCAAATTAGTCCAAAATAAAAAGGTGAGTTAAAAGTGTACAGAATAATGTAAATCAGTATGATCTTCTTCTACCTATACCATGAGAAAAGGATGATCAAGAGAGATAATGAAGAGTTTATTTCACAAAAGACGGTAGTAATGAAACCTTGAGTTCCAAAGATAAAATTCATTTGATGAAGAAAAAGTAACATTGATAAGAAAAATGGATGCATTTTACTATTTCTCATCTTATTATATTGCTAAAAGAAAAGTATCTTTTTCAAGATGGTCAGATAGTTAGGCAAATTTCAATACATTCCCAAATATTATACGAATACTAAAACAATTTTTGTCGTTTCCCAAGATTTAAGTAACATTGAATGGTTAAACAACCAACAAACCTTTTGTTTTCTGCTTTCTATATTTGAGAAGATAATTTTCTACCCTTGGGACATGTCTACCATGTAGAAGTGATTGTACTTCATACTGCAAGTGGATGTCATGCCAGTACATCGAAGTATGTAAGACCTTTGAAATGATATTTATAACATATTATCACAAACTGGAAACATAACACAACGTTAGGGGAGGTAAATCAAAAACTATTACAACCTTTTCTCGTAATACTTTTGGTAAGTAATAACTTCTCCGTCTTGCAGCTTTAAATTGGACTTCCCATCCAAACCATCTAAAGTACCAACAACGTGATACACATGACCATTGTGAGGTGTGCATACCAAAGAATTCTCCAACACGCAGCTGCACACCAAGCCACTCTTCATATACACATGCTGACCACAATCACTGGCACAAAAACATGGCAGATGTCTACCGCTGATATTTTTTGATGGAAGTAGCATGGAACGTACACAGTTGCAATCAATTAATTGATTCTTATTTGAGTCTGTAGCTGCAGCTGGGAGAAGAAGATAGTTGAAGTCAAGAAAATCATTCTTTCTGTCAAACGCACCTAGAGCTTCATTTAGCTTATTCAAACTGTGATCTAGTAAAATCCTAAGCAGAGTCACTTGAAACCTTCGACACATCAAAACCTGCCAAACAAATTTGACGATGACAAGAAATTCAGGTCCTAATTCCTTGTATTTCATGTTCGGTTAACAAATGTACTTAGACATAAAAACATTAGTATACCTGTTCAGAAGTAAGTCGAATTGCTCCAACATATCTCATACATATTTTCGAGCTAATGCTATCATCAACATGGTCCAAAGCTATCGATTCGCCATGAAAATCAAACCTAGACCTTACAGCAAGCAGAACATCACGAAGCTCAACATTGCAGTAAAAGTTGTTCTGCAGCTCGACTAAGTAGCAGTAGTACAATGTTTCAGATTCATTGCTGCGGTAGTGAATCAATTCAGGCGGGAAGTACTGTAATTGTTCATTATTGTACTCAAAGCCTGTGGATCACAACATAATTATACATAAATTGATATGTGAAAATATTGTTTAAAGCAATGAAATTGTGTTCTTCCCATAATTGATAAAGAAAGAAATGGGCGAACTTAAATTACCCAATTCTTGGACATTGGCTTCTTCCTCAACAATATATGGCACAAGATTATCTGTCAAAGCACCATCCAGGTGAAGTTGCTTGCACGCTTCTAAACCGCAAGTTGATTCAGTATTTTGATATTTCCTTCAACTTTTACAGTTGGGATTGGACAGCTTTTAGGAAGATGTAGAATGCAAGTTTTGGACTCCTTATCTATAACAAACTTAGGATAGGGTTTGAAGTACCTGAAAAATCAGAAGACCGGAATAGGGAATTACTTTTTAAGTTACAAAAATTCAAAAATGTGGAAACTGAAAGCACATTATATCGTTCATAAGAATAAAAGATTCTATGGAAAAACCCATCAGAAGGTAGCGTTGAACAGTAGAAGTGAAGCAATGCCACACTGGAAGACAAAGTGACAATTGCTCCAGTAGCTTCAACCTGATAACAGACCTCATCTTTCAAATCTAGAGGGGCACAAGGAACAGAACCATGATCCAAGGACTCCTTCCGCATAATGTCTCCACTGGCTAGATAGTTCTCCACTTGTGTGAGGGTTGAACTATCATTCCTACGATTTCAGTAAGCAAATTAGCAAAGAATAGCATGAAAAAGAAATGATCACTACCGTCTACCAGAACCACTGAAACCTACAACATCATAAAATGTTCTAAATAAACACCATAAAACACAGATAAAGCATTAGAATTTTACCGAACGAAAATTAAATAGTGACTCCAGAATTTCCTTTAACAGTAGGGCATAAACAAAACAACAGCAAATAGAATTCCAGAAACATGATAAACCACATGTTTAGTTAAACCCCACGGTCCTAAATTGTATGCTTTGGTGTTATCTGGTAGAACACTTGAACATAAGGTGGGAGGTGAAAACACACATTGAGAAGGATAAGCAATTTCCTTTTATACTACGAATTAATAAAATATGAGAAAGTATTTATGGCATATGTTTATGCCAAACCCAAAATCACTTTGGAACAAATAAGAAAAGGTAGTTAAGTAAGTTTCATACTAAATGTTAGCACTAAAAAGGCCTTCATGCACTACAAGAAACTATACCTTTTTATCATCATGATGAAATCTGAGTTGTGCTTACGAGCACGGCCACGGGACTGAATAAAACTAGAAATGGTTGCCGAGGGATCAAATCTAATTACAAGATTGCAACTCTGGACATCCAAGCCCTCTTCAAGAATGGAAGTTGCAACTATGATGTTCACTTGCAACATGACATGTTCACATGCAAGAATCTTAGCAATAGATATTCTCTTTCATAAATAATAATTTTATGCTATACTATTAGTAAGGCACCCACCGTGCCTCTCTGGAATTCTTCAACAATTTTGTGTTGTTCTTGTCTGCTCTGTGACAGGAGCCCAGATTGATGTCCTACCATGTATTCGGTCTTCCATCCACTCAATTCCAGGTGTACCTCATTTAATAGAGATCGAAGGACAATAGCTATTATAATCCTCTCAATAAAAATTATACACCTCATATCCTTCAGGTCCCTGTGCAAAATATTGTAACATGTTAAGAATCTCATCATATTATCAAGCCAACGAAAGATATGGATAGTGACATATTCATGTTCGATCTCAACATATTGAAGTTTAGACACTGTTGTGGTTCTGATAGATAAACCTCCTCTATCTTCCATATAATTTTTTTGCTCCACCTCTCATTTTCTTCATTAGTTGGCAGCATAATTATACACACAAGTCCAAGATATGATTTTATTTCACTAGAATATTCATCACAGACTCGAGTCCACAATCTGCTCGCTAGCGATATGCTTAAATAGAATTCAACGGTACTATCATAAAGGATGTTTAACTAGGTAGAGAAACACATAAAAAGAGTTGAATGGAGATTCTCAAATGACATCTAACAACAGGAACTAGGTTGTGAATGGTTGACCTTCAAGGTTGTGAATCTTTGGAAGTTATGCTATGGTGATTAGCTCTTGAATTTAGTTTTTTTAGATAGTCATTATTTTGAGGATTATGTAGATGGAAACTTACTCTATCTAGAGTTTTGATTATGAATTTGTTGTTTATTTGCAACAAGTATAAATGTTTAGAGCCTTGCATTGTGTTGAAATATTATATTACTTTAATTCCATAATTTTAGGTTTGTTGTAAGGAGTAATTTGCTCCATGAATTTAAGCTTGTTGTAAGGAGCAATTTGCTCCATAAATTACGGAATGTTGTCTATCCTTTTTAGGTCTATATAAACCACAATGTAGAAACACAAATTGTATTATCAATGAATTACATTGTTTCACATTACTTTCTTCTTGGTATCTAGAGCCAACAATATACACACACCAAAATATATATATATATATGTTCATTTTTTTCCCTCCACAACCATCCAAACTCAGATTTCTTACCACAATGACCAAAATCCACTTTATATTCTCTTTTTTGTCTAATTCTTTCATGATTTTTTGTCGGTTTAAGCCCTTTTCTTCTCTGATGTGGTGAGAAATAGCCAATTTACTCCTTAGTTGCCTATTGTAAAGGTTGCCAAGTGTCCGGCTGCTTCCATCGTCGTCGTTTATTAATGGCACCTACTGATAAGATAGAAAATCAGTCTACCATTGTGACTCGTGTAGATCTCTCTCGGGAACCTAATGCCCCTACACAACGGGTCACTAGTGTATTACTGAATGGAAAAAATTTTCATGCTTGGTCCCGTTCGTTCCGTCTTTATCTTGGTGGAAAACGGAAAATTGGATGGATTTTAGGCAAGGAAAAAAAGCCAAAAGAAACTGATCCTGATTATGCTCACTGGGATGCAGACAATTGTATTATTTTGGGTTGGATGTTCAATTCCATGGAGACTCAGATTTATAATATGTTTATGTATCACGAGACGGTTCATGATCTATGGACTGCCCTGACAAAGATGTATGCCTATGCACGTCATGATTCTCGAATCTTCGAGCTTTACCGGGAAATTTCTCATGCTTCTCAGGCTACTTTAGGACTATCTGTTGCGGATTATTTTGGGTACCTCCAAACTAGATGGGAAGAGCTAGCCCAATATGAACCTTTGAGTGACTTCCCGAATGATGCTGAGGTTGAGTCTAAACGTCTTGATCATCGTCGGATTTATCAGTTCTTGATGGGTTTAAAACCTGAATTCGAGAATCTTCGAACACAGATTTTAAATACATCTCCTTTTCCATCTCTATATGAGGCATTTGCAACTATGGATGGTGATGAACGAAGACGTCTACTTCTTGCACCTAAGCCCACTCATTCTATTTTCGGCAAACCAATACCCGTCCTTATTGCCAACATTGTCGAAAGATTGGTCACCTCATTGACCGATGTTTTATTCTACATCCTGAATTGAAGCAACAATACTCTAACAACCGTGGTGGTGGACAAAAGAAATGAGCTCCTCGTATTGGGGTTGTAGCCGAATCAACACCCCCTTCAGCCTCAACAGAATTAGTCTTGGCCCAACCAGATTATAGTCAGCTTCAAGCTCAGATTGCTCAACTTCAACTCCACCTGGGCCTCACTTCACCATCTGACCCTATGGCTACCCTTGCTGCAGGTACTCCTACCGCACTTCATGGTAAGTTAGGCCAACCATCTTGGATTCTGGATTCCGGGGCCAATAATCATATGACTGGTGAGCTTTATGTCTTTTTTTCTCCTGTCACTTCCATAAATCAATCGGTTCAAATTGTCGATGGAACGTCTATTCCTATCCGTTGTCAAGGAGATGCTTGTTTATCCTCAGATATTACTCTTCACTCTGTTTACTATGTCCCCAACTTTGCTGATAATCTATTGTTTGTCAGTCGTCTTGCCAAGAGTTTTCACTGTGCAGTTGTCTTCTTGCCTGACCGTTGCTTCTTGCAGGACCTGACTTCGAAGAAGATTTTTGGCAGGGGATATGAACACGATGGACTTTACTATTTTGGAGAACTTCCAACCTCTACAGTACCCTTGTCAAGTCTGCATGCTTCTGTGTCTCCAGTTTTTGACACTCTTATTGGTTCTGTCCAAAATTTAGATTTGTGGCATGCTCGTCTAGGACATGCAAACTTTCAATATTTATGTTTGTTATTTCCACTTTTTAAAAAAGCATGTAAGGATTTTAAGTTTAATTGTGTGACTTGCGAATTGTCAAAACACACTCGTACTACATATATTCCTCGCATGCATCGAGCTCCATGTGCTTTTGATCTTGTTCACTCTGATATTTGGGGTCCTTCTCCTGTCACGGCCCTCTCTGACCATCGTTACTATGTGACATTCATAGATGATTATAGTTGGTGTACTTGAGTCTACCTAATGAAGAAAAAATCTGAAGTTTTCACTCATTTCACTCACTTCCTTCAAATGGTGAAAACCCAATTCTACACTGTTGTCCGGAATATTAGGTCTGATAATGGCAGAGAATACCTAACCAATGACTTTCAGGCCGAACTCAATAAAAAAGGGATTCTTCAACAACTTATATGCCCTTACACACCTAAATAGAATCGTGTGGCAGAATGAAAGAACCGCCACATTATGTCTATGGTCCGATGTCTTCTATCTGGTATGAATGTCCCGAAATATTTATGGCACCTAACTGTACTCACCGCTACATACATCATCAATCGTACCCCTAGTCGTGTCCTCTAAGGTCAAACACCCTTGCACATTCTCCGACCAAATACTGTTATCTTTCCTCTTTTTCTACGAGTCTTTGGTTGTACATGCTTTGTTCAAAATCGCAGCCCGACCCGCACTAAGCTAGATGATAAAGCTATACGTTTTGTCTTTCTTGGGTACTCTTCCATGTCTAAAGGATATAGGTGCTATGATCCTGTGACTCGCCACTTTCACCACTCGATAGATGTCACATTCCTTGAGACTATCCCTTTTTCTCTGCTTCTTCCTTAGAGCAACTTCTTGAGGTACTTTCTGCAGAGGACCCTCCTTTACCTCGTCCAGTTCCTATTCTTGACACATCTCAGTCTACTACTGAACTACCATCTAGCTCCAATAATACTCTCTCATCCGGTTCCTCTCCAGTTCCATTACAAGTTTACTCTCGGCGTCCTCGTGCTCTAGCTCCACTGCCAGATTCTTCTTTGGATTCAGGTAACCCTCATTCTCCCTTGGTCCCTGAACCTGCACCTTCTCGTTACCCCACTCGTGAACGGCGTCCCTCTTCCCGTTATTTACCTTCATGTAGTACTAATCATCCTATTGCCAAGTTTGTGTCATTTCAGGGTCTCTCCGATCAGTATAAATCTTTCCTTAGTCAGGTTGATTTAGTCTCTATTCCTCACTCCGTCCATGAGGCTCTCCAGCATCCTTTATGGGTGACTGCTATGAAAACAGAGATGGATCCCCTACAACAGAATCAGACGTGGGAGTTGGTTGATCTTCCAGTTGGTGAACATACAGTTGGGTGCAAGTGGGTGTTTAGTGTGAAATATCTTGCTGACGGCACCATTGATCGGTATAAGGCACGTCTTGCCGCTAAAGGGTTTACTCAAGTACCAGGCAAGGACTTTGGTGCCACATTTGCTCCTGTTGCCAAATTAACTACTGTTCGACTCTTGGTCTCCTTGGCCGCTTCTCATTCTTGGCCTCTTCACCAATTGGATGTGAAGAGTGCCTTTCTTAATGGTGATCTTTCTGAGACTATTTACATGGATCCTCCACGAGGTTTTCGGGCTCAGGGGGAGTATTCTGGGAAAGTTTGTCGCCTTCGTAAATCTCTCTATGGGCTTAAACAATCCCCTTGAGCTTGGTTCAATCGTTTTAGTGAGGTGGTCCTTACTATGGGGTTTATTCGGTGTCATTCAGATCATACATGTTTTGTTCGACTTTACCCTCAGGGTAGATGCATCATTATCTCAGTTTATGTGGACGATATTATCATTACTGGAGATGACACTCAAGGAATTGTCCAAGTGAAGCAAGACCTTGGGACAATCTTTGACATTAAAGATTTGGGTATGCTCCGATACTTTCTTGGTATTGAGGTAGCTCGAAATTGCCAGGGTATATCTTTATCACAAAGAAAGTATGCATTGGATCTTCTTCAAGATACAGGTATGCTAGGTTGTCAACCTGCCTCCACTCCTATGGACTCTAATCTTAAATTGACAGCAGAATCAGGGGAATTGTTAGTTGAGCCATCAATATATCAAAGACTTGTGGGTCGGCTTATCTACTTGACTAACACAAGGCCTGACCTTACCTATGCAGTGAGTATGGTAAGTCAATTCATGCATGCACCTCGTACCTCTCATCTGGATACTGTCTATCATATCCTCCGGTATCTTAAATCTTCTCCTGGTCTTGGTCTCTTCTATGCAACGGGTGTACAAGAGGGATTGTCTTGTTACACTGATGCTGATTATGCAGGGTCAAAGACTGATAGACGTTCTACCTCAGGGATGTGTACTTTTCGTGGCAATCACCTTATCTCATAGAAAAGTAAAAAACAAGCAGTTGTCTCGCGATCTTCTGCTGAAGCTGAGTACCGTGCTATGGCCCAAGGAACATGTGAAGTTCTTTGGTTACGTTATCTTCTGACTGAGTTGGGGTTTTCGGTAACAGACTCGTCGACCTTGTTATGTGATAATAAATCTGCCATTATATTGTCCTCTGACTGAGTCTTTCATGAGAAGACAAAACACATCGAGGTTGATATTCATTTCATTCGAGAGAAAGTTCGCTCAGGGGTGATCACACCTTATTTTGTTACATCATCCGAGCAGACTGCTGATATCTTCACTAAGTCAATTGGACCGTCACTTCTCCAATCAACTCTTGTCAAGCTCAGGCTCATTGATATCTTCGCCCCAGCTTGAGGGGGAGTGTTAAAATATTATATTACTTTAATTCTATATTTTTAGGCTTGTTGTAAGGAGCAATTTGCTTCATAAATTAGGGAATGTTGTCTACCCCTTTTAGGCCTATATAAACCACAATGTAGAAACACAAATTGTATCATCAATGAATTATATTGTTTCACATTACTTTCTTCTCGTTATAATCTTTATAAGGTTGCATTTTATTTTTATTTTATTTGTGGTTTGATGCCTTGCGGGCTTATCTTTTCAGGCGCGTCCCTGAAAATTGGCTAGGTAGATTTTAGGGGTGTGACATAAGCAAATCACCATGGTAATTCGATATTATCTAGCACTATAATAGGCACAAACATATGATGCTAAGAAGGCGTTTTGACCTAGCGTTTTGGATCCTACCAACAGGCATAGTTCCAATAAATTGTTGTTCAAAATTATTAAGGAACACAGCTAACTGTTTAAGTTGATGAATCTACACACAAAAAGCATTGGAAGATTATCATTTATAGGTGTTCACAATGCGAACAAAACTTGCAATATAGAATTTTGGAGTTGTCTAACATCAAGTGTTAGCAAGTAAATGTAGTCCAAAAGACAGAAATTTCCTTGGGGCAAAAAGATGAGAAGAAGGCTAAAAGAAACTTAACTAGCTATATATGTGGGAAGAGTTCAATATTTGAGAAATCTGTACAACATCATTACATTCGTATGCCGTTATTAAAAAAGGAGAAAGAAGCGCATAAACAAGTTGGGCGTGAGTCAACAAAGTAGCAGAGAGAACGGTGGCCTAACCACACTTTCGTACAAGACTACTCAGCAAATTCAAAATCATTTAGCAATCTTTGATCATTTAAGATTGGGAAGATAAATTAAATAAGAAGTGAAGAACTACAATTGAGAAGGAAAGAGACACAGAAAAAAAACAAAAAATGCAGGCAGGTATAGATGGAAGATGGCTATGTGGGCGGGTCCACTTTCTGATTAAAGTTTCAAGAGATACGATGCTTTGTACCAGTAAAACAGTAGATATAGACAACATCAAGAGCAAATGTACCTACCTGTACTCAAGAAGACACTCGAGAAGACAGATAACCTTTGAAGTTAGATACCCAGCATTTAGGATAACATCTTTATCACGAGCAATGGACCATATTTTATCTACAAAGTCTTGTCATTAACACAGATGTCATAAAATAGAAGAGGGAATATTCTGATCAGACAGAGAATGACAAACTTAATGAGTATGAAGGGTACCAGATGGCATGCAAGCAGAGAAGACCTTGGACACATCCAAACAAAACCCTCTTACAGCGTTCTTGGGAGATGCATCTAATTCCCCCCCTGAAAAACTGTCATATTGTACAGATGCCACGGACTCTGCAGCCTATTTCATAGCAAAAGCATATGTATTACACGCAATGCAATGACATAGAAATACTAATAAAAAAGAAAAAGTAATAAAGGTTACTTTCAAAGCCATCCAGATGCCCAGCTCATGAAGGCAATACAAGAAATCTGAGTGAAGCCTATTCAATTTCTTCTTCCCAGTTTCAAACAGAGACTCTGGGAGGCTAGATTTTTCGAGTGAACATTTATACTACTGCATCAGAGCATACAAGAGGTACTCTAAATCAGACTGGAAGCAAAACAAGGAGGCTATATCTTAAGAAATTAACATGTGATACAAGTTATTTTCCAAGATCTGTGGACAACATGAGCATGAAAAGATATGGCTATAAAAAGGAATTTTTTCAAAAGAAAAGGACCTCATACCCTGAAAAATGTGCTTACCTTAGATTTTATCCCCTTCAAATCATCCGCCAGGCGTAAATATGAACAAGGAATGTCCATTTGGTTGTAAAGCTTAAGCTTTGGAGTCGCAAAAGGGATATGTTCAGCTAAAACGGACTCATTAATGCAGGTGTAAACCTTCATTCAGACAAAAGATATACATTAGGAACAGACTATTCAAGGTGGAATTATCCTCAAGGGAGGAATTGTGTGGATGATGTGCGGGTCCATTTTGGCAGGAAGAGTTCAAGCTTATACTTTTGATGAGTTGGAAACATCTCTTTCCCATTTCTATTTACCCAACGTTTTCTACAAGTACTTTGGTATCATATTTAAAATCTAAACGCAGGAGAAGCCAAATGACATTCCATAATAAAACTGTTGTGATCCAGAAATGCAATCATCAGGTTACAAAGTAGCATTTTTCAATGATCAATATTAAAAGATTAGATGCAAAGCATACACAATGTTCAAATAATGCCACATACAAGATATCAGAAACACATATATGTAGATGCCTTTTAAAGATGGACAACAATATTCACACAATTGCAAGATGCCAAAAAGCTTCTCCAGTTTCTAGAACTTGTGCTCATTCTAATGTGCAGAGAACAAATGCCCTCAGCATCATGATATTAAATAATGATTTCATTAATGCTAATCCATAAGAAACAGAGAATGGTAAAACAACCTTTGAATGCATTAGGTTTTCTAGATGATGAATCTGTTTCCAATGATCCTTTGAAGACTTTGGAGCTACATAAGAAAAGATATCAATTACTTGCTCATGTGAAAATCAACAGACAAACAAAAAAATAAAAGAATTCTGAAAGCACTTTATCTTACAAACCTCGAGCCTTTATAGGGGAAGCTGTCATTCCAAATACTCTGGGAAGCTGTGAATTCCCTGAGGCTAGTTTACGATGATAAAATTCCTACAACATTAGAATCTTTTAGCTTAGCAATTTCACAAGTACTAAAAAAAATGTCGCAGCAGCATAAAAGGTAAAAGCAAGTACGTTAAGTAACATGAGAATAACAACAATTGCAGAATATAAAGATATTTCCCATGTGATGTAGACTATAGTCAATATGAATTTGTCTAGTTTTGTCAGAGCCAGTCGTCATCAGCATAAGTTTAGTCACACACCAAAATGAAAATCTCCAAGTGAAAGATGAAAGAAATAAATCGAGTCTGGATATCAAGCATAGACCACATAGTAGCAACTGTCAATCCACAACAGAACTTTTGTGTTAGTCTAAATTTTTGCAGTAATAGAAGACCATGCACAAAACACACGACATAATGAGTGTCCAACTGACGAATTTTGTTTAGATGACGTAGTAGTTTGAGTTCATATATTGACATGCAATTGTAAAAATAGTTGATCAAGTTAGAAATCAAGTGTTACTGCAGTAAAATTCATCCCACGTATTAAGTACTATTCATCACATAGAAGCCGTCCAAAAGTAACCGTTTTCAGATTTTCCGTATACACCAATAGATAAGTGTAAAAGTATTCTAATGCCAACTAATATTCTTCATTTAAAGAGATCAAACAGTCTTGCATATTTAAGCATGCCTTTGTAAGAAATTATGGGTTCAGAAAACATACCTTCATGATGAGAGCATAGGGGTGCTTCTTTCTTGCATGGTGGCATTCATCAAATATTAGAACCTTGATCTTGACAAGTTTCAAAAAACCTTTGCTCAAGGCATCAAATAAAATTTGGGGGGGTCATCACAAGCACCTAAACATGAATGCTTAGGTTAATTCACAGCAAGAGATCACATTTTGTGCCAAAAGAGCTAGACATGAGGCTTGCAGATCTAAAATGTATCCAAAAGATCATGCTTTTGAGAAGAGAACAAAAGTACAAAATGTAGCGAAGCAAAGGGGAACTACATAAGAGATGATGCAATAGGAATCCATAATAAGAACACAATCAGATAAGGATTCTTCTCCGATTCTCTACGGTTGCTCCACACAGTCAATTCATCCTAATTGTGAAGTCCAATAGATTAAAAATGTCGGGTGGTGTAACATGTTAAATACTTGTACGCATCATCACCTACCATTTGGTTGATAACATCAGTGACTAGTAAGATAAGACCAAACCAACTGCATTGAATCACAATAATGGACACCAATTTGCAGTTCTAGTATGGAGAAAACTAGAATCTAGGCAAGCTGTGAAGAACTGGAAATAGCTAAATAGCATTGATCCTATCTCAAGCCGATCTTTATCTAAAAGATGAGAAGACAAAACCGGTACTTCTTATACCAGCCTACTCAAGATATTTGTTATTTTAAGAATACAATTGCATACCTCGTAAGTATCCTGCTGCTGGTTCCATGTAGCAGCATCCCAAAAATCAACACCCATCTCTCCCCAGTACTTCCCCACTTTCAAGTCAGTGTACATCATAATGGCTTTTGCTTGCTAGTATATCAAGTGAAAACACAAGCCAATTAAATGAAACTCTAAGTTCTGAACTCGCGGAGATAAAATATTTCACCATGATTAAAATCAAAGTTACTTATACCCAAGGTTACTATCAAATGAGGAAAAAATAGTATAAATGGAGCATGAGATGTAATTATCAAATCGCATACTTGGGTGACTAAAACAACAGTAGGGACCAAGAAAACAGTGATATCAGGCGACGACTTTCGCAGAAGATGAGCATAGCTGCGCAAGAGCATGATGGCAATCAGAGTCTTTCCAGAACCAGTCTCCAAGTACACAATTGTGTTCTGCTCGATTGCTTTTTCCAGAGCTTCCAATTGATAACTACTCCAAATAGAGGAAAAACAATTTATAGCATCAGCGCGCATATACACCAATGATCTTGAAATCTTGAGTCTGTAAAAATGCATATAGGGCAGATAGCGCAGCCAGACGGTTCTCTTGCTATGCACAAGGTCTAAAACGGTCGGACAGAAGGAAAAAAAAATTAACCTTCTAGCAAATGGTAGTTTGTAAGCAGAGAGCTCTTGGTTTTCGTCATTCATAGGCATCTCAACTGGTTCCATTCTTGCAATTTCTACACACAATATGAAAAGGGTATACATTTAATCTCCATAAAACACATATATTGTAATAAATATAATTTCCAATATTGTAAACATCACAATTTTCACAGAACAAATATATGCTTGCCGTCATTCACACTCCTCATACAAACAAGAACCTTTTCCAATAAAGTAACAAGAAGCACCATTTCTTCACCCACAAACAAGATACAGAATCTGTCACGCCCCCAAATTAGCCCAAGCAAATGTAGGAGTGCAACCATTGCGAGCTTGAGAAGACAATCTTCTGAAGCCTGCAAGGCTAGATATCTTGAACTAATGAGCAAATCGTTCGGTATCCACTTTGGATCTTGATCAATTATCAACAAAAACTAAATACATAGATTCCGAACTGAGATGTAAAAGAATACAAAATACTAGTAGCGGAAGCCATATACTCATGGACTGGAAACAGTTTCCAAGGCAGTTCCAAGAACTTGTCTGATAAGCCCAACAACTCTGTGACACTGTCAAGAAACGTGCGAGGTTCATTTGATCCATTCTGAATAATTACTGCCTGAGGAGTCGCAACACATCCATATAAAAATAGAAGGGAGATTGACACTCACACTTATAAATTCAAAGATCTCCAAAGCTCAAAGGTCACTCTATCCGTAATACTAATCACAACGAGACAGATGTACAAATCTTTTCGCTCACAAATACAGCCGGTCATCTCATCACAAAGGCCAAATGATAAACTGTCAAAATCTTACACGATACTTAATTCGAATGGGCTGCTTAAAAGCGACTACCATATCTCGTTACACCATGTTAACACTAATGAGTATTATCGACCTCCAACTGGCCTGAGTAAGTGACGTACTTTTATTCCTTAGAATAATTCATGCACAATAAGTCTTTCAAGTAAACATTCTCTCACACTTGACGATCAATCAAATAGTATCATCCTCTAGGATGTATCATATACATGTCATATACTACCATTTTCTCACATTATATCAACTTAGTGATGCTTCCTAATGCCGTTTGATGACGATTCACCTCATAATATAAGATATTTTGAGGCATGCATAGTCATGTATATTCATAAAGTCTTAGCTATAAACACATTTATATATAAAGTAGTTATTCCATAATCTTTACTTCCTAAATTAAACTATAATCTTAATACTTCCATACATGATAAAATCTTTTCATATTAACTACGTACTGCATGTATTCGCAAGCATGGAACTGGTAAAAATGGATCGGACTCTGTCCCAACTTGGAATGGAGAACTTTTATCTTTTCCTCGATCATTTGATCAATCACAAGTCACAATGTATTACGTTATATTTGAAATGCAGTAAGAAAATTAACAAGAAAAAGTATCTGAAATGCATAATCAAGAGCATAGACTTATATTTGAAATGCATAATCAATGGCATAGACTTGCCGTACTGGAAGATTATCATGGAGGCTTAAGACTTACCACATGTCTCCACGGCTTGAATTGTATGTAATAATACAGAAAATGCAAAAATAAATCTCCAATGGTTGGCATATATATTAAACTCTTACTTGCTTTCCAATATAAGTTAGTAAAACCAACATAAAAATAGTTGCAGAAAACATCAAAGTTGTAAGCAAAGGTGATCGAAAGTAGAAAGAGACCACATGCATGTCTGCAGAGGTCGAAGATTGCAGAAAAACAGTCTATTTGTAGGTAAGTATATGCCGTTCATATGTTTTGAAGTGTTACAATTAGTTGATGTAGTTGCACTTGCAAGGATGGAAGATTAGATGGTTTAGTATATTCGTGGGACATATCTGTGTGGGGGCCACCACTTATGTGAGAAGAATTCTGATTGGTCTGATTAGTCTGCACCTTTCTGTTACTGGCAAAACATCGATCTTCTTGCGCTGCTTTCTGAACACAAATATACCTTCTTTTTGAGCTAAATTATTTCCCCGAGAAAAAAATAAAAGATCACACAGCACATACATTGTCTTTAGCTTCGTATTTTGTTGGTATTAAAAAAAATTTGTTTAATCGACATGGCATCGCCAGTTAGTCACGACAATGGAAACATATGATTTAATTGTTTTTAAAAAAAGAAAAAGTTTGATTACATAAACAAATTAAAAAAAAATTTAAAAAAAAAAATGTATTTTGTCGCCATGTCTTCGCCAATTGGCAACAACATGGCGACAAATTTTTTTAATTATTTTAGAATAATTACAAAATAAAATTAAGAATTTTAAAAAAATGGAAAAAAAAGGTTTCTTAGCTTTGGTATTTTACCTTTTTACTTTTCTAAGGCTGTTTTTATTAGAGTCTCTGACTCTGAATCATATAATTATTACGTATTATAGTTCATTTAGTAGAACAAAAATTTATAAAGTAGATATTAAAATCACCAAAAAGTGATCCTGAATCTCTAAAAAGTACAAAGTCTCAATTCTTCAAGTTAAATTTAGAGGCCTTAATAGAGACTTTGTACTTTTTAGAGACCCGGGTCCATTTTTTGGTGATTTTGATCACTACTTTATGGATTTTTATTTTACCAAATAAACTATATTACGTAATAATTGTACGACTCAGATCTAGTAAGGATACCCTAATGCTTAACGGTTAAGTTCATATTTTTTTAGCTTTGGTATTTTACACCTTAATTTTCACGATACCTTATTGGTAAAAGCACATTATTCTGAAAAAGTGTTCTTTTAAAAAGATATTTGTATCTAATTAGACATCAATAAACTTCAGTAACATTTTCGTCAAATAGTTTACTTTCAGGCAAATGACAAGAAAAGGAAAATAATCATAATTTCTCTCCTTTTTCGTAACATATATGGACTTCAAATCCTCTGACTTGTGTTTTTCAAATTTAAGTATTCTAATGAATTCATTTAACAATTTGTTTTAAATAGATTTTTGAAATATTTTTAGGAAAGAACTATATTTGTAAAAGTACTAGAATGACTCTTTCTATACATTTTTCTTGTTTTCTAGCTACTAAAACTATAATTATCAAAGTAACATGAATGTATTAACTTTCAGAAAACTTACTTACTGTGTACTTTTTCTTATTGAAGAAAATGTTCCTTAATTAGTTTAAAGACAATGTTCATGTTATTAAAATTATAATTGGTATGAAGACAATATTCTTTAATTAGTTTAAAAGAAAAAATAAATTATAAAAAATATACAATTCATATTTTTTTTTGGTTATATTTTAAATTAATTTATGTGTGTGTGTGTATAAATATTATAAATTAAATGATAATTTTAAATTAATTATTTTGAACTAGTTCAAGCAATTATCTTTAGGGAAAAAAGTCATTTTAATAGTCCAGATGTTTTGAAAAAAAGGCCATTTTAGTTGCTGCACTTAACGAAAGTTACACTATTTGTAACGGTCAAACCTTTGACCGAGTAAAAAGACTACTTTGCCCCTATATTTACAAAAGATAAAAACCAAATTGGTCCTTGAAGTTATAACACAAATAAAAAAAGTCCAAACTAAATTAATCATCCAATACACATTAAATAAAAATAAGATAACTAATCCAATAAATACACATCGAAAAAAAAAAGAAAGGTGATAAATAATCCAATTCAAGCATAAACAACGTTAAAATGTCCAAAACAAAGTCATAAGATATTCGTCGAAAAAGTCATAATACTGAAAATCTGAATTGTCCTCCATCAATTTGTTCAAATACACACATATCGCCTTTTTTCACGTTATGAGAGTTGTGTAGGGAAGACCAACCAGAAAAGACAAAGTACACTACATCTTTATCTGTCGCCTACACACTCTAAGACTATATTGATTGTTATGACAATCAATAACGGTCATTGTGTCAGTCTCAAATATTCCGGTCCCTTCTGCAAAGTTCTTTGTGAGAGGCTACAATATATTCCAAACATGATAATTAGCATATAATCATGATTTCGAATTTGTTCAAAAATTTCTTAAGAGCAATAAACAAGAAGAATTACCATATAAGGTCTGTCATTTTTCACTACAAACTCCAGAACATGCTCACCACCTTCTTCACCATCGACCTCTTCAGTTTTCTCGTTATCAACTTCTATTTCTTCCACCTCTTGGCTCTCATTGCTCTCATAACTCTTATTATTATCATCACTCTCATCACTCTCGTCGTTATCATCACTCTCATTATTCTTATCGCTCTCAATCTCAATGGGCACTTCAGCTATATATTTATCATTAAAAAAATTAGCATGATTATGATAACTATTATTAAAAATATAGAAATAATAGAATAGTTACACTTACGGTTAATATCTCTCTCACAGGCAATGCATTGAGGCCGAAGATTTGAATTTTAAATATTCCTGGACTTTTCCAATAAAAGACTAGAAACTCTCTAACTTTTATAGCAATAACATTCGCAAACTCTATCCAACCGTCCATAAAGTAATACCAAACATCTATTTCCTCCAACTTCACCATCCGCGACATGCCGTTACACTTCAGTGTGTATGTAGACACTACGTGGTCCCAGTATCTTTCAAAGAATTTAATTGGCAAACTTTATATAACATGCAATCTCAATTTAGTAAACAATAGGTAAAAACCCACTTACTAAGAATGAACCAATTTAGAAAAACTTCAAAGCATAGGGTTTGAAGGTCCCAGACAGGGGCGGTGGTACAAGGGGGGCCCGCCCCCCCCCCCCCCAACTTTTAAAAAAAATAAAAATTCAGTGATACTTTTCATCCGGCCCCCTCAACTTTAAAAAAATAAATAAATAAATAAGTGATACTTTTCATCTTTTGTTAATGTTTGTTAGTTTTGCCCCCCCCCCCCCCCCCCTCCCCCCCTCCCCCCCCCCGGTTTTTTGCAAAGCTTGTCTCCCACCATGTTAGCTTTTGTTTTTTTATTATTATTATTTTTTTGCAATGATTTCAGATTTCTAACAAGCAAAACAAAATTTTAGTCTCTGCCTCTAACAAGCAAAAGAAAATCGTAAGACATAAAACTTTAGCCTCTGCCTCTAAGTTTCAAATTTCAGATTTCAGAAGAATTTCTCTAATCAATAACCATAACATAAAACTTTAGCTCTGCCTCTAAGTTTCGAATTTCAAATTTTAGCCTCTGCCTCTAACAAGCAAAAAAATCGTAAGTGATCTCTTAAGTCTTATCTTTTGACTTTTATGTAATCTTTAGACTTCATTTATTCTAAATAAAGTTTTAATGTTTTATTATCATTTTTTGGCAGATCCCAAGCTATAATTTTCAGTCTTCACCAATTGTTCTTTCCGAATTCAATTATCGCGTGTCTAAGGTAATATATCTCTATTTATTAATTTTTTACTATATAATTTATAAGTACAGAATTATTTTGTTAAATTTTTTGTGTAATCTATTTACTTTCCTTGTTCATCGTTGTTTATATGTATCTATTTTTTTTTTATTATATGTTGATTATTACTTTTTAAATTGTTAGAAAATAGAAATGATACTAATTTTAGTAGTGTAATTGCCACTAGAGAATATTTCTGGAAATAAATGATATTTGAGAAAAAAAATTATATAAGTTGATGTTGATCAATCATATATATATATAAAATAAGAATAACTCTATATTTTTTAAATATTTTCAAGTCAAATATGTTTAAGTCTAAAACAATTTATTCGTTCTTTAAAAGGAAAGAAAAGGAAGTTGAGATAGAACCTGAAGAACAAGCTTATATATCTAAGATTGATACAAATGTAAGTTTAGAATCACCAACAAAATGTCAAAAGATTGAAAATGAAACAAATGAAATAAGATCTTTAGTCCGTGATCCGTATTTACGTCCTCAAATTTGGGAGTATTCAGTGAATCAGGAGATGAAATTCGTAGAGCATATATTCATTTCGGTCCATATCAACATATTCAATCACATTATCCATATTCTGGATAAGAGAGTCATCGACGCCGATTTCAAGCCCACTGGTTTAAAATATTTCCTTGGTTAGAGTATTCATCTACAATGGATGTTGTATTTTGTTTTCCTTGCTACATATTCGCAAAAGAATCAATTGGAAAATTCAGATCAGAAGTATTCACAGTTAAGGGATTTAAAAGTTGGAAAAAAGTAAATAACGGAAAAAGATTGTATTTTTTTATCTCATGAGGGGAAGGATTCAAATTCAATTCATAATTCAGCTATCAAATATTGTAAGAATTTGAAGAATCAGTCTTCTCATATTGAAAAGGTGATTCAAAGGCAAACTTTTTCACAAATTTTAAGTAATCGTTTGCACCTTAAAGCTTCCATAGATGCTATTCGATGGTTAACATTTCAAGGATATGCTTTTAGAGGGCATGATGAAAATTTAGATTCAATAAACCAAGGCAACTTTCTTGAAATGATAAAGTTGTTAGCATCTTATAATGAGCAAGTAGAGGGAGTTGTTTTAGATAATGCCCCAAAAAATGCAAAATACACATCATATGGTATTCAAAAAGAAATTTTGTTTGTTTTGGCTAGAAATGTGCAAACAAAATTCGTGAAGAGATTGGTGAAGCAATGTTTTGCTTAATTGTTGATGAATCTCAGGATGAATCTAAGAGATAGCAAATAGCTCTTGTTATTAGATTTGTTGATAATGAAGGATTTATTAAAGAGAGATTTATAAACTTGATTCATGTTAAAGACACAAAAGCATTAACTCTTAAAAAAGAGATTTGTTGTGCATTATCTCATCATAACCTCAATGTTCTTAATATTCGTGGTCAAGGGTATGATGGAGCTAGTAATATGTGTGGAGAATGGAATGGGTTACAAGCTTTTTTTTTAAAAGATTGTCCTTATGCTTATTACGTACATGGCTTAGCTCATCAGTTACAACTAGCTCTTGTTGCTGCATCTAGAGAAGTTCCTAATCTACATACCTTTTTTGGAAACTTGAGTTTCATTGTTAACATCGTTGGGTCTTCTTCCAAGCGCAATGATGAATTACAAGATGCCCAAGTAGCTGAAAATGCAAGTTTAATTGAACATGGCAAGATTGATACTGGTAGAGGGACCAATCAAATGGGAACTTTACCACGCCCTGGAGATAGTAGATGGAGTTCCCATTTTAATTCAATTTGTAGTTTGATAAGGTTGTTTGATGCCACTTTTGTAGTTCTACAGAATATAGCTATTGAAGGATCTACATACTCGCAACGAGGAGATGCGAACTTTGCTATTAAGGTATTGATGTCATTTGATTTTGTATTTATCTTGCACGTGATGAAAGAAATTATGGGGATTACAAACGTGCTTTGCCAAGCTCTACAACAGAAATCTCAGGATATTTTAAATGCTTTGCATATGGTTTCTAATACAAAACTGTTAATGCAAATGTTGAGAGATGATGGTTGGGAAACTCTTATTGAGAATGTGACATCTTTTGCTTCTCATCGAAATATACAAGTTCCTGATATGAATGCTTTATATTCTGACATAGTCCGACTTCGCCGTCAAAAGGATATTGTAACAGTGAAGCATCATTACCGAGTAGACTTATTTACAACTACTATAGATCAACAGTTACAAGAGTTAAATAACATATTTAATGAGCAAGCAACCGAGGTTCTTATTCTTAGCACAGCTTTGGATCCTAGGGATGGCTACAAGTCATTTGCAATTAATGACATATGCAAACTTGATGAGAAATTTTATCCTTCTGATATCTCTGAACAAGAGATGAGCTGTTTGAGTTATCAATTGCAATATTATGAGCTTGATGTGTCTAATCATCCTGATTTGAAAAATTTGACTAGCATAGCAGATCTAGGTAGAGGATTGCTGAAAACTAAAAAATCAAAAGCTTATCCTTTAGTTGATAGGTTGATACGGTTAATTTTAACTCTCCCTGTCTCGACAGCAACTACAGATCGCGCTTTTTCTGCCATGAAGGTTATCAAAACAAGTCTTCGTAATCGGATAGAGGATGGGTTTCTCAAAGATAGCTTAATTATTTATATAGAAAAAGAAATTGCCAAAGATGTTCTTATAGATACAATAATTGATGAATTCTATTCCATGAAGGAAAGACGAGCCCAACTTCATTGACTGATGAGATAAACATTTCTTTGCATATCTTATGTTATTTTTTATAAATATTATTTTATTTACATTTATTTGTATAGTTTCATTTTATTTTTGCTAGTATATGTATACCTTATTAAGTTTACTGTACAGAAAAATACTATACAAAAAATACTGTACAAAAAAAATAATTTCGGCCCTCCCAATACTCAACTTCTGGCTCCGCCCCTGGTTGCAGAATAACCTTAAAAAACTTTGGTGGACGAACCATATCTATGTAACAAGGGAAACAATAATGAATCAATTACTTAGGCAAATTCAATACCCCACTACTACCTGATATATAGATATATCTGAATCAAAAAAATATAATTAAAATGCATATATATTTTACATATACTACCGATTATATATATGTATTATCAATATCTATATTTTAGTATATATTTATATATTATCGATTACATTATATAAATATTCTATATATTATATGTATTATCGATTATATATATTACCGATTACTTATATATTATATATAACCAATATATTTTGTATATTATATATTATATTAGCGATTATATATTACACACACACACACACACACACATATATATATATATATATATATATATATATATATATTTAGCTATATTTTTTTGAATATTTTTTTTTATAGAATATTTTCTAAATAAATATTACCAATTACATTATAATAAATATTCTATATATTATATATTATATATTACCGATTACATTATTTTTAACTAAATCAATAAAAATATTTAAAAAATCATATATATATATATATATATATATAACATCTTTTTTTTTACCTACATCAATAAAATATATATAAATAACGGTTACCTGAGTAAGAGTATCAAAGAATTAGTGCGTTGTTGTCGCCATCGCCAGTGTGTACCACAGTGTGTGTGCGTGTATGACTAAGAAAGAATGAGTGACAGAGAGAGCAAGAGCAATAGAGAGAGAGAGAACCGCGTGAGGGGAAGGGAAAGGTCTCGTCTATGTGGTGGGCGAGGGGAAGGGCGAGGGCTTGGTGTGTGAGTGTGTGTGTTTGATGAAGAGATAGAGATGAACAGGAATGGGAATAAGGGATGGAGGGTTTGGTTTTTTTTAAAAGCTAAAATGACAACTTTGCCCTCGAAACCGTTAAAACTTTAACAGTTCCTCGCTTAACGAACGGACCAATTTGGTTTTTTCCAAAACACAAGGACCTAATTGGTCTTTATACTAAATCTGAGGGACTAAATTAACTTTTTCCCTTATCTTTATGCTTACATTATTAATCTTCTTTGTGGGTTGTGTCTTTAAATTTTGGGTGCCTGATATCTCTTTGTATGATGCATATTTTTGACTCCGTAAAGGCATTTAAATATCAGAAGGTTCAATCTGTACATCAGTTTCCCTTTTGACTACCACTAAAAGTCCATATCAAATACAATTAACACTTTTTTTAGGTGACGTGAGAATTCAGTTAGTAAATTTCGATTATTTATTATTCGGAAAATTCAATTGCCAACTGTAAACTCTCAAATGTAACAATGTATTTCACACATGTGCCAAATCAATTAAAAACTAAACTCTAAAATAATAAAAAGTATCAAACATGTGACCTCTAAAAAATGATCTCACCCCAATTATTACTAAACCGTAACTTTTGGGGCAAACAGAATTAACACTTACCATTCTAAGTTATTTGCATTTTTTTATGGGAATAGAAAATTATTAGTCCTACACATCTTAGCATCTGGGCACATGTAAGATTTTTTCTTTTTACCTGCAAGGAAGGTGAAAGCTAGAAGACTAAACAAAACGAGGAGATATTTCACCCCTAATATCTTTTTTTATCAACAATAAAACAGATCTTGGAGGGTTGTCAATTTGAGATGCTTCAAACTGTTGTCGTAACTCCAAGTTTGCCAAATCGTCAGCACATCTATTAGTTTCACAAAAAATATGGGTCAGCTTATAATTATTGTGGCGTGAAAGTATCCGCTTGCATCTTCAGCTAAAGGGCATAAGGGATTAAATAGATACGAGTTTGCCTTTAATAAATTAGACACAATGGCGGAATCAGTCACTACATGGAGTTCATCAATCTGTAAACTCTCAGTCAATTTAACTCCTTTTAATAAGGCGAACAATTCAGCTTGACAGCTCGTCGTTACCCCAAGTTAGTTGCAAAGCCAGCGATCTATTCACCATTCGTATTGCAAATGATTCCTCTCGCCCCTACAATACCAGGATTACCTTTGGCATAACCATTAGTATTTAATTTGTAACCACAACCTAGCCTTTCCCAACCAACATTAATAACACGTCTATGGTGGGAGTTAGAAATACCATGAGTATTCCAAACAACAATATTATCTCATACTAACTTAAAAGTCAAAGTCTCCTATCATTGTTGGCCATAAATTCTCCATCTCCAAAAAGTGTGTCGTTGTAGTAAAGGAGCAAATGTGAGCTAAAAACCTTGTCATGGTGACAAGATCACAAATACAACATATTAGCATAAAACTGAGATTTCATCCTAAAATCAATTGGTATCAAGTGAAATAGTTTAGAATCTCATAAGGTAATTTTAAAATTTTTAATTTTTCGATATGTGACAAATGTTATATTCTAACACTGTACAAGAAGTAAAAGACAACAGACATGGAGCTGATACAACTTAGGTTGCCTTATCAGGAAGAAGAATACAAATCATCCAAAGCAATTGCATAAGCAGTTAGAGTGTGCACATTTATGCTCACCAAAACTGGAGGCAAAAGTACTATTAAATGTAGATTTCTTTTTCATTTTCAATTCAAGCAAACTTGTTACTATACAAACTATTTGAACATATACAACCAAATGAAAATAAGTCGTAAACTTCCAACTATGTAATATAAATCGTGAAGTGAGCCGGCACCATTAACAGAAAAGTCTTGAGGCAATGCCCTGACAAGAATAAAGATTCACATGCAGTATTAATGGACCCATCACTTTTTCATTACTTGCTTGGGTATCATAACAGAATCCGAAAATATCACAAATCAGACTTGTCCGTTTGTTCAAACATACAAGATATTTGAATTATGAGCACTGTTTCTGACTCAAACTCCATCGATACAAGCAATTAGTAATGTCACATTGACGACGTATAGATAGAGAGGGTCTAGTGAGAGGTCTAGCATCAGAGATCGAATTAAAGATTGCAGCCGCTGCACATATATCAATCCAATTAACGATAATGGTAATGTCACATTGACGACGTATAGATAGAGAGGGTCTAGTGAGAGGTCTAGCATCAGAGATCGAATTGAAAATTGCAGCCGCTGCACATATATCAATCCAATTAACAATAATGGTAATAATAATAGTAATAATATCAGAAATGCATAATTTCTGGCCATTTTCTGAAATTAAAAATTAAAATAAGAACAAAAATACGTCAAAAAAAATGAGAAAATAAAATTTATTTTGATCAATCTAAGTTTGAGATAGTACGGAAAATGGAGAAAATGTGATGTTGTATATATGTCACGTCCCGAAATTTAACAAGATAAATTTGGGACGAGACCGCTACTCGCCGACAAGTCCTCCTAAACCCACAAGACTGAAATCTTAATACAATTAGTGCAAAACTATTAAAATCTCAATTGTATGAAATCTCCAATAATGACTTTAGATACTCAAGTGTTACCTCAAATTCCAAGGACCATAACGTGAGGTAAAATTCGTCAATTATTACAAACAAACTCGAATGTCATAATTGAAATTCAAATCCAACACTAAATAACATTTGAATGGGTAATTCTCTCTGCACTAGATCACCCCAAGAGGTTGACACAACCTACCCAAGGCTCGAGTTCCAACTCTTCTTTTTCTGCAAAGAAAGCAGGCGAAAACAAAAAAGAGTGAGCGAACAAAAGCACAGTATGGGGTCCTTTCCCAAAGAATGACAGGATTATACGAATCATGTAAATAATAAGAATGAGCAGTAGCGGAAGAATAATGAGCAAATAGTAAGATGCGAGAGATTCTTTAAACTGTAACAGTGGTCGCATAGCAGTTAACAAACAGTACATGATGATAGGTATTATCCCCCATATCGGATTCATTAAGATAGGTATTATCCCTCCTATCAAGTTTGTTATGATATAGTTTGTTATGATATGTATTATCCCCCCTATCAGGTTTGTTACGATAAGTATTATCCCCCTATCAGATTCATTATTTTAACTGTAACTTGTTGAACAGTAACAGCCAATGTACAGTTTAAAAATGAAGGAGACAACGATCAGTATATAGGCAAGGATACTATTGATCAATTAGGGGTCAGATCATCGATCAATGCAAGAATTCTAAAGTGGGCAAGCTATTGGAATGTGATTTTGGGGAGAGCAAATGTCATTCACCGAGCAGTATTTTGCAGATGTTCGAAAGTTCGCTTTTCTGTCTACAGCCACAAGGGGATTCATATACAAGAAGATCGGCTTTCGATTCAATCTTGGCTGGTTGTATACCAGTCTTCTTTCATCCTGGTTCTGCTTACACTCAGTACACTTGGCATCTTCCCAAAAACTATTCAAAGTATTCGGTTTTCATCCCAGAGGACGATATTCGTAAGAGAAATGTCAGCATAGAGGAAAGGCTCAGTCAAATTTCTCCAGAGCAGGTGAAGGAAATGAGGGAGGAGGTTATAAATCTCATTCCTAGGATAATATATGCGGATCCTCGATCCAAGTTGGAGACTTTCAAAGATGCTTTTGACATAGCTGTGCAGGCAGTTATTAACAAAGTAACAAGATTGAGAAGAGATATTGTTGAAGGTCGTACAGATGATAATTTTATCGAAGAGCTTAGCTGGAAAAATGCTTTGTTAGATGAAGGACAACGTGAAGTGGGACCTCATGAGTGGGATCCATTTTTCTCGAAACAGAAAGATGGTAATGGTGATTCTAATGCTTCATCAGCAGAAGCAGCGAAAAATTCATGGAAGAGTGAGCAAAGACAACATTCATGACCGGCGAGGATTATATTGTTCTGTAGTTCCTGCAGTGCCTGGTGCAGTAGGGCTGGAGAACAAACTGGTACTCCTTTTGGATGGAAGACACAATTGAGGTACGCCCGTTTACCCTGGGCTTGTGAGATGACGGTTATAGTTGTCCGGAATATCATGTACGCATCTAAAACATAGTTTTACTTGATTTTGCTTGTGATAGGTGTTTTTGTTGCTCGTAATGAAATATTATGCTCCTTCTTTTGTATTGAATTTGATATACAGATTTCAGGTAGCTAATGCTTCGTCCATGGAATCGATTTCAGGTAGCTAATGCTTCGTCCATGGAATCTTGTTTGTTAAATGAAAGCAGAATAGAAGAAATAATGAATTTTCTCATCTCTCTTGCATGCTTCTTTCGTTGTACAAATGAGTGATCGTCGCATATCTATTTGATTGTTTGAGAGGAGCGTAAATTTTCATCAATAGGTTGATTCGTAATTTGACAGCCATTGCAATGTGAGCTAATCCTTAGATCTTGTATGTAATGCTAGGATGATAACATAATGGAATCTTAGTGAAGAAAGTTCTTGCTTAATCATCGTTCATTGTAATGTCCTAGGAATAATTTCATGAGGCTTCTGTTTTCTTTAGTAGTAACTAGTATCTAAGCACTTACGGCTTATGGTCAGGGAAGTGAGCAATAAGTAATAGATACTGTGGTCTAGCTTTTTAGATGTTGCATTGAACTTCACACGGGGATAATATAAGTAATAGATACCGTAAACACACACGCACATGTAAGACAGAATCTGGAATGGGAGAAGTAGTGAAGATTTAGAAGTTAAAGGATAATATAAATATATGGATCTAAGTATTAGGATGTGTTTATTAAGGAGTATTTCTAGGTTCAGTTGTGTTTAATGTTGTCACTAAGTGACTTGGTTATTTGTAAACAACAACTTTGATCACATGTCTGAGTATTAAATTAAGTTTGATACTATATCAGACAATATAGTATTGAGTATATATAAGGGTGTGTATGGTAATTGTGCAGCTTTAGCCTTTTTTTTTTTTCAGTAAAAAAATGGTAATTACATTTTTTCAGTTTTTTAGTGTTTGGTAACACTGAAAAATTGATCAACTGAAAAATATTTTCCAGTCAAATATTATAGTTAGTACAAAGTTTGGGAAAATATTTTAATTTTCAAACACTAGAAAATATTTGATTTTTAAGGAAAATATTTTCTTATGAAAATATTTTTTACAAACAAGTTATTTTACGGCAAACAAACATAGTCCAAATATATAAAAAAAATATTCTATTTTTTAAAAAAATATTTTCTTCTGAAAATATTTTTCACAAGTAAGTTATTTTATGGCAAACAACCAGAGCCTAAGTGAAATAAGTAGAAATTTTGCGGTACGTATTTCTTTTTTGTCTTGATAGCTAACTAGGTGAGTTTCTTTCTCTCTTTTTTTATTTTTTATTTTTATGATGAAGAAAACTCAATTGAAACTACACTAGATCGAATTCAACGTAAGTTACAAACTTTGTGGTGTAGTAATGTGTTTGGCACATATTTAAAATTGGTCATAGGCTTTTCCATAAGAATTCTTCGTCTGAGTTAAATGCAAAAAAATTAGTGATATCTAGAAGTTTTTATTCCATATACTATATAGTATATAGTGTTTTAAATCATACGAGTATGACGAATAAGACCAAATGGAATGAAGTAAAAAATGACGATTCGATTGGGACATTGGTGATATACACAAGGTATATTTGGACTGGTTCAAGAAAATTGTCTCCAAGTCGTATTCAAACTCGATATATGAACAAGTCTCATACCATCGTTTCAACCAATCCACCATTAAACTACCTCCTTGGGGTCAATAATTATGTAACTAGTCAAAGTCTTCTCGGCATTTACACAACAATAGCTCGACAATTACTCAACTTAAACGTGTTGACCTCTAAATTTTTTTATTTTTATTTTTTTATGATGAAGAAACTCAATTGAAATTACACTACATTGAATTTAACGTAAGGTTACAAATTTCATGGTGCACCAATGTGCCTGACACATATTTAAAATTATCTAAGGCGACTACATTGAATTCAACGTAAGATTATAAATTCTGTAGTGTAACAATATGTCTGACACATATTTAAAATTAGTCAAAGGCTTTCCATAAGAATTTTTCGTCTGAGTTAAAATACATAAAAATTAGTGACATCTAGAAGTTTTTATTTCATATAGTATATATATATAATCTTTTATATCATACGCTAGAGACTTTTGCATAAGAATTCTTTGTCCGACTTAAATACAAAAAAATTAATGACATCTAGAAAAAAATTTTATTCCATATAATATTATTATGGGTAATTTTGAATGAGACCCCTTGTACTTTTAGTAAATTTGACTCAAACCCCTTATTTTTTGAGAACTATGACTCAGACCCCTTCTTTTAATAAAAGATCCACTTTTCTGTTTGAATGTTGCTAAAAGAAAATTATGTCCTTATTTTGCCAGAATAACTAAATTTGCATGTCAACAAAAGTGACGGAAATTCCATCCTAATACTTGATTTTTCTCTTCTTTTTTTTGGTTAAAACATTTTCCAGTACTTCAACCTTTTTTTGTTATTTTTTTTTTGCCAATTTATGCTTTGTATGATTTTATACAAAATGGTCAAGAGAATAAATAATATTATAATCCTACTTAGCCATTACAGTTCCATAAAATTGTATCAATCTTTAAATAAAAAAGCAAACTACATAAACTTTCATCATCAACATCAATCCATAAATATACTTTTTTTTTTCGGTTAATCCATAAATATACGAGTAAAGCCAATGTTGTAACGGTTTAACAAAAAGCATCAAACCAATCTAAAAAAAATATTAATTATTTTCAAAAAGCTAATTACGCTGACATCGTGTCCTCAAAAGTGGTGAATACATAGATATCCATTTGGGTTACAAGCCCACATTACAGAGCTCAGCACCTGTTTGGGATTCACACCTGATTATTTATCAAACGGATTGCTTTAGTAAATCCCCGATGTGGGAGAAGAAGTGTGTCTAATAAATGAATTAAACCAACTACGTCAACGTAATAAGAAATGACCAAAACAATTAAAGGAAAAAAAAACATAATAAGAGCAGCATGAGGCATCTCTCGCTCTGTTCAGCGCATCAAAATCAAATACTAATAACAATTATAGGAGGCAACTTAGAAGTGTTAGGATTCAGCATAAATAACAATTATAATGCAATCTTCTCGTTTCACTTCCGATTGTAACATAACAATTAAAGTGCTCATAGGCACTCATTTTCCTTCCAAAATTGTAATGAATCCGTTGGGACTGCCAGGCTCGAACCTGCAACTTTATTTTTTGATTTCTAGTAATGTAATAATGTTTAAATGAAGTTAATAGTGATGGAGTTATGATGTGATAATTTGATCTTCACATTTAATAACTTAAAAAATTTAATTATAAATATATAATCGCATCACCACTATCGATCTTCCTTATAATATCATTAAGTTATTAGGCCATTTTTAATCCATATATATACTAGTGGATTTCATACTTTGGCTGTTTTGCTTTTTCTTTTTCTTTCTTCATTGTTTTTAGTATTTTTTTCTTTATTTGGTATTTTTGGAGCTTTGAAATTCTCGATTTACATGTTGCGCTGATTTATATAATTACATTTCCATGGTTCAGTTCCTTTAAAATTAACAAAATTATAATAGATCTCTATCGTAAATATTATGTTTCACTAGAAATTTAAAAATAAATAAGCAATTTCTCGTATTGATTCTCATAAGTAACTTGTTATGTTTTGTGAACTAATTTATACAACATGTGTGCTTGGTCACTGAATTAACAAAAAAAAAAAACATGTGTGCTTGGTCAATATGTATATATGTTGGCTACATAAAAATAGTAATTGTAATACAGGGTGTAATCTCATTAAAAGGGTTACACCAGTAATGTATGTTCACATTTCTTACGAAGAAAAATGTCGTTGTGATAACTAACATAATTAGTAAAATATCATGCCTTATTAATAAAAATAAAAAAAAGATTATGATTCAATAGAGTTTGAGCTTACAACCCAAATAACTAACATAATTAGTAAAATATCATGCCTTATTAATAAAAATAGAAAAAGAATATAATTCAATAGAGTTTGATCACACAACCCAACCTCTTCATCTGTTTATAAATTGTTGCTACGCATCGGCTTCTTGCGAGAGAGAGAGAGAGGTGTTGTAGCCTAACTACTATGATAGTAATCTTCATATTTTGGCTTGTGGGTAAGATAATATAAAGCGAAAATAGCATTAGTGGATAATCAATGTGGGACAAAACTATTGTCTCTCTCGCTGCAATACCATCTAGCTGTTCTCTTGACCGAAAAAAAAAAAAACATCTTCTTACCGTAGTAACAATTATAGGAGGCGTGTTAGGATTCAAATAAATAACAATTTTATAAGGCAAAAGAGTTTGGGGAAGAATTAAGAGCATGGCTTATTGGTCCAAGCTCAACGAGGGAAGCAATCATCAATTGATACATGAACACAAGTAGTGTCTGCGATGGCTTGATTTCGAGAAACCAATAAATTCAGTTATTTACCCTTATCAAATCTCAATTGCTCGAGGTTGTTGAAGCTTCTTTATTAGAGAAGGTCTATCTATGAACGAGCTATTCTGGGTGTGACATACTCTGTGGATATTGGTTTTTCCTATAATGTAAACTTTTTTTTTTGAAAAGTGTTTTCTGCTCACATTAGAGTTGTCAAACCGTGTAATACATTTAAAAGAACTTCATGCGAATTTGAAAGTTAAAACTAACACATTTGACATATTTTTGAAGAGTTTTTATCAAAACTAAAAAAGCTAAGAAATAGGAAAAATGTCACATGTAATCCCTATTGTTTTCCTAAAGATTCAATTTCGTTCCTATTGCTTTAAATTTCTTAATTTCGCCCCTCTTATTTTTTTAAAAAGTACAATTCTGTCACTATTATTATTTTTAAAGTTTTGAATTTGCCCCTATTATTTAAAATTAGACAATTTAGTCTAATAGCAAATAGGAGGAGGGAGTAATCCATCCCCTTCCTTTACTTTCCTTTAAAAAATGCAATCCAAACTAGCTGCTAAAGTTCACCCTTCTATTTATTTAGCGAATTGCTTAAGTGTGTGTCTATTGAATGAATTAAATCACGATAAATTTTCAACTATAAATACAGAGGCTACTTTCAATTTTATTTAAATGTAGTTAAATAAATAGCGAAGGGAAGGAGAAGAGAAAAAATAATTACTGCTCATGAAAGTATAATTAATAAAATTTCACTTTTTTATTATTTATATACTATTCAACGATTCACTTCTCATGAGAATACATGCTTCTTGACAACTCTAACAACTTTCTTATATTTTTCTCTACATTTTGAGAATATAGACATTTTCTCTACATCTAGAGATTCAATATTTTAGTTTTACTCCAACAGCTTCCTTACATTTAGTAAATCCCTTATTTCAAGGAATCTTTATTTCAGTTTTACTACAACAGTTTCTTTATTTTAAAAACTCTCTACTGTTGTTTACTCCACATGTAGAGATGTAGAGATAAATTTAGGGATTTGTTATTGTATCTCCACATGTAGAAATAATATGATTTGAATGTAAGGATTCTCTACATGTAGGGAAGCTGTTGGAGGCTAAAATCTCTAATACCATAAGTACATGCAAAAAATATGGTGATTTAGGATACCTGTTGGAGATGGCCTTAAGTTGCAAATTTTATAGGTCGCCAAGATCTTTCGCTATGCAAATGTCGAACAAATTCACTCAAGACAAATCTTAAGCCAAGATGAAGTACTCTTTCAAGCACCAAAAATCTCACAGTTTAAGATGTTATACGAGGCTAGGCTTTAGAGCTAGATTATATATTTGATATCCCAATGTAAAACAAATTCTTAAAAACTTTACCCCGAGACTCACGATGCAAAGAAATACTCACAACTCCACAATTGGCTACACATCCATGGCCAGTAATAACGCTGCTAGGGTGGGAAAAAAACTGAACTCCAAGTACATGAATATAATGGTCGAATTGGCAACGCTGTCTATATGCATCTCTTTGTTCAAATTAATCAGACACAAGGTATATTTGGATCGGTTCGAGAAAATTGACTCCAAGTCTTATTCAAACTCAATACATAAACAAGTCTCACACTGATGCTTCAACCATTCCACCATTAAACTACCTCCTTCAGGTCAATAACCATGTAACTAGTCAAAGTCTTCTCGACATTTACACAATATTAGCTTCATGATTACTCAACTTATACGTGTTGACCTCTATTTTTTTTTTTAATGACGAAGAAACTCAATTGAAACTACACTACATTGAATTTAACATAAGATTACAAATTTCATGGTGCAGCAATGTGCCTGACACATATTTAAAATTAGTCAAAGGCTTTTCCATAAGAATTCTTCGTCTGAGTTAAATGCAGAAACTTAAATTAGTGATATCTACAAGTTTTTATTCCATATAGTATATAGTTTTTTATATTATACGAGTATGGTGAATAAAACCAAATGGAATGAAGTAAAAGTACCAAAAACTAACAGTTCGATTGGGACATTGGTGATGTACACAAGGTATATTTGGATTGGTTCGAGAAAATTGATTCTAAGTTTTATTCAAATTCGATACATAAACAAGTCTCGGCTTTAAGCATTACACCATTAAACTACCTCCTTGGGGTCAATAATTAAAGTCTTCCCGGCATTTACATAACAATAACTCCACGATTACTTAGCTTATACGTGTTGATATCTAATGTTTCTTTTTTTCTTTTGATTTTTTATGACGAAGAAAACTCAACTAAAACTACATTATATTGAATTCAACGTAAGATTACAAACTTCGTACAACAGACATATTTAAAATTAGTTGTAGGAGAATTCAGTGATATGTAGAAGTTTTTATTCCATATAGCATATAGTCTTCTATAAAATACAAGTATGGCGAATAAAACCAAATGGAATGAAGTAAAAAGTACAAAAAAATGAAGGTTCAATTGGGACAATTGGTGATTTTTAGGAGTTTTTATTTCATATAGTATATAGTCTTTAATATCATTACGAGTATTGCTAATAAAACCAAATGAAATGAAGTAAAAAGTAACAAAAAAATGACGGTTCACCAAATGAAATGAAGTAAAAATTACCAAAAAGATGAGATTTCAAATTGGGTCAAATGGTGAAATTAATTACTCACCTTTTCCAATATACTTCATATTCCAACATTCCATTACTTTAATGCCCCCATTACACGCTAGCATAACTGTGCTCTGCAATCGTGTCTGGTTCACCTGACTATTTATGAAGCGAATGGCTTTAGTACTCTCCGAGGTGGGAGAAGACTTGTTTCCATAAGGCCCCTCTCTCTGTCCAGCGCATCAAATCGAATACTAAAATAACAATTATAATTCAATCTTCTCGTTTCACTTCCATTTGGAACATAATAATTAAAGTGTTTATAGGCACTCATTACCCTTCCAAAATTTTAACATAATTAATAAAATTTCACTTTTTTTTTTTTTATAACCATTAAAAATATCCCTATATTAACCAGCCCTATTGGATAGATGAGATGACTACCACCTCAAACGGATATGGGGGAGCATCAATTTCGCAACGTACGGCTTAATCGCTAAGTAAGAACCAAAACGCAGACAGTGCAACGGCCAGACCCTAAGTCAGATAAAAAATTCACATTCTAAAACCCATTCTAGTTTTTTCTTCTTTTGGCTCTTTTTTCCTTTTGAATTAATAATATTGGCTTTCTTATGATTCAATTGGGATAAACGATTATTACCACATCCAAAGTTAGGAAAAAGAAACAAAAAATTAAAAAGTAAAATTTCAATAAAGTTCGAAGAAATGAGAGTTTGATAGTACTTCAAAATTCATAAGCTCCTAATGGAAAGACGTGGGCGAGTTAATATAAAGCGGAAATAGCTATGATGAGAAATCGATGTGGGAAAAAGAAAGATGTGCTCCATCCAAGTCGGGGAAAGTGATGTATTTATATTTTTTTGTTGAATCATTGAGAAGTAGGCATTATTTATTAAAACAAAGATGGAGAGGGATTCACCCATTTTCCAATTTTTCATCAAAATTGACGGAGAGACGACCAGAGATTCACACTTTTGCTGCTCGATTTAGAGAGCAGCATGAGGACGCTGAAATTGAACATGGAACATCGACTCGTAAGATTACTACTCAGGCTGCTGAAGGTCTTTTCATCTTCTTTGTTATAATTTTTGTCGGTGTCATTGTGCATGTAGCCTATATGAACCGGCCATTGCAATTGAAAATTCACAAAAGGGAAACAACATTCACAAACTTTACCTTTGTTGTATGCGCAATATTCTCGATTCCTCTTCTTGGTACACCTCTTTTAATCTCGTCTTGCTCTCAAGTTGTAGTTTTTTTGCCCTTCAGCATTTTGTGCCGTGGTTATGTTGTTTTCTGTCTTCCTCTCTTCGTTTTTGTCACTCACTTTTCGTTTAGCGGTTTGATCTGTAAATATTGGGAGAAGGCTCTGACACTCAAACTAATTTTCCTGTAGAATGGGCTCGGAGAAGCCTGTTAAGATGTCATGACGGGAGCTTCAAAGTGGCAACAGAATTTGTGGTAGATTATTGTCTTTACCATGGAGAAGATGATTGTGCACATAATTTTGCTTACAAAGAGTAATGACTGAAATTGCTCCATTTCTAATTTGCCAGCTCTATATTTACATAACAATAACTCCCCGATTACTCAGCTTATACATGTTGACCTCTAATTTTTTTTTTCTTTATATGACGAAAAACTCAATTAAAACTACACAATATTGAATTCAACGTAGCATTGTACTTGACACATTTATAATTAGTCAAAGGCCACTATTAACCAAATGGAACGATGTAAAAATATAACAGTTCAATTGGGACAATTAGCCGGCTCGCGTATTCCCTTCTCCTTCACAGGTTTTTTTTCTTAAATTGTAATGTATAACATTCAAATGTAACCTATTTATGAGATTACAAAACTTCTGCTATTTTAATACTCCCATTTGGATTACAAGCGCACATCAACGAGCTCGGCGTCCACCTCCTCTTAACGTGATTATTTATCAAGCTGATTGCTTTAGTAAACCTCCGATGTGGGAGAAGAAATGTGTCAATTAGTAAACCTCCGATGTGGGAGAAGAAATGTGTCAAAATAGAGATTACCAAACTGTTGGGTTTATTTTCTAATTCTAACAAAATATACATAAATGTCTTGAGCTTTTGTTTTGCTTGGCTGATTTTCATTTTGTGTTGAGAAGAAAGAGAAAGAAAGAGAGAAAGCCCTTTGGTTTTGGATTTTTCTTCCATTTTCAAGGAAGATCATGGGTGAATGTGCAATTTTTGGAGTTTAACATCAATTTTTTGTTTTGTTTTTTGTTTTTTAATGATTCCATAGCCAAGTAATAACATGATGAATGGATAGTTTTTATAACGATTTGTGTGGTGTGGTTGTGAAAGTGGCCTAGGGTTTTGATGCGTATGAATTTTTTTTTGGAGCTTTGACGAGGTAAAGTGAGGAATAATTTTCGGCATGTCCTCTTTTGTTTAATTCTTATTTTTCTCTTCCGAAATAATCTGATGAATTATTTTTGGATTTTGAATTCGATTTTCTTTAACGCATCACTTCTGATCGTGTGTGTATCGTGAAGTCTGACTGCAGCATCGTTTCATGGTCTCCCCAGATTTTGTAACAGAAACCTGACATCCCTTTTGCTTTGGTACAAGCTGAATTTTCTTTTGTTCCTATATTTCATTTTTGTTGATAATAGCTCTTGTATGTATATCATGAATTTCTTTGGGAAATTATTCCTTTTTTAATGTGTAAATAACGTGAGTTGACCCCAGTCTTAAGTGAACTCTTGAGTATAGCTACCCCATTTAGACTACTCGGAAGTGAGTCTATATTTGTTTAGCCTTGTGCTTAGTTTCAGTTACCATGTTTGCTTATTTACTAAAGATTGATATCCATTAGGTATTGGGTATTGACTTGGATTCTATCCAATTAACACTATGGTCATATTTTCTTACGATACACTTGCTTTGGAAGCTTATCCCACTCCACTTCGTTAAGTGGTATGTGTATATACTCGTACATTTGTTTGTTTTATCATTTGTTCATAATCGTAAGCTGCGTATTTGTGTATATGTGTGAGATGTGCACTTATCGCCTGGTGATGGGGGCTTAGTAGTCACCTTGTGTTTTGTCTGGTGGAGACTTAGTATTCACTTTTTGACTGGCGTTGCACGGATAGATCCAATCGTAGCTTATGGTTGTCTCTTCACCTTATGCATGATGAAGGCGTTTTTGTGTCCTTGTGTTTGACCTTGTTCTTGATTCAACTATATGATTTGTAGCTTCATATGTTATATAAGATCTTTTACTTTGGCCTTTTGTTTATGTGTTCATATGACTAGCCTTATATTTTATTCCTGGTTATGTCATTCGATGCTCTATGATTAGCCCTGTACTTTGTGGTGGCTGCACCTCTTCCTTTTATATAGATATGGACGTCGTTGTGAATAATTCTTTTATGCTATTTTCAGTTATCTCTGGTGTATAAATTATCATGTGTGTATACCTCTCCTTGTGGGTAGCTATGTGTCCCGTTTTGGCCACTCTGTTCGTGTCTCCATACCATATGATCGATACCTTATGTTAACTTTTGGTTATATCCTTCATCCATAAAACTCAATTAAAACTACACTACATTAAATTCAACGTAAGATTACAAACTTTATGGTGCAGCAATGTGGTTGGCACATTTAAAATTAGTCAAAGGCAGCTACATTGAATTCAACGTAAGATTTCAAATTTTGTGGTGCAACAATATGTCCGACGCATTTAAAATTAGTCAAAGACTTTTCCATAAGAGTTCTTCGTCTGAGTAGAATTTCATGGTGCAGCAATGTGCTTTGCACATTTAAAATTAGTCAAAGGCCACTACATTGAATTCAACTAAGATTCCAAACTTTGTGGTGTAATAATATGCCTGACACATATTTAAAATTAGTCAAAGGTTTTTCCGCTAGAATTCTTTGTTCGAGTTTAATGCAAAAAAATTAGTGACATCTAAAGTTTTTATTTCATATGGTATTATAGTCTTTTATACAATACGTCAAAAGGGTTTTCCATAAGAATTGTTTACCTGAGCTAAATGCAAAAAAAAATAGTGACATCTAGAAGTTTTTATCCCATATAATATTATATAGTCTCTTAGAGCAAGTCCAACAGGCTTGCTATTCTTCCTCTTAGCTAAAGTAGCGATACAAAATTCATTTTTTTGCTCCAACAAACTCGCCACTCGTCTCGCCAACTCTTGTTGGCTCGTCATCCAACTGCAATGCCTCGCCAGGTTTGGAGAAATTTTCCTGCTCGCCATTTTACTCTCAACTTCACCAAAAGTCAAAAACTTTATCCAAAGCATATATTTTAACCCAAAAAAAACAGAGTTTTGTAAATAAAGATTTAGGGATTAAACCATTTCTAAAAACAAAAATTTGATGTCAAGAAAAGAAACGAGAAGAAAATAAAAAATGGAAGAAAAAGAAGTCTAAGACAAAGAACAACTCACCTCAAAATTGTAAATAATGGTTGACATAGAACAAAAGGAAGCTGAAGGTAGAAGAAGATGGAAACGGACGGGGGTGTTTGGAGATGTTTTACTTTTGGTGTGTTTTCTTAATTTAAATTATAAATTATTTTTCTGCTTTAAAAGTTGGAATTCAATATTATAATATGTAGAATTTAATTTATTTATATTTTATTTTCACTTGTAGATGAATTCATTATAGAGACTATGAAATTGGTGAAATTGAATAGAGAGTCAGAAATAGAGAGTGTTGTTGGAGTAAAATTAAGATAAAGAGTTTATAAAAGTAAAGAGTCACCAATTTTACTATTTATTATGAAGAAAAAATAGAGAGTCTATTGGAGTTGCCCTAAATCATGACGAGTATAGCAAATAAAACCAAATGAAATAAAATAGAGAAAAAATAGACAGTCTGTTGGAGTTGCCCTTATATCATGACGAGTATGATGGATAAAACCAAAAGAAATAAAGTAGGAGTTGCCCTTATATCATGACGAGTATGGTGGATAATATCATGACGAGTATGACGGATAAAACCAAATGAAATAAAGTAGAAGTTGCCCTTATATCATGACGAGTATGGTAGATAAAATCAAATGAAATAAAGTAAAAGTATTTTAAAAAAACAATTCTATTGGGAGCACTGATCAGATTGTGTAATCCTTTCCTCTTTTTTTTGACATTATAATGTTCATTACTCAAATATAACAACAACAAAAAATAACATCCCAAAAACCGGTTATTTTAATGCCCCCCGTTTGGGTTATAAGGCCTCATCAATGGGCACGACAGATCTTGCTGTTCACCCGATTATTTATGTAGCGGATTACTTTAGTAAACCTCCAATGTGGGAGTGGAAGTGTGGTCAAAATAGAGATTACCAAACTGTTGGGGTTATTTTCTAATTCTAACAAAATATACATAAATATCTTGAGCTTTTGTTTTGCTTGGCTGATTTTTATTTTGTGTCCAGAAGAATCGAAAAAAGAGAAAGCCTTTGGTTTTGGATTTTTCTTCCATTTTCAAGGAAGATCATGGGTGAATGCGCAGGTGAGTGAAAAAAGATTTTAATGGTTGAATTCTTGTAATATCGCTTTTCACTCTCCGACTCATATTGATCTATGATTTGGTATAGGGTGCCTTGTGTTTTGTTCTTTGTCAGTTGTTTATTGTATTCTTTACTGTATTGGGGTTCTTTCATAATAACTTTTCTTAGTTCTTCTATAAGACAAACTATGTTTTCGTAAAAATAATTTTTCTCACACATCATTCCTTATGTCTTTAACATTTATGAGATTTATATGATTGTCATAAACTCGGCTGTTTTAATGACGGTGCGGTCTTAACATGGTAATTTTAGTCTACAATTATTTTGTTTTCGTACTTTAAATTTACTCTATTAGTTCTAATAACAACTTAATTAATCTTATATATGATCATTTGTAAATCATCTAACCTTTTTTTGTAATGATACTCGAGTTAAAATATACCATTCAACATTCTAAAGTTATTAGCTTTTGTTTCCTTCTTTTCTTCCTTATGGTATTCTCACTTTTTTTTTTGCTAGGCAAGTAACTCATTTCATTACAACCTTAAAAACATATACAAGAGATAACAATCAGTTCAAAAAAAGCTGATGTTTCAGTCTCTACACAAAATACTATTATCTAAATTATCTATATATTTACTTTGTATACAAATTTTCCCCCTAACATCCAAAATAATATTGTCAATAATACGTTCCTCCGAATAAGCGGATGGTATTCTCACTTATTGAGCATTATTCAGCTCACTTTCGTTTTATGCTTTATTTTGCAGAGTGGGAAATAAACTTGGACTTAGAGAGGCTTCTTGCGCTAGTGTCTCTCAGTGAGATTGTGGATTGATTTCGAATTAAGGTTAATATATATTATAGTATGATCCTAAATTTTTCAATGAGAACGTATTTTGGAGCTATAATATGCTCATCTTAGAGTGATTTATGCTATATGGGTTAATGACTCTTAATTATTACAACTCTCGAGTGGTTTAAATTATATGTGTGGCAAGTAGGAAATTTTTCAATGAGAACATATTTTGGAGCTATAATATGCTCATCTTAGAGTGTAATGTGATTTATGCTATATGGGTTAATGACTCTTAATTATTACAACTCTCGAGTGGTTTAAATTATATGTGTGGCAAGTAGTCTTAATGTCTTAGGAAGGCAACCTTCTTAGGCTTATTGTAGTCCCGTTCTTGAGTTCACCATAGTGAATTTTGGGGGCGTTACACTTTATTTCTCCACTTCGTCATCTTTAAGCATGCATTTTGTTGAAAATTAAATTAAATAATGATTGGTGGTCTTACTCGAACTTTCACACCGTCTACTCTTGTGATAAGAGTGCCAACGATGAATTCATGAAAGGCTCATTCAATTCTTACAAAACTAAAGCAGCATGCAGTGGGGTGGACAGGTGGATGATTTGTTATTATTACTCAACAAGTATTTATTTGATTGGTGGATAATACTTGATGGTTCATTTTTCTATTTCAGGTTACAGATTTGACATTAATTGGCCAAGGAAAATCAGAACCATTCCAGGAATATCGATCTCAATATAATAACCCAGCGCTGCTAGTCCCGGGATTGATTTGACTGTTACATTAATTTGATTGAGCTGATTCCGGGAACATACCAGGTAATTGCGCTCTCCACATTGTATAGTTAGCTATTGAGTGTATTGAGGCATGTTTTATTTTATTTATCATCCCCCGGAAACATGAGGAACACAGGTTGAAAAGTTTGATTCATAAGTCAATTTGTATGTATCTTTGTCTCTTTTTCTCAATAATAAAGATTATCGTTAATTTTAAAAATGTCGTACATACTATTCACTACAAAGAAATAAACTTGCTAAATTAGTTGGTATTAGGGTATAAATTACCTTGAAAATTTGTGAGCTCGTAACTCTTTATTATCTAGTCAATTAACTTAATTCCTGTCCTACAATTAAGAGAAAAATTAACTTGAGAATTAAATAGCTTGAGAACATGATGAACTAGGACGAATATTAATTTGTCTCATAAACATGATATGGTAGACGAAGTCCATTTTTCATTGTTGGATTTGTCCAATTCAAAAGTGATTCTAATTTAGTACATAAGCATCAGCTAGTGGTGCACTTCTAGTCCAGTCATTAGCCACGCTTCTTAATAAAATCTAGAGAGAGAGGAGATTGAGACCCTAAATATTAAACTTTTTGAACATAGCCTAGAAGGAGTGCTTCAAAACGTAAAGGGTATCCTAATATTACATAATCCTTCCTTAAGCATTGTAGATCTACTCAGAACTTCATGATAATAATTAAGACATACAGAATGAGTATATTGAATTCAACGTAAGATTACAAATTTCAAGGTGCTGCAATGTGCTAGCACATATTAAAAATTAATCAAAAGCTTTTTCATAAGAATTCTTCATCTGAGTTTAATGCAGAAAAATTAGTGATATCTATAAATTTTTAGTCCATATAGTATACAGTCTTTTATATCATACGAGTATGGCTAATAAAACCAAATGGAATGACGTAGAAGCACCAAAAAATGACGGTTCGATTAGGACATTGGTGATGTACGCCAACGTATATTTGGATTGGTTCGAGAAATTGACTCCGAGTCTTATTCAAACTCCATACATGAACAAGTCTCATACCGACGCTCAACCATTCCACCATTAAATTACCTCCTTGTGGTCAATAATTATGTAACTAGTTAAAGTCTTCTCGACATTTACACAATAATAATTTCACGATTACTCAGCTTCAATATGTTGACCTCTAAATTTTATTTTATTTTTTTATTATTTTTTTTTTGACAACGACAACTCAATTAAAACTACATTTCATTGAATTCAACATAAGATTACAAACTTTGTGCTACAACAATGTACCTGACACATATTTAAAATTAGTCAAAGGCTTTTCTGTAAGAATTCTTCGTGTGAGTTAAATGCAGAAAAATTAGTGATATTAAGAAGTTTTTATTCCATATAGCTTATGGTCTTTTATATCATATGATTTATGGTCTTTTATATCATACGAGTATGATGAATAAAACGAAATGGAATGAAATAAAAGAACAAAAAAATGACTGTTCAATTGGGGCATTGAGAAAGTTGTGTAGGCTGCACAATTAGTGGTATCAAGAAGTTTTTATTCCATATAGTATATAATCTTTTTATATCTCACGCGAATAAAATCAAATGGAATGAAGTAATCCATATAGTAATATAGTCTTTTTACATCATAATGGCGAATAAAACCAAATGAAATAAAGTTTGAAATTTCATATCCCAACGTTCCATCACGTTTATGCCCACATCTAGGTTGCAAGCCCACATCACTGAGCTCAGTGAACGTGTGTGGTTCGCCTGACCAATTATGATGCAAATTGCTTTAGTTATCTCCGATGTGGGAGAAGAATTGTGTCTAATGAATGAATTAAACCAACTACTATAAATGACAACGAGTCAGTTTTTTGCTAAAATTTATAAAATCAAATTTGGAGTCATTGAAATTATATTTTATTAAACCCGTGATGGAAACCCTTCGGGTTTAGATTTTGCTTAATAAATCCGAATCTATTAAATATTAAAAAACTCGCGAATACCCGTCCTGACCTGTTAATAAATAGAAAAAAGAATTTAATGGTTGAATTGGCAACACCGTCTATATGTTTTGTTCGAATTAATCAAACAAAAGATATATTTGGACCGGGTCGAGAAAATTGACTCTAAATCTTATTCAAACTCGATACATGAACAAGTCTTACACCAATGTTTCAACCATTCCACCATTAAATTACCACCTTGAGGTCAATAACCATGTAATTAGTCAAAGTCTTCTAGAGATTTAGACAATAGTAGATACTAGATTCGCGATTACTCAGCTTATACGTGTTGGCCTCTGTTTTTTTTTTTTTTTAATGACGAAAACTCAACTGAAACTACACTACATTGAATTTAACGTAAGATTACAAACTTTATGGTGCAGCAATGTGCCTGGCACATATTTAAAATTAGTCAAAGGCGTTTCCATAAGAATTCTTCATCTGAGTTAAATTCAGAAAATTAAATTAGTGATATCTATAAGATTTTATTTCATATAGTATATAGTCTTTTATATTATACAAGTATGGCGAATAAAACCAAATGGAATATAGTAAAAGTACCAAAAAATGAAGGTGAGTGAAAAAAGATCATGGGTAAATGTGCAGGTGAGTGAAATAGATTCGTACTTTCAACAGTTAGTTTTTCTTGTAATTTCGGTATAAAGATCCGTAAATCCTGAATCGATTCCCGTAAAATACGGCATCATAAAGCTTCGAAAAGTTTGATTCATAAGACAATTTGTATGTATATTTGTCTCTTTTTCTCATGTCAATAGACAATAATAAATTATCGTTAATTTTAAAAATGACGTACATAACTATTAACTACAAAGAAACAAAGTATCTAAATTAGTTGGCATTAGTGTAAGATTTGATTTCCTCGTACAATTCTCATCTTCTCATTCATTCTATAAATACACATGATGAAGCATATTTCAATTACAAAAGATTACAGTGGACAGCTGTGTGCTTACCTACAAATAGTTTGAAGAAGTCTTGGACCTACAGGAAAGTATGCCAACTATATGATAAGACAGATTTTACAATATTTAACTAAGCTAACTGTAAACTTATGTTGGACTTAACAATTAGGATATAAATTACCTTGAAAATTTGTGAGCTCGTAACTCTTTATTATCGAGTCAATTAACTTAATTCCTGTCCTACGAATAAGAGAAAAATTTGGTTGAGAAATAGCTTGAGAAGATGATGAACTACGAAGAATATTTGTCTCATAAACATGATATAGTAGATGAAGTCCATTCCAATTCAAAAGAGATGCTAATTTAGTACATAAGCATCAGCTAGTGGTGCACTTCTAGTCCAGTCATTTGCCACGTGTCTTAATAAAATCTAGAAAGAAAGGAGATTGACACCTTAAACATTAAACTTTTCGAACGTCTCTCTATTAATGTGGCCCTGACGAGCCTAGAAGGAATGCGTAAACCCAGCATGATACTCTCACAACACGTGGCCTTCTAGAGGTGTACAATCTTTTTTTCTATGAAGGCAAAGCCAGAGAATAAAATTGAAAAAACGAAAGTTCGGCTCTATACAAGTTATATAAGAGTATCCTAATATTACATGATCCTTCTGTGGCGTTGTAGACCCACTCAAAACTTCATCATAATACATACAAAAAGAGTTCAAAACTTCATGATAATACATACATAAAGAGTATATTTTTCGTTGAGAGAGAGGTTAAGCCAGTTACATTCGGACAAAGTGATGGGAGGTAACCCCTCTACTGTCTCTATCCAAGAGACTGAGGATATTATCAAGCGGGTCATTGAGCACAAAACCTGCAATGGGATGGATCAAGGCAAAATTTACTAGTCAGTCGGCGCACATATTAGCTTCCCGATACACGTCGCAGAGTGTAGCAGAAAGAGTATATGACCCAATGGGCTATTCATTTGCAATTCAATTATCTACCCAGGCTTATGCTAGGAGCACAAGAATAGGAGAAGGCGAATTTGTCTCAGGGAAATCACGAGCCAAACTTATAAAGGTCTTTTTTATATATATATATAGGATGTTGGTGATATAAATATTCGTCTCTAAATAAATTTTGGAGTTTAACTTATTTACTTAAGGGTACATATCTAAATGGTCCGGTATTACTTTTTATCATACTAAATTACATATTAGCTCATATTGTTGACATAGTATATGACAATTATCGTTAACTGATCTTTCTTTAACGATTTAATAATTTACTATTAACTAGTATTTGTTTGGGGTATTACATAATATGCCTGACACGTATTTAAAATTAGACAAAGGCTTTTTCCATAAGATTTTTTTGTCTGAGTTAAATGTAGAAAAATTAGTGACATCTACAAGTTTTTAAAACTGTTCTCAAATTGTTTGAGAAACCACGCCTTTGGTTTTAAGACTAAACAATCAACGACTTATGTCCAACATGCCTAACACGTTTTTTAAATTACTCAAAGGCTTTTCCATAAGAATTCTTTGTCTGAGTTAAATGCAAAAAAATTAGTGACGTTTAGAAAAGGTTTTTATTTTATATAATATTATATAGTTTGTTATATCATGATAACTATGGCCTTTGGTTTTAAGACTAAACAATCAATGACTTATGTCCAACATGCCTAACACGTTTTTTAAATTATTCAAAGACTTTTCCATAAGAATTCTTTGTCCGAGTTAAATGCAAAAAAGTTAGTGACGTTTAGAAAAGGTTTTTATTTTATATAATATTATATAGTTTATTATATCATGATAACTATGGCGAAATAAAATCAAATGAAAAAATAATAGTTCAATTGGGAACTTCGGTGATGTTTTTGGATTGTAGCTCTTTCTTCTTTTATTAATAGCACGAAATATTTAATAATTCGACCACATTTTAAGTCCCAACTTCCTACTATTTTAATGCCCCCATTTAGGTTACAAACCCACATCACTAGGCTCGGCAGTCACACAACCTTCACTGCATTATTTATCAAACTGTTTGCTTTAGTAAAGCTCCGATGTGGGAAAAAAGTTTGTCTAATAAATGAGTTAAACCAACTACGTCAACAACGTAATAAGAAATGACCAAAATATTTAGCAAAAAAAACCATAATCAGAGCAGCATGAGGCATCTCTCCCACTCTGTCCAGCACATCAACATCGAATACTAATAACAATTATAGGAGGCAACTTGAAAGTGTTAGGAGTCAGATAAATAACAATTATAACATAACAATTAAAGTGCTTATAGGCACTCATTACCCTTCCAAAATTGTAAGACTGGCGGGACTTGAACTCACAGCTTCATTTTTTGATTCCTAGTAATGTAGTAATGTTTAGAGGAGGTTAATAGTGTTGAAGTTATTATGCGATAATTTGATCTTCACATTTAATAATTTAAAATTTTTAATTATAAATGTATAATCGCATCACCACTATCGATCTCCCTTATAATATCATGAAGTTATTAGGCTATTTTTAATCCATATATATACTAGTGGATTTCATACTTTGGCTCTTTTGTTTTTTTCTTTTTCTTTCTTCATTGTTTTTAGTATTTTTGGAGCTTTGAAATTCTCGATTTACATGTTGCGCTAATTTAAATAATTACATGTCCATGGTTCAGTTCCTTTAAAATTAACAAAATTATAATAGATCTCTATCGTAAATATTATGTTTCACTAGAAATTTAAAATTAAATAAGCAATTTCTCGTATTGATTGATTCTCATAAGTAACTTGTTATGTTTTGTGAACTAATTTATGTAACATGTGTGCTTGGTCTATATGTTGGCCACATAAAAATAGTAATTGTAATACAGGGTGTACTCTCATTAAAAGAGTTACACCAGTAATGTATGTAGACATTTCTTACGAAGAAAAACAACGTCGTGATAACTAACATAATTAGTAAAATATCATGCGTTATTGCAATTATATTTTTTTACAAAATGCCACTTCTCAAATATTGTAGCTCCTCTCACAGCCACGATAAATTTTCAACTATAAATAAAGGGGCTACGTACTTTCAAATTTATTTAAATGTAGTTAAATAAATAGCCAAGGGAAGGAGAAGAGAAAAATAATTATCGCTCATGAAAGTAGTATAATTAATAAAATTTCACTTTTTATTATTATTTATATATAACCATTAAAAAAATCCCTATAATAACCATCAGTCCCGCTAGATGGATCCAAAAACTCATGTTTTTTTTTTTGGCTCTTTTTTCCTTAAAAAAAAAAAAAGAAGAAAAGATTATGATGCAATGGAGTTTGAGCTACAACCCGACATCACCGTCTGTTTAGAAATTATTGTTGCACAACAGACACTAGCAAGAAGGTGATGCGGGTTGTTGCCCGTGCTACTATGATCGTAATCTTCGTTGTTGCACTTCTGGGTAAACTAATATAAAGCGAAAATACATTTGATGGACAACCGATGTGGGAGAAAACAACTGCTTCCCACGACGTTGCAAAAGCCAATGATTTGGCAGAAACTCCTAATGCAACAACCACGGGAGATGTAACTACTTCTTCTGCTACCGCAGTTGCAGCTGATTCCACTGATTACGATCCTAATGTTGGCGCGGGAATTGTGGATAGTACAAATGTTAATTTAATCCAACAAGAAGCCGCTACTCATACGGCAGATGCCGCCGCCGAGAATTTTTCCAGTTCAGCTAATGCATTTTCGGGTTCTTCTCAAATTGCTGAGTATAAGGCTTCCATAAATAGTGAAAACATTAATGAAGTACTGAAAGATGTTGCATCAGGTAGCATAGCTGAAAATGGGATCAGTGCAGATGGTGCTCATGGATCTACAGACTACAGCTGTTCATGACTCTGTGGATGGTGCCGGTATGTACTCATGATATATGACTTGTGCTGAATTCATAAGTTGTTTGGTTTTGATTCGAAGATTTTAATTTCATCGACACTTGATAATTCATAATGGTCCAACATATTTGGGTCGTAGACCATTATAGAAGGTATTGCTTATTTGATTAGAGAATCCGCTGTCCTTGATTGCATCTACTTTGCACCCTAGTTTGATGTGTATCAGTGGTGCAAATGTTATGTTAGTGATTCCAGTATCAATGACTGTTCAATCTGTGGGGGTAGTCTTTTCTTCTATTTTTAATGGTTTAGAAGGGCCTATTGACTTCTTTTCTTCTTCTTCTCCTCTGCTTTGAAACTTGAGTCCGCATATGGTTGCTTGTTTGTTTGCTACTGAACTTGTCTTCGCGCTTCCCGCTGGAAGCCTAATGATCAGTGCAGATGGTGCTCATGGTTTAGAAGGGTCTATTGACAATTTGCTGCTGAGGAGGTCTCGTCCAGTAAGGCTAGATGGCCTCTATCTCTGCTCCGTTTCACGGATACTGTGTGATATTTTGAGGAAGGTAAATGCAGCATATTTGTGCCTAAGTTTGAAAGTGTCGAGTGCTCCTTTGAGTGGTTTCTGTTGACCATTGATTCTGTTGTCTTTCATCCCTGTAAATTCATGAAATAGCGTTGCTTGTGTTTAAACAAGGTATGATCATTTTCCATACTCATGGTTTTCAGGCTATTTGAGAGAGGATTAGCTTATGTTGGAACAGACTATCTATCTTTCGCACTCTGGGACAAATATATTGAATACGAGTACATTTGCTTATAGATGATGCTGGTCATGATTAACTGTACATTTGTTTGTGGTTTATTGACTGTTATGATGCTTTTTTTAAATAGTTTCAAGGAGTTATTTGCAAGTCGACCTTTATCAGAGCTGCAAACTGCTGCCGAACCAGAAGCTGGTGGTCAAGGAAGTGAGGGAGAGGTTAATCCCAATGGTGTAAAACCGTCTTCTAAACCTTTAAATGTGAGCTTAAAAGATGCTGAGGAGTTGGAGAAGTATATTGCCATCAGAGAAAAGCTGTATAAGAAAGCTAAAGATTTCGATTCTAAGATCCCCTCAATGTTGCAGAGCTTGAAAATTGGCACAATTATCTTGATTTTATTGAAGGAGGGGATGACTTGACTAAGGTATTCAAGTCTATTTGGAAGCTGCCCTTATAATCCTCTCCGTAGATTTAGTTGGCCTTGTTATATATTAACTTACGGTTAAGCAATATGAGCCACACCATTTGCTTTATTGGTTAAACGTTGGATGAAGCATCTTTGGAAACGGGTTATTGAACTTGGAAAAGGATGGGCCTTCCATTTGCTTTCTATAAGGCTAAGCACTTCAAACTCTCATTTGTGAGTCCACGTTCTGGTTCATGATATGTTGCATGGTTAATTATATGTTTTAAAGTTCTAATGTTATGCATGCAGGTGTCTTCTTATCTTGACCCCAAGGGTCGTCTCAAATGGTAAAGACTTCCTTTCATTCAAGGGATGTCTTGGGTTCAAATTCTGTGAGAGTGAATGGATGTAAGGCGGAAAGGTTGAAGTGTTTGTCATATGGGAATCATACATTGACTTACCTGCTGCATGTCTTAGGTCGGGCCGCTGCACCCTAGGGGTTTTAGTCCAACTCAGCTGTTAGGCCAGGCAAGGGGATACTGGCGTACTCCATCTTCGGGTGGTGGTTAATCTAGTTTATGTCTTGTGGGTTGGTTGAGTGGGGACATTTCCAACAGTTCTCAAGAAAAAAAAAGGTGTGTTCTTATCTTCCTAACCATCCCTTATAATCATACATTGACTTACCTGGTGCATGTCTTGGGTCGGGGTTGGGTCGGGCCGTTGCATCCTAAGAGTTTTAGTTCAAACTCAGCTGTTAGGCCAGGTAAGAGGACGCTGGCGTACTCTATCTTCGGGTGGTGGTTAATCTAGTTTATGTCTTGTGGGTTAGTTGAGTTGGGGAGTTTCCAACGGTTCTAAAAAAAAAAAAAAAAGTGTTCTTATCTTCCTAACCATCCCTCTATGAGGGAAGGAGTCTCCCTCCAATTGTATTAGTGGGGCCTCTGTGCTCCACCAACGGAGTATTTCTAATGTGTTGCTTCTTTAGTCCTTTTGTTCTTTGTCTTGTTTCGTCAATTAGCATCACAGTGAGTTAAGATTTACTAATCCAAATGTTACTTGTGCACTCCAAGTCGTCAAGCTATATGAAAGATGTCTAATTGCTTGTGAGTTAAGATTTACTAATCCAAAATGTTAGGATATAAATTGCCTTGAAAATTTGTGAGCTCGTAACTCTTTATTATTTAGTCCATTAACTTAATTCCTGTCCTATGAATAAGAGAAAAATTAGGTTGAGAAATAGCTCGAGAAGATGATGAACTACGAAGAATATTTGTCTCATAAACATGATATAGTAGATGAAGTCCATTCCAATTCAAAAGAGATTCTACGAAAGGGATGCTAATTTAGTACATAAGCTTCAGCTAGTGGTGCACTTCTAGTCCAGTCATGTGCCAAGCGTCTTAAAAAAATCTAGAAAGATAGGAAGTTGACACCCTAAATATTGAAATTTTTAAACGTCTCTCTATTAAAGTGGCTCTCACGAGCGTAGAAGGAGTGCTTCAAAACGTAACCTGGCCTTTTAGAGAATCTTCAAATGGTGCACAATCTTTTTATCCATGAAGGCAAAGCCATTTGACCCAAAAAAAAAAAAAAAAATCGAAGGCAAAGAGTATATTGACCCATGCTATTGCAGAATGGAGGTTCAAAGAATTTACCATACGTAATTAAATGTGATTTGATTTGATTTTAGATTCTATCTACAGCCAGGAGGTAATTTTTCAAATAGTAATGCTAGACGTCATCCTTTTTTTATCACTTAATTATCACTTCCTAATTGGCATATGTCAACTTGATAAATTTATTTTATGTCTCTCTTCTTTTATTAATTTTTCTCTCCCTTAATTAAGGTTTTCTATCTACTCTTTCTTTCTCTTTTGTTTAATCCTACTCACTTTTCTCTTTCTATCATTCATGGAATATTTTTTCAGATTTCTTTTCTTTTTCTAGACAAATTGATAATTGCCAAAATAGAAAAAAAATGTTAATATATTGTCAATTTTTGTTGACAAAAACAGCACACATTTGAGCATATGCAATGCTTATTCTATTTACAGCTATAAATGATTAAACCCCATATAATTTTAAACATAAATTGTATTAGATGTCACTAAATATATAGAGAATTAAGTTATCTAGCAACAAAAAATATACATAATTTCTTCATTGCATATTAGATATTCTCCTCATTTGACTTTGCATACTAATGTAAGCATCAATTTCAAATAAGTTACTCTTTTCAATTTTAATCGTGAAAATAATGGAATAAGGGAGAAATATATCCCTTACATATAAATGTACTAAATATGAAATTTTATTTATTAATTTTAGCTCCTTAAATACACAAAATGACTTATTTAGAAAAAAATCAATATATAATTTAGGATTTGAAACAAATATATATCTATACGCATGGGTACCCTACACAAGAAAACGAAATCCAAAATCCCTTCCAAAGCCCTAAACTCCATTACATAGAATATCTGCATCCATACAATCCCAAAAGAAAAAGAAAAAGAAAAAAAAAGGAAAAAGAAGGAAAAATAAAAGGGTAAATGGATCACATAGTAGTAGCTGAAGAGGCCATTATAATTAAAGATTGAGCCAAAAATTCAACGTAGTTAACAAAAATGTGAAAAATAAAAATCAGGAGTAAGTTAGTAATATTTGTTGTCAAAAACAAATATTAATAATAGTAATTAAATTAAAATTGAGAGCTTGGAAAGTAATATCCATGTTTGTCCATTTAATTCGTCGGGAAGAGTTGTTCTTCCATTTTCGACAACTATTTAATTCATCATGAAGAAGACAAGTAATCTGAAAAAATATGGAGTGAATGGTAGAAAGAGAAAAGTGAGTGGGAAACAAAAGAGAATATAGGAATCATTAATTAAGGGGGAGAGAAAAAAGAAAAGAAAAACAAAGAGAGATAAAAATTAATCCAGTCTATAGTCTCCTCTTCATGGAGTTCACTCTCAACGAAAATACCAATATAACTAAGCCCAAGAATGTAACAACTCAAGCTCAAAGGGAGAGTCAATCTCAAAAGACTAGTTTGTTAAGTAAAAGAACCCCTTGTATTTAAAAAATACCTCTTGTGAGGGTGAGATTCTTATGTGGGATCATTACATGACACTCATAATATGTAATAGGGAGAAATGCACTAGTAGTCCCCATTGTTTACTCAAAAGTCAGTTTAGTCCCTATTGTTTTAAAATATTCAAAAAGGTCCCCAATGGTTGTAAATATGCTCATTGTAGTCCCTACTGTTAAAACTTTGGTTAGTTTTAATAGATATAAATAATATTTCAAGGGTAAATTTGAAAAATCACAAAAAACACAAAATCTCACTCAAAAACACCAAAAAATACATACTAATACACCTACAAACACACACTAACACACACACTCATAGAAAAATACCAAAAAATACATACTAATACACACTCATAAATACACACTAACATACACTTGGGACCGCGGGGTGGGGCTATTTCGCGCAGGGGGAGGATGGTGGTAGTTGGATGTGCTTGTGGTAGTGGGTTGGGGCTGTTTCGCTATGGTGGTTGGTGGTGCTTGTGGTGGTGGGTTGAGGGGTTGGAAGAGGAAGAAGAAGATAGGGATATTTTGGGTATTTTATTTTTAAGTAGGGGTATTTTAGTCATTTTATGAATTTATGTTAGATTTTTAACGGTAGGGACCACAACGAACATGTTTGCAAACATTGGGGACCTCTTTGAGCATTTTAAAATAATGGAGACTAAACTGACTTTTGAGAAAACAATGGGGACCATTGCTGCATTTCTCCCTATGTAATATTAGAAAATAACATGGAATTCAAGGATATATTAGGACCTATTAGTAAAATGCGACCACCACTTATATGCCAAAAGTGACATCATTAGTAAAAAAGAAAAAGGAAAAAAGCTAAGTTGCAGAAGGTTAGTCCCAATGAGTTGTCATTTGTTGGATAGTAAGTCATTGTAATTTATTGACTCTTTTATCATAAATATTGCCAAGATGTTAACCGACGTTAATCATTCATAAGTAATATGAGCCACACCATTTGCTTTATTGGTTAGACGTTGGATGAAGCATCTTTGGAAGCGGGTTATTGAACTTGGAAAAGCATGGGCCTTCCATTTGCTTTCTATAAGGCTAAGTACTTCAAACTCTCATATGCGAGTCCACGTTCTGGTTCATGATATGTTGCATGGTTAATTATATGTTTTAAAGTTCTAATGTTATGCATGCAGGTGTGTTCCTATCTTGACCCCAAGGGTCGTCCCATATGGTAAAGACTCCCTTTCATTCAAGGGAGGTATTGGGTTCAAATCCTGTGAGAGTGAATGAATGTAAGACGAAAAGGCTGAAGTGTTTGTCATAGGGTAATCATACATTAACTTACCTGGTGCATGTCTTGGGTCGGGCCGCTGCACCCTAGGGGTTTTAGTCCAACTCAGCTATTAGGCCAGGCAAGGGGACACTGGCGTACTCCATCTTCGGGTGGTGGTTATTCTAATTTATGTCTTGTGGGTTGGTTGAGTGGTGACGTTTTCAATGGTTTTCAAGAAAAACAAAGGTGTGTTCTTATCTTCCTAACCATCCCTCATAATCATACCTTGACTTACCTGGTGCATGTCTTGGGTCAGGGTTGGGTCGGGCCGCTGCACCCTAGGAGTTTTAGTTCAAACTCAGCTGTTAGGCTAGGTAAGAGGACGCTGGCGTACTCCATCTTCGGGTGGTGGTTAATCTAGTTTATGTCTTGTGGCTTAGTTAAGTGGGGGCGTTTCCAATGGTTCTCAAAAAAAAAAAAAAGGTGTTCTTATCTTCCTAACCATCCCTCTATGAGGGGAGGAGGCTCCCTCCAATTGTATTAGAGGGGCCTCTGTGTTCCACCAGCGGAATATTTCTAATGTGTTGCTTCTTTAGTCCTTTTGTTCTTTGTCTTGTTTCGTCAATTAGCATCACAGTGAGTTAAGATTTACTAATCCAAATGTTACTTGTGCACTTCTGGTCGTCAAGCTATATGAAAGATGTCTAATTGCTTGTGAGTTAAGATTTACTAATCCAAAATGTTAGGATATAAATTGCCTTGAAAATTTGTGAGCTTGTAACTCTTTATTATCTAGTCCATTAACTTAATTCATGTCCTATGAATAAGAGAAAAATTAGGTTGAGAAATAGCTCGAAAAGATAATGAACTACGAAGAATATTTGTCTCATAAACATGATGTAGTAGATGAAGTCCACTCCAATTCCATAGAGATTCTACAAAAGAGATGCTAATTTAGTACATAAGCATCAGCTAGTGGTGCACTTCTAGTCCAGTCATATGCTAAGCGTCTTAAAAAAATCTAGAAAGATAGGAGGTTGACACCCTAAATATTAAAATTTTTAAACGTCTCTCTATTAATGTGGCCCTCACGAGCCTAGAAGGAGTGCTTCAAAACGTAACATGGCCTTCTAGAGAATCTTCAAATGGTGCACAATCTTTTTATCCATGAAGGCAAAGCAATTTGACCCAAAAAAAAAAAAAAACGAAGGCAAAGAGTATATTGACCCATGCTATTGTAGAATGAAGGTTCAAAGAATTTACCATACGCAATTAAATGTGATTTGATTTGATTTTAGACTCTATCTACAGCCAGGAGGTAATTTTTCAAATAGTAATGCTAGACATCACCCTTTTTTTACCACCTAATTATCACCTCCTAATTGACATGTGTCAACTTGATAAATTTATTTTATGTCTCTCTTCTTTTATTAATTTTTCTCTCCCTCAATTAAGGTTTTCTATCTTCTCTCTCTTTCTCTTTTGTTTAATCCTACTCACTTTTCTCGTTCTACCATTCATGGCATATTTTATCAAATTTCTTTTCTTTTTCTAGACAAATTGATAATTGCCGAAAATAGAAAAAAAATGTTGTATATTGTCAATTTTCGTTGACAAAAACAGTACACATTTGAGCATATGCAATGCTTATTCTATTTACAGCTATAAATGATTAAACCCCATATAATTTTAAACATAAATTGTATTAGATGTCACTAAATATATAGAGAATTAAGCTATCTAGCAAAAAAATATATACATAATTTCTGAATTGCATATTAGATGTTCTCCTCATTTGACTTTGCATACTAATGTAAGCATCAATTTCAAATAAGTTACTCTTTTCAATTTTAATCGTGAAAATAATGGAATAAGGGAGAAATATATCCCTTACATATAATTGTACTAAATATGAAATTTTATTTATTAATTTTAGCTCCTTAAATACACAAAATGACTTATTTAGAAAAAAATCAATATATAATTTAGGATTTGAAACAAATATTTATCTATACGCGTGGGTACCCAACACAAGAAAATGAAATCCGAAATCCGAAATCCCTTCCAAAGCCCTAAACTCCATTACATAGAATATCTGCATCCATACAATCCCAAAAGAAAAAGAAAAAGAAAAAAAAAAGGAAAAAGAAGGGTAAATGGATCACATAGTAGTAGCTGAAGAGGCAATTATAATTAAAGATTGAGCCAAAAATTCAACGAAGTTAACAAAAATGTGAAAAATAAAAATCAGGAGTAAGTTAGTAATATTTGTTGTCAAAAACAAATATTAATAATAGTAATTAAATTAAAATTGAGAGCTTGGAAAGTAATATCCATGTTTGTCCATTTAATTCGTCAGGAAGAGTTGTTCTTCCATTTTTGACAACTATTTAATTCATCATGAAGAAGACAAGTAATCTGAAAAAATATGGAGTGAATGGTAGAAAGAGAAAAGTGAGTGGGAAACAAAAGAGAAGATAGGAATCGTTAATTAAGGGAGAGAGAAAAAAGAAAAGAAAAACAAAGAGAGATAAAAATTAATCCGGCCTATAGTCTCCCTTTCATGGAGTCCACTCTCAGCGAAAACACCAATATAACTAAGCCCAAGAATGTAACAACTCAAGCTCAAAGGGAGAGTCAATCTCAAAAGACTAGTTTGTTAGATAGGAGAACCCATTGTGTTTAAAAAGTACCCTTTGTGAGGGTGAGATTCTTATGTGAGATCATTACATGACACTCATAATATGTAATAGGGAGAAATGCACTAGTAGTCCCCATTGTTTACTCAAAAGTCAGTTTAGTCCCCACTATTTTAAAATGTTCAAAAAGGTCCCCAATGTTTGTAAACATGCTCATTGTAGTCTCTACCGTTAAAACTTTGGTTAGTTTTAACAAATATAAATAATATTTCAAGGGTAAATTTGAAAAATCACAAAAAATACAAAATCTCACTCAAAAATACCAAAAAATACACACTAATACACATACACTAATACACCAAAAAATACACACACTCATAGAAAAATACCAAAAAACACACACTAATACACACTCACAAACACACACTAACACACACTTGGGACCGCGGGGGTGGGGCTGTTTCGCGCGGGGGGAGGGTGGTGGTGGTTGGTTGTGCTTGTGGTAGTGGGTTGGGGCTGTTTCACTATGGTGGTTGGTGGTGCTTGTGGTGGTGGGTTGAGGGGTTGGAAGAGGAAGAAGAAGATAGGGAAATTTTGGATATTTTATTTTTAAGTAAGGGATAGTTTAGTCATTTTATGAATTTATGTTAGATTTTTAATGGTAGGGACCACAACGAACATGTTTGCAAATATTAGGGACCTCTTTGAGTATTTTAAAACAATAGGGACTAAACTAACTTTTGAGTAAACAATGGGGACCATTGCTGCATTTCTCCCTATGTAATATTAGAAAATAACATGGAATTCAAGGAAATATTAGTACCTATTAGTAAAATGCGACCACCTCTTATATGCCAAAAATGACATCATTAATAAAAAAGAAAAAGGAAAAAAGCTAAGTTGCAGAAGGTTAGTCCCAATGATTTGTCATTTGTTGGATAATAAGTCATTGTAATTAATTGACTCTTTTATCATAAATATTGCCAAGATGTTAACCGACGTTAATCATTAATAACCCCCTATTTGGATTGCATGAATGAAGGAAAGTAAAGTAAGATGGAGAAAGAAAATAAAGGAAATGGATGACATTGATGTTGGGATTGTAAAAATTAAATAAAAGAAATGAAATATGACACCAAAGCCAAAAAAGAATCCTGCAAACATGTAAACTTTTAGACGAAATAATAATTTAATAGAAGAAAACATAATAGAAAGGAAAGATGCGGAGTATTTGAGTTCAACATAGCAAAGAATCACAAGTTGGTTCTTTCACTGAAGTTACTTTGATCATGGTTCTCAAAACAGTAGAAACGACATAAATCGTCCAACCAATACTCTACATTATGAGGTTTAACAAAACAAAGAATCACATTGTTAACGTATGTATATATCGCATTCACATTGTGTATCTCAAGTTGTTTTACCATAGTTAGTCTCTTACCATAGTTAGCATAGCTTGGAGCTCAAGTAGCCTTACATCTATATAAGGTCCTATGTACATTGTAATTCATGCAACACTTTATCTATAATAAAATCTTTCAGTCTTTCTCTCATTCATGGAATCTCTATTCTATTTTGACATGGTATCAGAGCTTCCATCCTAGTAGCCTATGACACTGGCATTGTTTTATTTCTTTCCTTATATCGTAATAAAACATCAGAAACTGGTCTATTCTGGAATTTTTTTAATTTTTTTATTTTATCTCCTTGGTCCACACACCACACCTTCTCGTAGTACTCGTCGAGACGATTCCGACGATGCCAAGATCGTTAATAAACTTCTCCGGACGCGCCTGTAATCACCGATCAAAGTTTCTGCACTGTTTGACCTATTCAGCAATTTTCAGTCAACCAAACAAGGCCTTTCTGACATCATCCAGCAACAGTGTTGAGATCAGCCCTAGCCATCTCATCATCCAGCCATTGCCACATCAGCATCCAATCAGCGCCACATCACCATATACGTCAGTATCCAGTCAACACCACATTAGCTCTTGCCACGTCATCACAACCCAAAAAAAAAAAGGGCAAACCTTTCCCAAGGTTTTTCGACGTCCTGAGTCCATTTTTGGCATCCATTTCTTCAACTTCTCACTCTAAATATCAGTTTTGGCTCTACAATGGAGCGTGTGGATATCTTAATGAATAATCCAAAATCTCACTTATCCTTTCAACATGAGTGTAAGTATTGTCATATCTCTGGTCACTCCCTCTTGCACTGTCCTACTCGAACGTGCTCCTTTTGCAAAAAAATTCATCCTGGCCATTGCCTACATGAGTGCTCTTAGAATCCCAATAGAAATTCTCAAGGACATCGACCAAATGATGGTTCCTTCAAGGCTCAGAGTACATCAGGCACCTCCCTTGATCCCTCTTCCTCATCTTTATCAGTTGCAAGCCTCCGACACCTCCTTAAATAGGTTTTATCCCAGTTTAGTCAGTCTTCTTCTATTGCTCTCTCTACCACACTCGGTAAGTCTTCCTGGTTCTTCGATACTGCTTGCTCTAACCATATGACTTCTAATTCTTCTTGTTTAACTAATAAAGTCATCAATTCTTCTGCACCTTCTATCTATACCGCTAACGGTACATCCATGCCCGTAAGTCATATCGGTTCTGTGTCTACATCTCATGCTTCATTTCCAGATACTTATCTTGTTCCTAAACTCACCCTTAACCTTATCTCTGTCAGTCAATTATGTGAACTTGGTCTCACAGTCACTTTCTTTGCTTCTGGTTGTCATGTGCAGGACCCTCAGATAGGACAGACTCTTGGGATAGGCCGCAAGATTGGATGACTCTTTGAGCTTGTTAGCCTGCACCTTTATGCTCACTTAAGTACTGCTACATCAGTCACCACCTCATCAAATTATCCCTCTCTTCACTTATGGCATTCTAGATTAGGTCATACCTTTTTAGGAAAATTACAATCCTTATTATCTAGTGGTGCATTAGTAAAACTTTATATGCACCCTTTTGATTGCCTATTATGTCATATTGGGAAATAACCTGCTCTACCTTTCAATCAAAATGACTCTTCATCTACTGCATGTTTTGATTTGGTACACTATGATATATGGGGTCCTTCTTCTACATCCACCATGGGAGGTTCTCGGTACTTTGTAATATTTGTTGATGACTTTTCAAGATTTACTTGGATATACCTTATGCATAGTAGGTCTGAATTGTCTCGCATTTATTCTGAATTTGTTGCCATGTTTTTTACTCATTTCAAACAACGAATTAAGATTCTCCGTACAGATAATGCCATGGAGTATAAAGAGTCAACATTTCTTTCCCTTCTCCGTCAACATGGAACTATTTCACACCGCTCTTGCCCTCACATATCTCAACAAAATGGGCGTGCAGAACCAAAACATTGCCATATTCTTGACATCACTCGCACATTTCTTATCTCTGCTTCATGTCCTTAGAGCTTTTAGGGAGAGGCTGCGCTTACTGCTATTTACATTATAAATCATTTGCCTTCTCTCATTCTCAATAATTGCACTCCTCATGAACGTCTTTACGGTTATCCACCCTATTATGGTCACCTTCGTGTTTTCGGTTGTGCATGTTTTGTCTCACTTCCTCCCCAGGAACGTACCAAACCGGAACCTCGAGCTCGTTTATGTTGTTTCTTAGGGTATGGTATTGAACACAAGGGGTATCGGTGTTGGGATCGACTATCAAAACGTTTTCAAGTTTCTCGTCATGTGATTTTTTGGGATAATAAGATGTTTTCCTCTCTCTCACCATTCTCTCTTCCTCATGCTGTCTCTACCCTATATTTCACAGATCCTTCCATTTCCATATTTCTTTATGATGACAGTGACACAGGTACGTCTATGGGTCCTGATTCGACGCCTGTCGCGGCCCTTCCTGAAGAGACTGTCCCACCTGATGAGTCTGTCCCTGATGACGAGACTTCTTCTACTGCTTCACCCTCTATCTCTACTGAGTCGCCTCTCCGTCGATCTACCAAAGTAAGATTAATTCATTCTCATCTTCTTGATTATCACTACTTTTCTACTATTCTTTCACACTATGAGCCTCAATCTTATTGTGAGGCCAACTCTAACCCTTTATGGTAGCAAGCTATGAAGATGAATTACTAGCCTTGGAAGCCAAACATATTTGAGATTTGGTCGATCTTCATCCAATGAAGAAGGTTATGGGATACAAATGGGTATACAAGATTAAGAATCGATCTGATAGTTCTATAGAGTGATACAAGGCTCGGTTGGTAGCGAAAGGTTTTACTCGAGAGTATGGCATTGACTATGAGGAGATATTTGCCCCTGTTGCTCGTCTCACTTCTGTTCGCATACTTATTACAGTTGTTGCAGTCAGACAGTGGAAGTTATTTTAGATGGACGTTAAAAATGTCTTCCTTAATGGTGATCTTATATAGGAAGTATTTATGAAGCCTCCTCTAGGCTACCATCATCTACCTCACAAGGTGTGTCGACTTTGTTGTGCTCTTTATGGTCTCAAGCAAGCTCTACGTGCTTGGTTTTCTAAATTCAGTTCGATTATTGCTGATTTCAGCTTCACTCCGAGTAATCATGATTCTGCACTATTTATTCAGTATTCTGATTATGGTATTCTTCTCTTGCTCTTATATGTGGATGATATGATTATCACTGGGGATGACTTGGCGGGTATTTCTGATCTCAAGCAGTTTCTCAGCCACCACTTTGAGATGAAAGATCTTGGTCATCTGAGATACTTTCTAGGTATTGAAGTCTCCTCTGATTCAGCTGGCTACTATCTTTCTCAAGCCAAGTATTCTTATGATCTTCTGGCTCGTGTTGGCCTTACTGACAGCAAGAATGCATCTACCCCTCTTGATGCTAATGTCCGCCTTACCCTATTGGATGGGACACCACTTTCAGATGCATCTTTGTATCGCTAGCTAGTTGGCAGTCTTATCTATATCACTGTGACTCATCCTGACATTGTCTATGTTGTTGACCTAGTCAGCTAGTTCATGTCTGCTCCTCGTACCACACACTATGCTGAAGTTCTCTGGATACTTCGTTATATTAAGGGCACCTTATTGCATGGACTCTTCTTTTCTACCATCTCATCATTAACTTTGCATAGCTACTCAGATGCAAATTGGGCTGGTGATCTTACTGATTGGCATTTTGTGACTGGATGCTGTTTCTTCCTTGGTGATTCTCTTCTTTGTTGGCGCAGCAAGAAACAGACCGTTGTTGTTCGCTCGAGTATTGAAACTAAGTATCGTGCACTTGCTAATGCTACTCAAGAGGTCATCTGACTTCATTGGCTCCTCGCTGACATGGGTGTCTCTCCGCCTCTTGGCACCACTCTGCATTGCGATAATCATAGTGCCATTCAAATTGCTCACAATGATGTCTTTCATGAGCGCACTCTTCATATTGAGTGTGACTGCCACTTCATTCACCAACATGTGGTTAATGGTACTACAAAACTTCGGTTCACTCCTTCCGCTAATCAGCTTGCGAATCTCTTCACCAAGGCTCACCCACGAGGGCGTCTCCAAGAATTAATTTCCAAACTCAAGCTCGTGTCCTTCACACCACATTGAGTTTGAGATGGGGTGTTAACGTATGTATATATCGCATTCACATTATGTATCTCTAGTTGCTTTACCATAGTTAGTCTCTTACCATAGTTAGCATCAGGGGCGGATCTAGGAATTTAATATTGGGGGGGCCAAAATATTTTTTTAATGATACTATATAGAATTTTTTAAAAATTAGAGGGGTTGATAATTTTTTTTAACGATACTACATAGATATTTTTTAAAAAATTTAAACGGCCCCCCTCTCACACTACATAGATCCACCCCTGGTTAGCATAACTTGGAGCCCAAGTAGCCTTACATCTATATAAGGTCTTATGTACATTATAATTCATATAACACTTTCTCTGTAATAAAATCTTTCAGTCTTTTTCTCATTCATAGAATCTCTATTCTATTTCAACACACATCACACTCATGAACATGATTAGCAAACAAAGCATCAGACTGCTAATAGCTATAAATCTTCTCACTGGTCTTCTGGAAAAATGCAAGTTGTGTTCCTTGCTTATCACCCTGGAAGCTTTGATGCACGATTCCCTATACGTATTTTGGATGATTCGGAAAATATCCTTGAACAATACTCCCTTTTCATTATGTGAAGAAGCATTGAACATGGAGACAGAGGGAGCCGGGAGGAGCAACGACAGGAAAAGATACCTTTAGCCCTCGGCACAGACCACAAAATATGGAGAAAAATGGAGGAAGAAGAGGCAACTATATGGAGCTTAATTCGCACCTTGATCTAAACCATGATGTTCTCTTTCAGTAACTTCAATAAGCCTTTGCAAGCCAGCCTTTTTGCAGTTCTCTTGTCTGATGAAGAGCCTGAGTTTTGGTAAATAATACCATTTGTTTCGACCTCCATTGTTACAGAAGCCACACCTTTGTTGAGAGTCACATGTTTCTTCATGATATAATGTTCTTTTTTACATAACTCAGACAATTCTCTAGCCGGATGGAGCTTCAGTGACTCGGGTATAATCAAGGGCTCAAGTAGAGGCCTTATACTTTGAAAGACACGCTCCTTATTGTAGTCTGAATCGACAAAGATCGCTCCACATAAAGATTCTATAATATCTCCAAGCACCTGTACCATATCAGTAGTAGGATAAAACTAATGTCCCAGATATTTGTATACACTAGTATCATTCCAATGAAAATCAGGCGACAACTTTTCATCAGAGAAGAAGAAAATGTTCGAATATACGCAATGACATGATGTTTCACGCTACCAATTAACAGCAATGATGTCTTGAATGATAAGCACCGGAAATAATCAATTGACTATTAGATGCAACATCCAACCATGTTTATACAACATATAAACTTAAAAACAAGTATTATATCCGTATTGCAAGTAATTGCTCTTTCTACATGATTTGAAGATAAAAAACAAGAGAGAATCTAGTGATCCAAGTATTGCCAATTGCTTCCCTAATAAAATCTTTTTGCAATTAATTTTGGCTATGTTCCTGTAGTAACATGCCAATTTTCTTAATTTCAACTATGGCTGTTATAGCTCAGTACAAAACATGCAAGAAACATAATGAAAATACCTTAGGGAAAGTTGTCTCAGACTCCCATCCAGAAGTTGAGCCCAACAATAAGCGGTCAAAGTCTTCAACAGTGGTGGCTATTTGCCTTTGGAGCTCTAGTGAAGCATGAAGAATGTGTTTGTGCAAACCAGCCTTTACCGCAGACAGAGCATAGCAGTCATTATTCACAGAAGCTAACCTTAGATCAGTCAATAATCCAGGAGACAAAGCAGGATATTTGTTGTAGAAATGCACTGTGATTAGATAGTCCAGTACCGCATCTCCAAGAAATTCAAGGCGCTATACAATAGGAAAGGATGTCAGGAAAGAGAACGTGGGTAAAAGGTAAACTAAACGGCAAGAGAAAAAGTACATGAGCAGATTGTAACTGAAAATGGGGAAGCAATATACGAACTGTTTCCATGAACATGACATCTATGTTAGTGTCCTAATTCCAGGAAGAGTTTCAATTTCAAATGCTATATGAAGAATAGTAAAAAATGAGTCATCGTGCCTCACTCCCCAACCCAACTATTATACACAAAATAGGGGAAAAAATTAATTATGCAACACGGATAACGTTCTGGTACATATTACCTGGTAGCATCTTGGAATTTCAAGCAGCATGTATGAACCATGAGTCAAAGCTTCTAAGAGGAAAGAGGCATCACGGAATGAGTAGTTAAGCAAAGACTGTAGAGATGTTATGTTCACATGCATTTCAGGATGGACTGCAAGGTGCCTCACATAAGGAGCATTGACAAAGTCAACGTTTACACCAAGCCACTGCATAAATGAGATTGCTGCCATCTCGCCACCTCTAATCAGGAATGCACCAATCAATGCCTCAACTACATCAGCTACTGTCTTGCTCTTGATTTGCCTTATTCTTCTACTATAGACTTTGTTTGTAGGTGACAACTCCTCTTCTTCAAATGCATAAAATAGAGAATTGTCACCAGGGATGATCCATGTTTTAAGATCGAGTGGTTCATTACAAATAAAGCCCTGCAATTCAGAAACAAGCCAGCAAAAGAAATAAATTTATGTTCACCATACAGATGATCCTATGTTCCTGATAACAAGAAGAAGAAACAAGTTTTATTCCATTTGAGGTACATGATGAGAAATTTCAGAAAAGCAAAATGATGCAAATTTATTCATTCTCTGTTGTTACTTTATTACTGACGACATTTCAATATTCACAAATAAGAACAATGGGGTATTAGCTATTCCTTATTCTTCTCTTACAAATGACACAATTAAGAATAAATTAACTATCATAAAAAGGTAATAATTATCAGAATTTTGCGGTTACATCCTAGCTTGCATAGTGCAGTATTACAAACAGTTTTCTCTCTTTTCGTACTAAGAAGACCCTCGTGATGATTTTGGTACGTTGTGAATAGCTGTTGACTAGTAACATATTTGAGAAATGAATCCCCAAGCGTTTCCAGTGATTCTAGGTGAAGATTCTCTTGGCATTTTCTTGTCGTGATAGCTTCCAACACCTGATGTTTACAACAAAGTCATAATCATAATTCAGAAAAACTATTCAACATCACAAATTGAAACAAATATTCAATTATATACTTTTTTGCTTTGCTGACATATATTAGCGCTAGTAGAGTAAATCCATTACACCACATGTAACAAAGATAAATTATCTGATCAACTGAACAAGCTAGTGACGCATGCAATTTGACTGGGCCACATTGAGCCATTAGATGGCATATTGACGCTCAAGGGCTTCACTGACATGGCACATAGTGGGCAAAAGAATACAAAACTTTCATTTTTTATTTTTTTATTTTTTTTTTGGGTAGGAGGGGGGAATGCTTGATCATGATATCACCAGCAGTCTCAAGTCAAGGGAGAAAACGAAAAAAATGCAAAGCTATCATCTGAACTGAAAAATTGAAAAACTGAAAAAATGATAAAACTGAAAAAATGCATGAAGATTGTAAAGAACATACCTTGATGGTTGGGATAATAACGTTTTTTGAGCAGTGATCCAAATGCATCTTCTTTAGGTTGACAGCTAGAAGCAACGACTCAACCCGATGCATGATTGTCGGAGCACACGAGAAAGAATAGACTCTAGCCAAAGATATAGGTGACATCATGATGAGACATAGTTCAGGTGGCAACTCAACTGAGGCATTACTTGGCTCTACATTGTATAACAACAAATTAGTCCAAAATAAAAAGGTGAGTTAAAAGTGTACAGAATAATGTAAATCAGTATGATCTTCTTCTACCTATACCATGAGAAAAGGATGATCAAGAGAGATAATGAAGAGTTTATTACACAGAAGACAGTAGTAATGAAACCTTGAGTTCCAAAGATAAAATTCATTTGACGAAGAAAAAGGAACATTGATAAGAAAAATGGATGCATTTTACTGTTTCTCATCTTATTATATTGCTAAAAGAAATGTATCTTTTTCAAGATGGTTAGATAATTAGGCAAATTTCAATACATTCCCAAATATTATACGAATACTAAAACAATTTTTGTCGTTTCCCAAGATTTAAGTAACATTGAATGGTTAAACAACCAACAAACCTTTTGTTTTCTGCTTCCTATATTTGAGAAGATAATTTTCCACCCTTGGGACATGTCTACCATGTAGAAGTGATTGTACTTCATACTGCAAGTGGATGTCATGCCTGTACATCGAAGTATGTAAGACCTTTGAAATGATATTTATAACATATTATCACAAACTGGAAACATAACACAACGTTAGGGGAGGTAAATCAAAAACTATTACAACATTTTCTCGTAATACTTTTGGTAAGTAATAACTTCTCCGTCTTGCAGCTTTAAATTGGACTTCCCATCCAAACCATCTAAAGTACCAACAACGTGATACACATGACCATTGTGAGGTGTGCATACCAAAGAATTCTCCAACACGCAACTGCACACCAAGCCACTCTTCATATACACATGCTGACCACAATCACTGGCACAGAAACATGGCAGATGTCTACCGCTGATATTTTTTGATGGAAGTAGCATGGAACGTACACAGTTCCAATCAATTAATTGATTCTTATTTGAGTCTGCAGCTGCAGCTGGGTAAAGAAGATAGTCGAAGGCAAGAAAATCATTCTTTCTGTCAAACGCACCTAGAGCTTCATTCAGCTTATTCAAACTGTAATCTAGAAAAATCCTAAGCAGAGTCACTTGAAACCTTCGACACATCAAAACCTGCCAAACAAATTTGACGATGACAAGAAATTCATGTCCTAATTCCTTGTATTTCATGTTCGGTTAACAAATGTACTTAGACATAAAAATGTTAGTATACCTGTTCAGAAGTAAGTCGAATTGCTCCAACATATCTCATACATATTTTCGAGCTAATGCTATCATCAACATGGTCCAAAGCTATCGATTCGTCATGAAAATCAAACCTAGACCTTACAGCAAGCAGAACATCACGAAGCTCAGCATTGTAGTAAAAGTTGTTCTGCAGCTCGACTAAGTAGCAGTAGTACAATGTTTCAGATTCATTATTGTAATTGTTCATTATTGTACTCAAAGCCTGTGGATCACAACATAATTATACAGAAATTGATATGTGAAAATATTGTTTAAAGCAATGAAATTGTGTTCTTCCGATAATTGATAAAGAAAGAAATGGGCGAACTTAAATTACCCAATTCTTGGACATTAGCTTCTTCCTCAACAATATATGGCACAAGATTATCTGTCAAGGCACCATCCAGGTGAAGTTTCTAGCACGCTTCTAAACACGCAAGTTGATTCAGTATTTTGATATTTCCTTCAACTTTTACAGTTGGGATTGGACAGCTTTTAGGAAGATGTAGAATGCAAGTTTTGGACTCCTTATCTATAACAAACTTAGGATAGGGTTTGAAGTACCTGAAAAATCAGAAGACCGGAATAGGGAATTACTTTTTAAGTTACAAAAATTCAAAAATATGGAAACTGAAAGCACATTATATCGTTCATAAGAATAAAAGATTCTATGGACAAACCCATCAGAAGGTAGCCTTGAGCAGTAGAAGTGAAGCAATGCCATACTAGAAGACAAAGTGACAATTGCTCCAGTAGCTTCAACTTGATAACAGACCTCATCTTTCAAATCCAGAGGGGCACAAGGAACAGAACCATGATCCAAGGACTCCTTCCGCATAATGTCTCCACTGGCTAGATAGTTCTCCACTTGTGTGAGGGTTGAACTATCATTCCTACGATTTCAGTAAGCAAATTAGCAAAGAATGGCATGAAAAAGAAATGATCACTACCGTCTACCAGAACCACTGAAACCTACAACATCATAAAATGTTCTAAATAAACACCATAAAAAACATATAAAGCATTAGAATTTTACCGAACGAAAATTAAACAGTGACTCCAGAATTTCCTATAACAGTAGGGCATAAACAAAACAACAGCAAATAGAATTCCAGAAACATGATAAACTACATGTTTAGTTAAACCCCACGGTCCTAAATTGTATGCTTTGGTGTTATCTGGTAGAACACTCGAACATAAGGTGGGAGGTGAAAACACACATTGAGAAGGATAAGCAGTTTCCTTTTACACTATGAATTAATAAAATATGAGAAAGTATTTATGGCATATGTTTATGCCAAACCCAAAATCACTTTGGAACAAATAAGAAAAGGTAGTTAAGTAAGTTTCATACTAAATGTTAGCACTAAAAAGGCCTCCATGCACAACAAGAAACTATACATTTTTATCATCATGATGAAATCTGAGTTGTGCTTACGAGCACGGCCACGGGAGTGAATAAAACTAGAAATGGTTGCCGAGGGATCAAATCTAATTACAAGATTGCAACTCTGGACATCCAAGCCCTCTTCAAGAATGGAAGTTGCAACTATGATGTTCACCTACAACATGACATGTTCACATGCAAGAATCTTAGCAATAGATATTCTCTTTCATAAATAATAATTTTATGCTATACTATTAGTAAGGCACCCACTGTGCCTCTCTGGAATTCTTCAACAATTTTGTGTTGTTCTTGTCTGCTCTGTGACAGGAGCCCAGATTGATGTCCTGCCATGTATTCGGTCTTCCATCCACTCAATTCCAGGTGCACCTCATTTAATAGAGATCGAAGGACAATAGCTGTTATAATCCTCTCAACAAAATTATACACCTCATATCCTTCAGGTCCCTGTGCAAAATATTGTAACATGTTAAGAATCTCATCATATTATCAAGCCAACGAAAAATATGGATAGTGACATATTCATGTTCGATCTCAACATATTGAAGTTTAGACACTGTTGTGGTTCTGATAGATAAACCTCCTCTATCTTCCATATAATTTTTTTGCTCCACCTCTCCTTTTCTTCATTAGTTGGCAGCATAATTATACACACAAGTCCAAGATATGATTTTATTTCACTAGAATATTCATCACAGACTCGAGTCCACAATCTGCTCGCTAGCAATATGCTTAAATAGAATTCAACGATACTATCATAAAGGATGTTTAACTGGGTAGAGAAACACATAAAAAGAGTTGAATGAAGATTCTCAAATGACATCTAACAACAGGAACTAGGTTGTGAATGGTTGACCTTCAAGGTTGTGAATCTTTGAAAGTTATGCTATGGTGATTGGCTCTTGAATTTAGTTTTTTTAGATAGTCATTATTTTGAGGATTATGTAGATGGAAACTTACTCTATCTAGAGTTTTGATTATGAATTTGTTGTTTATTTGCAACAAGTATAAATGTTTAAAGCCTTGCGTTGTGTTGAAATATTATATTACTTTAATTTCATAATTCTAGGCTTGTTGTAAGGAGCAATTTGTTCCATGAATTTAGGCTTATAGTAAGGAGCAATTTGCTCCATAAATTATGGAATGTTGTCTACTCCTTTTAGGCCTATATAAACCACAGTGTAGAAACACAAATTGTATCATCAATGAATTACATTGTTTCACATTACTTTCTTCTTGGTATCTAGAGTCAACAATATACACACACCAAAAAAAAAAAAAATATATATATATATATATATATATATATGTTCATTTTTTTCCCTCTACAGCCATCCAAACTCAGATTTCTTACCACAATGACCAAAATCCACTTTATACTCTCTTTTTTGTCTGATTCTTTCATGATTTTTTGTCGGTTTAAGCCCTTTTCTTCTCTGATATGGTGAGAAATAGCCATTTTACTCCTTAGTTGCCTATTGTAAAGGTTGCCAAGTGTCCGGCTGCTTCCATCATCGTCGTTTATTAATGGCACCTACTGATAAGATAGAAAATCAGTCTACCACTGTGACTCGTATAGATCTCTCTCGGAAACCTAATGCCCCTACACAACAAGTCACTAGTGTATTACTGAATGGGAAAAATTTTTATGCTTGGTCCTGTTCGTTCCTTCTTTATCTTGGTGGAAAACGGAAAATTGGATGGATTTTAGGCAAGCAAAAAAAGCCGAAAGAAATTGATTCTGATTATGCTCACTGGGATGCAGACAATTGTATTATTTTGGGTTGGATGTTCAATTCCATGGAGACTCAGATTTATAATATGTTTATGTATCATGAGACAGTTAATGATCTATAGACTGCCTTGACAAAGATGTATGCCCGTGCACGTCATGATTCTCGAATCTTCGAGCTTTACCGGAAAATTTCTCATGCTTCTCAGGCTACTTTAGGACTATCTGTTACGGATTATTTTGGGTACCTCCAAACTAGATGGGAAGAGCTAGCCCAATATGAACCTTTGAGTGACTTCCCGAATGATGCTGAGGTTGAGTCTAAACGTCTTGATCATCGTCGGACTTATCAGTTCTTGATGGGTTTAAAACCTGAATTCGAGAATCTTCGAACACATATTTTAAATACATCTCATTTTCCATCTATATATGAGGCATTTTCAACTGTGGATGGTGATGAACGAAGACGTCTACTTCTTGCACCCACCCACTCATTCTATTTCGAACCAGATGGTATTTGCTGCTCCTTCCGATTTTTGGCAAACCAGTACCCGTCCTTATTGCCAACATTGTTGGAAGATTGGTCAACTCATTGACCGTTGTTTTATTCTACATCCTGAATTGAAGCAACAATACTCTAACAACTGTGGTGGTGGACAAAAGAAAGGAGCTCTTCGTATTGGGGTTGTAGCCGAATCAGCACCCCCTTCAGCCTCAACAGAATTAGTCTTGGCCCAATCGGATTATAGTCAGCTTCAAGCTCAGATTGCTCAACTTCAACTCCACCTGGGCCTCACTTCACCATCTGGCCCCACGGCTACCTTTGCTACATGTACTCTTACCGCACTTCATGGTAAGTTAAGCCAACCATCTTGGATTCTGGATTCTGGGGCCAATAATCATATGATTGGTGAGCTTTCTGTCTTTTCTTCTCCTGTCACTTCCATAAATCAATCGGTTCAAATTGCCGATGGAACGTCTATTCCTATCCGTTGTCAAGGAGATGCCTGTTTATCCTCAGATATTACTCTTCGCTCTGTTTACTATGTCCCCAACTTTGCTTATAATCTATTGTCTGTCAGTCATCTTGCCAAGATTTTTCACTATGCAGTTGTGTTCTTGCCTGACCGTTGTTTCTTGTAGGACCTGACTTCGAAGAAGATTTTTGGCAGGGGATATGAGCACGATGGACTTTACTATTTTGAAGAACTTCCAACCTCTAAAGTACCCTCGTCAAGTCTGCATGCTTCTGTGTCTCCAGTTTTTGACACTCCTATTAGTTCTGTCCAAAATTTAGATTTGTGGCATGCTCGTCTAGGACATGCAAACTTTCAATATTTATGTTTGTTATTTCCACTTTTTAAAAAAGCATGCAAGGATTTTAAGTTTAATTGTGTGACTTGCGAAATGTCAAAACACACTCGTACTACATATATTCCTCACATGCATCGAGCTCCATGTACTTTTGATCTTGTTCACTCTGATATTTGGGCTCCCTCTCTGGTCACGGCCCTCTCTGACCATCGTTACTATGTGACGTTCATAGATGATTATAGTCGGTGTACTTGGGTCTACCTAATGAAGAAAAAATATGAAGTGTTCACTCATTTCACTCACTTCCTTCAAATGGTGAAAACCCAATTCCACACTGTTGTCTGGAATATTAGGTCTGATAATGGCAGAGAATACCTAACCAATGACTTTCAGGCCGAACTCAATAAAAAAGGGATTCTTCAACAACTTACCTGCCCTTACACACCTGAACAGAATGGTGTGATAAAATGAAAGAATCGCCACATTATGTCTATGGTCCGATGTCTTCTATCTAGTATGAATGTCCCAAAATATTTATGGTACCTAACTGTACTCACCGCTACATACACCATCAATCGTACCCCTAGTCGTGTCCTTCAAGGTCAAACACCCTTGCACATTCTCCGACCAAATATTGTTCTCTTTCCTATTCTCCCATGAGTCTTTGGTTGGACATGCTTTGCTCAAAATCGCAACCCGACCCGTACTAAGCTAGATGATAAAGCTATACGTTGTGTCTTTCTTAGGTATTCTTCTATGTCTAAAGGATGTAGGTGCTATGATCCTGTGACTCGCCACTTTCACCACTCGATGGATGTCACATTCCTGGAGATTGTCACTTTCTTATCTGCTTCTTCCTTAGAGCAACTTCCTGAGGTACTATCTGTAGAGGACCCTCCTTTACCTCGTCCAGTTCCTATTCTTGACACATCTCAGTCTACTACTGAACTATCATCTAGCTCCAATAATACTCTCTCATCCGGTTCCTCTCCAGTTCTATTACAAGTTTACTCTCGGCGTCCTCATGTTCCAGCTCCACTGCCAGATTCTTCTCCGGATTCAGGTAACCCTCATTCTCCCTTGGTCTCTGAACTTGCACCTTCTCATTACCCCACTCGTGAACGACGTCCCCCTTCCTGTTATTTACCTTCATGTAGTACTAATCATCCTATTTCCAAGTTTGTGTCATTTCAGGGTCTCTCCGATCAGTATAAATCTTTCCTTAGTTAGGTTGATTTAGTCTCTATTCCTCGCTCCGTCCATGAGGCTCTCCAGCATCCTTTATGGGTGACTGCTATGAAAACAAAGATGGATCCCCTGCAACAGAATCAAACGTGGGAGTTGGTTGATCTTCCAGTTTGTGAACGGACAGTTGGGTGCAAGTGGGTGTTTAGTGTGAAATATCTTGCTGACGGCACCATTGATCGGTATAAGGCACGTCTTTCCGCTAAAGGGTTTACTCAAGTACCAGGCAAGGACTTTGGTGCCACATTTGCTCCTTTTGCCAAATTAACTACTGTTCGACTCCTGGTCTCCTTGGCCGCTTCTCATTCTTGGCCTCTTCACCAATTGGATGTGAAGTTAATGGTGATCTTTCTGAGACTATTTACATGGATCCTCCACCAGGTTTTCGGGCTCAGGGGTAGTATTCTGGGAAAGTTTGTCGCCTTCGTAAATCTCTCTATGGGCTTAAACAATCCCCTCGAGCTTGGTTCAATCGTTTTAGTGAGGTGGTCCTTACTATGGGTTTATTTGGTGTCATTCAGATCATACATGTTTTGTTCGACATCACCCTCAGGGTAGATGCATCATTATCTCAGTTTATGTGGACGATATTATCATTACCGGAGATGACACTCAAGGAATTGTCCAAGTGAAGCAGGACCTTGGGACAATCTTTGACATTAAAGATTTGGGTATGCTCCGATACTTTCTTGGTATTGAGGTAGCTCGAAATTGCCAGGGTATATCTTTATCACAAAGAAAGTATGCATTGGATCTTCTTCAAGATACGGGTATGCTAGGTTGTCGACCTGCCTCCACTCCTATGGACCGTAATCTTAAATTGACAGCAGAATCAAAGGAATTGTTAGTTGAGCCATCAATATATCAAAGACTTGTGGGTCGGCTTATCTACTTGACTAACACAAGGCCTGACCTTACCTATGCAGTGAGTATGGTAAGTCAATTCATGCATGCACCTCGTACCTCTCATCTGGATGTTGCTTATCATATCCTCCGGTATCTTAAATCTTCTCCTGGTCTTGGTCTCTTCTATGCAACGGGTGTACAAGAGGCATTGTCTTGTTACACTGATGCTGATTATGCTGGGTCAAAGACTAATAGGTGTTCTACCTCGGGGATGTGTACTTTTCGTGGTAATCACCTTATCTCATGGAAAAGTAAAAAGCAAGCAGTTGTCTCGCGATCTTCTGCTGAAGCTGAGTACCGTGCTATGGCTCAAGGAACATGTGAACTTCTTTGGTTACGTTATCTGCTGACTGAGTTGGGGTTTTTGGTAACAGACTCGTCTACCTTGTTCTGTGATAATAAATCTGCGATTATGTTGTCCTCTAACTCAGTCCTTCATGAGAGGACAAAACACATCGAGGTTGATATTCATTTCATTCGAGAGAAAGTTCGCTCAGGGGTGATCACACCTTGTTTTGTTACATCATCCGAGCAGGCTGCTGATATGTTCACTAAGTCAATTGGATCGTCACTTCTCCAATCAGCTCTTGTCAAGCTCAGGCTCATTGATATCTTCGCCCCAACTTGATGGGGAGTGTTGAAATATTATATTACTTTAATTCCATAATTTTAGACTTGTTGTAAGGAGCAATTTGTTCCAAAAATTAGGGAATGTTGTCTACTCCTTTTAGGTCTCTATAAACCACAATGTGGAAACACAAATTATATCATCAATGAATTACATTGTTTCACATTACTTTCTTCTTGGTATCTAAAGCCAACAATATACACACACCAAAAAAAAAAAAAAAATCTGTTCATTTTTTTCCCTCCACAGCCATCGAAACTCAGATTTCTTACCACAATGACCAAAATCCACTTTATATTCTCTTTTTTGTCTGATTCTTTCATGATTTTTTGTCGGTTTAAGCCCTTTTCTTCTTTGATGTGGTGAGAAATAGCCACTTTACTCCTTAGTTGCCTATTGTAAAGGTTGTCAAGTGTCCGGCTGCTTCCATCGTCGTTGGTTATTAATGGTACCTACTGATAAGATAGAAAACCAGTCTATCACTGTGACTCGTATAGATCTCTCTCGGGAACCTAATGCCCCTGCACAACGGGTCACTAGTGTATTACTGAATGGGAAAAATTTTCATGCTTGGTCCCGTTCGTTCCGTCTTTATCTTGGTGGAAAACGGAAAATTGGATGGATTTTAGGCAAGCAAAAAAAGCCGAAAGAAACTGATCCTGATTATGCTCACTGGGATGCAGAAAATTGTATTATTTTGGGTTGGATGTTCAATTCCATGGAGACTCAGATTTATAATATGTTTATGTATCACGAGACGGTTCATGATCTATGGACTGCCCTGACAAAGATGTATGCCCATGCACGTCATGATTCTCGAATCTTCGAGCTTTACCAGGAAATTTCTCATGCTTCTCAGGATACTTTAGGACTATCTGTTGCGGATTACTTTGGGTACCTCCAAACTAGATGGGAAGAGCTAGCCCAATATGAACCTTTGAGTGACTTTTCGAATGATGCTGAGGTTGAGTCTAAACGTCTTGATCATCGTCGGACTTATCAGTTCTTGATGGGTTTAAAACCTGAATTCGAGAATCTTCAAACTCATATTTTAAATACATCTCCTTTTCCATCTCTATATGAGGCATTTGCAATTGTGGATAGTGATGAACGAAGACATCTATTTCTTGCACCCAAGCCCACTCATTCTATTCTGAACCAGATGGCATTTGCTGCTCCTTTCGGTTTTCGGCAAACCAGTACCCGTCCTTATTGCCAACATTGTCGGAAGATTGGTCACCTCATTGACCGATGTTTTATTCTACATCCTGAATTGAAGCAACAATACTCTAACAACCGTGGTGGTGGACAAAAGAAAGGAGCTCCTCGTATTAGGGTTGTAGCTGAATCAGCACCCCCTTCAGCCTCAACAGAATTAGTCTTGGCCTAACCGGATTATAGTCAGCTTCAAGCTCAGATTGCTCAACTTCAACTCCACCTGGGCCTCACTTCACCATCTGGCCCCACGGCTACCCTTGCTACAGGTACTCCTACCGCACTTCATGGTAAGTTAGGCCAACCATCTTGGATTCTAGATTCCAGGGCCAATAATCATATGACTGGTGAGCTTTCTGTCTTTTCTTCTCCTGTCACTTCTATAAATCAATCGGTTCAAATTGCCGATGGAACGTCTATTCCTATCCGTTGTCAAGGAGATGCCTGTTTATCATCAGATATTACTCTTCCCTCTGTTTACTATGTCCCCAACTTTCCTTATAATCTATTTTCTGTCAGTCATCTTGCCAAGAGTTTTCACTGTGCAGTTGTCTTCTTGCCTGACTGTTGCTTCTTGCAGGACCTGACTTCGAAGAAGATTTTTGGCAGGGGATATGAACACGATGGACTTTACTATTTTGGAGAACTTCTAACCTCTACAGTACCCTCGTCAAGTCTGCATGCTTCTATGTCTCCAGTTTTTGACACTCCTATTGGTTCTATCCAAAATTTAGATTTGTGGCATGCTCGTCTAGGACATGCAAACTTTCAATATTTATGTTTGTTATTTCTACTTTTTAAAAAAGCATGCAAGGATTTTAAGTTTAATTGTGTGCCTTGCAAATTGTCAAAACACACTCGTACTACACATATTCCTCGCATGCATCGAGCTCCATGTACTTTTGATCTTGTTCACTCTGATATTTGGGGTCCCTCTCCTGTCACGGCCCTCTCTGACCATCGTTACTATGTGACATTCATAGATATTATAGTCGGTGTACTTGGGTCTACCTAATGAAGAAAAAATATGAAGTTTTCACTCATTTCACTCACTTCCTTCAAATGGTGAAAACCCAATTCTACACTGTTGTCTGGAATATTAGGTCTGATAATGGCAGAGAATACCTAACCAATGACTTTTGGGCTGAACTCAATAAAAAAAGGATTCTTCAACAACTTACCTACCCTTACACACCTGAACAGAATGGTGTGGCAGAAGGAAAGAACCGCCACATTATGTCTATGGTCAAATGTCTTCTATCTGGTATGAATGTCCCGAAATATTTTTGGCACCTAACTATACTCACTGCTACATACATCATCAATCGTACCTCTAGTCGTGTCCTCCAAGGTCAAACACCCTTGCATATTCTCCGACCAAATACTGTACTATTTCCTCTTCTCCCACGAGTCTTTGGTTGTACATGCTTTGTTCAAAATCGCAGCCCGACCCGCACTAAGCTAGATGATAAATCTATACGTTGTGTCTTTCTTGGATATTCTTCCATGTCTAAAGGATATAGGTGCTATGATCCTGTGACTCGCCACTTTTACCACTCGATGGATGTCATATTCCTTGAGACTATCCCTTTCTTCTCTGCTTCTTCCTTAGAGCAACTTCCTGAGGTACTTTCTGTAGAGGACCCTCCTTTACCTCATCCAGTTCCTATTCTTGACACGTCTCAGTCTACTACTGAACTACCATCTAGCTCCAATAATACTCTTTCATCCGGTTCCTCTCCAGTTCTGTTACAAGTTTACTCTCGGCGTCCTCGTGCTCTAGCTCCACTACCAGATTCTTCTCCGGATTCAGGTAACCCTCATTCTCCCTTGGTCTCTGAACCTGCACCTTCTCGTTACCCCACTCGTGAACGGCGTCCCATTTCCCGTTATTTACCTTCATGTAGTACTAATCATCCTATTGCCAAGTTTGTGTCATTTCAGGGTCTCTCCGATCAGTATAAATCTTTCCTTAGTCAGGTTGATTTAGTCTTTATTCCTCGCTCCGTCCATGAGGCTCTCCAGCATCCTTTATGGGTGACTGCTATGAAAACAGAGATGGATCCCCTGCAACAGAATCAGACGTGGGAGTTGGTTGATCTTCCAGTTGGTGAACGGACAGTTGGGTGCAAGTGGGTGTTTAGTGTGAAATATCTTGCTGACGGCACCATTGATCGGTATAAGGCACGTTTTGCCGCTAAAGGGTTTACTCAAGTACCAGGCAAGGACTTTGGTGCCACATTTGCTCTTGTTTCTAAATTAACTACTGTTCGACTCCTGGTCTCCTTGGCCACTTCTCATTCTTCGCCTCTTCACCAATTGGATGTGAAGTTAATGGTGATCTTTCTGAGACTATTTACATGGATCCTCCACCAGGTTTTCGGGCTCAGGGGGAGTATTCTGGGAAAGTTTGTCGCCTTCGTAAATCTCTTTATGGGCTTAAACAATCCCCTCGAGCTTGGTTCAATCGTTTTAGTGAGGTGGTCCTTACTATGGGGTTTATTTGGTGTCATTCAAATCATACATGTTTTGTTCGACATCATCCTCAGGGTAGATGCATCATTATCTCAGTTTATGTGGACGACATTATCATTATTGGAGATGACACTCAGGGAATTGTCCAAGTGAAGCAAGACCTTAGGACAATCTTTGACATTAAGGATTTAGGTATGCTCCGATACTTCCTTGGTATTGAGGTAGCTCGAAATTGCCAGGGTATATCTTTATCACAAAGAAAGTATGCATTAGATCTTCTTCAAGATACGGGTATGCTAGGTTGTCGACCTGCCTCTACTCCTATGGACCCTAATCTTAAATTGACAGCAGAATCAGGGGAATTGTTAGTTGAGACATCAATATATCAAAGACTTGTGGGTCAACTTATCTACTTGACTAACACAAAGCCTGACCTTACCTATGCAGTGAGTATGGTAAGTCAATTCATGCATGCACCTCATACCTCTCATCTGGATGTTGTTTATCATATTCTCCGGTATCTTAAATCTTCTCTTGGTCTTGGTCTCTTCTATGCAACGGGTGTACAAGAGGGATTGTCTTGTTACACTGATGCTGATTATGCTGGGTCAAAGACTGATAGGCGTTCTACCTCGAGGATGTGTACTTTTCGTGGTAATCACCTTATCTCATGGAAAAGTAAAAAGCAAGCAGTTGTCTCGCGATCTTCTGCTGAAGCTGAGTACCGTGCTATGGCTCAAGGAACATGTGAACTTCTTTGGTTACGTTATCTTCTGACTGGGTTGGGGTTTTTGGTAACAGACTCGTCTACCTTGTTCTGTGATAATAAATCTACGATTATGTTGTCCTCTGACTCAGTCCTTCATGAGAGGACAAAACACATCGAGGTTGATATTCATTTCATTCGAGAGAAAGTTCGCTCATGGGTGATCACACCTTGTTTTGTTACATTATCCAAGCAGGCTGCTGATATGTTCACTAAGTCAATTGGACCGTCACTTCTCCAATCAGCTCTTGTCAAGCTCAGGCTCATTGATATTTTCGCCCTAGCTTGAGGGGGAGTGTTGAAATATTATATTACTTTAATTCCATAATTGTAGGCTTGTTGTAAGGAGCAATTTGCTCCATATATTTAGGCTTGTTGTAAGGAGCAATTTGCTCCATAAATTAAGGAATGTTGTCTACTCCTTTTAGGCCTATATAAACCACAATGTAGAAACACAAATTGTATCATCAATGAATTACATTGTTTCACATTACTTTCTTCTCGTTGTAAACTTAATGAGGTTGCATTTTATTTTTATTTTATTTGTGGTTTGATGCCTTGCGGGCTTATCTTTTCAGGCGCGTCCCTGAAAATTGGCTAGGTCGATTTTGGGGGTGTGACATAAGCAAATCACCATGGTAATTCGATATTATCTAGCACTATAATAGGCACAAACATATGATGCTAAGAAGGCGTTTTGACCTAGCGTTTTGGCTCCTACCAACAGGCATAGTTCCAATAAATTGTTGTTCAAAATTATTAAGGAACACAGCTAACTGTTTAACTTGATGAATCTACACACAAAAAGCTTGGGAAGATTATCATTTATAGGCGTTCACAATGCGAACAAAACTTGCAATATAGAATTTTGGAGTTGTCTAACATCAAGTGTTAGCAAGTAAATGTAGTCCAAAAGACAGAAATTTCCTTGGGGCAAAAAAATGAGAAGAAGGCTAAAAGAAACTTAACTAGCCATATATGTGGGAAGAGTTCAATATTTGAGAAATATGTGCAACATCATTACATTCGTATGCCGTTATTAAAAAAGGAGAAAGAAGCGCATAAACAAGTTGGGCGTGAGTCAACAAAGTAGCAGAGAGAACGGTGGCCTAACCACACTTTCGTACAAGACTACTCAGCAAATTCAAAATCATTTAGCAATCTTTGATCATTTAAGATTGGGAAGATAAATTAAATAAGAAGTGAAGAACTACAATTGAGAAGGAAAGAGACACAGAAAAAAACAAAAAATGCAGGCAGGTATAGATGGAAGATGGCTATGTGGGCGGCTCCACTTTCTGATTAAAGTTTCAAGAGATACGATGCTTTGTACCAGTAAAACAGTAGATACAGACAGCATCGAGAGCAAATGTACCTGTACTCAAGAAGACACTCGAGAAGACAGATAACCTTTGAAGTTAGATACCCAGCATTCAGGATAGCATCTTTATCACAAGCAATGGACCATATTTTATCTACAAAGTCTTGTCATTAACACAGATGTCATAAAATAGAAGAGGGAATATTCTGATCAGACGGAGAATGACAAACTTAATGAGTATGAAGGGCACCAGATGGCATGTAAGCAGAGAAGACCTTGGACACATCCAAACAAAACCCTCTTACAGCGTTCTTGGGAGATGCATCTAATTCCCCCCCTGAAAAACTGTCATATTGTACAGATGCCACGGACTCTGCAGCCTATTTCATAGCAAAAGCATATGTATTACACGCAATGCAATGACACAGAAATACTAATAAAAAAGCAAAAGTACTAAAGGTTACTTTCAAAGCCATCCAGATGCCCAGCTCATGCAGGCAATACAAGAAATCTGAGTGAAGCCTATTCAATTTCTTCTTCCCAGTTTCAAACAGAGACTCTGGGAGGCTAGATTTTTTGAGTGAACATTCATACTGCTGCATCAGAGCATACAAGAGGTACTCTAAATCAGACTGGAAGCAAAACAAGGAGGCTATATCTTAAGAAATTAACAGGTGATACAAGTTATTTTCCAAGATCTGTGGACAACATGAGCATGAAAAAATGTGGCTATAAAAAGGAATTTTTCCAAAAAAAAAAGGATCTTATACCCTAAAAAATGTGCTTACCTTAGATTTTAAACCCTTCAAATCATCCGCCAGGCGTAAATATGAACAAGGAATGTCCATTTGGTTGTAAAGCTTCAGCTTTGGAGTTGCAAAAGGGATATGTTCAGCTAAAATGGACTCATTAATGCAGGTGTAAACCTTCATTCAGACAAAAGATATACATTAGGAACAGACTATTCAAGGTGGAATTATCCTTAAGGGAGGAATTGTGTGGATGATATGTGCACGTCCTTTTTGGCAGGAAGAGTTCAAGCTTATACTTTTGATGAGTAGGAAACATCTCTTTCCCATTTCTATTTACCCAACGTTTTCTACAAGTACTTTGGTATCATATTTAAAATCTAAACGCAGGAGAAGCCAAATGACATTCCATAATAAAACTGTTGTGATCCAGAAATGCAATCATCAGGTTACAAAGTAGCATTTTTCATTGATCAATATTAAAAGATTAGATGCAAAGCATACACAATGTTCAAATAATGCCACATACAAGAGATTAGAAACACATATATGTAGATGCCTTTTAAAGTTGGACAACAATATTCACACAACTGCAAGATGCCAGAATGCTTCTCCAGTTTCTCGACCTTGTGCTCATTCTAATGTGCAGAGAACAAATGCCCTCGGCATCATGATATTAAATAATGATTTCATTAATGCTAATCCACAAGAAACAGAGAATGGTAAAACAACCTTTGAATGCATGAGGTTTTCTAGATGACGAATCTGTTTCTAATGATCCTTTGAAGACTTTGGAGCTACATAAGAAAAGATATCAATTACTTGCTCATGTGAAAATCAACAAACAAACAAAAAAATAAAAGAATTCTGAAAGCACTTTATCCTACAAACCTTGAGCCTTTATAGGGGAAGCTGTCATTCCAAATACTCTGGGAAGTTGTGAATTCCCTGAGGCTAGTTTCCGAGGATAAAATTCCTACAACATTAGAATCTTTTAGCTTAGCAATTTCACAAGTACTAAAAAAAATGTCGCAGCAGCATAAAAGGTAAAAGCAAGTACGTCAAGTAACATGAGAATAACAACAATTGCAGAATATAAAGATATTTCCAATGTGATGTAGACTAGAGTCAATATGAATTTGTCTAGTTTTGTCAGAGCTAGTCGTCATCAGCATAAGTTTAGTCACACACCAAAATGAAAATCTCCCAGTGAAAGATGAAAGAAATAAATCGAGTCTGGATATCAAGCATAGACCACAGAGTAGCAACTGTCAATCCACAACAGAACTTTTGTGTTAGTCTAAATTTTTGCATTAATAGAAGACCATGCACAAAACACACGACATAATGAGTGTCCAACTGACAAATTTTGTTCAGATGACGTAGTAGTTTGAGTTCATAAATTGACATGGAATCAAGTGTTACTGGAGTAATATTCATCCCACGTATTAAGTACTATTCATCACATAGAAGTTGTCCAAAAGTAACCGTTTTCAGATTTTCCGTATACACCAATAGATAAGTGTGAAAATATTCTAATGCCAACTAATATACTTCGATTAATGAGATCAAACAGAGTTGCATAATTAAGCATGCCTTTGTAAGAAATTATGGGTTCAGAAAACATACCTTCATGATGAGAGCATAGGGGTGCTTCTTTCTTGCATGGTGGCATTCATCAAATATTAGAACCTTGATCTTGACAAGTTTCAAAAAACCTTTGCTCAAGGCATCAAATAAAATTTGGGGGGTCATGAATGCTTAGGTTAATTCACAGCAAGAGATCACATTTTGTGCCAAAAGAGCTAGACATGAGGCTTGCAAATCTAAAATGTATCCAAAAGATCATGCTTTTGAGAAGAGAACAAAAGTACAAAATGTAGCGAAGCATAGGGGAACTACATAGGAGATGATGCAATAGGAATCCATAATAAGAACACAATCAGATAAGGATTCTCCTCAGATTCTCTACGGTTGCTCCACACAGTTCAATTCATCCTGATTGTGAAGTCCAATAGATTAAAAATGTCGAGTGGTGTAACATATTAAATACTTGCACGCATCATCACCTACCATTTGGTTGATAACAGCAGTGACTAGTAAGATAAGACTAAACCAACTGCATTGAATCACAATAATGGACTCCATAACACACATGATGGAAACACCAATTTGTAGTTCTAGTATGGAAAAAACTAGAATCTAGGCAAGCTGTGAAGAACTGGAAATATCTAAATAGCATTGATCTTATCTCAAGCCGATCTTTATCTAAAAGATGAGAAGACAAAACCGGTACTTCTTATACCAGCCTACTCAAGATATTTGTTATTTTAAGAATACAATTGCATACCTCGTAAGTATCCTGCTGCTGGTTCCATGTAGCAGCATCCCAAAAATCAACACCCATCTCTCCCCAGTACTTCCCCACTTTCAAGTCAGTGTGCATCATAATGGTTTTTGCTTGCTAGTATATCAAGTGAAAACACAAGCCAATTAAATGAAACTCTAAGTTCTGAACTTGCGGAGATAAAATATTTCACCATGATTAAAATCAAAGTTACTTATACCCAAGGTTACTATCAAATCAGGAAAAAATAGTATAAATGGAGCATGAGATGTAATTATCAAATCGCATACTTGGGTGACTAAAACAACAGTAGGGACCAAGAAAACAGCGATATCAGGCGACGGCTTTCGCAGAAGATAAGCATAGCTGCGCAAGAGCATGATGGCAATCAGAGTCTTTCCAGAACCGGTCTCCAAGTACACAATTGTGTTCTGCTCGATTGCTTTTTCCAGAGCTTCCAATTGATAACTACTCCAAACAGAGGAAAAACAATTTATAGCATCAGCGCGCATATACACCAATGATCTTGAAATCTTGAGTCTGTAAAAATGCATATAGGGCAGATAGCGCAGCCAGACGGTCCTCTTGCTATGCACTAGGTCTAAAACGGTCGGACAGAAGGAAAAAAAAACTAACCTTCTAGCAAATGGTAGTTTGTAAGCAGAGAGCTCTTGGTTTTCGTCGTTCATAGGCATCTCAACTGGTTCCATTCTTGCAATTTCTACACACAATATGAAAAGGGTATACATTTAATCTCCATAAAACACATATATTGTAATAAATATAATTTCTAATATTGTAAAAATCACAATTTTCACAGAACAAATATATGCTTGCCGTCATTCACACTCCTCATACAAACAAGAACCTTTTCCAATAAAGTAACAACAAGCACCATTTCTTCACCCACAAACAAGATACAGAATCTGTCACGCCCCCAAATTAGCCCAAACAAATGTAGGAGTGCAACCATTGCGAGCTTGAGAAGACAATCTTCTGAAGCCTGCAAGGCTAGATATCTTGAACTAATGAGCATATCGTTCGGTATCCACTTTGGATCTTGATCAATTATCAACAAAAACTAAATACATAGATTCTGAACTGAGATGTAAAAGAATACAAAATACTAGTAGCGGAAGCCATATACTCATGAACTGGAAACAGTTTCCAAGGCAGTTCCAAGAACTTGTCTGATAAGCCCAACAACTCTGTGACACTGTCAAGAAACGTGCGAGGTTCATTTGATCCATTCTGAATAATTACTGCCCGAGGAGTCGCAACACATCCATATAAAAATAGAAGGGAGATTGACACTCACACTTATAAATTCAAAGATCTCCAAAGCTCAAAGGTCACTCTATCCGTAATACTAATCACAACGAGACAGATGTACAAATCTTTTCGCTCACAAATACAGCCGGTCATCACAAAGGCCAAATGATAAACTGTCAAATATCTTACACGATACTTAATTCGAATGGGCTGCTTAGAAGCGACTATCATATCTCGTTACTCCATGTTAACACTAATGAGTATTATCGACCTCCAACTGGCCTGAGTAAGTGACGTACTTTTATTCCTTAGAATAATTCTTGCACAATAAGTCTTTCAAGTAAACATTCTCTCACACTTAACGATCAATCAAATAGTATCATATACATGTCATGTACTACCATTTTCTCACATTATATCAACTTAGTGATGCTTCCTAATGCCGTTTGATGACGATTCACCTCATAATATAAGATATTTTGAGGCATGCATAGTCATGTATATTCGTAAAGTCTTAGATATAAACACATTTATATATAAAGTAGTTATTCCATAATCTTTACTTCCTAAATTAAACTATAATCTTAATACTTCCATACATGATAAAATCTTTTCATATTAACTACGTACTGCATGTATTCGCAAGCATGGAACTGGTAAAAATGGATCGGACTCTGTCCCAACTTGGAATGGAGAACTTTTATCTTTTCCTCGATCATTTGATCAATCACAAGTCACAATGTATTACGTTATATTTGAAATGCAGTAAGAAAATTAACAAGAAAAAATATCTGAAATCCATAATCAAGAGCATAGGCTTATATTTGAAATGCATAATCAATGGCATAGACTTGCCGTACTGGAAGATTATCATGGAGGCTTAAGACTTACCACATGTCTCCACGGCTTGAATTGTATGTAATAATACAGAAAATGCAAAAAGAAATCTCCAATGGTTGGCATATATATTAAACTCTTACTTGCTTTCCAATATAAGTTAGTAAAACCAACATAAAAATAGTTGCAGAAAACATCAAAGTTGTAAGCAAAGGTGATCGAAAGTAGAAAGAGACCACATGCATGTCTGCAGAGGTCGAAGATTGCAGAAAAACAGTCTATTTGTAGGTAAGTATATGCCGTTCATATGTTTTGAAGTGTTACAATTAGTTGATGTAGTTGCACTTGCAAGGATGGAAGATTAGATGGTTTAGTATATTCGTGGGACATATCTGTGTGGGGGCCATCACTTATGTGAGAAGAATTCTGATTGGTCTGATTAGTCTACACCTTTCTGTTACTGGCAAAACATCGATCTTCTTGCGCTGCTTTCTGAACACAAATATACCTTCTTTTTGAGCTAAATTATTTCCCCGAGAAAAAAATAAAAGATCACACAGCACATACATTGTCTTTAGCTTCGTATTTTGTTGTTATTAAAAAAAAGTTGTTTTATCGACATGGCATCGCCAGTTAGTCACGACAATGGCAACATATGATTTAATTGTTTTTAAAAAAAGAAAAAAGTTTGATTACATAAACAAATTAAAAATTTTTTTAAAAAAATGTATTTTGTCGCCATGTCTTCACCAAGTGGCAACGACATGGCGACAAATTTTTTTAATTAGTTTAGAATAATTACAAAATAAAATTAAGAATTTTAAAAAATGGAAAAAAAAGGTTTCTTAGCCTTGGTATTTTACCTTTTTACTTTTCTAAGGCTGTTTTTATTAGAGTCTCTGACTCTGAATCATATAATTATTACGTATTATAGTTCATTTAGTAGAACAAAAATTTATAAAGTAGATATTAAAATCACCAAAAAGTGATCATGAATCTCTAAAAAGTACAAAGTCTCAATTCTTCAAGTTAAATTTAGAGGCCTTAATAGAGACTTTGTACTTTTTAGAGACCCGGGTCCGTTTTTTGGTGATTTTGATCACTACTTTATGGATTTTTATTTTACCAAATAAACTATATTACGTAATAATTGTACGACTCAGATCTAATAAGGATACCCTAATGCTTAACGGTTAAGTTCATATTTTTTTAGCTTTGGTATTTTACACCTTAATTTTCACGATACCTTATTGGTAAAAGCACATTATTCTGAAAAAGTGTTCTTTTAAAAAGATATTTGTATCTAATTAGACATCAATAAACTTCAGTAACATTTTCTTCAAATAGTTTACTTTCAAGAAAATGACAAGAAAAGGAAAATAATCATAATTTCTCTCCTTTTTCGTAACATATATTGACTTCAAATCCTCTGACTTGTGTTTTTCAAATTTAAGTATTCTAATGAATTCATTTAACAATTTGTTTTAAATAGATTTTTGAAATATTTTTAGGAAAGAACTATATTTGTAAAAGTACTAGAATGACTCTTTCTATACATTTTTCTTGTTTTCTAGCTACTAAAACTATAATTATCAAAGTAACATGAATGTATTAACTTTCAGAAAACTTAGTTACTGTGTACTTTTTCTTATTGAAGAAAATGTTCCTTAATTAGTTTAAAGACAATGTTCATGTTATTAAAATTATAATTGGTATGAAGACAATATTCTTTAATTAGTTTAAAAGAAAAAATAAATTATAAAAAATATGCAGTTCATATTTTTTTGTTATATTTTAAATTAATTTATGTGTGTGTGTGTGTATAAATATTATAAATTAAACGATAATTGTAAATTAATTATTTTGAACCAGTTCAAGCAGTTATCTTTAGGGGAAAAAGTCATTTTAATAGTCCAGATGTTTTTGAAAAAAAGGCCATTTTAGTCGCTGCACTTAATGAAAGTTACACTATTTGTAACGGTCAAACCTTTGACCGAGTAAAAAGACTACTATGCCCCTATATTTACAAAAGATAAAAACCAAATTGGTCCTTGAAGTTATAACACAAATCAAAAAAGTCCAAAATAAATTAATCATCCAATACACATAAAATAAAAATAAGATAACTAATCCAATAAATACACATCGAAAAAAAAGAAAGGTGATAAATAATCCTATTCAAGCATAAACAACGTTAAAATGTCCAAAACAAAGTCATAAGATATTCATCGAAAAAGTCATAATACTCAAAATCTGAATTGTCCTCCATCAATTTGTTCAAATACACATATATCGCCTTTTTTCACGTTATGAGAGTTGCGTAGGGAAGACCAACCAGAAAAGACAAAGTACACTACATCTTTATCTGTCGCGTACACACTCTAAGAATATATTGATTGTTATGACAATCAATAACGGTCATTGTGTCAGTCTCAAATATTCCGGTCCCTTCTGCAAAGTTCGTTGCGAGAGGCTACAATATATTCCAAACATGATAATTAGCATATAATCATGATTTCGAATTTGTTCAAAAAATTCTTAAGAGCAATAAACAAGAAGAATTACCATATAAGGTCTGTCATCTTTCACTACAAACTCCAGAACATGCTCACCACCTTCTTCACCATTGACCTCTTCAGTTTTCTCGTTATCAACTCATATTTCTTCCACCTCTTGGCTCTCATTGCTCTCATAACTCTTATTATTATCATCACTCTCGTCATTATCATCACTCTCATTATTCTTATCGCTCTCAATCTCAATGGGCACTTCAGCTATATATTTATCATTAAAAAAAATTAGCATGATTATGATAACTATTATTAAAAATGTAGAAATAATAGAATAGTGACACTTACGGTTAATATCTCTCTCACAGGCAATGCATTGTGGCCGAAGATTTGAACTTTAAATATTCCTGGACTTTTCCAATAAAAGACTAGAAACTCTCTAACTTTTATAGCAATAGCATTCGCAAACTCTATCCAACCGTCCGTAAAGTAATACCAAACATTTATTTCCTCCAACTTCACCATCTGCGACATGCCGTTACACTTCAGTGTGTATGTAGACACTATTGGTCTCGGTATCATTCAAATAATTTAATTGGCAAACTTTATATAACATGCAATCTCAATTTAGTAAACAATAGGTTAAAACGCACTTACTTAGAATGAATCAATTTAGAAAAACTTACAAGCATAGGGTTTGAAGGTTGCGAACAGGGGCGGTGGTACAAGGGGGGCTCGGCCCCCCCAACTTTAAAAAAAAAAATAAATAAGTGATACTTTTCATCTTTTATTTTTGTTTGTTAGTTTTGCCCCCCCACCCCCCCCCCCCCCCCCTCCCCCGGTTTTTTGCAAAGCTTGTCTCCTACCATGTTAGCTTTTGTTTTATTTTTTATTATTATTTTTTTTTTGCAATGATTTCAGATTTCTAACAAGCAAAACAAAATTTTAGCATGTGCCTCTAACAAGCAAAAGAAAATCGTAAGACATAAAACTTTAGCCTCTGCCTCTAAGTTTCGAATTTCAAATTTCAGAAGAATTTCTCTAATCAATAACCATAACATAAAACTTTAGCCTTTGCCTCTAAGTTTCGAATTTCAAATTTTAGCCTCTGCCTCTAACAAGCAAAAAAATGTAAGTGATCTCTTAAGTCTTATATTTTGACTTTTATGTAATCTTTAGACTTCATTTATTCTAAATAAAATTTTAATGTTTTATTATCATTTTTTGGCAGATCCCAAGCTATAATTTTCAGTCTTCACCAATTGTTCTTTCTGAATTCAATTATCGCGTGTCTAAGGTAATATAATATGTCAAAAGATATATCTTCTATATCTAATATTGATACAAATATGAGTTTAGAATCACCAACAAAATGTCAAAAGATTGAAAATAAGACAATTGAAATAAGTTCTTTAGTCTGTGATCCGGATTTACGTCCTCAAATTTGGGAGTATTCAGTTAATCAAAGAGATGAAATTCGTAGAGCATATATTCATTTCGGTCCATATCAACATATTCAATCACATTATCCATATTCTGGACAAGAGAGTCATCGACGCCGATTTCAAGCCCACTGGTTTAAAACATTTCTTTGGTTAGAGTATTCACCTACAATGGATGTTGTATTTTGTTTTCCTTGCTACATATTCGCAAAAGAATCAATTGGAAAATTTGGATCATAAGTATTCACAGTTAAGGGATTTAAAAGTTGGAAAAAAGTAAATAACGGAAAAAGATTGTGTTTTTTTATCTCATGAGGGGAAGGATTCAAATTCAATTCATAATTCAACTACCAAATATTGTGAGAATTTGAAGAATCAGTCTTCTCATATTGAAAAGGTGATTCAAAGGCAAACTTTTTCACAAATTTTAAGTAATCGTTTGCACCTTAAAGCTTCCATAGATGCTATTCGATGGTTAACATTTCAAGGATATGCTTTTAGAGGGCATGATGAAAGTTTAGATTCAATAAACCAAGGCAACTTTCTTGAAATGATAAAGTTGTTAGCATCTTATAATGAGCAAGTAGAGGGAGTTGTTTTAGATAATGCCACAAAAAATGCAAAATACACATCACATGGTATTCAAAAAGAAATTTTGTTTGTTTTGGCTAGAAATGTGCAAAACAAAATTCATAAAGAGATAGGTAAAGAAATATTTTGTTTAATTGTTGATAAAGCTCGGGATGAATCTAAGAGAGAGCAAGTGGCTCATATTGTATGATTTGTTGATAAAGAAGAATTTGTTAGAGAGAGATTTCTGGACTTGATTCATATTAATGACACAAAAGAATTAACTTTTAAAAGAGAGATTTATTGTACATGATCTTATCATAACCTCAATATTCTTAATATTCATGGTCAATGATATGACAGAGCTAGTAATATGCGTGGATAATAGAATGGGTTGCAAGCTTTGTTTTTTAAAGATTGTCCTTATGCTTATTACGTACATGGCTTAGCTCATCAGTTACAACTAGCTCTTGTTGCTGCATCTAGAGAAGTTCCTAATATACATACCTTTTTTGGAAACTTGAGTTTCATTGTTAACATCGTTGGGTCTTCTTCCAAGCGCAATGATGAATTACAAGATGCCCAAGTAGCTGAAAATGCAAGTTTAATTGAACGTGGCAAGATTGATACTGGTAGAGGGGCCAATCAAATAGGAACTTTACAACGCCCTGGAGATACTAGATGGAGTTCCCATTTTAATTCAATTTGTAGTTTGATAAGGTTGTTTCATGCCACTTTTGTAGTTCTACAGAATATAGCTATTGAAGGATCTACATACTCGCAACGAGGAGATGCGAACTTTGCTATTAAGGTATTAATGTCATTTGATTTTTTATTTATCTTGCACGTGATGAAAGAAATTATGGGGATTACAAACATGCTTTGCCAAGCTCTACAACAGAAATCTCGGGATATTTTAAATGCTTTGCATATGGTTTCTAATACAAAACTGTTAATGTAAATGTTGAGAGATGATGGTTGGGAAACTCTTATTGAGAATGTGACATCTTTTGCTTCTCATCGAAATATACAAGTTCCTGATATGAATATTTCATATTCTGACATAGTCCAACTTCACCGTCAAAAGGATATTGTAACAGTGGAGCATCATTACCGAGTAGACTTATTTACAACTACTATAGATCAACAGTTATAAGAGTTAAATAACATATTTAATGAGCAAGCAGACGAGGTTCTTATTCTTAGCACAGCTTTGGATCCTAAGGATGGCTACAAGTCATTTGCAATTAATGACATATGCAAACTTGCTGAGAAATTTTATCCTTTTGATTTCTCTGAACCAGAGATGAGCTGTTTGAGTTATCAATTGCAACATTATGAGCTTGATGTGTCTAATCATCCTGATTTGAAAATTTTGACTAGCATAGCAGATCTGTGTAGAGGATTGCTAAAAACTGGAAAATCAAAAGCTTATCCTTTAGTTGATAGGTTGATACGGTTAATTTTAACTCTCCTTGTCTCGACAGCAACTATAGAACGCGCTTTTTCTACCATGAAGGTTATCAAAACAAGTCTTTGTAATCGGATGAAGGATGGCTTTCTTAAAGATAGCTTAATTATCTATATAGAAAAAGAAATTGCCAAAGATATTCATGCAGATACAATAATTGATGAATTCTATTCCATGAAGGAAAGACGAGCCCAACTTCATTGACTGATAAGGTAAACATTTCTTTGCATATCTTATGTTATTTTTTATAAATATTATTTATTTCCATTTATTTCTATAGTTGTATTTTGTTTTTGCTAGTATATGTATACCTTATTAAGTTTACTGTACAAAAAAATACTATACAAAAAATACTGTACAAAAAAAATAATTTCGGCCCCCCCAATACTCAACTTCTGGCTCTGCCCCTGGTTGCAAAATAACCTTAAAAAACTTTGGTGGACGAACCATATCTATGTAACAAAGGGAACAACAATGAATCAATTACTTAGGAAAATTCAATACCCCACTACTACCGGATATATAGATATATCTGAATCAAAAAAATATAATTAAAATGCATATATATTTTACATATATTGCCGATTATATATATGTATTATCAATATCTATATTTTAGTATATATTTATATATTATCGATTACATTATATAAATATTCTATATATTATATGTATTATCGATTATATATATTACCGATTACTTATATATTATATATAACCAATATATTTTGTATATTATATAATATATTACCGATTATATATTACACACACACACACACACACACACATATATATATATTTAGCTATATTTTTTTGAATATTTTTTTATAGAATATTTTCTAAATAAATATTACCAATTACATTATAATAAATATTCTATATATTATAACTAAATACTCTATAATAAATATTCTATATATTATATATTATATATTACCGATTACATTATTTTTAACTAAATCAATAAAAATATTTAAAAAATCATATATATATAAAAAACATCTTTTTTTTTTACCTACATCAATAAAATATATATAAATATATATATATATATATATATATATATATATATATATATATATATATATATATAGATGGTTCCTAACGGTTACCTGAGTAAGAGTATCAAAGAATTAGTGCGTTGCTGTCGCCATCCCCAGTGTGTACCACAGTGTGTGTGCGTGTATGACTAAGAAAGAATGAGTGACAGAGAGAGCAAGAGCAATAGAGAGAGAGAGAACCGCGTGAGGGGAAGGGAAAGGTCTCGTCTATGTGGTGGGCGAGGGGAAGGGCGAGGGCTTGGTGTGTGAGTGTGTGTGTTTGATGAAGAGATAGAGATGAACAGGAATGGGAATAGGGGATGGAGGGTTTGGTTTTTTTTTTAAAGCTAAAATGACGACTTTGCCCTCGAAACCGTTAAAACTTTAACAGTTCCTCGCTTAACAGAGGGACCAATTTGGTTTTTTTTTCCAAAACACAAGGACCTAATTGGTCTTTATACTAAACCTCAGGGACTAAATTAACTTTTTCCCTTATCTTTATGCTTACAATATTAATCTTCTTTGTGGGTTGTGTCTTTAAATTTGGGGTGCCCGATATCTCTTTGTATCATGCATATTTTTGCCTCCTTAAAGGCATTTAAATATCAGAAGGTTCAATCTGTACATCAGTTTCCCTTTTGACTACCACTAAAAGTCCATATCAAATACAATTAACACTTTTTTTAGGTGACGTGAGAATTCAGTTAGTAAATTTCTATTATTTATTATTCGGCAAATTCAATTGCCAACTGTAAACTCTCAAATGTAACAATGTATTTCACACATGTGCCAAATCAATTAAAAAATAAACTCTAAAATAATAAAAAGTATCAAACACGTGACCTCTAAAAAATGATCTCACCCCAATTATTACTAAACCGTAACTTTGGGGGCAAACAGAATTAACACTTACCATTCTAAGTTATTTGCATTTTTTTATGGGAATAGAAAATTATTGATCCTACACATCTTAGCATCTGGGCACAAGTAAGATTTTTTTTTTTTACCTACAAGGAAGGTGAAAGCTAGAAGACTAAACAAAACGAGGAGATATTTCACCCATAATATCTTTTTTTATCAACAATAAAACAGATCTTGGAGGGTTGTCAATTTGAGATGCTTCAAATTGTTTCTGTAACCCCAAGTTTGTCAAATCGTCAGCACATCTATTAGTTTCACAGAAAATATGGGTCAGCTTATAATTATTGTGGTGTGAAAGTATCCGCTTGCATCTTCAGCTAAAGGGCGTAAGGGATTAAACAGATACGAGTTAGCTTTTAATAAATTAGACACAATGGAGGAATCAGTCACTATATGGAGTTCATCAATCTATAAACTCTCAGTCAATTTAACTCCTTTTAATAAGGCGAATAATTCAGCTTGACAGCTCGTCGTTACCCCAAGTTAGTTGCAAAGCCAGCGATCTATTCACCATTCGTATTGCAAATGATTCCTCCCGCCCCTACAATACCAGGATTACCTTTAGCATAACTATTAGTATTTAATTTGTAACCACAACCTAGCCTTTCCCAACCAACATTAATAACACGTCTATGGTGGGAGTTAGAAATACCATGAGTATTCCAAACAACAATATTATCTCATACTAACTTAAAAGTCAAAGTCTCCTATAATTGTTGGCCATAATTCTCCATCTCCAAAAAGTGTGTCGTTGTAGTAAAGGAGCAAATGTGAGCTAAAAACCTTGTCATGGTGACAAGATCACAAATACAACATATTAGCATAAAACTGAGATTTCATCCTAAAATCAATTGGTATCAAGTGAAGTAGTTTAGGATCTCATAAGGTAGTTTTAAAATTTTTAATTTTTCGATATGTGACAAGTGTTATATTCTAACACTGCACAAGAAGTAGAAGACAACACACATGGAGCTGATACAACTTAGGTTGCCTTATCAGGAAGAAGAATACAAATCATCCAAAGCAATTGCATAAGCATTTAGAGTGTGAACATTTATGCTCACCAAAACTGGAGGCAAAAGTACTATTAAATGTCGATTTCTTTTTCATTTTCAATTCAAGCAAACTTGTTACTATACAAACTATTTGAACATATACAACCAAATGAAAATAAGTCGTAAACTTCCAACTATGTAATATAAATCGTGAAGTGAGCCGGCACCATTAACAGAAAAGTCTTGAAGCAATGCCCTGACAAGAATAAAGATTCACATGCAGTATTAATGGACCCATCACTTTTTCATTACTTGCTTGGGTATCATAACAGAATCCGAAAATATCACAAATCAGACTTGTCCGTTTGTTCAAACATACAAGATATTTGAATTATGAGCACTGTTTCTGACCCAAACTCCATCGACACAATGACACATTGACGACGTATAGATAGAGAGGGTCTAGTGAGAGGTCTAGCATCAGAGATCGAATTGAAGATTGCAGCCGCTTCACATATATCGATCCAATTAACAATAATGGTAATAATAATAGTAATAATATCAGAAATGCATAATTTCTGGCCATTTTCTGAAATTAAAAATTAAAATAAGAACAAAAATACGTCAAAATAAATGAGAAAATAAAATTTATTTTGATCAATCTAAGTTTGAGATAGTACGGAAAATGGAGAAAATGTGATGTTGTACGTCACGTCCCAAAATTTAACAAGATAAATTTGGGACGAGACCGCTACTCGCCGACAAGTCCTCCTAAACCCGCAAGACTCAAATCTTAGTACAATTAGTGCAAAACTATTAAAATCTCAATTGTATGAAATCTCCAATAATGACTTTAGATACTCAAGTGTTACCTCAAATTCCAAGGATCATAACGTGAGTAAAATTCGTCAATTATTACAAACAAACTCGAATGTCATAATTGAAATTCAAATCCAACACTAAATAACATTTGAATGGGTAATTCTCTCTGCACTAGATCACCACAAGAAGTTGACACAACCTACCCAAGGCTCGAGTTCCAACTCTTCTTTTTCTGCAAAGAAAGCAGGCGAAAACAAAAAAGAGTGAGCGAACAAAAGCACAGTATGGGGTCCTTTCCCAAAGAATGACAGGATTATACGAATCATGTAAATAATAAGAATGAGCAGTAGCGGAAGAATAATGAGCAAATAGTAAGATGCGAGAGATTCTTTAAACTGTAACAGTGGTCGCACAGCAGTTAACAAACAGTACATGATGATAGGTATTATCCCCTATATCAGGTTCATTAAGATAGGTATTATCCCTCCTATCAAGTTTGTTATGATATAGTTTGTTATGATATGTATTATCCCCCCTATCAGGTTTGTTACGATAAGTATTATCCCCCTATCATATTCGTTATTTTAACTGTAACTTGTCGAACAGTAACAACCAATGTACAGTTTAAAAATGAAGGAGACAACGATCAGTATATAGGCAAGGATACTATTGATCAATTAGGGGTCAGATCATCGATCAATGCAAGAGTTCTAAAGTGGGCAAGCTATTGGAATGTGATTTTGGGGAGAGCAAATGTCATTCACCGAGCAGTATTTTGCAGATGTTCCAAGGTTCGCTTTTCTGTCGACAGGCACAAAGGGATTGATATACAAGAAGATGGGCTTTCGATTGAATCTTGGCTGGTTGTATACCAGTCTTCTTTCATCCTGGTTCTGCTTACACTCAGTACACTTGGCATCTTCCCAAAAACTATTCAAAGTATTCGGTTTTCATCCCAGAGGACGATATTCGTAAGAAAATGTCAGCATAGAGGAAAGGCTCAGTCAAATTTCTCCAGAGCAGGTGAAGGAAATGAGGGAGGAGGTTATAAATCTCATTCCTAGGATAATATATGCGGATCCTCGATCCAAGTTGGAGACTTTCAAAGATGCTTTTGACATAGCTGTGCAGGCAGTTATTAACAAAGTAACAAGATTGAGAAGAGATATTGTTGAAGGTCGTACAGATGATAATTTTATCGAAGAGCTTAGCTGGAAATATGCTTTGTTAGATGAAGGACAACGTGAAGTGGGACCTCATGAGTGGGATCCGTTTTTCTCGAAACAGAAAGATGGTAATGGTGATTCTAATGCTTCATCAGCAGAAGCAGCGAAAAATTCATGGAAGAGTGAGCAAAGACAACATTCATGACCGGCGAGGATTATATTGTTCTGTAGTTCCTGCAGTGCCTGGTGCAGTAGGGCAGGAGAACAACCTGGGCCTCTTTTTGGATGGAAGACACAATTGAGGTACGCCCGTTTACCCTGGGCTTGTGAGATGACGGTTATAGTTGTCCGGAATATCATGTACGCATCTAAAACATAGTTTTACTTGATTTTGCTTGTGATAGGTGTTTTTGTTGCTCGTAATGAAATATTATGCTCCTTCTTTTGTATTGAATTTGATATACAGATTTCAGGTAGCTAATGCTTCGTCCATGGAATCGATTTCAGGTAGCTAATGCTTCGTCCATGGAATCTTGTTTGTTAAATGAAAGCAGAATAGAAGAAATAATGAATTTTCTCATTTCTCTTGCATGCTTCTTTAGTTGTACAAATGAGTGATCGTCGCATATCTATTTGATTGTTTGAGAGGAGCGTAAATTTTCATCAATAGGTTGATTCGTAATTTGACAGCCATTGCAATGTGAGCTAATCCTTAGATCTTGTATGTAATGCTAGGATGATAACATAATGGTATCTTAGTGAAGAAAGTTCTTGCTTAATCATCGTTCATTGTAATGTCCTAGGAATAATTTCATGAGGCTTCTGTTTTCTTTAGTAGTAACTAGTATCTAAGCACTTACGGCTTATGGTCAGGGAAGTGAGCAATAAGTAATAGATACTGTGGTGTAGCTTTTTAGATGTTGCATTGAACTTCACACGGGGATAATATAAGTAATAGATACCGTAAACACACACGCACATGTAAGACAGAATCTGGAATGGGAGAAGTAGTGAAGATTTAGAAGTTAAAGGATAATATAAATATATGGATCTAAGTATTAAGATGTGTTTATTAAGGAGTATTTCTAGGTTCAGTTGAGTTTAATGTTGTCACTAAGTGACTTGGTTATTTGTAAACAACAACTTTGATCACACGTCTGAGTATTAAATTAAGTTTGATACTATATCAGACAATATAGTATTGAGTATATATAAGGGTGTGTATGGTAATTGTGCAGCTTTAGCCTTTTTTTTTTTCAGTAAAAAAATGGTAATTACATTTTTTCAGTTTTTTAGTGTTTGGTAACACTGAAAAATTGATCAACTGAAAAATATTTTCCAGTCAAATATTATAGTTAGTACAAAGTTTGGGAAAATATTTTAATTTTCAAACACTAGAAAATATTTGATTTTTAAGGAAAATATTTTCTTATGAAAATATTTTTTACAAACAAGTTATTTTACGGCAAACAAACATAGTCCAAATATAAAAAAAAAAAAATATTCTATTTTTTAAAAAAATATTTTCTTCTGAAAATATTTTTCACAAGTAAGTTATTATATGGCAAACAACCAGAGCCTAAGTGAAATAAGTAGAAATTTTGCGGTACGTATTTCTTTTTTGTCTTGATAGCTAACTAGGTGAGTTTCTTTCTCTCTTTTTTTATTTTTTATTTTTATGATGAAGAAAACTCAATTGAAACTACACTAGATCGAATTCAACGTAAGTTACAAACTTTGTGGTGTAGTAATGTGTTTGGCACATATTTAAAATTGGTCATAGGCTTTTCCATAAGAATTCTTCGTCTGAGTTAAATGCAGAAAAATTAGTGATATCTAGAAGTTTTTATTCCATATACTATATAGTATATAATGTTTTAAATCATACGAGTATGACGAAAAGACCAAATGGAATGAAGTAAAAAATGACGATTCGATTGGGACATTGGTGATATACACAAGGTATATTTGGACTGGTTCAAGAAAATTGTCTCCAAGTCGTATTCAAACTCGATATATGAACAAGTCTCATACCATCGTTTCAACCAATCCACCATTAAACTACCTCCTTGGGGTCAACAATTATGTAACTAGTCAAAGTCTTCTCGGCATTTACACAACAATAGCTCGACAATTACTCAACTTAAACGTGTTGACCTCTAAATTTTTTTATTTTTATTTTTTTATGATGAAGAAACTCAATTGAAATTACACTACATTGAATTTAACGTAAAGTTACAAATTTCATGGTGCACCAATGTGCCTGACACATATTTAAAATTATCTAAGGCCACTACATTGAATTCAACGTAAGATTATAAATTCTGTAGTGTAACAATATGTCTGACACATATTTAAAATTAGTCAAAGGCTTTCCATAAGAATTTTTCGTTTGAGTTAAAATACATAAAAATTAGTGACATCAAGAAGTTTTTATTTCATATAGTATATATATATAATCTTTTATATCATACGCTAGAGACTTTTGCATAAGAATTCTTTGTCCGACTTAAATACAAAAAAATTAATGACATCTAGAAAAAGTTTTTATTCCATATAATATTATTATGGGTAATTTTGAATGAGACCCCTTGTACTTTTAGTAAATGTGACTCAGACCCCTTATTTTTTGAAAACTATGACTCAGACCCCTTCTGTTAATAAAAGATCCACTTTTCTATTTGAATGTTGCTAAAAGACAATTCTGTCCTTATTTTGCCAAAATAACTAAATTTGCATGTCAACAAAAGTGACGGAAATTCCATCCTAATACTTGATTTTTCTCTTCTTTTTTTTGGTTAAAACATTTTCCAGTCCTTCAACCTTTTTTTGTTGTTTTTTTTTTTTGCCAATTTATGCTTTGTATGATTTTATACAAAATGGTCAAGAGAATACATAATATTATAATCCTACTTAGCCATTACAGTTCCATAAAATTGTATCAATCTTTAAATAAAAAAGCAAACTACATAAACTTTCATCATCAACATCAATCCATAAATATACTTTTTTTTTCGGTTAATCCATAAATATACGAGTAAAGCCAATGTTGTAACGGTTTAACAAAAAGCATCAAACCAATCTAAAAAAAATATTAGTTATCTTCAAAAAGCTAATTACGTTGACATCGTGTCCTCAAAAGTGGTGAATACATAGATATCCTCAAAAGTCTTCACCTCAAAACCAAATTAGACTTCACAAAATTAACAAAAAGATTAACATTAGGTATGTAGTATGCATCAAAACAAAAATGCACAATAATTGTGCTCGTCATCTCTATACCATAAAGACTAAAACAATCAAAATAAATAACATGTGTAAGAGTAAGCAAAACATAATGACAAGATTATATGAAATACTATATACATCTACGACACTACACATATCATTAAAGTAAAGGTCTATAACTAAATTAAACAAAATACTACCCAAAAAAAACATGGCATTGACTAGATTAAAATACTACCCAAAAAGACTACACTTTTAGTTATAAATGTGGTTAGAAATCAGATTCATAAAGGAATAATTTGTTAGGCATTATAAACTGCCAATTCATAAAATTAGCTGCAATTCTGAGTAGCTTATCACCTCAACATTAAGAAGCTAAGCTCGTTTATGGCCTTTTTGTCAGAGCCCCTAAAAACTTCAACGAAGAATGAAAGAAACTTTTTCAAAAAGAAAAAACTGAAATAAATGCACATTCGGAACAAAAAATAAAATAAAGTGACTCAATCAAACAAAGTATGAATAAAATCAAAGCAAAAAATAAAATCCCTAAGAAAAAATCGTAGTAAATCGTATGAAATTATGGCATGAAAAATGAGTTCTTACTTTTTTTTTTTTGGCTTCTGAAATCAACGATATCCAGAGGATGAGAGAAATGAGTTAGGAAGGAAATTGAAAGATATGGAGAGTTGAAGAGTTCTGACAAAAAAATAAAAAGAAAAAAGTCAGGGGGAGAGTGATGAAATACGTTTGATATTAATTATTCAAATAATACAAGTAAAGTCAGCCCACATTTCACTGTAGCTCTTTTTTCGGTGACATTAATTATTCAAATAATACAAGTATATATAATGTCAAACATTCTACCATTTTAAAGCCTCCATTTGGGTTACAAGCCCACATTACAGAGCTCAGCAGCTGTTTGGGATTCACACCTGATTATTTATCAAACGGATTGCTTTAGTAAATCCCCGATGTGGGAGAAGAAGTGTGTCTAATAAATGAATTAAACCAACTACGTCAACGTAATAAGAAATGACCAAAACAATTAAAGGAAAAAAAAAAACATAATAAGAGAAGCATGAGGCATCTCTCGCTCTGTTCAGCGCATCAAAATCAAATACTAATAACAATTATAGGAGGCAACTTAGAAGTGTTAGGATTCAGCATAAATAACAATTATAATGCAATCTTCTCGTTTCACTTCCAATTGTAACATAACAATTAAAGTGCTCATAGGCACTCATTTTCCTTCCAAAATTGTAATGAATCCGTTGGGACTGCTGGGCTCGAACCTGCAACTTTATTTTTTGATTTCTAGTAATGTAATAATGTTTAAATGAGGTTAATAGTGATGGAGTTATGATGTGATAATTTGATCTTCACATTTAATAACTTAAAAAATTTAATTATAAATATATAATCGCGTCACCACTATCGATCTTGCTTATAATATCATTAAGGTATTAGGCCATTTTTAATCCATATATATACTAGTGGATTTCATACTTTGGCTGTTTTGCTTTTTCTTTTTCTTTCTTCATTGTTTTTAGTATTTTTTCTTTCTTTGGTATTTTTGGAGCTTTGAAATTCTCGATTTACATGTTGCGCTGATTTATATAATTACATGTCCATGGTTCAGTTCCTTTAAAATTAACAAAATTATAATAGATCTCTATTGTAAATATTATGTTTCACTAGAAATTTAAAAATAAATAAGCAATTTCTCGTATTGATTCTCATAAGTAACTTGTTATGTTTTGTGAACTAATTTATATAACATGTGTGCTTGGTCACTGAATTAACAAAAAAAAAAAACATGTGTGCTTGGTCAATATGTATATATGTTGGCTACATAAAAATAGTAATTGTAATACAGGGTGTAATCTCATTAAAAGGGTTACACCAGTAATGTATGTTCACATTTCTTACGAAGAAAAACGTCGTTGTGATAACTAACATAATTAGTAAAATATCATGCCTTATTAATAAAAATAAAAATAAAAGATTATGATTCAATAGAGTTTGAGCTTACAACCCAAATAACTAACATAATTAGTAAAATATCATGCCTTATTAATAAAAATAGAAAAAGAATATAATTCAATAGAGTTTGAGCATACAACCCAACCTCTTCATCTGTTTAGAAATTGTTGCTACGCATCGGCTTCTTGCGAGAGAGAGAGAGGTGTTGTATCCTAACTACTATGATAGTAATCTTCATATTTTGGCTTGTGGAGTACCATCTAGCTGTTCTCTTGACCGAAAAAAAAAAAAAAAACATCTTCTTACCGTAGTAACAATTATAGGAGGCGTGTTAGGATTCAAATAAATAACAATTTTATAAGGCAAAAGAGTTTTGGGAAGAATTAAGAGCATGGCTTATTGGTCCAAGCTCAACGAGGGAAACAATCATCAATTGATACATGAACACAAGTAGTGTCTGCAATGGCTTGATTCCGAGAAACCAATAAATTCAGTTATTTACCCTTATCAAATCTCAATTGCTCGAGGTTGTTGAAGCTTCTTTATTAGAGAAGGTATAGCTATGAACGAGCTATTCTGGGTGTGACATACTCTGTGGATATTGGTTTTTCCTATAATGTAAACTTTTTTTTTGAAAAGTGATTTCTGCTCACATTAGAGTTGTCAAACCGTGTAATACATTTAAAAGAACTTCATGCGAATTTGAAAGTTAAAACTAACACGTTTGACATATTTTTGAAGAGTTTTTATCAAAACTAAAAAAGCTAAGAAATAGGAAAAATGTCACATGTAATCCCTATTGTTTTCCTAAAGATTCAATTTCGTTCCTATTGCTTTAAATTTCTTAATTTCGCCCCTCTTATTTTTTAAAAAAGTACAATTCTGTCACTATTATTTTTTTTAAGTTTTGAATTCGCCCCTATTATTTAAAATTAGACAATTTAGTCTAATAGCAAATAGGAGGAGGGAGTAATCCATCCCCTTCCTTTACTTTCCTTTAAAAAATGCAATTCAAACTAGCTGCTAAAGTTCACCCTTCTATTTATTTAGCGAATTGCTTAAGTGTGTGTCTATTGAATGAATTAAACCACAATAAATTTTCAACTATAAATACAGAGGCTACTTTCAATTTTATTTAAATGTAGTTAAATAAATAGCGAAGGGAAGGAGAAGAGAAAAAATAATTACTGCTCATGAAAGTATAATTAATAAAATTTCACTTTTTTATTATTTATATACTATTCAACGATTCGCTTCTCATGAGAATACATGCTTCTTGCCAACTCTAACAACTTCCTTATATTTTTCTCTACATTTAGAGAATTTAGACATTTTCTCCACATCTAGAGATTCAATATTTTAGTTTTACTCCAACAGCTTCCTTACATTTAGTAAATCCCTTATTTCAATGAATCTCTATTTCAGTTTCACTCCAACAGTTTTTTTATTTTAAAAACTCTCTACTTTTGTTTACTCTACATGTAGAGATGTAGAGATAAGTTTAGGGATTTGTTATTGTATCTCTGCATGTGGAGATAGTATAATTTGAATGTAAGGATTCTCTATATATAGGGAAGTTGTTGGAGGCTAAAATCTCTAATACCATAAGTACATGCAAAAAATATGGTGATTTAGGACACCTGTTGGAGATGGACTTAAGTTGCAAATTTTATAGGTCGCCAAGATCTTTCGCTATGCAAACGTCGAACAAATTCACTCAAGACAAATCTTAAGCCAAGACGAAGTACTCTTTCAAGCACCAAAAATCTCACAATTTAAGATGTTATACGAGGCTAGGCTTTAGAGCTAGATTATATATTTGATATCCCAATGTAAAACAAATTCTTAAAAACTTTACCCCAAGACTCACAATGCAAAGAAATACTCACAACTCCACAATTGGCTACACATCCATGGCCAGTAATAACGTTGCTAGGGTGGGAAAAAAACTGAACTCCAAGTACATGAATATAATGGTCGAATTGGCAATGCTGTCTATATGCATCTCTTTGTTCAAATTAATTGGACACAAGGTATATTTGGATCGGTTCGAGAAAATTGACTCCAAGTCTTATTCAAACTCGATACATAATCAAGTCTTACACCGATGCTTCAACCATTCCACCATTAAACTACCTCCTTCAGGTCAATAACCATGTAACTAGTCAAAGTCTTCTCGGCATTTACACAATATTAGCTTCATGATTACTCAACTTATACGTGTTGACCTCTATTTTTTTTTTTTAATGACGAAGAAACTCAACTGAAACTACACTACATTGAATTTAACATAAGATTACAAATTTCATGGTGCAGCAATGTGCCTGACACATATTTAAAATTAGTCAAAGGCTTTTCCATAAGAATTCTTCGTCTGAGTTAAATGCAAAAACTTAAATTAGTGATATCTACAAGTTTTTATTCCATATAGTATATAGTTTTTTATATTATACGAGTATGGCGAATAAAACCAAATGGAATGAAGTAAAAGTACCAAAAACTAACAGTTCGATTGGGACATTGGTGATGTACACAAGGTATATTTGGATTGGTTCGAGAAAATTGAATCTAAGTTTTATTCAAATTCGATACATAAACAAGTCTCGGCTTTAAGCATTACACCATTAAACTACCTCCTTGGGGTCAATAATTAAAGTCTTCTCGGCATTTACATAACAATAGCTCCACGATTACTTAGCTTATACGTGTTGATATCTAATATTTCTTTTTTTCTTTTGATTTTTTATGACGAAGAAAACTCAACTAAAACTACATTATATTGAATTCAACGTAAGATTACAAACTTCGTACAACAGACATATTTAAAATTAGTTGTAGGCTTTTCCATAAGAATTCAGTGATATGTAGAAGTTTTTATTCCATATAGCATATAGTCTTCTACAAAATACAAGTATGGCGAATAAAACCAAATGGAATGAAGTAAAAAGTACAAAAAAATGAAGGTTCAATTGGGACAATTGGTGATTTTTAGGAGTTTTTATTTCATATAGTATATAGTCTTTAATATCATTACGAGTATTGCTAATAAAACCAAATGAAATGAAGTAAAAAGTAACAAAAAAATGACGGTTCACCAAATGAAATGAAGTAAAAATTACCAAAAAGATGAGATTTCAAATTGGGTCAAATGGTGAAATTAATTACTCACCTTTTCCAATGTACTTCATATTCCAGCATTCCATTACTTTAATGCCCCCATTACACGCTAGCATAACTGTGCTCTGCAATCATGTCTAGTTCACCTGACTATTTATGAAGCGAATGGCTTTAGTACTCTCCGAGGTCAGAGAAGACTTGTTTCCATAAGACCCCTCTCTCTGTCCAGCGCATCAAATCGAATACTAAAATAACAATTATAACTCAATCTTCTCGTTTCACTTCCATTTGGAACATAATAATTAAAGTGTTTATAGGCACTCATTACCCTTCCAAAATTTTAACATAATTAATAAAATTTCACTTTTTTTTTTGATAACCATTAAAAATATCCCTATATTAACCAGCCCTATTGGATAGATGAGATGACTACCACCTCAAACGGATATGGGGGTGCATCAATTTCGCAACGTACAGCTTAATCGCTAAGTGAAAACCAAAACGCAGAGAGTGCAACGGCCAGACCCTAAGTCAGATAAAAAATTCACATTCTAAAACCCATTCTAGTTTTTTCTTCTTTTGGCTCTTTTTTCCTTTTGAATTAATAATATTTTCTTTCTTATGATTCAATTGGGATAAAAGATTATTACCACATCCAAAGTTAGGAAAAAGAAACAAAAAATTAAAAAGTAAAATTTCAATGAAGTTCAAAGAAATGAGGGTTTGATAGTACTTCAAAGATCATAAGCTCTTAACGCAAAGACGTGGGCGAGTTAATATAAAGCGGAAATAGCTACGATGAGAAATCGATGTGGGAAAAACAAAGATGTGCTCCATCCAAGTCGGGGAAAGTGATGTATTTATATTTTTTTGTTGAATCATTGAGAAGTAGGCATTATTTATTAAAACAAAGATGGAGAGGGATTCACCCATTTTCCAATTTTTCATCAAAATTGACGGAGAGACGACCAGAGATTCACACTTTTGCTGCTCGATTTAGAGAGCAGCATGAGGACGCTGAAATTGAACATGGAACATCGACTCGTAAGATTACTACTCAGGCTGCTGAAGGTCTTTTCATCTTCTTTGTTATAATTTTTGTCGGTGTCATTGTGCATGTAGCCTATATGAACCGGCCATTGCAATTGAAAATTCACAAAAGGGAAACAACATTCACAAACTTTACCTTTGTTGTATGCGCAATATTCTCGATTCCTCTTCTTGGTACACCTCTTTTAATCTCGTCTTGCTCTCAAGTTGTAGTTTTTTTGCCCTTCAGCATTTTGTGCCGTGGTTATGTTGTTTTCTGTCTTCCTCTCTTCGTTTTTGTCACTCACTTTTCGTTTAGCGGTTTGATCTGTAAATATTGGGAGAAGGCTCTGACACTCAAACTAATTTGCCTGTAGAATGGGCTCGGAGAAGCCTGTTAAGATGTCATGACGGGAGCTTCAAAGTGGCAACAGAATTTGTGGTAGATTATTGTCTTTACCATGGAGAAGATGATTGTGCACAGAATTTTGCTTACAAAGAGTAATGACTGAAATTGCTCCATTTCTAATTTGCCAGCTCTATATTTACATAATAATAACTCCCCGATTACTCAGCTTATACATTTGACCTCTAATTTTTTTTTTCTTTATATGACGAAAAACTCAATTAAAACTACATTATATTGAATTCAATGTAAGATTACAAACTTCATGGTGCAGCATTGTACTTGACACATTTATAATTAGTCAAAGGCCACTATTAACCAAATGGAACGAAGTAAAAATATAACAGTTCAATTGGGACAATTAGCCGGCTCGCGTATTCCCTTCTCCTTCACAGGTTTTTTTTTCTTAAATTGTAATGTATAACATTCAAATGTAACATATTTATAAGATTACAAAACTTCTATTATTTTAATACTCCCATTTGGATTACAAGCGCACATCAACGAGCTCGGCGGCCACCTCCTCTTAACGTGATTATTTATCAAGCTGATTGCTTTAGTAAACCTCCGATGTGGGAGAAGAAATGTGTCAAAATAGAGATTACCAAACTGTTGGGTTTGTTTTCTAATTCTAACAAAATATACATAAATGTCTTGAGCTTTTGTTTTGCTTGGCTGATTTTCATTTTGTGTTGAGAAGAAAGAGAAAGAAAGAGAGAAAGCCCTTTGGTTTTGGATTTTTCTTCCATTTTCAAGGAAGATCATGGGTGAATGTGCAATTTTTGGAGTTTAAAATCAATTTTTTGTTTTGTTTTTTGTTTTTTAATGATTCCATAGCCAAAATAACATGATGAATGGATAGTTTTTATAACGATTTGTGTGGTGTGGTTGTGAAAGTGGCCTAGGGTTTTGATGCGTATGAAATTTTTTTTGGAGCTTTGATGAGGTAAAGTGAGGAATAATTTTCGGCATGTCCCCTTTTGTTTAATTCTTCTCTTTCTCTTTCAAAATAATCTGATGAATTATTTTTGGATTTTGAATTCGATTTTCTTTAACACATCACTTCTGATCGTGTGTGTATCGTGAAGTCTGATTGCCGCATCGTTTCATGGTCTCCCTAGATTTTGTAACAGAAACCTGACATCCCTTTTGCTTTGGTACAAGCTGAATTTTCTTTTGTTCCTATATTTCATTTTTGTTGATAATAGCTCTTGTATGTATATCATGAATTTCTTTGGGGAATTATTCCTTTTTTAATGTGTAAATAACGTGAGTTGACCCCAGTCTTAAGTGAACTCTTGAGTATAGCTACCCCATTTAGACTACTCGGAAGTGAGTCTATATTTGTTTAGCCTTGTGCATAGTTTCAATTACCCTGTTTGCTTATTTACTAAAGATTGATATCCATTAGGTATTGGGTATTGACTTGGATTCTATCCAATTAACACTACGGTCATATTTTCTTACGATACTCTTGCTTTGGAAGCTTATCCCACTCCACTTCGTTAAGTGGTATGTGTATATACTCATACATTTGTTTGTTTTATCATTTGTTCATAATCGTAAGCTGCGTATTTGTGTATATGTATGAGATGTGCACTTATCGCCTGGTGATAGGGGCTTAGTAGTCACCTTGTGTTTTTTCTGGTGGAGACTTAGTATTCACTTTTTGACCGGCGTTGCACGGGTAAATACAGTCATAGCTTATGGTTGTCTATTCATCTTATGCATGATGAAGCCATTTTTGTGTCCTTGTGTTTGACCTCGTTCTTGATTCAACTATATCATTTGTAGCTTCATATGTTATATAAGATCTTTCGCTTTGGCCTTTTGTTTATGTGTTCATATGACTAGCCTTATATTTTATTCCTAGTTATGTCATTCGATGCTCTATGATTAGCCCTATACTTTGTGGTGGCTACACCTCTTCCTTTTATATAGATATGGACGTCATTGTGAATAATTCTTTTATGCTATTTTCAGTTATCTCTTGTGTATAAATTATCATGTGTGTATACCTCTCCTTGTGGGTAGTTATGTGTACCGTTTTGGCCACTCTGTTCGCGTCTCCATACCATATGATCGATACCTTATGTTAACTTTTGGTTATATCCTTCATCCATAAAACTCAATTAAAACTACACTACATTGAATTCAACGTAAGATTACAAACTTTATGGTGTAGCAATGTGGTTGGCACATTTAAAATTAGTCAAAAGCCACTACATTGAATTCAACGTAAGATTTCAAATTTTGTGGTGCAACAATATGTCCGACGCATTTAAAATTAGTCAAAGACTTTTCCATAAGAGTTCTTCATCTGAGTAGAACTTCATGGTGTAGCAATGTGCTTTGCACATTTAAAATTAGTCAAAGGCCACTACATTGAATTCAATGTAAGATTGCAAACTTTGTGGTGTAACAATATGCCTGACACATATTTAAAATTAGTCAAAGATTTTTCCATTAGAATTCTTCATCCGAGTTTAATGCAAAAAAATTAGTGACATCTATAGTTTTTATTTCATATGGTATTATAGTCTTTTATACAATACGTCAAAAGGGTTTTCCATAAGAATTGTTTACCTGAGCTAAATGCAAAAAAAAATAGTGACATCTAGAAGTTTTTATCCCATATAATATTATATAGTCTCTTAGAGCAAGTCCAACAGGCTTGCTATTATTCCTCTTAGCTAAAGTAGCGATACAGAATTCATTTTTTTGCTCCAACAAACTCGCCACTCGTCTCGCCAACTTTTGTTGGCTCGTCATCCAACTGCAATGCCTCGCCAGGTTTGGAGAAATTTTCCTGCTCACCATTTCACTCTCAACTTCACCAAAAGTCAAAAACTTCATCCAAAGCATATGTTTTAACCCAAAAAAAAACAGAGTTTTGTAAATAAAGATTTAGGGATTAAACCATTTCTAAAAACAGAAATTTGATGTCAAGAAAAGAAACGAGAAGAAAATAAAAAATGGAAGAAAAAGAAGTCTAAGACAAAGAACAACTCACCTCAAAATTGTAAATAATGGTTGACCTAGAACAAAAAGAAGCTGAAGGTAGAAGAAGATGGAAACGGGCGTGGGTGTTTGAAGACGTTTTACTTTTGGTGTGTTTTCTTAATTTAAATTATAAATTATTTTTCTGCTTTAAAAGTTGGAATTCAATATTATAATATGTAGAATTTAATTTATTTATATTTTATTTTCACTTGTAGATGAATTCATTATAGAGACTATGAAATTGGTGAAATTGAATAGAGAGTCAGAAATAGAGAGTGTTGTTGGAGTAAAATTAAGATAAAGAGTTTATAAAAGTAAAGAGTCACCAATTTCACTATTTATTATGAAGAAAAAATAGAGAGTCTATTGGAGTTGCCCTAAATCATGACAAGTATAGCAAATAAAACCAAATGAAATAAAATAGAGAAAAAATAGACAGTCTGTTGGAGTTGCCCTTATATCATGACGAGTATGACGGATAAAACCAAAAGAAATAAAGTAGGAGTTGCCCTTATATCATGACGAGTATGGTGGATAATATCATGACGAGTATGACGGATAAAACCAAATGAAATAAAGTAGAAGTTGCCCTTATATCATGACGAGTATGGTAGATAAAATCAAATGAAATAAAGTAAAAGTATTTTAAAATAACAATTCTATTGGGAGCACTGATCAAATTGTGTAATCCTTTCCTCTTTTTTTTGACATTATAATGTTCATTACTCAAATATAACAACAACAAAAAATAACATCTCAAAAACCAGTTATTTTAATGCCCCCCGTTTGGGTTATAAGGCCTCATCAATGGGCACGACGGGCACTTGCTGTTCACCTGATTATTTATGAAGCGGATTACTTTAGTAAACCTCCGATGTGGGAGTGGAAGTGTGGTCAAAATAGAGATTACCAAACTGTTGGGGTTATTTTCTAATTCTAACAAAATATACATAAATATCTTGAGCTTTTGTTTTGCTTGGCTGATTTTCATTTTGTGTCGAGAAGAATCGAAAAAAGAGAAAGCCTTTGGTTTTGGATTTTTCTTCCATTTTCAAGGAAGATCATGGGTAAATGCGCAGGTGAGTGAAAAAATATTTTAATGGTTGAATTCTTGTAATATCGCTTTTCACTCTCCGACTCATATTGATCTATGATTTGGTATAGGGTGCCTTGTGTTTTGTTCTTTGTCAGTTGTTTATTGTATTCTTTACTGTATTGGGGGTCTTTCATAATAACTTTTCTTAGTTCTTCTATAAGACAAACTATGTTTTCGTAAAAATAATTTTTATCACACATCATACCTTATGTCTTTAACATTTATGAGATTCATATGATTGTCATAAACTCGCCTGTTTTAATGACGGTGCGGTATTAACATGGTAATTTTAGTCTACAATTATTTTGTTTTCGTACTTTAAATTTACTCTATTAGTTCTAATAACAACTTAATTAATCTTATATATGATCATTTGTAAATCATCTAACCTTTTTTTGTAATGATACTCGAGTTAAAATATACCATTCAACATTCTAAAGTTATTAGCTTTTGTTTCCTTCTTTTCTTCCTTATGGTATTCTCACTTTTTTTTTTTGCTAGGCAAGTAAGTCATTTCATTACAACCTTAAAAATAGATACAATTCAAAAAAAGCTAATGTTTCAGTCTCTACACAAAATACTATTATCTAAATTATCTCTATATTTACTTTGTATACAAATTTTCCCCCTAACATCCAAAATAATATTGTCAATAATGCGTTCCTCCGAATAAGCGGATGGTATTCTCACTTATTGAGCATTATTCAGCTCACTTTCGTTTTATGCTTTATTTTGTAGAGTGGGAAATAAACTTGGACTTAGAAAGGCTTCTGGTGCTAGTGTCTATCCGTGAGATTGTGGATTGATTTCGAATTAAGGTTAATATATATTATAGTATGATCCTAAATTTTTCAATGAGAACGTATTTTGGAGCTATAATATGCTCATCTTAGAGTGATTTATGCTATATGGGTTAATGACTCTTAATTATTACAACTCTCGAGTGGTTTAAATTATATGTGTGGCAAGTAGGGAATTTTTCAATGAGAACGTATTTTGGAGCTATAATATGCTCATCTTAGAGTGCAATGTGATTTATGCCATATGGGTTAATGACTCTTAATTATTACAACTCTCGAGTGGTTTAAATTATATGTGTGGCAAGTAGTCTTAATGTCTTAGGAAGGCAACCTTCTTAGGCTTATTGTAGTCCCGTTCTTGAGTTCACCATAGTGAATTTTGGGGGCGTTACACTTTATTTCTCCACTTCGTCATCTTTAAGCATGCATTTTGTTGAAAATTAAATTAAATAATGATTGGTGGTCTTACTCGAACTTTCACACCGTCTACTCTTGTGATAAGAGTCCCAACGATAAATTCATGAAATGCTCATTCAATTCTTACAAAACTAAAGCAGCATGCAGTAGGGTGGACAGTTGGAGGATTTGTTATTATTACTCAACAAGTATTTATTTGATTGGTGGATAATACTTGATGGTTCATTTTTCTATTTCAGGTTACAGATTTGACATTAATTGGCCAAGGAAAATCAGAACCATTCCAGGAATATCGATCTCAATATAATAACCTAGCGCCGCTAGTCTCAGGATTGATTTGACTGTTACATTAATTTGATTGAGCTGATTCCGGGAACATACCAGGTAATTGCGCTCTCCACATTGTATAGTTAGCTATTGAGTGTATTGAGGGATGTTTTATTTTATTTATCATCTCCCGGAAACATGAGGAACACAGGTTGAAAAGTTTGATTCATAAGTCAATTTGTATGTATATTTGTCTCTTTTTCTCAATAATAAAGATTATCGTTAATTTTAAAAATGTCGTACATAACTATTCACTACAAAGAAATAAACTCGCTAAATTAGTTGGTATTAGGGTATAAATTACCTTGAAAATTTGTGTGCTCGTAACTCTTTATTATCTAGTCAATTAACTTAATTCCTGTCCTACAAATAAGAGAAAAATTAACTTGAGAATTAAATAGCTTGAGAACATGATGAACTAGGACGAATATTAATTTGTCTCATAAACATGATATGGTAGATGAAGTCCATTTTTCATTGTTGGATTCGTCCAATTCAAAAGAGATTCTAATTTAGTACATAAGCATCAGCTAGTGGTGCACTTCTAGTCCAGTCATTAGCCACGCTTCTTAATAAAATCTAGAGAGATAGGAGATTGAGACCCTAAATATTAAACTTTTTGAACATAGCCTAGAAGGAGTGCTTCAAAACGTAAAGGGTATCCTAATATTACATAATCCTTCCTTAAGCATTGTAGATCTAATCAGAACTTCATGATAATAATTAAGACATACAGAATGAGTATATTGAATTCAATGTAAGATTACAAATTTCGAGGTGCTGCAATGTGCTAGCACATATTAAAAATTAATCAAAAGCTTTTTCATAAGAATTCTTCATCTGAGTTTAATGCAGAAAAATTAGTGATATCTATAAATTTTTAGTCCATATAGTATATAGTCTTTTATATCATACGAGTATGGCTAATAAAACCAAATGGAATGACGTAGAAGCACCAAAAAATGACGGTTTGTTTAGGACATTGGTGATGTACACCAACGTATATTTGGATTGGTTCGAGAAATTGACTCCAAGTCTTATTCAAACTCCATACATGAACAAGTCTCATACCGACGCTCAACCATTCCACCATTAAATTACCTCCTTGTGGTCAATAATTATGTAACTAGTTAAAGTCTTCTCGACATTTACACAATAATAATTTTACGATTACTCAGCTTCAATATGTTGACCTCTAAATTTTATTTTATTTTTTTATTAATTTTTTTTGACAACGACAATTCAATTAAAACTACATTACATTGAATTCAACATAAGATTACAAACTTTGTGCTACAACAATGTACCTGACACATATTTAAAATTAGTCAAAGGCTTTTCTGTAAGAATTCTTTGTGTGAGTTAAATGCAGAAAAATTAGTGATATTAAGAAGTTTTTATTCCATATAGCTTATGGTCTTTTATATCATACGACTTATGGTCTTTTATATCATACGAGTATGATGAATGGAATGAAATAAAAGTACAAAAAAATAACTGTTCAATTGGGGCATTGAGAAAGTTGTGTAGGCTGCACAATTAGTGATATCAAGAAGTTTTTATTCCATATAGTAATAAATCTTTTTATATCTTACGCGAATAAAACCAATGGAACGAAGTAATCCATATAGTAATATAGTCTTTTTATATCATAATGGCGAATAAAACCAAATGAAATAAAGTTTGAAATTTTATATCCTAACGTTCCATCACGTTTATGCCCACATCTAGGTTGCAAGCCCACATCACTGAGCTCAGCGAACGTGCGTGGTTCGCCTGACCAATTATGATGCAAATTGCTTTAGTTATCTCCGATGTGGGAGAAGAATTGTGTCTAATGAATGAATTAAACCAACTACTAGAAATGACAACGAGTCAGTTTTTTGCTAAAATTTATAAAATCAAATTTGGAGTCATTGAAATTATATTTTATTAAACCCGTGACGGAAACCCTTCGGGTTTAGATTTAGCTTAATAAATCCGAATCTATTGAATATTAAAAAACTCGCGAATACCCGTCCTGACCTGTTAATAAATAGGAAAAAGAATTTAATGGTTGAATTGGAAACACCATCTATATGTTTTGTTCGAATTAATCAAACAAAAGATATATTTGGACCGGTTCGAGAAAATTGACTCTAAATCTTATTCAAACTCGATACATGAACAGGTCTTACACCGATGTTTCAACCATTCCACCATTAAATTACCTCCTTGAGGTCAATAACCATGTAATTAGTCAAAGTCTTCTAGACATTTACACAATAGTAGATACTAGATTCGCGATTACTCAGCTTATACGTGTTAACCTCTGTTTTTCTTTTTTTAATGATGAAAACTCAACTGAAACTACACTACATTGAATTTAACGTAAGATTACAAACTTTATGGTACAGCAATGTGCCTAGCACATATTTAAAATTAGTCAAAGGCGTTTCCATAAGAATTCTTCATCTGAGTTAAGTTCAGAAAATTAAAGTAGTGATATCTATAAGATTTTATTTCATATAGTATATAGTCTTTTATATTATACGAGTATGGCGAATAAAACCAAATGGAATATAGTAAAAGTACCAAAAAATGAAGGTGAGTGAAAAAAGATCATGGGTGAATGTGCAGGTGAGTGAAATAGATTCGTACTTTCAATAGTACATTTTTCTTGTAATTTCGGTATAAAGATCCGTAAATCCTGAATCGATTCCCGTAAAATACGGCATCATAAAGCTTCGAAAAGTTTGATTCATAAGACAATTTGTATGTATATTTGTCTCTTTTTCTCATGTCAATAGACAATAATAAATTATCGTTAATTTTAAAAATGACGTACATAACCATTAACTACAAAGAAACAAAGTAGCTAAATTAGTTGGCATTAGTGTAAGATTTGATTTCCTCGTACAATTATCATCTTCTCATTCATTCTATAAATACACATGATAAAGCATATTTTAGTTACAAAAGATTACAGTGGACAGCTGTGTGCTTATCTACAAATAGTTTGAAGAAGTCTTGGACCTACAGGAAAATATGCCAACTATATGATAAGAGAGATTTTACAATATTGAACTAAGCTAACTGTAAACTTATGTTGGACTTAAGAATTAGGATATAAATTACCTTGAAAATTGTTGGACTTAACAATTAGGATATAAATTACCTTGAAAATTTGTGAGCTCGTAACTCTTTATTATCGAGTCAATTAACTTAATTCATGTCCTACGAATAAGAGAAAAATTAGGTTGAGAAATAGCTCGAGAAGATGATGAACTACGAAGAATATTTGTCTCATAAACATGATATAGTAGATGAAGTCCATTCCAATTCAAAAGAGATGCTAATTTAGTACATAAGCATCAGCTAGTGGTGCACTTCTAGTCCAGTCATTTGCCACGTGTCTTAATAAAATCTAGAAAGAAATGAGATTGACACCTTAAACATTAAACTTTTCGAACGTCTCTCTATTAATGTGGCCCTGATGAGCCTAGAAGGAATGCGTAAACCCATCATGATACTCTCACAACACGTGGCCTTCTAGAGGTGCACAATCTTTTTCTCTATGAAGGCAAAGCCAGAGAATAAAATTGAAAAAATGAAAGTTCGACTCTATACAAGTTATATAAGAGTATCCTAATATTACATGATCCTTTCGTGGCGTTGTAGACCCACTCAAAACTTCATCATAATACATACAAAAAGAGTTCAAAACTTCATGATAATACATACATAAAGAGTATATTTTTCGTTGAGAAAGAGGTTAAGCCAGTTATATTCGGACAAAGCGATGAGAGGTAACCCATCTACTGTCTCTATCCAAGAGACTAAGGATATTATCAAGCGGGTTATCGAGCACAAAACCTGCAATGTGATGGATCAAGGCAAAATTTACTAGTCAGTAGGCGCACATAGTAGCTTCCCGATACACATGTCGTAGAGTGTAGCAGAAAGAGTATATGACCCAATGGGCTATTCATTTGGAATTCAATTATCTACCCAGGCTTATGCTAGGAGCACAAGAATAGAAGAAGGCGAATTTGTCTCAGGGAAATCACGAGCCAAACTTATAAAGGTCTTTTTATATATATATATAGGATGTTGGTGATATAAATATTTGTCTCTAAATAAATTTTGGAGTTTAACTTATTTACTTAAGGGTACATATCTAAATGGTCCGGTATTACTTTTTATCATACTAAATTACATATTAGCTCATATGTGTTGACATAGTATATGACAATTATCGTTAACTGATCTTTCTTTAACGATGTAATAATTTACTATTAACTAGTATTTGTTTGGGGTATTACATAATATGCCTGACACGTATTTAAAATTAGACAAAGGCTTTTTCCATAAGAATTTTTTGTCTGAGTTAAATGTAGAAAAATTAGTGACATCTACAAGTTTTTAAAACTGTTCTCAAATTGTTTGAGAAACCACGCCTTTGGTTTTAAAACTAAACAATCAACGACTTATGTCCAACATGCCTAACACGTTTTTTAAATTAATCAAAGGCTTTTCCATAAGAATTCTTTGTCTGAGTTAAATGCAAAAAAATTAGTGACGTTTAGAAAATGTTTTTATTTTATATAATATTATATAGTTTGTTATATCATGATAACTATGGCTTTTGGTTTTAAGACTAAACAATCAACGACTTATGTCCAATATGCCTAACACATTTTTTAAATTATTCAAAGGCTTTTCTATAAGAATTCTTTGTCTGAGTTAAATGCAAAAAAATTAGTGACGTTAAGAAAAGGTTTTTATTTTGTATAATATTATATAGTTTATTATATCATGATAACTATGCCGAAATAAAATCAAATGAAAAAATAATAGTTCAATTGGCAACTTCGGTGATGTTATTGGATTGTAGCTCTTTCTTCTTTTATTGAAAGCACGAAATACTTAATAAATCTACCACATTTTAAGTCCCAAATGCATACTATTTTAATGCCCCAATTAGGTTACAAACCCACATCACTGGGCTCGGCAGTCAGACAACCTTCACCGCATTATTTATCAAACTGTTTGCTTTAGTAAAGCTCCGATGTGGGAAAAAAGTTTGTCTAATAAATGAGTTAAACCAACTACGTCAACAACGTAATAAGAAATGACCAAAATATTTAGCAAAAAAAACCATAATCAGAGCAGCATGAGGCATCTCTCCCACTCTGTCCAGCACATCAACATCGAATACTAATAACAATTATAGGAGGCAACTTGAAAGTGTTAGGATTCAGATAAATAACAATTATAACATAACAATTAAAGTGCTTATAGGCACTCATTATCCTTCCAAAATTGTAAGACTGGCGGGACTTGAACCCGCAGCTTCATTTTTTGATTCCTAGTAATGTAGTAATGTTTAGAGGAGGTTAATAGTGTTGAATTTATTATGCGATAATTTGATCTTCACATTTAATAATTTAAAATTTTTAATTTTAAATGTATAATCGCATCACCACTATCGATCTCCCTTATAATATCATGAAGTTATTAGGCTATTTTTAATCCATATATATACTAGTGGATTTCATACTTTGGCTCTTTTGTTTTTTTCTTTTTCTTTCTTCATTGTTTTTAGTATTTTTGGAGTTTTGAAATTCTCGATTTACATGTTGCGCTAATTTAAATAATTACATGTCCATGGTTCAGTTCCTTTAAAATTAAAAAAATTATAATAGATCTCTATCGTAAATATTATGTTTCACTAGAAATTTAAAAATAAATAAGCAATTTCTCGTATTGATTGATTCTCATAAGTAACTTGTTATGTTTTGTGAACTAATTTATATAACATGTGTGCTTGGTCTATATGTTGGCCACATAAAAATACTAATTGTAATACAGGGTGTACTCTCATTAAAAGAGTTACACCAGTAATGTATGTAGACATTTCTTACGAAGAAAAACAACGTCGTGATAACTAACATAATTAGTAAAATATCATGCGTTATTGCAATTATATTTTTTTACAAAATGCCACTTCTCAAATATTGTAGCTCCTCTCACAGCCACGATAAATTTTTAACTATAAATAAAGGGGCTACGTACTTTCAAATTTATTTAAATATAGTTAAATAAATAGCCAAGGGAAGGAGAAGAGAAAAATAATTATCGCTCATGAAAGTAGTATAATTAATAAAATTTCACTTTTTATTATTATTTATATATAACCATTAAAAAAATCCCTATAATAACCATCAGTCCCGCTAGATGGATCCAAAAACTCATGTTTTTTTTTTTGGCTCTTTTTTCCTTAAAAAAAAAAAGAACAAAAGATTATGATGCAATGGAGTTTGAGCTACAACCCGACATCGCGGGTTGTAGCCCGTGCTACTATGATCGTAATCTTCGTTGTTGCACTTCTGGGTAAACTAATATAAAGCGAAAATACATTTGATGGACAACCGATGTGGGAGAAAACAACTGCTTCCCACGACGTTGCAAAAGCCAATGATTTGGCAGAAACTCCTAATGCAACAACCACGGGAGATGTAACTACTTCTTCTGCTACCGCAGTTGCAGCTGATTCCACTGATTACGATCCTAATGTTGGCGCGGGAATTGTGGATAGTACAAATGTTAATTTAATCCAACAAGAAGCCGCTACTCATACGGCAGATGCCGCCGCCGAGAATTTTTCCAGTTCAGCTAATGCATTTTCGGGTTCTTCTCAAATTGCTGAGTATAAGGCTTCCATAAATAGTGAAAACATTAATGAAGTACTGAAAGATGTTGCATCAGGTAGCATAGCTGAAAATAGGATCAGTGCAGATGGTGCTCATGGATCTACAGACTACAGCTGTTCATGACTCTGTGGATGGTGCCGGTATGTACTCATGATATATGACTTGTGCTGAATTCATAAGTTGTTTGGTTTTGATTCGAAGATTTTAATTTCATCGACACTTGATAATTCATAATGGTCCAACATATTTGGGTCGTAGACCATTATAGAGGGTATTGCTTATTTGATTAGAGAATCCGCTGTCCTTGATTGCATCTACTTTGCACCCTAGTTTGATGTGTATCAGTGGTGCAAATGTTATGTTAGTGATTCCAGTATCAATGACTGTTCAATCTGTGGGGGTAGTCTTTTCTTCTATTTTTAATGGTTTAGAAGGGTCTATTGACTTCTTTTCTTCTTCTTCTCCTCTGCTTTGAAACTTGAGTCCGCATATGGTTGCTTGTTTGTTTGCTACTGAACTTGTCTTCGCGCTTCCCGGTGGAAGCCTAATGATCAGTGCAGATGGTGCTTATGGTTTAGAAGGGTCTATTGACAATTTGCTGCTGAGGAGGTCTCGTCCAGTAAGGCTAGATGGCCTCTATCTCTGCTCCGTTTCAGGGATACTGTGTGATATTTTGAGGAAGGTAAATGCAGCATATTTGTGCCTAAGTTTGAAAGTGTCGAGTGCTCCTTTGGGTGGTTTGTGTTGACCATTGATTCTGTTGTCTTGCATCCCTGTAAATTCATGAAATAGCGTTGCGTGTGTTTAGACAAGGTATGATCATTTTCCATACTCATGTTTTTCAGGCTATTTGAGAGAGGATTAGCTTATGTTGGAACAGACTATCTATCTTTCGCACTCTGGGACAAATATATTGAATACGAGTACACACAGCAAGATTGGCCCCGTGTTGCCATGCTCTATACACACGTGCTGGAGAATCCAAATCAGCAATTAGATCGCTGTTTGAAGGGTAATTATAAATTTTCTGAGTGGTTCTATTTGCTTCTGATCTCCTTTTAGTATAAAGCTGTGATTTGGCATCTTGTCTTTAGCTTCAAATGTTTTGCGTCTCTTGTGCTCATGCTTGTGTGCAATTTTGGAGGAAGGATACTGATTCTTGCTCTGTACCACCAACCGACTTCTTGCCATTTATTTTCCTGTCTTCTTTATTTGCCTCTTCTGGCCCAACCCAGTTGCTGGGGTTTATGTGGCTTCTCTTATTTCTGGAGCTCATTAACAAATTTCTAACTTATTTACAATAGGGGACCATAAGTGTGTCTATTTGATAGGTGATCAACTTCAGCATTTGATAGTACTTTATTGTATTAATCATTTACTTATTTAAAATACATTGTTATAGAGAACTTTAGGTTAGTTGAGCTATGTGTTCTCCATATATTTGAATTTCTCATTGTTTTGGCTCTCTTAGTTCTTTGTGTGAATCAGTTTTAGTGCTTTATAGATGATGCTGGTCATGATTAACTGTACATTTGTTTGTGGTTTATTGACTGTTATGATGCTTTTTTTAAATAGTTTCAAGGAGTTATTTGCAAGTCGACCTTTATCAGAGCTGCGAACTGCTGCCAAACCAGAAGCTGGTGGTCAAGGAAGTGAGGGAGAGGTTAATCCCAATGGTGTAAAACCGTCTTCTAAACCTTTAAATGTGAGCTTAAAAGATGCTGAGGAGTTGGAGAAGTATATTGCCATCAGATAAAAGCCGTATAAGAAAGCTAAAGATTTCGATTCTAAGATCCCCTCAATCTTGCAGAGCTTGAAAATTGGCACAATTATCTTGATTTTATTGAAGGAGGGGATGACTTGACTAAGGTATTCAAGTCTATTTGGAAGCTGCCCTTATAATCCTCTCCGTAGATTTAGTTGGCCTTGTTATATGTTAACTTACGGTTAAGTAATATGAGCCACACCATTTTCTTTATTGGTTAAACGTTGGATGAAGCATCTTTGGAAACGGGTTATTGAACTTGGAAAAGGATGGGCCTTCCATTTGCTTTCTATAAGGCTAAGCACTTCAAACTCTCATTTGTGAGTCCACGTTCTGGTTCATGATATGTTGCATGGTTAATTATATGTTTTAAACTTCTAATGTTATGCATGCAGGTGTCTTCTTATCTTGACCCCAAGGGTCGTCTCAGATGGTAAAGACTTCCTTTCATTCAAGGGAGGTCTTGGGTTCAAATTCTATGAGAGTGAATGGATGTAAGGCGGAAAGGCTGAAGTGTTTGCCATAGGGGAATCATACACTGACTTACCTGGTGCATGTCTTAGGTCGGGCCACTGCACCTTAGAAGTTTTAGTCCAACTCAGCTGTTAGGCCAGGCAAGGGGATACTGGCGTACTCCATCTTCGGGTGGTGGTTAATCTAGTTTATGTCTTGTGGGTTGGTTGAGTGGGGACATTTCCAACAGTTCTCAAGAAAAAAAAAAGTGTGTTCTTATCTTCCTAACCATCCCTTATAATCATACCTTGACTTACCTGGTGCATGTCTTGGGTCGGGGTTGGGTTGGGCTGGGCCGCTGCATCCTAGGAGTTTTAGTTCAAACTCAGCTGTTAGGCCAGGTAAGGGGACGCTGGCGTACTCTATCTTCGGGTGGTGGTTAATCTAGTTTATGTCTTGTGGGTTAGTTGAGTGGGGGAGTTTCCAACGGTTCTCAAAAAAAAAAAAAAGTGTTCTTATCTTCCTAAACATCCCTCTATGAGGGAAGGAGGCTCCCTCCAATTGTATTAGAGGGGCCTCTGTGTTCCACCAGCGGAGTATTTCTAATGTGTTGCTTCTTTAGTCCTTTTGTTCTTTGTCTTGTTCCCACATTCAATTAGCTAAGCAAATAATCTCCAAATTCAGTGAAACAAGTGCCAAATTTAAGCTTAATGAGTTATTTAAATCTAGAAACAAGCCTCACATCATTTGGAGTTCAGATTTAGGAGTTATGACCAAAACCGTGAGACTATGCAAAACTGTCCAGTTTTAGACACATTACGATTTTTTCTATTTTTGAGGGTCTTAGACTCAGAATTGGTTTTGGTATATTTCTTGAAAAAATGTCCATAACTGCAAAATATATCAACCTACCAATTTTCATGCATTTTCACCAACATTTACGAGGTCATAAAGACTTCGTTATACAAGGTTAGTAATCTGCCAGAAACCTATTTCATTTTTCCAATTTTTCCACATTTAGACACCTCACGATGTTTGACCATTTTGGAGGCCTTAGAGTCAAAATTGGCCATGTCCTATTTCTACAAAAAAATGTTCAGAACTGATAAAAATAGTGGCCTACCAATTTTCACTCATTTTTATCAAGGTTTACTAAGCCAAATGCTCTTCGTACTACAAGATCATAAAACTGCCAGCAAAACATTTTTACCTATTTTCAAGTTCTAGCCAAAAATCATATGAAGGCATGCATGTGATTTTTGAAAGCTTTTAAAAGAGTTTAACCCTCACCTTAGAATATTGATGGTTAAAGATGCTCAAATGCTCTTCAAAATGCACAAAGGGCTTCTTCCTTGCTTTGGGCTGCTATGGTCAAGCTTGAGTAATATGGAGAGCAATGTTTTCAGCCTTGGATGTTCAATAGATGGTCATAGCCGAGAGGAAGAGAGAGAATGGGAGTTGAGAGAGAGTGTTTGAGAGCAAATGAAGTTGAAGATGCTTGAGGATATTTTGAATGCATGTGTCGGCCTAGGGCTCTACAAATTCTGAAATTTCCTTAGTCATTGTGCATTCTTAAAATGTGAAGAAGCATAGGGTGGTTTGGTTGAGAAAGTGAAGCTTGGTAGGTGTGTATAGGAATAGTTTTTGCATGGTGTCTTGAGCTTGTGTCATAATTTGTCTAGGATGATTTTGAAATTGCAAAGTATGTCACAAGGCCTTGGTATGGACGAACCTATGCTCATCAAAATCTGAATTTTTGCTTTGTTTTAAGATTAGTTTATTGTAGGTTAGATATATTTAATTGTAGGTGCATAGGTTTTGCAAATAGAATAGGAATAAAGAATAAGAATAAAGAATGTTTAGTGTTTAGTGAAATTTTGTCTTCTAATGAGTTGATTTAGGATTAAAATAGCGGTTGGTAGAGTTTGTAGGATTATTTTAGTATAGTGCTTCGTGTAGGATGCTTTATTGATTAGCGTGCGGGTACGCTTTTCTAAGTTTAGGGCACGTACTACGAGGTAAGACACGGACTACGAGATAAATGTATGTATTCCAAGTAAATGCACACAACCCTAAATGAATGCACATAAACCAATGCAAGGCACGTAAATTGAGACACGACTCTTAAACCTAGGTTAAGGCACGCAGTTTAAGGTTAGGGCACACGAAATGAGGTAACGCACGCAATTCGAAGTCAGGGAACATAAGTCGAGGATTAGGGCATTACAGCTATAAATGATTAAACCCCATATAATTTTAAACATAAATTGTATTAGATGTCACTAAATATATAGAGAATTAAACTATCTAGCAAAAAAAAATATACATAATTTATGAATTGCATATTAGATGTTCTCCTCATTTGACTTTGCATACTAATGTAAGCATCAATTTCAAATAAGTTACTCTTTTAAATTTTAATCGTGAAAATAATGGAATAAGGGAGAAATATATCCCTTACATATAAATGTACTAAATATGAAATTTTATTTATTAATTTTAGCTCCTTAAATACACAAAATGACTTATTTAGAAAAAAATCAATATATAATTTAGGATTTGAAACAAATATATATCTATACGCGTGGGTACCCTACACAAGAAAACGAAATCCAAAATCCCTTCCAAAGCCCTAAACTCCATTACATAGAATATCCGCATCCATACAATCCCAAAAGAAAAAGAAAAAGAAAAAAAAAGGAAAAAGAAGGAAAAAAAGGGTAAATGGATCACATAGTAGTAGCTGAAGAGGCCATTATAATTAAAGATTGAGCCAAAAATTCAACGTAGTTAACAAAAATGTGAAAAATAAAAATCAGGAGTAAGTTAGTAATATTTGTTGTCAAAAACAAATATTAATAATAGTAATTAAATTAAAATTGAGAGCTTGGAAAGTAATATTCATGTTGGTCCATTTAATTCGTCAGGAAGAGTTGTTCTTCCATTTTCGACAACTATTTAATTCATCATGAAGAAGACAAGTAATCTGAAAAAATATGGAGTGAATGGTAGAAAGAGAAAAGTGAGTGGGAAACAAAAGAGAAGATAGGAATAGTTAATTAAGGGGGAGAGAAAAAAGAAAAGAAAAACAAAAAGAGATAAAAATTAATCCAGTCTATAGTCTCCCCTTCATGGAGTCCACTCTCAACAAAAATACCAATATAACTAAGCCCAAGAATGTAACAACTCAAGCTCAAAGGGAGAGTCAATCTCAAAAGACTAGTTTGTTAAGTAAAAGAACCACTTGTATTTAAAAAAACCTCTTGTGAGGGTGAGATTCTTATGTGGGATCATTACATGACACTCATAATATGTAATAGGGAGAAATGCACCAGTAGTCCCCATTGTTTACTCAAAAGTCAGTTTAGTCCCTATTGTTTTAAAATGTTCAAAAAGGTCCCCCAATATTTGTAAACATGCTCATTGTAGTCCCTACTGTTAAAAATTTAGTTAGTTTTAATAGATAAAATAATATTTCAAGGGTAAATTTGAAAAATAACAAAAAATACAAAATCTCACTCAAAAACACCAAAAAATACACACTAATACACCTACAAACACACACTAACACATGCACTCATAGAAAAATACCAAAAAATACACACTAATACACACTTACAAATACTTGGGACCGCGGGGTGGGGCTATTTCGCGCGGGGGGAGGAGGGTGGTGGTTGGCTGTGCTTGTGGTAGTGGGTTGGGGTTGTTTCGCTATGGTGGTTGGTGGTGCTTGTGGTAGTAGGTTGAGGGGTTGGAAGAGGAAGAAGAAGATAGGGATATTTTGGGTATTTTATTTTTAAGTAGGGGTAGTTTAGTCATTTTATGAATTTATGTTAGATTTTTAACGGTAGGGACTACAACGAACATGTTTGCAAACATTGGGGACCTCTTTGAGCATTTTAAAATAATGGAGACTAAACTGACTTTTGAGAAAATAATGAGGACCATTGCTGCATTTCTCCCTATGTAATATTAGAAAATAACATGGAATTCAAGGATATATTAGGACCTATTAATAAAATGCGACCACCTTTTATATGCCAAAAGTGACATCATTAGTAAAAAAGAAAAAGGAAAAAAGCTAAGTTGCAGAAGGTTAGTCCCAATGAGTTGTCATTTGTTGGATAATAAGTCATTGTAATTTATTGACTCTTTTATCATAAATATTGCCAAGATGTTAACCGACGTTAATCATTCATAAGTAATATGAGCCACACCATTTGCTTTATTGGTTGAACGTTGGATGAAGCATCTTTGGAAATGGGTTATTGAACTTGGAAAAGCATGGGCCTTCCATTTGCTTTCTATAAGGCTAAGTACTTCAAACTCTCATTTGCAAGTCCACGTTCTGGTTCATGATATGTTGCATGGTTAATTGTATGTTTTAAAGTTCTAATGTTATGCATGCAGGTGTGTTCTTATCTTGACCCCAAGGGTCGTCCCATATGGTAAAGACTCCCTTTTATTCAAGGGAGGTCTTGGGTTCAAATCCTGTGAGAGTGAATGAATGTAAGACGAAAAGGCTGGAGTGTTTGTTATAGGGGAATCATACATTGACTTACCTGGTGCATGTCTTGGGTCGGGCCGCTGCACCCTAGGGGTTTTAGTCCAACTCAGCTATTAGGCCAAGCAAGGGGACACTGGCATACTCCATCTTCGGGTGGTAGTTATTCTAATTTATGTCTTGTGGGTTGGTTGAGTGGTGACGTTTTCAACGGTTTTCAAGAAAAACAAAGGTATGTTCTTATCTTCCTAACCATCCCTCATAATCATACCTTGACTTACCTGGTGCATGTCTTAGGTCGGGGTTGGGTCGGGCCGCTGCACCCTAGGAGTTTTAGTTCAAACTCAGCTGTTAGGCTAGGTAAGAGGACGCTGGCGTACTCCATCTTCGGGTGGTGGTTAATCTAGTTTATGTCTTGTGGGTTAATTGAGTGGGGGCGTTTCCAATGGTTCTAAAAAAAAAAGGTGTTCTTATCTTCCTAACCATCCCTCTATGAGGGGAGGAGGCTCCCTCCAATTGTATTAGAGGGGCCTCTGTGTTCCTTCGGCGGAGTATTTCTAATGTGTTGCTTCTTTAATCCTTTTGTTCTTTGTCTTGTTTCGTCAATTAGCATCACAGTGAGTTAAGATTTACTAATCCAAATGTTACTTGTGCATTTCAGGTCGTCAAGCTATATGAAAGATGTCTAATTGCTTGTGAGTTAAGATTTACTAATCCAAAATGTTAGGATATAAATTGCCCTGAAAATTTGTGAGCTCGTAACTCTTTATTATCTAGTCCATTAACTTAATTCATGTCCTACGAATAAGAGAAAAATTAGGTTGAGAAATAGCTTGAAAAGATAATGAACTACGAAGAATATTTGTCTCATAAACATGATGTAGTAGATGAAGTCCACTCCAATTCCATAGAGATTCTGCAAAAGAGATGCTAATTTAGTACATAAGCATCAGCTAGTGGTGCACTTCTAGTCCAGTCATATGCTAAGCGTCTTAAAAAAATCTAGAAAGATAGGAGGTTGACACCCTAAATAATAAAATTTTTAAACGTCTCTCTATTAATGTGGCCCTCACGAGCCTAGAAGGAGTGCTTCAAAACGTAACATGGCCTTCTAGAGAATCTTCAAATGGTGCACAATCTTTTTATCCATGAAGGAAAAGCAATTTGACCCCAAAAAAAAAAACAAAAAACAAAGGCAAAGAGTATATTGACCCATGCTATTGTAGAATGAAGGTTCAAAGAATTTACCATACGTAATTAAATGTGATTTGATTTGATTTTAGACTCTATCTACAGCCAGGAGGTAATTTTTCAGATAGTGATGATAGACATCACTCTTTTTTTATCACCTAATTATCACCTCCTAATTGACATGTGTCAACTTGATTAATTTATTTTATGTCTCTCTTCTTTTATTAATTTTTCTCTCCCTTAATTAAGGTTTTCTATCTTCTCTTTCTTTCTCTTTTGTTTAATCCTACTCACTTTTCTCTTTCTACCATTCATGGCATTTTTTATCAGATTTATTTTCTTTTTCTAGACAAATTGATAATTGCTGAAAATAGAAAAAAAATGTTATATATTGTCAATTTTCGTTGACAAAAACAGTACACATTTGAGCATTTGCAATGCTTATTCTATTTACAGCTATAAATGATTAAACCCCATATAATTTTAAACATAAATTGTATTAGATGTCACTAAATATATAGAGAATTAAGCTATCTAGCAAAAAAAATATATACATAATTTCTGAATTGCATATTAGATGTTCTCCTCATTTGACTTTGCATACTAATGTAAGCATCAATTTCAAATAAGTTACTCTTTTCAATTTTAATCGTGAAAATAATGGAATAAGGGAGAAATATATCCCTTACATATAAATGTACTAAATATGAAATTTTATTTATTAATTTTAGCTCCTTAAATACACAAAATGACTTATTTAGAAAAAAAATCAATATATAATTTCGGATTTGAAACAAATATTTATCTATACGCGTGGGTACCCAACACAAGAAAATGAAATCCGAAATCCCTTCCAAAGCCCTAAACTACATAGAATATCTGCATCCATACAATCCCAAAAGAAAAAGAAAAAGAGAAAAAAAGGAAAAAGATGGAAAAAAGGGGTAAATGGATCATATAGTAGTAGCTGAAGAGGCCATTATAATTAAAGATTGAGCCAAAAATTCAACGAAGTTAACAAAAATGTGAAAAATAAAAATCAGGAGTAAGTTAGTAATATTTGTTGTCAAAAACAAATATTAATAATAGTAATTAAATTAAAATTGAGAGCTTGGAACGTAATATACATGTTCGTTCATTTAATTCGTCAAGAAGAGTTGTTCTTCCATTTTCGACAACTATTTAATTCATCATGAAGAAGACAAGTAATCTGAAAAAATATGGAGTGAATGGTAGAAAGAGAAAAGTGAGTGGGAAACAAAAGAGAAGATAGGAATCGTTAATTAAGGGAGAGAGAAAAAAGAAAAGAAAAACAAAGAGAGATAAAAATTAATCCGGCCTATAGTCTCCCTTTCATAGAGTCCACTCTCAACGAAAACACCAATATAACTAAGCCCAAGAATGTAACAACTCAAGCTCAAAGGGAGAGTCAATCTCAAAAGTAATATGTAATGGGGAGAAATGCACCAGTAGTCCCCATTGTTTACTCAAAAGTCAATTTAGTCCCCACTATTTTAAAATGTTCAAAAAGGTCCCCAATGTTTGTAAACATGCTCATTGTAGTCTCTACCGTTAAAACTTTGGTTAGTTTTAACAAATATAAATAATATTTCAAGGGTAAATTTGAAAAATCACAAAAAATACAAAATCTCACTCAAAGATACCAAAAAATAAACAATAAGACACACATACTAATACACCAAAAAACACACACTAACACACACACTCATAGCAAAACAACAAAAAACACACACTAATACACACTCACAAACACACACTAACACACACTTGGGACCGCGGGGGTGGGGCTGTTTCGCGCGGGGGGAGGGTGGTGGTGGTTGGTTGTGCTTGTGGTAGTGGGTTGGGGCTGTTTCACTATGGTGGTTGGTAGTGCTTGTGGTGGTGGGTTGAGGGGTTGGAAGAGGAAGAAGAAAATAGGGATTTTTTGGATATTTTATTTTTAAGTAGGGATAGTTTAGTCATTTTATGAATTTATGTTAGATTTTTAACGGTAGGGACCACAACGAACATGTTTGCAAACATTAGGGACCTCTTTGAGCATTTTAAAACAATGGGGACTAAACTGACTTTTGAGTAAACAATAGGGACCATTGCTGCATTTCTCCCTATGTAATATTAGAAAATAACGTGGAATTCAAGGAAATATTAGTACCTATTAGTAAAATGCGATCACCTCTTATATGCCAAAAATGACATCATTAGTAAAAAAGAAAAAGGAAAAAAGCTAAGTTGCAGAAGGTTAGTCCCAATGATTTGTCATTTGTTGGATAATAAGTCATTGTAATTAATTGACTCTTTTATCATAAATATTTCCAAGATGTTAACCGACGTTAATCTTTAATAACCCCCTATTTGGATTGCACGAGTGAAGGAAAGTAAAGTAAGATGGAGAAAGAAAATAAAGGAAATGGATGACATTGATGTTGGGATTGTAAAAATTAAATAAAAGAAATGAAATGTGACACCAAAGCCAAAAAAGAATCGTGCAAACATGTAAACTTTTAGACGAAATGATAATTTAATAGAAGAAAACATAATAGAAAGGAAAGATGCGGAGTATTTGAGTTCAACATAGCAAAGAATCACAAGTTGGTTCTTTCTCTGAAGTTACTTTGATCATGGTTCTCAAAACAGTAGAAACGACATAAATCGTCCAACCAATACTCTACATTATGAGGTTTAACAAAACAAAGAATCACATTGTTAACGTATGTATATATCGCATTCACATTGTGTATCTCTAGTTGTTTTACCATAGTTAGTCTCTTACCATAGTTAGCATAGCTTGGAGCTCAAGTAGCCTTACATCTATATAAGGTCCTATGTACATTGTAATTCATATAACACTTTATCTGTAATAAAATCTTTTGGTCTTTCTCTTATTCATGGAATCTCTATTCTATTTTGACATGGTATCAGAGCTACCATCCTGGTAGCCTGTGCCACTATCATCGTTTTATCTCTATCCTTATATCGCAATAAAACATCAGAAACTGGTCTATTCTGGGATTTTTTTATTTTTTTATTTCATCTCCTTGGTCCACACACCACACCTTCTCGTAGTACTCGTCGAGACAATTCCGACGATGCCAAGATCATTAATAAACTTCTCCGGACGCGCCTGTAATCACTGGTCAAAGTTTCTGCACTGTTTGACCTATTCAGCAATTTTCAGTCAACCAAACAAGGCCTTGTTGACATCATCCAGCAGCAGTGTTGACATCAGCCCTAGCCATCTCATCATCCAGCCATTGCCACATCAACATCCAATCAGCGCCACATCACCATATACGTCAGTATCCAGTCAACACCACATTAGCTCTTGCCACGTCATCACAACCCAAAAAAAAAAAAGGGCAAACCTTTCCCAAGGTTTTTCGATGTCCTGAGTCCATTTTTGGCATCCATTTCTTCAACTTCTCACTCTAAATATCAGTTTTGGCTCTACAATGGAGCGTGTGGATGTCTTAATGAATAATCCAAAATCTCACTTATCCTTTCAATAGGAGTGTAAGTATTGTCATCTCTCTGGTCACTCCCTCTTGCACTGTCCTACTCGAACGTGCTCCTTTTGCAAGAAAATTCATCCTGGCCATTACCTATATGAGTGCTCTTAGAATCCCAATAGAAATTCTCAAGGACATCGACCAAATGATGGTTCCTTCAAGGCTCAGAGTACATCAGGCACCTCCCTTGATCCCTCTTCCTCATCTTTATCAGTTGCAAGCCTCCGACACCTCCTTAAACAGGTTTTATCCCAGTTTAGTCAGTCTTCTTCTATTGCTCTCTCCACCACACTCGGTAAGTCTTCCTGGTTCTTCGATACTGCTTGCTCTAACCATATGACTTCTGATTCTTCTTGTTTAACTAATAAAGTCATCAATTCTTCTGCACCTTCTATCTATACCGCTAACGGTACATCCATGCCCGTAAGTCATATCGGTTCTGTGTCTACATCTCATGTTTCATTTCCAGATACTTATCTTATTCCTAAACTCACCCTTAACCTTATCTCTGTCGGTCAATTATGTGAACTTGGTCTCACAGTCACTTTCTCTGCTTCTGGTTGTCATGTGCAGGATCCTCAGATAGGACAGACTCTTGGGATAGGGCACAAGATTGGACGACTCTTTGAGCTTGTTAGCCTGCACCTTCCTGCTCACTTAAGTACTGCTACATCAGTCACCACCTCATCAAATTATCCCTCTCTTGACTTATGGCATTCTAGATTAGGTCATACCTCTTTAGGAAAATTGCAATCCTTATTATCTAGTGGTGCATTAGTAAAACTTTATATGCACCCTTTTGATTGCCTATTATGTCATCTTGGGAAATAACCTGCTCTACCTTTCAATCAAAGTGACTCTTCATCTACTGCATGTTTTGATTTGGTATACTCTGATATCTGGGGTCCTTCTCCTACATCCACCATGGGAGGTTCTCGATACTTTGTAATATTTGTTGATGACTTTTCAAGATTTACTTGGATATACCTTATGCATAGTAGGTCTGAATTGTCTCGCATTTATTCTGAATTTATTGCCATGTTTTTTACTCATTTCAAACAACGAATTAAGATTCTCTGTACAGATAATGCCATGGAGTATAAAGAGTCAACATTTCTTTCCCTTCTCCGTCAACATGGAACTATTTCACACCGCTTTTGCCCTCACATATCTCAACAAAATGGGCGTGCAGAACCAAAACATCGCCATATTCTTGACATCACTCGCACATTTCTTATTTCTGCCTCATGTCCTTAGCGCTTTTAGGGAGAGGCTGCGCTTACTGCTGTTTACATTATAAATCATTTGCCTTCTCTCATTCTCAATAATTGCACTCCTCATGAACGTCTTTACGGTTATCTACCCTACTATGGTCACCTTCGTGTTTTTGGTTGTGCATGTTTTATCTCACTTCCTCCCCAGGAACGTACCAAACTGGAACCTCGAGCTCGTTTATGTTGTTCTTAGGGTATGGTATTGAACACAAGGGGTATCGGTGTTGGGATCCATTATCAAAACGTCTTCGGGTTTCTCGTCATGTGATTTTTTGGGAGAATAAGATGTTTTCCTTTCTCTCACCATTTTCTCTTCCCCATGATGTCTCCACCCCATATTTCACAGATCCTTCCATTTCCATATTTCCTTATGATGATAGTGACACAAGTACATCTATAGGTCCTGATTCGACGCCTATCGCGGCCCTTCCTGAAGAGACTGTCCCACCTGATGAGTCTGTGCCTAATGACGAGACTTCTTCTACTGATTCACCCTCTATCTCTACTGAATCATCTCTCCGTCGATCTACCAAAGTAAGATCAATTCCTTCTCATCTTCTTGATTATCACTGCTTTTCCACTATTCTTTCACTCTATGAGCCTCAATCTTATTGTGAGGCCAGTTCTGACCCTTTATGGCAACAAGCTATGATAGATGAATTACAGGCCTTGGAAACCAAGTATACTTGGGATTTGGTCGATCTTCCTCCAGGGAAGAATGCTATGGGATGCAAATAGGTATACAAGATCAAGACTCGATCTGATGGTTCTATAGAGCGATACAAGGCTCGGTTGGTGGCAAAAGGTTTTACTCGAGAGTATGGCATTGACTATGAGGAGATATTTGCCCATGTTGCTCGTCTCACTTCTGTTCACATACTTATTACAGTTGTTGCAGTCAGACAGTGGAAGTTATTTTAGATGGACGTTAAAAATGTCTTCCTTAATGGTGATCTTATATAGGAAGTATTTATGAAGCCTCCTCCAGGCTACCATCATTCACCTCACAAGGTGTGTTAATTTCGTTGTGCTCTTTATGGTCTCAAGCAAGCTCTACGTGCTTGGTTTTTTAAATTCAGTTCGGTTATTGCTGATTTCAGCTTCACTCCGAGTAATCATGATTCTGCACTGTTTATTCAGCATTCTGATTATGGTATTCTTCTCTTGCTCTTATATGTGGATGATATGATTATCACTAGGGATGACTTGGCGGGTATTTCGGATCTCAAGCAGTTTCTCAGCCACCACTTTGAGATGAAAGATCTTGGTCATCTGAGATACTTTCTAGGTATTGAAGTCTCCTCTGATTCGGCTGGCTACTATCTTTCTCAGGCCAAGTATTCTTCTGATCTTCTGGCTCATGTTGGCCTTACTGACAGCAAAACTGCATCTACCCCTCTTGATGCTAATATTCGCCTTACCCTATTGGATGGGACACCACTTTCAGATGCATCTTTGTATCGCCAGCTAGTTGGCAGTCTTATCTATCTCACTGTGACTTGTCCTGACATTGTCTATGTTGTTGACCTAGTCAGCCAGTTCATGTCTGCTCCTCGTACCACACACTATGCTGAAGTTCTCTGGATACTTCGTTATATTAAGGGCACCTTATTGCATGGACTCTTCTTTTCTACCATCTCATCATTAACTTTGCATAGCTACTCATATGCAGATTGGGCTGGTGATCTTACTGATTGGCGTTTTGGGACTGGATACTGTTTCCTCCTTGGTGATTATCTTCTTTGTTGGCGCAGCAAGAAACAGACCGTTGTTGTTCGCTCGAGTACTGAAGCTGAGTATCGTGCACTTGCTAATGCTACTCAAGAGGTCATCTGACTTCATTGGCTCCTCGCTGACATGGGTATCTCTCCGCCTCCTGGCATCACTCTACATTGCGATAATCATAGTGCCATTCAAATTGCTCACAATGATGTCTTTTATGAGCACACTCGTCATATTGAGTGTGACTGCCACTTCATTCGCCAACATATGGTTAATGGTACTACAAAACTTCGGTTCACTCCTTCCGCTAATCAGCTTGCAAATCTCTTCACCAAGGCTCACCCACGAGGGCGTCTTCAAGAAACTCAAGCTCGTGTCCTTCACACCACATTGAGTTTGAGAGGGGGTGTTAACGTATGTATATATCGCATTCACATTATGTATCTCTAGTTGCTTTACCATAGTTAGTCTCTTACCATAGTTAGCATCAGGGGCAGATCTAGGAATTTAATATTGGGGGTGCCAAAATATTTTTTTAATGATACTATATAGAATTTTTTTAAAATTGGGAGAGCCGATAATTTTTTTTAATGATACTACATAGATATTTTTCAAAAAAATTAAACGGCCCCCCTCCCACACTACATAGATCCACCCCTGGTTAGCATAACTTGGAGCCCAAGTAGCCTTACATCTATATAAGGTCTTATGTAAATTGTAATTCATATAACACTTTCTCTGTAATAAAATCTTTCAGTCTTTTTCTCATTCATAGAATCTCTATTCTATTTCGACACACATCACACTCATGAACATGATTAGCAAACAAAGCATCAGACTGCTAATAGTTACAAATTTTCTCACTGGTCTTCTGGAAAAATACAAGTTGTGTTCCTTGCTTATCACCCTGGAAGCTTTGATGCACGATTCCCTATACGTATTTTGGATGATTCGGAAAATATCCTTGAACAATACTCCCTTTTCATTCTGTGAAGAAGCATTGAACATGGAGACAGAGGGAGCCGGGATGAGCAACGACAGGAAAAGATACCTTCAGCCCTTGGCACAGACCACAAAATATGGAGAAAAATGGAGGAAGAAGAGGCAACTATATGGAGCTTAATTCCTACCTTGATCTAAACCATGATGTTCTCTTTCAGTAACTTCAATAAGCCTTTGCAAGCCAGCCTTTTTGTAGTTCTCTTGTCTGATGAAGAGCCTGAGTTTTGGTAAATAATACCATTTGCTTCGACCTTTATTCTTACAGAAGCCATACCTTTGTTGAGAGTCTCCTGTTTCTTCATGATATAATGTTCTTTTTTACATAACTCAGACAATTCTCTAGCCGGATGGAGCTTCAGTGACTCAGGTGTAATCAAGGGCTCAAGTAGAGGCCTTATACTTTGAAAGACACGCTCCTTATTGTAGTCTGAATCGACAAAGATCGCTCCGCATAAAGATTCTATAATATCTCCAAGCACCTGTACCATATCAGCAGTAGGATAAAACTAATGTCCCAGATATTTGTATACACTAGTGTCATTCCAATGAAAATCAAGCGACAACTTTTCATCAGAGAAGAAGAAAATGTTCGAATATACGCAATGACATGATGTTTTACGCTACCAATTAACAGCAATGATGTCTTGAATGATAAGCACTGGAAATAATCAATTGACTATTAGATGCAACATCCAACCATGTTTATACAACATATCAACTTAAAAACAAGTATTATATCCGCATTGCAAGTAATTGCTCTTTCTATATGATTTGAAGATAAAAAACAAGAGAGAATTTAGTGATCCAAGTATTGCCAATTGCTTCCTTAATAAAATCTTTTTGCAATTAATTTTGGCTATGTTCCTGCAGTAACATGCCAATTTTCTTAATTTCAACTATGGCTGTTATAGCTCAGTACAAAACATGCAAGAAACACAATGAAAATACCTTAGGGAAAGCTGTCTCAGACTCCCATCCAGAAGTTGAGCCCAACAATAAGCGGTCAAAGTCTTCAACAGTGGTGGTTATTTGCCTTTGGAGCTCTGGTGAAGCATGAAGAATGTGTTTGTGCAAACTAGCCTTTACCGTAGACAGAGCATAGCAGTCGTTATTCACAGAAGCTGACCTTAGATCAGTCAATAATCCAGGAGACAAACCAGGATATTTGTTGTAGAAATGAACTGTGATTAGATAGTCCAGTACCGCATCTCCAAGAAATTCAAGGCGCTATACAATAAGAAAGGATGTCAGGAAAGAGAACGTGGGTAAAAGGTAAACTAAACGGCAAGAGAAAAAGTACATGAGCATATTGTAACTGAAAATGGGGAAGCAATATACGAACTGTTTCCATGAACATGACATCTATGTTAGTGTCCTAATTCCAGGAAGAGTTTCAATTTCAAATGCTATATGAAGAACAGTAAAAAAATAGTCATCGTGCCTCACTCCCCAACCCAACTATTATACACAAAATAGGGGAAAAAAATTAATTATGCAACACGGATAACGTTCTGGTACATATTACCTGGTAGCATCTTGGAATTTCAGGCAGCATGTATGAACCATGAGTCAAAGCTTCTAAGAGGAAAGAGGCATCACGGAATGAGTAGTTAACCAAAGACTGTAGAGATGTTATGTTCCCATGCATTTCAGGATGGACTGCAAGGTGCCTCACATAAGGAGCATTGACAAAGTCAACGTTTACACCAAGCCACTGCATAAATGGGATTGCTGCCATCTCGCCACCTCCAATCAGGAATGCACCAATCAATGCCTCAACTACATCAGCTACTGTCTTGCTCTTGATTTGCCTTCTTCCTCTGCTATAGACTTTGTTTGTAGGTGACAACTCCTCTTCTTCAAATGCATAAAATAGAGAATTGTCACCAGGGATGATCCACGTTTTAAGATCGAGTGGTTCATTACGAATAAAGCCCTGCAATTCATAAACAAGCCAGCAAAAGAAATAAATTTATGTTCACCATACAGATGATCCTATGTTCCTGATAACAAGAAGAAGAAACAAGTTTTCTTCCATTTGAGGTACATGATGAGAAATTTCAGAAAAGCAAAATGATGCAAATTTATTCATTCTCTGTTGTTACTTTATTACTGACGACATTTCAATATTCACAAACAAGAACAATGGGGTATTAGCTATTCCTTGTTCTTCTCTTACAAATGACACAATTAAGAATGAATTAACTATCATAAAAATGTAATAATTACCGGAATTTTGCGGTTACATCCTAGCTTGCATAGTGCAGTATTACAAACAGTTTTCTCTCTTTTCGTACTAAGAAGACCCTCGTGATGATTTTGGTACGTTGTGAATAGCTGTTGACTAGTAACATATTTGAGAAATGAATCCCCAAGCGTTTCCAGTGATTCCAGGTGAAGATTCTCTTGGCATTTTCTTGTCGTGATAGCTTCCAACACCTGATGTTTACAGCAAAGTCATAATCATAATTCAGAAAAACTATTCAACATCACAAATTGAAACAAATATTCAATTATATACTTTTTTGCTTTGCTGACATATATTAGCGCTAGTAGAGTAAATCCATTACACCACATGTAACAAAGATAAATTCTCTGATCAACTGAACAAGCTAGTGACACATGCAATTTGACTGGGCCACATTGAGCCATTAGATGGCATATTGACGCTCAAGGGCTTCACTGACATGGCACATAGTGGGCAAAAGAATACAAAACTTTCATTTATTATTATTATTTTTTTTTTTTGGGTGGGAAGGGGGGGGGGGGGGGGGGAGGGAGGTGGGGGGGAATGTTTGATCATGATATCACCAGCAGTCTCAAGTCAAGGGAAAAAACGGAAAAAATGCAAAGCTATCATCTGAACTGAAAAACTGAAAAACTAAAAAAATGATAAAACTGAAAAAATGCATGAAGATTGTAAAGAACATACCTTGATGGTTGGGATAATAACATTTTTTGAGCAGTGATCCAAATGCATATTCTTCAGGTTGGCAGCTAGAAGCAACGACTCAACCCGATGCATGATTGTCGGAGCACACGAGAAAGAATAAAGTGTAGCCAAAGATATAGGTGACATCATGATGAGACATAGTTCAGGTGGCAACTCAACTGAGGAATTACTTGGCTCTACATTGTATAACAGCAAATTAGTCCAAAATAAAAAGGTGAGTTAAAAGTGTACAGAATAATGTAAATCAGTATGATCTTCTTCTACCTATACCATGAGAAAAGGATGATCAAGAGAGATAATGAAGAGTTTATTACACAGAAGACAGTAGTAATGAAACCTTGAGTTCCAAAGATAAAATTCATTTGATGAAGAAAAAGTAACATTGATAAGAAAAATGGATACATTTTACTGTTTCTCATCTTATTATATTGCTAAAAGAAAAGTATCTTTTTCAAGATGGTTAGATAGTTAGGCAAATTTCAATACATTCCCAAATATTATACGAATACTAAAACAATTTTTGTCATTTCCCAAGATTTAAGTAACATTGAATGGTTAAACAACCAACGAACCTTTTGTTTTCTGCTTTCTATATTTGAGAAGATAATTTTCCACCCTTGGGACATGTCTACCATGTAGAAGTGATTGTACTTCATACTGCAAGTGGATGTCATGCCTGTACATCGAAGTATGTAAGACCTTTGAAATGATATTTATAACATATTATCACAAACTGGAAACATAAAACAACGTTAGGGGAGGTAAATCAAAAACTATTACAACCTTTTCTCGTAATACTTTTGGTAAGTAATAACTTCACCATCTTGCAGCTTTAAATTGGACTTCCCATCCAAACCATCTAAAGTACCAACAACGTGATACACATGACCATTGTGAGGTGTGCATACCAAAGAATTCTCCAACACGCAGCTGCATACCAAGCCACTCTTCATATACACATGCTGACTACAATCACTGGCACAGAAACATGGCAGATGTCTACCGCTGATATTTTTTGATGGAAGTAGTATGGAACGTACACAGTTCCAATCAATTAATTGATTCTTATTTGAGTCTGCAGCTGCAGCTGGGAGAAGAAGATAGTCGAAGGCAAGAAAATCATTCTTTCTGTCAAACGCACCTAGAGCTTCATTCAGCTTATTCAAACTGTGATCTAGTAAAATCCTAAGCAGAGTCACTTGAAACCTTCAAAACCTGCCAAACAAATTTGACGATGACAAGAAATTCAGGTCCTAATTCCTTGTATTTCATGTTCGGTTAACAAATGTTCTTAGACATAAAAACGTTAGTATACCTATTCAGAAGTAAGTCGAATTGCTCCAACATATCTCATACATATTTTCGAGTTAATGCTATCATCAACATGGTCCAAAGCTATCGATTCGTCATGAAAATCAAACCTAGACCTTACAGCAAGCAGAACATCACGAAGCTCAGCATTGCAGTAAAAAATGTTATGCAGCTCGACTAAGTAGCAGTAGTACAATGTTTCAGATTCATTGCTGCGGTAGTGAATCAATTCAGGTGGGAAGTACTGTAATTGTTCATTATTGTACTCAAAGCCTGTGGATCACAACATAATTATACAGAAATTGATGTGTGAAAATATTGTTTAAAGCAATGAAATTATGTTCTTCCCATAATTGATAAAGAAAGAAATGGGCGAACTTAAATTACCCAATTCTTGGACATTGGCTTCTTCTTCAACAATATATGGCACAAGATTATCTGTCAAGGCACCATCCTGGTGAAGCTGCTTGCACGCTTCTAAACACGCAAGTTGATTCAGTATTTTGATATTTCCTTCAACTTTTACAGTTGGGATTGGACAGCTTTTAGGAAGATGTAGAATGCAAGTTTTAGACTCTTTATCTATAACAAACTTAGGATAGGGTTTGAAGTACCTGAAAAATCAGAAGACCGGAATAGGGAATTACTTTTTAAGTTACAAAAATTCAAAAATGTGGAAACTGAAAGCACATTATATCGTTCATAAGAATAAAAGATTCTATGGACAAACCCATTAGAAGGTAGCCTTGAGCAATAGAAGTGAAGCAATGCCACACTGGAAGACAAAGTGACAATTGCTCCAGTAGCTTCAACCTGATAATAGACCTCATCTTTCAAATCCAGAGGGGCACAAGGAACAGAACCATGATCCAAGGACTCCTTCCGCATAATGTCTCCACTGGCTAGATAGTTCTCCACTTGTGTGAGGGTTGAACTATCATTCCTACGATTTCAGTAAGCAAATTAGCAAAGAATGGCATGAAAAAGAAATGATCACTACCGTATACCAGAACCAATGAAACCTACAACATCATAAAATGTTCTAAATAAACACCATAAAAAACAGATAAAGCATTAGAATTTTACCGAACGAAAATTAAACAGTGACTCCAGAATTTCCTATAACAGTAGGGCATAAACAAAACAACAGCAAATAGAATTCCAGAAACATGATAAACCACATGTTTAGTTAAACCCCACGGTCCTAAATTGTATGCTTTGGTATTATCTGGTAGAACAATCGAACATAAGGTGGGAGGTGAAAACACACATTGAGAAGGATAAGCAGTTTCTTTTTACACTACGAATTAATAAAATATGAGAAAGTATTTATGGCATATGTTCATGCCAAACCCAAAATCACTTTGGAACAAATAAGAAAAGGTAGTTAAGTAAGTTTCATACTAAATGTTAGCACTAAAAAGGCCTCCATGCACTACAAGAAACTATACCTTTTTATCATCATGATGAAATCTGAGTTGTGCTTACGAGCACGGCCACGGGACTGAATAAAACTAGAAATGGTTGCCGAGGGATCAAATCTAATTACAAGATTGCAACTCTGGACATCCAAGCCCTCTTCAAGAATGGAAGTTGCAACTATGATGTTCACCTGCAACATGACATGTTCACATGCAAGAATCTTAGCAATAGATATTCTCTTTCATAAATAATAATTTTATGCTATACTATTAGTAAGGCACCCACCGTGCCTCTCTGGAATTCTTCAACAATTTTGTGTTGTTCTTGTCTGCTCTGTGACAGGAGCCCAGATTGATGTCCTGCCATGTATTCGGTCTTCCATCCACTCAATTCCAGGTGCACCTCATTTAATAGAGATCGAAGGACAATAGCTGTTATAATCCTCTCAACAAAAATTATACACCTCATATCCTTCAGGTCCCTGTGCAAAATATTGTAACATGTTAAGAATCTCATCATATTATCAAGCCAACGAAAGATATGGATAGTGACATATTCATGTTCGATCTCAACATATTGAAGTTTAGACACTGTTGTGGTTCTGATAGATAAACCTCATCTATCTTCCAAATAATTTTTTTGCTCCACATCTCCTTTTCTTCATTAGTTGGCAGCATACTTATACCCACATCTCCAATATATGATTTTATTTTACTAGAATATTCATCACAGACTCGAGTCCACAATCTGCTCGCTAGCGATATGCTTAAATAGAATTCAACGGTACTATCATAAAGGATGTTTAACTGGGTAGAGAAACACATAAAAAGAGTTGAATGAAGATTCTCAAATGACATCTAACAACAGGAACTAGGTTGTGAATGGTTGACCTTCAAGGTTGTGAATCTTTGGAAGTTATGCTATGGTGATTGGCTATTGAATTTAGTGTTTTTAGATAGTTATTATTTTGAGGATTATGTAGATGGAAACTTACTCTATCTAGAGTTTTGATTATGAATTTGTTGTTTATTTGCAACAAGTATAAATGTTTACAGCCTTGCGTTGTGTTGAAATATTATATTACTTTAATTTCATAATTTTAGGCTTGTTGTAAGGAGCAATTTGCTCCATAAATTTAGGCTTATTGTAAGGAGCAATTTGCTTCATAAATTAGGGAATGTTGTCTACTCCTTTTAGGTCTATATAAACCACAATGTAGAAACACAAATTGTATCATCAATGAATTACATTGTTTCACATTACTTTCTTCTTGGTATCTAGAGCCAACAATATACACACACCAAAAAAAAAAAAAATTTGTTCATTTTTTTCCCTCCACAGCTATCCAAACTCATATTTCTTACCACAATGATCAAAAACCATTTTATAATCTCTTTTTTGTCTGATTCTTTCATGATTTTTTGTCGATTTAAGCCCTTTTCTTCTCTGATATGGTGAGAAATAGCCATTTTACTCCTTAGTTGCCTATTGTAAAGGTTGCCAAGTGTCCGGCTGCTTCCATCGTCGTCGTTTATTAATGGCACCTACTGATAAGATAGAAAATCAGTCTACCACTGTGATTCGTGTAGATCTCTCTCGGGAACCTAATGCCCCTACACAACGGGTCACTAGTGTATTACTGAATGGGAAAAATTTTCATGCTTGGTCCCGTTCGTTCCGTCTTCATCTTGGTGGAAAACGGAAAATTGGATGGATTTTAGGCAAGGAAAAAAAGCCGCAAGAAACTGATCCTGATTATGCTCACTGGGATGTAGACAATTGTATTATTTTGGGTTGGATGTTCTATTCCATGGAGACTCAGATTTATAATATGTTTATGTATCACGAGACGGTTCATGATCTATGGACTGCCCTGACAAAGATGTATGCCTATGCACGTCATGATTCTCGAATCTTCGAGCTTTACCGGGAAATTTCTCATGCTTCTCAGGCTACTTTAGGACTATCTGTTGCGGATTATTTTGGGTACCTCCAAACTAGATGGGAAGAGCTAGCCCAATATGAACCTTTGAGTGACTTCCCGAATGATGCTAAGGTTGAGGCTAAACGGCTTGATCATCGTCGGACTTATCAGTTCTTGATGGTTTAAAACCTGAATTCGAGAATCTTCGAACACAAATTTTAAATACATCTCATTTTCCATCTCTATATGAGGCATTTGCAACTGTGATGGTGATGAACAAAGACGTCTACTTCTTGCACCCAAGCCCACTCATTCTATTCCGGACCAGATGGCATTTGCTGCTCCTTCCAGTTTTCGGCAAACCAGTACCCGTCCTTATTGCCAACATTGTCGGAAGATTGGTCACCTTATTGACCGATGTTTTATTCTACATCCTGAATTGAAGCAACAATACTCTAACAACCGTGGTGGTAGACAAAAGAAATGAGCTCTTCGTATTGGGGTTGTAGCCGAATCAGCACCCCCTTCAGCCTCAACATAATTAGTCTTGGCCCAACCGGATTATAGTCAGCTTCAAGCTCAGATTGCTCAACTTCAACTCCACTTGGGCCTCACTTCACCATCTGGCCCCACAGCTACCCTTGCTACAAGTACTCCTACCGCACTTCATGGTAAGTTAGGCCAACCATCTTGGATTCTGGATTCGGGGGCTAATAATCGTATGACTGGTGAGCTTTCTGTCTTTTTTTCTCCTGTCACTTCCATAAATCAATCGGTTCAAATTGCCGATGGAACGTCTATTCATATCCGTTGTCAAGGAGATGCCTGTTTATCCTCAGATATTACTCTTCGCTCTGTTTACTATGTCCCCAACTTTGCTTATAATCTATTGTCTGTCAGTCGTCTTGCCAAGAGTTTTCACTGTGCAGTTGTCTTCTTGCCTGACCGTTGCTTCTTGCAGGATCTGACTTCGAAGAAGATTTTTGGCAGGGGATATGAGCACGATGACTTTACTATTTTGGAGAACTTCCAACCTCTACAGTACCCTCGTCAAGTCTGCATGCTTCTTTGTCTCTAGTTTTTGACACTCCTATTGGTTCTGTCCAAAATTTAGATTTGTGGAATGCTCGTCTAGGACATGCAAACTTTCAATATTTATGTTTGTTATTTCCATTTTTTAAAAAAGCTTGCAAGGATTTTAAGTTTAATTCTGTGACTTGCGAATTGTCAAAACACACTCGTACTACATATATTCTTCGCATGCATCGAGCTCCATGTACTTTTGATCTTGTTCACTCTGATATTTGGGGTCCCTCTCCTGTCACGGCCCTCTCTGACCATCGTTACTATGTGACATTCATAGATGATTATAGTCGGTGTACTTGGGTCTACCTAATGAAGAAAAAATATGAAGTTTTCACTCATTTCACTCACTTCCTTCAAATGGTGAAAACCCAATTCCACACTGTTGTCCGGAATATTAGGTCTGATAATGGCAGAGAATACCTAACCAATGACTTTCGGGCCGAACTCAATAAAAAATGGATTCTTCAACAACTTACCTGCCCTTACACACCTGAACAGAATGGTGTGGCAAAACGAAAGAACCGCCACATTATGTCTATGGTCCGATGTCTTCTATCTGGTATGAATGTTTCGAAATATTTCTGGCACCTAACTGTACTCACCGCTACATACATCATCAATCGTACCCCTAGTCGTGTCCTCCAAGGTCAAATACCCGTGCATATTCTCCGACCAAATACTATCCTATTTCCTCTTCTCCCATGAGTCTTTGGTTGTACATGCTTTGTTAAAAATCGCAGCCCGACCCGCACTAAGCTAGATGATAAAGCTATGCATTGTGTCTTTCTTGGATATTCTTCTACGTCTAAAGGATATAGGTGCTATGATCCTGTGACTCGCCGCTTTTACCACTCGATGGATGTCACATTCCTTGAGACTATCCCTTTCTTCTCTGCTTCTTCCTTAGAGCAACTTCCTGAGGTACTTTCTGTAGAGGACCCTCCTTTACCTCGTCCAGTTCCTATTCTTGACACATCTCAGTCTACTACTGAACTACCATCTAGCTCCAATAATACTCTCTCATCCGGTTCCTCTCCAGTTCCATTACAAGTTTACTCTCTGCGTCCTCGTACTCCAGCTCCACTACCAGATTCTTCTCCGGATTCAGGTAACCCTCATTCTCCCTTGGTCCCTGAACCGGCACCTTCTCATTACCCCACTCGTGAATGGCGTCCCCCTTCCCGTTATTTACCTTTATGTAGTACTAATCATCCTATTGCCAAGTTTGTGTCATTTCAGGGTCTCTCCGATCAGTATAAATCTTTCCTTAGTCAGGTTGATTTAGTCTCTATTCCTCGCTCCGTCCATGAGGCTCTCCAGCATCCTTTATGGGTGACTGCTATGAAAACAGAGATGGATCCCCTGCAACAGAATCAGACGTGGGAGTTGGTTGATCTTCCAGTTGGTGAACGGACAGTTGGGTGCAAGTGGGTGTTTAGTGTGAAATATCTTGCTGACGGCGCCATTGATCGGTATAAGGCACGTCTTGCCGCTAAAGGGTTTACTCAAGTACCAGGCAAGGACTTTGGTGCCACATTTGCTCTTGTTGCCAAATTAACTACTGTTCGACTCCTGGTCTCGTTGGCCGCTTCTCATTCTTGGCCTCTTCACCAATTGGATGTGAAGTTAATGGTGATCTTTCTGAGACTATTTACATGGATCCTCCACCAGGTTTTCGGGCTCAGGGAGAGTATTCTGGGAAAGTTTGTCGCCTTCGTAAATCTCTCTATGGGCTTAAACAATCCCCTCAAGCTTGGTTCAATCGTTTTAGTGAGGTGGTCCTTACTATGAGGTTTATTCGGTGTCATTCAGATCATACATGTTTTGTTCAACGTCACCCTCAGGGTAGATGCATCATTATCTCAGTTTATGTGGACGATATTATCATTATTGGAGATGACACTCAAGGAATTGTCCAAGTGAAGCAAGACCTTGGGACAATCTTTGACATTAAAGATTTGGGTATGCTTCGATACTTTCTTGGTATTGAGGTAGCTCGAAATTGCCAGGGTATATCTTTATCACTAAGAAAGTATGCAGTAGATCTTCTTCAAGATACGGGTATGCTAGGTTGTCGACCTGGCTCTACTCCTATGGACCCTAATCTTAAATTGACAGTAGAATCAGGGGAATTGTTAGTTGAGCCATCAATATATCAAAGACTTGTGGGTCGGCTTATCTACTTGACTAACACAAGGCCTGACCTTACCTATGCAGTGAGTATGGTAAGTCAATTCATGCATGCACCTCGTACCTCTCATCTGGATGTTGTCTATCATATCCTCCAGTATCTTAAATCTTCTCCTGGTCTTGGTCTCTTCTATGCAACGGGTGTACAAGAGGGATTGTCTTGTTACACTGATGCTGATTATGCTGGGTCAAAGAGTGATAGGCGTTCTACCTCGGGGATGTGTACTTTTCGTGGCAATCACCTTATCTCATGGAAAAGTAAAAAGCAAGTAGTTGTCTCGCGATCTTCTGCTGAAGCTGAGTACCGTGCTATGGCCCAAGGAACATGTGAACTTCTTTGGTTACGTTATCTTCTGACTTAGTTGGGGTTTTTGGTAACAGACTCGTTTACCTTGTTATGTGATAAATAACCTGTCATTATGTTGTCCTCTGACTCGGTCCTTCATGAGAGGACAAAACACATCGAGGTTGATATTCATTTCATTCGAGAGAAAGTTCGCTCAGGGGTTATCACACCTTGTTTTGTTACATCATCCGAGCAGGCTGCTGATATGTTCACTAAGTCAATTGGACCATCACTTCTCCAATCATCTTTTGTCAAGCTCAAGCTCATTGATATTTTCGCCCCAACTTGAGGGGGAGTGTTGAAATATTATATTACTTTAATTCTATAATTTTAGGTTTATTGTAAGGAGCAATTTGCTCCATGAATTTGGACTTGTTGTAAGGAGCAATTTGCTCCATGAATTAGGGAATCTTGTCTACTCCTTTTAGGCTTATATAAACCACAATGTAGAAACACAAATTGTATCATCAATGAATTACATTGTTTCACATTACTTTCTTCTCATTGTAATCTTTATGAGGTTGCATTTTATTTTTATTTTATTTGTGGTTTGATGACTTGCGGGCTTATCTTTTCATTTGCGTCCCTGAAAATTGGCTAGGTAGATTTTGGGGGTGTGACATAAGTAAATCACCATGGTAATTCGATATTATCTAGCACTATAATAGGCACAAACATATGATGCTAAGAAGGCGTTTTGACCTAGCATTTTGGCTCCTACCAACAGGCATAGTTCCAATAAATTGTTGTTCAAAATTATTAAGGAACACAGCTAACTGTTTAACTTGATGAATCTACACACAAAAAGCATGGGAAGATTATCATTTATAGGCGTTCACAATGCGAACAAAACTTGTAATATAGAATTTTGGAGTTGTCTAACATCAAGTGTTAGCAAGTAAATGTAGTCCAAAAGACAGAAATTTCCTTGGGGAAAAAAGATGAGAAGAAGGCTAAAAGAAACTTAACTAGCCATATATGTGGGAAGAGTTCAATATTTGAGAAATATGTGCAACATCATTACATTCGTATGCCGTTATTAAAAAAGGAGAAAGAAACGCATAAACAAGTTGGGCGTGAGTCAACAAAGTAGCAGAGAGAACGGTGGCCTAACCACACTTTCGTACAAGACTACTCAGCAAATTCAAAATCATTTAGCAATCTTTGATCATTTAAGATTGGGAAGATAAATTAAATAAGAAGTGAAGAACTACAATTGAGAAGGAAAGAGACACAGAAAAAAACAAAAAATGCAGGCAGATATAAATGGAAGATGGCTATGTGGGCGGCTCCACTTTCTGATTGAAGTTTCAAGAGATACGATGCTTTGTACCAGTAAAACAGTAGATATAGACAGCATCAAGAGCAAATGTACCTGTACTCAAGAAGACACTCGAGAAGACAGATAACCTTTGAAGTTAGATATCCAGCATTCAAGATTGCATCTTTATCACGAGCAATGGACCATATTTTATCTACAAAGTCTTGTCATTAACACAGATGTCATAAAATAGAAGAGGGAATATTCTGATCAGACGGAGAATGACAAACTTAATGAGTATGAAGGGTACCAGATGGCATGCAAGCAGAGAAGACCTTGGACACATCCAAAAAAAACCCTCTTACAGCGTTCTTGGGAGATGCATCTAATTCTCCCCATGAAAAACTGTCATATTGTACAGATGCCACAGACTCTGCAGCCTATTTCATAGCAAAAGCATATGTATTACACGCAATGCAATGACACAGAAATACTAATAAAAAAGCAAAAGTAATAAAGGTTACTTTCAAAGCCATCCAGATGCCCAGCTCATGCAGGCAATACAAGAAATCTGAGTGAAGCCTATTCAATTTCTTCTTCCCGGTTTCAAACAGAGACTCGGGGAGGCTAGATTTTTCGAGTGAACATTCATACTGCTGCATCAAAGCATACAAGAGGTACTCTAAATCATACTGGAAGCAAAACAAGGAGGCTATATCTTAAGAAATTAATAGGTGATACAAGTTATTTTCCAAGATCTGTGGACAACATAAGCATGAAAAGATGTGGCTATAAAAAGGAATTTTTCCAAAAAAAAAAAGGATCTTATACCCTGAAAAATGTGCTTACCTTAGATTTTATCCCCTTCAAATCATCCGCCAGGCGTAAATATGAACAAGGAATGTCCATTTGGTTGTAAAGCTTAAGCTTTGGAGTCGCAAAAGGGATATGTTCAGCTAAAACGGACTCATTAATGCAGGTGTAAACCTTCATTCAGACAAAAGATATACATTAGGAACAGACTATTCAAGGTGGAATTATCCTCAAGGGAGGAATTGTGTGGATGATATGTGCATGTCCTTTTTGGCAGGAAGAGTTCAAGCTTATACTTTTGATGAGTTGGAAACATCTCTTTCCCATTTGTATTTACCCAACGTTTTCTACAAGTACTTTGGTATCATATTTAAAATCTAAACGCAGGAGAAGCCAAATGACATTCCATAATAAAACTGTTGTGATCCAGAAATGCAATCATCAGGTTACAAAGTAGCATTTTTCATTGATCAATATTAAAAGATTAGATGCAAAACATACACAATGTTCAAATAATGCCACATACAAGAGATCAGAAACACATATATGTAGATGCCTTTTAAAGATGGACAACAATATTCACACAACTGCAAGATGCCAAAAAGCTTCTCCAGTTTCTCGAACTTGTGCTCATTCTAATGTGTAGAGAACAAATGCCCTCAGCATCATGATATTAAATAATGATTTCATTAATGCTAATCCATAAGAAACAGAGAATGGTAAAACAACCTTTTAATGCATGAGGTTTTCTAGATGACGAATCTGTTTCCAATGATCCTTTGAAGACTTTGGAGCTACATAAGAAAAGATATCAATTACTTGCTCATGTGAAAATCAACAGACAAACAAAAAAATAAAAGAATTCTGAAAGCACTTTATCCTACAAACCTTGAGCCTTTATAGGGGAAGCTGTCATTCCAAATACTTTGGGAAGCTGTGAATTCCCTGAGGCTAGTTTACGATGATAAAATTCCTACAACATTAGAATCATTTAGCTTAGCAATTTCACAAGTACTAAAAAAAATGTCGCAGCAGCATAAAAGGTAAAAGCAAGTACTTCAAGTAACATGAGAATAACAACAATTGCAGAATATAAAGATATTTGCCATGTGATGTAGACTAGAGTCAATATGAATTTGTCTAGTTTTGTCAGAGCCAGTCATCATCAGCATAAGTTTAGTCACACTCCAAAATGAAAATCTCCCAGTGAAAGATGAAAGAAATAAATCGAGTCTGGATATCAAGCATAGACCACAGAGTAGCAACTGTCAATCTACAACAGAACTTTTGTGTTAGTCTAAATTTTTGCATTAATAGAAGACCATGCACAAAACACACGACATAATGAGTGTCCAACTGACAAATTTTGTTTAGATGACGTAGTAGTTTGAGTTCATATATTGACATGGAATCAAGTGTTACTGGAGTAATATTCATCCCACGTATTAAGTACTATTCATCACATAGAAGCTGTCCAAAAGTAACCGTTTTCAGATTTTCCGTATACACCAATAGATAAGTGTGAAAATATTCTAATGCCAACTAATATACTTCGATTAATGAGATCAAACAGAGTTGCATAATTAAGCATGCCTTTGTAAGAAATTATGGGTTCAGAAAACATACCTTCATGATGAGAGCATAGGGGTGCTTCTTTCTTGCATGGTGGCATTCATCAAATATTAGAACCTTGATCTTGACAAGTTTCAAAAAACCTTTGCTCAAGGCATCAAATAAAATTTGGGGGGTCATCACAAGCACTTAAACATGAATGCTTAGGTTAATTCACAGCAAGAGATCACATTTTGTGCCAAAAAAGCTAGACATGAGGCTTGCAGATCTAAAATGTATCCAAAAGATCATGCTTTTGAGAAGAGAACAAAAGTACAAAATGTAGCAAAGTATAGGGGAACTACATAAAGATGATGCAATAGGAATCCATAATAAGAACACAATCAGATAAGGATTCTCCTCCGATTCTCTACGGTTGCTCCACACAGTCAATTCATCCTGATTGTGAAGTCCAATAGATTAAAAATGTCGGGTGGTGTAACATGTTAAATACTTGTACGCATCATCACCTACCATTTGGTTGATAACAACAGTGACTAGTAAGATAAGACCAAACCAACTGCATTGAATCACAATAATGGACTCCATAACACACATGATGGAAACACCAATTTGCAGTTCTAGTATGGAGAAAACTAGAATCTAGGCAAGCTGTGAAGAACTGGAAATATCTAAATAGCATTGATCATATCTCAAGCCGATCTTTATCTAAAAGATGAGAAGACAAAACCGGTACTTCTTATACCAGCTTACTCAAGATATTTGTTATTTTAAGAATACAATTGCATACCTCGTAAGTATCCTGCTGCTGGTTCCATGTAGTAGCATCCCAAAAATCAACACCCATCTCTCCCCAGTACTTCCCCACTTTCAAGTCAGTGTGCATCATAATGGCTTTTGCTTGCTAGTATATCAAGTGAAAACACAAGCCAATTAAATGAAACTCTAAGTTCTGAACTCGCTGAGATAAAATATTTCACCATGATTAAAATCAAAGTTACTTATACCCAAGGTTACTATCAAATGAGGAAAAAATAGTATAAATGGAGCATGAGATGTAATTATCAAATCGCATACTTGGGTGACTAAAACAACAGTAGGGACCAAGAAAACAGCGATATCAGGCGACGGCTTTCGCAGAAGATGAGCATAGCTGCGCAAGAGCATGATGGCAATCAGAGTCTTTCCAGAACCGGTCTCCAAGTACACAATTGTGTTCTGCTCGATTGCTTTTTCCAGAGCTTCCAATTGATAACTACTCCAAACAGAGGAAAAACAATTTATAGCATCAGCGCGCATATACACCAATGATCTTGAAATCTTGAGTCTGTAAAAATGCATATTGGGCAGATAGCGCAGCCAGACGGTCCTCTTACTATGCACTAGGTCTAAAACGGTCGGACAGAAGGAAAAAAAAAAACTAACCTTCTAGCAAATGGTAGTTTGTAAGCAGAGAGCTCTTGGTTTTCGTCATTCATAGGCATCTCAACTGGTTCCATTCTTGCAATTTCTACACACAATATGAAAAGGGTATACATATAATCTCCATAAAACACATATATTGTAATAAATATAATTTCCAATATTGTAAAAATCACAATTTTCACAGAACAAATATATGGTTGCCGTCATTCACACTCCTCATACAAACAAGAACCTTTTCCAATAAAGTAACAACAAGCACCATTTCTTCACCCACAAACAAGATACAGAATCTGTCACGCCCCCAAATTAGCCCAAGCAAATGTAGGAGTGTAACCATTGCGAGCTTGAGAAGACAATCTTCTGAAGCCTGCAAGGCTAGATATCTTGAACTAATGAGCAAATCGTTCGGTATCCACTTTGGATCTTGATCAATTATCAACAAAAACTAAATACATAGATTCCGAACTGAGATGTAAAAGAGTACAAAATACTAGTAGCGGAAGCCATATACTCATGGACTGGAAACAGTTTCCAAGGCAGTTCCAAGAACTTGTCTGATAAGCCCAACAACTCTGTGACACTGTCAAGAAACGTGCGAGGTTCATTTGATCCATTCTGAATAATTACTGCCTGAGGAGTCGCAACACATCCATATAAAAATAGAAGGGAGATTGACACTCACACTTATAAATTCAAAGATCTCCAAAGCTCAAAGGTCACTCTATCCGTAATACTAATCACAACGAGACAGATGTACAAATCTTTTCGCTCACAAATACAGCCGGTCATCACAAAGGCCAAATGATAAACTGTCAAATATCTTACACGATACTTAATTCGAATGGGCTGCTTAGAAGCGACTATCATATCTCGTTACACCATGTTAACACTAATGAGTATTATCGACCTCCAACTGGCCTGAGTATGTGACGTACTTTTATTCCTTAGAATAATTCTTGCACAATAAGTCTTTCAAGTAAACATTCTCTCACACTTAACGATCAATCAAATAGTATCATCCTCTAGGATGTATCATATACATGTCATGTACTACCATTTTCTCACATTATATCAACTTAGTGATGCTTCCTAATGCCGTTTGATGACGATTCACCTCATAATATAAGATATTTTGAGGCATGCATAATCATGTATATTCGTAAAGTCTTAGATATAAACACATTTATATATAAAGTAGTTATTCCATAATCTTTACTTCCTAAATTAAACTATAATCTTAATACTTCCATACATGATAAAATCTTTTCATATTAACTACGTACTGCATGTATTCGCAAGCATGGAACTGGTAAAAATCGATCGGACTCTGTCCCAACTTGGAATAGAGAACTTTTATCTTTTCCTCGATCATTTGATCAATCACAAGTCACAATGTATTACGTTATATTTGAAATGCAGTAAGAAAATTAACAAGAAAAAATATCTGAAATGCATAATCAAGAGCATAGACTTATATTTGAAATGCATAAGCAATGGCATAGACTTGCCGTACTGGAAGATTATCTTGGAGGCTTAAGACTTACCACATGTCTCCACGGCTTGAATTGTATGTAATAATACAGAAAATGCAAAAATAAATCTCCAATGGTTGGCATATATATTAAACTCTTACTTGCTTTCCAATATAAGTTAGTAAAACCAACATAAAAATAGTTGCAGAAAACATCAAAGTTGTAAGCAAAGGTGATCGAAAGTAGAAAGAGACCACATGCATGTCTGCAGAGGTCGAAGATTGCAGAAAAACAGTCTATTTGTAGGTAAGTATATGCCGTTCATATGTTTTGAAGTGTTACAATTAGTTGATGTAGTTGCACTTGCAAGGATGGAAGATTAGATGGTTTAGTATATTCGTGGGACATATCTGTGTGGGGGCCACCACTTATGTGAAAAGCATTCTGATTGGTCTGATTAGTCTGCACCTTTCTGTTACTGGCAAAACATCGATCTTCTTGCGCTGCTTTCTGAACACAAATATACCTTCTTTTTGAGCTAAATTATTTCCCCGAGAAACCTTCTTTTTGAGCTAAATTATTTCCCCGAGAAAAAATAAAAGATCACAGAGCACATACATTGTCTTTAGCTTCGTATTTTGTTGTTATTAAAAAAAAGTTGTTTTATCGACATAGCATCGCCAGTTAGTCACGACATGGCAACATATGATTTAATTGTTTTTTTTTTTTAAAAAAAAAGTTTGATTACATAAACAAATTAAAAAATTTAAAAACAAAAAAAATGTATTTTGTCGCCATGTCTTCGCCAATTGGCAACAACATGGCGACAAATTTTTTTAATTATTTTAGAATAATTACAAAATAAAATTAAGAATTTTAAAAAATGGAAAAAAAAAGGTTTCTTAGCTTTGGTATTTTACCTTTTTACTTTTCTAATGCTATCCTTACTAGAGTTTTTATATTGAATCATACAATTATTACGTATTATAGTTCATTTAGTAAAACAAAAATTCATAAAGTAGATATTAAAATCACCAAAAAGTGAGTCTGAATCTCTAAAAAGTACAAAGTCTCAATTCTTCAAGTTAAATTTAGAGGCCTTAATAGAGACTTTGTACTTTTTAGAGATCCGGACCCATTTTTTGGTGATTTTGATATCTACTTTATAGATTTTTATTTTACCAAATGAACTATATTACGTAATAATTGTACGACTCAGATCTAGTAAGGATACCCTAATGCTTAACGGTTAAGTTCATATTTTTTTAGCTTTGGTATTTTACACCTTAATTTTCACGATACCTTATTGGTAAAAGCACATTATTTTGAAAAAAAGTGTTCTTTTAAAAAGATATTTGTATCTAATTAGACATCAATAAACTTCAGTAACATTTTCTTCAAATAGTTTACTTTCAAGAAAATGACAAGAAAAGGAAAATAATCATAATTTCTCTCCTTTTTCGTAACATATATGGACTTCAAATCCTCTGACTTGTGTTTTTCAAATTTAAGTATTCTAATGAATTCATTTAACAATTTGTTTTAAATAGATTTTTGAAATATTTTTAGGAAAGAAATTTTAAAATTTTTAATTTTTCGATATGTGACAAATGTTATATTCTAACATTGTACAAGAAGTAAAAGACAACACACATGGAGCTGATACAACTTAGGTTCCCTTATCAGGAAGAAGAATACAAATCATCCAAAGCAATTGCATAAGCATTTAGAGTGTGAACATTTATGCTCACCAAAACTGGAGGCAAAAGTACTATTAAATGTCGATTTCTTTTTCATTTTCAATTCAAGCAAACTTGTTACTATACAAACTATTTGAACATATACAACCAAATGAAAATAAGTCGTAAACTTCCAACTATGTAATATAAATCGTGAAGTGAGCCGGCACCATTAACAGAAAAGTCTTGAAGCAATGCCCTGACAAGAATAAAGATTCACATGCAGTATTAATGGACCCATCACTTTTTCATTACTTGCTTGGGTATCATAACAGAATCCGAAAATATCACAAATCAGACTTGTCCGTTTGTTCAAACATACAAGATATTTGAATTATGAGCACTGTTTCTGACCCAAACTCCATCGATACAAGCAATTAGTAATGACACATTGACGACGTATAGATAGAGAGGTTCTAGTGAGAGGTCTAGCATCAGAGATCGAATTGAAGATTGCAGTCGCTGCACATATATCAATCCAATTAACAATAATGGTAATAATAATAGTAATAATATCAGAAATGCATAATTTCTGGCCATTTTCTGAAATTAAAAATTAAAATAAGAACAAAAATACGTCAAAATAAATGAGAAAATAAAATTTATTTTGATCAATCTAAGTTTGAGATAGTACGGAAAATGGAGAAAATGTGATGTTGTATATATGTCACGTCTCGAAATTTAACAAGATAAATTTGGGACGAGACCGGTATTCGCTGACAAGTCCTCTTAAACCCGCAAGACTGAAATCTTAATACAATTAATGCAAAACTATTAAAATCTCAATTGTATGAAATCTCCAATAATGACTTTAGATACTCAAGTGTTACCTCAAATTCCAAGGATCATAACGTGAGCTAAAATTCGTCAATTATTACAAACAAACTCAAATGTCATAATTGAAATTCAAATACAACACTAAATAACATTTGAATGGGTAATTCTCTCTGCACTAGATCACCACAAGAGGTTGACACAACCTACCCAAGGCTCGAGTTCCAACTCTTCTTTTTCTGCAAAGAAAGCAGGCGAAAACAAAAAAGAGTGAGCGAACAAAAGCACAGTATGGGGTCCTTTCCCAAAGAATGACAGGATTATACGAATCATGTAAATAATAAGAATGAGCAGTAGCGGAAGAATAATGAGCAAATAGTAAGATGCGAGAGATTCTTTAAACTGTAACAGTGGTCGCATAGCAGTTAACAAACAGTACATGATGATAGGTATTATCCCCCATATCAGGTTCATTAAGATATGTATTATCCCTCCTATCAAGTTTGTTATGATATAGTTTGTTATGATATGTATTATCCCCCCTATCAGGTTTGTTACGATAAGTATTATCCCCCTATCAGATTCATTATTTTAACTGTAACTTGTTGAACAGTAACAGCCAATGTACAGTTTAAAAATGAAGGAGACAACGATCAGTATATAGGCAAGGATACTATTGATCAATTAGGGGTCAGATCATCGATCAATGCAAGAATTCTAAAGTGGGCAAGCTATTGGAATGTGATTTTGGGGAGAGCAAATGTCATTCACCGAGCAGTATTTTGCAGATGTTCCAAAGTTCGCTTTTCTGTCTACAGCCACAAGGGGATTCATATACAAGAAGATCGGCTTTCGATTCAATCTTGGCTGGTTGTATACCAGTCTTCTTTCATCCTGGTTCTGCTTACACTCAGTACACTTGGCATCTTCCCAAAAACTATTCAAAGTATTCGGTTTTCATCCCAGAGGACGATATTCGTAAGAAAAATGTCAGCATAGAGGAAAGGCTCAGTCAAATTTCTCCAGAGCAGGTGAAGGAAATGAGGGAGGAGGTTATAAATCTCATTCCTAGGATAATATATGCGGATCCTCGATCCAAGTTGGAGACTTTCAAAGATGCTTTTGACATAGCTGTGCAGGCAGTTATTAACAAAGTAACAAGATTGAGAAGAGATATTGTTGAAGGTCGTAGAGATGATAATTTTATCGAAGAGCTTAGCTGGAAATATGCTTTGTTAGATGAAGGACAACGTGAAGTGGGACCTCATGAGTGGGATCCATTTTTCTCGAAACAGAAAGATGGTAATGGTGATTCTAATGCTTCATCAGCAGAAGCAGCGAAAAATTCATGGAAGAGTGAGCAAAGACAACATTCATGACCGGCGAGGATTATATTGTTCTGTAGTTCCTGCAGTGCCTGGTGCAGTAGGGCTGGAGAACAAACTGGGACTCCTTTTGGATGGAAGACACAATTGAGGTACGCCCGTTTACCCTGGGCTTGTGAGATGACGGTTATAGTTGTCCGGAATATCATGTACGCATCTAAAACATAGTTTTACTTGATTTTGCTTGTGATAGGTGTTTTTGTTGCTCGTAATGAAATATTATGCTCCTTCTTTTGTATTGAATTTGATATACAGATTTCAGGTAGCTAATGCTTCGTCCATGGAATCGATTTCAGGTAGCTAATGCTTCGTCCATGGAATCTTGTTTGTTAAATGAAAGCAGAATAGAAGAAATAATGAATTTTCTCATCTCTCTTGCATGCTTCTTTCGTTGTACAAATGAGTGATCGTCGCATATCTATTTGATTGTTTGAGAGGAGCGTAAATTTTCATCAATAGGTTGATTCGTAATTTGACAGCCATTGCAATGTGAGCTAATCCTTAGATCTTGTATGTAATGCTAGGATGATAACATAATGGAATCTTAGTGAAGAAAGTTCTTGCTTAATCATCGTTCATTGTAATGTCCTAGGAATAATTTCATGAGGCTTCTGTTTTCTTTAGTAGTAACTAGTATCTAAGCACTTACGGCTTATGGTCAGGGAAGTGAGCAATAAGTAATAGATACTGTGGTCTAGCTTTTTAGATGTTGCATTGAACTTCACACGGGGATAATATAAGTAATAGATACCGTAAACACACGCACATGTAAGACAGAATCTGGAATGGGAGAAGTAGTGAAGATTTAGAAGTTAAAGAATAATATAAATATATGGATCTAAGTATTAGGATGTGTTTATTAAGGAGTATTTCTAGGTTCAGTTGTGTTTAATGTTGTCACTAAGTGACTTGGTTATTTGTAAACAACAACTTTGATCACATGTCTGAGTATTAAATTAAGTTTGATACTATATCAGACAATATAGTATTGAGTATATATAAGGGTGTGTATGGTAATTGTGCAGCTTTAGCCTTTTTTTTTTTCAGTAAAAAAATGGTAATTACATTTTTTCAGTTTTTTAGTGTTTGGTAACACTGAAAAATTGATCAACTGAAAAATATTTTCCAGTCAAATATTATAGTTAGTACAAAGTTTGGGAAAATATTTTAATTTTCAAACACTAGAAAATATTTGATTTTTAAGGAAAATATTTTCTTATGAAAATATTTTTTACAAACAAGTTATTTTACGGCAAACAAACATAGTCCAAATATATAAAAAAAAATATTCTATTTTTTAAAAAAATATTTTCTTCTGAAAATATTTTTCACAAGTAAGTTATTTTATGGCAAACAACCAGAGCCTAAGTGAAATAAGTAGAAATTTTGCGGTACGTATTTCTTTTTTGTCTTGATAGCTAACTAGGTGAGTTTCTTTCTCTCTTTTTTTATTTTTTATTTTTATGATGAAGAAAACTCAATTGAAACTACACTAGATCGAATTCAACGTAAGTTACAAACTTTGTGGTGTAGTAATGTGTTTGGCACATATTTAAAATTGGTCATAGGCTTTTCCATAAGAATTCTTCGTCTGAGTTAAATGCAAAAAAATTAGTGATATCTAGAAGTTTTTATTCCATATACTATATAGTATATAGTGTTTTAAATCATACGAGTATGACGAATAAGACCAAATGGAATGAAGTAAAAAATGACGATTCGATTGGGACATTGGTGATATACACAAGGTATATTTGGACTGGTTCAAGAAAATTGTCTCCAAGTCGTATTCAAACTCGATATATGAACAGGTCTCATACCATCGTTTCAACCAATCCACCATTAAACTACCTCCTTGGGGTCAATAATTATGTAACTAGTCAAAGTTTTCTCGGGATTTACACAACAATAGCTTGACAATTACTCAACTTAAACGTGTTGACCTCTAAATTTTTTTATTTTTAGTTTTCTATGATGAAGAAACTCAATTGAAATTACACTACATTGAATTTAATGTGAGGTTACAAATTTCATGGTGCAGCAATGTGCTTGACACGTATTTAAAATTATCTAAGGCGACTACATTGAATTCAACGTAAGATTATAAATTCTGTAGTGTAACAATATGTCTGACACATATTTAAAATTAGTCAAAGGCTTTCCATAAGAATTTTTCGTCTGAGTTAAAATACATAAAAATTAGTGACATCTAGAAGTTTTTATTTCATATAGTATATATATATATAATCTTTTATATCATACGCTAGAGACTTTTGCATAAGAATTCTTTGTCCGACTTAAATACAAAAAAATTAATGACATCTAGAAAAAAATTTTATTCCATATAATATTATTATGGGTAATTTTGAATGAGACCCCTTGTACTTTTAGTAAATTTGACTCAGACCCCTTATTTTTTGAGAACTATGACTCAGACCCCTTCTTTTAATAAAAGATCCACTTTTCTGTTTGAATGTTGCTAAAAGAAAATTATGTCCTTATTTTGCCAGAATAACTAAATTTGCATGTCAACAAAAGTGACGGAAATTCCATCCTAATACTTGATTTTTCTCTTCTTTTTTTTGGTTAAAACATTTTCCAGTACTTCAACCTTTTTTTTGTTATTTTTTTTTTGCCAATTTATGCTTTGTATGATTTTATACAAAATGGTCAAGAGAATAAATAATATTATAATCCTACTTAGCCATTACAGTTCCATAAAATTGTATCAATCTTTAAATAAAAAAGCAAACTACATAAACTTTCATCATCAACATCAATCCATAAATATACTTTTTTTTTTCGATTAATCCATAAATATACGAGTAAAGCCAATGTTGTAACGATTTAACAAAAAGCATCAAACCAATCTAAAAAAAATATTAATTATTTTCAAAAAGCTAATTACGCTGACATCGTGTCCTCAAAAGTGGTGAATACATAGATATCCATTTGGGTTACAAGCCCACATTACAGAGCTCAGCACCTGTTTGGGATTCACACCTGATTATTTATCAAACGGATTGCTTTAGTAAATCCCCGATGTGGGAGAAGAAGTGTGTCTAATAAATGAATTAAACCAACTACGTCAACGTAATAAGAAATGACCAAAACAATTAAAGGAAAAAAAAAACATAATAAGAGCAGCATGAGGCATCTCTCGCTCTGTTCAGCGCATCAAAATCAAATACTAATAACAATTGTAGGAGGCAACTTAGAAGTGTTAGGATTCAGCATAAATAACAATTATAATGCAATCTTCTCGTTTCACTTCCGATTGTAACATAACAATTAGAGTGCTCATAGGCACTCATTTTCCTTCCAAAATTGTAATGAATCCGTTGGGACTGCCAGGCTCGAACCTGCAACTTTATTTTTTGATTTCTAGTAATGTAATAATGTTTAAATGAAGTTAATAGTGATGGAGTTATGATGTGATAATTTGATCTTCACATTTAATAACTTAAAAAATTTAATTATAAATATATAATCGCATCACCACTATCGATCTTCCTTATAATATCATTAAGTTATTAGGCCATTTTTAATCCATATATATACTAGTGGATTTCATACTTTGGCTGTTTTGCTTTTTCTTTTTCTTTCTTCATTGTTTTTAGTATTTTTTTCTTTATTTGGTATTTTTGGAGCTTTGAAATTCTCGATTTACATGTTGCGCTGATTTATATAATTACATTTCCATGGTTCAGTTCCTTTAAAATTAACAAAATTATAATAGATCTCTATCGTAAATATTATGTTTCACTAGAAATTTAAAAATAAATAAGCAATTTCTCGTATTGATTCTCATAAGTAACTTGTTATGTTTTGTGAACTAATTTATACAACATGTGTGCTTGGTCACTGAATTAACAAAAAAAAAAAACATGTGTGCTTGGTCAATATGTATATATGTTGGCTACATAAAAATAGTAATTGTAATACAGGGTGTAATCTCATTAAAAGGGTTACACCAGTAATGTATGTTCACATTTCTTACGAAGAAAAATGTCGTTGTGATAACTAACATAATTAGTAAAATATCATGCCTTATTAATAAAAATAAAAAAAAGATTATGATTCAATAGAGTTTGAGCTTACAACCCAAATAACTAACATAATTAGTAAAATATCATGCCTTATTAATAAAAATAGAAAAAGAATATAATTCAATAGAGTTTGAGCATAAAACCCAACCTCTTCATCTGTTTAGAAATTGTTGCTACGCATCGGCTTCTTGCGAGAGAGAGAGAGAGAGAGGTGTTGTAGCCTAACTACTATGATAGTAAGCTTCATATTTTGGCTTGTGGGTAAGATAATATAAAGCAAAAATAGCATTAGTGGATAACTAATGTGGGACAAAACTATTGTCTCTCTCGCTGCAGTACCATCTAGCTGTTCTCTTGACCGAAAAAAAAAAAACATCTTCTTACCGTAGTAACAATTATAGGAGGCGTGTTAGGATTCAAATAAATAACAATTTTATAAGGCAAAAGAGTTTGGGGAAGAATTAAGAGCATGGCTTATTGGTCCAAGCTCAACGAGGGAAGCAATCATCAATTGATACATGAAAACACAAGTAGTGTCTGCAATGGCTTGATTCTGAGAAACCAATAAATTCAGTTATTTACCCTTATCAAATCTCAATTGCTCGAGGTTGTTGAAGCTTCTTTATTAGAGAAGGTCTATCTATGAACGAGCTATTCTGGGTGTTACATACTCTGTGGATATTGGTTTTTCCTATAATGTAAACTTTTTTTTTTGAAAAGTGTTTTCTGCTCACATTAGAGTTGTCAAACCGTGTAATACATTTAAAAGAACTTCATGCGAATTTGAAAGTTAAAACTAACACATTTGACATATTTTTGAAGAGTTTTTATCAAAACTAAAAAAGCTAAGAAATAGGAAAAATGTCACATGTAATCCCTATTGTTTTCCTAAAGATTCAATTTCGTTCCTATTGCTTTAAATTTCTTAATTTCGCCCCTCTTATTTTTTTAAAAAGTACAATTCTGTCACTATTATTATTTTTAAAGTTTTGAATTTGCCCCTATTATTTAAAATTAGACAATTTAGTCTAATAGCAAATAGGAGGAGGGAGTAATCCATCCCCTTCCTTTACTTTCCTTTAAAAAATGCAATCCAAACTAGCTGCTAAAGTTCACCCTTCTATTTATTTAGCGAATTGCTTAAGTGTGTGTCTATTGAATGAATTAAATCACGATAAATTTTCAACTATAAATACAGAGGCTACTTTCAATTTTATTTAAATGTAGTTAAATAAATAGCGAAGGGAAGGAGAAGAGAAAAAATAATTACTGCTCATGAAAGTATAATTAATAAAATTTCACTTTTTTATTATTTATATACTATTCAACGATTCACTTCTCATGAGAATACATGCTTCTTGACAACTCTAACAACTTTCTTATATTTTTCTCTACATTTTGAGAATATAGACATTTTCTCTACATCTAGAGATTCAATATTTTAGTTTTACTCCAACAGCTTCCTTACATTTAGTAAATCCCTTATTTCAAGGAATCTTTATTTCAGTTTTACTACAACAGTTTCTTTATTTTAAAAACTCTCTACTGTTGTTTACTCCACATGTAGAGATGTAGAGATAAATTTAGGGATTTGTTATTGTATCTCCACATGTAGAAATAATATGATTTGAATGTAAGGATTCTCTACATGTAGGGAAGCTGTTGGAGGCTAAAATCTCTAATACCATAAGTACATGCAAAAAATATGGTGATTTAGGATACCTGTTGGAGATGGCCTTAAGTTGCAAATTTTATAGGTCGCCAAGATCTTTCGCTATGCAAATCTCGAACAAATTCACTCAAGACAAATCTTAAGCCAAGATGAAGTACTCTTTCAAGCACCAAAAATCTCACAGTTTAAGATGTTATACGAGGCTAGGCTTTAGAGCTAGATTATATATTTGATATCCCAATGTAAAACAAATTCTTAAAAACTTTACCCCGAGACTCACGATGCAAAGAAATACTCACAACTCCACAATTGGCTACACATCCATGGCCAGTAATAACGCTGCTAGGGTGGGAAAAAAACTGAACTCCAAGTACATGAATATAATGGTCGAATTGGCAACGCTGTCTATATGCATCTCTTTGTTCAAATTAATCAGACACAAGGTATATTTGGATCGGTTCGAGAAAATTGACTCCAAGTCTTATTCAAACTCAATACATAAACAAGTCTCACACTGATGCTTCAACCATTCCACCATTAAACTACCTCCTTCAGGTCAATAACCATGTAACTAGTCAAAGTCTTCTCGACATTTACACAATATTAGCTTCATGATTACTCAACTTATACGTGTTGACCTCTATTTTTTTTTTTTAATGACGAAGAAACTCAATTGAAACTACACTACATTGAATTTAACATAAGATTACAAATTTCATGGTGCAGCAATGTGCCTGACACATATTTAAAATTAGTCAAAGGCTTTTCCATAAGAATTCTTCGTCTGAGTTAAATGCAGAAACTTAAATTAGTGATATCTACAAGTTTTTATTCCATATAGTATATAGTTTTTTATATTATACGAGTATGGTGAATAAAACCAAATGGAATGAAGTAAAAGTACCAAAAACTAACAGTTCGATTGGGACATTGGTGATGTACACAAGGTATATTTGGATTGGTTCGAGAAAATTGATTCTAAGTTTTATTCAAATTCGATACATAAACAAGTCTCGGCTTTAAGCATTACACCATTAAACTACCTCCTTGGGGTCAATAATTAAAGTCTTCCCGGCATTTACATAACAATAACTCCACGATTACTTAGCTTATACGTGTTGATATCTAATGTTTCTTTTTTTCTTTTGATTTTTTATGACGAAGAAAACTCAACTAAAACTACATTATATTGAATTCAACGTAAGATTACAAACTTCGTACAACAGACATATTTAAAATTAGTTGTAGGAGAATTCAGTGATATGTAGAAGTTTTTATTCCATATAGCATATAGTCTTCTATAAAATACAAGTATGGCGAATAAAACCAAATGGAATGAAGTAAAAAGTACAAAAAAATGAAGGTTCAATTGGGACAATTGGTGATTTTTAGGAGTTTTTATTTCATATAGTATATAGTCTTTAATATCATTACGAGTATTGCTAATAAAACCAAATGAAATGAAGTAAAAAGTAACAAAAAAATGACGGTTCACCAAATGAAATGAAGTAAAAATTACCAAAAAGATGAGATTTCAAATTGGGTCAAATGGTGAAATTAATTACTCACCTTTTCCAATATACTTCATATTCCAACATTCCATTACTTTAATGCCCCCATTACACGCTAGCATAACTGTGCTCTGCAATCGTGTCTGGTTCACCTGACTATTTATGAAGCGAATGGCTTTAGTACTCTCCGAGGTGGGAGAAGACTTGTTTCCATAAGGCCCCTCTCTCTGTCCAGCGCATCAAATCGAATACTAAAATAACAATTATAATTCAATCTTCTCGTTTCACTTCCATTTGGAACATAATAATTAAAGTGTTTATAGGCACTCATTACCCTTCCAAAATTTTAACATAATTAATAAAATTTCACTTTTTTTTTTTTTATAACCATTAAAAATATCCCTATATTAACCAGCCCTATTGGATAGATGAGATGACTACCACCTCAAACGGATATGGGGGAGCATCAATTTCGCAACGTACGGCTTAATCGCTAAGTAAGAACCAAAACGCAGACAGTGCAACGGCCAGACCCTAAGTCAGATAAAAAATTCACATTCTAAAACCCATTCTAGTTTTTTCTTCTTTTGGCTCTTTTTTCCTTTTGAATTAATAATATTGGCTTTCTTATGATTCAATTGGGATAAACGATTATTACCACATCCAAAGTTAGGAAAAAGAAACAAAAAATTAAAAAGTAAAATTTCAATAAAGTTCGAAGAAATGAGAGTTTGATAGTACTTCAAAATTCATAAGCTCCTAATGGAAAGACGTGGGCGAGTTAATATAAAGCGGAAATAGCTATGATGAGAAATCGATGTGGGAAAAAGAAAGATGTGCTCCATCCAAGTCGGGGAAAGTGATGTATTTATATTTTTTTGTTGAATCATTGAGAAGTAGGCATTATTTATTAAAACAAAGATGGAGAGGGATTCACCCATTTTCCAATTTTTCATCAAAATTGACGGAGAGACGACCAGAGATTCACACTTTTGCTGCTCGATTTAGAGAGCAGCATGAGGACGCTGAAATTGAACATGGAACATCGACTCGTAAGATTACTACTCAGGCTGCTGAAGGTCTTTTCATCTTCTTTGTTATAATTTTTGTCGGTGTCATTGTGCATGTAGCCTATATGAACCGGCCATTGCAATTGAAAATTCACAAAAGGGAAACAACATTCACAAACTTTACCTTTGTTGTATGCGCAATATTCTCGATTCCTCTTCTTGGTACACCTCTTTTAATCTCGTCTTGCTCTCAAGTTGTAGTTTTTTTGCCCTTCAGCATTTTGTGCCGTGGTTATGTTGTTTTCTGTCTTCCTCTCTTCGTTTTTGTCACTCACTTTTCGTTTAGCGGTTTGATCTGTAAATATTGGGAGAAGGCTCTGACACTCAAACTAATTTTCCTGTAGAATGGGCTCGGAGAAGCCTGTTAAGATGTCATGACGGGAGCTTCAAAGTGGCAACAGAATTTGTGGTAGATTATTGTCTTTACCATGGAGAAGATGATTGTGCACATAATTTTGCTTACAAAGAGTAATGACTGAAATTGCTCCATTTCTAATTTGCCAGCTCTATATTTACATAACAATAACTCCCCGATTACTCAGCTTATACATGTTGACCTCTAATTTTTTTTTTCTTTATATGACGAAAAACTCAATTAAAACTACACAATATTGAATTCAACGTAGCATTGTACTTGACACATTTATAATTAGTCAAAGGCCACTATTAACCAAATGGAACGATGTAAAAATATAACAGTTCAATTGGGACAATTAGCCGGCTCGCGTATTCCCTTCTCCTTCACAGGTTTTTTTTCTTAAATTGTAATGTATAACATTCAAATGTAACCTATTTATGAGATTACAAAACTTCTGCTATTTTAATACTCCCATTTGGATTACAAGCGCACATCAACGAGCTCGGCGTCCACCTCCTCTTAACGTGATTATTTATCAAGCTGATTGCTTTAGTAAACCTCCGATGTGGGAGAAGAAATGTGTCAATTAGTAAACCTCCGATGTGGGAGAAGAAATGTGTCAAAATAGAGATTACCAAACTGTTGGGTTTATTTTCTAATTCTAACAAAATATACATAAATGTCTTGAGCTTTTGTTTTGCTTGGCTGATTTTCATTTTGTGTTGAGAAGAAAGAGAAAGAAAGAGAGAAAGCCCTTTGGTTTTGGATTTTTCTTCCATTTTCAAGGAAGATCATGGGTGAATGTGCAATTTTTGGAGTTTAACATCAATTTTTTGTTTTGTTTTTTGTTTTTTAATGATTCCATAGCCAAGTAATAACATGATGAATGGATAGTTTTTATAACGATTTGTGTGGTGTGGTTGTGAAAGTGGCCTAGGGTTTTGATGCGTATGAATTTTTTTTTGGAGCTTTGACGAGGTAAAGTGAGGAATAATTTTCGGCATGTCCTCTTTTGTTTAATTCTTATTTTTCTCTTCCGAAATAATCTGATGAATTATTTTTGGATTTTGAATTCGATTTTCTTTAACGCATCACTTCTGATCGTGTGTGTATCGTGAAGTCTGACTGCAGCATCGTTTCATGGTCTCCCCAGATTTTGTAACAGAAACCTGACATCCCTTTTGCTTTGGTACAAGCTGAATTTTCTTTTGTTCCTATATTTCATTTTTGTTGATAATAGCTCTTGTATGTATATCATGAATTTCTTTGGGAAATTATTCCTTTTTTAATGTGTAAATAACGTGAGTTGACCCCAGTCTTAAGTGAACTCTTGAGTATAGCTACCCCATTTAGACTACTCGGAAGTGAGTCTATATTTGTTTAGCCTTGTGCTTAGTTTCAGTTACCATGTTTGCTTATTTACTAAAGATTGATATCCATTAGGTATTGGGTATTGACTTGGATTCTATCCAATTAACACTATGGTCATATTTTCTTACGATACTCTTGCTTTGGAAGCTTATCCCACCCCACTTCGTTAAGTGGTATGTGTATATACTCGTACATTTGTTTGTTTTATCATTTGTTCATAATCGTAAGCTGCGTATTTGTGTATATGTGTGAGATGTGCACTTATCGCCTGGTGATGGGGGCTTAGTAGTCACCTTGTGTTTTGTCTGGTGGAGACTTAGTATTCACTTTTTGACCGGCGTTGCACGGGTAAATATAGTCGTAGCTTATGGTTGTCTATTCATCTTATGCATGATGAAGCCGTTTTTGTGTCCTTGTGTTTGACCTCGTTCTTGATTCAACTATATCATTTGTAGCTTCATATGTTATATAAGATCTTTCACTTTGGCCTTTTGTTTATGTGTTCATATGACTAGCCTTATATTTTATTCCTGGTTATGTCATTCGATGCTCTATGATTAGCCCTGTACTTTGTGGTGGCTACACCTCTTCCTTTTATATAGATATGGACGTCGTTGTGAATAATTCTTTTATGCTATTTTCAGTTATCTCTTGTGTATAAATTATCATATGTGTATACCTCTCCTTGTGGGTAGTAATGTGTACCGTTTTGGCCACTCTGTTCGCGTCTCCATACCATATGATCGATACCTTATGTTAACTTTTGGTTATATCCTTCATCCATAAAACTCAATTAAAACTACACTACATTGAATTCAACGTAAGATTACAAACTTTATGGTGCAGCAATGTGGTTGGCACATTTAAAATTAGTCAAAAGCCACTACATTGAATTCAACGTAAGATTTCAAATTTTGTGGTGCAACAATATGTCCGACGCATTTAAAATTAGTCAAAGACTTTTCCATAAAAGTTCTTCATCTGAGTAGAACTTCATGGTACAGCAATGTGCTTTGCACATTTAAAATTAGTCAAAGGCCACTACATTCAATTCAACGTAAGATTGCAAACTTTGTGGTGTAACAATATGCCTGACACATATTTAAAATTAGTCAAAGGTTTTTCCATTAGAATTCTTCGTCCGAGTTTAATGCAAAAAAATTAGTGACATCTATAGTTTTTATTTCATATGGTATCATAGTCTTTTATACAATAAGTCAAAAGGGTTTTCCATAAGAATTGTTTACCTGAGCTAAATGCAAAAAAAAATAGTGACATCTAGAAGTTTTTATCCCATATAATATTATATAGTCTCTTAGAGCAAGTCCAACAGGCTTGCTATTCTTCCTCTTAGCTAAAGAAGCGATACAAAATTCATTTTTTTGCTCCAACAAACTCGCCACTCGTCTCGCCAACTTTTGTTGGCTCGTCATCCAACTGCAATGCCTCGCCAGGTTTGGAAAAATTTTCCTGCTCGCCATTTCACTCTCAACTTCACCAAAAGTCAAAAACTTCATCCAAAGCATATGTTTTAACCCAAAAAAAAAACAGAGTTTTGTAAATAAATATTTAGGGATTAAACCATTTCTAAAAACAGAAATTTGATGTCAAGAAAAGAAACGAGAAGAAAATAAAAAATGGAAGAAAAAGAAGTCTAAGACAAAGAACAACTCACCTCAAAATTGTAAATAATGGTTGACATAGAACAAAAGGAAGCTGAAGGTAGAAGAAGATGGAAACGGACGGGGGTGTTTGGAGATGTTTTACTTTTGGTGTGTTTTCTTAATTTAAATTATAAATTATTTTTCTGCTTTAAAAGTTGGAATTCAATATTATAATATGTAGAATTTAATTTATTTATATTTTATTTTCACTTGTAGATGAATTCATTATAGAGACTATGAAATTGGTGAAATTGAATAGAGAGTCAGAAATAGAGAGTGTTGTTGGAGTAAAATTAAGATAAAGAGTTTATAAAAGTAAAGAGTCACCAATTTTACTATTTATTATGAAGAAAAAATAGAGAGTCTATTGGAGTTGCCCTAAATCATGATGAGTATAGCAAATAAAACCAAATGAAATAAAATAGAGAAAAAATAGACAGTCTGTTGGAGTTGCCCTTATATCATGACGAGTATGATGGATAAAACCAAAAGAAATAAAGTAGGAGTTGCCCTTATATCATGACGAGTATGGTGGATAATATCATGACGAGTATGACGGATAAAACCAAATGAAATAAAGTAGAAGTTGCCCTTATATCATGACGAGTATGGTAGATAAAATCAAATGAAATAAAGTAAAAGTATTTTAAAAAAACAATTCTATTGGGAGCACTGATCAGATTGTGTAATCCTTTCCTCTTTTTTTTGACATTATAATGTTCATTACTCAAATATAACAACAACAAAAAATAACATCCCAAAAACCGGTTATTTTAATGCCCCCCGTTTGGGTTATAAGGCCTCATCAATGGGCACGACATATCTTGCTGTTCACCTGATTATTTATGTAGCGGATTACTTTAGTAAACCTCCAATGTGGGAGTGGAAGTGTGGTCAAAATAGAGATTACCAAACTGTTGGGGTTATTTTCTAATTCTAACAAAATATACATAAATATCTTGAGCTTTTGTTTTGCTTGGCTGATTTTCATTTTGTGTCCAAAAGAATCGAAAAAAGAGAAAGCCTTTGGTTTTGGATTTTTCTTCCATTTTCAAGGAAGATCATGGGTGAATGCGCAGGTGAGTGAAAAAAGATTTTAATGGTTGAATTCTTGTAATATCGCTTTTCACTCTCCGACTCATATTGATCTATGATTTGGTATAGGGTGCCTTGTGTTTTGTTCTTTGTCAGTTGTTTATTGTATTCTTTACTGTATTGGGGGTCTTTCATAATAACTTTTCTTAGTTCTTCTATAAGACAAACTATGTTTTCGTAAAAATAATTTTTATCACACATCATACCTTATGTCTTTAACATTTATGAGATTCATATGATTGTCATAAACTCGCCTGTTTTAATGACGGTGCGGTCTTAACATGGTAATTTTAGTCTACAATTATTTTGTTTTCGCACTTTAAATTTACTCTATTAGTTCTAATAACAACTTAATTAATCTTATATATGATCATTTGCAAATCATCTAACCTTTTTTGTATTGTTACTCCGGTTAAAATATACCATTCAACATTCTAAAGTTATTAGCTTTTGTTTCCTTCTTTTCTTCCTTATGGTATTCTCACTTTTTTTTTTTGCTAGGCAAGTAACTCATTTCATTACAACCTTAAAAACATATACAAGAGATAACAATCAGTTCAAAAAAAGCTGATGTTTCAGTCTCTACACAAAATACTATTATCTAAATTATCTATATATTTACTTTGTATACAAATTTTCCCCCTAACATCCAAAATAATATTGTCAATAATACGTTCCTCCGAATAAGCGGATGGTATTCTCACTTATTGAGCATTATTCAGCTCACTTTCGTTTTATGCTTTATTTTGCAGAGTGGGAAATAAACTTGGACTTAGAGAGGCTTCTTGCGCTAGTGTCTCTCAGTGAGATTGTGGATTGATTTCGAATTAAGGTTAATATATATTATAGTATGATCCTAAATTTTTCAATGAGAACGTATTTTGGAGCTATAATATGCTCATCTTAGAGTGATTTATGCTATATGGGTTAATGACTCTTAATTATTACAACTCTCGAGTGGTTTAAATTATATGTGTGGCAAGTAGGAAATTTTTCAATGAGAACATATTTTGGAGCTATAATATGCTCATCTTAGAGTGTAATGTGATTTATGCTATATGGGTTAATGACTCTTAATTATTACAACTCTCGAGTGGTTTAAATTATATGTGTGGCAAGTAGTCTTAATGTCTTAGGAAGGCAACCTTCTTAGGCTTATTGTAGTCCCGTTCTTGAGTTCACCATAGTGAATTTTGGGGGCGTTACACTTTATTTCTCCACTTCGTCATCTTTAAGCATGCATTTTGTTGAAAATTAAATTAAATAATGATTGGTGGTCTTACTCGAACTTTCACGCCGTCTGCTCTTGTGATAAGAGTGCCAACGATGAATTCATGAAATGCTCATTCAATTCTTACAAAACTAAAGCAGCATGCAGTGGGGTGGACAGTTGGAGGATTTGTTATTATTACTCAACAAGTATTTATTTGATTGGTGGATAATACTTGATGGTTCATTTTTCTATTTCAGGTTACAGATTTGACATTAATTAGCCAAGGAAAATCAGAACCATTCCAGGAATATCGATCTCAATATAATAACCCAGAGCTGCTAGTCCCGGGATTGATTTGACTATTACATTAATTTGATTGAGCTGATTCCGGGAACATACCAGGTAATTGCGCTCTCCGCATTGTATAGTTAGCTATTAAGTGTATTGTGGGATGTTTTATTTTATTTATCATCTCCCGGAAACATGAGGAACACAGGTCGAAAAGTTTGATTCATAAGTCAATTTGTATGTATATTTGTTTCTTTTTCTCAATAATAAAGATTATCGTTAATTTTAAAAATGTCGTACATACTATTCACTACAAAGAAATAAACTTGCTAAATTAGTTGGTATTAGGGTATAAATTACCTTGAAAATTTGTGAGCTCGTAACTCTTTATTATCTAGTCAATTAACTTAATTCCTGTCCTACAAATAAGAGAAAAATTAACTTGAGAATTAAATAGCTTGAGAACATGATGAACTAGGACGAATATTAATTTGTCTCATAAACATGATATGGTAGACGAAGTCCATTTTTCATTGTTGGATTTGTCCAATTCAAAAGTGATTCTAATTTAGTACATAAGCATCAGCTAGTGGTGCACTTCTAGTCCAGTCATTAGCCACGCTTCTTAATAAAATCTAGAGAGAGAGGAGATTGAGACCCTAAATATTAAACTTTTTGAACATAGCCTAGAAGGAGTGCTTCAAAACGTAAAGGGTATCCTAATATTACATAATCCTTCCTTAAGCATTGTAGATCTACTCAGAACTTCATGATAATAATTAAGACATACAGAATGAGTATATTGAATTCAACGTAAGATTACAAATTTCAAGGTGCTGCAATGTGCTCACATATTAAAAATTAATCAAAAGCTTTTTCATAAGAATTCTTCATCTGAGTTTAATGCAGAAAAATTAGTGATATCTATAAATTTTTAGTCCATATAGTATACAGTCTTTTATATCATACGAGTATGGCTAATAAAACCAAATGGAATGACGTAGAAGCACCAAAAAATGACGGTTCGATTAGGACATTGGTGATGTATGCCAACGTATATTTGGATTGGTTCGAGAAATTGACTCCAAGTCTTATTCAAACTCCATACATGAACAAGTCCCATACCGACGCTCAACCATTCCACCATTAAATTACTTCATTGTGTTCAATAATTATGTAAGTAGTTAAACTCTTCTCGACATTTACACAATAATAATTTCACGATTACTCAGCTTCAATATGTTGACCTCTAAATTTTATTTTATTTTTTTATTATTTTTTTTTTGACAACGACAACTCAATTAAAACTACATTTCATTGAATTCAACATAAGATTACAAACTTTGTGCTATAACAATGTACATGACACATATTTAAAATTAGTCAAAGGCTTTTCTGTAAGAATTCTTCGTGTGAGTTAAATGCAGAAAAATTAGTGATATTAAGAAGTTTTTATTCCATATAGCTTATGGTCTTTTATATCATACGACTTATGGTCTTTTATATCATACGAGTATGATGAATAAAACGAAATGGAATGAAATAAAAGTACAAAAAAATGACTGTTCAATTGGGGCATTGAGAAAGTTGTGTAGGCTGCACAATTAGTGATATCAAGAAGTTTTTATTCCATATAGTATATAATCTTTTTATATCTTACGCGAATAAAACCAAATGGACTGAAGTAGTCCATATAGTAATATAGTCTTTTTATATCATAATGGTGAATAAAACCAAATGAAATAAAGTTTGAAATTTTATATCCCAACGTTCCATCACATTCATGCCCACATCTAGGTTGCAAGCCCACATCACTGAGCTCAGTGAACGTGTGTGGTTCGCCTGACCAATTATGATGCAAATTGCTTTAGTTATCTCCGATGTGGGAGAAGAATTGTGTCTAATGAATGAATTAAACCAACTACTATAAATGACAACGAGTCAGTTTTTTGCTAAAATTTATAAAATCAAATTTGGAGTCATTGAAATTATATTTTATTAAACCCGTGATGGAAACCCTTCGGGTTTAGATTTTGCTTAATAAATCCGAATCTATTAAATATTAAAAAACTCGCGAATACCCGTCCTGACCTGTTAATAAATAGGAAAAAGAATTTAATGGTTGAATTGGCAACACCGTCTATATGTTTTGTTCGAATTAATCAAACAAAAGATATATTTGGACCGGTTCGAGAAAATTGACTCTAAATCTTATTCAAACTCGATACATGAACAAGTCTTACACCGATATTTCAACCATTCCACCATTAAATTACCTCCTTGAGGTCAATAACCATGTAATTAGTCAAAGTCTTCTAGACATTTATACAATAGTAGATACTAGATTCACGATTACTCAGCTTATACGTGTTGACCTCTGTTTTTTTTTTTTTTTTTAATGACGAAAACTCAACTGAAACTACACTACATTGAATTTAACGTAAGATTACAAACTTTATGGTGCAGCAATGTGCCTAGCACATATTTAAAATTAGTCAAAGGCGTTTCCATAAGAATTCTTCATCTGAGTTAAGTTCAGAAAATTAAAGTAGTGATATCTATAAGATTTTATTTCATATAGTATATAGTCTTTTATATTATACAAGTATGGCGAATAAAACCAAATGGAATATAGTAAAAGTACCAAAAAATGAAGGTGAGTGAAAAAAGATCATGGGTAAATGTGCAGGTGAGTGAAATAGATTCGTACTTTCAACAGTTAGTTTTTCTTGTAATTTCGGTATAAAGATCCGTAAATCCTGAATCGATTCTCGTAAAATACGGCATCATAAAGCTTCGAAAAGTTTGATTCATAAGACAATTTGTATGTATATTTGTCTCTTTTTCTCATGTCAATAGACAATAATAAATTATCGTTAATTTTAAAAATGACGTACATAACCATTAACTACAAAGAAACAAAGTAGCTAAATTAGTTGGCATTAGTGTAAGATTTGATTTCCTCGTACAATTCTCATCTTCTCATTCATTCTATAAATACACATGATGAAGCATATTTCTGTTACAAAATATTACAGTGGACAGCTGTGTGCTTATCTACAAATAGTTTGAAGAAGTCTTGGACCTACAGGAAAGTATGCCAACTATATGATAAGAGAGATTTTACAATATTGAACTAAGCTAACTATAAACTTATGTTGGACTTAACAATTAGGATATAAATTACCTTGAAAATTTGTGAACTCGTAACTCTTTATTATCGAGTCAATTAACTTAATTCATGTCCTACGAATAAGAAAAAATTAGGTTGAGAAATAGCTCGAGAAGATGATGAACTACGAAGAATATTTGTCTCATAAACATGATATAGTAGATGAAGTCCATTCCAATTCAAAAGAGATGCTAATTTAGTACATAAGCATCAGCTAGTGGTGCACTTCTAGTCCAGTCATTTGCCACGTGTCTTAATAAAATCTAGAAAGAAAGGAGATTGACACCTTAAACATTAAACTTTTCGAACATCTCTCTATTAATGTCGCCCTGACGAGCCTAGAAGGAATGCGCAAACCCATCATGATACTCTCACAACACGTGGCCTTCTAGAGGTATACAATCTTTTTTTCTATGAAGGCAAAGCCAGAGAATAAAATTGAAAAAACGAAAGTTCGGCTCTATACAAGTTATATAAGAGTATCCTAATATTACATGATCCTTCCGTGGCGTTGTAGACCCACTCAAAACTTCATCATAATACATACAAAAAGAGTTCAAAACATCATGATAATACATACATAAAGAGTATATTTTTCGTTGAGAGAGAGGTTAAGCCAGTTACATTCGGACAAAGTGATAGGAGGTAACCCCTCTACTGTCTCTATCCAAGAGACTGAGGATATTATCAAGCGGGTCATTGAGCACAAAACCTGCAATGGGATGGATCAAGGCAAAATTTACTAGTCAGTCGGCGCACATATTAGCTTCCCGATACACGTCGCAGAGTGTAGCAGAAAGAGTATATGACCCAATGGGCTATTCATTTGCAATTCAATTATCTACCCAGGCTTATGCTAGGAGCACAAGAATAGGAGAAGGCGAATTTGTCTCAGGGAAATCACGAGCCAAACTTATAAAGGTCTTTTTTTTATATATATATAGGATGTTGGTGATATAAATATTCGTCTCTAAATAAATTTTGGAGTTTAACTTATTTACTTAATGGTACATATCTAAATGGTCCGGTATTACTTTTTATCATACTAAATTACATATTAGCTCATATTGTTGACATAGTATATGACAATTATCGTTAACTGATCTTTCTTTAACGATTTAATAATTTACTATTAACTAGTATTTGTTTGGGGTATTACATAATATGCCTGACACGTATTTAAAATTAGACAAAGGCTTTTTCCATAAGAATTTTTTGTCTGAGTTAAATGTAGAAAAATTAGTGACATCTACAAGTTTTTAAAACTGTTCTCAAATTGTTTGAGAAACCACGCCTTTGGTTTTAAGACTAAACAATCAACGACTTATGTCCAACATGCCTAACACGTTTTTTAAATTACTCAAAGGCTTTTCCATAAGAATTCTTTGTCTGAGTTAAATGCAAAAAAATTAGTGACGTTTAGAAAAGGTTTTTATTTTATATAATATTATATAGTTTGTTATATCATGATAACTATGGCCTTTGGTTTTAAGACTAAACAATCAATGACTTATGTCCAACATGCCTAACACGTTTTTTAAATTATTCAAAGACTTTTCCATAAGAATTCTTTGTCCGAGTTAAATGCAAAAAAGTTAGTGACGTTTAGAAAAGGTTTTTATTTTATATAATATTATATAGTTTATTATATCATGATAACTATGGCGAAATAAAATCAAATGAAAAAATAATAGTTCAATTGGAACTTCGGTGATGTTTTTGGATTGTAGCTCTTTCTTCTTTTATTAATAGCACGAAATATTTAATAATTCGACCACATTTAAAGTCCCAACTTCCTACCATTTTAATGCCCCCATTTAGGTTACAAACCCACATCACTAGGCTCGGCAGTCACACAACCTTCACCGCATTATTTATCAAACTGTTTGCTTTAGTAAAGCTCCGATGTGGGAAAAAAGTTTGTCTAATAAATGAGTTAAACCAACTACGTCAACAACGTAATAAGAAATGACCAAAATATTTAGCAAAAAAAACCATAATCAGAGCAGCATGAGGCATCTCTCCCACTCTGTCCAGCACATCAACATCGAATACTAATAACAATTATAGGAGGGAACTTGAAAGTGTTAGGAGTCAGATATATAACAATTATAACATAACAATTAAAGTGCTTATAGGCACTCATTACCCTTCCAAAATTGTAAGACTGGCGGGACTTGAACTCACAGCTTCATTTTTTGATTCCTAGTAATGTAGTAATGTTTAGAGGAGGTTAATAGTGTTGAAGTTATTATGCGATAATTTGATCGTCACATTTAATAATTTAAAATTTTTAATTATAAATGTATAATCGCATCACCACTATCGATCTCCCTTATAATATCATGAAGTTATTAGGCTATTTTTAATCCATATATATACTAGTGGATTTCATACTTTGGCTCTTTTGTTTTTTTCTTTTTCTTTCTTCATTGTTTTTAGTATTTTTGGAGCTTTGAAATTCTCGATTTACATGTTGCGCTAATTTAAAAAATTACATGTCCATGGTTCAGTACCTTTAAAATTAACAAAATTATAATAGATCTCTATCGTAAATATTATGTTTCACTAGAAATTTAAAATTAAATAAGCAATTTCTCGTATTGATTGATTCTCATAAGTAACTTGTTATGTTTTGTGAACTAATTTATGTAACATGTGTGCTTGGTCTATATGTTGGCCACATAAAAATAGTAATTGTAATACAGGGTGTACTCTCATTAAAAGAGTTACACCAGTAATGTATGTAGACATTTCTTACGAAGAAAAACAACGTCGTGATAACTAACATAATTAGTAAAATATCATGCGTTATTGCAATTATATTTTTTTACAAAATGCCACTTCTCAAATATTGTAGCTCCTCTCACAGCCACGATAAATTTTCAACTATAAATAAAGGGGCTACGTACTTTCAAATTTATTTAAATGTAGTTAAATAAATAGCCAAGGGAAGGAGAAGAGAAAAATAATTATCGCTCATGAAAGTAGTATAATTAATAAAATTTCACTTTTTATTATTATTTATATATAACCATTAAAAAAATCCCTATAATAACCATCAGTCCCGCTAGATGGATCCAAAAACTCATGTTTTTTTTTTTGGCTCTTTTTTCCTTAAAAAAAAAAAAAGAAGAAAAGATTATGATGCAATGGAGTTTGAGCTACAACCCGACATCACCGTCTGTTTAGAAATTATTGTTGCACAACAGACACTAGCAAGAAGGTGATGCGGGTTGTAGCCCGTGCTACTATGATCGTAATCTTCGTTGTTGCACTTCTGGGTAAACTAATATAAAGCGAAAATACATTTGATGGACAACCGATGTGGGAGAAAACAACTGCTTCCCACGACGTTGCAAAAGCCAATGATTTGGCAGAAACTCCTAATGCAACAACCACGGGAGATGTAACTACTTCTTCTGCTACCGCAGTTGCAGCTGATTCCACTGATTACGATCCTAATGTTGGCGCGGGAATTGTGGATAGTACAAATGTTAATTTAATCCAACAAGAAGCCGCTACTCATACGGCAGGTGCCGCCGCCGAGAATTTTTCCAGTTCAGCTAATGCATTTTCGGGTTCTTCTCAAATTGCTGAGTATAAGGCTTCCATAAATAGTGAAAACATTAATGAAGTACTGAAAGATGTTGCATCAGGTAGCATAGCTGAAAATGAGATCAGTGCAGATGGTGCTCATGGATCTACAGACGACAGCTGTTCATGACTCTGTGGATGGTGCCGGTATGTACTCATGATATATGACTTGTGCTGAATTCATAAGTTGTTTGGTTTTGATTCGAAGATTTTAATTTCATCGACACTTGATAATTCATAATGGTCCAACATATTTGGGTCGTAGACCATTATAGAAGGTATTGCTTATTTGATTAGAGAATCCGCTGTCCTTGATTGCATCTACTTTGCACCCTAGTTTGATGTGTATCAGTGGTGCAAATGTTATGTGAGTGATTCCAGTATCAATGACTGTTCAATCTGTGGGGGTAGTCTTTTCTTCTATTTTTAATGGTTTAGAAGGGTCTATTGACTTCTTTTCTTCTTCTTCTCCTCTGCTTTGAAACTTGAGTCCGCATATGGTTGCTTGTTTGTTTGCTACTGAACTTGTCTTCGCGCTTCCCGCTGGAAGCCTAATGATCAGTGCAGATGGTGCTCATGGTTTAGAAGGGTCTATTGACAATTTGCTGCTGAGGAGGTCGCGTCCAGTAAGGCTAGATGGCCTCTATCTCTGCTCCGTTTCACGGATACTGTGTGATACTTTGAGGAAGGTAAATGCAGCATATTTGTGCCTAAGTTTGAAAGTGTCGAGTGCTCCTTTGAGTGGTTTCTGTTGACCATTGATTCTGTTGTCTTGCATCCCTGTAAATTCATGAAATAGCGTTGCTTGTGTTTAAACAAGGTATGATCATTTTCCATACTCATGGTTTTCAGGCTATTTGAGAGAGGATTAGCTTATGTTGGAACAGACTATCTATCTTTCGCACTCTGGGACAAATATATTGAATACGAGTACATTTGCTTATAGATGATGCTGGTCATGATTAACTGTACATTTGTTTGTGGTTTATTGACTGTTATGATGCTTTTTTTAAATAGTTTCAAGGAGTTATTTGCAAGTCGACCTTTATCAGAGCTGCAAACTGCTGCCGAACCAGAAGCTGGTGGTCAAGGAAGTGAGGGAGAGGTTAATCCCAATGGTGTAAAACCGTCTTCTAAACCTTTAAATGTGAGCTTAAAAGATGCTGAGGAGTTGGAGAAGTATATTGCCATCAGAGAAAAGCCGGATAAGAAAGCTAAAGATTTCGATTCTAAGATCCCCTCAATGTTGCAGAGCTTGAAAATTGGCACAATTATCTTGATTTTATTGAAGGAGGGGATGACTTGACTAAGGTATTCAAGTCTATTTGGAAGCTGCCCTTATAATCCTCTCCGTAGATTTAGTTGGCCTTGTTATATATTAACTTACGGTTAAGCAATATGAGCCACACCATTTGCTTTATTGGTTAAACGTTGGATGAAGCATCTTTGGAAACGGGTTATTGAACTTGGAAAAGGATGGGCCTTCCATTTGCTTTCTATAAGGCTAAGCACTTCAAACTCTCATTTGTGAGTCCACGTTCTGGTTCATGATATGTTGCATGGTTAATTATATGTTTTAAAGTTCTAATGTTATGCATGCAGGTGTCTTCTTATCTTGACCCCAAGGGTCGTCTCAAATGGTAAAGACTTCCTTTCATTCAAGGGATGTCTTGGGTTCAAATTCTGTGAGAGTGAATGGATGTAAGGCGGAAAGGTTGAAGTGTTTGTCATAGGGGAATCATACATTGACTTACCTGCTGCATGTCTTAGGTCGGGCCGCTGCACCCTAGGGGTTTTAGTCCAACTCAGCTGTTAGGCCAGGCAAGGGGATACTGGCGTACTCCATCTTCGGGTGGTGGTTAATCTAGTTTATGTCTTGTGGGTTGGTTGAGTGGGGACATTTCCAACAGTTCTCAAGAAAAAAAAAGGTGTGTTCTTATCTTCCTAACCATCCCTTATAATCATACATTGACTTACCTGGTGCATGTCTTGGGTCGGGGTTGGGTCGGGCCGCTGCATCCTAAGAGTTTTAGTTCAAACTCAGCTGTTAGGCCAGGTAAGAGGACGCTGGCGTACTCTATCTTCGGGTGGTGGTTAATCTAGTTTATGTCTTGTGGGTTGGTTGAGTTGGGGAGTTTCCAACGGTTCTCAAAAAAAAAAAAAAAGTGTTCTTATCTTCCTAACCATCCCTCTATGAGGGAATGAGGCTCCCTCCAATTGTATTAGAGGGGCCTCTGTGTTCCACCAGCGGAGTATTTCTAATGTGTTGCTTCTTTAGTCCTTTTGTTCTTTGTCTTGTTTCGTCAATTAGCATCACAGTGAGTTAAGATTTACTAATCCAAATGTTACTTGTGCACTCCAAGTCGTCAAGCTATATGAAAGATGTCTAATTGCTTGTGAGTTAAGATTTACTAATCCAAAATGTTAGGATATAAATTGCCTTGAAAATTTGTGAGCTCGTAACTCTTTATTATCTAGTCCGTTAACTTAATTCCTGTCCTATGAATAAGAGAAAAATTAGGTTGAGAAATAGCTCGAGAAGATGATGAACTACGAAGAATATTTGTCTCATAAACATGATATAGTAGATGAAGTCCATTCCAATTCAAAAGAGATTCTACGAAAGGGATGCTAATTTAGTACATAAGCTTCAGCTAGTGGTGCACTTCTAGTCCAGTCATGTGCCAAGCGTCTTAAAAAAATCTAGAAAGATAGGAAGTTGACACCCTAAATATTAAAATTTTTAACGTCTCCCTATTAAAGTGGCTCTCACGAGCCTAGAAGGAGTGCTTCAAAACGTAACCTGGCCTTCTAGAGAATCTTCAAATGGTGCACAATCTTTTTATCCATGAAGGCAAAGCCATTTGACCCAAAAAAAAAAAATCGAAGGCAAAGAGTATATTGACCCATGCTATTGCAGAATGGAGGTTCAAAGAATTTACCATACGTAATTAAATGTGATTTGATTTGATTTTAGATTCTATCTACAGCCAGGAGGTAATTTTTCAAATAGTAATGCTAGACGTCACCCTTTTTTTATCACCTAATTATCACTTCCTAATTGGCATATGTCAACTTGATAAATTTATTTTATGTCTCTCTTCTTTTATTAATTTTTCTCTCCCTTAATTAAGGTTTTCTATCTACTCTTTCTTTCTCTTTTGTTTAATCCTACTCACTTTTCTCTTTCTATCATTCATGGAATATTTTTTCAGATTTCTTTTCTTTTTCTAGACAAATTGATAATTGCCAAAATAGAAAAAAAATGTTAATATATTGTCAATTTTTGTTGACAAAAACAGCACACATTTGAGCATATGCAATGCTTATTCTATTTACAGCTATAAATGATTAAACCCCATATAATTTTAAACATAAATTGTATTAGATGTCACTAAATATATAGAGAATTAAGTTATCTAGCAACAAAAAATATACATAATTTCTTAATTGCATATTAGATATTCTCCTCATTTGACTTTGCATACTAATGTAAGCATCAATTTCAAATAAGTTACTCTTTTCAATTTTAATCGTGAAAATAATGGAATAAGGGAGAAATATATCCCTTACATATAAATGTACTAAATATGAAATTTTATTTATTAATTTTAGCTCCTTAAATACACAAAATGACTTATTTAGAAAAAAATCAATATATAATTTAGGATTTGAAACAAATATATATCTATACGCATGGGTACCCTACACAAGAAAACGAAATCCAAAATCCCTTCCAAAGCCCTAAACTCCATTACATAGAATATCTGCATCCATACAATCCCAAAAGAAAAAGAAAAAGAAAAAAAAAGGAAAAAGAAGGAAAAATAAAAGGGTAAATGGATCACATAGTAGTAGCTGAAGAGGCCATTATAATTAAAGATTGAGCCAAAAATTCAACGTAGTTAACAAAAATGTGAAAAATAAAAATCAGGAGTAAGTTAGTAATATTTGTTGTCAAAAACAAATATTAATAATAGTAATTAAATTAAAATTGAGAGCTTGGAAAGTAATATCCATGTTTGTCCATTTAATTCGTCGGGAAGAGTTGTTCTTCCATTTTCGACAACTATTTAATTCATCATGAAGAAGACAAGTAATCTGAAAAAATATGGAGTGAATGGTAGAAAGAGAAAAGTGAGTGGGAAACAAAAGAGAATATAGGAATCATTAATTAAGGGGGAGAGAAAAAAGAAAAGAAAAACAAAGAGAGATAAAAATTAATCCAGTCTATAGTCTCCTCTTCATGGAGTTCACTCTCAACGAAAATACCAATATAACTAAGCCCAAGAATGTAACAACTCAAGCTCAAAGGGAGAGTCAATCTCAAAAGACTAGTTTGTTAAGTAAAAGAACCCCTTGTATTTAAAAAATACCTCTTGTGAGGGTGAGATTCTTATGTGGGATCATTACATGACACTCATAATATGTAATAGGGAGAAATGCACTAGTAGTCCCCATTGTTTACTCAAAAGTCAGTTTAGTCCCTATTATTTTAAAATATTCAAAAAGGTCCCCAATGTTTGTAAATATGCTCATTGTAGTCCCTACTGTTAAAACTTTGGTTAGTTTTAATAGATATAAATAATATTTCAAGGGTAAATTTGAAAAATCACAAAAAACACAAAATCTCACTCAAAAACACCAAAAAATACATACTAATACACCTACAAACACACACTAACACACACACTCATAGAAAAATACCAAAAAATACATACTAATACACACTCATAAATACACACTAACATACACTTGGGACCGCGGGGTGGGGCTATTTCGCGCAGGGGGAGGATGGTGGTAGTTGGATGTGCTTGTGGTAGTGGGTTGGGGCTGTTTCGCTATGGTGGTTGGTGGTGCTTGTGGTGGTGGGTTGAGGGGTTGGAAGAGGAAGAAGAAGATAGGGATATTTTGGGTATTTTATTTTTAAGTAGGGGTATTTTAGTCATTTTATGAATTTATGTTAGATTTTTAACGGTAGGGACCACAACGAACATGTTTGCAAACATTGGGGACCTCTTTGAGCATTTTAAAATAATGGAGACTAAACTGACTTTTGAGAAAACAATGGGACCATTGCTGCATTTCTCCCTATGTAATATTAGAAAATAACATGGAATTCAAGGATATATTAGGACCTATTAGTAAAATGCGACCACCACTTATATGCCAAAAGTGACATCATTAGTAAAAAAGAAAAAGGAAAAAAGCTAAGTTGCAGAAGGTTAGTCCCAATGAGTTGTCATTTGTTGGATAGTAAGTCATCGTAATTTATTGACTCTTTTATCATAAATATTGCCAAGATGTTAACCGACGTTAATCATTCATAAGTAATATGACCCACACCATTTGCTTTATTGGTTAAACGTTGGATGAAGCATCTTTGGAAACAGGTTATTGAACTTGGAAAAGCATGGGCCTTCCATTTGCTTTCTATAAGGCTAAGTACTTCAAACTCTCATTTGTGAGTCCACGTTCTGGTTCATGATATGTTGCATGGTTAATTATATGTTTTAAAGTTCTAATGTTATGCATGCAGGTGTGTTCCTATCTTGACCCCAAGGGTCGTCCCATATGGTAAAGACTCCCTTTCATTCAAGGGAGGTATTGGGTTCAAATCCTGTGAGAGTGAATGAATGTAAGACGAAAAGGCTGAAGTGTTTGTCATAGGGTAATCATACATTAACTTACCTGGTGCATGTCTTGGGTCGGGCCGCTGCACCCTAGGGGTTTTAGTCCAACTCAGCTATTAGGCCAGGCAAGGGGACACTGGCGTACTCCATCTTCGGGTGGTGGTTATTCTAATTTATGTCTTGTGGGTTGGTTGAGTGGTGACGTTTTCAATGGTTTTCAAGAAAAACAAAGGTGTGTTCTTATCTTCCTAACCATCCATCATAATCATACCTTGACTTACCTGGTGCATGTCTTGGGTCAGGGTTGGGTCGGGCCGCTGCACCCTAGGAGTTTTAGTTCAAACTCAGCTGTTAGGCTAGGTAAGAGGACGCTGGCGTACTCTATCTTCGGGTGGTGGTTAATCTAGTTTATGTCTTGTGGCTTAGTTAAGTGGGGGCGTTTCCAATGGTTCTCAAAAAAAAAAAAGGTGTTCTTATCTTCCTAACCATCCCTCTATGAGGGGAGGAGGCTCCCTCCAATTGTATTAGAGGGGCCTCTGTGTTCCACCAGCGGAATATTTCTAATGTGTTGCTTCTTTAGTCCTTTTGTTCTTTGTCTTGTTTCGTCAATTAGCATCACAGTGAGTTAAGATTTACTAATCCAAATGTTACTTGTGCACTTCTGGTCGTCAAGCTATATGAAAGATGTCTAATTGCTTGTGAGTTAAGATTTACTAATCCAAAATGTTAGGATATAAATTGCCTTGAAAATTTGTGAGCTTGTAACTCTTTATTATCTAGTCCATTAACTTAATTCATGTCCTATGAATAAGAGAAAAATTAGGTTGAGAAATAGCTCGAAAAGATAATGAACTACGAAGAATATTTGTCTCATAAACATGATGTAGTAGATGAAGTCCACTCCAATTCCATAGAGATTCTGCAAAAGAGATGCTAATTTAGTACATAAGCATCAGCTAGTGGTGCACTTCTAGTCCAGTCATATGCTAAGCGTCTTAAAAAAATCTAGAAAGATAGGAGGTTGACACCCTAAATATTAAAATTTTTAAACGTCTCTCTATTAATGTGGCCCTCACGAGCCTAGAAGGAGTGCTTCAAAACGTAACATGGCCTTCTAGAGAATCTTCAAATGGTGCACAATCTTTTTATCCATGAAGGCAAAGCAATTTGACCCAAAAAAAAAAAAAACGAAGGCAAAGAGTATATTGACCCATGCTATTGTAGAATGAAGGTTCAAAGAATTTACCATACGCAATTAAATGTGATTTGATTTGATTTTAGACTATCTACAGCCAGGAGGTAATTTTTCAAATAGTAATGCTAGACATCACCCTTTTTTTACCACCTAATTATCACCTCCTAATTGACATGTGTCAACTTGATAAATTTATTTTATGTCTCTCTTCTTTTATTAATTTTTCTCTCCCTCAATTAAGGTTTTCTATCTTCTCTCTCTTTCTCTTTTGTTTAATCCTACTCACTTTTCTCGTTCTACCATTCATGGCATATTTTATCAAATTTCTTTTCTTTTTCTAGACAAATTGATAATTGCCGAAAATAGAAAAAAAATGTTGTATATTGTCAATTTTCGTTGACAAAAACAGTACACATTTGAGCATATGCAATGCTTATTCTATTTACAGCTATAAATGATTAAACCCCATATAATTTTAAACATAAATTGTATTAGATGTCACTAAATATATAGAGAATTAAGCTATCTAGCAAAAAAATATATACATAATTTCTGAATTGCATATTAGATGTTCTCCTCATTTGACTTTGCATACTAATGTAAGCATCAATTTCAAATAAGTTACTCTTTTCAATTTTAATCGTGAAAATAATGGAATAAGGGAGAAATATATCCCTTACATATAATTGTACTAAATATGAAATTTTATTTATTAATTTTAGCTCCTTAAATACACAAAATGACTTATTTAGAAAAAAATCAATATATAATTTAGGATTTGAAACAAATATTTATCTATACGCGTGGGTACCCAACACAAGAAAACGAAATCCGAAATCCGAAATCCCTTCCAAAGCCCTAAACTCCATTACATAGAATATCTGCATCCATACAATCCCAAAAGAAAAAGAAAAAGAAAAAAAAAAGGAAAAAGAAGGGTAAATGGATCACATAGTAGTAGCTGAAGAGGCAATTATAATTAAAGATTGAGCCAAAAATTCAACGAAGTTAACAAAAATGTGAAAAATAAAAATCAGGAGTAAGTTAGTAATATTTGTTGTCAAAAACAAATATTAATAATAGTAATTAAATTAAAATTGAGAGCTTGGAAAGTAATATCCATGTTTGTCCATTTAATTCGTCAGGAAGAGTTGTTCTTCCATTTTTGACAACTATTTAATTCATCATGAAGAAGACAAGTAATCTGAAAAAATATGGAGTGAATGGTAGAAAGAGAAAAGTGAGTGGGAAACAAAAGAGAAGATAGGAATCGTTAATTAAGGGAGAGAGAAAAAAGAAAAGAAAAACAAAGAGAGATAAAAATTAATCCGGCCTATAGTCTCCCTTTCATGGAGTCCACTCTCAGCGAAAACACCAATATAACTAAGCCCAAGAATGTAACAACTCAAGCTCAAAGGGAGAGTCAATCTCAAAAGACTAGTTTGTTAGATAGGAGAACCCATTGTATTTAAAAAGTACCCTTTGTGAGGGTGAGATTCTTATGTGAGATCATTACATGACACTCATAATATGTAATAGGGAGAAATGCACTAGTAGTCCCCATTGTTTACTCAAAAGTCAGTTTAGTCCCCACTATTTTAAAATGTTCAAAAAGGTCCCCAATGTTTGTAAACATGCTCATTGTAGTCTCTACCGTTAAAACTTTGGTTAGTTTTAACAAATATAAATAATATTTTAAGGGTAAATTTGAAAAATCACAAAAAATACAAAATCTCACTCAAAAACACCAAAAAACACACACTAATACACACACACTAATACACCAAAAAACACACACTCATAGAAAAACACCAAAAAGCACACACTAATACACACTCACAAATACACATTAACACACACTTGGGACCGCGGGGGTGGGGCTGTTTCGCGCGGGGGGAGGGTGGTGGTGGTTGGTTGTGCTTGTGGTAGTGGGTTGGGGCTATTTCGCTTTGGTAGTTGGTAGTGCTTGTGGTGGTGGGTTGAGGGGTTGGAAGAGGAAGAAGAAGATAGGGATATTTTGGATATTTTATTTTTAAGTAGGGATAGTTTAGTCATTTTATGAATTTATGTTAGATTTTTAACGGTAGGGACCACAACGAACATGTTTGCAAATATTAGGGACCTCTTTGAGTATTTTAAAACAATAGGGACTAAACTAACTTTTGAGTAAACAATGGGGACCATTGCTGCATTTCTCCCTATGTAATATTAGAAAATAACATGGAATTCAAGGAAATATTAGTACCTATTAGTAAAATGCGACCACCTCTTATATGCCAAAAATGACATCATTAATAAAAAAGAAAAAGGAAAAAAGCTAAGTTGCAGAAGGTTAGTCCCAATGATTTGTCATTTGTTGGATAATAAGTCATTGTAATTAATTGACTCTTTTATCATAAATATTGCCAAGATGTTAACCGACGTTAATCATTAATAACCCCCTATTTGGATTGCATGAGTGAAGGAAAGTAAAGTAAGATGGAGAAAGAAAATAAAGGAAATGGATGACATTGATGTTGGGATTGTAAAAATTAAATAAAAGAAATGAAATATGACACCAAAGCCAAAAAAGAATCCTGCAAACATGTAAACTTTTAGACGAAATAATAATTTAATAGAAGAAAACATAATAGAAAGGAAAGATGCGGAGTATTTGAGTTCAACATAGCAAAGAATCACAAGTTGGTTCTTTCACTGAAGTTACTTTGATCATGGTTCTCAAAACAGTAGAAACGACATAAATCGTCCAACCAATACTCTACATTATGAGGTTTAACAAAACAAAGAATCACATTGTTAACGTATTTATATATCGCATACACATTGTGTATCTCTAGTTGTTTTACCATAGTTAGTCTCTTACCATAGTTAGCATAGCTTGGAGCTCAAGTAGCCTTACATCTATATAAGGTCCTATGTACATTGTAATTCATGTAACACTTTATCTATAATAAAATCTTTCAGTCTTTCTCTTATTCATGGAATCTCTATTCTATTTTGACATGGTATCAGAGCTACCATCCTGGTAGCTTATGCCACTGTCATTGTTTTATCTCTATCCTTATATCGTAATAAAACATCAGAAACTGGTCTATTCTGGAATTTTTTTAATTTTTTTATTTTATCTCCTTGGTCCACACACCATACCTTCTCGTAGTACTCGTCGAGACGATTCCGACGATGCCAAGATCGTTAATAAACTTCTCCGGACGCGCCTGTAATCACCGATCAAAGTTTCTGCACTGTTTGACCTATTCAGCAATTTTCAGTCAACCAAACAAGGCCTTGCTAACATCATCCAGCAACAGTGTTGAGATCAGCCCTAGCCATCTCATCATCCAGCCATTGCCACATCAGCATCCAATCAGCGCCACATCACCATATACGTCAGTATCCAGTCAACACCACATTAGCTCTTGCCACGTCATCACAACCCAAAAAAAAAAAGGGCAAACCTTTCCCAAGGTTTTTCGACGTCCTGAGTCCATTTTTGGCATCCATTTCTTCAACTTCTCACTCTAAATATCAGTTTTGGCTCTACAATGGAGCGTGTGGATATCTTAATGAATAATCCAAAATCTCACTTATCCTTTCAACATGAGTGTAAGTATTGTCATCTCTCTAGTCACTCCCTCTTGCACTGTCCTACTCGAACGTGCTCCTTTTGCAAAAAAATTCATCCTGGCCATTGCCTACATGAGTGCTCTTAGAATCCCAATAGAAATTCTCAAGGACATCGACCAAATGATGGTTCCTTCAAGGCTCAGAGTACATCAGGCACCTCCCTTGATCCCTCTTCCTCATCTTTATCAGTTGCAAGCCTCCGACACCTCCTTAAATAGGTTTTATCCCAGTTTAGTCAGTCTTCTTCTATTGCTCTCTCTACCACACTCGGTAAGTCTTCCTGGTTCTTCGATACTGCTTGCTCTAACCATATGACTTCTGATTCTTCTTGTTTAACTAATAAAGTCATCAATTCTTCTGCACCTTCTATCTATACCGCTAACGGTACATCCATGCCCGTAAGTCATATCGGTTCTGTGTCTACATCTCATGCTTCATTTCCAAATACTTATCTTGTTCCTAAACTCACCCTTAACCTTATCTCTGTCGGTCAATTATGTGAACTTGGTCTCACAGTCACTTTCTTTGCTTCTGGTTGTCATGTGCAGGACCCTCAGATAGGACAGACTCTTGGGATAGGCCGCAAGATTGGATGACTCTTTGAGCTTGTTAGCCTGCACCTTTATGCTCACTTAAGTACTGCTACATCAGTCACCACCTCATCAAATTATCCCTCTCTTCACTTATGGCATTCTAGATTAGGTCATACCTTTTTAGGAAAATTACAATCCTTATTATCTAGTGGTGCATTAGTAAAACTTTATATGCACCCTTTTGATTGCCTATTATGTCATATTGGGAAATAACCTGCTCTACCTTTCAATCAAAATGACTCTTCATCTACTGCATGTTTTGATTTGGTACACTATGATATATGGGGTCCTTCTTCTACATCCACCATGGGAGGTTCTCGGTACTTTGTAATATTTGTTGATGACTTTTCAAGATTTACTTGGATATACCTTATGCATAGTAGGTCTGAATTGTCTCGCATTTATTCTGAATTTGTTGCCATGTTTTTTACTCATTTCAAACAACGAATTAAGATTCTCCGTACAGATAATGCCATGGAGTATAAAGAGTCAACATTTCTTTCCCTTCTCCGTCAACATGGAACTATTTCACACCGCTCTTGCCCTCACATATCTCAACAAAATGGGCGTGCAGAACCAAAACATTGCCATATTCTTGACATCACTCGCACATTTCTTATCTCTGCTTCATGTCCTTAGAGCTTTTAGGGAGAGGCTGCGCTTACTGCTATTTACATTATAAATCATTTGCCTTCTCTCATTCTCAATAATTGCACTCCTCATGAACGTCTTTACGGTTATCCACCCTATTATGGTCACCTTCGTGTTTTCGGTTGTGCATGTTTTGTCTCACTTCCTCCCCAGGAACGTACCAAACCGGAACCTCGAGCTCGTTTATGTTGTTTCTTAGGGTATGGTATTGAACACAAGGGGTATCGGTGTTGGGATCGACTATCAAAACGTTTTCAAGTTTCTCGTCATGTGATTTTTTGGGATAATAAGATGTTTTCCTCTCTCTCACCATTCTCTCTTCCTCATGCTGTCTCTACCCTATATTTCACAGATTCTTCCATTTCCATATTTCTTTATGATGACAGTGACACAGGTACGTCTATGGGTCCTGATTCGACGCCTGTCGCGGCCCTTCCTGAAGAGACTGTCCCACCTGATGAGTCTGTCCCTGATGACGAGACTTCTTCTACTGCTTCACCCTCTATCTCTACTGAGTCGCCTCTCCGTCGATCTACCAAAGTAAGATCAATTCCTTCTCATCTTCTTGATTATCACTGCTTTTCCACTATTCTTTCACTCTATGAGCCTCAATCTTATTGTGAGGCCAGTTCTGACCCTTTATGGCAACAAGCTATGATAGATGAATTACAGGCCTTGGAAGCCAAGTATACTTGGGATTTGGTCGATCTTCCTCCAGGGAAGAATGCTATGGGATGCAAATGGGTATACAAGATCAAGACTCGATCTGATGGTTCTATAGAGTGATACAAGGCTCGGTTGGTGGCAAAAGGTTTTACTCGAGAGTATGGCATTGACTATGAGGAGATATTTTCCCCTGTTGCTCGTCTCACTTCTGTTCGCATACTTATTACAGTTGTTGCAGTCAGACAGTGGAAGTTATTTTAGATGGACGTTAAAAATGTCTTCCTTAATGGTGATCTTATATAGGAAGTATTTATGAAGCCTCCTCTAGGCTACCATCATCTACCTCACAAGGTGTGTCGACTTTGTTGTGCTCTTTATGGTCTCAAGCAAGCTCTACGTGCTTGGTTTTCTAAATTCAGTTCGATTATTGCTGATTTCAGCTTCACTCCGAGTAATCATGATTCTGCACTATTTATTCAGTATTCTGATTATGGTATTCTTCTCTTGCTCTTATATGTGGATGATATGATTATCACTGGGGATGACTTGGCGGGTATTTCTGATCTCAAGCAGTTTCTCAGCCACCACTTTGAGATGAAAGATCTTGGTCATCTGAGATACTTTCTAGGTATTGAAGTCTCCTCTGATTCAGCTGGCTACTATCTTTCTCAAGCCAAGTATTCTTATGATCTTCTGGCTCGTGTTGGCCTTACTGACAGCAAGAATGCATCTACCCCTCTTGATGCTAATGTCCGCCTTACCCTATTGGATGGGACACCACTTTCAGATGCATCTTTGTATCGCTAGCTAGTTGGCAGTCTTATCTATATCACTGTGACTCATCCTGACATTGTCTATGTTGTTGACCTAGTCAGCCAGTTCATGTCTGCTCCTCGTACCACACACTATGCTGAAGTTCTCTGGATACTTCGTTATATTAAAGGCACCTTATTGCATGGACTCTTCTTTTCTACCATCTCATCATTAACTTTGCATAGCTACTCAGATGCAAATTGGGCTGGTGATCTTACTGATCGGCATTTTGTGACTGGATGCTGTTTCTTCCTTGGTGATTCTCTTCTTTGTTGGCGCAGCAAGAAACAGACCGTTGTTGTTCGCTCGAGTATTGAAACTGAGTATCGTGCACTTGCTAATGCTACTCAAGAGGTCATCTGACTTCATTGGCTCCTCGCTGACATGGGTGTCTCTCCGCCTCTTGGCACCACTCTGCATTGCGATAATCATAGTGCCATTCAAATTGCTCACAATGATGTCTTTCATGAGCGCACTCTTCATATTGAGTGTGACTGCCACTTCATTCACCAACATGTGGTTAATGGTACTACAAAACTTCGGTTCACTCCTTCCGCTAATCAGCTTGCGAATCTCTTCACCAAGGCTCACCCACGAGGGCGTCTCCAAGAATTAATTTCCAAACTCAAGCTCGTGTCCTTCACACCACATTGAGTTTGAGATGGGGTGTTAACGTATGTATATATCGCATTCACATTATGTATCTCTAGTTGCTTTACCATAGTTAGTCTCTTACCATAGTTAGCATCAGGGGCGGATCTAGGAATTTAATATTGGGGGGGCCAAAATATTTTTTTAATGATACTATATAGAATTTTTTAAAAATTAGAGGGGTTGATAATTTTTTTTAACGATACTACATAGATATTTTTTTAAAAATTTAAACGGCCCCCCTCTCACACTACATAGATCCACCCCTGGTTAGCATAACTTGGAGCCCAAGTAGCCTTACATCTATATAAGGTCTTATGTACATTATAATTCATATAACACTTTCTCTGTAATAAAATCTTTCAGTCTTTTTCTCATTCATAGAATCTCTATTCTATTTCAACACACATCACACTCATGAACATGATTAGCAAACAAAGCATCAAACTGCTAATAGCTATAAATCTTCTCACTGGTCTTCTGGAAAAATGCAAGTTGTGTTCCTTGCTTATCACCCTGGAAGCTTTGATGCACGATTCCCTATACGTATTTTGGATGATTCGGAAAATATCCTTGAACAATACTCCCTTTTCATTAGGTGAAGAAGCATTGAACATGGAGACAGAGGGAGCCGGGAGGAGCAACGACAGGAAAAGATACCTTTAGCCCTCGGCACAGACCACAAAATATGGAGAAAAATGGAGGAAGAAGAGGCAACTATATGGAGCTTAATTCGCACCTTGATCTAAACCATGCTGTTCTCTTTCAGTAACTTCAATAAGCCTTTGCAAGCCAGCCTTTTTGCAGTTCTCTTGTCTGATGAAGAGCCTGAGTTTTGGTAAATAATACCATTTGCTTCGACCTCCATTGTTACAGAAGCCACACCTTTGTTGAGAGTCACATGTTTCTTCATGATATAATGTTCTTTTTTACATAACTCAGACAATTCTCTAGCCGGATGGAGCTTCAGTGACTCGGGTATAATCAAGGGCTCAAGTAGAGGCCTTATACTTTGAAAGACACGCTCCTTATTGTAGTATGAATCGACAAAGATTGCTCCACATAAAGATTCTATAATATCTCCAAGCACCTGTACCATATCAGTAGTAGGATAAAACTAATGTCCCAGATATTTGTATACACTAGTGTCATTCCAATAAAAATCAGGCGACAACGTTTCATCAGAGAAGAAGAAAATGTTCGAATATACGCAATGACATGATGTTTCACGCTACCAATTAACAGCAATGATGTCTTGAATGATAAGCACCAGAAATAATCAATTGACTATTAGATGCAACATCCAACCATGTTTATACAACATATAAACTTAAAAACAAGTATTATATCCGCATTGCAAGTAATTGCTCTTTCTACATTATTTGAAGATAAAAAAACAAGAGAGAATTTAGTGATCCAAGTATTGCCAATTGCTTCCCTAATAAAATCTTTTTGCAATTAATTTTGGCTATGTTCCTGCAGTAACATGCCAATTTTCTTAATTTCAACTATTGCTGTTATAGCTCAGTACAAAACATGCAAGAAACATAATGAAAATACCTTAGGGAAAGTTGTCTCAGACTCCCATCCAGAAGTTGAGCCCAACAATAAGCGGTCAAAGTCTTCAACAGTGGTGGCTATTTGCCTTTGGAGCTCTAGTGAAGCATGAAGAATGTGTTTGTGCAAACCAGCCTTTACCGCAGACAGAGCATAGCAGTCATTATTCACAGAAGCTAACCTTAGATCAGTCAATAATCCAGGAGACAAACCAGGATATTTGTTGTAGAAATGCACTGTGATTAGATAGTCCAGTACCGCATCTCCAAGAAATTCAAGGCGCTATACAATAGGAAAGGATGTCAGGAAAGAGAACGTGGGTAAAAGGTAAACTAAACGGCAAGAGAAAAAGTACATGAGCAGATTGTAACTGAAAATGGGGAAGCAATATACGAACTGTTTCCATGAACATGACATCTATGTTAGTGTCTTAATTCCAGGAAGAGTTTCAATTTCAAATGCTATATGAAGAATAGTAAAAAATGAGTCATCGTGCCTCACTCCCCAACCCAACTATTATACACAAAATAGGGGAAAAAATTAATTATGCAACACGGATAACGTTCTGGTACATATTACCTGGTAGCATCTTGGAATTTCAAGCAGCATGTATGAACCATGAGTCAAAGCTTCTAAGAGGAAAGAGGCATCACGGAATGAGTAGTTAAGCAAAGACTGTAGAGATGTTATGTTCACATGCATTTCAGGATGGACTGCAAGGTGCCTCACATAAGGAGCATTGACAAAGTCAACGTTTACACCAAGCCACTGCATAAATGAAATTGCTGCCATCTCGCCACCTCTAATCAGGAATGCACCAATCAATGCCTCTACTACATCAGCTACTGTCTTGCTCTTGATTTGCCTTATTCCTCTACTATAGACTTTGTTTGTAGGTGACAACTCCTCTTCTTCAAATGCATAAAATAGAGAATTGTCACCAGGGATGATCCATGTTTTAAGATCGAGTGGTTCATTACAAATAAAGCCCTGCAATTCAGAAACAAGCCAGCAAAAGAAATAAATTTATGTTCACCATACAGATGATCCTATGTTCCTGATAACAAGAAGAAGAAACAAGTTTTCTTCCATTTGAGGTACATGATGAGAAATTTCAGAAAAGCAAAATGATGCAAATTTATTCATTCTCTGTTGTTACTTTATTACTGACGACATTTCAATATTCACAAATAAGAACAATGGGGTATTAGCTATTCCTTATTCTTCTCTTACAAATGACACAATTAAGAATAAATTAACTATCATAAAAAGGTAATAATTACCAGAATTTTGCGGTTACATCCTAGCTTGCATAGTGCAGTATTACAAACGGTTTTCTCTCTTTTCGTACTAAGAAGACCCTCGTGATGATTTTGGTACGTTGTGAATAGCTGTTGACTAGTAACATATTTGAAAAATGAATCCCCAAGCGTTTCCAGTGGTTCCAAGTGAAGAGTCTCTTGGCATTTTCTTGTCGGGATAGCTTCCAACACCTGATGTTTACAGCAAAGTCATAATCATAATTCAGAAAAACTATTCAACATCACAAATTGAAACAAATATTCAATTATATACTTTTTTGCTTTGCTGACATATATTAGCGCTAGTAGAGTAAATCCATTACACCACATGTAACAAAGATAAATTATCTGATCAGGTGAACAAGCTAGTGACGCATGCAATTTGATTGGGCCCCATTGAGGCATTAGATGGCATATTGATGCTCAAGGGCTTCACTGACATGGCACATAGTGGGCAAAAGAATACAAAACTTTCATTTTTTATTTTTTTATTTTTTTTTTGGGTAGGAGGGGGGAATGCTTGATCATGATATCACCAGCAGTCTCAAGTCAAGGGAGAAAACGAAAAAAACGCAAAGCTATCATCTGAACTGAAAAACTGAAAAACTGAAAAAATGATAAAACTGAAAAAATGCATGAAGATTGTAAAGAACATACCTTGATGGTTGGGATAATAACGTTTTTTGAGCAGTGATCCAAATGCATCTTCTTGAGGTTGGCAGGTAGAAGGAAAGACTCAACCCGATGCATGATTGTCGGAGCACACGAGAAAGAATAGACTCTAGCCAAAGATATAGGTGACATCATGATGAGACATAGTTCAGGTGGCAACTCAACTGAGGCATTACTTGGCTCTACATTGTATAACAGCAAATTAGTCCAAAATAAAAAGATGAGTTAAAAGTGTACAGAATAATGTAAATCAGTATGATCTTCTTCTACCTATACCATGAGAAAAGGATGATCAAGAGAGATAATGAAGAGTTTATTACACAGAAGACAGTAGTAATGAAACCTTGAGTTCCAAAGATAAAATTCATTTGACGAAGAAAAAGTAACATTGATAAAAAAATGGATGCATTTTACTGTTTCTCATCTTATTATATTGCTAAAAGAAAAGTATCTTTTTCAAGATGGTTAGATAGTTAGGCAAATTTCAATACATTCCCAAATATTATACGAATACTAAAACAATTTTTGTCGTTTCCCAAGATTTAAGTAACATTGAATGGTTAAACAACCAACAAACCTTTTGTTTTCTGCTTTCTATATTTGAGAAGATAATTTTCCACCCTTGGGACATGTCTACCATGTAGAAGTGATTGTACTTCATACTGCAAGTGGATGTCATGCCTGTACATCGAAGTATGTAAGACCTTTGAAATGATATTTGTAACATATTATCACAAACTGGAAACATAACACAACGTTAGGGGAGGTAAATCAAAAACTATTACAACCTTTTCTCGTAATACTTTTGGTAAGTAATAACTTCTCCGTCTTGCAGCTTTAAATTGGACTTCCCATCCAAACCATCTAAAGTACCAACAACGTGATACACATGACCATTGTGAGGTGTGCATACCAAAGAATTCTCCAACACGCAGCTGCACACCAAGCCACTCTTCATATACACATGCTGACCACAATCACTGGCATAGAAACATGGCAGATGTCTACCGCTGATATTTTTTGATGGAAGTAGCATGGAACGTACACAGTTCCAATTAATTAATTGATTCTTATTTGAGTCTGCAGCTGCAGCTGGGAGAAGAAGATAGTCGAAGGCAAGAAAATCATTCTTTCTGTCAAACGCACCTAGAGCTTCATTCAGCTTATTCAAACTGTAATCTAGAAAAATCCTAAGCAGAGTCACTTGAAACCTTCGACACATCAAAACCTGCCAAACAAATTTGACGATGACAAGAAATTCATGTCCTAATTCCTTGTATTTCATGTTCGGTTAACAAATGTACTTAGACATAAAAACGTTAGTATACCTGTTCAGAAGTAAGTCGAATTGCTCCAACATATCTCATACATATTTTCGAGCTAATGCTATCATCAACATGGTCCAAAGCTATCGATTCGTCATGAAAATCAAACCTAGACCTTACAGCAAGCAGAACATCACGAAGCTCAGCATTGTAGTAAAAGTTGTTCTGCAGCTCGACTAAGTAGCAGTAGTACAATGTTTCAGATTCATTATTGTAATTGTTCATTATTGTACTCAAAGCCTGTGGATCACAACATAATTATACAGAAATTGATATGTGAAAATATTGTTTAAAGCAGTGAAATTGTGTTCTTCCGATAATTGATAAAGAAAGAAATGGGCGAACTTAAATTACCCAATTCTTGGACATTAGCTTCTTCCTCAACAATATATGGCACAAGATTATCTGTCAAGGCACCATCCAGGTGAAGTTGCTAGCACGCTTCTAAACACGCAAGTTGATTCAGTATTTTGATATTTCCTTCAACTTTTACAGTTGGGATTGGACAGCTTTTAGGAAGATGTAGAATGCAAGTTTTGGACTCCTTATCTATAACAAACTTAGGATAGGGTTTGAAGTACCTGAAAAATCAGAAGACCGGAATAGGGAATTACTTTTTAAGTTACAAAAATTCAAAAATATGGAAACTGAAAGCACATTATATCGTTCATAAGAATAAAAGATTCTATGGACAAACCCATCAGAAGGTAGCCTTGAGCAGTAGAAGTGAAGCAATGCCATACTAGAAGACAAAGTGACAATTGCTCCAGTAGCTTCAACTTGATAACAGACCTCATCTTTCAAATCCAGAGGGGCACAAGGAACAGAACCATGATCCAAGGACTCCTTCCGCATAATGTCTCCACTGGCTAGATAGTTCTCCACTTGTGTGAGGGTTGAACTATCATTCCTACGATTTCAGTAAGCAAATTAGCAAAGAATGGCATGAAAAAGAAATGATCACTACCGTCTACCAGAACCACTGAAACCTACAACATCATAAAATGTTCTAAATAAACACCATAAAAAACAGATAAAGCATTAGAATTTTACTGAACGAAAATTAAACAGTGACTCCAGAATTTCCTATAACAGTAGGGCATAAACAAAACAACAGCAAATAGAATTCCAGAAACATGATAAACTACATGTTTAGTTAAACCCCACGGTCCTAAATTGTATGCTTTGGTGTTATCTGGTAGAACACTCGAACATAAGGTGGGAGGTGAAAACACACATTGAGAAGGATAAACAGTTTCCTTTTACACTATGAATTAATAAAATATGAGAAAGTATTTATGGCATATGTTTATGCCAAACCCAAAATCACTTTGGAACAAATAAGAAAAGGTAGTTAAGTAAGTTTCATACTAAATGTTAGCACTAAAAAGGCCTCCATGCACAACAAGAAACTATACATTTTTATCATCATGATGAAATCTGAGTTGTGCTTACGAGCACGGCCACGGGAGTGAATAAAACTAGAAATGGTTGCCGAGGGATCAAATCTAATTACAAGATTGCAACTCTGGACATCCAAGCCCTCTTCAAGAATGGAAGTTGCAACTATGATGTTCACCTACAACATGACATGTTCACATGCAAGAATCTTAGCAATAGATATTCTCTTTCATAAATAATAATTTTATGCTATACTATTAGTAAGGCACCCACTGTGCCTCTCTGGAATTCTTCAACAATTTTGTGTTGTTCTTGTCTGCTCTGTGACAGGAGCCCAGATTGATGTCCTGCCATGTATTCGGTCTTCCATCCACTCAATTCCAGGTGCACCTCATTTAATAGAGATCGAAGGACAATAGCTGTTATAATCCTCTCAACAAAATTATACACCTCATATCCTTCAGGTCCCTGTGCAAAATATTGTAACATGTTAAGAATCTCATCATATTATCAAGCCAACGAAAAATATGGATAGTGACATATTCATGTTCGATCTCAACATATTGAAGTTTAGACACTGTTGTGGTTCTGATAGATAAACCTCCTCTATCTTCCATATAATTTTTTTGCTCCACCTCTCATTTTCTTCATTAGTTGGCAGCATAATTATACACACAAGTCCAAGATATGATTTTATTTCACTACAATATTCATCACAGACTCGAGTCCACAATCTGCTCGCTAGCGATATGCTTAAATAGAATTCAACGGTACTATCATAAAGGATGTTTAACTGGGTAGATAAACACATAAAAAGAGTTGAATGAAGATTCTCAAATGACATCTAACAACAGGAACTAGGTTGTGAATGGTTGACCTTCAAGGTTGTGAATCTTTGGAAGTTATGCTATGGTGATTAGCTCTTGAATTTAGTTTTTTTAGATAGTCATTATTTTGAGGATTATGTAGATGGAAACTTACTCTATCTAGAGTTTTGATTATGAATTTGTTGTTTGTTTGCAACAAGTATAAATGTTTAGAGCCTTGCGTTGTGTTGAAATATTATATTACTTTAATTTCATAATTCTAGGCTTGTTGTAAGGAGCAATTTGTTCCATGAATTTAGGCTTATAGTAAGGAGCAATTTGCTCCATAAATTAGGGAATGTTGTCTACTCCTTTTAGGTCTATATAAACCACAGTGTAGAAACACAAATTGTATCATCAATGAATTACATTGTTTCACATTACTTTCTTCTTGGTATCTAGAGCCAACAATATACACACACCAAAAAAAAAAAAAAAAAAATATTTATATATATATATATATATATATATATATATATATATATATATGTTCATTTTTTTCCCTCTACAGCCATCCAAACTCAGATTTCTTACCACAATGACCAAAATCCACTTTATATTCTCTTTTTTGTTTGATTCTTTCATGATTTTTTGTCGGTTTAAGCCCTTTTCTTCTCTGATATAGTGAGAAATAGCCACTTTACTCCTTAGTTGCCTATTGTAAAGGTTGCCAAGTGTCCAGCTGCTTCCATCATCGTCGTTTATTAATGGCACCTACTGATAAGATAGAAAATCAGTCTACCACTGTGACTCGTATAGATCTCTCTCGAAAACCTAATGCCCCTACACAACAAGTCACTAGTGTATTACTGAATGGGAAAAATTTTTATGCTTGGTCCTGTTCGTTCCTTCTTTATCTTGGTGGAAAACGGAAAATTGGATGGATTTTAGGCAAGCAAAAAAAGCCGAAAGAAATTGATTCTGATTATGCTCACTGGGATGCAGACAATTGTATTATTTTGGGTTGGATGTTCAATTCCATGGAGACTCAGATTTATAATATGTTTATGTATCATGAGACAGTTAATGATCTATAGACTGCCTTGACAAAGATGTATGCCCGTGCACGTCATGATTCTCGAATCTTCGAGCTTTACCGGAAAATTTCTCATGCTTCTCAGGCTACTTTAGGACTATCTGTTACGGATTATTTTGGGTACCTCCAAACTAGATGGGAAGAGCTAGCCCAATATGAACCTTTGAGTGACTTCCCGAATGATGCTGAGGTTGAGTCTAAACGTCTTGATCATCGTCGGACTTATCAGTTCTTGATGGGTTTAAAACCTGAATTCGAGAATCTTCGAACACATATTTTAAATACATCTCATTTTCCATCTATATATGAGGCATTTCCAACTGTGGATGGTGATGAACGAAGACGTCTACTTCTTGCACCCACCCACTCATTCTATTCCGAACCAGATGGTATTTGCTGCTCCTTCCGATTTTTGGCAAACCAGTACCCGTCCTTATTGCCAACATTGTTGGAAGATTGGTCAACTCATTGACCGATGTTTTATTCTACATCCTGAATTGAAGCAACAATACTCTAACAACTGTGGTGGTGGACAAAAGAAATGAGCTCTTCGTATTGGGGTTGTAGCCGAATCAGCACCCCCTTCAGCCTCAACAGAATTAGTCTTGGCCCAATCGGATTATAGTCAGCTTCAAGCTCAGATTGCTCAACTTCAACTCCACCTGGGCCTCACTTCACCATCTGGCCCCACGGCTACCTTTGCTACATGTACTCTTACCGCACTTCATGGTAAGTTAAGCCAACCATCTTGGATTCTGGATTCTGGGGCCAATAATCATATGATTGGTGAGCTTTCTGTCTTTTCTTCTCCTGTCACTTCCATAAATCAATCGGTTCAAATTGCCGATGGAACGTCTATTCCTATCCGTTGTCAAGGAGATGCCTGTTTATCCTCAGATATTACTCTTCGCTCTGTTTACTATGTCCCCAACTTTGCTTATAATCTATTGTCTGTCAGTCATCTTGCCAAGATTTTTCACTATGCAGTTGTGTTCTTGCCTGACCGTTGTTTCTTGTAGGACCTGACTTCGAAGAAGATTTTTGGCAGGGGATATGAGCACGATGGACTTTACTATTTTGAAGACCTTCCAACCTCTAAAGTACCCTCGTCAAGTCTGCATGCTTATATGTCTCCAGTTTTTGACACTCCTATTGGTTCTGTCCAAAATTTAGATTTGTGGCATGCTCGTCTAGGACATGCAAACTTTCAATATTTATGTTGGTTATTTCCACTTTTTAAAAAAGCATGCAAGGATTTTAAGTTTAATTGTATGACTTGCGAATTGTCAAAACACACTCGTACTACATATATTCCTCATATGCATCGAGCTCCATGTGCTTTTGATCTTGTTCACTCTGATATTTGGGGTCTTTCTCCTGTCACGGCCCTCTCTGACCATCGTTACTATGTGACATTCATAGATGATTATAGCCGGTGTACTTGGGTCTACCTAATGAAGAAAAAATCTGAAGTCTTCACTCATTTCCTTCAAATGGTGAAAACCCAATTCCACACTGTTGTCTGGAATATTAGGTCTGATAATGGCAGAGAATACCTAACCAACGACTTTCGGGCCGAACTCAATAAAAAAGGGATTCTTCAGCAATTTACCTGCCCTTACACACCTGAACAGAATGGTGTGGCAGAACAAAAGAACCGCCACATTATGTCTATGGTCCGATGTCTTCTATCTAGTATGAATGCCCCGAAATATTTCTGGCATCTAACTGTACTCACTGCTACATACATCATCAATCGTACCCCTAGTCGTGTCCTCCAAGGTCAAACACCCTTGCATATTCTCCGACCAAATACTGTTCTCTTTCATCTTCTCCCACGAGTCTTTGGTTGGACATGCTTTGCTCAAAATCGCAACCCGACCCGTACTAAGCTAGATGATAAAGCTATACGTTGTGTCTTTCTTAGGTATTCTTCTATGTCTAAAGGATGTAGGTGCTATGATCCTGTGACTCGCCACTTTCACCACTCGATGGATGTCACATTCCTGGAGATTGTCACTTTCTTATCTGCTTCTTCCTTAGAGCAACTTCCTGAGGTACTATCTGTAGAGGACCCTCCTTTACCTCGTCCAGTTCCTATTCTTGACACATCTCAGTCTACTACTGAACTATCATCTAGCTCCAATAATACTCTCTCATCCGGTTCCTCTCCAGTTCTATTACAAGTTTACTCTCGGCGTCCTCATGTTCCAGCTCCACTGCCAGATTCTTCTCCGGATTCAGGTAACCCTCATTCTCCCTTGGTCTCTGAACTTGCACCTTCTCATTACCCCACTCGTGAACGACGTCCCCCTTCCTGTTATTTACCTTCATGTAGTACTAATCATCCTATTTCCAAGTTTGTGTCATTTCAGGGTCTCTCCGATCAGTATAAATCTTTCCTTAGTCAGGTTGATTTAGTCTCTATTCCTGGCTCCGTCCATGAGGCTCTCCAGCATCCTTTATGGGTGACTGCTATGAAAACAAAGATGGATCCCCTGCAACAGAATCAAACGTGGGAGTTGGTTGATCTTCCAGTTTGTGAACGGACAGTTGGGTGCAAGTGGGTGTTTAGTGTGAAATATCTTGCTGACGGCACCATTGATCGGTATAAGGCACGTCTTTCCGCTAAAGGGTTTACTCAAGTACCAGGCAAGGACTTTGGTGCCACATTTGCTCCTTTTGCCAAATTAACTACTGTTCGACTCCTGGTCTCCTTGGCCGCTTCTCATTCTTGGCCTCTTCACCAATTGGATGTGAAGTTAATGGTGATCTTTCTCAGACTATTTACATGGATCCTCCACCAGGTTTTCGGGCTCAGGGGTAGTATTCTGGGAAAGTTTGTCGCCTTCGTAAATCTCTCTATGGGCTTAAACAATCCCCTCGAGCTTGGTTCAATCATTTTAGTGAGGTGGTCCTTACTATGGGGTTTATTCGGTGTCATTCAGATCATACATGCTTTGTTCGACGTCACCCTTAGGGTAGATGCATCATTATCTCAGTTTATGTGGACGATATTATCATTACTGGAGATGACACTCAAGGAATTGTCCAAGTGAAGCAAGACCTTGGGACAATCTTTGACATTAAATATTTGGGTATGCTCCGATACTTTCTTGGTATTGAGGTAGCTCGAAATTGCCAGGGTATATCTTTATCACAAAGAAAGTATGCATTGGATCTTCTTCAAGATACGGGTATGCTAGGTTGTCGACCTGCCTCCACTCCTATGGACCCTAATCTTAAATTGACAGCAGAATCAAAAGAATTGTTAGTTGAGCCATCAATATATCAAAGACTTGTGGGTCGGCTTATCTACTTGACTAACACAAGGCCTGACCTTACCTATGCAGTGAGTATGGTAAGTCAATTCATGCATGCACCTCGTACCTCTCATCTGGATGTTGTCTATCATATCCTCCAGTATCTTAAATCTTCTCCTGGTCTTGGTCTCTTCTATGCAACGGGTGTACAAGAGGAATTGTCTTGTTACACTGATGCTGATTATGCAGGGTCAAAGACTGATAGGCGTTCTACCTCGGGGATGTGTACTTTTCGTGGCAATCACCTTATCTCATGGAAAAGTAAAAAGCAAGCAGTTGTCTCGCGATCTTCTGCTGAAGCTGAGTACCGTGCTATGGCCCAAGGAACATGTGAACTTCTTTGGTTACGTTATCTTCTGACTGAGTTGGGATTTTCGGTAACAGACTCGTCTACCTTGTTCTATGATAATAAATCTGCGATTATGTTGTCCTCTGACTCAATCCTTCATGAAAGGACAAAACACATCGAGGTTGATATTCATTTCATTCGAGAGAAAGTTCGCTCAGAGGTGATCACACCTTGTTTTGTTACATCATCCGAGCAGGCTGCTGATATGTTCACTAAGTCAATTGGACCGTCACTTCTCCAATCAACTCTTGTCAAGCTCAGGCTCATTGATATCTTCGCCCCAACTTGAAGAGGAGTGTTGAAATATTATATTACTTTAATTCCATAATTTTAGACTTGTTGTAAGGAGCAATTTGCTCTATGAATTTAGGCTTGTTGTAAAGAGCAATTTGCTCCATAAATTAGGGAATGTTGTCTACTCCTTTTTAGGCCTATATAAACCACAATGTAGAAACACAAATTGTATCATCAATGAATTACATTGTTTCACATTATTTTCTTCTTGGTATCTAAAGCCAACAATATACACACACCAAAAAAAAAAAAAAATCTGTTCATTTTTTTCCCTCCACAGCCATCGAAACTCAGATTTCTTACCAAAATGACCAAAATCCACTTTATATTCTCTTTTTTGTCTGATTCTTTCATGATTTTTTGTCGGTTTAAGCCCTTTTCTTCTTTGATGTGGTGAGAAATAGCCACTTTACTCCTTAGTTGCCTATTGTAAAGGTTGTCAAGTGTCCGGCTGCTTCCATCGTCGTTGGTTATTAATGGTACCTACTGATAAGATAGAAAACCAGTCTATCACTGTGACTCGTATTGATCTCTCTCGGGAACCTAATGCCCCTGCACAACGGGTCACTAGTGTATTACTGAATGGGAAAAATTTTCATGCTTGGTCCCGTTCATTCCGTCTTTATCTTGGTGGAAAACGGAAAATTGGATGGATTTTAGGCAAGGAGAAAAAGCCAAAAGAAACTGATCCTGATTATACTCACTGGGATGCAGACAATTGTATTATTTTGGGTTGGATGTTCAATTCCATGGAGACTCAGATTTATAATATGTTTATGTATCACAAGACGGTTCATGATCTATGGACTGCCCTGACAAAGATGTATGCCCATGCACGTCATGATTCTCGAATCTTCGAGCTTTACCGGAAAATTTCTCATGCTTCTCAGGCTACTTTAGGACTATCTGTTACGGATTATTTTGGGTACCTCCAAACTAGATGGGAAGAGCTAGCCCAATATGAACCTTTGAGTGACTTCCCGAATGATGCTGAGGTTGAGTCTAAACGTCTTGATCATCGTCGGACTTATCAGTTCTTGATGGGTTTAAAACCTGAATTCGAGAATCTTCGAACACATATTTTAAATACATCTCCTTTTCCATCTCTATATGAGGCATTTGCAACTGTGGATGGTGATGAACGAAGACGTCTACTTCTTGCACCCAAGCCCACTCCTTCTATTCCGGACCAGATGGCATTTGCTGCTCCTTCCGGTTTTCGACAAACCAGTACCCGTCCTTATTGCCAACATTGTCCGAAGATTGGTCACCTCATTGACCGATGTTTTATTCTACATCCTGAATTGAAGAAACAATACTCTAACAACCGTGGTGGTGGACAAAAGAAAGGAGCTCCTCGTATTAGGGTTGTAGCTGAATCAACACCCCCTTCAGCCTCAACAGAATTAGTCTTGGCCTAACCGGATTATAGTCAGGTTCAAGCTTAGATTGCTCAACTTCAACTCCACCTGGGCCTCACTTCACCATCTGGCCCCACGGCTACCCTTGCTATAGGTACTCCTACCGCACTTCATGGTAAGTTAGGCCAACCATCTTGGATTCTGGATTCCGGGGCCAATAATCATATGACTGATGAGCTTTCTGTCTTTTCTTCTCCTGTCACTTCCATAAATCAATCGGTTCAAATTGTCGATGGAACGTCTATTCCTATCCGTTGTCAAGGAGATGCCTGTTTATCCTCAGATATTACTCTTCGCTTTGTTTATTATGTCCCCAACTTTGCTTATAATCTATTGTCTGTCAGTCGTCTTGCCAAGAGTTTTCACTGTGCAGTTGTCTTCTTGCCTGACCGTTGCTTCTTGCAGGACCTGACTTCGAAGAAGATTTTTGGCAGGGGATATGAACACGATGAACTTTACTATTTTGGAGAACTTCTAACCTCTACAGTACCCTCGTCAAGTCTGCATGCTTCTATGTCTCCAGTTTTTGACACTCCTATTGGTTCTATCCAAAATTTAGATTTGTGGCATGCTCGTCTAGGACATGCAAACTTTCAATATTTATGTTTGTTATTTCTACTTTTTAAAAAAGCTTGCAAGGATTTTAAGTTTAATTCTGTGACTTGCGAATTGTCAAAACACACTCGTACTACATATATTCTTCGCATGCATCGAGCTCCATGTACTTTTGATCTTGTTCACTCTGATATTTGGGGTCCCTCTCCTGTCACGGCCCTCTCTGACCATCGTTACTATGTGACATTCATAGATGATTATAGTCGGTGTACTTGGGTCTACCTAATGAAGAAAAAATATGAAGTTTTCACTCATTTCACTCACTTCCTTCAAATGGTGAAAACCCAATTCTACACTGTTGTCTGGAATATTAGGTCTGATAATGGCAGAGAATACCTAACCAATGACTTTTGGGCTGAACTCAATAAAAAAAGGATTCTTCAACAACTTACCTACCCTTACACACCTGAACAGAATGGTGTGGCAGAAGGAAAGAACCGCCACATTATGTCTATGGTCAAATGTCTTCTATCTGGTATGAATGTCCCGAAATATTTCTGGCACCTAACTATACTCACTGCTACATACATCATCAATCGTACCTCTAGTCGTGTCCTCCAAGGTCAAACACCCTTGCATATTCTCCGACCAAATACTGTCCTATTTCCTCTTCTCCCACGAGTCTTTGGTTGTACATGCTTTGTTCAAAATCGCAGCCCGACCCGCACTAAGCTAGATGATAAATCTATACGTTGTGTCTTTCTTGGATATTCTTCCATGTCTAAAGGATATAGGTGCTATGATCCTGTGACTCGCCACTTTTACCACTCGATGGATGTCATATTCCTTGAGACTATCCCTTTCTTCTCTGCTTCTTCCTTAGAGCAACTTCCTGAGGTACTTTCTGTAGAGGACCCTCCTTTACCTCATCCAGTTCCTATTCTTGACACGTCTCAGTCTACTACTGAACTACCATCTAGCTCCAATAATACTCTTTCATCCGGTTCCTCTCCAGTTCTGTTACAAGTTTACTCTCGGCGTCCTCGTGCTCTAGCTCCACTACCAGATTCTTCTCCGGATTCAGGTAACCCTCATTCTCCCTTGGTCTCTGAACCTGCACCTTCTCGTTACCCCACTCGTGAACGGCGTCCCCTTTCCCGTTATTTACCTTCATGTAGTACTAATCATCCTATTGCCAAGTTTGTGTCATTTCAGGGTCTCTCCGATCAATATAAATCTTTCCTTAGTCAGGTTGAGTTAGTGTTTATTCCTCGCTCCGTCCATGAGGATCTCCAACATCCTTTATGGGGGACTGCTATGAAAACAGAGATGGATCCCCTGCAACAGAATCAGACGTGGGAGTTGGTTGATCTTCTAGTTGGTGAACGGACAGTTGGGTGCAAGTGGGTGTTTAGTGTGAAATATCTTGCTGACGGCACCATTGATCGGTATAAGGCACGTTTTGCCGCTAAAGGGTTTACTCAAGTACCAGGCAAGGACTTTGGTGCCACATTTGCTCCTGTTTCTAAATTAACTACTGTTCGACTCCTGGTCTCCTTGGCCACTTCTCATTCTTCGCCTCTTCACCAATTGGATGTGAAGTTAATGGTGATCTTTCTGAGACTATTTACATGGATCCTCCACCAGGTTTTCGGGCTCAGGGGAAGTTTCTGGGAAATTTTGTCGCCTTCATAAATTTCTCTATGGGCTTAAACAATCCCCTCAAGCTTGGTTTAATCGTTTTAGTGAGGTGGTCCTTATTATGGGGTTTATTAGGTGTCATTCAGATCATACATGCTTTGTTCGACGTTATCCTCAGGGTAGATACATCATTATCTCAGTTTATGTGGACGATATTATCATTATTGGAGATGACACTCAAGGAATTGTCCAAGTGAAGTAAGACCTTGGGACAATCTTTGACATTAAAGATTTGGGTATGCTCCGATACTTTCTTGGTATTGAGGTAGCTCGAAATTGCTAGGGTATATCTTTATCACAAAGAAAGTATGCATTAGATCTTCTTCAAGATACGGGTATGCTAGGTTGTCGACCTGCCTCCACTCCTATGGACCCTAATCTTAAATTGACAGCAGAATCAGGGGAATTGTTAGTTGAGCCATCAATATATCAACGACTTGTGGGTCGGCTTATCTACTTGACTAACACAAAGCCTGACCTTACCTATGCAGTGAGTATGGTAAGTCAATTCATGCATGCACCTCATACCTCTCATCTGGATGTTGTTTATCATATTCTCCGGTATCTTAAATCTTCTCTTGGTCTTGGTCTCTTCTATGCAACGGGTGTACAAGAGGGATTGTCTTGTTACACTGATGCTGATTATGCTGGGTCAAAGACTGATAGGCGTTCTACCTCGAGGATGTGTACTTTTCGTGGTAATCACCTTATCTCATGGAAAAGTAAAAAGCAAGCAGTTGTCTCGCGATCTTCTGCTGAAGTTGAGTACCGTGCTATGGCTCAAGGAACATGTGAACTTCTTTGGTTACGTTATCTTCTGACTGGGTTGGGGTTTTTGGTAACAGACTCGTCTACCTTGTTCTGTGATAATAAATCTACGATTATGTTGTCCTCTGACTCAGTCCTTCATGAGAGGACAAAACACATCGAGGTTGATATTCATTTCATTCGAGAGAAAGTTCGCTCATGGGTGATCACACCTTGTTTTGTTACATTATCCAAGCAGGCTGCTGATATGTTCACTAAGTCAATTGGACCGTCACTTCTCCAATCAGCTCTTGTCAAGCTCAGGCTCATTGATATTTTCGCCCTAGCTTGAGGGGGAGTGTTGAAATATTATATTACTTTAATTCCATAATTGTAGGCTTGTTGTAAGGAGCAATTTGCTCCATATATTTAGGCTTGTTGTAAGGAGCAATTTGCTCCATAAATTAAGGAATGTTGTCTACTCCTTTTAGGCCTATATAAACCACAATGTAGAAACACAAATTGTATCATCAATGAATTACAGTGTTTCACATTACTTTCTTCTCGTTGTAAACTTTATGAGGTTGCATTTTATTTTTATTTTATTTGTGGTTTGATGCCTTGCGGGCTTATCTTTTCAGGCGCGTCCCTGAAAATTGGCTAGGTCGATTTTGGGGGTGTGACATAAGCAAATCACCATGGTAATTCGATATTATCTAGCACTATAATAGGCACAAACATATGATGCTAAGAAGGCGTTTTGACCTAGCGTTTTGGCTCCTACCAACAGGCATAGTTCCAATAAATTGTTGTTCAAAATTATTAAGGAACACAACTAACTGTTTAACTTGATGAATCTACACACAAAAAGCATGGGAAGATTATCATTTATAGGCGTTCACAATGCGAACAAAACTTGCAATATAGAATTTTGGAGTTGTCTAACATCAAGTGTTAGCAAGTAAATGTAGTCCAAAAGACAGAAATTTCCTTGGGGCAAAAAAATGAGAAGAAGGCTAAAAGAAACTTAACTAGCCATATATGTGGGAAGAGTTCAATATTTGAGAAATCTGTACAACATCATTACATTCGTATGCCGTTATTAAAAAAGGAGAAAGAAGCGCATAAACAAGTTGGGCGTGAGTCAACAAAGTAGCAGAGAGAACGGTGGCCTAACCACACTTTCGTACAAGACTACTCATCAAATTCAAAATCATTTAGCAATCTTTGATCATTTAAGTTTGGGAAGATAAATTAAATAAGAAGTGAAGAACTACAATTGAAATGGAAAGAGACACAGAAAAAAACAAAAAATTCAGGCAGGTATAGATGGAAGATGGCTATGTGCGCGGCTCCACTTTCTGATTAAAGTTTCAAGAGATACGATGCTTTGTACCAGTAAAACAGTAGATACAGACAGCATCGAGAGCAAAGGTACCTGTACTCAAGTAGACACTCGAGAAGACAGATAACCTTTGAAGTTAGATACCCAGCATTTAGGATAGCATCTTTATCACGAGCAATGGACCATATTTTATCTACAAAGTCTTGTCATTAACACAGATGTCATAAAATAGAAGAGGGAATATTCTGATCAGACGGAGAATGAGAAACTTAATGAGTATGAAGGGTACCAGATGGCATGCAAGCAGAGAAGACCTTGGACACATCCAAAAAAAACCCTCTTACAGCGTTCTTGGGAGATGCATCTAATTCTTCCCATGAAAAACTGTCATATTGTACAGATGCCACGGACTCTGCAGCCTATTTCATAGCAAAAGCATATGTATTACACGCAATGCAATGACACAGAAATACTAATAAAAAAGCAAAAGTACTAAAGGTTACTTTCAAAGCCATCCAGATGCCCAGATCATGCAGGCAATACAAGAAATCTGAGTGAAGCCTATTCAATTTCTTCTTCCCAGTTTCAAACAGAGACTCTGGGAGGCTAGATTTTTTGAGTGAACATTCATACTGCTGCATCAGAGCATACAAGAGGTACTCTAAATCAGACTGGAAGCAAAACAAGGAGGCTATATCTTAAGAAATTAACAGGTGATACAAGTTATTTTCCAAGATCTGTGGACAACATGAGCATGAAAAAATGTGGCTATAAAAAGGAATTTTTCCAAAAAAAAAAGGATCTTATACCCTAAAAAATGTGCTTACCTTAGATTTTAAACCCTTCAAATCATCCGCCAGGCGTAAATATGAACAAGGAATGTCCATTTGGTTGTAAAGCTTCAGCTTTGGAGTTGCAAAAGGGATATGTTCAGCTAAAATGGACTCATTAATGCAGGTGTAAACCTTCATTCAGACAAAAGATATACATTAGGAACAGACTATTCAAGGTGGAATTATCCTTAAGGGAGGAATTGTGTGCATGATATGTGCACGTCCTTTTTGGCAGGAAGAGTTCAAGCTTATACTTTTGATGAGTAGGAAACATCTCTTTCCCATTTCTATTTACCCAACGTTTTCTACAAGTACTTTGGTATCATATTTAAAATCTAAACGCAGGAGAAGCCAAATGACATTCCATAATAAAACTGTTGTGATCCAGAAATGCAATCATCAGGTTACAAAGTAGCATTTTTCATTGATCAATATTAAAAGATTAGATGCAAAGCATACACAATGTTCAAATAATGCCACATACAAGAGATTAGAAACACATATATGTAGATGCCTTTTAAAGATGGACAACAATATTCACACAACTGCAAGATGCCAAAATGCTTCTCCAGTTTCTCGAACTTGTGCTCATTCTAATGTGCAGAGAACAAATGCCCTCGGCATCATGATATTAAATAATGATTTCATTAATGCTAATCCACAAGAAACAGAGAATGGTAAAACAACCGTTGAATGCATGAGGTTTTCTAGATGACGAATCTGTTTCTAATGATCCTTTGAAGACTTTGGAGCTACATAAGAAAAGATATCAATTACTTGCTCATGTGAAAATCAACAAACAAACAAAAAAATAAAAGAATTCTGAAAGCACTTTATCCTACAAACCTTGAGCCTTTATAGGGGAAGCTGTCATTCCAAATACTCTGGGAAGTTGTGAATTCCCTGAGGCTAGTTTCCGAGGATAAAATTCCTACAACATTAGAATCTTTTAGCTTAGCAATTTCACAAGTACTAAAAAAAATGTCGCAGCAGCATAAAAGGTAAAAGCAAGTACGTCAAGTAACATGAGAATAACAACAATTGCAGAATATAAAGATATTTCCAATGTGATGTAGACTAGAGTCAATATGAATTTGTCTAGTTTTGTCAGAGCTAGTCGTCATCAGCATAAGTTTAGTCACACACCAAAATGAAAATCTCCCAGTGAAAGATGAAAGAAATAAATCGAGTCTGGATATCAAGCATAGACCACAGAGTAGCAACTGTCAATCCACAACAGAACTTTTGTGTTAGTCTAAATTTTTGCATTAATAGAAGACCATGCACAAAACACACGACATAATGAGTGTCCAACTGACAAATTTTGTTCAGATGACGTAGTAGTTTGAGTTCATAAATTGACATGGAATCAAGTGTTACTGGAGTAATATTCATCCCACGTATTAAGTACTATTCATCACATAGAAGTTGTCCAAAAGTAACCGTTTTCAGATTTTCCGTATACACCAATAGATAAGTGTGAAAATATTCTAATGCCAACTAATATACTTCGATTAATGAGATCAAACAGAGTTGCATAATTAAGCATGCCTTTGTAAGAAATTATGGGTTCAGAAAACATACCTTCATGATGAGAGCATAGGGGTGCTTCTTTCTTGCATGGTGGCATTCATCAAATATTAGAACCTTGATCTTGACAAGTTTCAAAAAACCTTTGCTCAAGGCATCAAATAAAATTTGGGGGGTCATGAATGCTTAGGTTAATTCACAGCAAGAGATCACATTTTGTGCCAAAAGAGCTAGACATGAGGCTTGCAAATCTAAAATGTATCCAAAAGATCATGCTTTTGAGAAGAGAACAAAAGTACAAAATGTAGCGAAGCATAGGGGAACTACATAGGAGATGATGCAATAGGAATCCATAATAAGAACACAATCAGATAAGGATTCTCCTCAGATTCTCTACGGTTGCTCTACACAGTTCAATTCATCCTGATTGTGAAGTCCAATAGATTAAAAATGTCGAGTGGTGTAACATATTAAATACTTGCACGCATCATCACCTACCATTTGGTTGATAACAGCAGTGACTAGTAAGATAAGACTAAACCAACTGCATTGAATCACAATAATGGACTCCATAACACACATGATGGAAACACCAATTTGTAGTTCTAGTATGGAGAAAACTAGAATCTAGGCAAGCTGTGAAGAACTGGAAATATCTAAATAGCATTGATCCTATCTCAAGGCGATCTTTATCTAAAAGATGAGAAGACAAAACCGGTACTTCTTATACCAGCCTACTCAAGATATTTGTTATTTTAAGAATACAATTGCATACCTCGTAAGTATCCTGCTGCTGGTTCCATGTAGCAGCATCCCAAAAATCAACACCCATCTCTCCCCAGTACTTCCCCACTTTCAAGTCAGTGTGCATCATAATGGTTTTTGCTTGCTAGTATATCAAGTGAAAACACAAGCCAATTAAATGAAACTCTAAGTTCTGAACTTGCGGAGATAAAATATTTCACCATGATTAAAATCAAAGTTACTTATACCCAAGGTTACTATCAAATCAGGAAAAAATAGTATAAATGGAGCATGAGATGTAATTATCAAATCGCATACTTGGGTGACTAAAACAACAGTAGGGACCAAGAAAACAGCGATATCAGGCGACGGCTTTCGCAGAAGATAAGCATAGCTGCGCAAGAGCATGATGGCAATCAGAGTCTTTCCAGAACCGGTCTCCAAGTACACAATTGTGTTCTGCTCGATTGCTTTTTCCAGAGCTTCCAATTGATAACTACTCCAAATAGAGGAAAAACAATTTATAGCATCAGCGCGCATATACACCAATGATCTTGAAATCTTGAGTCTGTAAAAATGCATATAGGGCAGATAGCGCAGCCAGACGGTCCTCTTGCTATGCACTAGGTCTAAAACGGTCGGACAGAAGGAAAAAAAAACTAACCTTCTAGCAAATGGTAGTTTGTAAGCAGAGAGCTCTTGGTTTTCGTCGTTCATAGGCATCTCAACTGGTTCCATTCTTGCAATTTCTACACACAATATGAAAAGGGTATACATTTAATCTCCATAAAACACATATATTGTAATAAATATAATTTCTAATATTGTAAAAATCACAATTTTCACAGAACAAATATATGCTTGCCGTCATTCACACTCCTCATACAAACAAGAACCTTTTCCAATAAAGTAACAACAAGCACCATTTCTTCACCCACAAACAAGATACAGAATCTGTCACGCCCCCAAATTAGCCCAAGCAAATGTAGGAGTGCAACCATTGCGAGCTTGAGAAGACAATCTTCTGAAGCCTGCAAGGCTAGATATCTTGAACTAATGAGCATATCGTTCGGTATCCACTTTGGATCTTGATCAATTATCAACAAAAACTAAATACATAGATTCTGAACTGAGATGTAAAAGAATACAAAATACTAGTAGCGGAAGCCATATACTCATGAACTGGAAACAGTTTCCAAGGCAGTTCCAAGAACTTGTCTGATAAGCCCAACAACTCTGTGACACTGTCAAGAAACGTGCGAGGTTCATTTGATCCATTCTGAATAATTACTGCCCGAGGAGTCGCAACACATCCATATAAAAATAGAAGGGAGATTGACACTCACACTTATAAATTCAAAGATCTCCAAAGCTCAAAGGTCACTCTATCCGTAATACTAATCACAACGAGACAGATGTACAAATCTTTTCGCTCACAAATACAGCCGGTCATCACAAAGGCCAAATGATAAACTGTCAAATATCTTACACGATACTTAATTCGAATAGGCTACTTAGAAGCGACTATCATATCTCGTTACTCCATGTTAACACTAATGAGTATTATCGACCTCCAACTGGCCTGAGTAAGTGACGTACTTTTATTCCTTAGAATAATTCTTGCACAATAAGTCTTTCAAGTAAACATTCTCTCACACTTAACGATCAATCAAATAGTATCATCCTCTAGGATGTATCATATACATGTCATGTACTACCATTTTCTCACATTATATCAACTTAGTGATGCTTCCTAATGCCGTTTGATGACGATTCACCTCATAATATAAGATATTTTGAGGCATGCATAGTCATGTTTATTCGTAAAGTCTTAGATATAAACACACTTAAATATAAAGAAGTTATTCCATAATCTTTAGTTCCTAAATTAAAGTATAATCTTAATACTTCCATACATGATAAAATCTTTTCATATTAACTACGTACTGCATGTATTCGCAAGCATGGAACTGGTAAAAATCGATCGGACTCTGTCCCAACTTGGAATAGAGAACTTTTATCTTTTCCTCGATCATTTGATCAATCACAAGTCACAATGTATTACGTTATATTTGAAATGCAGTAAGAAAATTAACAAGAAAAAATATCTGAAATGCATAATCAAGAGCATAGACTTATATTTGAAATGCATAATCAATGGCATAGACTTGCCGTACTGGAAGATTATCTTGGAGGCTTAAGACTTACCACATGTCTCCACGGCTTGAATTGTATGTAATAATACAGAAAATGCAAAAATAAATCTCCAATGGTTGGCATATATATTAAACTCTTACTTGCTTTCCAATATAAGTTAGTAAAACCAACATAAAAATAGTCGCAGAAAACATCAAAGTTGTAAGCAAAGGTGATCGAAAGTAGAAAGAGACCACATGCATGTCTGCAGAGGTCGAAGATTGCAGAAAAACAGTCTATTTGTAGGTAAGTATATGCCGTTCATATGTTTTGAAGTGTTACAACTAGTTGATGTAGTTGCACTAGATGGTTTAGTATATTCGTGGGACATATCTGTGTGGGGGCCACCACTTATGTGAGAAGAATTCTCCTTTCTGTTACTGGCAAAACATCGATCTTCTTGCGCTGCTTTCTGAACACAAATATACCTTCTTTTTGAGCTAAATTATTTCCCCGAGAAAAAATAAAAGATCACACAGCACATACATTGTCTTTAGCTTCGTATTTTGTTGTTATTAAAAAAAAGTTGTTTTATCGACATGGCATCGCCAGTTAGTCACGACAATGGCAACATATGATTTAATTGTTTTTAAAAAAAGAAAAAGTTTGATTACATAAACAAATTAAAAAAAATTTTAAAAAAAATGTATTTTGTCGCCATGTCTTCGCCAATTGGCAACAACATGGCGACAAATTTTTTTAATTATTTTAGAATAATTACAAAATAAAATTAAGAATTTTAAAAAATGGAAAAAAAAGGTTTCTTAGCCTTGGTATTTTACCTTTTTACTTTTCTAAGGCTGTTTTTATTAGAGTCTCTGACTCTGAATCATATAATTATTACGTATTATAGTTCATTTAGTAGAACAAAAATTTATAAAGTAGATATTAAAATCACCAAAAAGTGATCCTGAATCTCTAAAAAGTACAAAGTCTCAATTCTTCAAGTTAAATTTAGAGGCCTTAATAGAGACTTTGTACTTTTTAGAGACCCGGGTCCGTTTTTTGGTGATTTTAATCACTACTTTATGGATTTTTATTTTACCAAATAAACTATATTACGTAATAATTGTACGACTCAGATCTAATAAGGATACCCTAATGCTTAACGGTTAAGTTCATATTTTTTTAGCTTTGGTATTTTACACCTTAATTTTCACGATACCTTATTGGTAAAAGCACATTATTCTGAAAAAGTGTTCTTTTTAAAAGATATTTGTATCTAATTAGACATCAATAAACTTCAGTAACATTTTCTTCAAATAGTTTACTTTCAAGAAAATGACAAGAAAAGGAAAATAATCATAATTTCTCTCCTTTTTCGTAACATATATTGACTTCAAATCCTCTGACTTGTGTTTTTCAAATTTAAGTATTCTAATGAATTCATTTAACAATTTGTTTTAAATAGATTTTTGAAATATTTTTAGGAAAGAACTATATTTGTAAAAGTACTAGAATGACTCTTTCTATACATTTTTCTTGTTTTCTAGCTACTAAAACTATAATTATCAAAGTAACATGAATGTATTAACTTTCAGAAAACTTAGTTACTGTGTACTTTTTCTTATTGAAGAAAATGTTCCTTAATTAGTTTAAAGACAATGTTCATGTTATTAAAATTATAATTGGTATGAAGACAATATTCTTTAATTAGTTTAAAAGAAAAAATAAATTATAAAAAATATGCAGTTCATATTTTTTTGTTATATTTTAAATTAATTTATGTGTGTGTGTGTGTATAAATATTATAAATTAAACGATAATTGTAAATTAATTATTTTGAACCAGTTCAAGCAGTTATCTTTAGGGGAAAAAGTCATTTTAATAGTCTAGATGTTTTTGAAAAAAAGGCCATTTTAGTCGCTGCACTTAATGAAAGTTACACTATTTGTAACGGTCAAACCTTTGACCGAGTAAAAAGACTACTATGCCCCTATATTTACAAAAGATAAAAACCAAATTGGTCCTTGAAGTTATAACACAAATCAAAAAAGTCCAAAATAAATTAATCATCCAATACACATAAAATAAAAATAAGATAACTAATCCAATAAATACACATCGAAAAAAAAGAAAGGTGATAAATAATCCTATTCAAGCATAAACAACGTTAAAATGTCCAAAACAAAGTCATAAGATATTCATCGAAAAAGTCATAATACTCAAAATCTGAATTGTCCTCCATCAATTTGTTCAAATACACATATATCGCCTTTTTTCACGTTATGAGAGTTGCGTAGGGAAGACCAACCAGAAAAGACAAAGTACACTACATCTTTATCTGTCGCGTACACACTCTAAGAATATATTGATTGTTATGACAATCAATAACGGTCATTGTGTCAGTCTCAAATATTCCGGTCCCTTCTGCAAAGTTCGTTGCGAGAGGCTACAATATATTCCAAACATGATAATTAGCATATAATCATGATTTCGAATTTGTTCAAAAAATTCTTAAGAGCAATAAACAAGAAGAATTACCATATAAGGTCTGTCATCTTTCACTACAAACTCCAGAACATGCTCACCACCTTCTTCACCATTGACCTCTTCAGTTTTCTCGTTATCAACTCATATTTCTTCCACCTCTTGGCTCTCATTGCTCTCATAACTCTTATTATTATCATCACTCTCGTCATTATCATCACTCTCGTTATTCTTATCACTCTCAATCTCAATGGGCACTTCAGCTATATATTTATCATTAAAAAAAAATTAGCATGATTATGATAACTATTATTAAAAATGTAGAAATAATAGAATAGTTACACTTACGGTTAATATCTCTCTCACAGGCAATGCATTGTGGCCTAAGATTTGAACTTTAAATATTCCTGGACTTTTCCAATAAAAGACTAGAAACTCTCTAACTTTTATAGCAATAGCATTCGCAAACTCTATCCAATCGTCCGTAAAGTAATACCAAACATTTATTTCCTCCAACTTCACCATCCGCGACATGCCGTTACACTTCAGTGTGTATGTAGACACTATTGGTCTCGGTATCTTTCAAATAATTTAATTGGAAAACTTTATATAACATGCAATCTCAATTTAGTAAACAATAGGTTAAAACGCACTTACTTAGAATGAATCAATTTAGAAAAACTTACAAGCATAGGGTTTGAAGGTTGCAAACAGGGGCGGTGGTACAAGGGGGGCCCGGCTCCCCCCAACTTTTAAAAAAAAAATAAATAAGTGATACTTTTCATCTTTTATTTTTGTTTGTTAGTTTTGCCCCCCCACCCCCCCTCCCCCCCCCTCCCCCGATTTTTTGCAAAGCTTGTCTCCTACCATGTTAGCTTTTGTTTTATTTTTTATTATTATTATTTTTTTGCAATGATTTCAGATTTCTAACAAGCAAAACAAAATTTTAGCATGTGCCTCTAACAAGCAAAAGAAAATCGTAAGACATAAAACTTTAGCCTCTGCCTCTAAGTTTCGAATTTCAAATTTCAGAAGAATTTCTCTAATCAATAACCATAACATAAAACTTTAGCCTTTGCCTCTAAGTTTCGAATTTCAAATTTTAGCCTCTGCCTCTAACAAGCAAAAAAATGTAAGTGATCTCTTAAGTCTTATATTTTGACTTTTATGTAATCTTTAGACTTCATTTATTCTAAATAAAATTTTAATGTTTTATTATCATTTTTTGGCAGATCCCAAGCTATAATTTTCAGTCTTCACCAATTGTTCTTTCTGAATTCAATTATCGCGTGTCTAAGGTAATATAATATGTCAAAAGATATATCTTCTATATCTAATATTGATACAAATATGAGTTTAGAATCACCAACAAAATGTCAAAAGATTGAAAATAAGACAATTGAAATAAGTTCTTTAGTCTGTGATCCGGATTTACGTCCTCAAATTTGGGAGTATTCAGTTAATCAAAGAGATGAAATTCGTAGAGCATATATTCATTTCGGTCCATATCAACATATTCAATCACATTATCCATATTCTGGACAAGAGAGTCATCGACGCCGATTTCAAGCCCACTGGTTTAAAACATTTCTTTGGTTAGAGTATTCACCTACAATGGATGTTGTATTTTGTTTTCCTTGCTACATATTCGCAAAAGAATCAATTGGAAAATTTGGATCATAAGTATTCACAGTTAAGGGATTTAAAAGTTGGAAAAAAGTAAATAACGGAAAAAGATTGTGTTTTTTTATCTCATGAGGGGAAGGATTCAAATTCAATTCATAATTCAACTACCAAATATTGTGAGAATTTGAAGAATCAGTCTTCTCATATTGAAAAGGTGATTCAAAGGCAAACTTTTTCACAAATTTTAAGTAATCGTTTGCACCTTAAAGCTTCCATAGATGCTATTCGATGGTTAACATTTCAAGGATATGCTTTTAGAGGGCATGATGAAAGTTTAGATTCAATAAACCAAGGCAACTTTCTTGAAATGATAAAGTTGTTAGCATCTTATAATGAGCAAGTAGAGGGAGTTGTTTTAGATAATGCCACAAAAAATGCAAAATACACATCACATGGTATTCAAAAAGAAATTTTGTTTGTTTTGGCTAGAAATGTGCAAAACAAAATTCGTGAAGAAATTGGTGAAGCAATGTTTTGCTTAATTGTTGATGAATCTCAGGATGAATCTAAGAGAGAGCAAATGGCTCTTGTAATTAGATTTGTTGATAATGAAGGATTTATTAAAGAGAGATTTATGGACTTGATTCATGTTAAAGACACAAAAGCATTAACTCTTAAAAAAGAAATTTGTTGTGCATTATCTCATCATAACCTCAATGTTCTTAATATTCTTGGACAAGGGTATGATAGAACTAGTAATATGCGTGGAGAATGGAATGGGTTACAAGCTTTGTTTTTTAAAGATTGTCCTTATGCTTATTACGTACATGGCTTAGCTCATCAGTTACAACTAGCTCTTGTTGCTGCATCTAGAGAAGTTCCTAATATACATACCTTTTTTGGAAACTTGAGTTTCATTGTTAACATCGTTGGGTCTTCTTCCAAGCGCAATGATGAATTACAAGATGCCCAAGTAGCTGAAAATGCAAGTTTAATTGAACGTGGCAAGATTGATACTGGTAGAGGGGCCAATCAAATAGGAACTTTACAACGCCCTGGAGATACTAGATGGAGTTCCCATTTTAATTCAATTTGTAGTTTGATAAGGTTGTTTCATGCCACTTTTGTAGTTCTACAGAATATAGCTATTGAAGGATCTACATACTCGCAACGAGGAGATGCGAACTTTGCTATTAAGGTATTAATGTCATTTGATTTTTTATTTATCTTGCACGTGATGAAAGAAATTATGGGGATTACAAACATGCTTTGCCAAGCTCTACAACAGAAATCTCGGGATATTTTAAATGCTTTGCATATGGTTTCTAATACAAAACTGTTAATGTAAATGTTGAGAGATGATGGTTGGGAAACTCTTATTGAGAATGTGACATCTTTTGCTTCTCATCGAAATATACAAGTTCCTGATATGAATATTTCATATTCTGACATAGTCCAACTTCACCGTCAAAAGGATATTGTAACAGTGGAGCATCATTACCGAGTAGACTTATTTACAACTACTATAGATCAACAGTTATAAGAGTTAAATAACATATTTAATGAGCAAGCAGACGAGGTTCTTATTCTTAGCACAGCTTTGGATCCTAAGGATGGCTACAAGTCATTTGCAATTAATGACATATGCAAACTTGCTGAGAAATTTTATCCTTTTGATTTCTCTGAACCAGAGATGAGCTGTTTGAGTTATCAATTGCAACATTATGAGCTTGATGTGTCTAATCATCTTGATTTGAAAATTTTGACTAGCATAGCAGATCTGTGTAGAGGATTGCTGAAAACTGAAAAATCAAAAGCTTATCCTTTAGTTGATAGGTTGATACGGTTAATATTAACTCTCCTTGTCTCGACAACAACTATAGAACGCGCTTTTTCTACCATGAAGGTTATCAAAACAAGTTTTCGTAATCGGATGAAGGATGGCTTTCTTAAAGATAGCTTAATTATCTATATAGAAAAAGAAATTGCCAAAGATATTCCTGTAGATACAATAATGGATGAATTCTATTCCATGAAGGAAAGACGAGCCCACCTTCATTGACTGGTGATGTAAACATTTCTTTGCATATCTTATGTTATTTTTTATAAATATTATTTATTTACATTTATTTCTATAGTTGCATTTTATTTTTGCTAGTATATGTATACCTTATTAAGTTTACTGTACAAAAAAATACTATACAAAAAATACTGTACAAAAAAAATAATTTCGCCCCCCCCAATACTCAACTTCTGGCTCCGCCCCTGGCTGCAGAATAACCTTAAAAAACTTTGGTGGACGAACCATATCTATGTAACAAGGGGAACAACAATGAATCAATTACTTAGGCAAATTCAATACCCCACTACTACCGGATATATAGATATATCTGAATCAAAAAAATATAATTAAAATGTATATATATTTTACATATACTGCCGATTATATATATGTATTATCAATATCTATATTTTAGTATATATTTATATATTATCGATTACATTATATAAATATTCTATATATTATATGTATTATCGATTATATATATTACCGATTACTTATATATTATATATAACCAATATATTTTGTATATTATATAATATATTACTGATTATATATTACACACACACACACACACACACACATATATATATATATTTAGCTATATTTTTTTGAATATTTTTTTATAGAATATTTTCTAAATAAATATTGCCAATTACATTATAATCAATATTCTATTTATTATAACTAAATACTCTATAATAAATATTCTATATATTATATATTATATATTACCGATTACATTATTTTTAACTAAATCAATAAAAATATTTAAAAAATCATATATATATAAAAAAAACATATTTTTTTTTACCTACATCAATAATATATAAATATATATATATATATATATATATATATATATATATATATATAAACACATATATAGATGGTTCCTAACGGTTACCTGAGTAAGAGTATCAAAGAATTAGTGCATTGCTGTCGCCGTCGCCAGTGTGTACCGCAGTGTGTATGCGTGTATGACTAAGAAAGAATGAGTGACAGAGAGAGCAAGAGCAATAGAGAGAGAGAGAACCGCGTGAGGGGAAGGGAAAAGGTCTCGTCTATGTGGTGGGTGAGGGGAAGGGGGAGGGCTTGGTGTGTGAGTGTGTGTGTTTGATGAAGAGATAGAGATGAACAGGAATGCGAATAGGGGATGGAGGGTTTGGTTTTTTTTTTAAAGCTAAAATGACGACTTTGCCCTCGAAACCGTTAAAACTTTAACAGTTCCTCGCTTAACAGAGGGACCAATTTGGTTTTTTTTTCCAAAACACAAGGACCTAATTGGTCTTTATACTAAACCTCAGGGACTAAATTAACTTTTTCCCTTATCTTTATGCTTACAATATTAATCTTCTTTGTGGGTTGTGTCTTTAAATTTGGGGTGCCCGATATCTCTTTGTATCATGCATATTTTTGCCTCCTTAAAGGCATTTAAATATCAGAAGGTTCAATCTGTACATCAGTTTCCCTTTTGACTACCACTAAAAGTCCATATCAAATACAATTAACACTTTTTTTAGGTGACGTGAGAATTCAGTTAGTAAATTTCTATTATTTATTATTCGGCAAATTCAATTGCCAACTGTAAACTCTCAAATGTAACAATGTATTTCACACATGTGCCAAATCAATTAAAAAATAAACTCTAAAATAATAAAAAGTATCAAACACGTGACCTCTAAAAAATGATCTCACCCCAATTATTACTAAACCGTAACTTTGGGGGCAAACAGAATTAACACTTACCATTCTAAGTTATTTGCATTTTTTTATGGGAATAGAAAATTATTGATCCTACACATCTTAGCATCTGGGCACAAGTAAGATTTTTTTTTTTTACCTACAAGGAAGGTGAAAGCTAGAAGACTAAACAAAACGAGGAGATATTTCACCCATAATATCTTTTTTTATCAACAATAAAACAGATCTTGGAGGGTTGTCAATTTGAGATGCTTCAAATTGTTTCTGTAACCCCAAGTTTGTCAAATCGTCAGCACATCTATTAGTTTCACAGAAAATATGGGTCAGCTTATAATTATTGTGGCGTGAAAGTATCCACTTGCATCTTCAGCTAAAGGGCGTAAGGGATTAAACAGATACGAGTTAGCCTTTAATAAATTAGACACAATGGAGGAATCAGTCACTATATGGAGTTCATCAATCTGTAAACTTTCAGTCAATTTAACTCCTTTTAATAAGGCGAATAATTCAGCTTGACAGCTCGTCGTTACCCCAAGTTAGTTGCAAAGCCAGCGATTTATTCACCATTCGTATTGCAAATGATTCCTCCCGCCCCTACAATACCAGGATTACCTTTGGCATAACCATTAGTATTTAATTTGTAACCACAACCTAGCCTTTCCCAACCAACATTAATAACACGTCTATGGTGGGAGTTAGAAATACCATGAGTATTCCAAACAACAATATTATCTCATACTAACTTAAAAGTCAAAGTCTCCTATCATTGTTGGCCATAAATTCTCCATCTCCAAAAAGTGTGTCGTTGTAGTAAAGGAGCAAATGTGAGCTAAAAACCTTGTCATGGTGACAAGATCACAAATACAACATATTAGCATAAAACTGAGATTTCATCCTAAAATCAATTGGTATCAAGTGAAGTAGTTTAGGATCTCATAAGGTAGTTTTAAAATTTTTAATTTTTCGATATGTGACAAGTGTTATATTCTAACACTGCACAAGAAGTAAAAGACAAGACACATGGAGCTGATACAACTTAGGTTTCCTTATCAGGAAGAAGAATACAAATCATCCAAAGCAATTGCATAAGCATTTAGAGTGTGAACATTTATGCTCACCAAAACTGGAGGCAAAAGTACTATTAAATGTCGATTTCTTTTTCATTTTCAATTCAAGCAAACTTGTTACTATACAAACTATTTGAACATATACAACCAAATGAAAATAAGTCGTAAACTTCCAACTATGTAATATAAATCGTGAAGTGAGCCGGCACCATTAACAGAAAAGTCTTGAAGCAATGCCCTGACAAGAATAAAGATTCACATGCAGTATTAATGGACCCATCACTTTTTCATTACTTGCTTGGGTATCATAACAGAATCCGAAAATATCACAAATCAGACTTGTCCGTTTGTTCAAACATACAAGATATTTGAATTATGAGCAATGTTTCTGACCCAAACTCCATCGATACAATGACACATTGACGACGTATAGATAGAGAGGGTCTAGTGAGAGGTCCAGCATCAGAGATCGAATTGAAAATTGCAGCCGCTTCACATATATCGATCCAATTAACAATAATGGTAATAATAATAGTAATAATATCAGAAATGCATAATTTCTGGCCATTTTCTGAAATTAAAAATTAAAATAAGAACAAAAATACGTCAAAATAAATGAGAAAATAAAATTTATTTTGATCAATCTAAGTTTGAGATAGTACGGAAAATGGAGAAAATGTGATGTTGTACGTCACGTCCCAAAATTTAACAAGATAAATTTGGGACGAGACCGCTACTCGCCGACAAGTCCTCCTAAACCCGCAAGACTCAAATCTTAGTACAATTAGTGCAAAACTATTAAAATCTCAATTGTATGAAATCTCCAATAATGACTTTAGATACTCAAGTGTTACCTCAAATTCCAAGGATCATAACGTGAGTAAAATTCGTCAATTATTACAAACAAACTCGAATGTCATAATTGAAATTCAAATCCAACACTAAATAACATTTGAATGGGTAATTCTCTCTGCACTAGATCACCACAAGAGGTTGACACAACCTACCCAAGGCTCGAGTTCCAACTCTTCTTTTTCTGCAAAGAAAGCAGGCGAAAACAAAAAAGAGTGAGCGAACAAAAGCACAGTATGGGGTCCTTTCCCAAAGAATGACAGGATTATACGAATCATGTAAATAATAAGAATGAGCAGTAGCGGAAGAATAATGAGCAAATAGTAAGATGCGAGAGATTCTTTAAACTGTAACAGTGGTCGCACAGCAGTTAACAAACAGTACATGATGATAGGTATTATCCCCCATATCAGGTTCATTAAGATAGGTATTATCCCTCCTATCAAGTTTGTTATGATATAGTTTGTTATGATATGTATTATCCCCCCTATCAGGTTTGTTACGATAAGTATTATCCCCCTATCATATTCGTTATTTTAACTGTAACTTGTCGAACAGTAACAACCAATGTACAGTTTAAAAATGAAGGAGACAACGATCAGTATATAGGAAAGGATACTATTGATCAATTAGGGGTCAGATCATCGATCAATGCAAGAGTTCTAAAGTGGGCAAGCTATTGGAATGTGATTTTGGGGAGAGCAAATGTCATTCACCGAGCAGTATTTTGCAGATGTTCCAAAGTTCGCTTTTCTGTCTACAGCCACAAGGGGATTCATATACAAGAAGATCGGCTTTCGATTGAATCTTGGCTGGTTGTATACCAGTCTTCTTTCATCCTGGTTCTGCTTACACTCAGTACACTTGGCATCTTCCCAAAAACTATTCAAAGTATTCGGTTTTCATCCCAGAGGACGATATTCGTAAGAAAATGTCAGCATAGAGGAAAGGCTCAGTCAAATTTCTCCAGAGCAGGTGAAGGAAATGAGGGAGGAGGTTATAAATCTCATTCCTAAGATAATATATGCGGATCCTCGATCCAAGTTGGAGACTTTCAAAGATGCTTTTGACATAGCTGTGCAGGCAGTTATTAACAAAGTAACAAGATTGAGAAGAGATATTGTTGAAGGTCGTAGAGATGATAATTTTATCGAAGAGCTTAGCTGGAAATATGCTTTGTTAGATGAAGGACAACGTGAAGTGGGACCTCATGAGTGGGATCCATTTTTCTCGAAACAGAAAGATGGTAATGGTGATTCTAATGCTTCATCAGCAGAAGCAGCGAAAAATTCATGGAAGAGTGAGCAAAGACAACATTCATGACCGGCGAGCATTATATTGTTCTGTAGTTCCTGCAGTGCCTGGTGCAGTAGGGCTGGAGAACAAACTGGGACTCTTTTTGGATGGAAGACACAATTGAGGTACGCCCGTTTACCCTGGGCTTGTGAGATGACGGTTATAGTTGTCCGGAATTTCATGTAGGCATCTAAATCATAGTTTTACTTGATTTTGCTTGTGATAGGTGTTTTTGTTGCTCGTAATGAAATATTATGCTCCTTCTTTTGTATTGAATTTGATATACAGATTTCAGGTAGCTAATGCTTCGTCCATGGAATCGATTTCAGGTAGCTAATGCTTCGTCCATGGAATCTTGTTTGTTAAATGAAAGCAGAATAGAAGAAATAATGAATTTTCTCATTTCTCTTGCATGCTTCTTTAGTTGTACAAATGAGTGATCGTCGCATATCTATTTGATTGTTTGAGAGGAGCGTAACTTTTCATCAATAGGTTGATTCGTAATTTGACAGCCATTGCAATGTGAGCTAATCCTTAGATCTTGTATGTAATGCTAGGATGATAACATAATGGAATCTTAGTGAAGAAAGTTCTTGCTTAATCATCGTTCATTGTAATGTCCTAGGAATAATTTCATGAGGCTTCTGTTTTCTTTAGTAGTAACTAGTATCTAAGCACTTACGGCTTATGGTCAGGGAAGTGAGCAATAAGTAATAGATACTGTGGTCTAGCTTTTTAGATGTTGCATTGAACTTCACACGGGGATAATATAAGTAATAGATACCGTAAACACACACGCACATGTAAGACAGAATCTGGAATGGGAGAAGTAGTGAAGATTTAGAAGTTAAAGGATAATATAAATATATGGATCTAAGTATTAGGATGTGTTTATTAAGGAGTATTTCTAGGTTCAGTTGAGTTTAATGTTGTCACTAAGTGACTTGGTTATTTGTAAACAACAACTTTGATCACATGTCTGAGTATTAAATTAAGTTTGATACTATATCAGACAATATAGTATTGAGTATATATAAGGGTGTGTATGGTAATTGTGCAGCTTTAGCCTTTTTTTTTTTCAGTAAAAAAATGGTAATTACATTTTTTCAGTTTTTTAGTGTTTGGTAACACTGAAAAATTGATCAACTGGAAAATATTTTCCAGTCAAATATTATAGTTAGTACAAAGTTTGGGAAAATATTTTAATTTTCAAACACTAGAAAATATTTGATTTTTAAGGAAAATATTTTCTTATGAAAATATTTTTTACAAACAAGTTATTTTACGGCAAACAAACATAGTCCAAATATAAAAAAAAAAAATATTCTATTTTTTAAAAAAATATTTTCTTCTGAAATTATTTTTCACAAGTAAGTTATTTTATGGCAAACAACCAGAGCCTAAGTGAAATAAGTAGAAATTTTGCGGTACGTATTTCTTTTTTGTCTTGATAGCTAACTAGGTGAGTTTCTTTCTCTCTTTTTTTATTTTTTATTTTTATGATGAAGAAAACTCAATTGAAACTACACTAGATCGAATTCAACGTAAGTTACAAACTTTGTGGTGTAGTAATGTGTTTGGCACATATTTAAAATTGGTCATAGGCTTTTCCATAAGAATTCTTCGTCTGAGTTAAATGCAGAAAAATTAGTGATATCTAGAAGTTTTTATTCCATATACTATATAGTATATAATGTTTTAAATCATACGAGTATGACGAAAAGACCAAATGGAATGAAGTAAAAAATGACGATTCGATTGGGACATTGGTGATATACACAAGGTATATTTGGACTGGTTCAAGAAAATTGTCTCCAAGTCGTATTCAAACTCGATATATGAACAAGTCTCATACCATCGTTTCAACCAATCCACCATTAAACTACCTCCTTGGGGTCAACAATTATGTAACTAGTCAAAGTCTTCTCGGCATTTACACAACAATAGCTCGACAATTACTCAACTTAAACGTGTTGACCTCTAAATTTTTTTATTTTTATTTTTTTATGATGAAGAAACTCAATTGAAATTACACTACATTGAATTTAACGTAAAGTTACAAATTTCATGGTGCACCAATGTGCCTGACACATATTTAAAATTATCTAAGGCCACTACATTGAATTCAACGTAAGATTATAAATTCTGTAGTGTAACAATATGTCTGACACATATTTAAAATTAGTCAAAGGCTTTCCATAAGAATTTTTCGTTTGAGTTAAAATACATAAAAATTAGTGACATCAAGAAGTTTTTATTTCATATAGTATATATATATAATCTTTTATATCATACGCTAGAGACTTTTGCATAAGAATTCTTTGTCCGACTTAAATACAAAAAAATTAATGACATCTAGAAAAAGTTTTTATTCCATATAATATTATTATGGGTAATTTTGAATGAGACCCCTTGTACTTTTAGTAAATGTGACTCAGACCCCTTATTTTTTGAAAACTATGACTCAGACCCCTTCTGTTAATAAAAGATCCACTTTTCTATTTGAATGTTGCTAAAAGACAATTCTGTCCTTATTTTGCCAAAATAACTAAATTTGCATGTCAACAAAAGTGACGGAAATTCCATCCTAATACTTGATTTTTCTCTTCTTTTTTTTGGTTAAAACATTTTCCAGTCCTTCAACCTTTTTTTGTTGTTTTTTTTTTTTTTGCCAATTTATGCTTTGTATGATTTTATACAAAATGGTCAAGAGAATACATAATATTATAATCCTACTTAGCCATTACAGTTCCATAAAATTGTATCAATCTTTAAATAAAAAAGCAAACTACATAAACTTTCATCATCAACATCAATCCATAAATATACTTTTTTTTCGGTTAATCCATAAATATACGAGTAAAGCCAATGTTGTAACGGTTTAACAAAAAGCATCAAACCAATCTAAAAAAAATATTAGTTATCTTCAAAAAGCTAATTACGTTGACATCGTGTCCTCAAAAGTGGTGAATACATAGATATCCTCAAAAGTCTTCACCTCAAAACCAAATTAGACTTCACAAAATTAACAAAAAGATTAACATTAGGTATGTAGTATGCATCAAAACAAAAATGCACAATAATTGTGCTCGTCATCTCTATACCATAAAGACTAAAACAATCAAAATAAATAACATGTGTAAGAGTAAGCAAAACATAATGACAAGATTATATGAAATACTATATACATCTACGACACTACACATATCATTAAAGTAAAGGTCTATAACTAAATTAAACAAAATACTACCCAAAAAAAACATAGCATTGACTAGATTAAAATACTACCCAAAAAGACTACACTTTTAGTTATAAATGTGGTTAGAAATCAGATTCATAAAGGAATAATTTGTTAGGCATTATAAACTGCAGATTCATTAAATTAGCTGCAATTCTGAGCAGCTTATCACCTCAACATTAAGAAGCTAAGCTCGTTTATGGCCTTTTTGTCAGAGCCCCTAAAAACTTCAACGAAGAATGAAAGAAATTTTTTCAAAAAGAAAAAACTGAAATAAATGCACATTCGGAACAAAAAATAAAATAAAGTGACTCAATCAAACAAAGTATGGAAAAAATCAAAGCAAAAAATAAAATCCCTAAGAAAAAATCGTAGTAAATCGTACGAAATTATGGCATGAAAAATGAGTTCTTACTTTTTTTTTTTTGGCTTCTGAAATCAACGATATCCAGAGGTTGAGAGAAATGAGTTAGGAAGGAAATTGAAAGATATGGAGAGTTGAAGAGATCTGACAAAAAAATAAAAATAAAAAAGTCAGGGGGAGAGTGATGAAATACGTTTGATATTAATTATTCAAATAATACAAGTAAAGTCAGCCCACATTTCACTGTAGCTCTTTTTTCGGTGACATTAATTATTCAAATAATACAAGTATATATAATGTCAAACATTCTACCATTTTAAGGCCTCCATTTGGGTTACAAGCCGACATTGCAGAGCTCAGCAGCTGTTTGGGATTCACACCTGATTATTTATCAAACGGATTGCTTTAGTAAATCCCCGATGTGGGAGAAGAAGTGTGTCTAATAAATGAATTAAACCAACTACGTCAACGTAATAAGAAATGACCAAAACAATTAAAGGAAAAAAAAACATAATAAGAGAAGCATGAGGCATCTCTCGCTCTGTTCAGCGCATCAAAATCAAATACTAATAACAATTATAGGAGGCAACTTAGAAGTGTTAGGATTCAGCATAAATAACAATTATAATGCAATCTTCTCGTTTCACTTCCAATTGTAACATAACAATTAAAGTGCTCATAGGCACTCATTTTCCTTCCAAAATTGTAATGAATCCGTTGGGACTGCTGGGCTCGAACCTGCAACTTTATTTTTTGATTTCTAGTAATGTAATAATGTTTAAATGAGGTTAATAGTGATGGAGTTATGATGTGATAATTTGATTGTTACATTTAATAACTTAAAAAATTTAATTATAAAGATATAATCGCATCACCACTATCGATCTTCCTTATAATATCATTAAGTTATTAGGCCATTTTTAATCCATATATATACTAGTGGATTTCATACTTTGGCTGTTTTGCTTTTTCTTTTTCTTTCTTCATTGTTTTTAGTATTTTTTCTTTGTTTGGTATTTTTGGAGCTTTGAAATTCTCGATTTACATGTTGCGCTGATTTATATAATTACATGTCCATGGTTCAGTTCCTTTAAAATTAACAAAATTATAATAGATCTCTATCGTAAATATTATGTTTCACTAGAAATTTAAAAATAAATAAGCAATTTCTCGTATTGATTCTCATAAGTAACTTGTTATGTTTTGTGAACTAATTTATATAACATGTGTGCTTGGTCACTGAACTAACAAAAAAAAAAAACATGTGTGCTTGGTCAATATGTATATATGTTGGCTACATAAAAATAGTAATTGTAATACAGGGTGTAATCTCATTAAAAGGGTTACACCAGTAATGTATGTTCACATTTCTTACGAAGAAAAACGTCGTTGTGATAACTAACATAATTAGTAAAATATCATGCCTTATTAATAAAAATAAAAATAAAAGATTATGATTCAATAGAGTTTGAGCTTACAACCCAAATAACTAACACAATTAGTAAAATATCATGCCTTATTAATAAAAATAGAAAAAGAATATAATTCAATAGAGTTTGAGCATACAACCCAACCTCTTCATCTGTTTAGAAATTGTTGCTACGCATCGGCTTCTTGCGAGAGAGAGAGAGAGGTGTTGTAGCCTAACTACTATGATAGTAATCTTCATATTTTGGCTTGTGGAGTACCATCTAGCTGTTCTCTTGACCGAAAAAAAAAAAAAAAAACATCTTCTTACCGTAGTAACAATTATAGGAGGCGTGTTAGGATTCAAATAAATAACAATTTTATAAGGCAAAAGAGTTTTGGGAAGAATTAAGAGCATGGCTTATTGGTCCAAGCTCAACGAGGGAAGCAATCATCAATTGATACATGAACACAAGTAGTGTCTGCGATGGCTTGATTTCGAGAAACCAATAAATTCAGTTATTTACCCTTATCAAATCTCAATTGCTCGAGGTTGTTGAAGCTTCTTTATTAGAGAAGGTCTATCTATGAACGAGCTATTCTGGGTGTGACATACTCTGTAGATATTGGTTTTTTCTATAATGTAAACTTTTTTTTTGAAAAGTGATTTCTGCTCACATTAGAGTTGTCAAACCGTGTAATACATTTAAAAGAACTTCATGCGAATTTGAAAGTTAAAACTAACACGTTTGACATATTTTTGAAGAGTTTTTATCAAAACTAAAAAAGCTAAGAAATAGGAAAAATGTCACATGTAATCCCTATTGTTTTCCTAAAGATTCAATTTCGTTCCTATTGCTTTAAATTTCTTAATTTCGCCCCTCTTATTTTTTTAAAAAGTACAATTCTGTCACTATTATTTTTTTTAAGTTTTGAATTCGCCCCTATTATTTAAAATTAGACAATTTAGTCTAATAGCAAATAGGAGGAGGGAGTAATCCATCCCCTTCCTTTACTTTCCTTTAAAAAATGCAATTCAAACTAGCTGCTAAAGTTCACCCTTCTATTTATTTAGCGAATTGCTTAAGTGTGTGTCTATTGAATGAATTAAACCACAATAAATTTTCAACTATAAATACAGAGGCTACTTTCAATTTTATTTAAATGTAGTTAAATAAATAGCGAAGGGAAGGAGAAGAGAAAAAATAATTACTGCTCATGAAAGTATAATTAATAAAATTTCACTTTTTTATTATTTATATACTATTCAACGATTCGCTTCTCATGAGAATACATGCTTCTTGCCAACTCTAACAACTTCCTTATATTTTTCTCTACATTTAGAGAATTTAGACATTTTCTCCACATCTAGAGATTCAATATTTTAGTTTTACTCCAACAGCTTCCTTACATTTAGTAAATCCCTTATTTCAAGGAATCTTTATTTCAGTTTCACTACAACAGTTTCTTTATTTTAAAAACCCTCTACTTTTATTTACTCCACATGTAGAGATGTAGATATAAGTTTAGGAATTTATTATTGTATCTCTGCATGTGGAGATAGTATAATTTGAATGTAAGGATTCTCTATATATAGGGAAGTTGTTGGAGGCTAAAATCTCTAATACCATAAGTACATGCAAAAAATATGGTGATTTAGGACACCTGTTGGAGATGGACTTAAGTTGCAAATTTTATAGGTCGCCAAGATCTTTCGCTATGCAAACGTCGAACAAATTCACTCAAGACAAATCTTAAGCCAAGACGAAGTACTCTTTCAAGCACCAAAAATCTCACAATTTAAGATGTTATACGAGGCTAGGCTTTAGAGCTAGATTATATATTTGATATCCCAATGTAAAACAAATTCTTAAAAACTTTACCCCAAGACTCACAATGCAAAGAAATACTCACAACTCCACAATTGGCTACACATCCATGGCCAGTAATAACGTTGCTAGGGTGGGAAAAAAACTGAACTCCAAGTACATGAATATAATGGTCGAATTGGCAATGCTGTCTATATGCATCTCTTTGTTCAAATTAATCGGACACAAGGTATATTTGGATCGGTTCGAGAAAATTGACTCCAAGTCTTATTCAAACTCGATACATAATCAAGTCTCACACCGATGCTTCAACCATTCCACCATTAAACTACCTCCTTCAGGTCAATAACCATGTAACTAGTCAAAGTCTTCTCGGCATTTACACAATATTAGCTTCATGATTACTCAACTTATACGTGTTGACCTCTATTTTTTTTTTTTAATGACGAAGAAACTCAACTGAAACTACACTACATTGAATTTAACATAAGATTACAAATTTCATGGTGCAGCAATGTGCCTGACACATATTTAAAATTAGTCAAAGGCTTTTCCATAAGAATTCTTCGTCTGAGTTAAATGCAGAAACTTAAATTAGTGATATCTACAAGTTTTTATTCCATATAGTATATAGTTTTTTATATTATACGAGTATGGCGAATAAAACCAAATGGAATGAAGTAAAAGTACCAAAAACTAACAGTTCGATTGGGACATTGGTGATGTACACAAGGTATATTTGGATTGGTTCGAGAAAATTGAATCTAAGTTTTATTCAAATTCGATACATAAACAAGTCTCGGCTTTAAGCATTACACCATTAAACTACCTCCTTGGGGTAAATAATTAAAGTCTTCTCGGCATTTACATAACAATAGCTCCACGATTACTTAGCTTATACGTTTTGATATCTAATATTTCTTTTTTTCTTTTGATTTTTTATGACGAAGAAAACTCAACTAAAACTACATTACATTGAATTCAACGTAAGATTACAAACTTCGTACAACAGACATATTTAAAATTAGTTGTAGGCTTTTCCATAAGAATTCAGTGATATGTAGAAGTTTTTATTCCATATAGCATATAGTCTTCTACAAAATACAAGTATGGCGAATAAAACCAAATGGAATGAAGTAAAAAGTACAAAAAAATGAAGGTTCAATTGGGACAATTGGTGATTTTTAGGAGTTTTTATTTCATATAGTATATAGTCTTTAATATCATTACGAGTATTGCTAATAAAACCAAATGAAATGAAGTAAAAAGTAACAAAAAAATGACGGTTCACCAAATGAAATGAAGTAAAAATTACCAAAAAGATGAGATTTCAAATTGGGTCAAATGGTGAAATTAATTACTCACCTTTTCCAATGTACTTCATATTCCAGCATTCCATTACTTTAATGCCCCCATTACACGCTAGCATAACTGTGCTCTGCAATCATGTCTAGTTCACCTGACTATTTATGAAGCGAATGGCTTTAGTACTCTCTGAGGTCAGAGAAGACTTGTTTCCATAAGACCCCTCTCTCTGTCCAGCGCATCAAATCGAATACTAAAATAACAATTATAACTCAATCTTCTCGTTTCACTTCCATTTGGAACATAATAATTAAAGTGTTTATAGGCACTCATTACCCTTCCAAAATTTTAACATAATTAATAAAATTTCACTTTTTTTTTTGATAACCATTAAAAATATCCCTATATTAACCAGCCCTATTGGATAGATGAGATGACTACCACCTCAAACGGATATGGGGGTGCATCAATTTCGCAACGTACAGCTTAATCGCTAAGTGAAAACCAAAACGCAGAGAGTGCAACGGCCAGACCCTAAGTCAGATAAAAAATTCACATTCTAAAACCCATTCTAGTTTTTTCTTCTTTTGGCTCTTTTTTCCTTTTGAATTAATAATATTTTCTTTCTTATGATTCAATTGGGATAAAAGATTATTACCACATCCAAAGTTAGGAAAAAGAAACAAAAAATTAAAAAGTAAAATTTCAATGAAGTTCAAAGAAATGAGGGTTTGATAGTACTTCAAAGATCATAAGCTCTTAACGCAAAGACGTGGGCGAGTTAATATAAAGCGGAAATAGCTACGATGAGAAATCGATGTGGGAAAAACAAAGATGTGCTCCATCCAAGTCGGGGAAAGTGATGTATTTATATTTTTTTGTTGAATCATTGAGAAGTAGGCATTATTTATTAAAACAAAGATGGAGAGGGATTCACCCATTTTCCAATTTTTCATCAAAATTGACGGAGAGACGACCAGAGATTCACACTTTTGCTGCTCGATTTAGAGAGCAGCATGAGGATGCTGAAATTGAACATGGAACATCGACTCGTAAGATTACTACTCAGGCTGCTGAAGGTCTTTTCATCTTCTTTGTTATAATTTTTGTCGGTGTCATTGTGCATGTAGCCTATATGAACCGGCCATTGCAATTGAAAATTCACAAAAGGGAAACAACATTCACAAACTTTACCTTTGTTGTATGCGCAATATTCTCGATTCCTCTTCTTGGTACACCTCTTTTAATCTCGTCTTGCTCTCAAGTTGTAGTTTTTTTGCCCTTCAGCATTTTGTGCCGTGGTTATGTTGTTTTCTGTCTTCCTCTCTTCGTTTTTGTCACTCACTTTTCGTTTAGCGGTTTGATCTGTAAATATTGGGAGAAGGCTCTGACACTCAAACTAATTTGCCTGTAGAATGGGCTCGGAGAAGCCTGTTAAGATGTCATGACGGGAGCTTCAAAGTGGCAACAGAATTTGTGGTAGATTATTGTCTTTACCATGGAGAAGATGATTGTGCACAGAATTTTGCTTACAAAGAGTAATGACTGAAATTGCTCCATTTCTAATTTGCCAGCTCTATATTTACATAATAATAACTCCCCGATTACTCAGCTTATACATTTGACCTCTAATTTTTTTTTTCTTTATATGACGAAAAACTCAATTAAAACTACATTATATTGAATTCAATGTAAGATTACAAACTTCATGGTGCAGCATTGTACTTGACACATTTATAATTAGTCAAAGGCCACTATTAACCAAATGGAACGAAGTAAAAATATAACAGTTCAATTGGGACAATTAGCCGGCTCGCGTATTCCCTTCTCCTTCACAGGTTTTTTTTTCTTAAATTGTAATGTATAACATTCAAATGTAACATATTTATAAGATTACAAAACTTCTATTATTTTAATACTCCCATTTGGATTACAAGCGCACATCAACGAGCTCGGCGGCCACCTCCTCTTAACGTGATTATTTATCAAGCTGATTGCTTTAGTAAACCTCCGATGTGGGAGAAGAAATGTGTCAAAATAGAGATTACCAAACTGTTGGGTTTGTTTTCTAATTCTAACAAAATATACATAAATGTCTTGAGCTTTTGTTTTGCTTGGCTGATTTTCATTTTGTGTTGAGAAGAAAGAGAAAGAAAGAGAGAAAGCCCTTTGGTTTTGGATTTTTCTTCCATTTTCAAGGAAGATCATGGGTGAATGTGCAATTTTTGGAGTTTAAAATCAATTTTTTGTTTTGTTTTTTGTTTTTTAATGATTCCATAGCCAAGTAATATCATGATGAATGGATAGTTTTTATAACGATTTGTGTGGTGTGGTTGTGAAAGTGGCCTAGGGTTTTGATGCATATGAAATTTTTTTTGGAACTTTGACGAGGTAAAGTGAGGAATAATTTTCTCCATGTCCTCTTTTGTTTAATTCTTCTTTTTCTCTTTTGAAATAATATGATGAATTATTTTTGGATTTTGAATTTGATTTTCTTTAACGCATCACTTCTGATCGTGTGTGTATCGTGAAGTCTGATTGCCGCATCGTTTCATGGTCTCCCTAGATTTTGTAACAGAAACCTGACATCCCTTTTGCTTTGGTACAAGCTGAATTTTCTTTTGTTCCTATATTTCATTTTTGTTGATAATAGCTCTTGTATGTATATCATGAATTTCTTTGGGAAATTATTCCTTTTTTAATGTGTAAATAACGTGAGTTGACCCCAGTCTTAAGTGAACTCTTGAGTATAGCTACCCCATTTAGACTACTCGGAAGTGAGTCTATATTTGTTTAGCCTTGTGCATAGTTTCAATTACCCTGTTTGCTTATTTACTAAAGATTGATATCCATTAGGTATTGGGTATTGACTTGGATTCTATCCAATTAACACTACGGTCATATTTTCTTACGATACTCTTGCTTTGGAAGCTTATCCCACTCCACTTCGTTAAGTGGTATGTGTATATACTCATACATTTGTTTGTTTTATCATTTGTTCATAATCGTAAGCTGCGTATTTGTGTATATGTATGAGATGTGCACTTATCGCCTGGTGATAGGGGCTTAGTAGTCACCTTGTGTTTTTTCTGGTGGAGACTTAGTATTCACTTTTTGACCGGCGTTGCACGGGTAAATACAGTCATAGCTTATGGTTGTCTATTCATCTTATGCATGATGAAGCCATTTTTGTGTCCTTGTGTTTGACCTTGTTCTTGATTCAACTATATCATTTGTAGCTTCATATGTTATATAAGATCTTTCGCTTTGGCCTTTTGTTTATGTGTTCATATGACTAGCCTTATATTTTATTCCTAGTTATGTCATTCGATGCTCTATGATTAGCCCTGTACTTTGTGGTGGCTACACCTCTTCCTTTTATATAGATATGGACGTCATTGTGAATAATTCTTTTATGCTATTTTCAGTTATCTCTTGTGTATAAATTATCATGTGTGTATACCTCTCCTTGTGGGTAGTTATGTGTACCGTTTTGGCCACTCTGTTCGCGTCTCCATACCATATGATCGATACCTTATGTTAACTTTTGGTTATATCCTTCATCCATAAAACTCAATTAAAACTACACTACATTGAATTCAACGTAAGATTACAAACTTTATGGTGTAGCAATGTTGTTGGCACATTTAAAATTAGTCAAAAGCCACTACATTGAATTCAACGTAAGATTTCAAATTTTGTGGTGCAACAATATGTCCGACGCATTTAAAATTAGTCAAAGACTTTTCCATAAGAGTTCTTCATCTGAGTAGAACTTCATGGTGTAGCAATGTGCTTTGCACATTTAAAATTAGTCAAAGGCCACTACATTGAATTCAATGTAAGATTGCAAACTTTGTGGTGTAACAATATGCCTGACACATATTTAAAATTAGTCAAAGGTTTTTCCATTAGAATTCTTCATCCGAGTTTAATGCAAAAAAATTAGTGACATCTATAGTTTTTATTTCATATGGTATTATAGTCTTTTATACAATACGTCAAAAGGGTTTTCCATAAGAATTGTTTACCTGAGCTAAATGCAAAAAAAAATAGTGACATCTAGAAGTTTTTATCCCATATAATATTATATAGTCTCTTAGAGCAAGTCCAACAGGCTTGCTATTCTTCCTCTTAGCTAAAGTAGCGATACAAAACTCATTTTTTTGCTCCAACAAACTAGCCACTCGTCTCGCCAACTTTTGTTGGCTCGTCATCCAACTGCAATGCCTCGCCAGGTTTGGAGAAATTTTCTTGCTCGCCATTTCTCTCTCAACTACACCAAAAGTCAAAAACTTCATCCAAAGCATATGTTTTAACCCAAAAAAAAACAGAATTTTGTAAATAAAGATTTAGGGATTAAACCATTTCTAAAAACAGAAATTTGATGTCAAGAAAAGAAACAAGAAGAAAATAAAAAATGGAAGAAAAAGAAGTCTAAGACAAAGAACAACTCACCTCAAAATTGTAAATAATGGTTGACATAGAACAAAAGGAAGCTGAAGGTAGAAGAAGAATGAAACGGGCGCGGGTGTTTGAAGACGTTTTACTTTTGGTGTGTTTTCTTAATTTAAATTATAAATTATTTTTCTACTTTAAAAGTTGGAATTCAATATTATAATATGTAGAATTTAATTTATTTATATTTTATTTTCACTTGTAGATGAATTCATTATAGAGACTATGAAATTGGTGAAATTGAATAGAGAGTCAGAAATAGAGAGTGTTGTTGGAGTAAAATTAAGATAAAGAGTTTATAAAAGTAAAGAGTCACCAATTTCACTATTTATTATGAAGAAAAAATAGAGAGTCTATTGGAGTTGCCCTAAATCATGACGAGTATAGCAAATAAAACCAAATGAAATAAAATAGAGAAAAAATAGACAGTCTGTTGGAGTTGCCCTTATATCATGACGAGTATGACGGATAAAACCAAAAGAAATAAAGTAGGAGTTGCCCTTATATCATGACGAGTATGGTGGATAATATCATGACGAGTATGACGGATAAAACCAAATGAAATAAAGTAGAAGTTGCCCTTATATCATGACGAGTATGGTAGATAAAATCAAATGAAATAAAGTAAAAGTATTTTAAAATAACAATTCTATTGGGAGCACTGATCAAATTGTGTAATCCTTTCCTCTTTTTTTTGACATTATAATGTTCATTACTCAAATATAACAACAACAAAAAATAACATCTCAAAAACCAGTTATTTTAATGCCCCCCGTTTGGGTTATAAGGCCTCATCAATGGGCACGACGGGCACTTGCTGTTCACCTGATTATTTATGAAGCGGATTACTTTAGTAACCCTCCGATGTGGGAGTAGAACTGTGGTCAAAATAGAGATTACCAAACTATTGGGGTTATTTTCTAATTCTAACAAAATATACATAAATATCTTGAGCTTTTGTTTTGCTTGGCTGATTTTCATTTTGTGTCAAGAAGAATCGAAAAAAGAGAAAGCCTTTGGTTTTGGATTTTTCTTCCATTTTCAAGGAAGATCATGGGTAAATGCGCAGGTGAGTGAAAAAATATTTTAATGGTTGAATTCTTGTAATATCGCTTTTCACTCTCCGACTCATATTGATCTATGATTTGGTATAGGGTGCCTTGTGTTTTGTTCTTTGTCAGTTGTTTATTGTATTCTTTACTGTATTGGGGGTCTTTCATAATAACTTTTCTTAGTTCTTCTATAAGACAAACTATGTATTCGTAAAAATAATTTTTCTCACACCTCATACCTTATGTCTTTAACATTTATGAGATTCATATGATTGTCATAAACTCGCCTGTTTTAATGACGGTGCGGTCTTAACATGGTATTTTTAGTCTACAATTATTTTGTTTTCGTACTTTAAATTTACTCTATTAGTTCTAATAACAACTTAATTAATCTTATATATGATCATTTGCAAATCATCTAACCTTTTTTGTAATGATACTCTAGTTAAAATATACCATTCAACATTCTAAAGTTATTAGCTTTTGTTTTCTTCTTTTCTTCCTTATGGTATTCTCACTTTTTTTTTTTGCTAGGCAAGTAAGTCATTTCATTACAACCTTAAAAATAGATACAATTCAAAAAAAGCTAATGTTTCAGTCTCTACACAAAATACTATTATCTAAATTATCTCTATATTTACTTTGTATACAAATTTTCCCCCTAACATCCAAAATAATATTGTCAATAATGCGTTCCTCCGAATAAGCGGATGGTATTCTCACTTATTGAGCATTATTCAGCTCACTTTCGTTTTATGCTTTATTTTGCAGAGTGGGAAATAAACTTGGACTTAGAAAGGCTTCTGGTGCTAGTGTCTATCCGTGAGATTGTGGATTGATTTCGAATTAAGGTTAATATATATTATAGTATGATCCTAAATTTTTCAATGAGAACGTATTTTGGAGCTATAATATGCTCATCTTAGAGTGATTTATGCTATATGGGTTAATGACTCTTAATTATTACTACTCTCGAGTGGTTTAAATTATATGTGTGGCAAGTAGGGAATTTTTCAATGAGAACGTATTTTGGAGCTATAATATGCTCATCTTAGAGTGCAATGTGATTTATGCCATATGGGTTAATGACTCTTAATTATTACAACTCTCGAGTGGTTTAAATTATATGTGTGGCAAGTAGTCTTAATGTCTTAGGAAGGCAACCTTCTTAGGCTTATTGCAGTCTCGTTCTTGAGTTCACCATAGTGAATTTTGGGGGCGTTACACTTTATTTCTCCACTTCGTCATCTTTAAGCATGCATTTTGTTGAAAATTAAATTAAATAATGATTGGTGGTCTTACTCGAACTTTCACACCGTCTACTCTTGTGATAAGAGTCCCAACGATAAATTCATGAAAGCCTCATTCAATTCTTTCAAAACTAAAGCAGCATGCAGTGGGGTGGACAGTTGGAGGATTTGTTATTATTACTCAACAAGTATTTATTTGATTGGTGGATAATACTTGATGGTTCATTTTTCTATTTCAGGTTACAAATTTGACATTAATTGGCCAAGGAAAATCAGAACCATTCCAGGAATATCGATCTCAATATAATAACCTAGCGCCGCTAGTCTCAGGATTGATTTGACTGTTACATTAATTTGATTGAGCTGATTCCGGGAACATACCAGGTAATTGTGCTCTCCGCGTTGTATAGTTAGCTATTGAGTGTATTGAGGGATGTTTTATTTTATTTATCATCTCCCGGAAACATGAGGAACACAGGTCGAAAAGTTTGATTCATAAGTCAATTTGTATGTATATTTGTCTCTTTTTCTCAATAATAAAGATTATCGTTAATTTTAAAAATGTCGTACATAACTATTCACTACAAAGAAATAAACTCGCTAAATTAGTTGGTATTAGGGTAGAAATTACCTTGAAAATTTGTGAGCTCGTAACTCTTTATTATCTAGTCAATTAACTTAATTCCTGTCCTACAAATAAGAGAAAAATTAACTTGAGAATTAAATAGCTTGAGAACATGATGAACTAGGATGAATATTACTTTGTCTCATAAACATGATATGGTAGAGGAAGTCCATTTTTCATTGTTGGATTCGTCCAATTCAAAAGAGATTCTAATTTAGTACATAAGCATCAGCTAGTGGTGCACTTCTAGTCCAGTCATTAGCCACGCTTCTTAATAAAATCTAGAGAGATAGGAGATTGAGACCCTAAATATTAAACTTTTTGAACATAGCCTAGAAGGAGTGCTTCAAAACGTAAAGGGTATCCTAATATTACATAATCCTTCCTTAAGCATTGTAGATCTACTCAGAACTTCATGATAATAATTAAGACATACAGAATGAGTATATTGAATTCAACATAAGATTACAAATTTCAAGGTGCTGCAATGTGCTAGCACATATTAAAAATTAATCAAAAGCTTTTTCATAAGAATTCTTCATCTGAGTTTAATGCAGAAAAATTAGTGATATCTATAAATTTTTAGTCCATATAGTATATAGTCTTTTATATCATACGAGTATGGCTAATAAAACCAAATGGAATGACGTAGAAGCACCAAAAAATGACGGTTTGTTTAGGACATTGGTGATGTACACCAACGTATATTTGGATTGGTTCGAGAAATTGACTCCAAGTCTTATTCAAACTCCATACATGAACAAGTCTCATACCGACGCTCAACCATTCCACCATTAAATTACCTCCTTGTGGTCAATAATTATGTAACTAGTTAAAGTCTTCTCGACATTTACACAATAATAATTTTACGATTACTCAGCTTCAATATGTTGACCTCTAAATTTTATTTTATTTTTTTATTAATTTTTTTTGACAACGACAATTCAATTAAAACTACATTACATTGAATTCAACATAAGATTACAAACTTTGTGCTACAACAATGTACCTGACACATATTTAAAATTAGTCAAAGGCTTTTCTGTAAGAATTCTTTGTGTGAGTTAAATGCAGAAAAATTAGTGATATTAAGAAATTTTTATTCCATATAGCTTATGGTCTTTTATATCATACGACTTATGGTCTTTTATATCATACGAGTATGATGAATGGAATGAAATAAAAGTACAAAAAAATGACTGTTCAATTGGGGCATTGAGAAAGTTGTGTAGGCTGCACAATTAGTGATATCAAGAAGTTTTTATTCCATATAGTAATAAATCTTTTTATATCTTACGCGAATAAAACCAATGGAACGAAGTAATCCATATAGTAATATAGTCTTTTTATATCATAATGGCGAATAAAACCAAATGAAATAAAGTTTGAAATTTTATATCCTAACGTTCCATCACGTTTATGCCCACATCTAGGTTGCAAGCCCACATCACTGAGCTCAGCGAACGTGCGTGGTTCGCCTGACCAATTATGATGCAAATTGCTTTAGTTATCTCCGATGTGGGAGAAGAATTGTGTCTAATGAATGAATTAAACCAACTACTAGAAATGACAACGAGTCAGTTTTTTGCTAAAATTTATAAAATCAAATTTGGAGTCATTGAAATTATATTTTATTAAACCCGTGACGGAAACCCTTCGGGTTTAGATTTAGCTTAATAAATCCGAATCTATTGAATATTAAAAAACTCGCGAATACCCGTCCTGACCTGTTAATAAATAGGAAAAAGAATTTAATGGTTGAATTGGAAACACCATCTATATGTTTTGTTCGAATTAATCAAACAAAAGATATATTTGGACCGGTTCGAGAAAATTGACTCTAAATCTTATTCAAACTCGATACATGAACAAGTCTTACACCGATATTTCAACCATTCCACCATTAAATTACCTCGTTGAGGTCAATAACCATGTAATTAGTCAAAGTCTTCTAGACATTTACACAATAGTAGATACTAGATTCACGATTACTCAGCTTATACATGTTGACCTCTGTTTTTTTTTTTAATGACGAAAACTCAACTGAAACTACACTACATTGAATTTAACGTAAGATTACAAACTTTATGGTGCAGCAATGTGCCTGGCACATATTTAAAATTAGTCAAAGGCGTTTCCATAAGAATTCTTCATCTGAGTTAAATTCAGAAAATTAAATTAGTGATATCTATAAGATTTTATTTCATACAGTATATAGTCTTTTATATTATACAAGTATGGCGAATAAAACCAAATGGAATATAGTAAAAGTACCAAAAAATGAAGGTGAGTGAAAAAACATCATGGGTGAATGTGCAAGTGAGTGAAATAGATTCGTACTTTCAATAGTACATTTTTCTTGTAATTTCGGTATAAAGATCCGTAAATCCTGAATCGATTCCCGTAAAATACGGCAACATAAAGCTTCGAAAAGTTTGATTCATAAGTCAATTTGTATGTATATTTGTCTCTTTTTCTCATGTCAGTAGACAATAATAAATTATCGTTAATTTTAAAAATGACGTACATAACCATTAACTACAAAGAAACAAAGTAGCTAAATTAGTTGGCATTAGTGTAAGATTTTATTTCCTCGTACAATTCTCATCTTCTCATTCATTCTATAAATACACATGATGAAGCATATTTCAGTTACAAAAGATTACAGTGGACAGCTGTGTGCTTACCTACAAATAGTTTGAAGAAGTCTTGGACCTACAGGAAAGTATGCCAACTATATGATAAGAGAGATTTTACAATATTGAACTAAGCTAACTGTAAACTTATGTTGGACTTAACAATTAGGATATAAATTGCATTGAAAATTGTTGGACTTAACAATTAGGATATAAATTGCATTGAAAATTTGTGAGCACATAACTCTTTATTATCGAGTCAATTAACTTAATTCATGTCCTACGAATAAGAGAAAATTTTGGTTGAGAAATAGCTCGAGAAGATGTTGAACTACGAAGAATATTTGTCTCATAAACATGATATAGTAGATGAAGTCCATTCCAATTCAAAAGAGATGCTAATTTAGTACATAAGCATCAGCTAGTGGTGCACTTCTAGTCCAGTCATTTGCCACGTGTCTTAATAAAATCTAGAAAGAAAGGAGATTGACACCTTAAACATTAAACTTTTCGAACGTCTCTCTATTAATTTGGCCCTGACGAGCCTAGAAGGAATGCGTAAACCCAACATGATCCCCCCACACCCCGTGGCCTTCTAGAAGTGCACAATCTTTTTCTTTATGAAGGCAAAGCCAGAGAATAAAATTGAAAAAATGAAAGTTCGACTCTATACAAGTTATATAAGAGTATCCTAATATTACATGATCCTTCCGTGGCGTTGTAGACCCACTCAAAACTTCATCATAATACATACAAAAAGAGTTCAAAACTTCATGATAATACATACATAAAGAGTATATTTTTCGTTGAGAAAGAGGTTAAGCCAGTTATATTCGGACAAAGCGATGGGAGGTAACCCATCTACTGTCTCTATCCAAGAGACTAAGGATATTATCAAGCGGGTTATCGAGCACAAAACCTGCAATGTGATGGATCAAGGCAAAATTTACTAGTCAGTAGGCGCACATAGTAGCTTCCCGATACACATGTCGTAGAGTGTAGCAGAAAGAGTATATGACCCAATGGGCTATTCATTTGGAATTCAATTATCTACCCAGGCTTATGCTAGGAGCACAAGAATAGAAGAAGGCGAATTTGTCTCAGGGAAATCACGAGCCAAACTTATAAAGGTCTTTTTATATATATATATATAGGATGTTGGTGATATAAATATTTGTCTCTAAATAAATTTTGGAGTTTAACTTATTTACTTAAGGGTACATATCTAAATGGTCCGGTATTACTTTTTATCATACTAAATTACATATTAGCTCATATGTGTTGACATAGTATATGACAATTATCGTTAACTGATCTTTCTTTAACGATGTAATAATTTACTATTAACTAGTATTTGTTTGGGGTATTACATAATATGCCTGACACGTATTTAAAATTAGACAAAGGCTTTTTCCATAAGAATTTTTTGTCTGAGTTAAATGTAGAAAAATTAGTGACATCTACAAGTTTTTAAAACTGTTCTCAAATTGTTTGAGAAACCACGCCTTTGGTTTTAAAACTAAACAATCAACGACTTATGTCCAACATGCCTAACACGTTTTTTAAATTAATCAAAGGCTTTTCCATAAGAATTCTTTGTCTGAGTTAAATGCAAAAAAATTAGTGACGTTTAGAAAATGTTTTTATTTTATATAATATTATATAGTTTGTTATATCATGATAACTATGGCTTTTGGTTTTAAGACTAAACAATCAACGACTTATGTCCATTATGCCTAACACATTTTTTAAATTATTCAAAGGCTTTTCTATAAGAATTCTTTGTCTGAGTTAAATGCAAAAAAATTAGTGACGTTTAGAAAAGATTTTTATTTTGTATAATATTATATAGTTTATTATATCATGATAACTATGCCGAAATAAAATCAAATGAAAAAATAATAGTTCAATTGGCAACTTCGGTGATGTTATTGGATTGTAGCTCTTTCTTCTTTTATTGAAAGCACGAAATATTTAATAAATCTACCACATTTTAAGTCCCAAATTCATATTATTTTAATGCCCCATTTAGGTTACAAACCCACATCTCTGGGCTCGGCAGTCACACAACCTTCACCGCATTATTTATCAAACTGTTTGCTTTAGTAAAGCTCCGATGTGGGAAAAAAGTTTGTCTAATAAATGAGTTAAACCAACTACGTCAACAACGTAATAAGAAATGACCAAAATATTTAGCAAAAAAAACCATAATCAGAGCAGCATGAGGCATCTCTCCCACTCTGTCCAGCACATCAACATCGAATACTAATAACAATTATAGGAGGCAACTTGAAAGTGTTAGGATTCAGATAAATAACAATTATAACATAACAATTAAAGTGCTTATAGGCACTCATTACCCTTCCAAAATTGTAAGACTGGCGGGACTTGAACCCGCAGCTTCATTTTTTGATTCCTAGTAATGTAGTAATGTTTAGAGGAGGTTAATAGTGTTGAATTTATTATGCGATAATTTGATCTTCACATTTAATAATTTAAAATTTTTAATTATAAATGTATAATCGCATCACCACTATCGATCTCCCTTATAATATCATGAAGTTATTAGGCTATTTTTAATCCATATATATACTAGTGGATTTCATACTTTGGCTCTTTTGTTTTTTTCTTTTTCTTTCTTCATTGTTTTTAGTATTTTTGGAGCTTTGAAATTCTCGATTTACATGTTGCGCTAATTTAAATAATTACATGTCCATGGTTCAGTTCCTTTAAAATTAAAAAAATTATAATAGATCTCTATCGTAAATATTATGTTTCACTAGAAATTTAAAAATAAATAAGCAATTTCTCGTATTGATTGATTCTCATAAGTAACTTGTTATGTTTTGTGAACTAATTTATATAACATGTGTGCTTGGTCTATATGTTGGCCACATAAAAATACTAATTGTAATACAGGGTGTACTCTCATTAAAAGAGTTACACCAGTAATGTATGTAGACATTTCTTACGAAGAAAAACAACGTCGTGATAACTAACATAATTAGTAAAATATCATGCGTTATTGCAATTATATTTTTTTACAAAATGCCACTTCTCAAATATTGTAGCTCCTCTCACAGCCACGATAAATTTTCAACTATAAATAAAGGGGCTACGTACTTTCAAATTTATTTAAATATAGTTAAATAAATAGCCAAGGGAAGGAGAAGAGAAAAATAATTATCGCTCATGAAAGTAGTATAATTAATAAAATTTCACTTTTTATTATTATTTATATATAACCATTAAAAAAATCCCTATAATAACCATCAGTCCCGCTAGATGGATCCAAAAACTCATGTTTTTTTTTTTGGCTCTTTTTTCCTTAAAAAAAAAAGAAGAAAAGATTATGATGCAATGGAGTTTGAGCTACAACCCAACATCACCGTCTGTTTAGAAATTATTGTTGCACATCAGGCACTAGCAAGAAGGTGATGCGGGTTGTAGCCCGTGCTACTATGATCGTAATCTTCGTTGTTGCACTTCTGGGTAAACTAATATAAAGCGAAAATACATTTGATGGACAACCGATGTGGGAGAAAACAACTGCTTCCCACGACATTGCAAAAGCCAATGATTTGGCAGAAACTCCTAATGCAACAACCACGGGAGATGTAACTACTTCTTCTGCTACCGCAGTTGCAGCTGATTCCACTGATTACGATCCTAATGTTGGCGCGGGAATTGTGGATAGTACAAATGTTAATTTAATCCAACAAGAAGCCGCTACTCATACGGCAGATGCCGCCGCCGAGAATTTTTCCAGTTCAGCTAATGCATTTTCGGGTTCTTCTCAAATTGCTGAGTATAAGGCTTCCATAAATAGTGAAAACATTAATGAAGTACTGAAAGATGTTGCATCAGGTAGCATAGCTGAAAATGAGATCAGTGCAGATGGTGCTCATGGATCTACAGACTACAGCTGTTCATGACTCTGTGGATGGTGCCGGTATGTACTCATGATATATGACTTGTGCTGAATTCATAAGTTGTTTGGTTTTGATTCGAAGATTTTAATTTCATCGACACTTGATAATTCATAATGGTCCAACATATTTGGGTCGTAGACCATTATAGAGGGTATTGCTTATTTGATTAGAGAATCCGCTGTCCTTGATTGCATCTACTTTGCACCCTAGTTTGATGTGTATCAGTGGTGCAAATGTTATGTTAGTGATTCCAGTATCAATGACTGTTCAATCTGTGGGGGTAGTCTTTTCTTCTATTTTTAATGGTTTAGAAGGGTCTATTGACTTCTTTTCTTCTTCTTCTCCTCTGCTTTGAAACTTGAGTCCGCATATGGTTGCTTGTTTGTTTGCTACTGAACTTGTCTTCGCGCTTCCCGCTGGAAGCCTAATGATCAGTGCAGATGGTGCTCATGGTTTAGAAGGGTCTATTGACAATTTGCTGCTGAGGAGGTCTCGTCCAGTAAGGCTAGATGGCCTCTATCTCTGCTCCGTTTCAGGGATACTGTGTGATATTTTTAGGAAGGTAAATGCAGCATATTTGTGCCTAAGTTTGAAAGTGTCGAGTGCTCCTTTGAGTGGTTTCTGTTGACCATTGATTCTGTTGTCTTTCATCCCTGTAAATTCATGAAATAGCGTTGCTTGTGTTTAGACAAGGTATGATCATTTTCCATACTCATGGTTTTCAGGCTATTTGAGAGAGGATTAGCTTATGTTGGAACAGACTATCTATCTTTCGCACTCTGGGACAAATATATTGAATACGAGTACACACAGCAAGATTGGCCCCGTGTTGCCATGCTCTATACACACGTGCTGGAGAATCCAAATCAGCAATTAGATCGCTGTTTTGAAGGGTAATTATAAATTTTCTGAATGCTTCTATTTGCTTCTGATCTCCTTTTAGTATAAAGCTGTGATTTAGCATCTTGACTTTAGCTTCAAATGTTTTGCATCTCTTGTGCTCATGCTTGTGTCCAATTTTGGAGGAAGGATTCTGATTCTTGCTCTGTACCACCAACCGACTTTTTGCCATTTATTTTCCTGTCTTCTTTATTTGCCTCTTCTGGCCCAACCCAGTTCCTGGGGTTTATGTCGCTTCTCTTATTTCTGAAGCTCATTAACAAATTTCTAACTTATTTACAATAGGGGACAATAAGTGTGTGTATTTGATAGGTGATCAACTTCTGCATTTGATATTACTTTATTGTATTAATCATTTACTTATTTAAAATACGTTGTTATACAGAACTTTAGGTTAGTTGAGCTATGTGTTCTCCATATATTTGAATTTCTCATTGTTTTGGCTCTCTTAGTTCTTTGTGTGAATCAGTTTTAGTGCTTTATAGATGATGCTGGTCATGATTAACTGTACATTTGTTTGTGGTTTATTAACTGTTATGATGCTTTTTTTTAATAGTTTCAAGGAGTTATTTGCAAGTCGACCTTTATCAGAGCTGCGAACTGCTGCCGAACCAGAAGCTGGTGGTCAAGGAAGTGAGGGAGAGGTTAATCCCAATGGTGTAAAACCGTCTTCTAAACCTTTAAATGTGAGCTTAAAAGATGCTGAGGAGTTGGAGAAGTATATTGCCATCAGATAAAAGCCGTATAAGAAAGCTAAAGATTTCGATTCTAAGATCCCCTCAATCTTGCAGAGCTTGAAAATTGGCACAATTATCTTGATTTTATTGAAGGAGGGGATGACTTGACTAAGGTATTCAAGTCTATTTGGAAGCTGCCCTTATAATCCTCTCCGTAGATTTAGTTGGCCTTGTTATATGTTAACTTACGGTTAAGTAATATGAGCCACACCATTTTCTTTATTGGTTAAACGTTGGATGAAGCATCTTTGGAAACGGGTTATTGAACTTGGAAAAGGATGGGCCTTCCATTTGCTTTCTATAAGGCTAAGCACTTCAAACTCTCATTTGTGAGTCCACGTTCTGGTTCATGATATGTTGCATGGTTAATTATATGTTTTAAACTTCTAATGTTATGCATGCAGGTGTCTTCTTATCTTGACCCCAAGGGTCGTCTCAGATGGTAAAGACTCCCTTTCATTCAAGGGAGGTCTTGGGTTCAACTCCTGTGAGAGTGAATGGATGTAACGCGGAAAGGGTGGAGTGTTTGCCATAGGAGAATCATACATTGACTTATCTGGTGCATGTCTTAGGTCAGGCCACTGCACCTTAGAAGTTTTAGTCCAACTCAGCTGTTAGGCCAGGCAAGGGGACACTGGCGTACTCCATCTTCGGGTGGTGGTTAATCTAGTTTATGTCTTGTGGGTTGGTTGAATGGGGACGTTTCCAACAGTTTTCAAGAAAAAAAAAAGTGTGTTCTTATCTTCCTAACCATCCCTTATAATCATACCTTGACTTACCTGGTGCATGTCTTGGGTCGGGGTTGGGTTGGGCCGCTACACCCAAGAGGTTTTAGTTCAAACTCAGTTGTTAGGCCAGGAAAGGGGACGCTGGCGTACCCTATTTCCGGGTAGTGGTTAATCTAATCTATGTCTTGTGAATTGGTTAAATGGGGGTGTTTCCAACAATTCTTAAAAAAAAAAAAAAGTGTTCTTATCTTCCTAAACATCCCTCTATGAGGGAAGGAGGCTCCCTCCAATTGTATTAGAGGGGCCTCTGTGTTCCACCAGCGGAGTATTTCTAATGTGTTGCTTCTTTAGTCCTTTTGTTCTTTGTCTTGTTCCCACATTCAATTAGCTAAGCAAATAATCTCCAAATTCCGTGAAACAAGTGCCAAATTTAAGCTTAATGAGTGATTTAAATCTAGAAATAAACCTTGCATCATTTGGAGTTCGGACTTAGGAGTTATGGCCAAAACCGTGAGACTATGCAAAACTGTCCAGTTTTAGACACATTACACTTTTTTCTATTTCTGTGGGTCTTAGAGTCAAAATTCGCTTTGGTCTATTTCTGACAGAAATGTCCAGAACGGAAAAATATAGCAACCTACAAATTTTCATGAATTTTAACCAACATTTACTAGGTCAAAAACACTTTGTTCTACAAGGTTAGTAATCTGCCAGAAACCTATTTCATTTTTCCAATTTTTCCAGATTTAGACACCTCACGTTGTTTGACCATTTTGGAGGCCTTAGAGTCAAAATTGGCCTTAGCCTATTTCTACAAAAAAATGTTCAGAACTGACAAAAAAGAGTGGCCTACCAATTTTTATGCATTTTTATCAAGGTTTACTAAGCCAAATGGACCTTGTACTACAAGATCAAAAAACTGCCAACAAAAATGTTTTTACCTATCTTCAAGTTCTAGCCAAAAATCTAGCCATGCATGGGTATATAAGCTCATATACAAAAACTACAGACGTAAATATAGTCATCTGAAGGCATGCATATGACTTTTGAAAGCTTTTAAAAGAGTTTAACCCTCACCTTAGAATATTGATGGTTAAAGATGCTCAAATGCTCTTCAAAATGCACAAAGGGCTTCTTCCTTGCTTTGGGCTGCTATGGTCAAGCTTGAGTAATATGGAGAGCAATGTTTTCAGCCTTGGATGTTCAATAGATGGTCATAGCCGAGAGGAAGAGAGAGAATGGGAGTTGAGATAGAGTGTTTGAGAGCAAATGAAGTTGAAGATGCTTGAGGATATTTTGAATGCATGTGTCGGCCTAGGGCTCTACAAATTCTGAAATTTCCTTAGTCATTGTGCATTCTTAAAATGTGAAGAAGCATAGGGTGGTTTGGTTGAGAATGTGAAGCGTGGTAGGGGTGTATAGGAATAGGTTTTGCAGGGGGGGTTGAGTTTGTGTCATAATTTGTCTAGGATGATTTTGAAATTGCAAAGTATGTCACAAGGCCTTGGTATGGACGAACCTATGCTCATCAAAATCTGAATTTTTGCTTTGTTTTAAGATTAGTTTATTGTAGGTTAGATATATTTAATTGTAGGTGCATAGGTTTTGCAAATAGAATAGGAATAAAGAATAAGAATAAAGAATGTTTAGTGTTTAGTGAAATTTTGTCTTCTAGTGAGTTGATTTAGGATTAAAATAGCGGTTGGTAGAGTTTGTAGGATTATTTTAGTATAGTGCTTCGTGTAGGATGCTTTATTGATTAGCGTGCGGGTACGCTTTTCTAAGTTTAGGGCACGTACTACGAGGTAAGACACGGACTACGAGATAAATGCATGTATTCCAAGTAAATGCACACAACCCTAAATGAATGCACATAAACCAATGCAAGGCACGTAAATTGAGACACGACTCTTAAACCTAGGTTAAGGCACGTAATTCAAGGTTAGGGCATACGAAATGAGGTAACGCACGGAATTCAAAGTCAAGGCACATAAGTCGAGGATTAGGGCATTACAGCTATAAATGATTAAACCCCATATAATTTTAAACATAAATTGTATTAGATGTCACTAAATATATAGAGAATTAAACTATCTAGCAAAAAAAAATATACATAATTTATGAATTGCATATTAGATGTTCTCCTCATTTGACTTTGCATACTAATGTAAGCATCAATTTCAAATAAGTTACTCTTTTAAATTTTAATCGTGAAAATAATGGAATAAGGGAGAAATATATCCCTTACATATAAATGTACTAAATATGAAATTTTATTTATTAATTTTAGCTCCTTAAATACACAAAATGACTTATTTAGAAAAAAATCAATATATAATTTCGGATTTGAAACAAATATATATCTATACGCGTGGGTACCCTACACAAGAAAACGAAATCCAAAATCCCTTCCAAAGCCCTAAACTCCATTACATAGAATATCCGCATCCATACAATCCCAAAAGAAAAAGAAAAAGAAAAAAAAAGGAAAAAGAAGGAAAAAAAGGGTAAATGGATCACATAGTAGTAGCTGAAGAGGCCATTATAATTAAAGATTGAGCCAAAAATTCAACGTAGTTAACAAAAATGTGAAAAATAAAAATCAGGAGTAAGTTAGTAATATTTGTTGTCAAAAACAAATATTAATAATAGTAATTAAATTAAAATTGAGAGCTTGGAAAGTAATATTCATGTTGGTCCATTTAATTCGTCAGGAAGAGTTGTTCTTCCATTTTCGACAACTATTTAATTCATCATGAAGAAGACAAGTAATCTGAAAAAATATGGAGTGAATGGTAGAAAGAGAAAAGTGAGTGGGAAACAAAAGAGAAGATAGGAATAGTTAATTAAGGGGGAGAGAAAAAAGAAAAGAAAAACAAAAAGAGATAAAAATTAATCCAGTCTATAGTCTCCCCTTCATGGAGTCCACTCTCAACAAAAATACCAATATAACTAAGCCCAAGAATGTAACAACTCAAGCTCAAAGGGAGAGTCAATCTCAAAAGACTAGTTTGTTAAGTAAAAGAACCACTTGTATTTAAAAAAACCTCTTGTGAGGGTGAGATTCTTATGTGGGATCATTACATGACACTCATAATATGTAATAGGGAGAAATGCACCAGTAGTCCCCATTGTTTACTCAAAAGTCAGTTTAGTCCCTATTGTTTTAAAATGTTCAAAAAGGTCCCCCAATATTTGTAAACATGCTCATTGTAGTCCCTACTGTTAAAAATTTGGTTAGTTTTAATAGATAAAATAATATTTCAAGGGTAAGTTTGAAAAATCACAAAAACACAAAATCGCACTCAAAAACACCAAAAAATACACACTAATACACCTACAAACACACACTAACACACGCACTCATAGAAAAATACCAAAAAACACACACTAATACACACTAACACATACTTGGGACCGCGGGGTGGGGCTATTTCGCGCGGGGGGAGGATGGTGGTGGTTGGCTGTGCTTGTGGTAGTGGGTTGGGGCTGTTTCGCTATGGTGGTTGGTGGTGCTTGTGGTGGTGGGTTGAGGGGTTGGAAGAGGAAGAAGAAGATAGGGATATTTTAGGTATTTTATTTTTAAGTAGGGGTAGTTTAGTCATTTTATGAATTTATGTTAGATTTTTAACGGTAGGGACCACAACGAACATGTTTGCAAACATTGGGGACCTCTTTGAGCATTTTAAAATAATGGAGACTAAACTGACTTTTGAGAAAATAATGAGGACCATTGCTGCATTTCTCCCTATGTAATATTAGAAAATAACATGGAATTCAAGGATATATTAGGACCTATTAATAAAATGCGACCACCTTTTATATGCCAAAAGTGACATCATTAGTAAAAAAGAAAAAGGAAAAAAGCTAAGTTGCAGAAGGTTAGTCCCAATGAGTTGTCATTTGTTGGATAATAAGTCATTGTAATTTATTGACTCTTTTATCATAAATATTGCCAAGATGTTAACCGACGTTAATCATTCATAAGTAATATGAGCCACACCATTTGCTTTATTGGTTGAACGTTGGATGAAGCATCTTTGGAAATGGGTTATTGAACTTGGAAAAGCATGGGCCTTCCATTTGCTTTCTATAAGGCTAAGTACTTCAAACTCTCATTTGCAAGTCCACGTTCTGGTTCATGATATGTTGCATGGTTAATTGTATGTTTTAAAGTTCTAATGTTATGCATGCAGGTGTGTTCTTATCTTGACCCCAAGGGTCGTCCCATATGGTAAAGACTCCCTTTCATTCAAAGGAGGTCTTGGGTTCAAATCCTGTGAGAGTGAATGAATGTAAGACGAAAAGGCTGGAGTGTTTGTTATAGGGGAATCATACATTGACTTACCTGGTGCATGTCTTGGGTCGGGCCGCTGCACCCTAGGGGTTTTAGTCCAACTCAGCTATTAGGCCAAGCAAGGGGATACTGGCATACTCCATCTTCGGGTGGTGGTTATTCTAATTTATGTCTTGTGGGTTGGTTGAGTGGTGACGTTTTCAACGGTTTTCAAGAAAAACAAAGGTGTGTTCTTATCTTCCTAACCATCCCTCATAATCATACCTTGACTTACCTGGTGCATGTCTTAGGTCGGGGTTGGGTCGGGCCGCTGCACCCTAGGAGTTTTAGTTCAAACTCAGCTGTTAGGCTAGGTAAGAGGACGCTGGCGTACTCCATCTTCGGGTGGTGGTTAATCTAGTTTATGTCTTGTGGGTTAATTGAGTGGGGGCGTTTCCAATGGTTCTAAAAAAAAAAGGTGTTCTTATCTTCCTAACCATCCCTCTATGAGGGGAGGAGGCTCCCTCCAATTGTATTAGAGGGGCCTCTGTGTTCCTTCGGCGGAGTATTTCTAATGTGTTGCTTCTTTAATCCTTTTGTTCTTTGTCTTGTTTCGTCAATTAGCATCACAGTGAGTTAAGATTTACTAATCCAAATGTTACTTGTGCATTTCAGGTCGTCAAGCTATATGAAAGATGTCTAATTGCTTGTGAGTTAAGATTTACTAATCCAAAATGTTAGGATATAAATTGCCCTGAAAATTTGTGAGCTCGTAACTCTTTATTATCTAGTCCATTAACTTAATTCATGTCCTACGAATAAGAGAAAAATTAGGTTGAGAAATAGCTTGAAAAGATAATGAACTACGAAGAATATTTGTCTCATAAACATGATGTAGTAGATGAAGTCCACTCCAATTCCATAGAGATTCTGCAAAAGAGATGCTAATTTAGTACATAAGCATCAGCTAGTGGTGCACTTCTAGTCCAGTCATATGCTAAGCGTCTTAAAAAAATCTAGAAAGATAGGAGGTTGACACCCTAAATAATAAAATTTTTAAACGTCTCTCTATTAATGTGGCCCTCACGAGCCTAGAAGGAGTGCTTCAAAACGTAACATGGCCTTCTAGAGAATCTTCAAATGGTGCACAATCTTTTTATCCATGAAGGAAAAGCAATTTGACCCCAAAAAAAAAAACAAAAAACAAAGGCAAAGAGTATATTGACCCATGCTATTGTAGAATGAAGGTTCAAAGAATTTACCATACGTAATTAAATGTGATTTGATTTGATTTTAGACTCTATCTACAGCCAGGAGGTAATTTTTCAGATAGTAATGATAGACATCACCCTTTTTTTATCACCTAATTATCACCTCCTAATTGACATGTGTCAACTTGATTAATTTATTTTATGTCTCTCTTCTTTTATTAATTTTTCTCTCCCTTAATTAAGGTTTTCTATCTTCTCTTTCTTTCTCTTTTGTTTAATCCTACTCACTTTTCTCTTTCTACCATTCATGGCATATTTTATCAGATTTATTTTCTTTTTCTAGACAAATTGATAATTGCTGAAAATAGAAAAAAAAATGTTATATATTGTCAATTTTCGTTGACAAAAACAGTACACATTTGAGCATTTGCAATGCTTATTCTATTTACAGCTATAAATGATTAAACCCCATATAATTTTAAACATAAATTGTATTAGATGTCACTAAATATATAGAGAATTAAGCTATCTAGCAAAAAAAAAATATACATAATTTCTGAATTGCATATTAGATGTTCTCCTCATTTGACTTTGCATACTAATGTAAGCATCAATTTCAAATAAGTTACTCTTTTCAATTTTAATCGTGAAAATAATGGAATAAGGGAGAAATATATCCCTTACATATAAATGTACTAAATATGAAATTTTATTTATTAATTTTAGCTCCTTAAATACACAAAATGACTTATTTAGAAAAAAAATCAATATATAATTTCGGATTTGAAACAAATATTTATCTATACGCGTGGGTACCCAACACAAGAAAATGAAATCCGAAATCCCTTCCAAAGCCCTAAACTACATAGAATATCTGCATCCATACAATCCCAAAAGAAAAAGAAAAAGAGAAAAAAAGGAAAAAGATGGAAAAAAGGGGTAAATGGATCACATAGTAGTAGCTGAAGAGGCCATTATAATTAAAGATTGAGCCAAAAATTCAACGAAGTTAACAAAAATGTGAAAAATAAAAATCAGGAGTAAGTTAGTAATATTTGTTGTCAAAAACAAATATTAATAATAGTAATTAAATTAAAATTGAGAGCTTGGAAAGTAATATACATGTTCATCCATTTAATTCGTCAAGAAGAGTTGTTCTACCATTTTCGACAACTATTTAATTCATCATGAAGAAGACAAGTAATCTGAAAAAATATGGGGTGAATGGTAGAAAGAGAAAAGTGAGTGGGAAACAAAAGAGAAGATAGGAATCGTTAATTAAGGGAGAGAGAAAAAAGAAAAGAAAAACAAAGAGAGATAAAAATTAATCCGGCCTATAGTCTCCCTTTCATAGAGTCCACTCTCAACGAAAACACCAATATAACTAAGCCCAAGAATGTAACAACTCAAGCTCAAAGGGAGAGTCAATCTCAAAAGTAATATGAAATGGGGAGAAATGCACCAGTAGTCCCCATTGTTTACTCAAAAGTCAATTTAGTCCCCACTATTTTAAAATGTTCAAAAAGGTCCCCAATGTTTGTAAACATGCTCATTGTAGTTTCTACCGTTAAAACTTTGGTTAGTTTTAACAAATATAAATAATATTTAAAGGGTAAATTTGAAAAATCACAAAAAATACAAAATCTCACTCAAAAACACCAAAAAATACACACTAATACACACATACTAATACACCAAAAAACACACACTAACACACACACTCATAGAAAAACACCAAAAAACACACACTAATACACACTCACAAACACATACTAACACACACTTGGGACCGCGGGGGTGGGTCTGTTTCGCGCGGGGGGAGGGTGGTGGTGGTTGGTTATGCTTGTGGTAGTGGGTTGGGGTTGTTTCGCTATGGTGGTTGGTAGTGCTTGTGGTGGTGGGTTGAGGGGTTGGAAGAGGAAGAAGAAAATAGGGATATTTTGGATATTTTATTTTTAAGTAGGGATAGTTTAGTCATTTTATGAATTTATGTTAGATTTTTAACGGTAGGGACCACAACGAACATGTTTGCAAACATTAGGGACCTCTTTGAGCATTTTAAAACAATGGGGACTAAACTGACTTTTGAGTAAACAATAGGGACCATTGCTGCATTTCTCCCTATGTAATATTAGAAAATAACGTGGAATTCAAGGAAATATTAGTACCTATTAGTAAAATGCGATCACCTCTTATATGCCAAAAATGACATCATTAGTAAAAAAGAAAAAGGAAAAAAGCTAAGTTGCAGAAGGTTAGTCCCAATGATTTGTCATTTGTTGGATAATAAGTCATTGTAATTAATTGACTCTTTTATCATAAATATTTCCAAGATGTTAACCGACGTTAATCATTAATAACCCCCTATTTGGATTGCACGAGTGAAGGAAAGTAAAGTAAGATGGAGAAAGAAAATAAAGGAAATGGATGACATTGATGTTGGGATTGTAAAAATTAAATAAAAGAAATGAAATGTGACACCAAAGCCAAAAAAGAATCGTGCAAACATGTAAACTTTTAGACGAAATGATAATTTAATAGAAGAAAACATAATAGAAAGGAAAGATGCGGAGTATTTGAGTTCAACATAGCAAAGAATCACAAGTTGGTTCTTTCTCTGAAGTTACTTTGATCATGGTTCTCAAAACTGTAGAAACGACATAAATCGTCCAACCAATACTCTACATTATGAGGTTTAACAAAACAAAGAATCACATTGTTAACGTATGTATATATCGCATTCACATTGTGTATCTCTAGTTGTTTTACCATAGTTAGTCTCTTACCATAGTTAGCATAGCTTGGAGCTCAAGTAGCCTTACATCTATATAAGGTCCTATGTACATTGTAATTCATATAACACTTTATCTGTAATAAAATCTTTTGGTCTTTCTCTTATTCATGGAATCTCTATTCTATTTCGACATGGTATTAAAGCTACCATCCTGGTAGCCTATGCCATTGTCATCGTTTTATCTCTATCCTTATATCGCAATAAAATATCAGAAACTGGTCTATTCTGGGATTTTTTTATTTTTTTATTTTATCTCCTTGGTCCACACACCACACCTTCTCGTAGTACTCGTCGAGACAATTCCGACGATGCCAAGATCATTAATAAACTTCTCCGGACGCGCCTGTAATCACTGGTCAAAGTTTCTGCACTGTTTGACCTATTCAGCAATTTTCAGTCAACCAAACAAGGCCTTGTTGACATCATCCAGCAGCAGTGTTGACATCAGCCCTAGCCATCTCATCATCCAGCCATTGCCACATCAACATCCAATCAGCGCCACATCACCATATACGTCAGTATCCAGTCAACACCACATTAGCTCTTGCCACGTCATCACAACCCAAAAAAAAAAAAGGGCAAACCTTTCCCAAGGTTTTTCGATGTCCTGAGTCCATTTTTGGCATCCATTTCTTCAACTTCTCACTCTAAATATCAGTTTTGGCTCTACAATGGAGCGTGTGGATGTCTTAATGAATAATCCAAAATCTCACTTATCCTTTCAACAGGAGTGTAAGTATTGTCATCTCTCTGGTCACTCCCTCTTGCACTGTCCTACTCGAACGTGCTCCTTTTGCAAGAAAATTCATCCTGGCCATTACCTATATGAGTGCTCTTAGAATCCCAATAGAAATTCTCAAGGACATCGACCAAATGATGGTTCCTTCAAGGCTCAGAGTACATCAGGCACCTCCCTTGATCCCTCTTCCTCATCTTTATCAGTTGCAAGCCTCCGACACCTCCTTAAACAGGTTTTATCCTAGTTTAGTCAGTCTTCTTCTATTGCTCTCTCCACCACACTCGGTAAGTCTTCCTGGTTCTTCGATACTGCTTGCTCTAACCATATGACTTCTGATTCTTCTTGTTTAACTAATAAAGTCATCAATTCTTCTGCACCTTCTATCTATACCGCTAACGGTACATCCATGCCCGTAAGTCATATCGGTTCTGTGTCTACATCTCATGTTTCATTTCCAGATACTTATCTTATTCCTAAACTCACCCTTAACCTTATCTCTGTCGGTCAATTATGTGAACTTGGTCTCACAGTCACTTTCTCTGCTTCTGGTTGTCATGTGCAGGATCCTCAGATAGGACAGACTCTTGGGATAGGGCACAAGATTGGACGACTCTTTGAGCTTGTTAGCCTGCACCTTCCTGCTCACTTAAGTACTGCTACATCAGTCACCACCTCATCAAATTATCCCTCTCTTGACTTATGGCATTCTAGATTAGGTCATACCTCTTTAGGAAAATTGCAATCCTTATTATCTAGTGGTGCATTAGTAAAACTTTATATGCACCCTTTTGATTGCCTATTATGTCATCTTGGGAAATAACCTGCTCTACCTTTCAATCAAAGTGACTCTTCATCTACTGCATGTTTTGATTTGGTATACTCTGATATCTGGGGTCCTTCTCCTACATCCACCATGGGAGGTTCTCGATACTTTGTAATATTTGTTGATGACTTTTCAAGATTTACTTGGATATACCTTATGCATAGTAGGTCTGAATTGTCTCGCATTTATTCTGAATTTATTGCCATGTTTTTTACTCATTTCAAACAACGAATTAAGATTCTCTGTACAGATAATGCCATGGAGTATAAAGAGTCAACATTTCTTTCCCTTCTCCGTCAACATGGAACTATTTCACACCGCTTTTGCCCTCACATATCTCAACAAAATGGGCGTGCAGAACCAAAACATCGCCATATTCTTGACATCACTCGCACATTTCTTATTTCTGCCTCATGTCCTTAGCGCTTTTAGGGAGAGGCTGCGCTTACTGCTGTTTACATTATAAATCATTTGCCTTCTCTCATTCTCAATAATTGCACTCCTCATGAACGTCTTTACGGTTATCTACCCTACTATGGTCACCTTCGTGTTTTTGGTTGTGCATGTTTTATCTCACTTCCTCCCCAGGAACGTACCAAACTGGAACCTCGAGCTCGTTTATGTTGTTCTTAGGGTATGGTATTGAACACAAGGGGTATCGGTGTTGGGATCCATTATCAAAACGTCTTCGGGTTTCTCGTCATGTGATTTTTTGGGAGAATAAGATGTTTTCCTTTCTCTCACCATTTTCTCTTCCCCATGATGTCTCCACCCCATATTTCACAGATCCTTCCATTTCCATATTTCCTTATGATGATAGTGACACAAGTACATCTATAGGTCCCGATTCGACGCCTATCGCGGCCCTTCCTGAAGAGACTGTCCCACCTGATGAGTCTGTGCCTAATGACGAGACTTCTTCTACTGATTCACCCTCTATCTCTACTGAATCATCTCTCCGTCGATCTACCAAAGTAAGATCAATTCCTTCTCATCTTCTTGATTATCACTGCTTTTCCACTATTCTTTCACTCTATGAGCCTCAATCTTATTGTGAGGCCAGTTCTGACCCTTTATGGCAACAAGCTATTATAGATGAATTACAGGCCTTGGAAACCAAGTATACTTGGGATTTGGTCGATCTTCCTCCAGGGAAGAATGCTATGGGATGCAAATAGGTATACAAGATCAAGACTCGATCTGATGGTTCTATAGAGCGATACAAGGCTCGGTTGGTGGCAAAAGGTTTTACTCGAGAGTATGGCATTGACTATGAGGAGATATTTGCCCATGTTGCTCGTCTCACTTCTGTTCACATACTTATTACAGTTGTTGCAGTCAGACAGTGGAAGTTATTTTAGATGGACGTTAAAAATGTCTTCCTTAATGGTGATCTTATATAGGAAGTATTTATGAAGCCTCTTCCAAGCTACCATCATTCACCTCACAAGGTGTGTTAATTTCGTTGTGCTCTTTATGGTCTCAAGCAAGCTCTACGTGCTTGGTTTTTTAAATTCAGTTCGGTTATTGCTGATTTCAGCTTCACTCCGAGTAATCATGATTCTGCACTGTTTATTCAGCATTCTGATTATGGTATTCTTCTCTTGCTCTTATATGTGGATGATATGATTATCACTAGGGATGACTTGGCGGGTATTTCGGATCTCAAGCAGTTTCTCAGCCACCACTTTGAGATGAAAGATCTTGGTCATCTGAGATACTTTCTAGGTATTGAAGTCTCCTCTGATTCGGCTGGCTACTATCTTTCTCAGGCCAAGTATTCTTCTGATCTTCTGGCTCATGTTGGCCTTACTGACAGCAAAACTGCATCTACCCCTCTTGATGCTAATATTCGCCTTACCCTATTGGATGGGACACCACTTTCAGATGCATCTTTGTATCGCCAGCTAGTTGGCAGTCTTATCTATCTCACTGTGACTTGTCCTGACATTGTCTATGTTGTTGACCTAGTCAGCCAGTTCATGTCTGCTCCTCGTACCACACACTATGCTGAAGTTCTCTGGATACTTCGTTATATTAAGGGCACCTTATTGCATGGACTCTTCTTTTCTACCATCTCATCATTAACTTTGCATAGCTACTCAGATGCAGATTGGGCTGGTGATCTTACTGATTGGCGTTTTGGGACTGGATACTGTTTCCTCCTTGGTGATTATCTTCTTTGTTGGCGCAGCAAGAAACAGACCGTTGTTGTTCGCTTGAGTACTGAAGCTGAGTATCGTGCACTTGCTAATGCTACTCAAGAGGTCATCTGACTTCATTGGCTCCTCGCTGACATGGGTATCTCTCCGCCTCCTGGCATCACTCTACATTGCGATAATCATAGTGCCATTCAAATTGCTCACAATGATGTCTTTTATGAGCACACTCGTCATATTGAGTGTGACTGCCACTTCATTCGCCAACATATGGTTAATGGTACTACAAAACTTCGGTTCACTCCTTCCGCTAATCAGCTTGCAAATCTCTTCACCAAAGCTCACCCACGAGGGCGTCTTCAAGAAACTCAAGCTCGTGTCCTTCACACCACATTGAGTTTGAGAGGGGGTGTTAACGTATGTATATATCGCATTCACATTATGTATCTCTAGTTGCTTTACCATAGTTAGTCTCTTACCATAGTTAGCATCAGGGGCGGATCTAGAAATTCAACATTGGGGGGGCCAAAATATTTTTTTAATGATACTATATAGAATTTTTTTAAAATGGAGGGGTCGATAATTTTTTTTAACGATACTACATAAATATTTTAAAAAAAATTTAAACGGCCCCCCTCCCACACTACATAGATCCACCCCTGGTTAGCATAACTTGGAGCCCAAGTAGCCTTACATCTATATAAGGTCTTATGTAAATTGTAATTCATATAACACTTTCTCTGTAATAAAATCTTTCAGTCTTTTTCTCATTCATAAAATCTCTATTCTATTTCGACACACATCACACTCATGAACATGATTAGCAAACAAAGCATCAGACTGCTAATAGTTACAAATTTTCTCACTGGTCTTCTGGAAAAATACAAGTTGTGTTCCTTGCTTATCACCCTGGAAGCTTTGATGCACGATTCCCTATACGTATTTTGGATGATTCAGAAAATATCCTTGAACAATACTCCCTTTTCATTCTGTGAAGAAGCATTGAACATGGAGACAGAGGGAGCCGGGATGAGCAACGACAGGAAAAGATACCTTCAGCCCTTGGCACAGACCACAAAATATGGAGAAAAATGGAGGAAGAAGAGGCAACTATATGGAGCTTAATTCCTACCTTGATCTAAACCATGATGTTCTCTTTCAGTAACTTCAATAAGCCTTTGCAAGCCAGCCTTTTTGCAGTTCTCTTGTCTGATGAAGAGCCTGAGTTTTGGTAAATAATACCATTTGCTTCGACCTTTATTGTTACAGAAGCCATACCTTTGTTGAGAGTCACCTGTTTCTTCATGATATAATGTTCTTTTTTACATAACTCAGACAATTCTCTAGCCGGATGGAGCTTCAGTGACTCAGGTGTAATCAAGGGCTCAAGTAGAGGCCTTATACTTTGAAAGACACGCTCCTTATTGTAGTCTGAATCGACAAAGATCGCTCCGCATAAAGATTCTATAATATATCCAAGCACCTGTACCATATCAGCAGTAGGATAAAACTAATGTCCCAGATATTTGTATACACTAGTGTCATTCCAATGAAAATCAAGCGACAACTTTTCATCAGAGAAGAAGAAAATGTTCGAATATACGCAATGACATGATGTTTTACGCTACCAATTAACAGCAATGATGTCTTGAATGATAAGCACTGGAAATAATCAATTGACTATTAGATGCAACATCCAACCATGTTTATACAACATATCAACTTAAAAACAAGTATTATATCCGCATTGCAAGTAATTGCTCTTTCTATATGATTTGAAGATAAAAAACAAGAGAGAATTTAGTGATCCAAGTATTGCCAATTGCTTCCTTAATAAAATCTTTTTGCAATTAATTTTGGCTATGTTCCTGCAGTAACATGCCAATTTTCTTAATTTCAACTATGGATGTTATAGCTCAGTACAAAACATGCAAGAAACACAATGAAAATACCTTAGGGAAAGCTGTCTCAGACTCCCATCCAGAAGTTGAGCCCAACAATAAGCGGTCAAAGTCTTCAACAGTGGTGGTTATTTGCCTTTGGAGCTCTGGTGAAGCATGAAGAATGTGTTTGTGCAAACTAGCCTTTACCGTAGACAAAGCATAGCAGTCGTTATTCACAGAAGCTGACCTTAGATCAGTCAATAATCCAGGAGACAAACCAGGATATTTGTTGTAGAAATGCACTGTGATTAGATAGTCCAGTACCGCATCTCCAAGAAATTCAAGGTGCTATACAATAAGAAAGGATGTCAGGAAAGAGAACGTGGGTAAAAGGTAAACTAAACGGCAAGAGAAAAAGTACATGAGCACATTGTAACTGAAAATGGGGAAGCAATATACGAACTGTTTCCATGAACATGACATCTATGTTAGTGTCCTAATTCCAGGAAGAGTTTCAATTTCAAATGCTATATGAAGAACAGTAAAAAAAGAGTCATCATGCCTCACTCCCCAACCCAACTATTATACACAAAATAGGGGAAAAAAATTAATTATGCAACACGGATAACGTTCTGGTACATATTGCCTGGTAGCATCTTGGAATTTCAGGCAGCATGTATGAACCATGAGTCAAAGCTTCTAAGAGGAAAGAGGCATCACGGAATGAGTAGTTAAGCAAAGACTGTAGAGATGTTATGTTCACATGCATTTCAGGATGGACTGCAATGTGCCTCACATAAGGAGCATTGACAAAGTCAACGTTTACACCAAGCCACTGCATAAATGAGATTGCTGCCATCTCGCCACCTCCAATCAGGAATGCACCAATCAATGCCTCAACTACATCAGCTACTGTCTTGCTCTTGATTTGCCTTCTTCCTCTGCTATAGACTTTGTTTGTAGGTGACAACTCCTCTTCTTCAAATGCATAAAATAGAGAATTGTCACCAGGGATGATCCACGTTTTAAGATTGAGTGGTTCATTACGAATAAAGCCTTGCAATTCAGAAACAAGCCAGCAAAAGAAATAAATTTATGTTCACCATACAGATGATCCTATGTTCCTGATAACAAGAAGAAGAAACAAGTTTTCTTCCATTTGAGGTACATGATGAGAAATTTCAGAAAAGCAAAATGATGCAAATTTATTCATTCTCTGTTGTTACTTTATTACTGACGACATTTCAATATTCACAAATAAGAACAATGGGGTATTAGCTATTCCTTGTTCTTCTCTTACAAATGACACAAGTAAGAATGAATTAACTATCATAAAAAGGTAATAATTACCAGAATTTTGCGGTTACATCCTAGCTTGCATAGTGCAGTATTACAAACGGTTTTCTCTCTTTTCGTACTAAGAAGACCCTCGTGATGATTTTGGTACGTTGTGAATAGCTGTTGACTAGTAACATATTTGAAAAATGAATCCCCAAGCGTTTCCAGTGATTCCAAGTGAAGATTCTCTTGGCATTTTCTTGTCGTGATAGCTTCCAACACCTGATGTTTACAGCAAAGTCATAATCATAATTCAGAAAAACTATTCAACATCACAAATTGAAACAAATATTCAATTATATACTTTTTTGCTTTGCTGACATATATTAGCGCTAGTAGAGTAAATCCATTACACCACATGTAACAAAGATAAATTCTCTGATCAACTGAACAAGCTAGTGACGCATGCAATTTGATTGGGCCACATTGAGCCATTAGATGGCATATAGTGGGCAAAAGAATACAAAACTTTCATTTTTTATTATTATTATTTTTTTTTTTGGGTGGGAAGGGGGGGGGGAGGTGGGGGGGAATGTTTGATCATGATATCACCAGCAGTCTCAAGTCAAGGGAGAAAACGGAAAAAATGCAAAGCTATCATCTGAACTGAAAAACTGAAAAACTAAAAAAATGATAAAACTGAAAAAATGCATGAAGATTGTAAAGAACATACCTTGATGGTTGGGATAATAACATTTTTTGAGCAGTGATCCAAATGCATATTCTTCAGGTTGGCAGCTAGAAGCAACGACTCAACCCGATGCATGATTGTCGGAGCACACGAGAAAGAATAAAGTGTAGCCAAAGATATAGGTGACATCATGATGAGACATAGTTCAGGTGGCAACTCAACTGAGGAATTACTTGGCTCTACATTGTATAACAGCAAATTAGTCCAAAATAAAAAGGTGAGTTAAAAGTGTACAGAATAATGTAAATCAGTATGATCTTCTTCTACCTATACCATGAGAAAAGGATGATCAAGAGAGATAATGAAGAGTTTATTACACAGAAGACAGTAGTAATGAAACCTTGAGTTCCAAAGATAAAATTCATTTGATGAAGAAAAAGTAACATTGATAAGAAAAATGGATACATTTTACTGTTTCTCATCTTATTATATTGCTAAAAGAAAAGTATCTTTTTCAAGATGGTTAGATAGTTAGGCAAATTTCAATACATTCCCAAATATTATACGAATACTAAAACAATTTTTGTCATTTCCCAAGATTTAAGTAACATTGAATGGTTAAACAACCAACGAACCTTTTGTTTTCTGCTTTCTATATTTGAGAAGATAATTTTCCACCCTTGGGACATGTCTACCATGTAGAAGTGATTGTACTTCATACTGCAAGTGGATGTCATGCCTGTACATCGAAGTATGTAAGACCTTTGAAATGATATTTATAACATATTATCACAAACTGGAAACATAAAACAACGTTAGGGGAGATAAATCAAAAACTATTACAACCTTTTCTCGTAATACTTTTGGTAAGTAATAACTTCACCATCTTGCAGCTTTAAATTGGACTTCCCATCCAAACCATCTAAAGTACCAACAACGTGATACACATGACCATTGTGAGGTGTGCATACCAAAGAATTCTCCAACACGCAGCTGCATACCAAGCCACTCTTCATATACACATGCTGACTACAATCACTGGCACAGAAACATGGCAGATGTCTACCGCTGATATTTTTTTATGGAAGTAGCATGGAACGTACACAGTTCCAATCAATTAATTGATTCTTATTTGAGTCTGCAGCTGCAGCTGGGAGAAGAAGATAGTCGAAGGCAAGAAAATCATTCTTTTTGCCAAACGCACCTAGAGCTTCATTCAGCTTATTCAAACTGTGATCTAGTAAAATCCTAAGCAGAGTCACTTGAAACCTTCGACACATCAAAACCTGCCAAACAAATTTGACGATGACAAGAAATTCAGGTCCTAATTCCTTGTATTTCATGTTCGGTTAACAAATGTACTTAGACATAAAAACGTTAGTATACCTGTTCAAAAGTAAGTCGAATTGCTCCAACATATCTCATACATATTTTCGAGCTAATGCTATCATCAACATGGTCCAAAGCTATTGATTCGTCATGAAAATCAAACCTAGACCTTACAGCAAGCAGAACATCACGAAGCTCAGCATTGCAGTAAAAGTTGTTCTGCAGCTCGACTAAGTAGCAGTAGTACAATGTTTCAGATTCATTGCTGCGGTAGTGAATCAATTCAGGTGGGAAGTACTGTAATTGTTCATTATTGTACTCAAAGCCTGTGGATCACAACATAATTATACAGAAATTGATGTGTGAAAATATTGTTTAAAGCAATGAAATTATGTTCTTCCCATAATTGATAAAGAAAGAAATGGGCGAACTTAAATTACCCAATTCTTGGACATTGGCTTCTTCCTCAACAATATATGGCACAAGATTATCTGTCAAGGCACCATCCAGGTGAAGTTGCTTGCACGCTTCTAAACACGCAAGTTGATTAAGTATTATGATATTTCCTTCAACTTTTACAGTTGGGATTGGACAGCTTTTAGGAAGATGTAGAATGCAAGTTTTAGACTCTTTATCTATAACAAACTTAGGATAGGGTTTGAAGTACCTGAAAAATCAGAAGACCGGAATAGGGAATTACTTTTTAAGTTACAAAAATTCAAAAATGTGGAAACTGAAAGCACATTATATCGTTCATAAGAATAAAAGATTCTATGGACAAACCCATCAGAAGGTAGCCTTGAGCAATAGAAGTGAAGCAATGCCACACTGGAAGACAAAGTGACAATTGCTCCAGTAGCTTCAACCTGATAATAGACCTCATCTTTCAAATCCAGAGGGGCACAAGGAACAGAACCATGATCCAAGGACTCCTTCCGCATAATGTCTCCACTGGCTAGATAGTTCTCCACTTGTGTGAGGGTTGAACTATCATTCCTACGATTTCAGTAAGCAAATTAGCAAAGAATGGCATGAAAAAGAAATGATCACTACCGTATACCAGAACCAATGAAACCTACAACATCATAAAATGTTCTAAATAAACACCATAAAAAACAGATAAAGCATTAGAATTTTACCGAACGAAAATTAAATAGTGACTCCAGAATTTCCTATAACAGTAGGGCATAAACAAAACAACAGCAAATAGAATTCCAGAAACATGATAAACCACATGTTTAGTTAAACCCCACGGTCCTAAATTGTATGCTTTGGTATTATCTGGTAGAACACTCGAACATAAGGTGGGAGGTGAAAACACACATTGAGAAGGATAAGCAGTTTCTTTTTACACTACGAATTAATAAAATATGAGAAAGTATTTATGGCATATGTTCATGCCAAACCCAAAATCACTTTGGAACAAATAAGAAAAGGTAGTTAAGTAAGTTTCATACTAAATGTTAGCACTAAAAAGGCCTCCATGCACTACAAGAAACTATACCTTTTTGTCATCATGATGAAATCTGAGTTGTGCTTACGAGCACGGCCACGGGACTGAATAAAACTAGAAATGGTTGCCGAGGGATCAAATCTAATTACAAGATTGCAACTCTGGACATCCAAGCCCTCTTCAAGAATGGAAGTTGCAACTATGATGTTCACCTGCAACATGACATGTTCACATGCAAGAATCTTAGCAATAGATATTCTCTTTCATAAATAATAATTTTATGCTATACTATTAGTAAGGCACCCACCGTGCCTCTCTGGAATTCTTCAACAATTTTGTGTTGTTCTTGTCTGCTTTGTGACAGGAGCCCAGATTGATGTCCTGCCATGTATTCGGTCTTCCATCCACTCAATTCCAAGTGTACCTCATTTAATAGAGATCGAAGGACAATAGATGTTATAATCCTCTCAACAAAAATTATACACCTCATATCCTTCAGGTCTCTGTGCAAAATATTGTAACATGTTAAGAATCTCATCATATTATCAAGCAAACGAAAGATATGGATAGTGACATATTCATGTTCGATCTCAACATATTGAAGTTTAGACACTGTTGTGGTTCTGATAGATAAACCTCATCTATCTTCCAAATAATTTTTTTGCTCCATATCTCCTTTTCTTCATTAGTTGGCAGCATAATTATACACACAAGTCCAAAATATGATTTTATTTCACTAGAATATTCATCACAGACTCGAGTCCACAATCTGCTCGCTAGCGATATGCTTAAATAGAATTCAACGGTACTATCATAAAGGATGTTTAACTGGGTAGAGAAACACATAAAAAGAGTTGAATGAAGATTCTCAAATGACATCTAACAACAGGAACTAGGTTGTGAATGGTTGACCTTCAAGGTTGTGAATCTTTGGAAGTTATGCTATGGTGATTGGCTATTGAATTTAGTTTTTTTAGATAGTTATTATTTTGAGGATTATGTAGATGGAAACTTACTCTATCTAGAGTTTTGATTATGAATTTGTTGTTTATTTGCAACAAGTATAAATGTTTACAGCCTTGCGTTGTGTTGAAATATTATATTACTTTAATTTTATAATTTTAGGCTTGTTGTAAGGAGCAATTTGCTCCATAAATTTAGGCTTATTGTAAGGAGCAATTTGCTTTATAAATTAGGGAATGTTGTCTACTCCTTTTAGGTCTATATAAACCACAATGTAGAAACACAAATTGTATCATCAATGAATTACATTGTTTCACATTACTTTCTTCTTGGTATCTAGAGCCAACAATATACACACACCAAAAAAAAAAAAAAAAATTGTTCATTTTTTTCCCTCCATAGCTATCCAAACTCATATTTCTTACCACAATGATCAAAATCCATTTTATAATCTCTTTTTTGTCTGATTCTTTCATGATTTTTTGTCGATTTAAGCCCTTTTCTTCTCTGATATGGTGAGAAATAGCCATTTTACTCCTTAGTTGCCTATTGTAAAGGTTGCCAAGTGTCCGGCTGCTTCCATCGTCGTCGTTTATTAATGGCACCTACTGATAAGATAGAAAATCAGTCTACCACTGTGATTCGTGTAGATCTCTCTCGGGAACCTAATGCCCCTACACAACGGGTCACTAGTGTATTACTGAATGGAAAAAAATTTCATGCTTGGTCCCGTTCGTTCCGTCTTTATCTTGGTGGAAAACGGAAAATTGGATGGATTTTAGGCAAGGAAAAAAAGCCGCAAGAAACTGATCCTGATTATGCTCACTAGGATGCAGACAATTGTATTATTTTGGGTTGGATGTTCAATTCCATGGAGACTCAGATTTATAATATGTTTATGTATCACGAGACGGTTCATGATCTATGGACTGCCCTGACAAAGATGTATGCCCATGCACGTCATGATTCTCGAATCTTCGAGCTTTATCGGGAAATTTCTCATACTTCTTAGGCTACTTTAGGACTATCTGTTGCGGATTATTTTGGGTACCTCCAAACTAGATGGGAAGAGCTAGCCCAATATGAACCTTTGAGTGACTTCCCGAATGATGCTAAGGTTGAGTCTAAACGTCTTGATCATCGTCGGACTTATCAGTTCTTGATGGGTTTAAAACCTGAATTCGAGAATCTTCGAACACAAATTTTAAATACATCTCATTTTCCATCTCTATATGAGGCATTTGCAACTGTGATGGTGATGAACAAAGACGTCTACTTCTTGCACCCAAGCCCACTCATTCTATTCCGGACCAGATGGCATTTGCTGCTCCTTCCAGTTTTCGGCAAACCAGTACCCGTCCTTATTGCCAACATTGTCGGAAGATTGGTCACCTTATTGACCGATGTTTTATTCTACATCCTGAATTGAAGCAACAATACTCTAACAACCGTGGTGGTAGACAAAAGAAATGAGCTCTTCGTATTGGGGTTGTAGCCGAATCAGCACCCTCTTCAGCCTCAACATAATTAGTCTTGGCCCAACCGGATTATAGTCAGCTTCAAGCTCAGATTGCTCAACTTCAACTCCACTTGGGCCTCACTTCACCATCTGGCCCCACGGCTACCCTTGCTACAAGTACTCCTACCGCACTTCATGGTAAGTTAGGCCAACCATCTTGGATTCTGGATTCGGGGGCTAATAATCATATGACTGGTGAGCTTTCTGTCTTTTTTTCTCCTGTCACTTCCATAAATCAATCGGTTCAAATTGCCGATGGAACGTCTATTCATATCCGTTGTCAAGGAGATGCCTGTTTATCCTCAGATATTACTCTTCGCTCTGTTTACTATGTCCCCAACTTTGCTTATAATCTATTGTCTGTCAGTCGTCTTGCCAAGAGTTTTCACTGTGCAGTTGTCTTCTTGCCTGACCGTTGCTTCTTGCAGGATCTGACTTCGAAGAAGATTTTTGGCAGGGGATATGAGCACGATGACTTTACTATTTTGGAGAACTTCCAACCTCTACAGTACCCTCGTCAAGTCTGCATGCTTCTTTGTCTCTAGTTTTTGACACTCCTATTGGTTCTGTCCAAAATTTAGATTTGTGGAATGCTCGTCTAGGACATGCAAACTTTCAATATTTATGCTTGTTATTTCCACTTTTTAAAAAAGCATGCAAGGATTTTAAGTTTAATTGTGTGCCTTGCAAATTGTCAAAACACACTCGTACTACATATATTCCTCGCATGCATCGAGCTCCATGTACTTTTGATCTTGTTCACTCTGATATTTGGGGTCCCTCTCCTGTCACGGCCCTCTCTGACCATCGTTACTATGTGACATTCATAGATGATTATAGTCGGTGTACTTGGGTCTACCTAATGAAGAAAAAATTTGAAGTCTTCACTCATTTCACTCACTTCCTTCAAATGGTGAAAACCCAATTCTACACTGTTGTCCGGAATATTAGGTCTGATAATGGCAGAGAATACCTAACCAATGATTTTCGGGCCGAACTCAATAAAAAAGGGATTCTTCAACAACTTACCTGCCCTTACACACCTGAACAGAATGGTGTGGCAGAACGAAAGAACCGTCACATTATGTCTATGGTCCGATGTCTTCTATCTGGTATGAATGTTTCGAAATATTTCTGGCACCTAACTGTACTCACCGCTACATACATCATCAATCGTACCCCTAGTCGTGTCCTCCAAGGTCAAATACCCGTGCATATTCTCCGACCAAATACTATCATATTTCCTCTTCTCCCATGAGTCTTTGGTTGTACATGCTTTGTTAAAAATCGCAGCCCGACCCGCACTAAGCTAGATGATAAAGCTATGCATTGTGTCTTTCTTGGATATTCTTCTACGTCTAAAGGATATAGGTGCTATGATCTTGTGACTCGCCACTTTCACCACTCGATGGATGTCACATTCCTTGAGACTGTCCCTTTCTTCTCTGCTTCTTCCTTAGAACAACTTCCTGAGGTACTTTCTGTAGAGGACCCTCATTTACCTCGTCCAGTTCCTATTCTTGGCACATCTCAGATTACTACTGAACTACCATCTAGCTCTAATAATACTCTCTCATCTGGTTCCTCTCCAGTTCCATTACAAGTTTACTCTCGGCGTCCTCGTGCTCCAGCTCCACTGCCAGATTCTTCTCCGGATTCAGGTAACCCTCATTCTCCCTTGGTCCCTGAACCTGTACCTCCTCGTTACCCCACTTGTGAACGGCGTCCCCCTTACCGTTATTTACCTTCATGTAGTACTAATCATCCTATTGCCAAGTTTGTGTCATTTTAGGGTCTCTCCAATCAGTATAAATCTTTCCTTAGTCAGGTTGATTTAGTCTCTATTCCTCGCTCCATCCATGAGGCTCTCCAGAATCCTTTATGGGTGGCTGCTATGAAAACAGAGATAGATGCCCTACAACAGAATCAGACGTGGGAGTTGGTTGATCTTCCAGTTGGTGAACGGACAGTTGGGTGCAAGTGGGTGTTTAGTGTGAAATATCTTGCTGACGGCGCCATTGATCGGTATAAGGCACGTCTTGCCGCTAAAGGGTTTACTCAAGTACCAGGCAAGGACTTTGGTGCCACATTTGCTCTTGTTGCCAAATTAACTACTGTTCGACTCCTGGTCTCGTTGGCCGCTTCTCATTCTTGGCCTCTTCACCAATTGGATGTGAAGTTAATGGTGATCTTTCTGAGACTATTTACATGGATCCTCCACCAGGTTTTCGGGCTCAGGGAGAGTATTCTGGGAAAGTTTGTCGCCTTCGTAAATCTCTCTATGGGCTTAAACAATCCCCTCAAGCTTGGTTCAATCGTTTTAGTGAGGTGGTCCTTACTATGAGGTTTATTCGGTGTCATTCAGATCATACATGTTTTGTTCGACGTCACCCTCAGGGTAGATGCATCATTATCTCAGTTTATGTGGACGATATTATCATTATTGGAGATGACACTCAAGGAATTGTCCAAGTGAAGCAAGACCTTGGGACAATCTTTGACATTAAAGATTTGGGTATGCTTCGATACTTTCTTGGTATTGAGGTAGCTCGAAATTGCCAGGGTATATCTTTATCACTAAGAAAGTATGCAGTAGATCTTCTTCAAGATACGGGTATGCTAGGTTGTCGACCTGCCTCCACTCCTATGGACCCTAATCTTAAATTGACAGTAGAATCAGGGGAATTGTTAGTTGAGCCATCAATATATCAAAGACTTGTGGGTCGGCTTATCTACTTGACTAACACAAGGCCTGACCTTACCTATGCAGTGAGTATGGTAAGTCAATTCATGCATGCACCTCGTACCTCTCATCTGGATGTTGTTTATATTATCCTCTGGTATCTTAAATCTTCTCCTGGTCTTGGTCTCTTCTATGCAACGGGTGTACAAGAGGGATTGTCTTGTTACACTGATGCTGATTATGCAGGGTCAAAGACTGATAGGCGTTCTACCTCGGGGATGTGTACTTTTCGTGGTAATCACGTTATCTCATGGAAAAGTAAAAAGCAAGCAGTTGTCTCGCGATCTTCTGCTGAAGCTGAGTACCGTGCTATGGCCCAAGGAACATGTGAACTTCTTTGGTTACGTTATCTTCTGACTGAGTTGGGGTTTTTGGTAACAGACTCGTCTACCTTGTTCTGTGATAATAAATCTGTTATTATGTTGTCCTCTGACTCAGTCCTTCATGAGAGGACAAAACACATCGAGGTTGATATTCATTTCATTCGGGAGAAAGTTCGCTCAGGGGTGATCACACCTTGTTTTGTTACATCATCCGAGCAGGCTGCTGATATGTTCACTAAGTCAATTGGACCATCACTTCTCCAATCATCTTTTGTCAAGCTCAAGCTCATTGATATTTTCGCCCCAACTTGAGGGGAGTGTTGAAATATTATATTACTTTAATTCCATAATTTTAGGCTTATTGTAAGGAGCAATTTGCTCCATGAATTTAGGCTTGTTGTAAGGAGCAATTTGCTCCATAAATTAGGGAATGTTGTCTACCCCTTTAAGGCTTATATAAACCACAATGTAGAAACACAAATTGTATCATCAATGAATTACATTGTTTCACATTACTTTCTTCTCATTGTAATCTTTATGAGGTTGCATTTTATTTTTATTTTATTTGTGGTTTGATGCCTTGCGGGCTTATCTTTTCATTTGCGTCCCTGAAAATTGGCTAGGTAGATTTTGGGGGTGTGACATAAGTAAATCACCATGGTAATTCGATATTATCTAGCACTATAATAGGCACAAACATATGGTGCTAAGAAGGCGTTTTGACCTAGCATTTTGGCTCCTACCAACAGGCATAGTTCCAATAAATTGTTGTTCAAAATTATTAAGGAACACAGCTAACTGTTTAACTTGATGAATCTACACACAAAAAGCATGGGAAGATTATCATTTATAGGCGTTCACAATGCGAACAAAACTTGTAATATAGAATTTTGGAGTTGTCTAACATCAAGTGTTAGCAAGTAAATGTAGTCCAAAAGACAGAAATTTCCTTGGGGCAAAAAGATGAGAAGAAGGCTAAAAGAAACTTAACTAGCCATATATGTGGGAAGAGTTCAATATTTGAGAAATCTGTGCAACATCATTACATTCGTATGCCGTTATTAAAAAAGGAGAAAGAAACGCATAAACAAGTTGGGCGTGAGTCAACAAAGTAGCAGAGAGAACGGTGGCCTAACCACACTTTCGTACAAGACTACTCAGCAAATTCAAAATCATTTAGCAATCTTTGATCATTTAAGATTGGGAAGATAAATTAAATAAGAAGTGAAGAACTACAATTGAGAAGGAAAGAGACACAGAAAAAAACAAAAAATGCAGGCAGATATAAATAGAAGATGGCTATGTGGGCGGCTCCACTTTCTGATTGAAGTTTCAAGAGATACGATGCTTTGTACCAATAAAACAGTAGATATAGACAGCATCAAGAGCAAATGTACCTGTACTCAAGAAGACACTCGAGAAGACAGATAACCTTTGAAGTTAGATATCCAGCATTCAAGATTGCATCTTTATCACGAGCAATGGACCATATTTTATCTACAAAGTCTTGTCATTAACACAGATGTCATAAAATAGAAGAGGGAATATTCTGATCAGACGGAGAATGACAAACTTAATGAGTATGAAGGGTACCAGATGGCATGCAAGCAGAGAAGACCTTGGACACATCCAAAAAAAACCCTCTTACAGCGTTCTTGGGAGATGCATCTAATTCTCCCCATGAAAAACTGTCATATTGTACAGATGCCACAGACTCTGCAGCCTATTTCATAGCAAAAGCATATGTATTACACGCAATGCAATGACACAGAAATACTAATAAAAAAGCAAAAGTAATAAAGGTTACTTTCAAAGCCATCCAGATGCCCAGCTCATGCAGGCAATACAAGAAATCTGAGTGAAGCCTATTCAATTTCTTCTTCCCGGTTTCAAACAGAGACTCGGGGAGGCTAGATTTTTCGAGTGAACATTCATACTGCTGCATCAAAGCATACAAGAGGTACTCTAAATCATACTGGAAGCAAAACAAGGAGGCTATATCTTAAGAAATTAATAGGTGATACAAGTTATTTTCCAAGATCTGTGGACAACATAAGCATGAAAAGATGTGGCTATAAAAAGGAATTTTTCCAAAAAAAAAAAGGATCTTATACCCTGAAAAATGTGCTTACCTTAGATTTTATCCCCTTCAAATCATCCGCCAGGCATAAATATGAACAAGGAATGTCCATTTGGTTGTAAAGCTTCAGCTTTGGAGTCGCAAAAGGGATATGTTCAGCTAAAACGGACTCATTAATGCAGGTGTAAACCTTCATTCAGACAAAAGATATACATTAGGAACAGACTATTCAAGGTGGAATTATCCTCAAGGGAGGAATTGTGTGGATGATATGTGCATGTCCTTTTTGGCAGGAAGAGTTCAAGCTTATACTTTTGATGAGTTGGAAACATCTCTTTCCCATTTGTATTTACCCAACGTTTTCTACAAGTACTTTGGTATCATATTTAAAATCTAAACGCAGGAGAAGCCAAATGACATTCCGTAATAAAACTGTTGTGATCCAGAAATGCAATCATCAGGTTACAAAGTAGCATTTTTCATTGATCAATATTAAAAGATTAGATGCAAAACATACACAATGTTCAAATAATGCCACATACAAGAGATCAGAAACACATATATGTAGATGCCTTTTAAAGATGGACAACAATATTCACACAACTGCAAGATGCCAAAAAGCTTCTCCAGTTTCTCGAACTTGTGCTCATTCTAATGTGTAGAGAACAAATGCCCTCAGCATCATGATATTAAATAATGATTTCATTAATGCTAATCCATAAGAAATAGAGATTGGTAAAACAACCTTTTAATGCATGAGGTTTTCTAGATGACGAATCTGTTTCCAATGATCCTTTGAAGACTTTGGAGCTACATAAGAAAAGATATCAATTACTTGCTCATGTGAAAATCAACAGACAAACAAAAAAATAAAAGAATTCTGAAAGCACTTTATCCTACAAACCTTGAGCCTTTATAGGGGAAGCTGTCATTCCAAATACTCTGGGAAGCTGTGAATTCCCTGAGGCTAGTTTACGATGATAAAATTCCTACAACATTAGAATCTTTTAGCTTAGCAATTTCACAAGTACTAAAAAAAATGTCGCAGCAGCATAAAAGGTAAAAGCAAGTACGTCAAGTAACATGAGAATAACAACAATTACAGAATATAAAGATATTTCCCATGTGATGTAGACTAGAGTCAATATGAATTTGTCTAGTTTTGTCAGAGCCAGTCGTCATCAGCATAAGTTTAGTCACACACCAAAATGAAAATCTCCCAGTGAAAGATGAAAGAAATAAATCGAGTCTGGATATCAAGCATAGACCACAGAGTAGCAACTGTCAATCTACAACAGAACTTTTGTGTTAGTCTAAATTTTTGCATTAATAGAAGACCATGCACAAAACACACGACATAATGAGTGTCCAACTGACAAATTTTGTTTAGATGACGTAGTAGTTTGAGTTCATATATTGACATGGAATCAAGTGTTACTGGAGTAATATTCATCCCACGTATTAAGTACTATTCATCACATAGAAGCTGTCCAAAAGTAACCGTTTTCAGATTTTCCGTATACACCAATAGATAAGTGTGAAAATATTCTAATGCCAACTAATATACTTCGATTAATGAGATCAAACAGAGTTGCATAATTAAGCATGCCTTTGTAAGAAATTATGGGTTCAGAAAACATACCTTCATGATGAGAGCATAGGGGTGCTTCTTTCTTGCATGGTGGCATTCATCAAATATTAGAACCTTGATCTTGACAAGTTTCAAAAAACCTTTGCTCAAGGCATCAAATAAAATTTGGGGGGTCATCACAAGCACCTAAACATGAATGCTTAGGTAAATTCACAGCAAGAGATCACATTTTGTGCCAAAAAAGCTAGACATGAGGCTTGTAGATCTAAAATGTATCCAAAAGATCATGCTTTTGAGAAGAGAACAAAAGTACAAAATGTAGCAAAGTATAGGGGAACTACATAAAGATGATGCAATAGGAATCCATAATAAGAACACAATCAGATAAGGATTCTCCTCCGATTCTCTACGGTTGCTCCACACAGTCAATTCATCCTGATTGTGAAGTCCAATAGATTAAAAATGTCGGGTGGTGTAACATGTTAAATACTTGTACGCATCATCACCTACCATTTGGTTGATAACAACAGTGACTAGTAAGATAAGACCAAACCAACTGCATTGAATCACAATAATGGACTCCATAACACACATGATGGAAACACCAATTTGCAGTTCTAGTATGGAAAAAACTAGAATCTAGGCAAGCTGTGAAGAACTGGAAATATCTAAATAGCATTGATCTTATCTCAAGCCGATCTTTATCTAAAAGATGAGAAGACAAAACCGGTACTTCTTATACCAGCCTACTCAAGATATTTGTTATTTTAAGAATACAATTGCATACCTCGTAAGTATCCTGCTGCTGGTTCCATGTAGCAGCATCCCAAAAATCAACACCCATCTCTCCCCAGTACTTCCCCACTTTCAAGTCAGTGTGCATCATAATGGCTTTTGCTTGCTAGTATATCAAGTGAAAACACAAGCCAATTAAATGAAACTCTAAGTTCTGAACTCGCGGAGATAAAATATTTCACCATGATTAAAATCAAAGTTACTTATACCCAAGGTTACTATCAAATGAGGAAAAAATAGTATAAATGGAGCATGAGATGTAATTATCAAATCGCATACTTGGGTGACTAAAACAACAGTAGGAACCAAGAAAACAGCGATATCAGGCGACGGCTTTCGCAGAAGATGAGCATAGCTGCGCAAGAGCATGATGGCAATCAGAGTCTTTCCAGAACCGGTCTCCAAGTACACAATTGTGTTCTGCTCGATTGCTTTTTCCAGAGCTTCCAATTGATAACTACTCCAAACAGAGGAAAAACAATTTATAGCATCAGCGCGCATATACACCAATGATCTTGAAATCTTGAGTCTGTAAAAATGCATATTGGGCAGATAGCGCAGCCAGACGGTCCTCTTACTATGCACTAGGTCTAAAACGGTCGGACAGAAGGAAAAAAAAAAACTAACCTTCTAGCAAATGGTAGTTTGTAAGCATAGAGCTCTTGGTTTTTGTCATTCATAGGCATCTCAACTGGTTCCATTCTTGCAATTTCTACACACAATATGAAAAGGGTATACATTTAATCTCCATAAAACACATATATTGTAATAAATATAATTTCCAATATTGTAAAAATCACAATTTTCACAGAACAAATATATGGTTGCCGTCATTCACACTCCTCATACAAACAAGAACCTTTTCCAATAAAGTAACAACAAGCACCATTTCTTCACCCACAAACAAGATACAGAATCTGTCACGCCCCCAAATTAGCCCAAGCAAATGTAGGAGTGCAACCATTGCGAGCTTGAGAAGACAATCTTCTGAAGCCTGCAAGGCTAGATATCTTGAACTAATGAGCAAATCGTTCGGTATCCACTTTGGATCTTGATCAATTATCAACAAAAACTAAATACATAGATTCCAAACTGAGATGTAAAAGAATACAAAATACTAGTAGCGGAAGCCATATACTCATGGACTGGAAACAGTTTCCAAGGCAGTTCCAAGAACTTGTCTGATAAGCCCAACAACTCTGTGACACTGTCAAGAAACGTGCGAGGTTCATTTGATCCATTCTGAATAATTACTGCCCGAGGAGTCGCAACACATCCATATAAAAATAGAAGGGAGATTGACACTCACACTTATAAATTCAAAGATCTCCAAAGCTCAAAGGTCACTCTATCCGTAATACTAATCACAACGAGACAGATGTACAAATCTTTTCGCTCACAAATACAGCCGGTCATCACAAAGGCCAAATGATAAACTGTCAAATATCTTACACGATACTTAATTCGAATGGGCTGCTTAGAAGCGACTATCATATCTCGTTACTCCATGTTAACACTAATGAGTATTATCGACCTCCAACTGGCCTGAGTAAGTGACGTACTTTTATTCCTTAGAATAATTCTTGCACAATAAGTCTTTCAAGTAAACATTCTCTCACACTTAACGATCAATCAAATAGTATCATCCTCTAGGATGTATCATATACATGTCATGTACTACCATTTTCTCACATTATATCAACTTAGTGATGCTTCCTAATGCCGTTTGATGACGATTCACCTCATAATATAAGATATTTTGAGGCATGCATAATCATGTATATTCCTAAAGTCTTTGATATACAGACGTTTATATATAAAGTAGTTATTCCATAATCTTTACTTCCTAAATTAAACTATAATCTTAATCCTTCCATACATCATAAAATCTTTTCATATTAACTACGTACTGCATGTATTCGCAAGCATGGAACTGGTAAAAATCGATCGGACTCTGTCCCAACTTGGAATAGAGAACTTTTATCTTTTCCTCGATCATTTGATCAATCACAAGTCACAATGTATTACGTTATATTTGAAATGCAGTAAGAAAATTAACAAGAAAAAATATCTGAAATGCATAATCAAGAGCATAGACTTATATTTGAAATGCATAATCAATGGCATAGACTTGCCGTACTGGAAGATTATCTTGGAGGCTTAAGACTTACCACATGTCTCCACGGCTTGAATTGTATGTAATAATACAGAAAATGCAAAAATAAATCTCCAATGGTTGGCATATATATTAAACTCTTACTTGCTTTCCAATATAAGTTAGTAAAACCAACATAAAAATAGTTGCAGAAAACATCAAAGTTGTAAGCAAAGGTGATCGAAAGTAGAAAGAGACCACATGCATGTCTGCAGAGGTCGAAGATTGCAGAAAAACAGTCTATTTGTAGGTAAGTATATGCCGTTCATATGTTTTGAAGTGTTACAATTAGTTGATGTAGTTGCACTTGCAAGGATGGAAGATTAGATGGTTTAGTATATTCGTGGGACATATCTGTGTGGGGGCCACCACTTATGTGAAAAGCATTCTGATTGGTCTGATTAGTCTGCACCTTTCTGTTACTGGCAAAACATCGATCTTCTTGCGCTGCTTTCTGAACACAAATATACCTTCTTTTTGAGCTAAATTATTTCCCCGAGAAACCTTCTTTTTGAGCTAAATTATTTCCCCGAGAAAAAAATAAAAGATCACACAGCACATACATTGTCTTTAGCTTCGTATTTTGTTGTTATTAAAAAAAAGTTGTTTTATCGACATGGCATCGCCAGTTAGTCACGACAATGGCAACATATGATTTAATTGTTTTTAAAAAAAGAAAAAGTTTGATTACATAAACAAATTAAAAAAAAATTTAAAAAAAAAAATGTATTTTGTCGCCATGTCTTCGCCAATTGGCAACAACATGGCGACAAATTTTTTTAATTATTTTAGAATAATTACAAAATAAAATTAAGAATTTTAAAAAAATGGAAAAAAAAGGTTTCTTAGCTTTGGTATTTTACCTTTTTACTTTTCTAATGCTATCCTTACTAGAGTTTTTATATTGAATCATACAATTATTACGTATTATAGTTCATTTAGTAAAACAAAAATTCATAAAGTAGATATTAAAATCACCAAAAAGTGAGTCTGAATCTCTAAAAAGTACAAAGTCTCAATTCTTCAAGTTAAATTTGGAGGCCTTAATAGAGACTTTGTACTTTTTAGAGATTCGGACCCATTTTTTGGTGATTTTGATCTCTACTTTATAGATTTTTATTTTACCAAATGAACTATATTACGTAATAATTGTACGACTCAGATCTAGTAAGGATACCCTAATGCTTAACGGTTAAGTTCATATTTTTTTAGCTTTGGTATTTTACACCTTAATTTTCACGATACCTTATTGGTAAAAGCACATTATTCTGAAAAAGTGTTCTTTTAAAAAGATATTTGTATCTAATTAGACATCAATAAACTTCAGTAACATTTTCTTCAAATAGTTTACTTTCAAGCAAATGACAAGAAAAGAAAAATAATCATAATTTCACCCCTTTTACGTAACATATATGTACTTCAATTCCTCTTACTTGTGTTTTTCAAATTTAAGTATTCTAATGAATTCATTTAACAATTTGTTTTAAATAGATTTTTGAAATATTTTTAGGAAAGAAATTTTAAAATTTTTCATTTTTCGATATGTGACAAATGTTATATTCTAACATTGTACAAGAAGTAAAAGACAACACACATGGAGCTGATACAACTTAGGTTCCCTTATCAGGAAGAAGAATACAAATCATCCAAAGCAATTGCATAAGCATTTAGAGTGTGAACATTTATGCTCACCAAAACTGGAGGCAAAAGTACTATTAAATGTCGATTTCTTTTTCATTTTCAATTCAAGCAAACTTGTTACTATACAAACTATTTGAACATATACAACCAAATGAAAATAAGTCGTAAACTTCCAACTATGTAATATAAATCGTGAAGTGAGCCGGCACCATTAACAGAAAAGTCTTGAAGCAATGCCCTGACAAGAATAAAGATTCACATGCAGTATTAATGGACCCATCACTTTTTCATTACTTGCTTGGGTATCATAACAGAATCCGAAAATATCACAAATCAGACTTGTCCGTTTGTTCAAACATACAAGATATTTGAATTATGAGCACTGTTTCTGACCCAAACTCCATCGATACAAGCAATTAGTAATGACACATTGACGACGTATAGATAGAGAGGTTCTAGTGAGAGGTCTAGCATCAGAGATCGAATTGAAGATTGCAGTCGCTGCACATATATCAATCCAATTAACAATAATGGTAATAATAATAGTAATAATATCAGAAATGCATAATTTCTGGCCATTTTCTGAAATTAAAAATTAAAATAAGAACAAAAATACGTCAAAATAAATGAGAAAATAAAATTTATTTTGATCAATCTAAGTTTGAGATAGTACGGAAAATGGAGAAAATGTGATGTTGTATATATGTCACGTCTCGAAATTTAACAAGATAAATTTGGGACGAGACCGGTATTCGCTGACAAGTCCTCTTAAACCCGCAAGACTGAAATCTTAATACAATTAATGCAAAACTATTAAAATCTCAATTGTATGAAATCTCCAATAATGACTTTAGATACTCAAGTGTTACCTCAAATTCCAAGGATCATAACGTGAGCTAAAATTCGTCAATTATTACAAACAAACTCAAATGTCATAATTGAAATTCAAATACAACACTAAATAACATTTGAATGGGTAATTCTCTCTGCACTAGATCACCACAAGAGGTTGACACAACCTACCCAAGGCTCGAGTTCCAACTCTTCTTTTTCTGCAAAGAAAGCAGGCGAAAACAAAAAAGAGTGAGCGAACAAAAGCACAGTATGGGGTCCTTTCCCAAAGAATGACAGGATTATACGAATCATGTAAATAATAAGAATGAGCAGTAGCGGAAGAATAATGAGCAAATAGTAAGATGCGAGAGATTATTTAAACTGTAACAGTGGTCGCATAGCAGTTAACAAACAGTACATGATAATAGGTGTTATCCCCCATATCAGGTTCATTAAGATAGGTATTATCCCTCCTATCAAGTTTGTTATGATATAGTTTGTTATGATATGTATTATTCCCCTTATCAGATTTGTTACGATAAGTATTATCCCCCTATCAGATTCATTATTTTAACTGTAACTTGTCGAACAGTAACAGTCAATGTACAGTTTAAAAATGAAGGAGACAATGATCAGTATATAGGCAAGGATACTATTGATCAATTAGGGGTCAGATCATCGATCAATGCAAGAATTCTAAAGTGGGCAAGCTATTGGAATGTGATTTTGGGGAGAGCAAATGTCATTCACCGAGCAGTATTTTGCAGATGTTCCAAAGTTCGCTTTTCTGTCTACAGCCACAAGGGGATTCATATACAAGAAGATCGGCTTTCGATTCAATCTTGGCTGGTTGTATACCAGTCTTCTTTCATCCTGGGTCTGCTTACACTCAGGACACTTGGCATCTTCCCAAAAATTATTCAAAGTATTCGCTTTTCATCCCAGAGGAAGATATTCGTAAGAAAAATGTCAGCATAGAGGAAAGGCTCAGTGAAATTTCTCCAGAGCAGGTGAAGGAAATGAGGGAGGAGGTTATAAATCTCATTCCTAGGATAATATATGCGGATCCTCGATCCAAGTTGGAGACTTTCAAAGATGCTTTTGACATAGCTGTGCAGGCAGTTATTAACAAAGTAACAAGATTGAGAAGAGATATTGTTGAAGGTCGTAGAGATGATAATTTTATCGAAGAGCTTAGCTGGAAATATGCTTTGTTAGATGAAGGACAACGTGAAGTGGGACCTCATGAGTGGGATCCATTTTTCTCGAAACAGAAAGATGGTAATGGTGATTCTAATGCTTCATCAGCAGAAGCAGCGAAAAATTCATGGAAGAGTGAGCAAAGACAACATTCATGACCGGCGAGGATTATATTGTTCTGTAGTTCCTGCAGTGCCTGGTGCAGTAGGGCTGGAGAACAAACTGGGACTCCTTTTGGATGGAAGACACAATTGAGGTACGCCCGTTTACCCTGGGCTTGTGAGATGACGGTTATAGTTGTCCGGAATATCATGTACGCATCTAAAACATAGTTTTACTTGATTTTGCTTGTGATAGGTGTTTTTGTTGCTCGTAATGAAATATTATGCTCCTTCTTTTGTATTGAATTTGATATACAGATTTCAGGTAGCTAATGCTTCGTCCATGGAATCGATTTCAGGTAGCTAATGCTTCGTCCATGGAATCTTGTTTGTTAAATGAAAGCAGAATAGAAGAAATAATGAATTTTCTCATTTCTCTTGCATGCTTCTTTAGTTGTACAAATGAGTGATCGTCGCATATCTATTTGATTGTTTGAGAGGAGCGTAAATTTTCATCAATAGGTTGATTCGTAATTTGACAGCCATTGCAATGTGAGCTAATCCTTAGATCTTGTATGTAATGCTAGGATGATAACATAATGGAATCTTAGTGAAGAAAGTTCTTGCTTAATCATCGTTCATTGTAATGTCCTAGGAATAATTTCATGAGGCTTCTGTTTTCTTTAGTAGTAACTAGTATCTAAGCACTTACGGCTTATGGTCAGGGAAGTGAGCAATAAGTAATAGATACTGTGGTGTAGCTTTTTAACTATTGGATTGAACCTCACACGGGGATAATATAAGTAATAGATACCGTAAACACACACGCACATGTAAGACAGAATCTGGAATGGGAGAAGTAGTGAAGATTTAGAAGTTAAAGGATAATATAAATATATGGATCTAAGTATTAGGATGTGTTTATTAAGGAGTATTTCTAGGTTCAGTTGAGTTTAATGTTGTCACTAAGTGACTTGGTTATTTGTAAACAACAACTTTGATCACATGTCTGAGTATTAAATTAAGTTTGATACTATATCAGACAATATAGTATTGAGTATATATAAGGGTGTGTATGGTAATTGTGCAGCTTTAGCCTTTTTTTTTTTCAGTAAAAAAATGGTAATTACATTTTTTCAGTTTTTTAGTGTTTGGTAACACTGAAAAATTGATCAACTGAAAAATATTTTCCAGTCAAATATTATAGTTAGTACAAAGTTTGGGAAAATATTTTAATTTTCAAACACTAGAAAATATTTGATTTTTAAGGAAAATATTTTCTTATGAAAATATTTTTTACAAACAAGTTATTTTACGGCAAACAAACATAGTCCAAATATAAAAAAAAAAAAAAATTCTATTTTTTAAAAAAATATTTTCTTCTGAAAATATTTTTCACAAGTAAGTTATTTTATGGCAAACAACCAGAGCCTAAGTGAAATAAGTAGAAATTTTGCGGTACGTATTTCTTTTTTGTCTTGATAGCTAACTAGGTGAGTTTCTTTCTCTCTTTTTTTATTTTTTATTTTTATGATGAAGAATACTCAATTGAAACTACACTAGATCGAATTCAACGTAAGTTACAAACTTTGTGGTGTAGTAATGTCTTTGGCACATATTTAAAATTGGTCATAGGCTTTTCCATAAGAATTATTCGTCTGAGTTAAATGCAGAAAAATTAGTGATATCTAGAAGTTTTTATTCCATATACTATATAGTATATAGTGTTTTAAATCATATGAGTATGACGAATAAGACCAAATGGAATGAAGTAAAAAATGACGATTCGATTGGGACATTGGTGATATACACAAGGTATATTTGGACTGGTTTAAGAAAATTGTCTCCAAGTCGTATTCAAACTCGATATATGAACAGGTCTCATACCATCGTTTCAACCAATCCACCATTAAACTACCTCCTTGTGGTCAATAATTATGTAACTAGTCAAAGTCTTATCGGCATTTACACAACAATAGCTTGACAATTACTCAACTTAAACGTGTTGACCTCTAAATTTTTTTATTTTTATTTTTTTATGATGAAGAAACTCAATTGAAATTATACTACATTGAATTTAATGTAAGGTTACAAATTTCATGGTGCACCAATGTGCTTGACACATATTTAAAATTATCTAAGGCGACTATATTGAATTCAACGTAAGATTATAAATTATGTAGTGTAACAATATGTCTGACACATATTTAAAATTAGTCAAAGGCGTTCCATAAGAATTTTTCGTCTGAGTTAAAATACATAAAAATTAGTGACATCTAGAAGTTTTTATTTCATATAGTATATATATATAATCTTTTATATCATACCCTAGAGACTTTTGCATAAGAATTCTTTGTCCGACTTAAATACAAAAAAATTAATGACATCTAGAAAAGGTTTTTATTCCATATAATATTATTATGGGTAATTTTGAATGAGACCCCTTGTACTTTTAGTAAATGTGACTCAGACCCCTTATTTTTTGAAAACTATGACTCAGACCCCTTCTGTTAATAAAAGATCCACTTTTCTGTTTGAATGTTGCTAAAAGACAATTCTGTTCTTATTTTGCCAAAATAACTAAATTTGCATGTCAACAAAAGTGACGGAAATTCCATCCTAATACTTGATTTTTCTCTTCTTTTTTTTGGTTAAAACATTTTCCAGTACTTCAACCTTTTTTTGTTGTTGTTTTTTTTGCCAATTTATGCTTTGTATGATTTTATACAAAATGGTCAAGAGAATACATAATATTATAATCCTACTTAGCCATTACAGTTCCATAAAATTGTATCAATCTTTAAATAAAAAAGCAAACTACATAAACTTTCATCATCAACATCAATCCATAAATATACTTTTTTTTTTTCGGTTAATCCATAAATATACGAGTAAAGCCAATGTTGTAACGGTTTAACAAAAAGCATCAAACCAATCTAAAAAAATATTAGTTATCTTCAAAAAGCTAATTACGCTGACATCGTGTCCTCAAAAGTGGTGAATACATAGATATCCTCAAAAGTCTTCACCTCAAAACCAAATTAGACTTCACAAAATTAACAAAAAGATTAACATTAGGTATGTTGTATGCATCAAAACAAAAATGCACAATAATTGTGCTCGTCATCTCTATACCATAAAGACTAAAACAATCAAAATAAATAACATGTGTAAGAGTAAGCAAAACATAATGACAAGATTATATGAAATACTATATACATCTACGACACTACACATATCATTAAAGTAAAGGTCTATAACTAAATTAAACAAAATACTACCCAAAAAAAAAAATAACATTGACTAGATTAAAATACTACCCAAAAAGACTACACTTTTAGTTATAAATGTGGTTAGAAATCAGATTCATAAAGGAATAATTTGTTAGGCATTATAAACTGCCGATTCATAAAATTAGCTGCAATTCTGAGCAGCTTATCACCTCAACATTAAGAAGCTAAGCTCGTCTATGGCCTTTTTGTTAGAGCCCCTAAAAACTTCAACGAAGAATGAAAGAAACTTTTTCAAAAAAAAAAAAAACTGAAATAAATGCACATTTGGAACAAAAAATAAAATAAAGTGGCTCAATCAAACAAAGTATGGATAAAATCAAAGCAAAAAATAAAATCCCTAAGAAAAAATCGTAGTAAATCGTATGAAATTATGGTATGAAAAATGAGTTCTTACTTTTTTTTTTTTGGCTTCTGAAATCAACGATATCCAGAGGTTGAGAGAAATGAGTTAGGAAGGAAATTGAAAGATATGGAGAGTTGAAGAGATCTGACAAAAAAATAAAAATAAAAAAGTCGGGGAGAGTGATGAAATACGTTTGATATTAATTATTCAAATAATACAAGTAAAGTCAGCCCACACTGTAGCTCTTTTTTCTTTTTTCGGTGACATTAGTTATTCAAATAATACAAGTATATATCATGTCAAATATTCTACCATTTTAAGGCCTCCATTTGGGTTACAAGCCGACATTGCAGAGCTCAATTATTGCGAGGGGTTCACACCTGATTATTTATCAAACGGATTGCTTTAGTAAATCTCCGATGTAGGAGAAGAAGTGTGTCTAATAAATGAATTAAACCAACTACGTCAACGTAATAAGAAATGACCAAAACAATTAAAGAAAAAAAAAACATAATAAGAATAGCATGAGGCATCTCTCGCTCTGTTCAGTGCATCAAAATCAAATACTAATAACAATTATAGGAGGCAACTTAGAAGTGTTAGGATTCAGCATAAATAACAATTATAATGCAATCTTCTCGTTTCACTTCCGATTGTAACATAACAATTAAAGTGCTCATAGGCACTCATTTTCCTTCCAAAATTGTAATGAATCTGTTGGGACTGCCGGGCTCGAACCCGCAACTTCATTTTTTGATTCCTAGTAATGTAATAATGTTTAAATGAGGTTAATAGTGATGGAGTTATGATGTGATAATTTGATCTTCACATTTAATAACTTAAAAAATTTAATTATAAATATATAATCGCATCACCACTATCGATCTTCCTTATAATATCATTAAGTTATTAGGCCATTTTTAATCCATATATATACTAGTGGATTTCATACTTTGGCTGTTTTGCTTTTTCTTTTTCTTTCTTCATTGTTTTTAGTATTTTTTTCTTTATTTGGTATTTTTGGAGCTTTGAAATTCTCGATTTACATGTTGCGCTGATTTATATAATTACATGTCCATGGTTCAGTTCCTTTAAAATTAACAAAATTATAATAGATCTCTATCGTAAATATTATGTTTCACTAGAAATTTAAAAATAAATAAGCAATTTCTCGTATTGATTCTCATAAGTAACTTGTTATGTTTTGGGAACTAATTTATATAACATGTGTGCTTGGTCACTGAATTAACAAAAAAAAAAAACATGTGTGCTTGGTCAATATGTATATATGTTGGCTACATAAAAATAGTAATTGTAATATAGGGTGTAATCTCATTAAAAGGGCTACACCAGTAATGTATGTTCACATTTCTTACGAAGAAAAACGTCATTGTGATAACTAACATAATTAGTAAAATATCATGCCTTATTAATAAAAATAAAAAAAGATTATGATTCAATAGAGTTTGAGCTTACAACCCAAATAACTAACATAATTAGTAAAATATCATGCCTTATTAATAAAAATAGAAAAAGAATATAATTCAATAGAGTTTGAGCATACAACCCAACCTCTTCATCTGTTTAGAAATTGTTGCTACGCATCGGCTTCTTGAGAGAGAGAGAGAGAGAGGTGTTGTAGCCTAACTACTATGATAGTAATCTTCATATTTTGGCTTGTGGGTAAGATAATATAAAGCGAAAATAGCATTAGTGGATAACTAATGTGGGACAAAACTATTATCTCTCTTGCTGCAGTACCATCTAGTTGTTCTCTTGACCCAAAAAAAAAACATCTTCTTATCGTAGTAACAATTATAGGAGGTGTGTTAGGATTCAAATAAATAACAATTTTATAAGGCAAAAGAGTTTGGGGAAGAATTAAGAGCATGGCTTATTGGTCCAAGCTCAACGAGGGAAGCAATCATCAATTGATACATGAACACGAGTAGTGTCTGCAATGGCTTGATTCCGAGAAACCAATAAATTCAGTTATTTACCCTTATCAAATCTCAATTGCTCGAGTTTGTTGAAGCTTCTTTATTATAGAAGGTCTATCTATGAACGAGCTATTTTGGGTGTGACATACTCTGTGGATATTGGTTTTTCCTATAATGTAAACTTTTTTTTTGAAAAGTGTTTTCTGCTCACATTAGAGTTGTCAAACCGTGTAATACATTTAAAAGAACTTCATGCGAATTTGAAAGTTAAAACTAACACGTTTGACATATTTTTTAAGAGTTTTTATCAAAACTTAAAAAGCTAAGAAATAGGAAAAATGTCACATGTAATCCCTATTGTTTTCCTAAAGATTCAATTTCGTTCCTATTGCTTTAAATTTCTTAATTTTGCCCATCTTATTTTTTTAAAAAGTACAATTCTGTCACTATTATTTTTTTAAAGTTTTGAATTCGCCTCTATTATTTAAAATTAGACAATTTAGTCTAATAGCAAATAGGAGGAGGGAGTAATCCCTCCCCTTCCTTTACTTTCCTTTAAAAAATGCAATTCAAACTAGCTGCTAAAGTTCACCCTTCTATTTATTTAGCGAATTGCTTAAGTGTGTGTCTATTGAATGAATTAAACCACGATAAATTTTCAACTATAAATACAAAGGCTACTTTCAATTTTATTTAAATGTAGTTAAATAAATAGCGAAGGGAAGGAGAAGAGAAAAAATAATTATTGCTCATGAAAGTATAATTAATAAAATTTCACTTTTTTTATTATTTATATACTACTCAACGATTCGCTTCTCATGAGAATACATGCTTCTTGCCAACTCTAACAACTTCCTTATATTTTTCTCTATATATAGAGATTTTAGACCTTTTTTCTATATCTAGAGATTTAATATTTTAGTTTTACTCCAACATATTTCCTACATTTAATAAATTTCTTATTTCAATGATCAGTTTCACTCAAACAACTTCCTTATTTTAAAAATTCTCTACTTTTGTTTACTACACATCTAGAGATGTAAAGATAAGTTTAAGAATTTGTTATTGCATCTTCACATATAGTGATAGTATGATTTAAATGTAAAAATTCTCTACATGTAGGGAAGCTGTTGGAGGCAAAAATCTCTAATACCATCAGTACATGCAGAAAATATGGTGATTTAGGACACCTGTTGGAGATGGCCTTAAGTTGCAAATTTTATAGGTCGCCAAGATCTTTCGCTAAGCAAACGTCGAACAAATTCACTCAAGACAAATCTTAAGCCAAGATGAAGTACTCTTTCAAGCACCAAAAATCTCACAATTTAAGATGTTATACGAGGCTAGGCTTTAGAGCTAGATTATATATTTGATATCCCAATGTAAAACAAATTCTTAAAAACTTTACCCCAAGACTCACGATGCAAAGAAATACTCACAACTCCACAATTGGCTACACATCCATGGCCAGTAATAACATTGCTAGGGTGGGAAAAAAACTGAACTCCAAGTACATGAATATAATGGTCGAATTGGCAACGCCATCTATATGCATCTCTTTGTTCACATTAATCGGACACAAGGTATATTTGGATCGGTTCAAGAAAATTGACTCCAAGTCTTATTCAAACTCGATACATAAACAAGTCTCACACTGATGCTTCAACCATTCCACCATTAAACTACCTCATTCAGGTCAATAACCATGTAACTAGTCAAAGTCTTCTCGGCATTTACACAATATTAGCTTCATGATTACTCAACTTATACGTGTTGACCTCTAATTTTTTTTTTAATGACGAAGAAACTCAACTGAAACTACACTACATTGAATTTAACATAATATTACAAACTTCATGGTGCGGCAATGTGCCTGACACATATTTAAAATTAGTCAAAGGCTTTTCCATAAGAATTCTTCGTCTGAGTTAAATGCAGAAAATTAAATTAGTGATATCTACAAGTTTTTATTCCATATAGTATATAGTTTTTTATATTATACGAGTATGGTGAATAAAACCAAATGGAATGAAGTAAAAGAACCAAAAACTAACAGTTCGATTGGGACATTGGTGATGTACACAAGGTATATTTGGATTGGTTAGAGAAAATTGACTCTAAGTTTTATTCAAATTCGATACATGAACAAGTCTCGGCTTTAAGCATTACACCATTGAACTACCTCCATGGGGTCAATAATTAAAGTCTTCTCGGCATTTACATAACAATAGCTCCATGATTACTTAGCTTATACGTGTTAATATCTAATATTTCTTTTTTTCTTTTGATTTTTTATGACGAAGAAAACTCAACTAAAACTATATTATATTGAATTCAACGTAAGATTACAAACTTCGTACAGCAAACATATTTAAAATTAGTTGTAGGCTTTTCCATAAGAATTCAGTGATATGTAGAAGTTTTTATTCCATATAGCATATAGTCTTCTATAAAATACAAGTATGGCGAATAAAACCAAATGGAATGAAGTAAAAAGTACAAAAAAATGAAGGTTCAATTGGGACAATTGGTGATTTTTAGGAGTTTTTATTTCATATAGTATATAGTCTTTAATATCATTACGAGTATTGCTAATAAAACCAAATGAAATGAAGTAAAAAGTAACAAAAAATGACGGTTCACCAAATGAAATGAAGTAAAAATTACCAAAAAGATGAGATTTCAAATTGGGTCAAATGGTGAAATTAATTACTCACCTTTTCCAATATACTTCATATTTCAGCATTCCATTACTTTAATGCCCCCATTACGCGGTAGCATAACTATGCTCTGCAATCATGTCTGGTTCACCTGACTATTTATGAAGCGAATGGCTTTAGTACTCTCCAAGGTGGGAGAAGACTTGTTTCCATAAGGCCCCTCTCTCTGTCCAGCACATCAAATCGAATACTAAAATAACAATTATAATTCAATCTTCTCGTTTCACTTCCATTTGGAACATAATAATTAAAGTGTTTATAGGCACTCATTACCCTTCCAAAATTTTAACATAATTAATAAAATTTCACTTTTTTTTTTGATAACCATTAAAAATATCCCTATATTAACCAGCCCTATTGGATAGATGAGATGACTACCAGCTCAAATGGATATGGGGGTGCATCAATTTCGTAACGTACGACTTAATCACTAAGTGAGAACCAAAACGCAGAGAGTGCAACGGCCAGACCCTAAGTCAGATAAAAAATTCACATTCTAAAACCCATATCTATTTGAGCTCGGCGTCCACCTCCTCTTAACGTGATTATTTATCAAGCTGATTGCTTTAGTAAACCTCGAATGTGGGAGAAGAAATGTGTCAATTAGTAAACCTCCGATGTGGGAGAAGAAATGTGTCAAAATAGAGATTACCAAACTGTTGGGTTTATTTTCTAATTCTAACAAAATATACATAAATATCTTGAGCTTTTGTTTTGCTTGGCTGATTTTCATTTTGTGTCAAGAAGAAAGAGAAAGAAAGAGAGAAAGCCCTTTGGTTTTGGATTTTTCTTCCATTTTCAAGGAAGATCATGGGTGAATGTGCAATTTTTGGAGTTTAACATCAATTTTTTTTTGTTTTTTGTTTTTTAATGATTCCATAGCCAAGTAATAACATGATGAATGGATAGTTTTTATAATGATTTGTGTGGTGTGGTTGTGAAAGTGGCCTAGGGTTTTGATGCGTATGAATTTTTTTTTGGAGCTTTGACGAGGTAAAGTGAGGAATAATTTTCGCCATGTCCTCTTTTGTTTAATTCTTCTTTTTCTCTTTCGAAATAATATGATGAATTATTTTTGGATTTTGAATTCGATTTTCTTTAACGCGTCACTTCTGATCGTGTGTGTATCGTGAAGTCTGATTGCCGCATCGTTTCATGGTCTCCCTAGATTTTGTAACAAAAACCTGACATCCCTTTTGCTTTGGTACAAGCTGAATTTTCTTTTGTTCCTATATTTCATTTTTGTTGATAATAGCTCTTGTATGCATATCATGAATTTCTTTGGGAAATTATTCCTTTTTTAATGTGTAAATAACGTGAGTTGACCCCAGTCTTAAGTGAACTCTTGAGTATAGCTACCCCATTTAGACTACTCGAAAGTGAGTCTATATTTGTTTAGCCTTGTGCTTAGTTTCAGTTACCATGTTTGCTTATTTACTAAAGATTGATATCCATTAGGTATTGGTTATTGACTTGGATTCTATCCAATTAACACTACGGTCATATTTTCTTACGATACTCTTGCTTTGGAAGCTTATCCCACTCCACTTCGTTGAGTGGTATGTGTATATACTCATACATTTGTTTGTTTTATCACTTGTTCATAATCGTAAGCTGCGTATTTGTGTATATGTGTGAGATGTACACTTATCGCCTGGTGATGGGGGCTTAGTAGTCACCTTGTGTTTTGTCTGGTGGAGACTTAGTATTCACTTTTTGACTGGCGTTGCACGGGTAAATACAGTCGTAGCTTATGGTTGTCTATTCATCTTATGCATGATGAAACCGTTTTTGTGTCCTTGTGTTTGACCTCGTTCTTCATTCAACTATATCATTTGTAGCTTCATATGTTATATAAGATCTTTCGCTTTGGCCTTTTGTTTATGTGTTCATATGACTAGCCTTATATTTTATTCCTGGTTATGTCATTCGATGCTCTATGATTAGCCCTGTACTTTGTGGTGGCTACACCTTTTCCTTTTGTATAGATATGGACGTCGTTGTGAATAATTCTTTTATGCTATTTTCAGTTATCTCTTGTGTATAAATTATCATGTGTGTATACCTCTCCTTGTGGGTAGTTATGTGTACCGTTTTGGCCACTCTGTTCGCGTCTCCATACCATATGATCGATACCTTATGTTAACTTTTGGTTATATCCTTCATCCATAAAACTCAATTAAAACTACACTACATTGAATTCAACGTAAGATTCCAAACTTTATGCTGCAGTCATGTGGTTGGCGCATTTAAAATTAGTCAAAGGCCACTACATTGAATTCAACGTAAGATTCCAAATTTTGTGGTGCAACAATATGTCCGACGCATTTAAAATTAGTCAAAGGCTTTTCCATAAGAGTTCTTCGTCTGAGTAGAATTTCATGGTGCAGTAATGTGCTTTGCATATTTAAAATTAGTCAAAGGCCACTACATTCAATTCAACGTAAGATTGCAAACTTTGTGGTGTAACAATATGCCTGACACATATTTAAAATTAGTCAAAGGTTTTTCCATTAGAATTCTTCGTCCGAGTTTAATGCAAAAAAATTAGTGGCATCTATAGCTTTTATTTCATATGGTATTATAGTCTTTTATACAATACGTCAAAAGGGTTTTCCATTTGCCTGAGCTAAATGAAAAAAAAAGTGACATCTAGAAGTTTTTATCCCATATAATATTATATAGTCTCTTAGAGCAAGTCCAACAGGCTTCTTTTTCTTCCTCTTCGCTAAAGTAGTGATACAAAATTCATTTTTTTGCTCCAACAAACTCGCCACTCGTCTCACCAACTTTTGTTGGCTCGTCATCCAACTGCAATGCCTCGCCAAGTTTGGAGAAATTTTCATGCTCGCCATTTCACTCTCAACTTCACCAAAAGTCAAAAACTTCATCCAAAGCATATGTTTTAACCCAAAAAAAAAAATAGAGTTTTGTAAATAAAGATTTAGGGATTAAACCATTTCTAAAAACAGACATTTGATGTCAAGAAAAGAAACGAGAAGAAAATAAAAAATGGAAGAAAAAGAAGTCTAAGACAAAGAACAACTCACCTCAAAATTGTAAATAATGGTTGACATAGAACAAAAGGAAGCTGAAGGTAGAAGAAGATGGAAACGGACGGGGGTGTTTGAAGACGTTTTACTTTTGGTGTGTTTTCTTAATTTAAATTATAAATTATTTTTCTGCTTTAAAAGTTGGAATTCAATATTATAATATGTAGAATTTAATTTATTTATATTTTATTTTCACTTGTAGATGAATTCATTATAGAGACTATGAAATTGGTGAAATTGAATAGAGAGTCAGAAATAGAGAGTGTTGTTGGAGTAAAATTAAGATAAAGAGTTTATAAAAGTAAAGAGTCACCAATTTCACTATTTATTATGAAGAAAAAATAGAGAATCTATTGGAATTGCCCTAAATCATGACGAGTATAGCAAATAAAACCAAATGAAATAAAATAGAGAAAAAATAGACAGTCTGTTGGAGTTTCCCTTATATCATGACGAGTATGACGGATAAAACCAAAAGAAATAAAGTAGGAGTTGCCCTTATATCATGACGAGTATGGTGGATAATATCAGGACGAGTATGACGGATAAAACCAAATGAAATAAAGTAGAAGTTGCCCTTATATCATGACGAGTATAGTAGATAAAATCAAATGAAATAAAGTAAAAGTATTTTAAAATAACAATTCTATTGGGAGCACTGATAAGATTGTGTAATCCTTTCCTCTTTTTTTTGACATTATAATGTTCATTACTCAAATATAACAACAACAAAAAATAACATCCCAAAAACCGGTTATTTTAATGCCCCCCGTTTGGGTTATAAGGCCTCATCAATGGGCACGACGGGCACTTGCTGTTCACCTGATTATTTAAGAAGCGGATTACTTTAGTAAACCTCCAATGTGGGAGTGGAAGTGTGGTCAAAATAGAGATTACCAAACTGTTGGGGTTATTTTCTAATTCTAACAAAATATACATAAATATCTTGAGCTTTTGTTTTGCTTGGCTGATTTTCATTTTGTGTCCAGAAGAATCGAAAAAAGAGAAAGCCTTTGGTTTTGGATTTTTCTTCCATTTTCAAGGAAGATCATGGGTGAATGCGCAGGTGAGTGAAAAAAGATTTTAATGGTTGAATTCTTGTAATATCGCTTTTCACTCTCCGACTCATATTGATCTATGATTTGGTATAGGGTGCCTTGTGTTTTGTTCTTTGTCAGTTGTTTATTGTATTCTTTACTGTATTGGGGGTCTTTCATAATAAATTTTCTTAGTTCTTCTATAAGACAAACTATGTTTTCGTAAAAATAATTTTTATCACACATCATACCTTATGTCTTTAACATTTATGAGATTCATATGATTGTCATAAACTCGCCTGTTTTAATGACGGTGTGGTCTTAACATGGTAATTTTAGTCTACAATTATTTTGTTTTCGTACTTTAAATTTACTCTATTAGTTCTAATAACAACTTAATTAATCTTATATATGATCATTTGTAAATCATCTAACCTTTTTTTGTAATGATACTCGAGTTAAAATATACCATTCAACATTATAAAGTTATTAGCTTTTGTTTCCTTCTTTTCTTCCTTATGGTATTCTCACTTTTTTTTTTGCTAGGCAAGTAACTCATTTCATTACAACCTTAAAAACAGATACAAGAGATAACAATCAGTTCAAAAAAAGCTGATGTTTCAGTCTCTACACAAAATACTATTATCTAAATTATCTCTATATTTACTTTGTATACAAATTTTCCCCCTAACATCCAAAATAATATTGTCAATAATACGTTCCTCCGAATAAGCGGATGGTATTCTCACTTATTGAGCATTATTCAGCTCACTTTCGTTTTATGCTTTATTTTGCACCGTCTACTCTTGTGATAAGAGTGCCAACGATGAATTCATGAAAGGCTCATTCAATTCTTACAAAACTAAAGCAGCATGCAGTGGGGTGGACAGTTGGAGGGTTTGTTATTATTACTCAACAAATATTTATTTGATTGGTGGATAATACTTGATGGTTCATTTTTCTATTTTAGGTTACAGATTTGACATTAATTGGCCAAGGAAAATCAGAACCATTCCAGGAATATCGATCTCAATATAACAACCCAGCGCTGCTAGTCCCGGGATTGATTTGACTGTTACGTTAATTTGATTGAGCTGATTCCGGGAACATACCAGGTAATTGCGCTCTCCGCGTTGTATAGTTAGCTATTGAATGTATTGAGGGATGTTTTATTTTATTTATCATCTCCCGGAAACATGAGGAACACAGGTCGAAAAGTTTGATTCATAAGTCAATTTGTATGTATATTTGTCTATTTTTCTCAATAATAAAGATTATCGTTAATTTTAAAAATGTCGTACATAACTATTCACTACAAAGAAATAAACTCGCTAAATTAGTTGGTATTAGGGTATAAATTACCTTGAAAATTTGTGAGTTCGTAACTCTTTATTATCTAGTCAATTAACTTAATTCCTGTCCTACAAATAAGAGAAAAATTAACTTGAGAATTAAATAGCTTGAGAACATGATGAACTAGGATGAATATTAATTTGCCTCATAAACATGATATGGTAGACGAAGTCCATTTTTCATTGTTGGATTCGTCCAATTCAAAAGAGATTCTAATTTAGTACATAAGCATCAGCTAGCGGTGCAGTTCTAGTCCAGTCATTAGCCACGCTTCTTAATAAAATCTAGAGAGAGAAGAGATTGAGACCCTAAATATTAAACTTTTGAACATAGCCTAGAAGGAGTGCTTCAAAACGTAAAGGGTATCCTAATATTACATAATCCTTCCTTAAGCATTGTAGATCTAATCAGAACTTCATGATAATAATTAAGACATACAGAATGAGTATATTGAATTCAACGTAAGATTACAAATTTCGAGGTGCTGCAATGTGCTAGCACATATTAAAAATTAATCAAAAGCTTTTTCTTAAGAATTCTTCATCTGAGTTTAATGCAGAAAAATTAGTGATATCTAGAAATTTTTAGTCGATATAGTATATAGTCTTTTATATCATACGAGTATGGCTAATAAAACCAAATGGAATAACGTAGAAGCACCAAAAAATGACGGTTCGATTAGGACATTGGTGATGTACGCCAACGTATATTTGGATTGGTTCTAGAAATTGACTCCAAGTCTTATTCAAACTCCATACATGAACAAGTCTCATACCGACGCTCAACCATTCCACCATTAAATTACCTCATTGTGGTCAATAATTATGTAACTAGTTAAAGTCTTCTCGACATTTACACAATAATAATTTCACGATTACTCAGCTTCAATATGTTGACCTCTAAATTTTATTTTATTTTTTTATTAATTTTTTTTTTACAACGACAACTCAATTAAAACTACATTACATTGAATTCAACATAAGATTACAAACTTTGTGCTGCAACAATGTACCTGACACATATTTAAAATTAGTCAAAGGCTTTTCTATAAGAATTCTTCGTGTGAGTTAAATGCAGAAAAATTAGTGATATTAAGAAGTTTTTATTCCATATAGCTTATGGTCTTTTATATCATACGACTTATGGTCTTTTATATCATACGAGTATGATGAATAAAACGAAATGGAATGAAATAAAAGTACAAAAAAATGACTGTTCAATTGGGGCATTGAGAAAGTTGTGTAGGCTGCACAATTAGTGATATCAAGAAGTTTTTATTCCATATAGTATATAATCTTTTTATATCTTACGCGAATAAAACCAAATGGACTGAAGTAATCCATATAGTAATATAGTCCTTTTATATCATAATGGCGAATAAAACCAAATGAAATAAAGTTTGAAATTTTATATCCCAACATTCCATCACGTTTAAACCCGTGATGGAAACCCTTTGGGTTTAGATTTTGCTTAATAAATCCGATTCAATAAAATATTAAAAACCTTGCGAATACCCGTCCTGACCTGTTAATAAATAGAAAAAAGAATTTAATGGTTGAATTGGCAACACCGTCTATATGTTTTGTTCGAATTAATCAAACAAAAGATATATTTGGACCGGTTCGAGAAAATTGACTCTAAATCTTATTCAAACTCGATACATGAACAAGTCTTACACCGATGTTTCAACCATTCCACCATTAAATTACCTCCTTGAGGTCGATAACCATGTAATTAGTCAAAGTCTTCTAGACATTTAGACAATAGTAGATACTAGATTCACGATTACTCAACTTATACGTGTTGGCCTCTGTTTTGTTTTTTTTTTTAATGACGAAAACTCAACTGAAACTACACTACATTGAATTTAACGTAAGATTACAAACTTTATGGTGCAGCAATGTGCCTGGCACATATTTAAAATTAGTCAAAGGCGTTTCCATAAGAATTCTTCATCTGAGTTAAATTCAGAAAACTAAATTAGTGATATCTATAAGATTTTATTTCATACAGTATATAGACTTTTATATTATACAAGTATGGCGAATAAAACCGAATGGAATATAGTAAAAGTAAAATGAAGGTGAGTGAAAAAAGATCATGGGTGAAAGTGCAGGTGAGTGAAAAAGATTCGTACTTTCAGCAGTACATTTTTCTTGTAATTTCGGTATAAAGATCCGTAAATCCTGAATCGATTCCCGTAAAATACGGCATCATAAAGCTTCGAAAAGTTTGATTCATAAGACAATTTGTATGTATATTTGTCTCTTTTTCTCATGTCAATAGACAATAATAAATTATCGTTAATTTTAAAAATGACGTACATAACCATTAACTACAAAGAAACAAAGTAGCTAAATTAGTTGCCATTAGTGTAAGATTTGATTTCCTCGTACAATTCTCATCTTCTCATTCATTCTATAAATACACATGATGAAGCATATTTCAGTTACAAAAGATTACAGTGGACAACTGTGTGCTTATCTACAAATAGTTTGAAGAAGTCTTGGACCTACAGGAAAGTATGCCAACTATATGATAAGAGAGATTTTACAATATTGAACTAATTCAATTATCTACCCAGGCTTATGCTAGGAGCACAAGAATAGGAGAAGGCGAATTTGTCTCAGGGAAATCACGAGCCAAACTTATAAAGGTCTTTTTTTATATGTATATAGGATGTTGGTGATATAAATATTTGTCTCTAAATAAATTTTGGAGTTTAACTTATTTACTTAAGGGTACATATCTAAATGGTCCGGTATTACTTTTTATCATACTAAATTACATATTAGCTCATATGTGTTGACATAGTATATGACAATTATCGTTAACTGATCTTTCTTTAACGATTTAATAATTTACTATTAACTAGTATTTGTTTGGGGTATTACATAATATGCCTGACACGTATTTAAAATTAGACAAAGGCTTTTTCCATAAGAATTTTTTGTCTGAGTTAAATGTAGAAAAATTAGTGACATCTACAAGTTTTTAAAACTGTTCTCAAATTGTTTGAGAAACCACGCCTTTGGTTTTAAGACTAAACAATCAACGACTTATGTCCAACATGCCTAACACGTTTTTTAAATTACTCAAAGGCTTTTCCATAAGAATTCTTTGTCTGAGTTAAATGCAAAAAAATTAGTGACGTTTAGAAAAGGTTTTTATTTTATATAATATTATATAGTTTGTTATATCATGATAACTATGGCCTTTGGTTTTAAGACTAAACAATCAACGACTTATGTCCAACATGCCTAACACGTTTTTTAAATTATTCAAAGACTTTTCCATAAGAATTCTTTGTCTGAGTTAAATGCAAAAAAGTTAGTGACGTTTAGAAAAGGTTTTTATTTTATATAATATTATATAGTTTATTATATCATGATAACTATGGCGAAATAAAATCAAATGAAAAAATAATAGTTCAAATGGGAACTTCGGTGATGTTTTTGGATTGTAGCTCTTTCTTCTTTTATTGATAGCCCGAAATATTTAATAATTCTACCACATTTTAAGTCCCAACATCCTATTATTTTAATGCCCCCATTTAGGTTACAAACCCACATCACTAGGCTCGGCAGTAACACAACCTTCACCGCATTATTTATCAAACTGTTTGCTTTAGTAAAGCTCCGATGTGGGAAAAAAGTTTGTCTAATAAATGAGTTAAACCAACTACGTCAACAACGTAATAAGAAATGACCAAAATATTTAGCAAAAAAAACCATAATCAGAGCAGCATGAGGCATCTCTCCCACTCTGTCCAGCACATCAACATCGAATACTAATAACAATTATAGGAGGCAACTTGAAAGTGTTAGGATTCAGATAAATAACAATTATAACATAACAATTAAAGTGCTTATAGGCACTCATTATCCTTCCAAAATTGTAAGACTGGCGGGACTTGAACCCGCAGCTTCATTTTTTGATTCCTAGTAATGTAGTAATGTTTAGAGGAGGTTAATAGTGTTGAATTTATTATGCGATAATTTGATCTTCACATTTAATAATTTAAAATTTTTAATTTTAAATGTATAATCGCATCACCACTATCGATCTCCCTTATAATATCATGAAGTTATTAGGCTATTTTTAATCCATATATATACTAGTGGATTTCATACTTTGGCTCTTTTGTTTTTTTCTTTTTCTTTCTTCATTGTTTTTAGTATTTTTGGAGTTTTGAAATTCTCGATTTACATGTTGCGCTAATTTAAATAATTACATGTCCATGGTTCAGTTCCTTTAAAATTAATAAAATTATAATAGATCTCTATCGTAAATATTATGTTTCACTAGAAATTTAAAAATAAATAAGCAATTTCTCGTATTGATTGATTCTCATAAGTAACTTGTTATGTTTTGTGAACTAATTTATATAACATGTGTGCTTGGTCTATATGTTGGCCACATAAAAATACTAATTGTAATACAGGGTGTACTCTCATTAAAAGAGTTACACCAGTAATGTATGTAGACATTTCTTACGAAGAAAAACAACGTCGTGATAACTAACATAATTAGTAAAATATCATGCGTTATTGCAATTATATTTTTTTACAAAATGCCACTTCTCAAATATTGTAGCTCCTCTCACAGCCACGATAAATTTTCAACTATAAATAAAGGGGCTACGTACTTTCAAATTTATTTAAATATAGTTAAATAAATAGCCAAGGGAAGGAGAAGAGAAAAATAATTATCGCTCATGAAAGTAGTATAATTAATAAAATTTCACTTTTTATTATTATTTATATATAACCATTAAAAAAATCCCTATAATAACCATCAGTCCCGCTAGATGGATCCAAAAACTCATGTTTTTTTTTTTGGCTCTTTTTTCCTTAAAAAAAAAAGAAGAAAAGATTATGATGCAATGGAGTTTGAGCTACAACCCAACATCACCGTCTGTTTAGAAATTATTGTTGCACATCAGGCACTAGCAAGAAGGTGATGCGGGTTGTAGCCCGTGCTACTATGATCGTAATCTTCGTTGTTGCACTTCTGGGTAAACTAATATAAAGCGAAAATACATTTGATGGACAACCGATGTGGGAGAAAACAACTGCTTCCCACGACATTGCAAAAGCCAATGATTTGGCAGAAACTCCTAATGCAACAACCACGGGAGATGTAACTACTTCTTCTGCTACCGCAGTTGCAGCTGATTCCACTGATTACGATCCTAATGTTGGCGCGGGAATTGTGGATAGTACAAATGTTAATTTAATCCAACAAGAAGCCGCTACTCATACGGCAGATGCCGCCGCCGAGAATTTTTCCAGTTCAGCTAATGCATTTTCGGGTTCTTCTCAAATTGCTGAGTATAAGGCTTCCATAAATAGTGAAAACATTAATGAAGTACTGAAAGATGTTGCATCAGGTAGCATAGCTGAAAATGGGATCAGTGCAGATGGTGCTCATGGATCTACAGACGACAGCTGTTCATGACTCTGTGGATGGTGCCGGTATGTACTCATGATATATGACTTGTGCTGAATTCATAAGTTGTTTGGTTTTGATTCGAAGATTTTAATTTCATCGACACTTGATAATTCATAATGGTCCAACATATTTGGGTCGTAGACCATTATAGAGGGTATTGCTTATTTGATTAGAGAATCCGCTGTCCTTGATTGCATCTACTTTGCACCCTAGTTTGATGTGTATCAGTGGTGCAAATGTTATGTTAGTGATTCCAGTATCAATGACTGTTCAATCTGTGGGGGTAGTCTTTTCTTCTATTTTTAATGGTTTAGAAGGGTCTATTGACTTCTTTTCTTCTTCTTCTCCTCTGCTTTGAAACTTGAGTCCGCATATGGTTGCTTGTTTGTTTGCTACTGAACTTGTCTTCGCGCTTCCCGGTGGAAGCCTAATGATCAGTGCAGATGGTGCTTATGGTTTAGAAGGGTCTATTGACAATTTGCTGCTGAGGAGGTCTCGTCCAGTAAGGCTAGATGGCCTCTATCTCTGCTCCGTTTCAGGGATACTGTGTGATATTTTGAGGAAGGTAAATGCAGCATATTTGTGCCTAAGTTTGAAAGTGTCGAGTGCTCCTTTGAGTGGTTTCTGTTGACCATTGATTCTGTTGTCTTGCATCGCTGTAAATTCATGAAATAGCGTTGCTTGTGTTTAAACTAAGGTATGATCATTTTCCATACTCATGGTTTTCAGGCTATTTGAGAGAGGATTAGCTTATGTTGGAACAGACTATCTATCTTTCGCACTCTGGGACAAATATATTGAATACGAGTACATTTGTTTATAGATGATGCTGGTCATGATTAACTGTACATTTGTTTGTGGTTTATTGACTGTTATGATGCTTTTTTTAAATAGTTTCAAGGAGTTATTTGCAAGTCGACCTTTATCAGAGCTGCAAACTGCTGCCGAACCAGAAGCTGGTGGTCAAGGAAGTGAGGGAGAGGTTAATCCCAATGGTGTAAAACCGTCTTCTAAACCTTTAAATGTGAGCTTAAAAGATGCTGAGGAGTTGGAGAAGTATATTGCCATCAGAGAAAAGCCGTATAAGAAAGCTAAAGATTTCGATTCTAAGATCCCCTCAATGTTGCAGAGCTTGAAAATTGGCACAATTATCTTGATTTTATTGAAGGAGGGGATGACTTGACTAAGGTATTCAAGTCTATTTGGAAGCTGCCCTTATAATCCTCTCCGTATAATTAGTTGGCCTTGTTATATATTAACTTACAGTTAAGTAATATGAGCCACACCATTTGCTTTATTGGTTAAACGTTGGATCAAGCATCTTTGGAAACGGGTTATTGAACTTGGAAAAGGATGGGCCTTCCATTTGCTTTCTATAAGGCTAAGTACTTCAAACTCTCATTTGTGAGTCCACGTTCTGGTTTATGATATGTTGCATGGTTAATTATATGTTTTAAAGTTCTAATGTTATGCATGCAGGTGTCTTCTTATCTTGACCCCAAGGGTCGTCCCAGATGGTAAAGACTTCCTTTCATTCAAGGGATGTATTGGGTTCAAATTCTGTGAGAGTGAATGGATGTAAGGCGGAAAGGCTGAAGTGTTTGCCATAGGGAAATCATACATTGACTTACCTGGTGCATGTCTTAGGTCGGGCCGCTGCACCCTAGGAGTTTTAGTCCAACTCAGCTGTTAGGCCAGGCAAGGGGATACTGGCGTACTCCATCTTCGGGTGGTGGTTAATCTAGTTTATGTCTTGTGGGTTGCTTGGCGTACTCCATCTTCGGGTGGTGGTTAATCTAGTTTATGTCTTGTGGGTTGGTTGAGTGGGGACGTTTCCAACAGTTCTCAAGAAAAAAAAAAGGTGTGTTCTTATCTTCCTAACCATCCCTCATAATCATAACTTGACTTACCTGGTGCATGTCTTGGGTCGGTTGAGTGGGAGAGTTTCCAACGGTTCTCAAAAAAAAAAAAAGTGTTCTTATCTTCCTAACCATCCCTCTATGAGGGAAGGAGGCACCCTCCAATTGTATTAGAGGGGCCTCTGTGTTCCACCAGCGAAGTATTTCTAATGTGTTGCTTCTTTAGTCCTTTTGTTCTTCGTCTTGTTTCGTCAATTAGCATCATAGTGAGTTAAGATTTACTAATCCAAATGTTACTTGTGCACTCCAGGTCGTCAAGCTATATGAAAGATGTCTAATTGCTTGAGAGTTAAGATTTACTAATCCAAAATGTTAGGATATAAATTGCCTTGAAAATTTGTGAGCTCATAACTCTTTATTATCTAGTCCATTAACTTAATTCCTGTCCTACGAATAAGAGAAAAATTAGGTTGAGAAATAGCTCGAAAAGATGATGAACTACGAAGAATATTTGTCTCATAAACATGATATAGTAGATGAAGTCCATTCCAATTCAAAAGAGATTCTGCGAAAGGGATGCTAATTTAGTACATAAGCTTCAGCTAGTGGTGCACTTCTAGTCCAGTCATGTGCCAAGCGTCTTAAAAAAATCTAGAAAGATAGGAAGTTGACACCCTAAATATTGAAAATTTTAAACGTCTCTCTATTAAAGTAGCTCTCACGAGCCTAGAAGGAATGCTTCAAAACGTAACCTGGCCTTCTAGAGAATCTTCAAATGGTGCACAATCTTTTTATCCATGAAGGCAAAGCCATTTGACCCAAAAAAAAAAAAAAATCGAAGGCAAAGAGTATATTGACCCATGCTATTGCAGAATGGAGGTTCAAAGAATTTACCATACGTAATTAAATGTGATTTGATTTGATTTTAGATTCTATCTACAGCCAGGAGGTAATTTTTCAAATAGTAATGCTAGACGTCATCCTTTTTTTATCACTTAATTATCACTTCCTAATTGGCATGTGTCAACTTCATAAATTTATTTTATGTCTCTCTTCTTTTATTAATTTTTCTCTCCCTTAATTAAGGTTTTCTATCTTCTCTTTCTTTCTCTTTTGTTTAATCCTACTCACTTTTCTCTTTCTATCATTCACGGAATATTTTATCAGATTTCTTTTCTTTTTCTAGACAAATTGATAATTGCCGAAATAGAAAAAAAATGTTAATATATTGTCAATTTTCGTTGACAAAAACAACACACATTTGAGCATATGCAATGCTTATTCTATTTACAGCTATAAATGATTAAACCCCATATAATTTTAAACATAAATTGTATTAGATGTCACTAAATATATAGAGAATTAAGTTATCTAGCAACAAAAAATATACATAATTTCTTAATTGCATATTAGATATTCTCCTCATTTGAGTTTGGATACTAATATAAGCATGAATTTCAAATAAGTTACTCTTTTCAATTTTAATGGTGAAAATAATGGAATAAGGGAGAAATATATCCCTTACATATAAATGTACTAAATATGAAATTTTATTTATTAATTTTAGCTCCTTAAATACACAAAATGACTTATTTAGAAAAAAAATCAATATACAATTTAGGATTTGAAACAAATATATATCTATACGCGTGGGTACCCTACACAAGAAAACGAAATCCGAAATCCCTTCCAAAGCCCTAAACTCCATTACATAGAATATCTGCATCCATACAATCCCAAAAGAAAAAGAAAAAGAAAAAAAAAAAGGAAAAAGAAGGAAAAAAAGGGTAAATGGATCACATAGTAGTAGCTGAAGAGGCCATTATAATTATAGATTGAGCCAAAAATTCAACGTAGTTAACAAAAATGTGAAAAATAAAAATCAGGAGTAAGTTAGTAATATTTGTTGTCAAAAACAAATATTAATAATAGTAATTAAATTAAAATTGAGAGCTTGGAAAGTAATATCCATGTTTGTCCATTTAATTCGTCAGGAAGAGTTGTTCTTCCATTTTCGACAACTATTTAATTCATCATGAAGAAGACAAGTAATCTGAAAAAATATGAAGTGAATGGTAGAAAGAGAAAAGTGAGTGGGAAACAAAAGAGAAGATAGGAATCGTTAATTAAGGGGGAGAGAAAAAAGAAAAGAAAAACAAAGAGAGATAAAAATTAATCTAGTCTATAGTCTCCCCTTCACGGAGTCCACTCTCAACGAAAATACCAATATAACTAAGCCCAAGAATGTAACAACTCAAGCTCAAAGGGAGAGTCAATCTCAAAAGTCTAGTTTGTTAAGTAAAAGAACCCCTTGTATTTAAAAAATACCTCTTGTGAGGGTGAGATTCTTATGTGGATCATTACATGACACTCATAATATGTAATAGGGAGAAATGCACCAGTAGTCGCCATTGTTTACTCAAAAGTCAGTTTAGTCCCTATTATTTTAAAATGATCAAAAAGGTCCTCAATGTTTGTAAACATGCTCATTGTAGTCCATACTATTAAAACTTTGGTTAGTTTTAACAGATATATATAATATTTCAAGCTTAAATTTGAAAAATAACAAAAAATACAAAATCTCACTCAAAAACACCAAAAAATACACACTAATACACCTACAAACACACACTAACACATGCACTCATAGAAAAATACCAAAAAATACACACTAATACACACTTACAAATACACACTAACACACAATTGGGACCGCGGGGGGGGGCTGTTTGGTGCGGGGGGAGGGTGGCGGTGGTTGGCTGTGGTTGTGGTAGTGGGTTGGGGTTGTTTCGCTATGGTGGTTGGTGGTGCTTGTGGTGGTGGGTTGAGGGGTTGGAAGAGGAAGAAGAAGATAGGGATATTTTGGATATTTTATTTTTAAGTAGGGGTAGTTTAGTCATTTTATGAATTTATGTTAGATTTTTAATTGTAGGGACCACAACGAACATGTTTGCAAACATTGGGTACCTCTTTGAGCATTTTAAAACAATGGGGACTAAACTGACTTTTGAGTAAACAATGGGGACCATTGTTGCATTTCTCCCTATGTAATATTAGAAAATAACATGGAATTCAAGGAAATATTAGGACCTATTAGTAAAATGCGACCACCTCTTATATGCCAAAAGTGACATCATTAGTAAAAAAGAAAAAGGAAAAAAGCTAAGTTGCAGAAGGTTAGTCCCAATGAGTTGTCATTTGTTGGATAGTAAGTCATCGTAATTTATTGACTCTTTTATCATAAATATTGCCAAGATGTTAACCGACGTTAATCATTCATAAGTAATATGAGCCACACCATTTGCTTTATTGGTTAAACGTTGGATGAAGCATCTTTGGAAACAGGTTATTGAACTTGGAAAAGCATGGGCCTTCCATTTGCTTTCTATAAGGCTAAGTACTTCAAACTTTCATTTGCGAGTCCACGTTCTGGTTCATGATATGTTGCATGGTTAATTATATGTTTTAAAGTTCTAATGTTATGCATGCAGGTGTTTTCTTATCTTGACCCCAAGGGTTGTCTCAGATGGTAAAGACTCCCTTTCATTCAAGGGAGGTCTTGGGTTCAACTCCTGTGAGAGTGAATGGATGTAACGCGTAAAGGGTGGAGTGTTTGTCATAGGGGAATCATACATTGACTTACCTGGTGCATGTCTTGGGTCAGGCCGCTGCACCCTGGGGGTTTTAGTCCAACTCAGCTATTAGGCCAGGCAAGGGGACGCTGGCGTACCCTATTTCCGGGTAGTGGTTAATCTAATCTATGTCTTGTGGGTTGGCTGAGTGGTAACGTTTTCAACGGTTTTCAAGAAAAAAAAGGTGTGTTCTTATCTTCCTAACCATCCCTCATAATCATACCTTGACTTACCTGGTGCATGTTTTGGGTCGGGGTTGGGTCGGGCCACTGCACCCTAGGAGTTTTGTTCAAACTCAGCTGTTAGGCTAGGTAAGGGGACAATGGCGTACTCTATCTTCGGGTGGTGGTTAATCTAGTTTATGTCTTTTGGGTTAGTTGAGTGGGGGCGTTTCCAACGGTTCTAAAAAAAAAAAAGGTGTTCTTATCTTCCTAACCATCCCTCTATGAAGGGAGGAGGCTCCCTCCAATTGTATTAGAGGGGCCTCTGTGTTCCACTACCAGAGTATTTCTAATGTGTTGCTTCTTTAGTCCTTTTGTTCTTTGTCTTGTTTCATCAATTAGCATCACAGTGAGTTAAGATTTACTAATCCAAATGTTACTTGTGCACTTCAGGTCGTCAAGCTATATGAAAGATGTCTAATTGCTTGTGAGTTAAGATTTACTAATCCAAAATGTTAGGATATAAATTGCCTTGAAAATTTGTGAGCTCGTAACTCTTTATTATCTAGTCCATTAGCTTAATTCATGTCCTACGAATAAGAGAAAAATTAGGTTGAGAAATAGCTCGAAAAGATGATGAACTACGAAGAAAATTTGTCTCATAAACATGATATAGTAGATGAAGTCCACTCCAATTCCAAAGAGATTCTGCAAAAGAGATGCTAATTTAGTACATAAGCATCAACTAGTGGTGCACTTCTAGTCCAGTCATATGCTAAGCGTCTTAAAAAAATATAAAAAGATAGGAGGTTGACATCCTAAATATTAAAATTTTTAAACATCTCTCTATTAATGTGGCCCTCACGAGCCTAGAAGGAGTGCTTCAAAACGTAACGTGGCCTTCTAGAGAATCTTCAAATGGTGCACAATCTTTTTATCCATGAAGGCAAAGCAATTTGACCCAAAAAAAAAAAAAAAAAAACGAAGGCCAAGAGTATCTTGACCCATGCTATAGCAGAATGGAGGTTCAAAGAATTTACCATACGTAATTAAATGTGATTTGATTTGATTTTAGACTCTATCTACAGCCAGGAGGTAATTTTTCAAATAGTAATGCTAGACATCACCCTTTTTTTATCACCTAATTATCATTTCCTAATTGGCATGTGTCAACTTGATAAATTTATTTTATGTCTCTCTTCTTTTATTAATTTTTCTCTCCCTTAATTAAGGTTTTCTATCTTCTCTTTCTTTCTCTTTTGTTTAATCCTACTCACTTTTCTCTTTCTACCATTCATGGCATATTTTATCAGATTTCTTTTCTTTTTCTAGACAAATTGATAATTTCCAAAAATAGAAAAAAAATGTTAATATATTGTCAATTTTCGTTGACAAAAACAGCACACATTTGAGCATATGCAATGCTTATTCTATTTACAGCTATAAATGATTAAACCCCATATAATTTTAAACATAAATTGTATTAGATGTCACTAAATATATAGAGAATTAAGCTATCTAGCAAAAAAATATATACATAATTTCTGAATTGCATATTAGATGTTCTCCTCATTTGACTTTGCATACTAATGTAAGCATCAATTTCAAATAAGTTATTCTTTTCAATTTTAATCGTGAAAATAATGGAATAAGGGAGAAATATATCCCTTACATATAAATGTACTAAATATGAAATTTTATTTATTAATTTTGGCTCCTTAAATACACAAAATGACTTATTTAGAAATAAATCAATATATAATTTAGGATTTGAAACAAATATTTATCTATACGCGTGGGTACCCTACACAAGAAAACGAAATCCGAAATCCCTTCCAAAGCCCTAAACTCCATTACATAGAATATCTGCATCCATACAATCCCAAAAGAAAAAGAAAAAGAAAAAAAAGGAAAAAAAGGGGTAAATGGATCACATAGTAGTAGCTGAAGAGGCCATTATAATTAAAGATTGAGCCAAAAATTCAACGAAGTTAACAAAAATGTGAAAAATAAAAATCAGGAGTAAGTTAGTAATATTTGTTGTCAAAAACAAATATTAATAATAGTAATTAAATTAAAATTGAGAGCTTGGAAAGTAATATCCATGTTTGTCCATTTAATTCGTCAGGAAGAGTTGTTCTTCCATTTTTGACAACTATTTAATTCATCATGAAGAAGACAAGTAATCTGAAAAAATATGGAGTGAATGGTAGAAAGAGAAAAGTGAGTGGGAAACAAAAGAGAAGATAGGAATCGTTAATTATGGGAGAAAGAAAAAAGAAAAGAAAAACAAAGAGAGATAAAAATTAATCCGGCCTATAATCTCCCTTTCATGGAGTCCACTCTCAACGAAAACACCAATATAACTAAGCCCAAGAATGTAACAACTCAAGCTCAAAGGGAGACTCAATCTCAAAAGACTAGTTTGTTAGGTAAGAGAACCCATTGTATTTAAAAAGTACCCCTTGTGAGGGTGAGATTCTTATGTGGGATCATTACATGACACTCATAATATGTAATAGGGAGAAATGTACCAGTAGTCCCCATTGTTTACTCAAAAGTCAGTTTAGTCCCCACTGTTTTAAAATGTTCAAAAAGGTCCCCAATGTTTGTAAACATGCTCATTGTAGTCTCTACCGTTAAAACTTTGGTTAGTTTTAACAAATATAAATAATATTTCAAGGGTAAATTTGAAAAATCACAAAAAATACAAAATCTCACTCAAAAACACCAAAAAACATACACTAATACACCAAAAAATACACACTAACACACACACTCATAGAAAAATACCAAAAAACACACACTAATACATACTCACAAACACACACTAACACATACTTGGGACCGCGGTGGTGGGGCTGTTTCGCGCGGGGAGAGGGTGGTGGTGGTTGGTTGTGCTTGTAGTAGTGGGTTGGGGCTGTTTCGCTATGGTGGTTGGTAGTGCTTGTGGTGGTGGGTTGAGGGGTTGGAAGAGGAAGAAGAAGATAGGGATATTTTGGATATTTTATTTTTAAGTAGGGATAGTTTAGTCATTTTATGAATTTATGTTAGACTTTTAACGGTAGGGACCACAACGAACATGTTTGCAAACATTGGGGACCTCTTTGAGCATTTTAAAACAATAGGGACTAAACTGACTTTTGAGTAAACAATGGGGACCATTGCTGCATTTCTCCCTATGTAATATTAGAAAATAACATGGAATTCAAGGAAATATTAGTACCTATTAGTAAAATGCGACCACCTCTTATATGCCAAAAATGACATCATTAGTAAAAAAGAAAAAGGAAAAAAGCTAAGTTGCAGAAGGTTAGTCCCAATGATTTGTCATTTGTTGGATAATAAGTCATTGTAATTAATGGACTCTTTTATCAGAACTATTGCCAAGATGTTAACCGACGTTAATCATTAATAACCCCCTATTTGGATTGCACGAGTGAAGGAAAGTAAAGTAAGATGGAGAAAGAAAATAAAGGAAATGGATGACATTGATGTTGGGATTGTAAAAATTAAATAAAAGAAATGAAATGTGACACCAAAGCCAAGAAAGAATCCTGCAAACATGTAAACTTTTAGACAAAATGATAATTTAATAGAAGAAAACATAATAGAAAGGAAAGATGCGGAGTCTTTGAGTTCAACATAGCAAAGAATCACAAGTTGGTTCTTTCACTGAAGTTACTTTGATCATGGTTCTCAAAACTGTAGAAACGACATAAATCGTCCAACCAATACTCTACATTATGAGGTTTAACAAAACAAAGAATCACATTGTTAACGTATGTATATATCGCATTCACATTGTGTATCTCTAGTTGTTTTACCATAGTTAGTCTCTTACCATAGTTAGCATAGCTTGGAGCCCAAGTAGCCTTACATTTATATAAGGTCCTATGTACATTGTAATTCATGTAACACTTTATCTGTAATAAAATCTTTTAGTCTTTCTCTTATTTATGGAATCTCTATTCTATTTCGATATAGTATCAGAGCTACCATCCTGGTAGCCTATGCCACTATCATCGTTTTATCTCTATCCTTATATCGCAATAAAACATCAAAAACTAGTCTATTCTGGGATTTTTTTTATTTTTTTATTTTATCTCCTTGGTCCACACACCACACCTTCTCGTAGTACTCATCGAGACGATTCCGATGATGCCAAGATCGTCAATAAAATTCTCCGGACGTGCCTGTAATCACCGGTCAAAGTTTCTGCACTGTTTGACCTATTCAGCAATTTTCAGTCAACCAAACAAGGCCTTGCTGATATCATCCAGCAGCAGTGTTGACATCAGCCCTAGCCATCTCATCATCCAGCCATTGCCACATCAGCATCCAATCAGTGCCACATCACCATATACGTCAGTATCCAGTCAACACCACATTAGCTCTTGCCACGTCATCACAACCCAAAAAAAAAAGGGCAGACCTTTCCCAAGGTTTTTCGACGTCCTGAGTCCATTTTTGGCATCCATTTCTTCAACTTCTCACTCTAAATATCAGTTTTGGCTCTACAATGGAGCGTGCGGATGTCTTAATGAATAATCCAACATCTCACTTATCCTCTCAACAAGAGTGTAAGTACTGTCATCTTTTTGGTTACTTCCTCTTGCACTGTCCTACTCGAACGTGTTCCGTTTCCGAGAAAATTCATCCCAATCATTACCTACATGAGTGCTATCGAAATTGCAATAGAAATTCTTAGGGACATCAACTAACTGATAGTTCCTTCAAGGCTTAGAGTACATCAGGCACCTCCCTTGATCCTCCTTCTTTATCTCTATCAGTTGCAAGCCTCCGACACCTCCTTAAACAGGTTTTATCCCAGTTTAGTCAGTCTTCTTCTATTGCTCTCTCCACCACACTCGGTAAGTCTTCCTGGTTCTTCGATACTGCTTGCTCTAACCATATGACTTCTGATTCTTCTTGTTTAACTAATAAAGTCATCAATTCTTCTGCACCTTCTATCTATACCGCTAACGGTACATCTATGCCCGTAAGTCATATCGGTTCTGTGTCTACATCTCATGCTTCATTTCTAGATACTTATCTTGTTCCTAAGCTCACCCTTAACCTTATCTCTGTCGGTCAATTATGTGAACTTGGTCTCACAGTCACTTTCTCTACTTCTGGTTGTCATGTGCAAGACCCTCAAATAGGATAGACTCTTGGGATAGGCCGCAAGATTGGACGACTCTTTGAGCTTGTTAGCCTGCACATTCCTGCTCACTTAAGTACTGCTACATCAGTCACCACCTCATCAAATTATCCCTCTCTTCACTTATGGCATTCTAGATTAGGTCATACCTCTTTAAGAAAATTGCAATCCTTATTATCTAGTGGTGCATTAGTAAAACTTTATATGCACCCTTTTGATTGCCTATTATGTCATCTTGGGAAATAACCTGCTCTACCTTTCAATCAAAGTGACTATTCATCTACTGCATGTTTTAATTTGGTACACTCTGATATCTGGGGTCCTTCTCCTACATCTACCATGGGAAGTTCTCGGTACTTTGTAATATTTGTTGATGACTTTTCAAGATTTACTTGGATATACCTTATGCATAGTAGGTTTGAATTGTCTCGCATTTATTCTGAATTTATTTCCATGTTTTTTACTCATTTCAAACAATGAATTAAGATTCTCCGTACAGATAATGCCATGGAGTATAAAGAGTCAACATTTCCTTCCCTTCTCCGTCAACATGGAACTATTTCACACCGCTCTTGCCCTCACACATCTCAACAAAATGGGCGTACAGAACAAAAACATCGCCATATTCTTGACATCACTCGCACATTTCTTATCTCTCCCTCATGTCCTTAGCGCTTTTAGGGAAAGGCTGCGCTTACTGCTGTTTACATTATAAATCGTTTGCCTTTTCTCATTCTCAATAATTGCACTCCTCATGAATTCTTTACGGTTATCCACCCTACTATGGTCACCTTCGTGTTTTCGGTTGTGCATGTTTTGTCTCACTTACTCCCCAGGAACGTACCAAACTGGAACCTCAAGCTCGTTTATGTTGTTTCTTAGGGTATGGTATTGAACACAAGGGGTATCGGTGTGGGGATCCATTATTAAAACGTCTTTGGGTTTCTCGTCATGTGATTTTTTGGGAGAATAAGATGTTTTCGTCTCTCTCACCATTCTCTCTTCCTTATGATGTCTCTACCCCATATTTCACAGATCCTTCCATTTCATATTTCCTTATGATGACAGTGACACAGGTACATCTATAGGTCCTGATTCGACGCCTGTCGCGGCCCTTCCTGAAGAGACTGTCCCACCTGATAAGTCTGTGCCCAATGATGAGACTTTTTCTACTGCTTCACCCTCTATCTCTACTGAGTCATCTCTCCGTCGATCTACCAGAGTAAGATCAATTCCTTCTCATCTTCTTGATTATCACTACTTTTCCACTATTCTTTCACTCTATGAGCCTCAATCTTATTGTGAGGCCAGTTCTGACCCTTTATGGCAGCAAGCTATGATAGATGAATTACAGGCCTTGGAAGCCAAGTATACCTAGGATTTGGTCAATCTTCCTCTAGGGAAGAATGCTATGGGATGCAAATGGGTATACAAGATCAAGACTCGATCTGATGGTTCTATAGAGCGATACAAGACTCGGTTGGTGGCAAAAGGTTTTACTCGAGAGTATGGCATTGACTATGTGGAGATATTTGCCCCTGTTGCTCGTCTCACTTCTATTCGCATACTTATTACAGTTGTTGCAGTCAGACAGTGGAAGTTATTTTAGATGGATGTTAAAAATGTCTTCCTTAATGGTGATCTTATATAAGAAGTATTTATGAAGCCTCCTCCAGGCTACCATCATCTACCTCACAAGGTGTGTCGACTTCGTCGTGCTCTTTATGGTCTCAAGCAAGCTCTACGTGCTTGGTTTTCTAAATTCAGTTCGGTTATTGCTGATTTCAGCTTCACTCCGAGTAATCATGATTCTGCACTATTTATTCAGCATTCTGATTATGGTATTCTTCTCTTGCTCTTATATGTGGATGATATGATTATCACTGAGGATGACTTGGCGGGTATTTCTGATCTCAAGCAGTTTCTCAGCCACCACTTTGAGATGAAAGATCTTGGTCATCTGAGATACTTTCTAGGTATTGAAGTCTCATCTGATTTGGCTGGCTACTATCTTTCTCAGGCCAAGTATTCTTTTGATCTTCTGGCTCGTGTTGGCCTTACTGATAGCAAGACTGCATCTACCCCTCTTGATGCTAATGTCCGCCTTACCCTATTGGATGGGACACCACTTTCAGATGCATCTTTGTATTGCCAGCTGGTTGGCAGTCTTATCTATCTCAATGTGACTCGTCCTGACATTGTCTATGTTATTGACCTAGTCAGCCAGTTCATGTCTGCTCCTCGTACCACACACTATGCTGAAGTTCTCCGGATACTTCGTTATATTAAGGGCACCTTATTGCATGGACTCTTCTTTTCTACCATCTCATCATTAACTTTGCATAGCTACTCAGATGCAAATTGGGTTGGTGATCTTACTGATCGGCGTTTTGTGACTGGATACTGTTTCCTCCTTGGTGATTCTCTTTTTTGTTGGCGCAGCAAGAAACAGACGTTGTTGTTCGCTCGAGTACTGAAGCTGAGTATCGTGCACTTGCTAATGCTACTCAAGAGGTCATCTGACTTCATTGGCTCCTCGCTGACATGGGTGTCTCTTCGCCTCCTGGCACCACTCTACATTGCGATAATCATAGTGCCATTCAAATTGCTCACAATGATGTCTTTCATGAGTGCACTCGTCATATTGAGTGTGATTGCCACTTCATTCGCCAACATGTGGTTAATGGTACTACAAAACTTCGGTTCACTCCTTCTGCTAATCAACTTGCGAATCTCTTCACCAAGGCTCACCCATGAGGGCATCTCCAAGAATTAATTTCCAAACTCAAGCTCGTGTCCTTCACACCACATTGAGTTTGAGGGGGGGTGTTAACGTATGTATATATCGCATTCGCATTATGTATCTCTAGTTGCTTTACCATAGTTAGTCTCTTACCATAGTTAGCATCAGGGGCGGATCTAGAAATTTAATATTGGGGAGGCCAAAATATTTTTCTTAATAGTACTATATAGAATTTTTTAAAAATTAGAGGGGTCGATAATTTTTTTTAACGACACTACATAGATATTTTTAAAAAAATTTAAACGGCCCCCCTCCCACACTACATAGATCCACCCCTGGTTAGCATAACTTGGAGCCCAAGTAGCCTTATATCTATATAAGGTCCTATGTACATTGTAATTCATATAACACTTTCTCTGTAATAAAATATTTCAGTCTTTTTCTCATTCATAGAATCTCTATTCTATTTCGACACACATCACACTCATGAACATGATTAGCAAACAAAGCATCAGACTGCTAATAGTTACAAATCTTCTCACTGGTCTTTTGGAAAAATGCAAGTTGTGTTCCTTGCTTATCACCCTGGAAGCTTTGATGCACGATTCCCTATACGTATTTTGGATGATTCGAAAAATATCCTTGAACAATACTCCATTTTCATTCTGTGAAGAAGCATTGAACATGGAGACAGAAGGAGCCGGGATGAGCAACGACAGGAAAAGATACCTTCAGCCCTCGGCACAGACCACAAAATATGGAGAAAAATGGAGGAAGAAGAGGCAACTATATGGGGCTTAATTCACACCTTGATCTAAACCATGATGTTCTCTTTCAGTAACTTCAATAAGCCTTTGCAAGCCAGCCTTTTTGCAGTTCTCTTGTTTGATGAAGAGCTTGAGTTTTGGTAAATAATACCATTTGCTTCGACCTCCATTGTTACAGAAGCCACACCTTTGTTGAGAGTCACATGTTTCTTCATGAAATAATGTTCTTTTTTACATAACTCAGACAATTCTCTAGCCGGATGGAGCTTCAGTGACTCGGGTGTAATCAAGGGCTCAAGTAGCGGCCTTATACTTTGAAAGACACGCTCCTTATTGTAGTCTGAATCGACAAAGATCGCTCCACATAAAGATTCTATAATATCTCCAAGCACCTGTACCATATCAGTAGTAGGATAAAACTAATGTCCCAGATATTTGTATACACTAGTGTCATTCCAATAAAAATCAGGCGACAACGTTTCATCAGAGAAGAAGAAAATGTTCGAATATATGCAATGACATGATGTTTCATGCTACCAATTAACAGCAATGATGTCTTGAATGATAAGCACCGGAAATAATCAATTGACTATTAGATGCAACATCCAACCATGTTTATACAACATATAAACTTAAAAACAAGTATTATATCTGCATTGCAAGTAATTGCTCTTTCTACATGATTTGAAGATAAAAAACAAGAGAGAATTTAGTGATCCATATATTGCCAATTCCTTCCCTAATGAAATCTTTTTGCAATTAATTTTGGCTATGTTTCTACAGTAACATGCCAATTTTCTTAATTTCAACTATGGCTGTTATAGCTCAGTACAAAACATGCAATAAACACAATGAAAATACCTTAGGGAAAGCTGTCTCAGACTCCCATCCAGAAGTTGAGCCCAACAATAAGTGGTCAAGGTCTTCAACAGTGGTGGCTATTTGCCTTTGGAGCTCTGGTGAAGCATGAAGAATGTGTTTGTGCAAACCAACCTTTACCGCAGACAGAGCATAACAGTCGTTATTCACAGAAGCTGACCTTAGATCAGTCAATAATCCAGGAGACAAACCAGGATATTTGTTGTAGAAATGCACTGTGATTAGATAGTCCAGTACCGCATCTCCAAGAAATTCAAGGCGCTATACAATAGGAAAGGATGTCAGGAAAGAGAACGTGGGTAAAAGGTAAACTAAACGGCAAGAGAAAAAGTACATGAGTAGATTGTTACTAAAAATGGGGAAGCAATATACGAACTGTTTCCATGAACATGACATCTATGTTAATGTCCTAATTCCAGGAAGAGTTTCAATTTCAAATGCTATATGAAGAACAATAAAAAATGAGTCATCGTGCCTCACTCCCCAACCCAACTATTATACACAAAATAGGGGAAAAAATTAATTATGCAACACGGATAACGTTCTGGTACATATTACCTGGTAGCATCTTGGAATTTCAGGCAGCACGTATGAACCATGAGTCAAAGCTTCTAAGAGGAAAGAGGCATCATAGAATGAGTAGTTAAGCAAAGATTGTAGAGATGTTATGTTCACATGCATTTCAGGATAGACTGCAAGGTGCCTCACATAAGGAGCATTGACAAAGTCAACGTTTACACCAAGCCACTGCATAAATGAGATTGCTGCCATCTCGCCACCTCTAATCAGGAATGTGCCAATCAATGCCTCAACTACATCAACTACTGTCTTGCTCTTGATTTGTCTTCTTCCTCTACTATAGACTTTGTTTGTAGGTGACAACTCCTCTTCTTCAAATGCATAAAATAGAGAATTGTTGTGATAACCCGACCCCAACATGCATTTAATAGCACCTGACTGCATTTGATTAAATGTTTAATTAGTTAAATCAACCAATTTGCACTATTTTAATATTCCTCTTGGAAGCATTTAGTAGTTGTAAATTGAATAATTAAAAGATTATTACCTATTCCTGATAATTATAGTAATTGAATTTCTTTTCTTGTGATTAATTAAGTGTTATCTTAAATGTTAGGGTTTAATTGTGTTTGACTACGTGTCTATATTAACCTTCATTTGTAGCTTAATATTAACTTCATAATTCTTTAAAATATTCTAGAACTAGTGAAATTAATTATTTTAAATGAATATTGATTACCTTGATTGTTTTGATTATTTTAAAAATCGATTTAGGTTGTTTTGCGTTAAAATCACTCGGTTTTCAAATAAATGAGAAAAGTAACTCCGAGCTGGAATAAATTCTAGACTATGATGCTTTCCAAAAATGATATATTTCTTAGATTCTTTGAGAATTAATTGTTACTTCTTTGTTGTCGCAACGTGCATTGCATATCGAGAGAGATAGTTAAGAAATGAATTTGAGTCCTCAGCAAATAGTGAAACTAGTATTTTAGTGCCTTAAATTTTATAATTTAATTGTTGTTAGCTAGAATTGATGTTTCCTTAGTTGTTTTAGCCTAAAAATGCATGAAATAGGCTAGTTTGACCAATTTTTAAGTGGTTTGACCAAGGGGATTGACCATTTTGACCTTGTGCCTCTTTTAATAGCCTAAAATAGCTCAAAAAAAAAGAAAAAGAAAGCAAGCTGAAAACAGAACCAGCTAGGGCCGAAAATGAGGGAGAAGAAAAAAAGAAAAATTCAACTTCAAATCTTCGATTCTTCGCGTGAGCTTGCACGGGGTGGTTTCCGAGGCATCCTACAAGGTTTTCCTAGCGTCTAGGAGCGTCTAAGGTGAGGGTTTCATGTTTATTTGAGCATTTGAAAGTTTTATGTATTAACTTTAATTTTTGGATTTTATCCGTAGTTTTTTGTTTTAATCGGTTTGAGGCTTATAGAATGTTCCCTAGCAATCGTAGAAGATGTATTTATAGCTTTTTAACATTTTATGGTGTTAAATATTGAAATTGAAATATAAAATGTTAGTTGAATAGTATTTTATGAATAGTAAACCCTTGAAACGATAAAGTTGCACCGTTATGCTGTCTGTTGATGTAGGGAGATGCTAGATATGCTAGAATGCCTAAATGTGTGGCTTAATTGGAATGTGTAATGGAAAAACGGAGAAAAACGGCTTAGTGAAAGTCGGGGTCGTTTTGGTCGAGTTTGGCGTTTTCTCATTTTGTGTGTTGACATTGTTTCGGGAGGCCATGGAAGCACTTTTGGTGCGATTATGGCGTTGGTTGGGTGTTTGGTTGGTATAGTTGTAGTTCAAATGAGTAAAGGGAGAAATCGGGGCTTTGCGCGAATTCTAGGGTAAAGTAGGGTTTCGGGGTCCTTGGACGTGCCTTATGGTGACCTAGGAGGATTAGCGAAGTTGGTTTCCAGAACTCGTGGCTCGTTTGGAAATGATAGTATTTTGATAGTTGGGGCCGATTTGTGATTTTGCTTGTTATCTTGATATTATGCCTATAGAATGCTTAGTGTTGCTTGATATACTTGTTTAATTGGTGTTATTGTTGCTTATTATTGCTTGTTATGCTTGAAAAGTTAGTATTGATTGTGATTGCTTGTTATCTCGTTTGTTGTCACTAGTTTGTATTGTTGTGCTATCGCTCGTTTATTGCTTTGTATCGAGTCTTGCATTGCATAGTGTCTCGCGCGTGAGTGATGGGCCTCTCTGGGTAGCCTCGGGTTGCCAGTGTTGGTTGCCCTAGCTCCGCTGCTATTCCCTTTTCTCGCTTGGGTTGCCTCCCAAGGAGATTTGGGTCGTAGATTGATGGATACTTCCGGGGTATTCCAAACTGGTGTTATAAGGTGGATGCGCGCTTATTGTCATCGTTGTCAACATCAAGCTCGAGATTGATGTATCGCTTGTGTAATGGTACATTGCTCGTATGAGTGAACCATAGCCTTCAAAGTGTGGTATAGCTTTGAATGGTTGTGTTAATGCTTTCAATAATTACTTATTGTATTGATTGTTTGTTTTGATTGCTTATTCATCAGTTATATTGCTTAACTGTCTTATTTGCATTGCACGACTTTCTTTCTCTCCAATTCGATATCTGTCTCGCCCTCACTGAGTATACGTGTTGTGTATACTCACTCCTCACCACCACGTTTCATGAAATGCCATGTTAGCTGGAAAGTTCGTGATTTCGTGAAAGTCCGTGCTTGAAGAGTTGTCCTGCGTGCCTATGTGACTTGAGTTGTCAAAGTTGTAAAGTTGTATGCTTTTATGTATTATATGTATTTAATGTTAAAGGGGATGTAATTTAAGTTTCACTAGATTATGTATTTAGTTAATGTAGCTTAACCTCAATGTATATTTGTAATGACAAAGGAAAAGAGATAGAAAGGTATGATAGTCTAGCTTATGATATAGGTTGGTGTAGTTTAATTGCTAAGCTTGAATGTATATTTACTTGTGTTTTGCTTGTTGTGAACCAAGGCTCGGATGGCCTTGAGGTGGTTGAATGTTTGGACATGGTATTGGTCCACTTATATGATGTCGCAGGTTTTACCTCTCGCCTAGAAACAGGGGAGACTCCGTCCGTTTTCCCTGAAAATTATGCCCGGGTTTTGGTTTGGGTTGTGAATAGATTGATTGTTAGAACTCCCGGTCTCGAGAGGGATCGGGGTGTCACAGGTGGTATCAGAGCTTGTTTAGCTCATAAGCCGGGACAGGGTCCTCGGTCTGGTGGGTAGTGGTCCTTGAATGTGTGCTTGTTAAGTGTGTCTTGAAAGTGTATGCTTGTATGTGAGATTATGTGTCTTGACATGAAAGTGTGCTCCTATATGATATAGTTATGTGTTATGTGTTAATTGTGTGCTAAGTGAAGTAAAGTGTCTAGTGGTGCATTGAATTGACCTATTGAATTTGTATTGTGAATCGAATCGACCTCGTGAATTGTTATTTGCTTAGAGTATTTCTTGTAATGTGTGTATTGGAATATCTTGAATTGGTTGTGCCGTGTTTTGAAATTGATTATGTTGTGCTTTACTTGATTGTTATGCTTGAGTGACTTTGTTGAATAAACTCTTTTCTAAACTTGCTGGCATAATAGCTTAAGGCATATGTATAACTGTGATATATTGGCATTCATACATGTCTTATGGAAATGGTGAGTAAGTCTCTTCCTCTCTTGAAGAAAGTGGTTCACAGCTAGCCTCTCAAGGTGTATGGGTAGGCATGAAATGAATGGCATTTAATTAGCCTTTATTTGGGAACTGGTGTTTGCTTTTGGAGCTCGGTTATTGGCGAATACCTAAGGTCTTCCTCTGTGATTAATAGTTGTGAAGAGTAGCTTTCTCTTGGGGTTTTATTTGGTTGTTCTTTGGAGCATTCTTTGGTTTTCTTAATGGGTATTCTTTGGAGACTTATGTTGGCATTTCTCGGTGGATTTGGCTATTGGGATTTCAATCGGCCTTACTGCACAGTATTATCTAGGGTATATATGTCTCGGTCTTTATTGGTGTGATACTGGCATCCCTGATTGGAAATTCTTCAATGGTAATTTCTGGAATTCTCAGTGGCCAATTATTTAGTATTTATTTATTAGGCAAACTTGGCTACTTTCTTATTGGAGCATTGTCTCGGATATCTTCTTCAGTGTTCCTCAGTAGGTTTAGTATTTGGAGTTCCTATCAGACTTATTGAATAATACTACTTATGGTGTTCTTTGAAATTCTTATTGGGCGTTCTATTGGTATTTTCCTTATTGGCAAAGTTGTATGAAGTTCTCACTTGGCAAACAGTGAAGAGACCTCAGAGTTTGGTTTCGGTATATTGTTCACCAGTTCGGTGTTTATCCTTGGAGTTTCATCCATCTGGGAAACTATATTTGTTATTCAGCTTGATTGTCTTATTGGGCACATTATATTCTCTCTGCTATTTCCTTTGATATTCCTCTTCAGCATTTGATAGCATAACTCGGAATCTAATTGGTTGTTCCATGGGGTTATTATTTGGAAGGCTTCTTTGGAACTTTGGAAGTATATTTGATTGGGTTCTTGGTATTTTCTTCAGCACTCTTAACAGGGAATTCTTCTATGAAATTCATGACCAGCGGGGTAATTCTTTGGACCTCTGGATGGAACCTTTGTTTGAGCTTTTATTTGGCTTCTTGCTTAGGAATTCCCATACAGTAATAGTTAGACTTCTATTGGAGATTCGTGCGTGGGGTATTCTTCTTGTCGTTATTGTATGGTATTAATGACATCTACAGTATCTTTGTTATAGTCTTGATTGGTATTATCTCGGCGTTTCTGGTTGGAATTTATTCTTTTTCGGTATTCGTGTCAACGGGATTCTTGTACGGTATCTACCTTTGAGCCTTTATTTGGCGTTACCGCTTGGCATTTCTACTTGAACTTTCTTATTGGTCATCTTGATGAAATACTTGTTCAGTAGCTAATGAAGATTAGTTAGAATTGGATTTCAGATGATGCTGAGTTCTATTGGAAGAAGAATTGCGAGGACGCAATTATTTTAAGGGGGGAAGGATGTGATAACCCGAACCCGGCATGCATTTAATAGCACCTGACTGCATTTCATTCAATGTTTAATTAGTTAAATCAACTATTTTTCACTATTTTAATATTCCTCTTGGAAGCATTTAGTAGTTGTAAATTGAATAATTAAAAGATTATTACCTAATCCTGATAATTATAGTAATTGAATTTCTTTTCTTGTGATTAATTAAGTGTTATCTTAAATGTTAGGGTTTAATTGTGTTGGACTACGTGTTTATATTAACCTTCATTTGTAGCTTAATATTAACTTCATAATTCTTTAAAATATTCTAGAACTAGTGAAATTAATTATTTTAAATGAATATTGATTACCTTGATTGTTTTGATTATTTTAAAAATCGGTTTTGGTTGTTTTGCGTTAAGATCACTCGATTTTCAAATAAATGAGAAAAGTAACTCCGAGCTGGAGTAAATTCTAAACTATGATGCTTTCCAAAAATGATATATTTCTTAGATTCTTTGAGAATTAATTGTTACTTCTTTGTTGTCGCAACGTGCATTGCATATCGAGAGAGATAGTTAGGAAATGAATTCAAGTCCTCAGCAAATAGTGAAACTAGTATTTTAGTGCCTTAAATTTTATAATTTAATTGTTGTTAGCTAGAATTGATGTTTCCTTAGTTGTTTTAGCCTAAAAATGCATGAAATAGGCTAGTTTGACCAATTTTTAAGTGGTTTGACCAAGGGGATTGACCATTTTGACCTTGTGCCTCTTTTAATAGCCTAAAATAGCTCAAAATAAATAAAGAAAGCAAGCTGAAAACAGAACCAGCTAGGGCCGAAAATGAGGGAGAAGAAAAAAAGAAAAATTCAACTTCAAATCTTTGATTCTTCGCGTGAGCTTGCACGGGGTGGTTTCCGAGGCATCCTACGAGGTTTTCCTAGCGTCTAGGAGCGTCTAAGGTGAGGGTTTCATGTTTATTTGCGCATTTGAAAGTTTTATGTATTAACTTTAATTTTTGAATTTTATCCGTAGTTTGTTGTTTTAACTGTTTTGAGGCTTATAGAATGTTCCCTAGTAATCGTAGAACATGTATTTATAGCTTTTTAACATTTTTCGCAGTTAAATATTGAAATTGAAATATAAAATGTTAGTTGAATAGTATTTTATGAATAGTAAACCCTTGGAACGATAAAGTTACGCCGTTATGCTGTCTGTTGATGTAGGAAGATGCTAGATATGCTAGAATTCCTAAATGTGTGGTTTAATTGGAATGTGTAATGGAAAAACGGAGAAAAACGGCTTAGTGAAAGTCGGGGTCGTTTTGGTCGAGTTTGGCATTTTCTCGTTTTGCGTGTTAGCATTGTTTCTGGAGGCCATGGAAGCACTTTTGGTGCGATTATGGCGTTGGTTGGGTGTTTGGTTGGTATAGTTGTAGTTCAAATGAGCAAAGGGGGAAATCGGGGCTTTGCTCGAATTCTAGGGTAAAGTAGGGTTTCGGGGTCCTTGGACGTGCCTTATGGTAACCTAGGAGGATTAGCGAAGTCGGTTTCCAGAACTCGTGGCTCGTTTGGAAATGGTAGTGTTTTGATAGTTGGGGCCGATTTGTGATTTTGCTTATTATCTTGATATTATGCCTATAGAATGCTTAGTGTTGCTTGATATACTTGTTTAATTGGTGTTATTGTTGCTTATTATTGCTTGTTATGCTTGAAAAGTTAGTATTAATTGTGATTGCTTGTTATCTCGTTTGTTGTCACTAGTTTGTATTGTTGTGCTATCGCTCATTTATTGCTTTGTATCGAGTCTTGCATTGCATAGTGTCTCGCGCGTGAGTGATGGGCCTCTCTGGGTAGCCTCGGGTTGCCAGTGTTGGTTGCCCTAGCTCCGCTGCTATTCTCTTTTCTCGCTTGGGTTGCCTCCCAAGGAGATTTAGGTCGTAGATTGATGGATACTTCCGGGGTATTCCAAACTGGTGTTATAAGGTGGATGCGCGCTTATTGTCATCGTTGTCAACATCAAGCTCAAGATTGATGTATCACTCGTGTAATGGTACATTGCTCGTATGAGTGAACCATAACCTTCAAAGTGTGGTATAGCTTTGAATGGTTGTGTTAATGCTTTCAGTAATTGCTTATTGTATTGATTGTTTGTTTTGATTGCTTATTCATCAGTTATATTGCTTAACTGTCTTATTTGCATTGCACGACTTTCTTTCTCTCCAATTCGATATCTGTCTCGCCCTCACTGAGTATACGTGTTGTGTATACTCACTCCTCACCACCACGTTTCAGAAAATGCCATGTTAACTGGAAAGTTCGTGATTTCGTGAAAGTCCGTGCTTGAAGAGTTGTCCTGCGTGCCTATGTGACTTGAGTTGTCAAAGTTGTAAAGTTGTATGCTTTTATGTATTATATGTATTTAATGTTAAAGGGGATGTAATTTAAGTTTCACTAGATTATGTATTTAGTTAATGTAACTTAACCTCAATGTATATTTGTAATGACAAAGGAAAAGAGATAGAAATGTATGATAGTCTAGCTTATGATATAGGTTGGTGTAGTTTAATTGCTAAGCTTGAATGTATATTTACTTGTGTTTTGCTTGTTGACAACCAAGGCTCGGATGGCCTTGAGGTGGTTGAATGTTTGGACATGGTATTGGTCCACTTATATGTTGTCGCAGGTTTTACCTCTCGCCTAGAAACATGGGAGACTTCGTCCTTTTTCCCTGAAAATTATGCCCGGGTTTTGGTTTGGGTTGTGAATAGATTGATTGTTAGAACTCCCGGTCTCGAGAGGGATCGGGGTGTCACAATTGTCACCAGGGATGATCCACGTTTTAAGATCGAGTGGTTCATTACGAATAAAGCCCTGCAATTCAGAAACAAGCTAGCAAAAGAAATAAATTTATGTTCACCATACAGATGATCCTATGTTCCTGATAACAAGAAGAAGAAACAAGTTTTCTTCCATTTGAGGTACATGATGAGAAATTTCAGAAAAGCAAAATGATGCAAATTTATTCATTCTCTGTTGTTACTTTATTACTGACGACATTTCAATATTCACAAATAAGAACAATGGGGTATTAGCTATTCCTTGTTCTTCTCTTACAAATGACACAATTAAGAATGAATTAACTATCATAAAAAGGAAATAATTACCGGAATTTTGTGGTTACATCCTAGCTTGCATAGTGCAGTATTACAAACGGTTTTCTTTCTTTTCGTACTAAGAAGACACTCGTGATGATTTTGGTACGTTGTGAATAGCTGTTGACTAGTAACATATTTGAGAAATGAATCCCCAAGCGTTTCCAGTGATTCCAGGTGAAGATTCTCTTGGCATTTTCTTGTCGTGATAGCTTCCAACACCTAATGTTTACAGCAAAGTCATAATCATAATTCAGAAAAACTATTCAACATCACAAATTGAAACAAATATTCAATTATATACTTTTTTGCTTTGCTGACATATATTAGCGCTAGTAGAGTAAATCCATTACACCATATGTAACAAAGATAAATTCTCTGATCAACTGAACAAGCTAGTGACGCATGCAATTTGACTGGGCCACATTGAGCCATTAGATGGCATATTGACGCTCAAGGGCTTCACTGACATGGCATATAGTGGGCAAAAGAATACAAAACTTTCATTTTTTATTTTTTATTTTTATTTTTGTGGGAGGGAATGTTTGATCATGATATCACCAATAGTCTCAAGTCAAGGGAGAAAACGGAAAAAATGCAAAGCTATCATCTGAACTGAAAAACTGAAAAAATGATAAAACTGAAAAAATGCATGAAGATTGTAAAGAACATACCTTGATGGTTGGGATAATAACGTTTTTTGAGCAGTGATCCAAATGCATCTTCTTCAGGTTGGCAGCTAGAAACAACGACTCAACCCGATGCATGATTGTCGGAGCACACGAGAAAGAATAGAGTGTAGCCAAAGATATAGGTGACATCATGATGAGACATAGTTCAGGTGGCAACTCAACTAAGGCATTACTTGGCTCTACATTGTATAACAGCAAATTAGTCCAAAATAAAAAGGTGAGTTAAAAGTGTACAGAATAATGTAAATCAGTATGATCTTCTTCTACCTATACCATGAGAAAAGGATGATCAAGAGAGATAATGAAGAGTTTATTTCACAAAAGACGGTAGTAATGAAACCTTGAGTTCCAAAGATAAAATTCATTTGATGAAGAAAAAGTAACATTGATAAGAAAAATGGATGCATTTTACTATTTCTCATCTTATTATATTGCTAAAAGAAAAGTATCTTTTTCAAGATGGTCAGATAGTTAGGCAAATTTCAATACATTCCCAAATATTATACGAATACTAAAACAATTTTTGTCGTTTCCCAAGATTTAAGTAACATTGAATGGTTAAACAACCAACAAACCTTTTGTTTTCTGCTTTCTATATTTGAGAAGATAATTTTCTACCCTTGGGACATGTCTACCATGTAGAAGTGATTGTACTTCATACTGCAAGTGGATGTCATGCCAGTACATCGAAGTATGTAAGACCTTTGAAATGATATTTGTAACATATTATCACAAACTGGAAACATAACACAACGTTAGGGGAGGTAAATCAAAAACTATTACAACCTTTTCTCGTAATACTTTTGGTAAGTAATAACTTCTCCGTCTTGCAGCTTTAAATTGGACTTCCCATCCAAACCATCTAAAGTACCAACAACGTGATACACATGACCATTGTGAGGTGTGCATACCAAAGAATTCTCCAACACGCAGCTGCACACCAAGACACTCTTCATATCCACATGCTGACCACAATCACTGGCACAAAAACATGGCAGATGTCTACCGCTGATATTTTTTGATGGAAGTAGCATGGAACGTACACAGTTGCAATCAATTAATTGATTCTTATTTGAGTCTGTAGCTGCAGCTGGGAGAAGAAGATAGTTGAAGTCAAGAAAATCATTCTTTCTGTCAAACGCACCTAGAGCTTCATTCAGCTTATTCAAACTGTGATCTAGTAAAATCCTAAGCAGAGTCACTTGAAACCTTCGACACATCAAAACCTGCCAAACAAATTTGACGATGACAAGAAATTCAGGTCCTAATTCCTTGTATTTCATGTTCGGTTAACAAATGTACTTAGACATAAAAACGTTAGTATACCTGTTCAGAAGTAAGTCGAATTGCTCTAACATATCTCATACATATTTTCGAGCTAATGCTATCATCAACATGGTCCAAAGCTATCGATTCGCCATGAAAATCAAACCTAGACCTTACAGCAAGCAGAACATCACGAAGCTCAACATTGCAGTAAAAGTTGTTCTGCAGCTCGACTAAGTAGCAGTAGTACAATGTTTCAGATTCATTGCTGCGGTAGTGAATCAATTCAGGCGGGAAGTACTGTAATTGTTCATTATTGTACTCAAAGCCTGTGGATCACAACATAATTATACATAAATTGATATGTGAAAATATTGTTTAAAGCAATGAAATTGTGTTCTTCCCATAATTGATAAAGAAAGAAATGGGCGAACTTAAATTACCCAATTCTTGGACATTGGCTTCTTCCTCAACAATATATGGCACAAGATTATCTGTCAAAGCACCATCCAGGTGAAGTTGCTTGCACGCTTCTAAACCGCAAGTTGATTCAGTATTTTGATATTTCCTTCAACTTTTACAGTTGGGATTGGACAGCTTTTAGGAAGATGTAGAATGCAAGTTTTGGACTCCTTATCTATAACAAACTTAGGATAGGGTTTGAAGTACCTGAAAAATCAGAAGACCAGAATAGGGAATTACTTTTTAAGTTACAAAAATTCAAAAATGTGGAAACTGAAAGCATATTATATCGTTCATAAGAATAAAAGATTCTATGGACAAACCCATCAGAAGGTAGCCTTGAGCAGTAGAAGTGAAGCAATGCCACACTGGAAGACAAAGTGACAATTGCTCCAGTAGCTTCAACCTGATAACAGACCTCATCTTTCAAATCTAGAGGGGCACAAGGAACAGAACCATGATCCAAGGACTCCTTCCGCATAATGTCTCCACTGGCTAGATAGTTCTCCACTTGTGTGAGGGTTGAACTATCATTCCTACAATTTCAGGAAGCAAATTAGCAAAGAATGGCATGAAAAAGAAATGATCATTACCGTCTACTAGAACCACTGAAACCTACAACATCATAAAATGTTCTAAATAAACACCATAAAAAATAGATAAAGCATTAGAATTTTACCGAATGAAAATTAAACAGTGACTCCAGAATTTCCTATAACAGTAGGGCATAAACAAAACAACAACAAATAGAATTCCAGAAACATGATAAACCACATGTTTAGTTAAACCCCATAGTCCTAAATTGTATGCTTTGGTGTTATCTGGTAGAACACTCGAACATAAGGTGGGAGGTGAAAACACATATTGAGAAGGATAAGCAGTTTCCTTTTACACTACGAATTAATAAAATATGAGAAAGTATTTATGGCATATGTTCATGCCAAACCCAAAATCACTTTGGAACAAATAAGAAAAGGTAGTTAAGTAAGTTTTATACTAAATGTTAGCACTAAAAAGGCCTCCATGCACTACAAGAAACTATACATTTTTATCATCATGATGAAATCTGAGTTGTGCTTACGAGCACGGCCGCGGGACTGAATAAAACTAGAAATGGTTGCCGAGGGATCAAATCTAATTACAAGATTGCAACTCTGGACATCCAAGCCTTCTTCAAGAATGGAAGTTGCAACTATGATGTTCACTTGCAACATGACATGTTCACATGCAAGAATCTTAGCAATAGATATTCTCTTTCATAAATAATAATTTTATGCTATACTATTAGTAAGGCACCCACCGTGCCTCTTTGGAATTCTTCAACAATTTTGTGTTGTTCTTGTCTGCTCTGTGACAGGAGCCCAGATTGATGTCCTGCCACGTATTCGGTCTTCCATCCACTCAATTCCAGGTGTACCTCATTTAATAGAGATCGAAGGACAATAGCTATTATAATCCTCTCAATAAAAATTATACACCTCATATCCTTCAGGTCCCTGTGCAAAATATTGTAACATGTTAAGAATCTCATCATATTATCAAGCCAACGAAAGATATGGATAGTGACATATTCATGTTCGATCTCAACATATTGAAGTTTAGACACTGTTGTGGTTCTGAAAGATAAACGTCCTCTATCTTCCATATAATTTTTTTGCTCCACCTCTCATTTTCTTCATTAGTTGGCAGCATAATTATACACACAAGTCCAAGATATGATTTTATTTCACTAGAATATTCATCACAGACTCGAGTCCACAATCTGCTCGCTAGCGATATGCTTAAATAGAATTCAACGGTACTATCATTAAAGATGTTTAACTGGGTAGAGAAACACATAAAAAGAGTTGAATGGAGATTCTCAAATGACATCTAACAACAGGAACTAGGTTGTGAATGGTTGACCTTCAAGGTTGTGAATCTTTGGAAGTTATGCTATGGTGATTGGCTCTTGAATTTAGTTTTTTTAGATAGTCATTATTTTGAGGATTATGTAGATGGAAACTTACTATATCTAGAGTTTTGATTATGAATTTTTTGTTTATTTGCAACAAGTATAAATGTTTAGAGCCTTGCGTTGTGTTGAAATATTATATTACTTTAATTCCATAATTTTAGGCTTGTTGTAAGGAGCAATTTGCTCCATGAATTTAGGCTTATTGTAAGGAGCAATTTGCTCCATAAATTAGGGAATATTGTCTACTCTTTTTAGGTCTATATAAACCACAATGTAGAAACACAAATTGTATTATCAATGAATTACATTGTTTCACATTACTTTCTTCTTGGTATCTAGAGCCAACAATATATACACACCAAAAAATATATATATATATGTTCATTTTTTTCCCTCCACAGCCATCCAAACTCAGATTTCTTACCACAATGACCAAAATCCACTTTATATTCTCTTTTTTGTCTAATTCTTTCATGATTTTTTGTCGGTTTAAGCCCTTTTCTTCTCTGATGTGGTGAGAAATAGCCAATTTACTCCTTAGTTGCCTATTGTAAAGGTTGCCAAGTGTCCGGCTGCTTCCATCGTCGTCGTTTATTAATGGCACCTACTGATAAGATAGAAAATCAGTCTACCATTGTGACTCGTGTAGATCTCTCTCGGGAACCTAATGCCCCTACACAACGGGTCACTAGTGTATTACTGAATGGAAAAAATTTTCATGCTTGGTCCCGTTCGTTCCGTCTTTATCTTGGTGGAAAATGGAAAATTGGATGGATTTTAGGCAAGGAAAAAAAGCCAAAAGAAACTGATCCTGATTATGCTCACTGGGATGCAAACAATTGTATTATTTTGGGTTGGATGTTCAATTCCATGGAGACTCAGATTTATAATATGTTTATGTATCACGAGACGGTTCATGATCTATGGACTACCCTGACAAAGATGTATGCCCATGCACGTCATGATTCTCGAATCTTCGAGCTTTACCGGAAAATTTCTCATGCTTCTCAGGCTACTTTAGGACTATCTGTTGTGGATTATTTTGGGTACCTCCAAACTAGATGGGAAGAGCTAGCCTAATATGAACCTTTGAGTGACTTCCCGAATGATGCTGAGGTTGAGTCTAAACGTCTTGATCATCGTCGGACTTATCAGTTCTTGATGGGTTTAAAACCTGAATTCGAGAATCTTCGAACACAGATTTTAAATACATCTCCTTTTCCATCTCTATATGAGGCATTTGCAACTATGGATGGTGATGAACGAAGACGTCTACTTCTTGCACCTAAGCCCACTCATTCTATTTTTGGCAAACCAGTACCCGTCCTTATTGCCAACATTGTCGGAAGATTGGTCACGTCATTGACCGATGTTTTATTCTACATCCTGAACTGAAGCAACAATACTCTAACAACCGTGGTGGTGGACAAAAGAAATGAGCTCCTCGTATTGGGGTTGTAGCCGAATCAGCACCCCCTTCAGCTTCAACAGAATTAGTCTTGGCCCAACCAGATTATAGTCAGCTTCAAGCTCAGATTGCTCAACTTCAACTCCACCTGGGCCTCACTTCACCATCTGGCCCCACGGCTACCCTTGCTACAGGTACTCCTACCGCACTTCATGGTGAGTTAGGCCAACCATCTTGGATTCTGGATTCCGGGGCCAATAATCATATGACTGGTGAGCTTTCTGTCTTTTCATCTCCTGTCACTTCCATAAATCAATCGGTTCAAATTACCGATGGAACGTCTTTTCCTATCCGTTGTCAAGGAGATGCCTGTTTATCCTCAGATATTACTCTTCGCTCTATTTACTATGTCCCCAACTTTGCTTATAATCTATTGTCTCTCAGTCGTCTTGCCAAGATTTTTCATTGTGCTGTTGTCTTCTTGCCTGACCGTTGCTTCTTGCAGGACCTGACTTCGAAGAAGATTTTTGGCAGGGGATATGAACACGATGGACTTTACTATTTTGGAGAACTTCCAACCTCTACAGTACCCTTGTCAAGTCTGCATGCTTCTGTGTCTCCAGTTTTTGACACTCCTATTGGTTATGTCCAAAATTTAGATTTGTGACATGCTCGTCTAGGACATGCAAACTTTCAATATTTATGTTTGTTATTTCCATTTTTTAAAAAAGCTTGCAAGGATTTTAAGTTTAATTCTGTGACTTGCGAATTGTCAAAACACACTCGTACTACATATATTCTTCGCATGCATCGAGCTCCATGTACTTTTGATCTTGTTCACTCTGATATTTGGGGTCCCTCTCCTGTCACGGCCCTCTCTGACCATCGTTACTATGTGACATTCATAGATGATTATAGTCGGTGTACTTGGGTCTACCTAATGAAGAAAAAATATGAAGTTTTCACTCATTTCACTCACTTCCTTCAAATGGTGAAAACCCAATTCCACACTGTTGTCCGGAATATTAGGTCTGATAATGGTAGAGAATACCTAACCAACGACTTTCAGGCCGAACTCAATAAAAAAGGGATTCTTCAACAACTTATATGCCCTTACACACCTAAATAGAATCGTGTGGCAGAATGAAAGAACCGCCACATTATGTCTATGGTCCGATGTCTTCTATCTGGTATGAATGTCCCGAAATATTTATGGCACCTAACTGTACTCACCGCTACATACATCATCAATCGTACCCCTAGTCGTGTCCTCTAAGGTCAAACACCCTTGCACATTCTCCGACCAAATACTGTTATCTTTCCTCTTCTCCCACGAGTCTTTGATTGTACATGCTTTGTTCAAAATCGCAGCCTGACCCGCACTAAGCTAGATGATAAAGCTATACGTTGTGTCTTTCTTGGATATTCTTCCATGTCTAAAGGATATAGGTGCTATGATCTTGTGACTCGCCACTTTTACCATTCAATAGATGTCACATTCCTTGAGACTATCCCTTTTTCTCTGCTTCTTCCTTAGAGCAACTTCTTGAGGTACTTTCTGCAGAGGACCCTCCTTTACCTCGTCCAGTTCCTATTCTTGACACATCTCAGTCTACTACTGAACTACCATCTAGCTCCAATAATACTCTCTCATCCGGTTCCTCTCCAGTTCCATTACAAGTTTACTCTCGGCGTCCTCGTGCTCTAGCTCCACTGCCAGATTCTTCTTTGGATTCAGGTAACCCTCATTCTCCCTTGGTCCCTGAACCTGCACCTTCTCGTTACCCCACTCGTGAACGGCGTCCCTCTTCCCGTTATTTACCTTCATGTAGTACTAATCATCCTATTGCCAAGTTTGTGTCATTTCAGGGTCTCTCCGATCAGTATAAATCTTTCCTTAGTCAGGTTGATTTAGTCTCTATTTTTCGCTCCGTCCATGAGGCTCTCCAGCATCCTTTATGGGTGACTGCTATGAAAACAGAGATGGATGCCCTGCAACAGAATCAGACGTGGGAGTTGGTTGATCTTCCAGTTGGTGAACGGACAGTTGGGTGCAAGTGGGTGTTTAGTGTGAAATATCTTGCTGACGGCACCATTGATCGGTATAAGGCACGTCTTATCACTAAAGAGTTTACTCAAGTACCAGGCAAGGACTTTGGTGCCACATTTGTTCCTGTTGCCAAATTAACTACTGTTCGACTCCTGGTCTCCTTGGCCGCTTCTCATTCTTGGCCTCTTCACCAATTGGATGTGAAGAATGCCTTTCTTAATGGTGATCTTTCTGAGACTATTTACATGGATCCTCCACCAGGTTTTCGGGCTCAGGGGGAGTATTCTGGGAAAGTTTGTCGCCTTCGTAAATCTCTCTATGGGCTTAAACAATCCCCTTGAGCTTGGTTCAATCATTTTAGTGAGGTGGTCCTTACTATGAGGTTTATTCGGTGTCATTCAGATCATACATGTTTTGTTCGACTTTACCCTCAGGGTAGATGCATCATTATCTCAGTTTATGTGGACGATATTATCATTACTGGAGATGACACTCAAGGAATTGTCCAAGTGAAGCAAGACCTTGGGACAATCTTTGACATTAAAGATTTGGGTATGCTCCGATACTTTCTTGGTATTGAGGTAGCTCGAAATTGCCAGGGTATATCTTTATCACAAAGAAAGTATGCATTGGATCTTCTTCAAGATACAGGTATGCTAGGTTGTCAACCTGCCTCCACTCCTATGGACCCTAATCTTAAATTGACAGCAGAATCAGGGGAATTGTTAGTTGAGCCATCAATATATCAAATACTTGTGGGTCGGCTTATCTACTTGACTAACACAAGGTCTGACCTTACCTATACAGTGAGTATGGTTAGTCAATTCATGCATGCACCTCGTACCTCTCATCTGGATGTTGTTTATCATATCCTCCGGTATCTTAAATCTTCTCCTGGTCTTGGTCTCTTCTATGCAATGGGTGTACAAGAGGGATTGTCTTGTTACACTGATGCTGATTATGCAGGGTCAAAGACTGATAGGCGTTCTACCTCAGGGATGTGTACTTTTCGTGGTAATCACCTTATCTCATGGAAAAGTAAAAAGCAAGCAGTTGTCTCATGATCTTCTGCTGAAGCTGAGTACCGTGCTATGGCCCAAGGAACATGTGAACTTCTTTGGTTACGTTATCTTCTGACTGAGTTGGGGTTTTCGGTAACAGACTCATCTACCTTGTTCTGTGATAATAAATATATGATTATGTTGTCCTCTGACTCAGTCTTTCATGAGAGGACAAAACACATCGAGGTTGATATTCATTGCATTCGAGAGAAAGTTCGCTCAGGGGTGATCACACCTTGTTTTGTTACATTATCCGAGCAGGTTGCTGATATCTTCACTAAGTCAATTGGACCGTCACTTCTCCAATCAACTCTTGTCAAGCTCAGGCTCATTGATATCTTCGCCCCAGCTTGAGGGGGAGTGTTGAAATATTATATTACTTTAATTCCATAATTTTAGGCTTGTTGTAAGGAGCAATTTGCTCCATGAATTTAGGCTTGTTGTAAGGAGCAATTTGCTCCATAAATTAGGGAATGTTGTCTACTCCTTTTAGGCCTATATAAACCACAATGTAGAAACACAAATTGTATCATCAATGAATTATATTGTTTCACATTACTTTCTTCTCGTTATAATCTTTATAAGGTTGCATTTTATTTTTATTTTATTTGTGGTTTGATGCCTTGCGGGCTTATCTTTTCAGGCGCGTCCCTAAAAATTGGCTAGGTAGATTTTAGGGGTGTGACATAAGCAAATCACCATGGTAATTCGATATTATCTAGCACTATAATAGGCACAAACATATGATGCTAAGAAGGCATTTTGACCTAGCGTTTTGGCTCCTATCAACAGGCATAGTTCCAATAAATTGTTGTTCAAAATTATTAAGGAACACAGCTAACTGTTTAACTTGATGAATCTACACACAAAAAGCATGGGAAGATTATCATTTATAGGCGTTCACAATGCGAACAAAACTTGCAATATAGAATTTTGGAGTTGTCTAACATCAAGTGTTAGCAAGTAAATGTAGTCCAAAAGACAGAAATTTACTTGGGGCAAAAAGATGAGAAGAAGGCTAAAAGAAACTTAACTAGCCATATATGTGGGAAGAGTTCAATATTTGAGAAATCTATGCAACATCATTACATTCGTATGCCGTTATTAAAAAAGGAGAAAGAAGCGCATAAACAAGTTGGGCGTGAGTCAACAAAGTAGCAGAGAGAACGGTGGCCTAACCACACTTTCATACAAGACTACTCAGCAAATTCAAAATCATTTAGCAATCTTTGATCATTTAAGATTGGGAAGATAAATTAAATAAGAAGTGAAGAACTACAATTGAGAAGGAAAGAGACACAGAAAAAAACAAAAAATGCAGGCAGGTATAGATGGAAGATGGCTATGTGGGCGGCACCACTTTCTGATTAAAGTTTCAAGAGATACGATGCTTTGTACCAGTAAAACAGTAGATATAGACAACATCAAGAACAAATGTACCTACCTGTACTCAAGAAGACACTCGAGAAGACAGATAACCTTTGAAGTTAGATACCCAGCTTTTAGGATAACATCTTTATCACGAGCAATGGACCATATTTTATCTACAAAGTCTTGTCATTAACACAGATGTCATAAAATAGAAGAGGGAATATTCTGATCAGACGGAGAATGACAAACTTAATGAGTATGAAGGGTACCAGATGGCATGCAAGCAGAGAAGACCTTGGACACATCCAAAAAAAACCCTCTTACAGCGTTCTTGGGAGATGCATCTAATTCCCCCCATGAAAAACTGTCATATTGTACAGATGCCACGGACTCTGCAGCCTATTTCATAGCAAAAGCATATGTATTACACGCAATGCAATGACATAGAAATACTAATAAAAAAGCAAAAGTAATAAAGGTTACTTTCAAAGCCATCCAGATGCCCAACTCATGCAGGCAATACAAGAAATTTGAGTGAAGCCTATTCAATTTCTTCTTCCCAGTTTCAAACAGAGACTCTGGGAGGCTAGATTTTTCGAGTGAAAATTCATACTGCTGCATCAGAGCATACAAGAGGTACCCTAAATCAGACTGGAAGCAAAACAAGGAGGCTATATCTTAAGAAATTAACAGGTGATACAAGTTATTTTCCAAGATCTGTGGACAACATGAGCATGAAAAGATGTGGCTATAAAAAGGAATTTTTCAAAAGAAAAGGATCTCATACCCTGAAAAATGTGCTTACCTTAGATTTTATCCCCTTCAAATCATCCGCCAGGCGTAAATATGAACAAGGAATGTCCATTTGGTTGTAAAGCTTCAGCTTTGGAGTCGCAAAAGGGATATGTTCAGCTAAAATGGACTCATTAATGCAGGTGTAAACCTTCATTCAGACAAAAGATATACATTAGGAACAGACTATTCAAGGTGGAATTATCCTCAAGGGAGGAATTATGTGGATGATGTGCAAGTCCTTTTTGGCAGGAAGAGTTCAAGCTTATACTTTTGATGAGTTGGAAACATCTCTTTCCCATTTCTATTTACCCAACGTTTTCTACAAGTACTTTGGTATCATATTTAAAATCTAAACGCAGGAGAAGCCAAATGACATTCCATAATAAAACTGTTGTGATCCAGAAATGAAATCATCAGGTTACAAAGTAGCATTTTTCAATGATCAATATTAAAAGATTAGATGCAAAGCATACACAATGTTCAAATAATGCCACATACAAGATATCAGAAACACATATATGTAGATGCCTTTTAAAGATGGACAACAATATTCACACAATTGCAAGATGCCAAAAAGCTTCTCCAGTTTCTAGAACTTGTGCTCATTCTAATGTGCAGAGAACAAATGCCCTCAGCATCATGATATTAAATAATGATTTCATTAATGCTAATCCATAAGAAACAGAGAATGGTAAAACAACCTTTGAATGCATTAGGTTTTCTAGATGACGAATCTGTTTCCAATGATCCTTTGAAGACTTTGGAGCTACATAAGAAAAGATATCAATTACTTGCTCATGTGAAAATCAACAGACAAACAAAAAAATAAAAGAATTCTGAAAGCACTTTATCTTACAAACCTCGAGCCTTTATAGGGGAAGCTGTCATTCCAAATACTCTGGGAAGCTGTGAATTCCCTGAGGCTAGTTTACGATGATAAAATTCCTACAACATTAGAATCTTTTAGCTTAGCAATTTCACAAGTACTAAAAAAAATGTCGCAGCAGCATAAAAGGTAAAAGCAAGTACGTCAAGTAACATGAGAATAACAACAATTGCAGAATATAAAGATATTTCCCATGTGATGTAGACTATAGTCAATATGAATTTGTCTAGTTTTGTCAGAGCCAGTCGTCATCAGCATAAGTTTAGTCACACACCAAAATGAAAATCTCCAAGTGAAAGATGAAAGAAATAAATCGAGTCTGGATATCAAGCATAGACCACATAGTAGCAACTGTCAATCCACAACAGAACTTTTGTGTTAGTCTAAATTTTTGCAGTAATAGAAGACCATGCACAAAACACACGACATAATGAGTGTCCAACTGACGAATTTTGTTTAGATGACGTAGTAGTTTGAGTTCATATATTGACATGGAATCGTAAAAATAGTTGATCAAGTTAGAAATCAAGTGTTACTGGAGTAAAATTCATCCCACGTATTAAGTACTATTCATCACATGGAAGCTGTCCAAAAGTAACCGTTTTCAGATTTTCCGTATACACCAATAGATAAGTGTAAAAGTATTCTAATGCCAACTAATATACTTCGATTAATGAGATCAAACAGAGTTGCATAATTAAGCATGCCTTTGTAAGAAATTATGGGTTCAGAAAACATACCTTCATGATGAGAGCATAGGGGTGCTTCTTTCTTGCATGGTGGCATTCATCAAATATTAGAACCTTGATCTTGACAAGTTTCAAAAAACCTTTGCTCAAGGCATCAAATAAAATTTGGGGGGGTCATCACAAGCACCTAAACATGAATGCTTAGGTTAATTCACAGCAAGAGATCACATTTTGTGCCAAAAGAGCTAGACATGAGGCTTGCAGATCTAAAATGTATCCAAAAGATCATGCTTTTGAGAAGAGAACAAAAGTACAAAATGTAGCGAAGCATAGGGGAACTACATAAGAGATGATGCAATAGGAATCCATAATAAGAACACAATCAGATAAGGATTCTTCTCCGATTCTCTACGGTTGCTCCACACAGTCAATTCATCCTAATTGTGAAGTCCAATAGATTAAAAATATCGGGTGGTATAACATGTTAAATACTTGTACGCATCATCACCTACCATTTGGTTGATAACATCAGTGACTAGTAAGATAAGACCAAACCAACTGCATTGAATCACAATAATGGACACCAATTTGCAGTTCTAGTATGGAGAAAACTAGAATCTAGGCAAGCTGTGAAGAACTGGAAATATCTAAATAGCATTGATCCTATCTCAAGCCGATCTTTATCTAAAAGATGAGAAGACAAAACCGGTACTTCTTATACCAGCCTACTCAAGATATTTGTTATTTTAAGAATACAATTGCATACCTCGTAAGTATCCTGCTGCTGGTTCCATGTAGCAGCATCCCAAAAATCAACACCCATCTCTCCCCAGTACTTCCCCACTTTCAAGTCAGTGTGCATCATAATGGCTTTTGCTTGCTAGTATATCAAGTGAAAACACAAGCCAATTAAATGAAAATCTAAGTTCTGAACTCGTGGAGATAAAATATTTCACCATGATTAAAATCAAAGCTACTTATACCCAAGGTTACTATCAAATGAGGAAAAAATAGTATAAATGGAGCATGAGATATAATTATCAAATCGCATATTTGGGTGACTAAAACAACAGTAGGGACCAAGAAAACAGTGATATCAGGCGACGCCTCTGGCAGAAGATGAGCATAGCTGCCCAAGAGCATGATGGCAATCAGACTCTTTCCAGAACCAGTCTCCAAGTACACAATTGTGTTCTGCTCAATTGCTTTTTGCAGAGCTTCCAATTGATAACTACTCCAAATAGAGGAAAAACAATTTATAGCATCAGCGGGCATATACACCAATGATCTTGAAATCTTGAGTCTGTAAAAATGCATATAGGGCAGATAGCGCAGCCAGACGGTCCTCTTGCTATGCACTAGGTCTAAAACGGTCGGACAGAAGGAAAAAAAAACTAACCTTCTAGCAAATGGTAGTTTGTAAGCAGAGAGCTCTTGGTTTTCGTCATTCATAGGCATCTCAACTGGTTCCATTCTTGCAATTTCTACACACAATATGAAAAGGGTATACATTTAATCTCCATAAAACACATATATTGTAATAAATATAATTTCCAATATTGTAAACATCACAATTTTCACAGAACAAATATATGCTTGCCGTCATTCACACTCCTCATACAAACAAGAACCTTTTCCAATAAAGTAACAAGAAGCACCATTTCTTCACCCACAAACAAGATACAGAATCTGTCACGCCCCCAAATTAGCCCAAGCAAATGTAGGAGTGCAACCATTGCGAGCTTGAGAAGACAATCTTCTGAAGCCTGCAAGGCTAGATATCTTGAACTAATGAGCAAATCGTTCGGTATCCACTTTGGATCTTGATCAATTATCAACAAAAACTAAATACATAGATTCCGAACTGAGATGTAAAAGAATACAAAATACTAGTAGCGGAAGCCATATACTCATGAACTGGAAACAGTTTCCAAGGCAGTTCCAAGAACTTGTCTGATAAGCCCAACAACTCTGTGACACTGTCAAGAAACGTGCGAGGTTCATTTGATCCATTCTGAATAATTACTGCCCGAGGAGTCGCAACACATCCATATAAAAATAGAAGGGAGATTGACACTCACACTTATAAATTCAAAAATCTCCAAAGCTCAAAGGTCACTCTATCCGTAATACTAATCACAACGAGACAGATGTACAAATCTTTTCGCTCACAAATACAGCCGGTCATCTCATCACAAAGGCCAAATGATAAACTGTCAAAATCTTACACGATACTTAATTCGAATGGGCTGCTTAGAAGCGACTACCATATCTCGTTACACCATGTTAACACTAATGAGTATTATCGACCTCCAACTGGCCTGAGTAAGTGACGTACTTTTATTCCTTAGAATAATTCATGCACAATAAGTCTTTCAAGTAAACATTCTCTCACACTTGACGATCAATCAAATAGTATCATCCTCTAGGATGTATCATATACATGTCATATACTACCATTTTCTCACATTATATCAACTTAGTGATGCTTCCTAATGCCGTTTGATGACGATTCACCTCATAATATAAGATATTTTGAGGCATGCATAGTCATGTATATTCGTAAAGTCTTAGATATAAACACATTTATATATAAAGTAGTTATTCCATAATCTTTACTTCCTAAATTAAACTATAATCTTAATACTTCCATACATGATAAAATCTTTTCATATTAACTACGTACTGCATGTATTCGCAAGCATGGAACTGGTAAAAATCGATCGGACTCTGTCCCAACTTGGAATAGAGAACTTTTATCTTTTCCTCGATCATTTGATCAATCACAAGTCACAATGTATTACGTTATATTTGAAATGCAGTAAGAAAATTAACAAGAAAAAGTATCTGAAATGCATAATCAAGAGCATAGACTTATATTTGAAATGCATAATCAATGGCATAGACTTGCCGTACTGGAAGATTATCATGGAGGCTTAAGACTTACCACATGTCTCCACGGCTTGAATTGTATGTAATAATACAGAAAATGCAAAAATAAATCTCCAATGGTTGGCATATATATTAAACTCTTACTTGCTTTCCAATATAAGTTAGTAAAACCAACATAAAAATAGTTGCAGAAAACATCAAAGTTGTAAGCAAAGGTGATCGAAAGTAGAAAGAGACCACATGCATGTCTGCAGAGGTCGAAGATTGCAGAAAAACAGTCTATTTGTAGGTAAGTATATGCCGTTCATATGTTTTGAAGTGTTACAATTAGTTGATGTAGTTGCACTTGCAAGGATGGAAGATTAGATGGTTTAGTATATTCGTGGGACATATCTGTGTGGGGGCCACCACTTATGTGAGAAGGATTCTGATTGGTCTGATTAGTCTGCACCTTTCTGTTACTGGCAAAACATCGATCTTCTTGCGCTGCTTTCTGAACACAAATATACCTTCTTTTTGAGCTAAATTATTTCCCCGAGAAAAAATAAAAGATCACACAGCACATACATTGTCTTTAGCTTCGTATTTTGTTGTTATTAAAAAAAATTTGTTTTATCGACATGGCATCGCCAGTTAGTCACGACATGGCAACATATGATTTAATTGTTTTTAAAAAAAGAAAAAAGTTTGATTACATAAACAAATTTAAAAATTTAAAAAAAAATGTATTTTGTCGCCATGTCTTCACCAAGTGGCAACGACATGGCGACAAATTTTTTTAATTAGTTTAGAATAATTACAAAATAAAATTAAGAATTTTAAAAAATGGAAAAAAAAGGTTTCTTAGCCTTGGTATTTTACCTTTTTACTTTTCTAAGGCTGTTTTTATTAGAGTCTCTGACTCTGAATCATATAATTATTACGTATTATAGTTCATTTAGTAGAACAAAAATTTATAAAGTAGATATTAAAATCACCAAAAAGTGATCCTGAATCTCTAAAAAGTACAAAGTCTCAATTCTTCAAGTTAAATTTAGAGGCCTTAATAGAGACTTTGTACTTTTTAGAGACCCGGGTCCATTTTTTGGTGATTTTGATCACTACTTTATGGATTTTTATTTTACCAAATAAACTATATTACGTAATAATTGTACGACTCAGATCTAGTAAGGATACCCTAATGCTTAACGGTTAAGTTCATATTTTTTTAGCTTTGGTATTTTACACCTTAATTTTCACGATACCTTATTGGTAAAAGCACATTATTCTGAAAAAGTGTTCTTTTAAAAAGATATTTGTATCTAATTAGACATCAATAAACTTCAGTAACATTTTCGTCAAATAGTTTACTTTCAAGCAAATGACAAGAAAAGGAAAATAATCATAATTTCTCTCCTTTTTCGTAACATATATGGACTTCAAATCCTCTGACTTGTGTTTTTCAAATTTAAGTATTCTAATGAATTCATTTAACAATTTGTTTTAAATAGATTTTTGAAATATTTTTAGGAAAGAACTATATTTGTAAAAGTACTAGAATGACTCTTTCTATACATTTTTCTTGTTTTCTAGCTACTAAAACTATAATTATCAAAGTAACATGAATGTATTAACTTTCAGAAAACTTACTTACTGTGTACTTTTTCTTATTGAAGAAAATGTTCCTTAATTAGTTTAAAGACAATGTTCATGTTATTAAAATTATAATTGGTATGAAGACAATATTCTTTAATTAGTTTAAAAGAAAAAATAAATTATAAAAAATATACAATTCATATTTTTTTTGTTATATTTTAAATTAATTTATGTGTGTGTGTGTATAAATATTATAAATTAAACGATAATTTTAAATTAATTATTTTGAACCAGTTCAAGCAGTTATCTTTAGGGGAAAAAGTCATTTTAATAGTCCAGATGTTTTGAAAAAAAGGCCATTTTAGTCGCTGCACTTAACGAAAGTTACACTATTTGTAACGGTCAAACCTTTGACCGAGTAAAAAGATTACTATGCCCCTATATTTACAAAAGATAAAAACTAAATTGGTCCTTGAAGTTATAACAAAAATAAAAAAAGTCCAAAATAAATTAATCATCCAATACACATTAAATAAAAATAAGATAACTAATCCAATAAATACACATCGAAAAAAAATGAAAGGTGATAAATAATCCAATTCAAGCATAAACAACGTTAAAATGTCCAAAACAAAGTCATAAGATATTCGTCGAAAAAGTCATAATACTCAAAATCTGAATTGTCCTCCATCAATTTGTTCAAATACATACTTATCGCCTTTTTTCACGTTATGAGAGTTGCGTAGGGAAGACCAACCAGAAAAGACAAAGTACACTACATCTTTATCTGTCGCCTACACACTTTAAGACTATATTGATTGTTATGACAATCAATAATGGTCATTGTGTCAGTCTCAAATATTCCGATCCCTTCTGCAAAGTTCTTTGCGAGAGGCTACAATATATTCCAAACATGATAATTAGCATATAATCATGATTTCAAATTTGTTCAAAAAATTCTTAAGAGCAATAAACAAGAAGAATTACCATATAAGGTCTGTCATTTTTCACTACAAACTCCAGAACATGCTCACCACCTTCTTCACCATCGACCTCTTCAGTTTTCTCGTTATCAACTTCTATTTCTTCCACCTCTTGGCTCGCATTGCTCTCATAACTCTTATTATTATCATCACTCTCATCACTCTCGTCGTTATCATCACTCTCATTATTCTTATCGCTCTCAATCTCAATGGGCACTTCAGCTATATATTTATCATTAAAAAAATTAGCATGATTATGATAACTATTATTAAAAATATAGAAATAATAGAATAGTTACACTTACGGTTAATATCTCTCTCACAGGCAATGCATTGAGGCCGAAGATTTGAATTTTAAATATTCCTGGACTTTTCCAATAAAAGACTAGAAACTCTCTAACTTTTATAGCAATAACATTCGCAAACTCTATCCAACCGTCCATAAAGTAATACCAAACATCTATTTCCTCCAACTTCACCATCCGCGACATGCCGTTACACTTCAGTGTGTATGTAGACACTACGTGGTCCCAGTATCTTTCAAAGAATTTAATTGGCAAACTTTATATAACATGCAATCTCAATTTAGTAAACAATAGGTTAAAACGCACTTACTTAGAATGAATCAATTTAGAAAAGCTTACAAGCAGAGGGTTTGAAGGTTGCAGACAGGGGTGGTGGGACAAGGGGGGCCCGTCCCCCCCCCCCCCCCCCCCCCAACTTAAAAAAAAAAAAAATTCAGTGATACTTTTCATCCGGGCCCCCCAATTTAAAAAAAAAAAAAAAAAATAAGTGATACTTTTCTTCTTTTGTTTTTGTTTGTTAGTTTTGCCCCCCCCCCCCCCCCCCCCCCCCCCGGTTTTTTGCAAAGCTTGTCTCCCACCATGTTAGCTTTTGTTTTTTTTATTATTATTATTTTTTTGCAATGATTTCAGATTTCTAACAAGCAAAACAAAATTTTAGTCTCTGCCTCTAACAAGCAAAAGAAAATCGTAAGACATAAAACTTTAGCCTCTGCCTCTAAGTTTCAAATTTCAGATTTCAGAAGAATTTCTCTAATCAATAACCATAACATAAAACTTTAGCCTCTGCCTCTAAGTTTCGAATTTCAAATTTTAGCCTCTGCCTCTAACAAGCAAAAAAATCGTAAGTGATCTCTTAAGTCTTATCTTTTGACTTTTATGTAATCTTTAGACTTCATTTATTCTAAATAAAGTTTTAATGTTTTATTATCATTTTTTGGCAGATCCCAAGCTATAATTTTCAGTCTTCACCAATTGTTCTTTCCGAATTCAATTATCGCGTGTCTAAGGTAATATATCTCTATTTATTAATTTTTTACTATATAATTTATAAGTACATAATTATTTTGTTAATTTTTTTGTGTAATCTATTTACTTTCCTTGTACATCGTTGTTTATATGTATCTATTTTTTTATTATATGTTGATTATTACTTTTTAAATTGTTAGAAAATAGAAATGATACTAATTTTAGTAGTGTAATTGCCACTAGAGAATATTTCTGGAAATAAATGATATTTGAGAAAAAAAATTATATAAGTTGATGTTGATCAATCATATATATATAGAAAATAAGAATAACTCTATATTTTTTAAATATTTTCAAGTCAAATATGTTTAAGTCTAAAACAATTTATTCGTTCTTTAAAAGGAAAGAAAAGGAAGTTGAGATAGAACCTGAAGAACAAGCTTCTATATCTAATATTGATACAAATGTGAGTTTAGAATCACCAACAAAATGTCAAAAGATTGAAAATGAGACAATTGAAATAAGTTCTTTAGTCAGTGATCCGGATTTACGTCCTCAAATTTGGGAGTATTCAGTGAATCAAAGAGATAAAATTCGTAGAGCATATATTCATTTCGGTCCATATCAACATATTCAATCACATTATCCATATTCTAGACAAGAGAGTCATCGACGCCGATTTCAAGCCCACTGGTTTAAAACATTTCCTTGGTTAGAGTATTCACCTACAATGGATGTTGTATTTTGTTTTCCTTGCTACATATTCGCAAAAGAATCAATTGGAAAATTCGGATCAGAAGTATTCACAGTTAAGGGATTTAAAAGTTGGAAAAATATTGTATTTTTTTATCTCATGAGGGGAAGGATTCAAATTCAATTCATAATTCAGCTACCAAATATTGTGAGAATTTGAAGAATCGGTCTTCTCATATTGAAAAGGTGATTCAAAGGCAAACTTTTTCACAAATTTTAAGTAATCGTTTGCGCCTTAAAGCTTCCATAGATGCTATTCGATGGTTAACATTTCAAGGATATGCTTTTAGAGGACATGATGAAAGTTTAGATTCAATAAACCAAGGCAACTTTCTTGAAATGATAAAGTTGTTAGCATCTTATAATGAGCAAGTAGAGGGAGTTGTTTTAGATAATGCCCCAAAAAATGCAAAATACACATCACATGGTATTCAAAAAGAAATTTTGTTTGTTTTGGCTAGAAATGTGCAAACAAAATTCGTGAAGAGATTGGTGAAGCAATGTTTTGCTTAATTGTTGATGAATCTCAGGATGAATCTAAGAGATAGCAAATGGCTCTTGTTATTAGATTTGTTGATAATGAAGGATTTATTAAAGAGAGATTTATAAACTTGATTCATGTTAAAGACACAAAAGCATTAACTCTTAAAAAAGAGATTTGTTGTGCATTATCTCATCATAACCTCAATGTTCTTAATATTCGTGGTCAAGAGTATGATGGAGCTAGTAATATGCGTGGAGAATGGAATGGGTTACAAGCTTTGTTTCTTAAAGATTGTCCTTATGCTTATTACGTACATGGCTTAGCTCATCAGTCACAACTAGCTCTTGTTACTGCATCTAGAGAAGTTCCTAATATACATACCTTTTTTGGAAACTTGAGTTTCATTGTTAACATCATTGGGTCTTCTTCCAAGCGCAATGATGAATTACAAGATGCCCAAGTAGCTGAAAATGCAAGTTTAATTGAACATGGCAAGATTGATACTGGTAGAAGGGCCAATCAAATAGGAACTTTACAACGCCCTGGAGATACTAGATGGAGTTCCCATTTTAATTCAATTTGTAGTTTGATAAGGTTGTTTGATGCCACTTTTGTAGTTCTACAGAATATAGCTATTGAAGGATCTACATACTCGCAACGAGGAGATGCGAACTTTGCTATTAAGGTATTGATGTCATTTGATTTTGTATTTATCTTGCACGTGATGAAAGAAATTATGGGGATTACAAACGTGCTTTGCCAAGCTCTACAACAAAAATCTCAGGATATTTTAAATGCTTTGCATATGGTTTCTAATACAAAATTGTTAATGCAAATGTTGAGAGATGATGGTTGGGAAACTCTTATTGAGAATGTGACATCTTTTGCTTCTCATCGAAATATACAAGTTCCTGATATGAATGCTTCATATTCTGACATAGTCCGACTTCACCGTCAAAAGGATATTGTTACAGTGGAGCATCATTACCAAGTAGACTTATTTACAACTACTATAGATCAACAGTTACAAGAGTTAAATAACATATTTAATGAGCAAGCAGCCGAGGTTCTTATTCTTAGCACAGCTTTGGATCCTAGGGATGGCTACAAGTCATTTGCAATTAATGACATATGCAAACTTGATGAGAAATTTTATCCTTCTGATATCTCTGAACAAGAGATGAGCTGTTTGAGTTATCAATTGCAATATTATGAGCTTGATGTGTCTAATCATCCTGATTTGAAAAATTTGACTAGCATAGCAGATCTAGGTAGAGGATTGCTGAAAATTGAAAAATCAAAAGCTTATCCTTTAGTTGATAGGTTGATACGGTTAATTTTAACTCTCCCTGTCTCGACAGCAACTATAGAACGCGCTTTTTTCTACCATGAAGGTTATCAAAACAAGTCTTTGTAATCGGATGAAGGATGGCTTTCTTAAAGATAGCTTAATTATCTATATAGGAAAAGAAATTGCCAAAGATATTCCTGTAGATACAATAATTGATGAATTCTATTCCATGAAGGAAAGACGAGCCCAACTTCATTGACTGATGAGGTAAACATTTCTTTGCATATCTTATGTTATTTTTTATAAATATTATTTATTTACATTATTTCTATAGTTGCATTTTGTTTTTGCTAGTATATGTATACCTTATTAAGTTTACTGTACAAAAAAATACTATACAAAAAATACTGTACAAAAAAAATAATTTCGGCCCCCCCAATACTCAACTTCTGGCTCTGCCCCTGGTTGCAAAATAACCTTAAAAAACTTTGGTGGACGAACCATATCTATGTAACAAAGGGAACAACAATGAATCAATTACTTAGGAAAATTCAATACCCCACTACTACCGGATATATAGATATATCTGAATCAAAAAAATATAATTAAAATGCATATATATTTTACATATACTGCCGATTATATATATGTATTATCAATATCTATATTTTAGTATATATTTATATATTATCGATTACATTATATAAATATTCTATATATTATATGTATTATCGATTATATATATTACCGATTACTTATATATTATATATAACCAATATATTTTGTATATTATATATTATATTAGCGATTATATATTACACACACACACACACACATACACACACACACACACACACACACACACACACACATATATATATATATATATTTAGCTATATTTTTTTGAATATTTTTTTTATAGAATATTTTCTAAATAAATATTACCAATTACATTATAATAAATATTCTATATATTATATATTATATATTACCGATTACATTATTTTTAACTAAATCAATAAAAATATTTAAAAAATCATATATATATATATATATATAAAACATCTTTTTTTTTTACCTACATCAATAAAATATATATAAATAACGGTTACCTGAGTAAGAGTATCAAAGAATTAGTGCGTTGTTGTCGCCATCGCCAGTGTGTACCGCAGTGTGTGTGCGTGTATGACTAAGAAAGAATGAGTGACAGAGAGAGCAAGAGCAATAGAGAGAGAGAGAATCGCATGAGGGGAAGGGAAAGGTCTCGTCTATGTGGTGGGCGAGGGCTTGGTGTGTGAGTGTGTGTGTTTGATGAAGAGAGAGAGATGAACAGGAATGGGAATAGGGGATGGAGGGTTTGGTTTTTTTTAAAAGCTAAAATGACAACTTTGCCCTCGAAACCGTTAAAACTTTAACAGTTCCTCGCTTAACGGAGGGACCAATTTGGTTTTTTCCAAAACACAAGGACCTAATTGGTCTTTATACTAAACCTCAGGGACTAAATTAACTTTTTCCCTTATCTTTATGCTTACAATATTAATCTTCTTTGTGGGTTGTGTCTTTAAATTTGGGGTGCCTGATATCTCTTTGTATCATGCATATTTTTGACTCCTTAAAGGCATTTAAATATCAGAAGGTTCAATATGTACATCAGTTTCCCTTTTGTCTACCACTAAAAGTCCATATCAAATACAATTAACACTTTTTTTAGGTGACGTGAGAATTCAGTTAGTAAATTTTGATTATTTATTATTTGGCAAATTCAATTGCCAACTGTAAACTCTCAAATGTAACAATATATTTCACACATGTGCCAAATCAATTAAAAACTAAACTCTAAAATAATAAAAAGTATCAAACACGTGACCTCTAAAAAATGATCTCACCCCAATTATTACTAAACCGTAACTTTGGGGGCAAACAGAATTAACACTTACCATTCTAAGTTATTTGCATTTTTTTATGGGAATCGAAAATTATTGGTCCTACACATCTTAGCATCTGGGCACATGTAAGATTTTTTTTTTTTTACCTGCAAGGAAGGTGAAAGCTAGAAGACTAAACAAAACGAGGAGATATTTCATCCCTAATATCTTTTTCCACCAACAATAAAACAGATCTTGGAGGGTTGTCAATTTGAGATGCTTCAAATTGTTTCTGTAACCCCAAGTTTGCCAAATCGTCAGCACATCTATTAGTTTCACAAAAAATATGGGTCAGCTTATAATTATTGTGGCGTGAAAGTATCCGCTTGCATCTTCAGCTAAAGGGCATAAGGGATTAAATAGATACGAGTTTGCCTTTAATAAATTAGACACAATGGCGGAATCAGTCACTACATGGAGTTCATCAATCTGTAAACTCTTAGTCAATTTAACTCCTTTTAATAAGGCGAACAATTCAGCTTGACAGCTCGTCGTTACCCCAAGTTAGTTGCAAAGCCAGTGATCTATTCACCATTCGTATTGCAAATGATTCCTCCCGCCCCTACAATACCAGGATTACCTTTGGCATAACCATTAGTATTTAATTTGTAACCACAACCTAGCCTTTCCCAACCAACATTAATAACACGTCTATGGTGGGAGTTAGAAATACCATGAGTATTCCAAACAACAATATTATCTCATACTAACTTAAAAGTCAAAGTCTCCTATCATTGTTGGCCATAAATTCTCCATCTCCAAAAAGTGTGTCGTTGTAGTAAAGGAGAAAATGTGAGCTAAAAACCTTGTCATGGTGACAAGATCACAAATACAACATATTAGCATAAAATTGAGATTTCATCCTAAAATCAATTGGTATCAAGTGAAGTAGTTTAGAATCTCATAAGGTAATTTTAAAATTTTTAATTTTTCGATATGTGACAAGTGTTATATTCTAACACTGTACAAGAAGTAAAAGACAACAGACATGGAGCTGATACAACTTAGGTTGCCTTATCAGGAAGAAGAATACAAATCATCCAAAGCAATTGCATAAGCAGTTAGAGTGTGCACATTTATGCTCACCAAAACTGGAGGCAAAAGTACTATTAAATGTCGATTTCTTTTTCATTTTCAATTCAAGCAAACTTGTTACTATACAAACTATTTGAACATATACAACCAAATGAAAATAAGTCGTAAACTTCCAACTATGTACTATAAATGGTGAAGTGAGCCGGCTTCATTAACAGAAAAGTCTTGAGGCAATGCCCTGACAAGAATAAAGATTCACATGCAGTATTAATGGACCCATCACTTTTTCATTACTTGCTTGGGTATCATAACAGAATCCGAAAATATCACAAATCAGACTTGTCCGTTTGTTCAAACATACAAGATATTTGAATTATGAGCACTGTTTCTGACTCAAACTCCATCGATACAAGCAATTAGTAATGTCACATTGACGACGTATAGATAGAGAGGGTCTAGTGAGAGGTCTAGCATCAGAGATCGAATTAAAGATTGCAGCCGCTGCACATATATCAATCCAATTAACGATAATGGTAATGTCACATTGACGACGTATAGATAGAGAGGGTCTAGTGAGAGGTCTAGCATCAGAGATCGAATTGAAAATTGCAGCCGCTGCACATATATCAATCCAATTAACAATAATGGTAATAATAATAGTAATAATATCAGAAATGCATAATTTCTGGCCATTTTCTGAAATTAAAAATTAAAATAAGAACAAAAATACGTCAAAATAAATGAGAAAATAAAATTTATTTTGATCAATCTAAGTTTGAGATAGTACGGAAAATGGAGAAAATGTGATGTTGTATATATGTCACGTCCCGAAATTTAACAAGATAAATTTGGGACGAGACCGCTACTCGCCGACAAGTCCTCCTAAACCCACAAGACTGAAATCTTAATACAATTAGTGCAAAACTATTAAAATCTCAATTGTATGAAATCTCCAATAATGACTTTAGATACTCAAGTGTTACCTCAAATTCCAAGGACCATAACGTGAGGTAAAATTCGTCAATTATTACAAACAAACTCGAATGTCATAATTGAAATTCAAATCCAACACTAAATAACATTTGAATGGGTAATTCTCTCTGCACTAGATCACCCCAAGAGGTTGACACAACCTACCCAAGGCTCGAGTTCCAACTCTTCTTTTTCTGCAAAGAAAGCAGGCGAAAACAAAAAAGAGTGAGCGAACAAAAGCACAGTATGGGGTCCTTTCCCAAAGAATGACAGGATTATACGAATCATGTAAATAATAAGAATGAGCAGTAGCGGAAGAATAATGAGCAAATAGTAAGATGCGAGAGATTCTTTAAACTGTAACAGTGGTCGCATAGCAGTTAACAAACAGTACATGATGATAGGTATTATCCCCCATATCAGGTTCATTAAGATAGGTATTATCCCTCCTATCAAGTTTGTTATGATATAGTTTGTTATGATATGTATTATCCCCCCTATCAGGTTTGTTACGATAAGTATTATCCCCCTATCAGATTCATTATTTTAACTGTAACTTGTTGAACAGTAACAGCCAATGTACAGTTTAAAAATGAAGGAGACAACGATCAGTATATAGGCAAGGATACTATTGATCAATTAGGGGTCAGATCATCGATCAATGCAAGAATTCTAAAGTGGGCAAGCTATTGGAATGTGATTTTGGGGAGAGCAAATGTCATTCACCGAGCAGTATTTTGCAGATGTTCCAAAGTTCGCTTTTCTGTCTACAGCCACAAGGGGATTCATATACAAGAAGATCGGCTTTCGATTCAATCTTGGCTGGTTGTATACCAGTCTTCTTTCATCCTGGTTCTGCTTACACTCAGTACACTTGGCATCTTCCCAAAAACTATTCAAAGGATTCGGTTTTCATCCCAGAGGACGATATTCGTAAGAGAAATGTCAGCATAGAGGAAAGGCTCAGTCAAATTTCTCCAGAGCAGGTGAAGGAAATGAGGGAGGAGGTTATAAATCTCATTCCTAGGATAATATATGCGGATCCTCGATCCAAGTTGGAGACTTTCAAAGATGCTTTTGACATAGCTGTGCAGGCAGTTATTAACAAAGTAACAAGATTGAGAAGAGATATTGTTGAAGGTCGTAGAGATGATAATTTTATCGAAGAGCTTAGCTGGAAATATGCTTTGTTAGATGAAGGACAACGTGAAGTGGGACCTCATGAGTGGGATCCATTTTTCTCGAAACAGAAAGATGGTAATGGTGATTCTAATGCTTCATCAGCAGAAGCAGCGAAAAATTCATGGAAGAGTGAGCAAAGACAACATTCATGACCGGCGAGGATTATATTGTTCTGTAGTTCCTGCAGTGCCTGGTGCAGTAGGGCTGGAGAACAAACTGGGACTCCTTTTGGATGGAAGACACAATTGAGGTACGCCCGTTTACCCTGGGCTTGTGAGATGACGGTTATAGTTGTCCGGAATATCATGTACGCATCTAAAACATAGTTTTACTTGATTTTGCTTGTGATAGGTGTTTTTGTTGCTCGTAATGAAATATTATGCTCCTTCTTTTGTATTGAATTTGATATACAGATTTCAGGTAGCTAATGCTTCGTCCATGGAATCGATTTCAGGTAGCTAATGCTTCGTCCATGGAATCTTGTTTGTTAAATGAAAGCAGAATAGAAGAAATAATGAATTTTCTCATTTCTCTTGCATGCTTCTTTAGTTGTACAAATGAGTGATCGTCGCATATCTATTTGATTGTTTGAGAGGAGCGTAAATTTTCATCAATAGGTTGATTCGTAATTTGACAGCCATTGCAATGTGAGCTAATCCTTAGATCTTGTATGTAATGCTAGGATGATAACATAATGGAATCTTAGTGAAGAAAGTTCTTGCTTAATCATCGTTCATTGTAATGTCCTAGGAATAATTTCATGAGGCTTCTGTTTTCTTTAGTAGTAACTAGTATCTAAGCACTTACGGCTTATGGTCAGGGAAGTGAGCAATAAGTAATAGATACTGTGGTCTAGCTTTTTAGATGTTGCATTGAACTTCACACGGGGATAATATAAGTAATAGATACCGTAAACACACACGCACATGTAAGACAGAATCTGGAATGGGAGAAGTAGTGAAGATTTAGAAGTTAAAGAATAATATAAATATTTGGATCTAAGTATTAGGATGTGTTTATTAAGGAGTATTTCTAGGTTCAGTTGTGTTTAATGTTGTCACTAAGTGACTTGGTTATTTGTAAACAACAACTTTGATCACATGTCTGAGTATTAAATTAAGTTTGATACTATATCAGACAATATAGTATTGAGTATATATAAGGGTGTGTATGGTAATTGTGCAGCTTTAGCCTTTTTTTTTTTTCAGTAAAAAAATGGTAATTACATTTTTTCAGTTTTTTAGTGTTTGGTAACACTGAAAAATTGATCAACTGAAAAATATTTTCCAGTCAAATATTATAGTTAGTACAAAGTTTGGGAAAATATTTTAATTTTCAAACACTAGAAAATATTTGATTTTTAAGGAAAATATTTTCTTATGAAAATATTTTTTACAAACAAGTTATTTTACGGCAAACAAACATAGTCCAAATATATAAAAAAAAATATTCTATTTTTTAAAAAAATATTTTCTTCTGAAAATATTTTTCACAAGTAAGTTATTTTATGGCAAACAACCAGAGCCTAAGTGAAATAAGTAGAAATTTTGCGGTACGTATTTCTTTTTTGTCTTGATAGCTAACTAGGTGAGTTTCTTTCTCTCTTTTTTTATTTTTTATTTTTATGATGAAGAAAACTCAATTGAAACTACACTAGATCGAATTCAACGTAAGTTACAAACTTTGTGGTGTAGTAATGTGTTTGGCACATATTTAAAATTGGTCATAGGCTTTTCCATAAGAATTCTTCGTCTGAGTTAAATGCAAAAAAATTAGTGATATCTAGAAGTTTTTATTCCATATACGATATAGTATATAGTGTTTTAAATCATACGAGTATGACGAATAAGACCAAATGGAATGAAGTAAAAAATGACGATTCGATTGGGACATTGGTGATATACACAAGGTATATTTGGACTGGTTTAAGAAAATTGTCTCCAAGTCGTATTCAAACTCGATATATGAACAGGTCTCATACCATCGTTTCAACCAATCCACCATTAAACTACCTCCTTGGGGTCAATAATTATGTAACTAGTCAAAGTTTTCTCGGCATTTACACAACAATAGCTTGACAATTACTCAACTTAAACGTGTTGACCTCTAAATTTTTTTATTTTTATTTTTTTATGATGAAGAAACTCAATTGAAATTACACTATATTGAATTTAACGTAAGGTTACAAATTTCATGGTGCACCAATGTGCCTGACACATATTTAAAATTATCTAAGGCGACTACATTGAATTCAACGTAAGATTATAAATTCTGTAGTGTAACAATATGTCTGACACATATTTAAAATTGGTCAAAGGCTTTCCATAAGAATTTTTCGTCTGAGTTAAAATACATAAAAATTAGTGACATCTAGAAGTTTTTATTTCATATAGTATATATATATAATCTTTTATATCATACGCTAGAGACTTTTGCATAAGAATTCTTTGTCCGACTTAAATACAAAAAAATTAATGACATCTAGAAAAATTTTTTATTCCATATAATATTATTATGGGTAATTTTGAATGAGACCCCTTGTACTTTTAGTAAATTTGACTCAAACCCCTTATTTTTTGAGAACTATGACTCAGACCCCTTTTGTTAATAAAACATCCACTTTTCTGTTTGAATGTTGCTAAAAGACAATTCTGTCCTTATTTTGCCAAAATAACTAAATTTGCAAGTCAACAAAAGTGACGGAAATTCCATCCTAATACTTGATTTTTCTCTTCTTTTTTTTGGTTAAAACATTTTCCAGTACTTCAACCTTTTTTTTGTTATTTTTTTTTTGCCAATTTATGCTTTGTATGATTTTATACAAAATGGTCAAGAGAATAAATAATATTATAATCCTACTTAGCCATTACAGTTCCATAAAATTGTATCAATCTTTAAATAAAAAAGCAAACTACATAAACTTTCATCATCAACATCAATCCATAAATATACTTTTTTTTTCGGTTAATCCATAAATATACGAGTAAAGCCAATGTTGTAACGGTTTAACAAAAAGCATCAAACCAATCTAAAAAATATATTAATTATTTTCAAAAAGCTAATTACGCTGACATCGTGTCCTCAAAAGTGGTGAATACATAGATATCCATTTGGGTTACAAGCCCACATTACAGAGCTCAGCACCTGTTTGGGATTCACACCTGATTATTTATCAAACGGATTGCTTTAGTAAATCCCCGATGTGGGAGAAGAAGTGTGTCTAATAAATGAATTAAACCAACTACGTCAACGTAATAAGAAATGACCAAAACAATTAAAGGAAAAAAAAACATAATAAGAGCAGCATGAGGCATCTCTCGCTCTGTTCAGCGCATCAAAATCAAATACTAATAACAATTATAGGAGGCAACTTAGAAGTGTTAGGATTCAGCATAAATAACAATTATAATGCAATCTTCTCGTTTCACTTCCGATTGTAACATAACAATTAAAGTGCTCATAGGCACTCATTTTCCTTCCAAAATTGTAATGAATCCGTTGGGACTGACAGGCTCGAACCTGCAACTTTATTTTTTGATTTCTAGTAATGTAATAATGTTTAAATGAAGTTAATAGTGATGGAGTTATGATGTGATAATTTGATCTTCACATTTAATAACTTAAAAAATTTAATTATAAATATATAATCGCATCACCACTATCGATCTTCCTTATAATATCATTAAGTTATTAGGCCATTTTTAATCCATATATATACTAGTGGATTTCATACTTTGGCTGTTTTGCTTTTTCTTTTTCTTTCTTCATTGTTTTTAGTATTTTTTTCTTTATTTGGTATGTTTGGAGCTTTGAAATTCTCGATTTACATGTTGCGCTGATTTATATAATTACATTTCCATGGTTCAGTTCCTTTAAAATTAACAAAATTATAATAGATCTCTATCGTAAATATTATGTTTCACTAGAAATTTAAAAATAAATAAGCAATTTCTCGTATTGATTCTCATAAGTAACTTGTTATGTTTTGTGAACTAATTTATATAACATGTGTGCTTGGTCACTGAATTAACAAAAAAAAAAAACATGTGTGCTTGGTCAATATGTATATATGTTGGCTACATAAAAATAGTAATTGTAATACAGGGTGTAATCTCATTAAAAGGGTTACACCAGTAATGTATGTTCACATTTCTTACGAAGAAAAATGTCGTTGTGATAACTAACATAATTAGTAAAATATCATGCCTTATTAATAAAAATAAAAAAAAGATTATGATTCAATAGAGTTTGAGCTTACAACCCAAATAACTAACATAATTAGTAAAATATCATGCCTTATTAATAAAAATAGAAAAAGAATATAATTCAATAGAGTTTGAGCATAAAACCCAACCTCTTCATCTGTTTAGAAATTGTTGCTACGCATCGGCTTCTTGCGAGAGAGAGAGAGAGAGAGAGGTGTTGTAGCCTAACTACTATGATAGTAATCTTCATATTTTGGCTTGTGGGTAAGATAATATAAAGCAAAAATAGCATTAGTGGATAACTAATGTGGGACAAAACTATTGTCTCTCTCGCTGCAGTACCATCTAGCTGTTCTTTTGACCGAAAAAAAAAAACATCTTCTTACCGTAGTAACAATTATAGGAGGCGTGTTAGGATTCAAATAAATAACAATTTTATAAGGCAAAAGAGTTTGGGGAAGAATTAAGAGCATGGCTTATTGGTCCAAGCTCAACGAGGGAAGCAATCATCAATTGATACATGAAAACACAAGTAGTGTCTGCAATGGCTTGATTCCAAGAAACCAATAAATTCAGTTATTTACCCTTATCAAATCTCAATTGCTCGAGGTTGTTGAAGCTTCTTTATTAGAGAAGGTCTATCTATGAACGAGCTATTCTGGGTGTGACATACTCTGTGGATATTGGTTTTTCCTATAATGTAAACTTTTTTTTTTGAAAAGTGTTTTCTGCTCACATTAGAGTTGTCAAACCGTGTAATACATTTAAAAGAACTTCATGCGAATTTGAAAGTTAAAACTAACACATTTGACATATTTTTGAAGAGTTTTTATCAAAACTAAAAAAGCTAAGAAATAGGAAAAATGTCACATGTAATCCCTATTGTTTTCCTAAAGATTCAATTTCGTTCCTATTGCTTTAAATTTCTTAATTTCGCCCCTCTTATTTTTTTAAAAAGTACAATTCTGTCACTATTATTATTTTTAAAGTTTTGAATTTGCCCCTATTATTTAAAATTAGACAATTTAGTCTAATAGCAAATAGGAGGAGGGAGTAATCCATCCCCTTCCTTTACTTTCCTTTAAAAAATGCAATCCAAACTAGCTGCTAAAGGTCACCCTTCTATTTATTTAGCGAATTGCTTAAGTGTGTGTCTATTGAATGAATTAAATCATGATAAATTTTCAACTATAAATACAGAGGCTACTTTTAATTTTATTTAAATGTAGTTAAATAAATAGCGAAGGGAAGGAGAAGAGAAAAAATAATTACTGCTCATGAAAGTATAATTAATAAAATTTCACTTTTTTATTATTTATATACTATTCAACGATTCACTTCTCATGAGAATACATGCTTCTTGACAACTCTAACAACTTTCTTATATTTTTCTCTACATTTTGAGAATATAGACATTTTCTCTACATCTAGAGATTCAATATTTTAGTTTTACTCCAACAGCTTCCTTACATTTAGTAAATCCCTTATTTCAATGAATCTTTATTTCAGTTTTACTACAACAGTTTCTTTATTTTAAAAACTCTCTACTGTTGTTTACTCCACATGTAGAGATGTAGAGATAAATTTAGGGATTTGTTATTGTATCTCCACATGTAGAAATAATATGATTTGAATGTAAGGATTCTCTACATGTAGGGAAGCTGTTGGAGGCTAAAATCTCTAATACCATAAGTACATGCAAAAAATATGGTGATTTAGGATACCTGTTGGAGATGGCCTTAAGTTGCAAATTTTATAGGTCGCCAAGATCTTTCGCTATGCAAATGTCGAACAAATTCACTCAAGACAAATCTTAAGCCAAGATGAAGTACTCTTTCAAGCACCAAAAATCTCACAATTTAAGATGTTATACGAGGCTAGGCTTTAGAGCTAGATTATATATTTGATATCCCAATGTAAAACAAATTCTTAAAAACTTTACCCCGAGACTCACGATGCAAAGAAATACTCACAACTCCACAATTGGCTACACATCCATGGCCAGTAATAACGCTGCTAGGGTGGGAAAAAAACTGAACTCCAAGTACATGAATATAATGGTCGAATTGGCAACGCTGTCTATATGCATCTCTTTGTTCAAATTAATCAGACACAAGGTATATTTGGATCGGTTCGAGAAAATTGACTCCAAGTCTTATTCAAACTCAATACATAAACAAGTCTCACACTGATGCTTCAACCATTCCACCATTAAACTACCTCCTTCAGGTCAATAACCATGTAACTAGTCAAAGTCTTCTCGACATTTACACAATATTAGCTTCATGATTACTCAACTTATACGTGTTGACCTCTATTTTTTTTTTTAATGACGAAGAAACTCAACTGAAACTACACTACATTGAATTTAACATAAGATTACAAATTTCATGGTGCAGCAATGTGCCTGACACATATTTAAAATTAGTCAAAGGCTTTTCCATAAGAATTCTTCGTCTGAGTTAAATGCAGAAACTTAAATTAGTGATATCTACAAGTTTTTATTCCATATAGTATATAGTTTTTTATATTATACGAGTATGGTGAATAAAACCAAATGGAATGAAGTAAAAGTACCAAAAACTAACAGTTCGATTGGGACATTGGTGATGTACACAAGGTATATTTGGATTGGTTCGAGAAAATTGATTCTAAGTTTTATTCAAATTCGATACATAAACAAGTCTTGGCTTTAAGCATTACACCATTAAACTACCTCCTTGGGGTCAATAATTAAAGTCTTCCCGGCATTTACATAACAATAACTCCACGATTACTTAGCTTATACGTGTTGATATCTAATGTTTCTTTTTTTCTTTTGATTTTTTATGACGAAGAAAACTCAACTAAAACTACATTATATTGAATTCAACGTAAGATTACAAACTTCGTACAACAGACATATTTAAAATTAGTTGTAGGAGAATTCAGTGATATGTAGAAGTTTTTATTCCATATAGCATATAGTCTTCTATAAAATACAAGTATGGCAAATAAAACCAAATGGAATGAAGTAAAAAGTACAAAAAATGAAGGTTCAATTGGGACAATTGGTGATTTTTAGGAGTTTTTATTTCATATAGTATATAGTCTTTAATATCATTACGAGTATTGCTAATAAAACCAAATGAAATGAAGTAAAAAGTAACAAAAAAATGACGGTTCACCAAATGAAATGAAGTAAAAATTACCAAAAAGATGAGATTTCAAATTGGGTCAAATGGTGAAATTAATTACTCACCTTTTCCAATATACTTCATATTCCAACATTCCATTACTTTAATGCCCCCATTACACGCTAGCATAACTGTGCTCTGCAATCGTGTCTGGTTCACCTGACTATTTATGAAGCGAATGGCTTTAGTACTCTCCGAGGTGGGAGAAGACTTGTTTCCATAAGGCCCCTCTCTCTGTCCAGCGCATCAAATCGAATACTAAAATAACAATTATAATTCAATCTTCTCGTTTCACTTCCATTTGGAACATAATAATTAAAGTGTTTATAGGCACTCATTACCCTTCCAAAATTTTAACATAATTAATAAAATTTCACTTTTTTTTTTTATAACCATTAAAAATATCCCTATATTAACCAGCCCTATTGGATAGATGAGATGACTACCACCTCAAACGGATATGGGGGTGCATCAATTTCGCAATGTACGGCTTAATCGCTAAGTAAGAACCAAAACGCAGACAGTGCAACGGCCAGACCCTAAGTCAGATAAAAAATTCACATTCTAAAACCCATACTAGTTTTTTCTTCTTTTGGCTCTTTTTTCTTTTTGCACTAATAATATTGGTTTTCTTATAATTCAATTGGGATAAACGATTATTACCACATCCAAAGTTAGGAAAAAGAAACAAAAAATTAAAAAGTAAAATTTCAATAAAGTTCGAAGAAATGAGAGTTTGATAGTACTTCAAAATTCATAAGCTCCTAATGCAAAGACGTGGGCGAGTTAATATAAAGCGGAAATAGCTATGATGAGAAATCGATGTGGGAAAAAGAAAGATGTGCTCCATCCAAGTCGGGGAAAGTGATGTATTTATATTTTTTTGTTGAATCATTGAGAAGTAGGCATTATTTATTAAAACAAAGATGGAGAGGGATTCACCCATTTTCCAATTTTTCATCAAAATTGACAGAGAGACGACCAGAGATTCACACTTTTGCTGCTCGATTTAGAGAGCAGCATGAGGACGCTGAAATTGAACATGGAACATCGACTCGTAAGATTACTACTCAGGCTGCTGAAGGTCTTTTCATCTTCTTTGTTATAATTTTTGTCGGTGTCATTGTGCATGTAGCCTATATGAACCGGCCATTGCAATTGAAAATTCACAAAAGGGAAACAACATTCACAAACTTTACCTTTTTTGTATGCGCAATATTCTCGATTCCTCTTCTTGGTACACCTCTTTTAATCTCGTCTTGCTCTCAAGCTGTAGTTTTTTTGCCCTTCAGCATTTTGTGCCGTGGTTATGTTGTTTTCTGTCTTCCTCTCTTCGTTTTTGTCACTCACTTTTCGTTTAGCGGTTTGATCTGTAAATATTGGGAGAAGGCTCTGACACTCAAACTAATTTTCCTGTAGAATGGGCTCGGAGAAGCCTGTTAAGATGTCATGACGGGAGCTTCAAAGTGGCAACAGAATTTGTGGTAGATTATTGTCTTTACCATGGAGAAGATGATTGTGCACAGAATTTTGCTTACAAAGAGTAATGACTGAAATTGCTCCACTTCTAATTTGCCAGCTCTATATTTACATAACAATAACTCCCCGATTACTCAGCTTATACATGTTGACCTCTAATTTTTTTTTTCTTTATATGACGAAAAACTCAATTAAAACTACACAATATTGAATTCAACGTAGCATTGTACTTGACACATTTATAATTAGTCAAAGGCCACTATTAACCAAATGGAACGATGTAAAAATATAACAGTTCAATTGGGACAATTAGCCGGCTCGCGTATTCCCTTCTCCTTCACAGGTTTTTTTTTCTTAAATTGTAATGTATAACATTCAAATGTAACCTATTTATGAGATTACAAAACTTCTGCTATTTTAATACTCCCATTTGGATTACAAGCGCACATCAACGAGCTCGGCGTCCACCTCCTCTTAACGTGATTATTTATCAAGCTGATTGCTTTAGTAAACCTCCGATGTGGGAGAAGAAATGTGTCAATTAGTAAACCTCCGATGTGGGAGAAAAAATGTGTCAAAATAGAGATTACCAAACTGTTGGGGTTATTTTCTAATTCTAACAAAATATACATAAATATCTTGAGCTTTTGTTTTGCTTGGCTGATTTTCATTTTGTGTCAAGAAGAAAGAGAAAGAAAGAGAGAAAGCCCTTTGGTTTTGGATTTTTCTTCCATTTTCAAGGAAGATCATGGGTGAATGTGCAATTTTTGGAGTTTAACATCAATTTTTTTTTTGTTTTTTGTTTTTTAATGATTCCATAGCCAAGTAATAACATGATGAATGGATAGTTTTTATAACGATTTGTGTGGTGTGGTTGTGAAAGTGGCCTAGGGTTTTGATGCGTATGAATTTTTTTTTGGAGCTTTGACGAGGTAAAGTGAGGAATAATTTTCGCCATGTCCTCTTTTGTTTAATTCTTCTTTTTCTCTTTCGAAATAATCTGATGAATAATTTTTGGATTTTGAATTCGATTTTCTTTAACGCGTCACTTCTGATCGTGTGTGTATCGTGAAGTCTGACTGCAGCATCGTTTCATGGTCTCCCCAGATTTTGTAACAGAAACCTGAGATCCCTTTTGCTTTGGTACAAGCTGAATTTTCTTTTGTTCCTATATTTCATTTTTGTTGATAATAGCTCTTGTATGTATATCATGAATTTCTTTGGGAAATTATTCCTTTTTTAATGTGTAAATAACGTGAGTTGACCCCAGTCTTAAGTGAACTCTTGAGTATAGCTACCCCATTTAGACTACTCGGAAGTGAGTCTATATTTGTTTAGCCTTGTGCTTAGTTTCAGTTACCCTGTTTGCTTATTTTCTAAAGATTGATATCCATTAGGTATTGGGTATTGACTTGGATTCTATCCAATTAACACTACGATCATATTTTCTTACGATACTCTTGCTTTGGAAGCTTATCCCACTCCACGTCATTAAGTGGTATGTGTATATACTTGTACATTTGTTTGTTTTATCATTTGTTCATAATCGTAAACTGCATATTTGTGTATATGTGTGAGATGTGCACTTATCGCCTGATGATGGGGGCTTAGTACTCACCTTGTGTTTTGTCTGGTGGAGGCTTAGTACTCACTTTTTGACCGGCGTTGCACGGGTAAATACAGTCGTAGCTTATGGTTGTCTATTCATCTTATGCATGATGAAGCCGTTTTTGTGTCCTTGTGTTTGACCTCGTTCTTGATTCAACTATATGATTTGTAGCTTCATATGTTATATAAGATCTTTTGCTTTGGCCTTTTGTTTATGTGTTCATATGACTAGCCTTATATTTTATTCCTGGTTATGTCATTCGATGCTTTATGATTAGCCCTGTACTTTGTGGTGGTTACACCTCTTCCTTTTATATAGATATGGACGTCGTTGTGAATAATTCTTTTACGCTATTTTCAGTTATCTCTTGTGTATAAATTATCATGTGTGTATACCTCTCCTTGTGGATAGTTATGTGTCCCATTTTGGTCACTTTGTTCGCGTCTCCATACCATATGATTGATACCTTATGTTAACTTTTGGTTATATCCTTCATCCATAAAACTCAATTAAAACTACACTACATTGAATTCAACGTAAGATTACAAACTTTATGGTGCAGCAATGTGGTTGGCACATTTAAAATTAGTCAAAAGCCACTACATTGAATTCAACGTAAGATTTCAAATTTTGTGGTGCAACAATATGTCCGACGCATTTAAAATTAGTCAAAGACTTTTCCATAAAAGTTCTTCATCTGAGTAGAACTTCATGGTACAGCAATGTGCTTTGCACATTTAAAATTAGTCAAAGGCCACTACATTCAATTCAACGTAAGATTGCAAACTTTGTGGTGTAACAATATGCCTAACACATATTTAAAATTAGTCAAAGGTTTTTCCATTAGAATTCTTCGTCCGAGTTTAATGCAAAAAAATTAGTGACATCTATAGTTTTTATTTCATATGGTATCATAGTCTTTTATACAATAAGTCAAAAGGGTTTTCCATAAGAATTGTTTACCTGAGCTAAATGCAAAAAAAAATAGTGACATCTAGAAGTTTTTATCCCATATAATATTATATAGTCTCTTAGAGCAAGTCCAACAGGCTTGCTATTCTTCCTCTTAGCTAAAGTAGCGATACAAAATTCATTTTTTTGCTCCAACAAACTCGCCACTCGTCTCGCCAACTTTTGTTGACTCGTCATCCAACTGCAATGCCTCGCCAGGTTTGGAGAAATTTTCCTGCTCGCCATTTTACTCTCAACTTCACCAAAAGTCAAAAACTTCATCCAAAGCATATATTTTAACCCAAAAAAAAAAAACAGAGTTTTGTAAATAAAGATTTAGGGATTAAACCATTTCTAAAAACAGAAATTTGATGTCAAGAAAAGAAATGAGAAGAAAATAAAAAATGGAAGAAAAAGAAGTCTAAGACAAAGAACAACTCACCTCAAAATTGTAAATAATGGTTGACATAGAACAAAAGGAAGCTGAAGGTAGAAGAAGAAGGAGAGGGGCGGGGGTGTTTGAAGACGTTTTACTTTGGGTGTGTTTTCTTAATTTAAATTATAAATTATTTTTCTGCTTTAAAAGTTGGAATTCAATATTATAATATGTAGAATTTAATTTATTTATATTTTATTTTCACTTGTAGATGAATTCATTATAGAGACTATGAAATTGGTGAAAATGAATAGAGAGTCAGAAATAGAGAGTGTTGTTGGAGTAAAATTAAGATAAAGAGTTTATAAAAGTAAAGAGTCACCAATTTTACTATTTATTATGAAGAAAAAATAGAGAGTCTATTGGAGTTGCCCTAAATCATGACGAGTATAGCAAATAAAACCAAATGAAATAAAATAGAGAAAAAATAGACAGTCTGTTGGAGTTGCCCTTATATCATGACGAGTATGATGGATAAAACCAAAAGAAATAAAGTAGGAGTTGCCCTTATATCATGACGAGTATGGTGGATAATATCATGACGAGTATGACGGATAAAACCAAATGAAATAAAGTAGAAGTTGCCCTTATATCATGACGAGTATGGTAGATAAAATCAAATGAAATAAAGTAAAAGTATTTTAAAAAAACAATTCTATTGGGAGCACTGATCAGATTGTGTAATCCTTTCCTCTTTTTTTTGACATTATAATGTTCATTACTCAAATATAACAACAACAAAAAATAACATCCCAAAAACCGGTTATTTTAATGCCCCCCGTTTGGGTTATAAGGCCTCATCAATGGGCACGACAGATCTTGCTGTTCACCTGATTATTTATGTAGCGGATTACTTTAGTAAACCTCCAATGTGGGAGTGGAAGTGTGGTCAAAATAGAGATTACCAAACTGTTGGGGTTATTTTCTAATTCTAACAAAATATACATAAATATCTTGAGCTTTTGTTTTGCTTGGCTGATTTTCATTTTGTGTCAAGAAGAATCGAAAAAAGAGAAAGCCTTTGGTTTTGGATTTTTCTTCCATTTTCAAGGAAGATCATGGGTGAATGCGCAGGTGAGTGAAAAAAGATTTTAATGGTTGAATTCTTGTAATATCGCTTTTCACTCTCCGACTCATATTGATCTATGATTTGGTATAGGGTGCCTTGTGTTTTGTTCTTTGTCAGTTGTTTATTGTATTCTTTACTGTATTGGGGGTCTTTCATAATAACTTTTCTTAGTTCTTCTATAAGACAAACTATGTTTTCGTAAAAATAATTTTTATCACACATATACCTTATGTCTTTAACATTTATGAGATTCATATGATTGTCATAAACTCGCCTGTTTTAATGACAGTGCGGTCTTAACATGGTATTTTTAGTCTACAATTATTTTGTTTTCGTATTTTAGATTTACTCTATTAGTTCTAATAACAACTTAATTAATCTTATATATGATCATTTGTAAATCATCTAACCTTTTTTTGTAATGATACTCGAGTTAAAATATACCATTCAACATTCTAAAGTTATTAGCTTTTGTTTCCTTCTTTTCTTCCTTATGGTATTCTCACTTTTTTTTTTTGCTAGGCAAGTAACTCATTTCATTACAACCTTAAAAACATATACAAGAGATAACAATCAGTTCAAAAAAAGCTGATGTTTCAGTCTCTACACAAAATACTATTATCTAAATTATCTATATATTTACTTTGTATACAAATTTTCCCCCTAACATCCAAAATAATATTGTCAATAATACGTTCCTCCGAATAAGCGGATGGTATTCTCACTTATTGAGCATTATTCAGCTCACTTTCGTTTTATGCTTTATTTTGCAGAGTGGGAAATAAACTTGGACTTAGAGAGGCTTCTTGCGCTAGTGTCTCTCAGTGAGATTGTGGATTGCTTTCGAATTAAGGTTAATATATATTATAGTATGATCCTAAATTTTTCAATGAGAACGTATTTTGGAGCTATAATATGCTCATCTTAGAGTGATTTATGCTATATGGGTTAATGACTCTTAATTATTACAACTCTCGAGTGGTTTAAATTATATGTCTGGCAAGTAGGAAATTTTTCAATGAGAACATATTTTGGAGCTATAATATGCTCATCTTAGAGTGTAATGTGATTTATGCTATATGGGTTAATGACTCTTAATTATTACAACTCTCGAGTGGTTTAAATTATATGTGTGGCAAGTAGTCTTAATGTCTTAGGAAGGCAACCTTCTTAGGCTTATTGTAGTCCCGTTCTTGAGTTCACCATAGTGAATTTTGGGGGCGTTACACTTTATTTCTCCACTTCGTCATCTTTAAGCATACATTTTGTTGAAAATTAAATTAAATAATGATTGGTGGTCTTACTCGAACTTTCACACCGTCTACTCTTGTGATAAGAGTGCCAACGATGAATTCATGAAAGGCTCATTCAATTCTTACAAAACTAAAGCAGCATGCAGTGGGGTGGACATGTGGAGGATTTGTTATTATTACTCAACAAGTATTTATTTGATTGGTGGATAATACTTGATGGTTCATTTTTCTATTTCAGGTTACAGATTTGACATTAATTGGCCAAGGAAAATCATAACCATTCCAGGAATATCGATCTCAATATAATAACCCAGCGCTGCTAGTCCCGGGATTGATTTGACTGTTACATTAATTTGATTGAGCTGATTCCGGGAACATACCAGGTAATTGCGCTCTCCACGTTGTATAGCTAGCTATTGAGTGTATTGAGGGATGTTTTATTTTATTTATCATCTCCCGGAAACATGAGGAACGCAGGTCGAAAAGTTTGATTCATAAGTCAATTTGTATGTATATTTGTCTCTTTTTCTCAATAATAAAGATTATCGTTAATTTTAAAAATGTCGTACATACTATTCACTACAAAGAAATAAACTTGCTAAATTAGTTGGTATTAGGGTATAAATTACCTTGAAAATTTGTGAGCTCGTAACTCTTTATTATCTAGTCAATTAACTTAATTCCTGTCCTACAAATAAGAGAAAAATTAACTTGAGAATTAAATAGCTTGAGAACATGATGAACTAGGACGAATATTAATTTGTCTCATAAACATGACATGGTAGACAAAGGCCATTTTTCATTGTTCGATTCGTCCAATTCAAAAGAGATTCTAATTTAGTACATAAGCATCAGCTAGTGGTGCACTTCTAGTCCAGTCATTAGCCACGCTTCTTAATAAAATCTAGAGAGATAGGAGATTGAGACCCTAAATATTAAACTTTTTGAACATAGCCTAGAAGGAGTGCTTCAAAACGTAAAGGGTATCCTAATATTACATAATCCTTCCTTAAGCATTGTAGATCTAATCAGAACTTCATGATAATAATTAAGACATACAGAATGAGTATATTGAATTCAATGTAAGATTACAAATTTCGAGGTGCTGCAATGTGCTAGCGCATATTAAAAATTAATCAAAAGCTTTTTCATAAGAATTCTTCATCTGAGTTTAATGCAGAAAAATTAGTGATATCTAGAAGTTTTTAGTCCATATAGTATATAGTCTTTTATATCATACGAGTATGGCTAATAAAACCAAATGGAATGACGTAGAAGAACCAAAAAATGACGGTTCGATTAGGACATTGGTGATGTACGCCAACGTATATTTGGATTGGTTCGAGAAATTGATTCCAAGTCTTATTCAAACTCCATACATGAACAAGTCTCATACCGACGCTCAATCATTCCACCATTAAATTACCTCCTTGTGGTCAATAATTATGTAACTAGTTAAAGTTTTCTCGACATTTACACAATAATAGTTTCACGATTACTCAGCTTCAATATGTTGACCTCTAAATTTTATTTTATTTTTTTATTAATTTTTTTTTTGACAACGACAACTCAATTAAAACTACATTTCATTGAATTCAACATAAGATTACAAACTTTGTGCTACAACAATGTACCTGACACATATTTAAAATTAGTCAAAGGCTTTTCTGTAAGAATTCTTCGTGTGAGTTAAATGCAGAAAAATTAGTGATATTAAGAAGTTTTTATTTCATATAGCTTATGGTCTTTTATATCATACGACTTATGGTCTTTTATATCATACGAGTATGATGAATAAAACGAAATGGAATGAAATAAAAGTACAAAAAAATGAATGTTCAATTGGGGCATTGAGGAAGTTGTGTAGGGTGCACAATTAGTGATATCAAGAAGTTTTTATTCCATATAGTATATAATCTTTTTATATCTTACGCGAATAAAACCAAATGGAATGAAGTAATCCATATAGTAATATAGTCTTTTTATATCATAATGGCGAATAAAACCAAATGAAATAAAGTTTGAAATTTTATATCCCAACGTTCCATCACGTTTATGCCCACATCTAGGTTGCAAGCCCACATCACTGAGCTCAGTGAACGTGTGTGGTTCGCCTGACCAATTATGATGCAAATTGCTTTAGTTATCTCCGATGTGGGAGAAGAATTGTGTCTAATGAATGAATTAAACCAACTACTATAAATGACAACGAGTCAGTTTTTTGCTAAAATTTATAAAATCAAATTTGGAGTCATTGAGATTATATTTTATTAAACCCGTGATGGAAACCCTTCGGGTTTAGATTTTGCTTAATAAATCCGAATCTATTAAATATTAAAAAACTCGCGAATACCCGTCCTGACCTGTTAATAAATAGGAAAAAGAATTTAATGGTTGAATTGGCAACACCGTCTATATGTTTTGTTCGAATTAATCAAACAAAAGATATATTTGGACCGGTTCGAGAAAATTGACTCTAAATCTTATTCAAACTCGATACATGAACAAGTCTTACACCAATATTTTAACCATTCCACCATTAAATTACCTCCTTGAGGTCAATAACCATGTAATTAGTCAAAGTCTTCTAGACATTTACACAATAGTAGATACTAGATTCACGATTACTCAACTTATACGTGTTGGCCTGTGTTTTGTTTTTTTTTTTTATGACGAAAAGTCAACTGAAACTACACTACATTGGATTTAACGTAAGATTACAAACTTTATGGTGCAGCAATGTGCCTGGCCCATATTTAAAATTAATCAAAGGCGTTTCCATAAGAATTCTTCATCTGAGTTAAGTTCAGAAAATTAAAGTAGTGATATCTATAAGATTTTATTTCATATAGTATATAGTCTTTTATATTATACAAGTATGGCGAATAAAACCAAATGGAATATAGTAAAAGTACCAAAAAATGAAGGTGAGTGAAAAAAGATCATGGGTAAATGTGCAGGTGAGTGAAATAGATTCGTACTTTCAACAGTACTTTTTTCTTGTAATTTCGGTATAAAGATCCGTAAATCCTGAATCGATTCTCGTAAAATACGGCATCATAAAGCTTCGAAAAGTTTGATTCATAAGACAATTTGTATGTATATTTGTCTCTTTTTCTCATGTCAATAGACAATAATAAATTATCGTTAATTTTAAAAATGACGTACATAACCATTAACTACAAAGAAACAAAGTAGCTAAATTAGTTGGCATTAGTGTAAGATTTGATTTCCTCGTACAATTCTCATCTTCTCATTCATTCTATAAATACACATGATGAAGCATATTTCAGTTACAAAATATTACAGTGGACAGCTGTGTGCTTATCTACAAATAGTTTGAAGAAGTCTTGGACCTACAGGAAAGTATGCCAACTATATGATAAGAGAGATTTTACAATATTGAACTAAGCTAACTATAAACTTATGTTGGACTTAACAATTAGGATATAAATTACCTTGAAAATTTGTGAACTCGTAACTCTTTATTATCGAGTCAATTAACTTAATTCATGTCCTACAAATAAGAGAAAAATTAGGTTGAGAAATAGCTCGAGAAGATGATGAACTACGAAGAATATTTGTCTCATAAACATGATATAGTAGATGAAGTTCATTCCAATTCAAAAGAGATGCTAATTTAGTACATTAGCATAAGCTAGGGGTGCACTTCTAGTCCAGTCATTTGCCACGTGTCTTAATAAAATCTAGAAAGAAAGGAGATTGACACCTTAAACATTAAACTTTTCGAACATCTCTCTATTAATGTGGCCCTGACGAGCCTAGAAGGAATGCGTAAACCCATCATGATACTCTCACAACACGTGGCCTTCTAGAGGTATACAATCTTTTTTTCTATGAAGGCAAAGCCAGAGAATAAAATTGAAAAAACGAAAGTTCGGCTCTATACAAGTTATATAAGAGTATCCTAATATTACATGATCCTTCTGTGGCGTTGTAGACCCACTCAAAACTTCATCATAACACATACAAAAAGAGTTCAAAACTTCATGATAATACATACATAAAGAGTATATTTTTCATTGAGAGAGAGGTTAAGATAGTTACATTCAGACAAAGCGAGGGGAGGTAACCCCTCCACTGTCTCTATCCAAGAGGCTAAAGATATTATCAAGCGGGTCATCGAGCACAAAACCTAAAATGGGATGGATCAAGGCAAAATTTACTAGTCAGTCGGCGCACATATTAGCTTCCCGATACACATGTCGCAGAGTGTAGCAGAAAGAGTATATGACCCAATGGGCTATTCATTTGCAATTCAATTATCTACCCAGGCTTATGCTAGGAGCACAAGAATAGGAGAAGGCGAATTTGTCTCAGGGAAATCACGAGCCAAACTTATAAAGGTCTTTTTTTTATATATATATAGGATGTTGGTGATATAAATATTCGTCTCTAAATAAATTTTGGAGTTTAACTTATTTACTTAAGGGTACATATCTAAATGGTCCGGTATTACTTTTTATCATACTAAATTACATATTAGCTCATATTGTTGACATAGTATATGACAATTATCGTTAACTGATCTTTCTTTAACGATTTAATAATTTACTATTAACTAGTATTTGTTTGGGGTATTACATAATATGCCTGACACGTATTTAAAATTAGACAAAGGCTTTTTCCATAAGAATTTTTTGTCTGAGTTAAATGTAGAAAAATTAGTGACATCTACAAGTTTTTAAAACTGTTCTCAAATTGTTTGAGAAACCACGCCTTTGGTTTTAAGACTAAACAATCAACGACTTATGTCCAACATGCCTAACACGTTTTTTAAATTACTCAAAGGCTTTTCCATAAGAATTCTTTGTCTGAGTTAAATGCAAAAAAATTAGTGACGTTTAGAAAAGGTTTTTATTTTATATAATATTATATAGTTTGTTATATCATGATAACTATGGCCTTTGGTTTTAAGACTAAACAATCAATGACTTATGTCCAACATGCCTAACACGTTTTTTAAATTATTCAAAGACTTTTCCATAAGAATTCTTTGTCCGAGTTAAATGCAAAAAAGTTAGTGACGTTTAGAAAAGGTTTTTATTTTATATAATATTATATAGTTTATTATATCATGATAACTATGGCGAAATAAAATCAAATGAAAAAATAATAGTTCAATTGGGAACTTCGGTGATGTTTTTGGATTGTAGCTCTTTCTTCTTTTATTAATAGCACGAAATATTTAATAATTCGACCACATTTTAAGTCCCAAATCCTACTATTTTAATGCCCCCATTTAGGTTACAAACCCACATCACTAGGCTCGGCAGTCACACAACCTTCACCGCATTATTTATCAAACTGTTTGCTTTAGTAAAGCTCCGATGTGGGAAAAAAGTTTGTCTAATAAATGAGTTAAACCAACTACGTCAACAACGTAATAAGAAATGACCAAAATATTTAGCAAAAAAAACCATAATCAGAGCAGCATGAGGCATCTCTCCCACTCTGTCCAGCACATCAACATCGAATACTAATAACAATTATAGGAGGCAACTTGAAAGTGTTAGGAGTCAGATAAATAACAATTATAACATAACAATTAAAGTGCTTATAGGCACTCATTACCCTTCCAAAATTGTAAGACTGGCGGGACTTGAAGTCGCAGCTTCATTTTTTGATTCCTAGTAATGTAGTAATGTTTAGAGGAGGTTAATAGTGTTAAAGTTATTATGCGATAATTTGATCTTCACATTTAATAATTTAAAATTTTTAATTATAAATGTATAATCGCATCACCACTATCGATCTCCCTTATAATATCATGAAGTTATTAGGCTATTTTTAATCCATATATATACTAGTGGATTTCATACTTTGGCTCTTTTGTTTTTTTCTTTTTCTTTCTTCATTGTTTTTAGTATTTTTGGAGCTTTGAAATTCTCGATTTACATGTTGCGCTAATTTAAATAATTACATGTCCATGGTTCAGTTCCTTTAAAATTAACAAAATTATAATAGATCTCTATCGTAAATATTATGTTTCACTAGAAATTTAAAATTAAATAAGCAATTTCTCGTATTGATTGATTCTCATAAGTAACTTGTTATGTTTTGTGAACTAATTTATGTAACATGTGTGCTTGGTCTATATGTTGGCCACATAAAAATAGTAATTGTAATACAGGGTGTACTCTCATTAAAAGAGTTACACCAGTAATGTATGTAGACATTTCTTACGAAGAAAAACAACGTCGTGATAACTAACATAATTAGTAAAATATCATGCGTTATTGCAATTATATTTTTTTACAAAATGCCACTTCTCAAATATTGTAGCTCCTCTCACAGCCACGATAAATTTTCAACTATAAATAAAGGGGCTACGTACTTTCAAATTTATTTAAATGTAGTTAAATAAATAGCCAAGGGAAGGAGAAGAGAAAAATAATTATCGCTCATGAAAGTAGTATAATTAATAAAATTTCACTTTTTATTATTATTTATATATAACCATTAAAAAAATCCCTATAATAACCATCAGTCCCGCTAGATGGATCCAAAAACTCATGTTTTTTTTTTTTTGGCTCTTTTTTCCTAAAAAAAAAAAAGAACAAAAGATTATGATGCAATGGAGTTTGAGCTACAATCCGACATCACCGTCTGTTTAGAAATTATTGTTGCACAACAGGCACTAGCAAGAAGGTGATGCGGGTTGTAGCCCGTGCTACTATGATCGTAATCTTCGTTGTTGCACTTCTGGGTAAACTAATATAAAGCGAAAATACATTTGATGGACAACCGATGTGGGAGAAAACAACTGCTTCCCACGACGTTGCAAAAGCCAATGATTTGGCAGAAACTCCTAATGCAACAACCACGGGAGATGTAACTACTTCTTCTGCTACCGCAGTTGCAGCTGATTCCACTGATTACGATCCTAATGTTGGCGCGGGAATTGTGGATAGTACAAATGTTAATTTAATCCAACAAGAAGCCGCTACTCATACGGCAGATGCCGCCGCCGAGAATTTTTCCAGTTCAGCTAATGCATTTTCGGGTTCTTCTCAAATTGCTGAGTATAAGGCTTCCATAAATAGTGAAAACATTAATGAAGTACTGAAAGATGTTGCATCAGGTAGCATAGCTGAAAATGGGATCAGTGCAGATGGTGCTCATGGATCTACAGACTACAGCTGTTCATGACTCTGTGGATGGTGCCGGTATGTACTCATGATATATGACTTGTGCTGAATTCATAAGTTGTTTGGTTTTGATTCGAAGATTTTAATTTCATCGACACTTGATAATTCATAATGGTCCAACATATTTGGCTCGTAGACCATTATAGAAGGTATTGCTTATTTGATTAGAGAATCCGCTGTCCTTGATTGCATCTACTTTGCACCCTAGTTTGATGTGTATCAGTGGTGCAAATGTTATGTTAGTGATTCCAGTATCAATGACTGTTCAATCTGTGGGGGTAGTCTTTTCTTCTATTTTTAATGGTTTAGAAGGGTCTATTGACTTCTTTTCTTCTTCTTCTCCTCTGCTTTGAAACTTGAGTCCGCATATGGTTGCTTGTTTGTTTGCTACTGAACTTGTCTTCGCGCTTCCCGCTGGAAGCCTAATGATCAGTGCAGATGGTGCTCATGGTTTAGAAGGGTCTATTGACAATTTGCTGCTGAGGAGGTCTCGTCCAGTAAGGCTAGATGGCCTCTATCTCTGCTCCGTTTCAGGGATACTGTGTGATATTTTGAGGAAGGTAAATGCAGCATATTTGTGCCTAAGTTTGAAAGTGTCGAGTGCTCCTTTGAGTGGTTTCTGTTGACCATTGATTCTGTTGTCTTGCATCGCTGTAAATTCATGAAATAGCGTTGCTTGTGTTTAAACAAGGTATGATCATTTTCCATACTCATGGTTTTCAGGCTATTTGAGAGAGGATTAGCTTATGTTGGAACAGACTATCTATCTTTCGCACTCTGGGACAAATATATTGAATACGAGTACATTTGCTTATAGATGATGCTGGTCATGATTAACTGTACATTTGTTTGTGGTTTATTGACTGTTATGATGCTTTTTTTAAATAGTTTCAAGGAGTTATTTGCAAGTCGACCTTTATCAGAGCTGCAAACTGCTGCCGAACCAGAAGCTGGTGGTCAAGGAAGTGAGGGAGAGGTTAATCCCAATGGTGTAAAACCGTCTTCTAAACCTTTAAATGTGAGCTTAAAAGATGCTGAGGAGTTGGAGAAGTATATTGCCATCAGAGAAAAGCTGTATAAGAAAGCTAAAGATTTCGATTCTAAGATCCCCTCAATGTTGCAGAGCTTGAAAATTGGCACAATTATCTTGATTTTATTGAAGGAGGGGATGACTTGACTAAGGTATTCAAGTCTATTTGGAAGCTGCCCTTATAATCCTCTCCGTAGATTTAGTTGGCCTTGTTATATATTAACTTACGGTTAAGCAATATGAGCCACACCATTTGCTTTATTGGTTAAACGTTGGATGAAGCATCTTTGGAAACGGGTTATTGAACTTGGAAAAGGATGGGCCTTCCATTTGCTTTCTATAAGGCTAACCACTTCAAACTCTCATTTGTGAGTCCACGTTCTGGTTCATGATATGTTGCATGGTTAATTATATGTTTTAAAGTTCTAATGTTATGCATGCAGGTGTCTTCTTATCTTGACCCCAAGGGTCGTCTCAAATGGTAAAGACTTCCTTTCATTCAAGGGAGGTCTTGGGTTCAAATTCTGTGAGAGTGAATGGATGTAAGGCGGAAAGGTTGAAGTGTTTGTCATAGGGGAATCATACATTGACTTACCTGCTGCATGTCTTAGGTCGGGCCGCTGCACCCTAGGGGTTTTAGTCCAACTCAGCTGTTAGGCCAGGCAAGGGGATACTGGCGTACTCCATCTTCGGGTGGTGGTTAATCTAGTTTATGTCTTGTGGGTTGGTTGAGTGGGGACATTTCCAACAGTTCTCAAGAAAAAAAAAGGTGTGTTCTTATCTTCCTAACCATCCCTTATAATCATACATTGACTTACCTGGTGCATGTCTTGGGTCGGGGTTGGGTCGGGCCGCTGCATCCTAAGAGTTTTAGTTCAAACTCAGCTGTTAGGCCAGGTAAGGGGACGCTGGCGTACTCTATCTTCGGGTGGTGGTTAATCTAGTTTATGTCTTATGGGTTGGTTGAGTGGGGGAGTTTCCAACGGTTCTCAAAAAAAAAAAAAAAGGTGTTCTTATCTTCCTAACCATCCCTCTATGAGGGAAGGAGGCTCCCTCCAATTGTATTAGAGGGGCCTCTGTGTTCCACCAGCGGAGTATTTCTAATGTGTTGCTTCTTTAGTCCTTTTGTTCTTTGTCTTGTTTCGTCAATTAGCATCACAGTGAGTTAAGATTTACTAATCCAAATGTTACTTGTGCACTCCAGGTCGTCAAGCTATATGAAAGATGTCTAATTGCTTGTGAGTTAAGATTTACTAATCCAAAATGTTAGGATATAAATTGCCTTGAAAATTTGTGAGCTCGTAACTCTTTATTATCTAGTCCATTAACTTAATTCCTGTCCTACGAATAAGAGAAAAATTAGGTTGAGAAATAGCTCGAGAAGATGATGAACTACGAAGAATATTTGTCTTATAACCATGATATAGTAGATGAAGTCCATTCCAATTCAAAAGAGATTTTGCGAAAGGGATGCTAATTTAGTACATAAGCTTCAGCTAGTGGTGCACTTCTAGTCCAGTCATGTGCCAAGCGTCTTAAAAAAATCTAGAAAGATAGGAAGTTGACACCCTAAATATTGAAATTTTTAAACGTCTCTCTATTAAAGTGGCTCTCACGAGCCTAGAAGGAGTGCTTCAAAACGTAACCTGGCCTTTTAGAGAATCTTCAAATGGTGCACAATCTTTTTATCCATGAAGGCAAAGCCATTTGACCCAAAAAAAAAAAAAAAAATCGAAGGCAAAGAGTATATTGACCCATGCTATTGCAGAATGGAGGTTCAAAGAATTTACCATACGTAATTAAATGTGATTTGATTTGATTTTAGATTCTATCTACAGCCAGGAGGTAATTTTTCAAATAGTAATGCTAGACGTCATCCTTTTTTTATCACTTAATTATCACTTCCTAATTGGCATATGTCAACTTGATAAATTTATTTTATGTCTCTCTTCTTTTATTAATTTTTCTCTCCCTTAATTAAGGTTTTCTATCTACTCTTTCTTTCTCTTTTGTTTAATCCTACTCACTTTTCTCTTTCTATCATTCATGGAATATTTTTTCAGATTTCTTTTCTTTTTCTAGACAAATTGATAATTGCCGAAAATAGAAAAAAAATGTTAATATATTGTCAATTTTCGTTGACAAAAACAGCACACATTTGAGCATATGCGATGCTTATTCTATTTACAGCTATAAATGATTAATCCCCATATAATTTTAAACATAAATTGTATTAGATGTCACTAAATATATAGAGAATTAAGTTATCTAGCAACAAAAAATATACATAATTTCTTAATTGCATATTAGATATTCTCCTCATTTGACTTTGCATACTAATATAAGCATCAATTTCAAATAAGTTACTCTTTTCAATTTTAATCGTGAAAATAATGGAATAAGGGAGAAATATATCCCTTACATATAAATGTACTAAATATGAAATTTTATTTATTAATTTTAGCTCCTTAAATACACAAAATGACTTATTTAGAAAAAAATCAATATATAATTTAGGATTTGAAACAAATATATATCTATACGCATGGGTACCCTACACAAGAAAACGAAATCCAAAATCCCTTCCAAAGCCCTAAACTTCATTACATAGAATATCTGCATCCATCCAGTCCCAAAAGAAAAAGAAAAAGAAAAAAAAAGAAAAAGAAGAAAAAAAAAAGGGTAAATGGACCCCATAGTAGTAGCTGAATAGGCCATTATAATTAAAGATTGAGCCAAAAATTCAACGTAGTTAACAAAAATGTGAAAAATAAAAATCAGGAGTAAGTTAGTAATATTTGTTGTCAAAAACAAATATTAATAATAGTAATTAAATTAAAATTGAGAGCTTGGAAAGTAATATCCATGTTTGTCCATTTAATTCGTCGGGAAGAGTTGTTCTTCCATTTTCGACAACTATTTAATTCATCATGAAGAAGACAAGTAATCTGAAAAAATATGGAGTGAATGGTAGAAAGAGAAAAGTGAGTGGGAAACAAAAGAGAATATAGGAATCATTAATTAAGGGGGAGAGAAAAAAGAAAAGAAAAACAAAGAGAGATAAAAATTAATCCAGTCTATAGTCTCCTCTTCATGGAGTTCACTCTCAACGAAAATACCAATATAACTAAGCCCAAGAATGTAACAAATCAAGCTCAAAGGGAGAGTCAATCTCAAAAGACTAGTTTGTTAAGTAAAAGAACCCCTTGTATTTAAAAAATACCTCTTGTGAGGGTGAGATTCTTATGTGGGATCATTACATGACACTCATAATATGTAATAGGGAGAAATGCACTAGTAGTCCCCATTGTTTACTCAAAAGTCAGTTTAGTCCCTATTGTTTTAAAATGTTCAAAAAGGTCTCCAATGTTTATAAATATGCTCATTGTAGTCCCTACTGTTAAAACTTTGGTTAGTTTTAATAGATATAAATAATATTTCAAGGGTAAATTTGAAAAATCACAAAAAACACAAAATCTCACTCAAAAACACCAAAAAATACACACTAATACACCTACAAACACACACTAACACACACACTCATAGAAAAATACCAAAAAACACATACTAATACACACTCATAAATACACACTAACATACACTTGGGACCGCGGGGTGGGGCTATTTCGCGCAGGGGGAGGATGGTGGTGGTTGGCTGTGCTTGTGGTAGTGGGTTGGGGCTGTTTCGCTATGGTGGTTGGTGGTGCTTGTGGTGGTGGGTTGAGGGGTTGGAAGAGGAAGAAGAAGATAGGGATATTTTGGGTATTTTATTTTTAAGTAGGGGTATTTTAGTCATTTTATGAATTTATGTTAGATTTTTAACGGTAGGGATCACAACGAACATGTTTGCAAACATTGGGGACCTCTTTGAGCATTTTAAAATAATGGAGACTAAACTGACTTTTGAGAAAACAATGGGGACCATTGCTGCATTTCTCCCTATGTAATATTAGAAAATAACATGGAATTCAAGGATATATTAGGACCTATTAGTAAAATGCAACCACCTCTTATATGCCAAAAGTGACATCATTAGTAAAAAAGAAAAAGGAAAAAAGCTAAGTTGCAGAAGGTTAGTCCCAATGAGTTGTCATTTGTTGGATAGTAAGTCATTGTAATTTATTGACTCTTTTATCATAAATATTGCCAAGATGTTAACCGACGTTAATCATTCAAAAGTAATATGAGCCACACCATTTGCTTTATTGGTTAAACGTTGGATGAAGCATCTTTGGAAACGGGTTATTGAACTTGGAAAAGCATGGGCCTTCCATTTGCTTTCTATAAGGCTAAGTACTTCAAACTCTCATATGCGAGTCCACGTTCTGGTTCATGATATGTTGCATGGTTAATTATATGTTTTAAAGTTCTAATGTTATGCATGCAAGTGTGTTCCTATCTTGACCCCAAGGGTCGTCCCATATGGTAAAGACTCCCTTTCATTCAAGGGAGGTCTTGGGTTCAAATCCTGTGAGAGTGAATGAATGTAAGACGAAAAGGCTGAAGTGTTTGTCATAGGGTAATCATACATTAACTTACCTGGTGCATGTCTTGGGTCGGGCCGCTGCACCCTAGGGGTTTTAGTCCAACTCAGCTATTAGGCCAGGCAAGGGGACACTGGCGTACTCCATCTTCGGGTGGTGGTTATTCTAATTTATGTCTTGTGGGTTGGTTGAGTGGTGACGTTTTCAATGGTTTTCAAGAAAAACAAAGGTGTGTTCTTATCTTCCTAACCATCCCTCATAATCATACCTTGACTTACCTGGTGCATGTCTTGGGTCAGGGTTGGGTCGGGCCGCTGCACCCGAGGAGTTTTAGTTCAAACTCAGCTGTTAGGCTAGGTAAGAGGACGCTGGCGTACTCCATCTTCGGGTGGTGGTTAATCTAGTTTATGTCTTGTGGCTTAGTTAAGTGGGGGCGTTTCCAATGGTTCTCAAAAAAAAAAAAAGGTGTTCTTATCTTCCTAACCATCCCTCTATGAGGGGAGGAGGCTCCCTCCAATTGTATTAGAGGGGCCTCTGTGCTCCACCAGCGGAATATTTCTAATGTGTTGCTTCTTTAGTCCTTTTGTTCTTTGTCTTGTTTCGTCAATTAGCATCACAGTGAGTTAAGATTTACTAATCCAAATGTTACTTGTGCACTTCTGGTCGTCAAGCTATATGAAAGATGTCTAATTGCTTGTGAGTTAAGATTTACTAATCCAAAATGTTAGGATATAAATTGCCTTGAAAATTTGTGAGCTTGTAACTCTTTATTATCTAGTCCATTAACTTAATTCATGTCCTATGAATAAGAGAAAAATTAGGTTGAGAAATAGCTCGAAAAGATAATGAACTACGAAGAATATTTGTCTCATAAACATGATGTAGTAGATGAAGTCCACTCCAATTCCATAGAGATTCTGCAAAAGAGATGCTAATTTAGTACATAAGCATCAGCTAGTGGTGCACTTCTAGTCCAGTCATATGCTAAGCGTCTTAAAAAAATCTAGAAAGATAGGAGGTTGACACCCTAAATATTAAAATTTTTAAACGTCTCTCTATTAATGTGGCCCTCACGAGCCTAGAAGGAGTGCTTCAAAACGTAACATGGCCTTCTAGAGAATCTTCAAATGGTGCACAATCTTTTTATCCATGAAGGCAAAGCAATTTGACCCAAAAAAAAAAAAAACGAAGGCAAAGAGTATATTGACCCATGCTATTGTAGAATGAAGGTTCAAAGAATTTACCATACGCAATTAAATGTGATTTGATTTGATTTTAGACTCTATCTACAGCCAGGAGGTAATTTTTCAAATAGTAATGCTAGACATCACCCTTTTTTTACCACCTAATTATCACCTCCTAATTGACATGTGTCAACTTGATAAATTTATTTTATGTCTCTCTTCTTTTATTAATTTTTCTCTCCCTCAATTAAGGTTTTCTATCTTCTCTCTCTTTCTCTTTTGTTTAATCCTACTCACTTTTCTCGTTCTACCATTCATGGCATATTTTATCAAATTTCTTTTCTTTTTCTAGACAAATTGATAATTGCCGAAAATAGAAAAAAAATGTTGTATATTGTCAATTTTCGTTGACAAAAACAGTACACATTTGAGCATATGCAATGCTTATTCTATTTACAGCTATAAATGATTAAACCCCATATAATTTTAAACATAAATTGTATTAGATGTCACTAAATATATAGAGAATTAAGCTATCTAGCAAAAAAATATATACATAATTTCTGAATTGCATATTAGATGTTCTCCTCATTTGACTTTGCATACTAATGTAAGCATCAATTTCAAATAAGTTACTATTTTCAATTTTAATCGTGAAAATAATGGAATAAGGGAGAAATATATCCCTTACATATAATTGTACTAAATATGAAATTTTATTTATTAATTTTAGCTCCTTAAATACACAAAATGACTTATTTAGAAAAAAATCAATATATAATTTAGGATTTGAAACAAATATTTATCTATACGCGTGGGTACCCAACACAAGAAAACGAAATCTGAAATCCGAAATCCCTTCCAAAGCCCTAAACTCCATTACATAGAATATCTGCATCTATACAATCCCAAAAGAAAAAGAAAAAGAAAAAAAAAGGAAAAAGAAGGGTAAATGGATCACATAGTAGTAGCTGAAGAGGCAATTATAATTAAAGATTGAGCCAAAAATTTAACGAAGTTAACAAAAATGTGAAAAATAAAAATCAGGAGTAAGTTAGTAATATTTGTTGTCAAAAACAAATATTAATAATAGTAATTAAATTAAAATTGAGAGCTTGGAAAGTAATATCCATGTTTGTCCATTTAATTCGTCAGGAAGAGTTGTTCTTCCATTTTTGACAACTATTTAATTCATCATGAAGAAGACAAGTAATCTGAAAAAATATGGAGGGAATGGTAGAAAGAGAAAAGTGAGTTGGAAACAAAAGAGAAGATAGGAATCGTTAATTAAGGGAGAGAGAAAAAAGAAAAGAAAAACAAAGAGAGATAAAAATTAATCCGGCCTATAGTCTCCCTTTCATGGAGTCCATTCTCAGCGAAAACACCAATATAACTAAGCCCAAGAATGTAACAACTCAAGCTCAAAGGGAGAGTCAATCTAAAAAGACTAGTTTGTTAGATAGGAGAACCCATTGTATTTAAAAAGTACCCTTTGTGAGGGTGAGATTCTTATGTGAGATCATTACATGACACTCATAATATGTAATAGGGAGAAATGCACTAGTAGTCCCCATTGTTTACTCAAAAGTCAGTTTAGTCCCCACTATTTTAAAATGTTCAAAAAGGTCCCCAATGTTTGTAAACATGCTCATTGTAGTCTCTACCGTTAAAACTTTGGTTAGTTTTAACAAATATAAATAATATTTTAAGGGTAAATTTGAAAAATCACAAAAAATACAAAATCTCACTCAAAAACACCAAAAAACACACACTAATACACACACACTAATACACCAAAAAACACACACTCATAGAAAAATACCAAAAAGCACACACTAATACACACTCACAAATACACACTAACATACACTTGGGACCGCGGGGGTGGGGCTGTTTCGCGCGGGGGGAGGGTGGTGGTGGTTGGTTGTGCTTGTGGTAGTGGGTTGGGGCTATTTCGCTTTGGTAGTTGGTAGTGCTTGTGGTGGTGGGTTGAGGGGTTGGAAGAGGAAGAAGAAGATAGGGATATTTTGGATATTTTATTTTTAAGTAGGGATAGTTTAGTCATTTTATGAATTTATGTTAGATTTTTAACGGTAGGGACCACGGTAGGGACCACAACGAACATGTTTGCAAATATTAGGGACCTCTTTGAGTATTTTAAAACAATGGGGACTAAACTAACTTTTGAGTAAACAATGGGGACCATTGCTGCATTTCTCCCTATGTAATATTAGAAAATAACATGGAATTCAAGGAAATATTAGTACCTATTAGTAAAATGCGACCACCTCTTATATGCCAAAAATGACATCATTAATAAAAAAGAAAAAGGAAAAAAGCTAAGTTGCAGAAGGTTAGTCCCAATGATTTGTCATTTGTTGGATAATAAGTCATTGTAATTAATTGACTCTTTTATCATAAATATTGCCAAGATGTTAACCGACGTTAATCATTAATAACCCCCTATTTGGATTGCATGAGTGAAGGAAAGTAAAGTAAGATGGAGAAAGAAAATAAAGGAAATGGATGACATTGATGTTGGGATTGTAAAAATTAAATAAAAGAAATGAAATATGACACCAAAGCCAAAAAAGAATCCTGCAAACATGTAAACTTTTAGACGAAATAATAATTTAATAGAAGAAAACATAATAGAAAGGAAAGATGCGGAGTATTTGAGTTCAACATAGCAAAGAATCACAAGTTGGTTCTTTCACTGAAGTTACTTTGATCATGGTTCTCAAAACAGTAGAAACGACATAAATCGTCCAACCAATACTCTCCATTATGAGGTTTAACAAAACAAAGAATCACATTGTTAACGTATGTATATATCGCATTCACATTGTGTATCTCTAGTTGTTTTACCATAGTTAGTCTCTTACCATAGTTAGCATAGCTTGGAGCTCAAGTAGCCTTACATCTATATAAGGTCCTATGTACATTGTAATTCATGTAACACTTTATCTATAATAAAATCTTTCAGTCTTTCTCTTATTCATGGAATCTCTATTCTATTTTGACATGGTATCAGAGCTACCATCCTGGTAGCTTATGCCACTGTCATTGTTTTATCTCTATCCTTATATCGTAATAAAACATCAGAAACTGGTCTATTCTGGAATTTTTTTATTTTTTTTATTTTATCTCCTTGGTCCACACACCACACCTTCTCGTAGTACTCGTCGAGACGATTCCGACGATGCCAAGATCGTTAATAAACTTCTCCGGACGCGCCTGTAATCATCGATCAAAGTTTCTGCACTGTTTGACCTATTCAGCAATTTTCAGTCAACCAAACAAGGCCTTGCTGACATCATCCAGCAACAATGTTGAGATCAGCCCTAGCCATCTCATCATCCAGCCATTGCCACATCAGCATCCAATCAGCGCCACATCACCATATACGTCAGTATCCAGTCAACACCACATTAGCTCTTGCCACGTCATCACAACCCAAAAAAAAAAAGGGCAAACCTTTCCCAAGGTTTTTCGACGTCCTGAGTCCATTTTTGGCATCCATTTCTTCAACTTCTCACTCTAAATATCAGTTTTGGCTCTACAAGGGAGCGTGTAGATATCTTAATGAATAATCCAAAATCTCACTTATCCTTTCAACATGAGTGTAAGTATTGTCATCTCTCTGGTCACTCCCTCTTGCACTGTCCTACTCGAACGTGCTCCTTTTGCAAAAAAATTCATCCTGGCCATTGCCTACATGAGTGCTCTTAGAATCCCAATAGAAATTCTCAAGGACATCGACCAAATGATGGTTCCTTCAAGGCTCAGAGTACATCAGGCACCTCCCTTGATCCCTCTTCCTCATCTTTATCAGTTGCAAGCCTCCGACACCTCCTTAAATAGGTTTTATCCCAGTTTAGTCAGTCTTCTTCTATTGCTCTCTCTACCACACTCGGTAAGTCTTCCTGGTTCTTCGATACTGCTTGCTCTAACCATATGACTTCTGATTCATCTTGCTTAACCAATAAAGTCGTCAATTCTTCTGTACCTTTTATCTATACTGTTGATGGTACATCCATGCCCGTAAGTCATATCGGTTTGTGTCTACATCTCATGCTTCATTTCCTGATACTTATCTTGTTCCTAAACTTACACTTAACTTTATCTATGTCGGTCAATTGTGTGAACTTGGTCTCATTGTCACTTTATTTGCTTCTGGTTGTCATGTGCAGGATCCTCAGACAGGACAGACTCTTAGGATAGATCGAAAGGTTGAGCGACTCTTTGAGCTTGTTAGCCTGCACCTTTATGCTCACTTAAGTACTGCTACATCAGTCACCACCTCATCAAATTATCCCTCTCTTCACTTATGGCATTCTAGATTAGGTCATACCTTTTTAGGAAAATTACAATCCTTATTATCTAGTGGTGCATTAGTAAAACTTTATATGCACCCTTTTGATTGCCTATTATGTCATATTGGGAAATAACCTGCTCTACCTTTCAATCAAAATGACTCTTCATCTACTGCATGTTTTGATTTGGTACACTATGATATATGGGGTCCTTCTTCTACATCCACCATGGGAGGTTCTCGGTACTTTGTAATATTTGTTGATGACTTTTCAAGATTTACTTGGATATACCTTATGCATAGTAGGTCTGAATTGTCTCGCATTTATTCTGAATTTGTTGCCATGTTTTTTACTCATTTCAAACAATGAATTAAGATTCTCCGTACAGATAATGCCATGGAGTATAAAGAGTCAACATTTCCTTCCCTTCTCCGTCAACATGGAACTATTTCACACCGCTCTTGCCCTCACACATCTCAACAAAATGGGCGTACAGAACCAAAACATTGCCATATTCTTGACATCACTCGTACATTTCTTATCTCTGCTTCATGTCCTTAGCGCTTTTAGGGAGAGGCTGCGCTTACTGCTATTTACATTATAAATCATTTGCCTTATCTCATTCTCAATAATTGCACTCCTCATGAACGTCTTTACGGTTATCCACCCTATTATGGTCACCTTCGTGTTTTCGGTTGTGCATGTTTTGTCTCACTTCCTCCCCAAGAACGTACCAAACCGGAACCTCGAGCTCGTTTATGTTGTTTCTTAGGGTATGGTATTGAACACAAGGGGTATCGGTGTTGGGATCCATTATCAAAACGTCTTTATGTTTCTCGTCATGTGATTTTTTGGGAGAATAAGATGTTTTCCTCTCTCTCACCATTCTCTCTTCCTCATGATGTCTCTACCCTATATTTCACATATTCTTCCATTTCCATATTTCTTTATGATGACAGTGACACAGGTACGTCTATGGGTCCTGATTCGACGCCTGTCGCGGCCCTTCCTGAAGAGACTGTCCCACCTGATGAGTCTGTGCCTGATGACGAGACTTCTTCTACTGCTTCACCCTCTATCTCTACTGAGTCGCCTCTCCGTCGATCTACCAAAGTAAGATCAATTCCTTCTCATCTTCTTGATTATCACTGCTTTTCCACTATTCTTTCACTCTATGAGCCTCAATCTTATTGTGAGGCCAGTTCTGACCCTTTATGGCAACAAGCTATGATAGATGAATTACAGGCCTTGGAAGCCAAGTATACTTGGGATTTGGTCGATCTTCCTCCAGGGAAGAATGCTATGGGATGCAAATGGGTATACAAGATCAAGACTCGATCTGATGGTTCTATAGAGTGATACAAGGCTCGGTTGGTGGCAAAAGGTTTTACTCGAGAGTATGGCATTGACTATGAGGAGATATTTGCCCCTGTTGCTCGTCTCACTTCTGTTCGCATACTTATTACAGTTGTTGCAGTCAGACAGTGGAAGTTATTTTAGATGGACGTTAAAAATGTCTTCCTTAATGGTGATCTTATATAGGAAGTATTTATGAAGCCTCCTCTAGGCTACCATCATCTACCTCACAAGGTGTGTCGACTTTGTTGTGCTCTTTATGGTCTCAAGCAAGCTCTACGTGCTTGGTTTTCTAAATTCAGTTCGATTATTGCTGATTTCAGCTTCACTCCGAGTAATCATGATTCTGCACTATTTATTCAGTATTCTGATTATGGTATTCTTCTCTTGCTCTTATATGTGGATGATATGATTATCACTGGGGATGACTTGGCGGGTATTTTTGATCTCAAACAGTTTCTCAGCCACCACTTTGAGATGAAAGATCTTGGTCATCTGAGATACTTTCTAGGTATTGAAGTCTCCTCTGATTCAGCTGGCTACTATCTTTCTCAAGCCAAGTATTCTTCTGATCTTCTGGCTCGTGTTGGCCTTACTGACAGCAAGACTGCATCTACCCCTCTTGATGCTAATGTCCGCCTTACCCTATTGGATGGGACACCACTTTCAGATGCATCTTTGTATCGCTAGCTAGTTGGCAGTCTTATCTATATCACTGTGACTCATCCTGACATTGTCTATGTTGTTGACCTAGTCAGCCAGTTCATGTCTGCTCCTCGTACCACACACTATGCTGAAGTTCTCTGGATACTTCGTTATATTAAGGGCACCTTATTGCATGGACTCTTCTTTTCTACCATCTCATCATTAACTTTGCATAGCTACTCAGATGCAAATTGGGCTGGTGATCTTACTGATCGGCATTTTGTGACTGGATGCTGTTTCTTCCTTGGTGATTCTCTTCTTTGTTGGCGCAGCAAGAAACAGACCGTTGTTGTTCGCTCGAGTATTGAAACTGAGTATCGTGCACTTGCTAATGCTACTCAAGAGGTCATCTGACTTCATTGGCTCCTCGCTGACATGGGTGTCTCTCCGCCTCTTGGCACCACTCTGCATTGCGATAATCATAGTGCCATTCAAATTGCTCACAATGATGTCTTTCATGAGCGCACTCTTCATATTGAGTGTGACTGCCACTTCATTCACCAACATGTGGTTAATGGTACTACAAAACTTCGGTTCACTCCTTCCGCTAATCAGCTTGCGAATCTCTTCACCAAGGCTTACCCACCAGGGCGTCTCCAAGAATTAATTTCCAAACTCAAGCTCATGTCCTTCACACCACATTGAGTTTGAGGGGGGGTGTTAACGTATGTATATATCGCATTCACATTATGTATCTCTAGTTGCTTTACCATAGTTAGCATCAGGGGCGGATCTAGGAATTTAATATTGGGGGGGCCAAAATATTTTTTTAATGATACTATATAGAATTTTTTAAAAATTAGAGGGGTCGACAATTTTTTTTAACGATACTACATAGATATTTTTTTAAAAATTTAAACGGCCCCCCTCCCACACTACATAAATCCACCCCTGGTTAGCATAACTTGGAGCCCAAGTAGCCTTACATCTATATAAGGTCTTATGTACATTATAATTCATATAACACTTTCTCTGTAATAAAATCTTTCAGTCTTTTTCTCATTCATAGAATCTCTATTCTATTTCAACACACATCACACTCATGAACATGATTAGCAAACAAAGCATCAGACTGCTAATAGCTATAAATCTTCTCACTGGTCTTCTGGAAAAATGCAAGTTGTGTTCCTTGCTTATCACCCTGGAAGCTTTGATGCACGATTCCCTATACGTATTTTGGATGATTCGGAAAATATCCTTGAACAATACTCCCTTTTCATTATGTGAAGAAGCATTGAACATGGAGACAGAGGGAGCCGGGAGGAGCAACGACAGGAAAAGATACCTTTAGCCCTCGGCACAGACCACAAAATATGGAGAAAAATGGAGGAAGAAGAGGCAACTATATGGAGCTTAATTCGCACCTTGATCTAAACCATGATGTTCTCTTTCAGTAACTTCAATAAGCCTTTGCAAGCCAGCCTTTTTGCAGTTCTCTTGTCTGATGAAGAGCTTGAGTTTTGGTAAATAATACCATTTGCTTCGACCTACATTGTTACAGAAGCCACACCTTTGTTAAGAGTCACCTGTTTCTTCATGATATAATGTTCTTTTTTACATAACTCAGACAATTCTCTAGCCGGATGGAGCTTCAGTGACTCGGGTGTAATCAAGGGCTCAAGTAGCGGCCTTATACTTTGAAAGACACGCTCCTTATTGTAGTCTGAATCGACAAAGATCGCTCCACATAAAGATTCTATAATATCTCCAAGCACCTGTACCATATCAGTAGTAGGATAAAACTAATGTCCCAGATATTTGTATACACTAGTGTCATTCCAATAAAAATCAGGCGACAACGTTTCATCAGAGAAGAAGAAAATGTTCGAATATACGCAATGACATGATGTTTCACGCTACCAATTAACAGCAATGATGTCTTGAATGATAAGCACCAGAAATAATCAATTGACTATTAGATGCAACATCCAACCATGTTTATACAACATATAAACTTAAAAACAAGTATTATATCCGCATTGCAAGTAATTGCTCTTTCTACATTATTTGAAGATAAAAAACAAGAGAGAATCTAGTGATCCAAGTATTGCCAATTGCTTCCCTGATAAAATCTTTTTGCAATTAATTTTGGCTATGTTCCTGTAGTAACATGCCAATTTTCTTAATTTCAACTATGGCTGTTATAGCTCAGTACAAAACATGCAAGAAACATAATGAAAATACCTTAGGGAAAGTTGTCTCAGACTCCCATCCAGAAGTTGAGCCCAACAATAAGCGGTCAAAGTCTTCAACAGTGGTGGCTATTTGCCTTTGGAGCTCTAGTGAAGCATGAAGAATGTGTTTGTGCAAACCAGCCTTTACCGCAGACAGAGCATAGCAGTCATTATTCACAGAAGCTAACCTTAGATCAGTCAATAATCCAGGAGACAAACCAGGATATTTGTTGTAGAAATGCACTGTGATTAGATAGTCCAGTACCGCATCTCCAAGAAATTCAAGGTGCTATACAATAAGAAAGGATGTCAGGAAAGAGAACGTGGGTAAAAGGTAAACTAAACGGCAAGAGAAAAAGTACATGAGCACATTGTAACTGAAAATGGGGAAGCAATATACGAACTGTTTCCATGAACATGACATCTATGTTAGTGTCCTAATTCCAGGAAGAGTTTCAATTTCAAATGCTATATGAAGAACAGTAAAAAATGAGTCATCGTGCCTCACTCCCAACCCAACTATTATACACAAAATAGGGGAAAAAAATTAATTATGCAACACGGATAACGTTCTGGTACATATTGCCTGGTAGCATCTTGGAATTTCAGGCAGCATGTATGAACCATGAGTCAAAGCTTCTAAGAGGAAAGAGGCATCACGGAATGAGTAGTTAAACAAAGACTGTAGAGATGTTATGTTCACATGCATTTCAGGATGGACTCAAAGTCAACGTTTACACCAAGCCACTGCATAAATGAGATTGCTGCCATCTCGCCACCTCTAATCAGGAATGCACCAATCAATGCCTCAACTACATCAGCTACTGTCTTGCTCTTGATTTGCCTTATTCCGACTATAGACTTTGTTTGTAGGTGACAACTCCTCTTCTTCAAATGCATAAAATAGAGAATTGTCACCAGGGATGATCCACGTTTTAAGATCGAGTGGTTCATTACAAATAAAGCCCTGCAATTCAGAAACAAGCCAGCAATAGAAATAAATTTATGTTCACCATACAGATGATCCTATGTTCCTGATAACAAGAAGAAGAAACAAGTTTTCTTCCATTTGAGGTACATGATGAGAAATTTCAGAAAAGCAAAATGATGCAAATTTATTCATTCTCTGTTGTTACTTTATTACTGACGACATTTCAATATTCATAAATAAGAACAATGGGGTATTAGCTATTCCTTATTCTTCTCTTACAAATGACACAATTAAGAATAAATTAACTATCATAAAAAGGTAATAATTATCAGAATTTTGCGGTTACATCCTAGCTTGCATAGTGCAGTATTACAAACAGTTTTCTCTCTTTTCGTACTAAGAAGACCCTCGTGATGATTTTGGTACGTTGTGAATAGCTGTTGACTAGTAACATATTTGAGAAATGAATCCCCAAGCGTTTCCATTGATTCCAGGTGAAGATTCTCTTGGCATTTTCTTGTCGTGATAGCTTCCAACACCTGATGTTTACAACAAAGTCATAATCATAATTCAGAAAAACTATTCAACATCACAAATTGAAACAAATATTCAATTATATACTTTTTTGTTTTGCTGACATATATTAGCGCTAGTAGAGTAAATCCATTACACCACATGTAACAAAGATAAATTCTCTGATCAACTGAACAAGCTAGTGACGCATGCAATTTGATTGGGCCACATTGAGCCATTAGATGGCATATTGATGCTCAAGGGCTTCACTGACATGGCACATAGTGGGCAAAAGAATACAAAACTTTCATTTTTTATTTTTTTATTTTTTTTTGGGGGGGGTAGGGGGGGGGAATGTTTGATCATGATATCACCAGCAGTCTCAAGTCAAGGAAGAAAACGAAAAAAATGCAAAGCTATCATCTGAACTGAAAAACTGAAAAATTGAAAAAATGATAAAACTGAAAAAATGCATGAAGATTGTAAAGAACATACCTTGATGGTTGGGATAATAACGTTTTTTGAGCAGTGATCCAAATGCATCTTCTTTAGGTTGGCAGCTAGAAGCAACGACTCAACCCGATGCATGATTGTCGGAGCACACGAGAAAGAATAGAGTGTAGCCAAAGATATAGGTGACATCATGATGAGACATAGTTCAGGTGGCAACTCAACTGAGGCATTACTTGGCTCTACATTGTATAACAACAAATTAGTCCAAAATAAAAAGGTGAGTTAAAAGTGTACAGAATAATGTAAATCAGTATGATCTTCTTCTACCTATACCATGAGAAAAGGATGATCAAGAGAGATAATGAAGAGTTTATTACACAGAAGACAGTAGTAATGAAACCTTGAGTTCCAAAGATAAAATTCATTTGACGAAGAAAAAGTAACATTGATAAAAAAAATGGATGCATTTTACTGTTTCTCATCTTATTATATTGCTAAAAGAAAAGTATCTTTTTCAAGATGGTTAGATAGGTAGGCAAATTTCAATACATTCCCAAATATTATACGAATACCAAAACAATTTTTGTTGTTTCCCAATATTTAAGTAACATTGAATGGTTAAACAACCAACGAACCTTTTGTTTTCTGCTTTCTATATTTGAGAAGATAATTTTCCACCCTTGGGACATGTCTACCATGTAGAAGTGATTGTACTTCATACTGCAAGTGGATGTCATGCTTGTACATCGAAGTATGTAAGACCTTTGAAATGATATTTGTAACATATTATCACAAACTGGAAACATAACACAACGTTAGGGGAGGTAAATCAAAAACTATTACAACATTTTCTCGTAATACTTTTGGTAAGTAATAACTTCTCTGTCTTGCAGCTTTAAATTGGACTTCCCATCCAAACCATCTAAAGTACCAACAACGTGATACACATGACCATTATGAGGTGTGCATACCAAAGAATTCTCCAACACGCAGCTGCACACCAAGCCACTCTTCATATACACATGCTGACCACAATCACTGGCACAGAAACATGGCAGATGTCTACCGCTGATATTTTTTTATGGAAGTAGCATGGAACGTACACAGTTCCAATCAATTAATTGATTCTTATTTGAGTCTGCAGCTGCAGCTGGGAGAAGAAGATAGTCGAAGGCAAGAAAATCATTCTTTTTGCCAAACGCACCTAGAGCTTCATTCAGCTTATTCAAACTGTAATCTAGAAAAATCCTAAGCAGAGTCACTTGAAACCTTCGACACATCAAAACCTGCCAAACAAATTTGACGATGACAAGAAATTCATGTCCTAATTCCTTGTATTTCATGTTCGGTTAACAAATGTACTTAGACATAAAAACGTTAGTATACCTGTTCAGAAGTAAGTCGAATTGCTCCAACATATCTCATACATATTTTCGAGCTAATGCTATCATCAACATGGTCCAAAGCTATCGATTCGTCATGAAAATCAAACCTAGACCTTACAGCAAGCAGAACATCACGAAGCTCAGCATTGTAGTAAAAGTTGTTCTGCAGCTCGACTAAGTAGCAGTAGTACAATGTTTCAGATTCATTATTGTAATTGTTCATTATTGTACTCAAATCCTGTGGATCACAACATAATTATACAGAAATTGATATGTGAAAATATTGTTTAAAGCAATGAAATTGTGTTCTTCCCATAATTGATAAAGAAAGAAATGGGCGAACTTAAATTACCCAATTCTTGGACATTAGCTTCTTCCTCAACAATATATGGCACAAGATTATCTGTCAAGGCACCATCCAGGTGAAGTTGCTAGCACGCTTCTAAACACGCAAGTTGATTCAGTATTTTGATATTTCCTTCAACTTTTACAGTTGGGATTCGACAGCTTTTAGGAAGATGTAGAATGCAAGTTTTGGACTCCTTATCTATAACAAACTTAGGATAGGGTTTGAAGTACCTGAAAAATCAGAAGACCGGAATAGGGAATTACTTTTAAGTTACAAAAATTCAAAAATATGGAAACTGAAAGCACATTATATCGTTCATAAGAATAAAAGATTCTATGGACAAACCCATCAGAAGGTAGCCTTGAGCAGTAGAAGTGAAGCAATGCCATACTAGAAGACAAAGTGACAATTGCTCCAGTAGCTTCAACTTGATAACAGACCTCATCTTTCAAATCCATAGGGGCACAAGGAACAGAACCATGATCCAAGGACTCCTTCCGCATAATGTCTCCACTGGCTAGATAGTTCTCCACTTGTGTGAGGGTTGAACTATCATTTCTACGATTTCAGTAAGCAAATTAGCAAAGAATGGCATGAAAAAGAAATGATCACTACCGTCTACTAGAACCACTGAAACCTACAACATCATAAAATGTTCTAAATAAACACCATAAAAAATAGATAAAGCATTAGAATTTTACCGAACGAAAATTAAACAGTGACTCCATAATTTCCTATAACAGTAGGGCATAAACAAAACAACAGCAAATAGAATTCCAGAAACATGATAAACCACATGTTTAGTTAAACCCCACGGTCCTAAATTGTATGCTTTGGTGTTATCTGGTAGAACACTTGAACATAAGGTGGGAGGTGAAAACACACATTGAGAAGGATAAGCAATTTCCTTTTATACTACGAATTAATAAAATATGAGAAAGTATTTATGGCATATGTTTATGCCAAACCCAAAATCACTTTGGAACAAATAAGAAAAGGTAGTTAAGTAAGTTTCATACTAAATGTTAGCACTAAAAAGGCCTCCATGCACAACAAGAAACTATACATTTTTATCATCATGATGAAATCTGAGTTGTGCTTACGAGCACGGCCACGGGACTGAATAAAACTAGAAATGGTTGCCGAGGGATCAAATCTAATTACAAGATTGCAACTCTGGACATCCAAGCCCTCTTCAAGAATGGAAGTTGCAACTATGATGTTCACCTACAACATGACATGTTCACATGCAAGAATCTTAGCAATAGATATTCTCTTTCATAAATAATAATTTTATGCTATACTATTAGTAAGGCACCCACTGTGCCTCTCTGGAATTCTTCAACAATTTTGTGTTGTTCTTGTCTGCTCTGTGACAGGAGCCCAGATTGATGTCCTGCCATGTATTCGGTCTTCCATCCACTCAATTCCAGGTGCACCTCATTTAATAGAGATCGAAGGACAATAGCTGTTATAATCCTCTCAACAAAATTATACACCTCATATCCTTCAGGTCCCTGTGCAAAATATTGTAACATGTTAAGAATCTCATCATATTATCAAGCCAACGAAAGATATGGATAGTGACATATTCATGTTCGATCTCAACATATTGAAGTTTAGACACTGTTGTGGTTCTGATAGATAAACCTCATCTATCTTCCATATAATTTTTTTGCTCCACCTCTCCTTTTCTTCATTAGTTGGCAGCATAATTATACACACAAGTCCAAGATATGATTTTATTTCACTAGAATATTCATCACAGACTCGAGTCCACAATCTGCTCGCTAGCAATATGCTTAAATAGAATTCAACGATACTATCATAAAGGATGTTTAACTGGGTAGAGAAACACATAAAAAGAGTTGAATGAAGATTCTCAAATGACATCTAACAACAGGAACTAGGTTGTGAATGGTTGACCTTCAAGGTTGTGAATCTTTGAAAGTTATGCTATGGTGATTGGCTCTTGAATTTAGTTTTTTTAGATAGTCATTATTTTGAGGATTATGTAGATGGAAACTTACTCTATCTAGAGTTTTGATTATGAATTTGTTGTTTATTTGCAACAAGTATAAATGTTTAAAGCCTTGCGTTGTGTTGAAATATTATATTAATTTAATTCTATATTTTTAGACTTGTTGTAAGGAACAATTTGCTCCATGAATTTAGGCTTGTTGTAAGGAGCAATTTGCTCCATAAATTAGGGAATGTTGTCTACCCCTTTTAGGCCTGTATAAACCACAATGTAGAAACACAAATTGTATCATCAATGAATTATATTATTTCACATTACTTTCTTCTTGGTATCTAGAGCCAACAATATACACACACCAAAAAAAAAAAAAAAAAATATATATATATATATATATATATATATATATATATATATGTTCATTTTTTTCCCTCTACAGCCATCCAAACTCAGATTTCTTACCACAATGACCAAAATCCACTTTATATTCTCTTTTTTGTCTGATTCTTTCATGATTTTTTGTCGGTTTAAGCCCTTTTCTTCTCTGATATGGTGAGAAATAGCCATTTTACTCCTTAGTTGCCTATTGTAAAGGTTGCCAAGTGTCCGGCTGCTTCCATCATCGTCGTTTATTAATGGCACCTACTGATAAGATAGAAAATCAGTCTACCACTATGACTCGTATAGATCTCTCTCGGAAACCTAATGCCCCTACACAACAAGTCGCTAGTGTATTACTGAATGGGAAAAATTTTCATGCTTGGTCCCGTTCGTTCCTTCTTTATCTTGGTGGAAAACGGAAAATTGGATGGATTTTAGGCAAGCAAAAAAAGCCGAAAGAAATTGATTCTGATTATGCTCACTGGGATGCAGACAATTGTATTATTTTGGGTTGGATGTTCAATTCCATGGAGACTCAGATTTATAATATGTTTATGTATCATGAGACGGTTCATGATCTATGGACTGCCCTGACAAAGATGTATGCCCATGCACGTCATGATTCTCGAATCTTCGAGCTTTACCGGGAAATTTCCCATGCTTCTCAGGCTACTTTAGGATTATCTGTTACGGATTATTTTGAGTACCTCCAAACTAGATGGGAAGAGCTAGCCCAATATGAACCTTTGAGTGACTTCCCGAATGATGCTGAGGTTGAGTCTAAACGTCTTGATCATCGTCGGACTTATCAGTTCTTGATGGGTTTAAAACCTGAATTCGAGAATCTTCGAACAAATATTTTAAATACATCTCATTTTCCATCTATATATGAGGCATTTCCAACTGTGGATGGTGATGAACGAAGACGTCTACTTCTTGCACCCACCCACTCATTCTATTCCGAACCAGATGGTATTTGCTGCTCCTTCCGATTTTTGGCAAACCAGTACCCGTCCTTATTGCCAACATTGTTGGAAGATTGGTCACCTCATTGACCGATGTTTTATTCTACATCCTGAATTGAAGCAACAATACTCTAACAACTGTGGTGGTGGACAAAAGAAAGGAGCTCTTCGTATTGGGGTTGTAGCCGAATCAGCACCCCCTTCAGCCTCAACAGAATTAGTCTTGGCCCAATCGGATTATAGTCAGCTTCAAGCTCAGATTGCTCAACTTCAACTCCACCTGGGCCTCACTTCACCATCTGGCCCCACGGCTACCTTTGCTACATGTACTCTTACCGCACTTCATGGTAAGTTAAGCCAACCATCTTGGATTCTGGATTCCGGGGCCAATAATCATATGATTGGTGAGCTTTCTGTCTTTTCTTCTCCTGTCACTTCCATAAATCAATCGGTTCAAATTACCGATGGAACGACTATTCCTATCCGTTGTCAAGGAGATGCCTGTTTATCCTCAGATATTACTCTTCGCTCTGTTTACTATGTCCCCAACTTTGCTTATAATCTATTGTCTGTCAGTCATCTTGCCAAGATTTTTCACTATGCAGTTGTGTTCTTGCCTGACCGTTGTTTCTTGTAGGACCTGACTTCGAAGAAGATTTTTGGCAGGGGATATGAGCACGATGGACTTTACTATTTTGAAGAACTTCCAACCTCTACAGTACCCTCGTCAAGTCTGCATGCTTATGTGTCTCCAGTTTTTGACATTCCTATTGGTTCTGTCCAAAATTTAGATTTATGGCATGCTCGTCTAGGACATGCAAACTTTCAATATTTATGTTTGTTATTTCTACTTTTTTAAAAAGCATGCAAGGATTTTAAGTTTAATTGTGCGACTTGCGAATTGTCAAAACACACTCGTACTACATATATTCCTCACATGCATCGAGCTCCATGTACTTTTGATCTTGTTCACTCTGATATTTGGGGTCCCTCTCTTGTCACGGCCCTCTTTGACCATCGTTACTATGTGACATTCATAGATGATTATAGTCGGTGTACTTGGGTCTACCTAATGAAGAAAAAATATGAAGTTTTCACTCATTTCACTCACTTCTTTCAAATGGTGAAAACCCAATTCTACACTGTTGTCTGGAATATTAGGTCTGATAATGGCAGAGAATACCTAACCAATGACTTTCGGGCCGAACTCAATAAAAAAGGGATTCTTCAACAACTTACCTACCCTTACACACCTGAACAGAATAGCGTGGCAGAACGAAAGAACCGCCACATTATGTCTATGGTCCGATGTCTTCTATCTGGTATGAATGTCCCGAAATATTTCTGGCACCTAATTGTACTCACCGCTACATACATCATCAATCGTACCCCTAGTCGTGTCCTCCAAGGTCAAACACCCTTGCATATTCTCCGACCAAATACTGTCCTATTTCCTCTTCTCCCACAAGTCTTTGGTTGTACATGCTTTGTTCAAAATCGCAGCCCGACCCGCACTAAGCTAGATGATAAAGCTATACGTTGTGTCTTTCTTAGGTATTCTTCTATGTCTAAAGGATGTAGGTGCTATGATCCTGTGACTCGCCACTTTCACCACTCGATGGATGTCACATTCCTGGAGATTGTCACTTTCTTATCTGCTTCTTCCTTAGAGCAACTTCCTGAGGTACTATCTGTAATGGACCCTCATTTTCCTTATCTAGTTCCTATTCTTGACACATCTCAACCTATTACTGAACTACCACCTTGCTCCAATAATACTCTATCATTCGGTTCCTCTCCAGTTCCATTACAAGTTTACTCTCGGCGTCCTCATGTTCCAGCTCCACTGCCAGATTCTTCTCCGGATTCAGGTAACCCTCATTCTCCCTTGGTCTCTGAACTTGCACCTTCTCATTACCCCACTCGTGAACGACGTCCCCCTTCCTGTTATTTACCTTCATGTAGTACTAATCATCCTATTTCCAAGTTTGTGTCATTTCAGGGTCTCTCCGATCAGTATAAATCTTTCCTTAGTCAGGTTGATTTAGTCTCTATTCCTCGTTCCGTCCATGAGGCTCTCCAGCATCCTTTATGGGTGACTGCTATGAAAACAAAGATGGATCCCCTGCAACAGAATCAAACGTGGGAGTTGGTTGATCTTCCAGTTTGTGAACGGACAGTTGGGTGCAAGTGGGTGTTTAGTGTGAAATATCTTGCTGACGGCACCATTGATCGGTATAAGGCACGTCTTTCCGCTAAAGGGGTTACTCAAGTACCAGGCAAGGACTTTGGTGCCACATTTGCTCCTTTTGCCAAATTAACTACTGTTCGACTCCTGGTCTCCTTGGCCGCTTCTCATTCTTGGCCTCTTCACCAATTGGATGTGAAGTTAATGGTGATCTTTCTGAGACTATTTACATGGATCCTCCACCAGGTTTTCGGGCTCAGGGGTAGTATTCTGGGAAAGTTTGTCGCCTTCGTAAATCTCTCTATGGGCTTAAACAATCCCCTCGAGCTTGGTTCAATCGTTTTAGTGAGGTGGTCCTTACTATGGGTTTATTTGGTGTCATTCAGATCATACATGTTTTGTTCGACATCACCCTCAGGGTAGATGCATCATTATCTCAGTTTATGTGGACGATATTATCATTACTGGAGATGACACTCAAGGAATTGTCCAAGTGAAGCAAGACCTTGGGACAATCTTTGACATTAAAGATTTGGGTATGCTCCTATACTTTCTTGGTATTGAGGTAGCTCGAAATTGCCAGGGTATATCTTTATCACAAAGAAAGTATGCATTGGATCTTCTTCAAGATACGGGTATGCTAGGTTGTCGACCTGCCTCCACTCCTATGGACCGTAATCTTAAATTGACAGCAGAATCAAAGGAATTGTTAGTTGAGCCATCAATATATCAAAGACTTGTGGGTCGGCTTATCTACTTGACTAACACAAGGCCTGACCTTACCTATGCAGTGAGTATGGTAAGTCAATTCATGCATGTACCTCGTACCTCTCATCTGGATGTTGTCTATCATATCCTCCAGTATCTTAAATCTTCTCCTGGTCTTGGTCTCTTCTATGCAACGGGTGTACAAGAGGGATTGTCTTGTTACACTGATGCTGATTATGCTGGGTCAAAGACTAATAGGTGTTCTACCTCGGGGATGTGTACTTTTCATGGTAATCACCTTATCTCATGGAAAAGTAAAAAGCAAGTAGTTGTCTCGCGATCTTCTGCTGAAGCTGAGTACCGTGCTATGGCCCAAGGAACATGTGAACTTCTTTGGTTACGTTATCTTCTGACTTAGTTGGGGTTTTTGGTAACAGACTCGTTTACCTTGTTATGTGATAATAAATCTGCGATTATGTTGTCCTCTGACTCAGTCCTTCATGAGAGGACAAAACACATCGAGGTTGATATTCATTTCATTCGAGAGAAAGTTCGCTCAGGGGTGATCACACCTTGTTTTGTTACATCATCCGAGCAGGCTGCTGATATGTTCACTAAGTCAATTGGATCTTCACTTCTCCAATCAGCTCTTGTCAAGCTCAGGCTCATTGATATCTTCGCCCCAACTTGATGGGGAGTGTTGAAATATTATATTACTTTAATTCCATAATTTTAGACTTGTTGTAAGGAGCAATTTGTTCCATGAATTTAGGCTTGTTGTAAGGAGCAATTTGCTCCAAAAATTATGGAATGTTGTCTACTCCTTTTAGGTCTCTATAAACCACAATGTGGAAACACAAATTGTATCATCAATGAATTACATTGTTTCACATTACTTTCTTCTTGGTATCTAAAGCCAACAATATACACACACCAAAAAAAAATATATATATGTTCATTTTTTTCCCTCCACAGCCATCGAAACTCAGATTTCTTACCACAATGACCAAAATCCACTTTATATTCTCTTTTTTGTCTGATTCTTTCATGATTTTTTGTCGGTTTAAGCCCTTTTCTTCTTTGATGTGGTGAGAAATAGCCACTTTACTCCTTAGTTGCCTATTGTAAAGGTTGTCAAGTGTCCGGCTGCTTCCATCGTCGTTGGTTATTAATGGTACCTACTGATAAGATAGAAAACCAGTCTATCACTGTGACTCGTGTAGATCTCTCTCGGGAACCTAATGCCCCTGCACAACGGGTCACTAGTGTATTACTGAATGAGAAAAATTTTCATGCTTGGTCCCGTTCGTTCCGTCTTTATCTTGGTGGAAAACGGAAAATTGGATGGATTTTAGGCAAGCAAAAAAAGCCGAAAGAAACTGATCCTGATTATGCTCACTGGGATGCAGAAAATTGTATTATTTTGGGTTGGATGTTCAATTCCATGGAGACTCAGATTTATATTATGTTTATGTATCACGAGACGGTTCATGATCTATGGACTGCCCTGACAAAGATGTATGCCTATGCACGTCATGATTCTCGAATCTTCGAGCTTTACCGGAAAATTTCTCATGCTTCTCAGGCTACTTTAGGACTATCTGTTACGGATTATTTTGGGTACCTCCAAACTAGATGGGAAGAGCTAGCCCAATATGAACCTTTGAGTGACTTCCCGAATGATGCTGAGGTTAAGTCTAAACGTCTTGATCATCGTCGGACTTATCAGTTCTTGATGGGTTTAAAACCTGAATTCGAGAATCTTCGAACACAGATTTTAAATACATCTCCTTTTCCATCTCTATATGAGGCATTTGCAACTGTGGATGGTGATGAACGAAGACGTCTACTTCTTGCACCCAAGCCCACTCATTCTATTCCGGACCAGATGGCATTTGCTGCTCCTTCCGGTTTTCGGTAAACCAGTACCCGTCCTTATTGCCAACATTGTCAGAAGATTGGTCACCTCATTGACCGATGTTTTATTCTACATCCTGAATTGAAGCAACAATACTCTAACAACCGTGGTAGTGGACAAAAGAAATGAGCTCCTCGTATTAGGGTTGTAGCTGAATCAGCACCCCCTTCAGCCTCAACAGAATTAGTCTTGGCCTAACCGGATTATAGTCAGCTTCAAGCTCAGATTGCTCAACTTCAACTCCACCTGGGCCTCACTTCACCATCTGGCCCCACGGCTACCCTTGCTACAGGTACTCCTACCGCACTTCATGGTAAGTTAGGCCAACCATCTTGGATTCTAGATTCCAGGGCCAATAATCATATGACTGGTGAGCTTTCTGTCTTTTTTTCTCCTGTCACTTCTATAAATCAATCGGTTCAAATTGCCGATGGAACGTCTATTCCTATCCGTTGTCAAGGAGATGCCTGTTTATCCTCAGATATTACTCTTCGCTCTGTTTACTATGTCCCCAACTTTGTTTATAATCTATTATCTGTCAGTCGTCTTGCCAAGAGTCTTCACTGTGCAGTTGTCTTCTTGCCTGACTGTTGCTTCTTGCAGGACCTGACTTCGAAGAAGATTTTTGGCAGGGGATATGAACACGATGGACTTTACTATTTTGGAGAACTTATAACCTCTACAGTACCCTCGTCAAGTCTGCATGCTTCTATGTCTCCAGTTTTTGACACTCCTATTGGTTCTATCCAAAATTTAGATTTGTGGCATGCTCGTCTAGGACATGCAAACTTTCAATATTTATGTTTGTTATTTCTACTTTTTAAAAAAGCATGCAAGGATTTTAAGTTTAATTGTGTGACTTGCGAATTGTCAAAACACACTCGTACTACACATATTCCTCGCATACATCGAGCTCCATGTACTTTTGATCTTGTTCACTCTGATATTTGGGGTCCCTCTCCTGTCACGGCCCTCTCTGACCATCGTTACTATGTGACATTCATAGATGATTATAGTCGGTGTACTTGGGTCTACCTAATGAAGAAAAAATATGAAGTTTTCACTCATTTCACTCACTTCCTTCAAATGGTGAAAACCCAATTCCACACTGTTGTCTGGAATATTAGGTCTGATAATGGCAGAGAATACCTAACCAATGACTTTTGGGCTGAACTCAATAAAAAAAGAATTCTTCAACAACTTACCTACCCTTACACACCTGAACAGAATGGTGTGGCAGAACGAAAGAACCGCCACATTATGTCTATGGTCAAATGTCTTCTATCTGGTATGAATGTCCCGAAATATTTCTGGCACCTCACTATACTCACTGCTACATACATCATCAATCGTACCTCTAGTCGTGTCCTTCAAGGTCAAACACCCTTGCATATTCTCCGACCAAATACTGTCCTATTTCCTCTTCTCCCACGAGTCTTTGGTTGTACATGCTTTGTTCAAAATCGCAGCCCGACCCGCACTAAGCTAGATGATAAATCTATAAGTTGTGTCTTTCTTGGATATTCTTCCATGTCTAAAGGATATAGGTGCTATGATCCTGTGACTCGCCACTTTTACCACTCGATGGATGTCATATTCCTTGAGACTATCCCTTTCTTCTCTGCTTCTTCCTTAGAGCAACTTCCTGAGGTACTTTCTGTAGAGGACCCTCCTTTACCTCATCCAGTTCCTATTCTTGACACGTCTCAGTCTACTACTGAACTACCATCTAGCTCCAATAATACTCTTTCATCCGGTTCCTCTCCAGTTCTGTTACAAGTTTACTCTCGGTGTCCTCGTGCTCTAGCTCCACTACCAGATTCTTCTCCGGATTCAGGTAACCCTCATTCTCCCTTGGTCTCTGAACCTGCACCTTCTCGTTACCCCACTCGTGAACGGCGTCCCCTTTCCCGTTACTTAACTTCATGTAGCACTAATCATCCTATTGCCAAGTTTGTGTCATTTCAGGGTCTCTCCGATCAGGATAAATCTTTCCTTAGTCAGGTTGATTTAGTCTTTAATCCTCGCTCCGTCCATGAGGCTCTCCAGCATCCTTTATGGGTGACTGCTATGAAAACAGAGATGGATCCCCTGCAACAGAATCAGACGTGGGAGTTGGTTGATCTTCCAGTTGGTGAACGGACAGTTGGGTGCAAGTGGGTGTTTAGTGTGAAATATCTTGCTGACGGCACCATTGATCGGTATAAGGCACGTTTTGCCGCTAAAGGGTTTACTCAAGTACCAGGCAAGGACTTTGGTGCCACATTTGCTCCTGTTTCTAAATTAACTACTGTTCGACTCCTGGTCTCCTTGGCCACTTCTCATTCTTGGCCTCTTCACCAATTGGATGTGAAGTTAATGGTGATCTTTCTGAGACTATTTACATGGATCCTCCCCCAGGTTTTCGGGCTCAGGGGGAGTATTCTGGAAAAGTTTGTCGCCTTCGTAAATCTTTCTATGGGCTTAAACAATCCCCTAAAGCTTGGTTCAATCGTTTTAGTGAGGTGGTCCTTACTATGGGGTTTATTCGGTGTCATTCAGATCATATATGCTTTGTTCGACGTCACCCTCAGGGTAGATGCATCATTATCTCAGTTTATGTGGATGATATTATCATTACTGGAGATGACACTCAAGGAATTGTCCAAGTGAAGCAAGACCTTGGGACAATCTTTGATATTAAAGATTTGGGTATGCTCCGATACTTTCTTGGTATTGAGGTAGCTCGAAATTGCCAAGGTATATCTTTATCACAAAGAAAGTATGCATTAGATCTTCTTCAAGATAGGGGTATCCTAGGTTGTCCAGCTGCCTCCACTCCTATGGACCCTAATCTTAAATTGACAGCAGAATCAGGGGAATTGTTAGTTGAGCCATCAATATATCAAAGACTTGTGGGTCGGCTTATCTACTTGACTAACACAAGGCCTGACCTTACCTATGCAATGAGTATGGTGAGTCAATTCATGCATGCACCTCATACCTCTCATCTGGATGTTGTTTATCATATTCTCCGGTATCTTAAATCTTCTCTTGGTCTTGGTCTCTTCTATGCAACGGGTGTACAAGAGGGATTGTCTTGTTACACTGATGCTGATTATGCTGGGTCAAAGACTGATAGGCGTTCTACCTCGAGGATGTGTACTTTTCGTGGTAATCACCTTATCTCATGGAAAAGTAAAAAGCAAGCAGTTGTCTCGCGATCTTCTGCTGAAGCTGAGTACCGTGCTATGGCTCAAGGAACATGTGAACTTCTTTGGTTACGTTATCTTCTGACTGGGTTGGGGTTTTTGGTAACAGACTCGTCTACCTTGTTCTGTGATAATAAATCTACGATTATGTTGTCCTCTGACTCAGTCCTTCATGAGAGGACAAAACACATCGAGGTTGATATTCATTTCATTCGAGAGAAAGTTCGCTCATGGGTGATCACACCTTGTTTTGTTACATTATCCAAGCAGGCTGCTGATATGTTCACTAAGTCAATTGGACCGTCACTTCTCCAATCAGCTCTTGTCAAGCTCAGGCTCATTGATATTTTCGCCCTAGCTTGAAGGGGAGTGTTGAAATATTATATTACTTTAATTCCATAATTGTAGGCTTGTTGTAAGGAGCAATTTGCTCCATATATTTAGGCTTGTTGTAAGGAGCAATTTGCTCCATAAATTAGGGAACGTTGTCTACTCTTTTTAGGCCTATATAAACCACAATGTAGAAACACAAATTGTATCATCAATGAATTACATTGTTTCACATTACTTTCTTCTCGTTGTAATCTTTATGAGGTTGCATTTTATTTTTATTTTATTTGTGGTTTGATGCCTTGCGGGCTTATCTTTTCAGGCGCGTCCCTGAAAATTGGCTAGGTCGATTTTGGGGGTGTGACATAAGCAAATCACCATGGTAATTCGATATTATCTAGCACTATAATAGGCACAAACATATGATGCTAAGAAGGCGTTTTGACCTAGAGTTTTGGCTCCTACCAACAGGCATAGTTCCAATAAATTGTTGTTCAAAATTATTAAGGAACACAGCTAACTGTTTAACTTGATGAATCTACACACAAAAAGCTTGGGAAGATTATCATTTATAGGCGTTCACAATGCGAACAAAACTTGCAATATAGAATTTTGGAGTTGTCTAACATCAAGTGTTAGCAAGTAAATGTAGTCCAAAAGACAGAAATTTCCTTGGGGCAAAAAAATGAGAAGAAGGCTAAAAGAAACTTAACTAGCCATATATGTGGGAAGAGTTCAATATTTGAGAAATATGTGCAACATCATTACATTCGTATGCCGTTATTAAAAAAGGAGAAAGAAGCGCATAAACAAGTTGGGCGTGAGTCAACAAAGTAGCAGAGAGAACGGTGGCCTAACCACACTTTCGTACAAGACTACTCAGCAAATTCAAAATCATTTAGCAATCTTTGATCATTTAAGTTTGGGAAGATAAATTAAATAAGAAGTGAAGAACTACAATTGAAATGGAAAGAGACACAGAAAAAAAAAAAAATGCAGGCAGGTATAGATAGAAGATGGCTATGTGGGCGGCTCCACTTTCTGATTAAAGTTTCAAGAGATACGATGCTTTGTACCAGTAAAACAGTAGATACAGACAGCATCGAGAGCAAAGGTACCTGTACTCAAGAAGACACTCGAGAAGACAGATAACCTTTGAAGTTAGATACCCAGCATTCAGGATAACATCTTTGAGCAATGGACCATATTTTATCTACAAAGTCTTGTCATTAACACAGATGTCATAAAATAGAAGAGGGAATATTCTGATCAGACAGAGAATGACAAACTTAATGAGTATGAAGGGTACCAGATGGCATGCAAGCAGAGAAGACCTTGGACACATCCAAACAAAACCCTCTTACAGCGTTCTTGGGAGATGCATCTAATTCTTCCCATGAAAAACTGTCATATTGTACAGATGCCACGGACTCTGCAGCCTATTTCATAGCAAAAGCATATGTATTACACGCAATGCAATGACACAGAAATACTAATAAAAAAGCAAAAGTACTAAAGGTTACTTTCAAAGCCATCCAGATGCCCAGCTCATGCAGGCAATACAAGAAATCTGAGTGAAGCCTATTCAATTTCTTCTTCCCAGTTTCAAACAGAGACTCTGGGAGGCTAGATTTTTTGAGTGAACATTCATACTGCTGCATCAGAGCATACAAGAGGTACTCTAAATTAGACTGGAAGCAAAACAAGGAGGCTATATCTTAAGAAATTAACAGGTGATACAAGTTATTTTCCAAGATCTGTGGACAACATGAGCATGAAAAAATGTGGCTATAAAAAGGAATTTTTCCAAAAAAAAAAGGATCTTATACCCTAAAAAATGTGCTTACCTTAGATTTTAACCCCTTCAAATCATCCGCCAGGCGTAAATATGAACAAGAAATGTCCATTTGGTTGTAAAGCTTCAGCTTTGGAGTTGCAAAAGGGATATGTTCAGCTAAAATGGACTCATTAATGCAGGTGTAAACCTTCATTCAGACAAAAGATATACATTAGGAACAGACTATTCAAGGTGGAATTATCCTTAAGGGAGGAATTGTGTGGATGATATGTGCACGTCCTTTTTGGCAGGAAGAGTTCAAGCTTATACTTTTGATGAGTAGGAAACATCTCTTTCCCATTTCTATTTACCCAACGTTTTCTACAAGTACTTTGGTATCATATTTAAAATCTAAACGCAGGAGAAGCCAAATGACATTCCATAATAAAACTGTTGTGATCCAGAAATGCAATCATCAGGTTACAAAGTAGCATTTTTCATTGATCAATATTAAAAGATTAGATGCAAAGCATACACAATGTTCAAATAATGCCACATACAAGAGATTAGAAACACATATATGTAGATGCCTTTTAAAGATGGACAACAATATTCACACAACTGCAAGATGCCAAAATGCTTCTCCAGTTTCTCGAACTTGTGCTCATTCTAATGTGCAGAGAACAAATGCCCTCAGCATCATGATATTAAATAATGATTTCATTAATGCTAATCCACAAGAAACAGAGAATGGTAAAACAACCTTTGAATGCATGAGGTTTTCTAGATGACGAATCTGTTTCTAATGATCCTTTGAAGACTTTGGAGCTACATAAGAAAAGATATCAATTACTTGCTCATGTGAAAATCAACAAACAAACAAAAAAATAAAAGAATTCTGAAAGCACTTTATCCTACAAACCTTGAGCCTTTATAGGGGAAGCTGTCATTCCAAATACTCTGGGAAGCTGTGAATTCCCTGAGGCTAGTTTCCGAGGATAAAATTCCTACAACATTAGAATATTTTAGCTTAGCAATTTCACAAGTACTAAAAAAAATGTCGCAGCAGCATAAAAGGTAAAAGCAAGTACGTCAAGTAACATGAGAATAACAACAATTGCAGAATATAAAGATATTTCCAATGTGATGTAGACTAGAGTCAATATGAATTTGTCTAGTTTTGTCAGAGCTAGTCGTCATCAGCATAAGTTTAGTCACACACCAAAATGAAAATCTCCCAGTGAAAGATGAAAGAAATAAATCGAGTCTGGATATCAAGCATAGACCACAGAGTAGCAACTGTCAATCCACAACAGAACTTTTGTGTTAGTCTAAATTTTTGCATTAATAGAAGACCATGCACAAAACACACGACATAATGAGTGTCCAACTGACAAATTTTGTTCAGATGACGTAGTAGTTTGAGTTCATAAATTGACATGGAATCAAGTGTTACTGGAGTAATATTCATCCCACGTATTAAGTACTATTCATCACATAGAAGTTGTCCAAAAGTAACCGTTTTCAGATTTTCCGTATACACCAATAGATAAGTGTGAAAATATTCTAATGCCAACTAATATACTTCGATTAATGAGATCAAACAGAGTTGCATAATTAAGCATGCCTTTGTAAGAAATTATGGGTTCAGAAAACATACCTTCATGATGAGAGCATAGGGGTGCTTCTTTCTTGCATGGTGGCATTCATCAAATATTAGAACCTTGATCTTGACAAGTTTCAAAAAACCTTGGGTCAAGTCAGCAAATAAAATTTGGGGGGTCATGAATGCTTAGGTTAATTCACAGCAAGAGATCACATTTTGTGCCAAAAGAGCTAGACATGAGGCTTGCAAATCTAAAATGTATCCAAAAGATCATGCTTTTGAGAAGAGAACAAAAGTACAAAAAGTAGCGAAGCATGGGGGAACTACATAAGAGCTGATGCAATAGGAATCCATAATAAGAACACAATCAGATAAGGATTCTCCTCAGATTCTCTACGGTTGCTCCACACAGTTCAATTCATCCTGATTGTGAAGTCCAATAGATTAAAAATGTCGAGTGGTGTAACATATTAAATACTTGCACGCATCATCACCTACCATTTGGTTGATAACAGCAGTGACTAGTAAGATAAGACTAAACCAACTGCATTGAATCACAATAATGGACTCCATAACACACATGATGGAAACACCAATTTGTAGTTCTAGTATGGAGAAAACTAGAATCTAGGCAAGCTGTGAAGAACTGGAAATATCTAAATAGCATTAATCCTATCTCAAGCCGATCTTTATCTAAAAGATGAGAAGACAAAACCGGTACTTCTTATACCAGCCTACTCAAGATATTTGTTATTTTAAGAATACAATTGCATACCTCGTAAGTATCCTGCTGCTGGTTCCATGTAGCAGCATCCCAAAAATCAACACCCATCTCTCCCCAGTACTTCCCCACTTTCAAGTCAGTGTGCATCATAATGGTTTTTGCTTGCTAGTATATCAAGTGAAAACACAAGCCAATTAAATGAAACTCTAAGTTCTGAACTTGCGGAGATAAAATATTTCACCATGATTAAAATCAAAGTTACTTATACCCAAGGTTACTATCAAATCAGGAAAAAATAGTATAAATGGAGCATGAGATGTAATTATCAAATCGCATACTTGGGTGACTAAAACAACAGTAGGGACCAAGAAAACAGCGATATCAGGCGACGGCTTTCGCAGAAGATAAGCATAGCTGCGCAAGAGCATGATGGCAATCAGAGTCTTTCCAGAACTGGTCTCCAAGTACACAATTGTGTTCTGCTCGATTGCTTTTTCCAAAGCTTCCAATTGATAACTACTCCAAACAGAGGAAAAACAATTTATAGCATCAGCGCGCATATACATCAATGATCTTGAAATCTTGAGTCTGTAAAAATGCATATAGGGCAGATAGCGCAGCCAGACGGTCCTCTTGCTATGCACTAGGTCTAAAACGGTCGGACAGAAGGAAAAAAAAAAACTAACCTTCTAGCAAATGGTAGTTTGTAAGCAGAGAGCTCTTGGTTTTCGTCGTTCATAGGCATCTCAACTGGTTCCATTCTTGCAATTTCTACACACAATATGAAAAGGGTATACATTTAATCTCCATAAAACACATATATTGTAATAAATATAATTTCTAATATTGTAAAAATCACAATTTTCACAGAACAAATATATGCTTGCCGTCATTCACACTCCTCATACAAACAAGAACCTTTTCCAATAAAGTAACAACAAGCACCATTTCTTCACCCACAAACAAGATACAGAATCTGTCACGCCCCCAAATTAGCCCAAGCAAATGTAGGAGTGCAACCATTGCGAGCTTGAGAAGACAATCTTCTGAAGCCTGCAAGGCTAGATATCTTGAACTAATGAGCAAATCGTTCGGTATCCACTTTGGATCTTGATCAATTATCAACAAAAACTAAATACATAGATTCTGAACTGAGATGTAAAAGAATACAAAATACTAGTAGCGGAAGCCATATACTCATGAACTGGAAACAGTTTCCAAGGCAGTTCCAAGAACTTGTCTGATAAGCCCAACAACTCTGTGACACTGTCAAGAAACGTGCGAGGTTCATTTGATCCATTCTGAATAATTACTGCCCGAGGAGTCGCAACACATCCATATAAAAATAGAAGGGAGATTGACACTCACACTTATAAATTCAAAGATCTCCAAAGCTCAAAGGTCACTCTATCCGTAATACTAATCACAACGAGACAGATGTACAAATCTTTTCGCTCACAAATACAGCCGGTCATCACAAAGGCCAAATGATAAACTGTCAAATATCTTACACGATACTTAATTCGAATAGGCTACTTAGAAGCGACTATCATATCTCGTTACTCCATGTTAACACTAATGAGTATTATCGACCTCCAACTGGCCTGAGTAAGTGACGTACTTTTATTCCTTAGAATAATTCTTGCACAATAAGTCTTTGAAGTAAACATTCTCTCACACTTAACGATCAATCAAATAGTATCATCCTCTAGGATGTATCATATACATGTCATGTACTACCATTTTCTCACATTATATCAACTTAGTGATGCTTCCTAATGCCGTTTGATGACGATTCACCTCATAATATAAGATATTTTGAGGCATGCATAGTCATGTTTATTCGTAAAGTCTTAGATATAAACACACTTATATATAAAGTAGTTATTCCATAATCTTTACTTCCTAAATTAAACTATAATCTTAATACTTCCATACATGATAAAATCTTTTCATATTAACTACGTACTGCATGTATTCGCAAGCATGGAACTGGTAAAAATCGATCGGACTCTGTCCCAACTTGGAATAGAGAACTTTTATCTTTTCCTCGATCATTTGATCAATCACAAGTCACAATGTATTACGTTATATTTGAAATACAGTAAGAAAATTAACAAGAAAAAATATCTGAAATGCATAATCAAGAGCATAGACATATATTTGAAATGCATAATCAATGGCATAGACTTGCCGTACTGGAAGATTATCTTGGAGGCTTAAGACTTACTACATGTCTCCACGGCTTGAATTGTATGTAATAATACAGAAAATGCAAAAATAAATCTCCAATGGTTGGCATATATATTAAACTCTTACTTGCTTTCCAATATAAGTTAGTAAAACCAACATAAAAATAGTCGCAGAAAACATCAAAGTTGTAAGCAAAGGTGATCGAAAGTAGAAAGAGACCACATGCATGTCTGCAGAGGTCGAAGATTGCAGAAAAACAGTCTATTTGTAGGTAAGTATATGCCGTTCATATGTTTTGAAGTGTTACAACTAGTTGATGTAGTTGCACTAGATGGTTTAGTATATTCGTGGGACATATCTGTGTGGGGGCCACCACTTATGTGAAAAGCATTCTGATTGGTCTGATTAGTCTGCACCTTTCTGTTACTGGCAAAACATCGATCTTCTTGCGCTGCTTTCTGAACACAAATATACCTTCTTTTTGAGCTAAATTATTTCCCCGAGAAAAAATAAAAGATCACAGAGCACATACATTGTCTTTAGCTTCGTATTTTGTTGTTATTAAAAAAAGTTGTTTTATCGACATGGCATCGCCAGTTAGTCACGACATGGCAACATATGATTTAATTGTTTTTAAAAAAACAAAAAAAGTTTGATTACATAAACAAATTAAAAAATTTTAAAAAAAAATGTATTTTGTCGCCATGTCTTCACCAAGTGGCAACGACATGGCGACAAATTTTTTTAATTAGTTTAGAATAATTACAAAATAAAATTAAGAATTTTAAAAAATGGAAAAAAAAGGTTTCTTAGCCTTGGTATTTTACCTTTTTACTTTTCTAAGACTGTTTTTATTAGAGTCTCTGACTCTGAATCTTATAATTATTACGTATTATAGTTCATTTAGTAGAACAAAAATTTATAAAGTAGATATTAAAATCACCAAAAAGTGATCCTGAATCTCTAAAAAGTACAAAGTCTCAATTCTTCAAGTTAAATTTAGAGGCCTTAATAGAGACTTTGTACTTTTTAGAGACCCGGGTCCATTTTTTGGTGATTTTGATCACTACTTTATGGATTTTTATTTTACCAAATAAACTATATTACGTAATAATTGTACGACTCAGATCTAGTAAGGATACCCTAATGCTTAACGGTTAAGTTCATATTTTTTTAGCTTTGGTATTTTACACCTTAATTTTCACAATACCTTATTGGTAAAAGCACATTATTCTGAAAAAGTGTTCTTTTAAAAAGATATTTGTATCTAATTAGACATCAATAAACTTCAGTAACATTTTCTTCAAATAGTTTACTTTCAAGCAAATGACAAGAAAAGGAAAATAATCATAATTTCTCTCCTTTTTCGTAACATATATTGACTTCAAATCCTCTGACTTGTGTTTTTCAAATTTAAGTATTCTAATGAATTCATTTAACAATTTGTTTTAAATAGATTTTTGAAATATTTTTAGGAAAGAACTATATTTGTAAAAGTACTAGAATGACTCTTTCTATACATTTTTCTTGTTTTCTAGCTACTAAAACTATAATTATCAAAGTAACATGAATGTATTAACTTTCAGAAAACTTAGTTACTGTGTACTTTTTCTTATTGAAGAAAATGTTCCTTAATTAGTTTAAAGACAATGTTCATGTTATTAAAATTATAATTGGTATGAAGACAATATTCTTTAATTAGTTTAAAAGAAAAAATAAATTATAAAAAATATGCAGTTCATATTTTTTTGTTATATTTTAAATTAATTTATGTGTGTGTGTGTGTGTATAAATATTATAAATTAAACGATAATTGTAAATTAATTATTTTGAACCAGTTCAAGCAGTTATCTTTAGGGGAAAAAGTCATTTTAATAGTCCAGATGTTTTTGAAAAAAAGACCTTTTTAATCCCTGCACTTAAAGGAAGTTATACTATTTGTAACGGTCAAACCTTTGACCGAGTAAAAAGACTACTATGCCCCTTTATTTACAAAAGATAAAAACCAAATTGGTATAACAAAAACCAAAATAAATTAATCATCTAATACACATTAAAAAAATAAAATAATTAATCCAATAAATACACGTCTGGAAAAAAAAGGTGATAAATAATCCTATTCAAGCATAAACAACGTTAAAATGTCCAAAACAAAGTCATAAGATATTCATCGAAAAAGTCATAATACTCAAAATCTGAATTGTCCTCCATCAATTTGTTCAAATACACATATATCGCCTTTTTTCACGTTATGAGAGTTGCGTAGGGAAGACCAACCAGAAAAGACAAAGTACACTACATCTTTATCTGTCGCGTACACACTCTAAGAATATATTGATTGTTATGACAATCAATAACGGTCATTGTGTCAGTCTCAAATATTCCGGTCCCTTCTGCAAAGTTCGTTGCGAGAGGCTACAATATATTCCAAACATGATAATTAGCATATAATCATGATTTCGAATTTGTTCAAAAAATTCTTAAGAGCAATAAACAAGAAGAATTACCATATAAGGTCTGTCATCTTTCACTACAAACTCCAGAACATGCTCACCACCTTCCTCACCATTGACCTCTTCAGTTTTCTCGTTATCAACTCATATTTCTTCCACCTCTTGGCTCTCATTGCTCTCATAACTCTTATTATTGTCATCACTCTCGTCATTATCATCACTCTCATTATTCTTATCGCTCTCAATCTCAATGGGCACTTCAGCTATATATTTATCATTAAAAAAAAATTAGCATGATTATGATAACTATTATTAAAAATGTAGAAATAATAGAATAGTTACACTTACGGTTAATATCTCTCTCACAGGCAATGCATTGTGGCCGAAGATTTGAACTTTAAATATTCCTGGACTTTTCCAATAAAAGACTAGAAACTCTCTAACTTTTATAGCAATAGCATTCGCAAACTCTATCCAACCGTCCGTAAAGTAATACCAAACATTTATTTCCTCCAACTTCACCATCCGCAACATGCCGTTACACGTCAGTGTGTATGTAGACACTATTGGTCTCGGTATCTTTCAAATAATTTAATTGGCAAACTTTATATAACATGCAATCTCAATTTAGTAAACAATAGGTTAAAACGCACTTACTTAGAATGAATCAATTTAGAAAAACTTACAAGCATAGGGTTTGAAGGCTGCAACCAGGGGCGGTGGTACAAGGGGGGCCCGGCTCCCCCAACTTTTAAAAAAAAATAAATAAGTGATACTTTTCATCTTTTATTTTTGTTTGTTAGTTTTGCCCCCCCACCCCCCCACCCCCCCCCCCCCTCCCTCCCCCGGTTTTTTGCAAAGCTTGTCTCCTACCATGTTAGCTTTTGTTTTTTTTTTTTTGTTTTTTTTTTTTTTTTGCAATGATTTCAGATTTCTAACAAGCAAAACAAAATTTTAGCATGTGCCTCTAACAAGCAAAAGAAAATCGTAAGACATAAAACTTTAGCCTCTGCCTCTAAGTTTCGAATTTCAAATTTCAGAAGAATTTCTCTAATCAATAACCATAACATAAAACTTTAGCCTTTGCCTCTAAGTTTCGAATTTCAAATTTTAGCCTCTGCCTCTAACAAGCAAAAAAATGTAAGTGATCTCTTAAGTCTTATATTTTGACTTTTATGTAATCTTTAGACTTCATTTATTCTAAATAAAATTTTAATGTTTTATTATCATTTTTTGGCAGATCCCAAGCTATAATTTTCAGTCTTCACCAATTGTTCTTTCTGAATTCAATTATCGCGTGTCTAAGGTAATATAATATGTCAAAAGATATATCTTCTATATCTAATATTGATACAAATATGAGTTTAGAATCACCAACAAAATGTCAAAAGATTGAAAATAAGACAATTGAAATAAGTTCTTTAGTCTGTGATCCGGATTTACGTCCTCAAATTTGGGAGTATTCAGTTAATCAAAGAGATGAAATTCGTAGAGCATATATTCATTTCGGTCCATATCAACATATTCAATCACATTATCCATATTCTGGACAAGAGAGTCATCAACGCCGATTTCAAGCCCACTGGTTTAAAACATTTCTTTGGTTAGAGTATTCACCTACAATGGATGTTGTATTTTGTTTTCCTTGCTACATATTCGCAAAAGAATCAATTGGAAAATTTGGATCATAAGTATTCACAGTTAAGGGATTTAAAAGTTGGAAAAAAGTAAATAACGGAAAAAGATTGTGTTTTTTTATCTCATGAGGGGAAGGATTCAAATTCAATTCATAATTCAACTACCAAATATTGTGAGAATTTGAAGAATCAGTCTTCTCATATTGAAAAGGTGATTCAAAGGCAGACTTTTTCACAAATTTTAAGTAATCGTTTGTACCTTAAAGCTTCCATAGATGCTATTCGATGGTTAACATTTCAAGGATATGCTTTTAGAGGGCATGATGAAAGTTTAGATTCAATAAACCAAGGCAACTTTCTTGAAATGATAAAGTTGTTAGCATCTTATAATGAGCAAGTAGAGGGAGTTGTTTTAGATAATGCCACAAAAAATGCAAAATACACATCACATGGTATTCAAAAAGAAATTTTGTTTGTTTTGGCTAGAAATGTGCAAAACAAAATTCGTGAAGAGATTGGTGAAGCAATGTTTTGCTTAATTGTTGATGAATCTCAGGATGAATCTAAGGGAGAGCAAATGGCTCTTGTTATTAGATTTGTTGATAATGAAAGATTTATTAAAGAGAGATTTATGGACTTGATTCATGTTAAAGACACAAAAGCATTAACTCTTAAAAAAGAGATTTGTTGTGCATTATCTCATCATAACCTCAATGTTCTTAATATTCATGGTCAAGGGTATGATGGAGCTAGTAATATGCGTGGAGAATGGAATGGGTTACAAGCTTTGTTTTTTAAAGATTGTCCTTATGCTTATTACGTACATGGCTTAGCTCATCAGTTACAACTAGCTCTTGTTGCTGCATCTAGAGAAGTTCCTAATATACATACCTTTTTTGGAAACTTGAGTTTCATTGTTACCATCGTTGGGTCTTCTTCCAAGCGCAATGATGAATTACAAGATGCCCAAGTAGCTGAAAATGCAAGTTTAATTGAACGTGGCAAGATTGATACTGGTAGAGGGGCCAATCAAATAGGAACTTTACAACGCCCTGGAGATACTAGATGGAGTTCCCATTTTAATTCAATTTGTAGTTTGATAAGGTTGTTTCATGCCACTTTTGTAGTTCTACAGAATATAGCTATTGAAGGATCTACATACTCGCAACGAGGAGATGCGAACTTTGCTATTAAGGTATTAATGTCATTTGATTTTGTATTTATCTTGCACGTGATGAAAGAAATTATGGGGATTACAAACATGCTTTGCCAAGCTCTACAACAGAAATCTCGGGATATTTTAAATGCTTTGCATATGGTTTCTAATACAAAACTGTTAATGTAAATGTTGAGAGATGATGGTTGGGAAACTCTTATTGAGAATGTGACATCTTTTGCTTCTCATCGAAATATACAAGTTCCTGATATGAATATTTCATATTCTGACATAGTCCAACTTCACCGTCAAAAGGATATTGTAATAGTGGAGCATCATTACCGAGTAGACTTATTTACAACTACTATAGATCAACAGTTATAAGAGTTAAATAACATATTTAATGAGCAAGCAGACGAGGTTCTTATTCTTAGCACAGCTTTGGATCCTAAGGATGGCTACAAGTCATTTGCAATTAATGACATATGCAAACTTGCTGAGAAATTTTATCCTTCTGGTTTCTCTGAACAAGAGATGAGTTGTTTGAGTTAGCAATTGCAACATTATGAGCTTGATGTGTTTAATCATCCTGATTTGAAAATTTTGACTAGCATAGCAGATCTGTGTAGAGGATTGCTGAAAACTAAAAAATCAAAAGCTTATCCTTTAGTTGATAGGTTGATACGGTTAATTTTAACTCTCCTTGTCTCGACAACAACTATAGAACGCGCTTTTTCTACCATGAAGGTTATCAAAACAAGTTTTCGTAATCGGATGAAGGATGGGTTTCTCAAAGATAGCTTAATTATTTATATAGAAAAAGAAATTGCCAAAGATGTTCTTATAGATACAATAATTGATGAATTCTATTCCATGAAGGAAAGACGAGCCCAACTTCATTGACTGATGAGATAAACATTTCTTTGCATATCTTATGTTATTTTTTATAAATATTATTTATTTACATTTATTTCTATAGTTGCATTTTGTTTTTGCTAGTATATGTATACCTTATTAAGTTTACTGTACAAAAAACTACTATACAAAAAATACTGTACAAAAAAAATAATTTCGGCCCCCCCAATACTCAACTTCTGGCTCCGCCCCTGGTTGCAGAATAACCTTAAAAAACTTTGGTGGACAAACCATATCTATGTAACAAGGGGAACAACAATGAATCAATTACTTAGGCAAATTCAATACCCCACTACTACCGGATATATAGATATATCTGAATCAAAAAAATATAATTAAAATGCATATATATTTTACATATACTGCCGATTATATATATGTATTATCAATATCTATATTTTAGTATATATTTATATATTATCGATTACATTATATAAATATTCTATATATTATATGTATTATCGATTATATATATTACCGATTACTTATATATTATATATAACCAATATATTTTGTATATTATATATTATATTACTGATTATATATTACATACACACACACACACACACACATATATATATATATTTAGCTATATATTTTTGAATATTTTTTTATAGAATATTTTCTAAATAAATATTACCAATTACATTATAATAAATATTCTATATATTATAACTAAATACTCTATAATAAATATTCTATATATTATATATTATATATTACCGAAATATATATATATATATATAAACACATATATAGATGGTTCCTAACGGTTACCTGAGTAAGAGTATCAAAGAATTAGTGCATTGCTGTCGCCGTCGCCAGTGTGTACCGCAGTGTGTATGCGTGTATGACTAAGAAAGAATGAGTGACAGAGAGAGCAAGAGCAATAGAGAGAGAGAGAACCGCATGAGGGGAAGGGAAAGGTCTAGTCTATGTGGTGGGTGAGGGGAAGGGCGAGGGCTTGGTGTGTGAGTGTGTGTGTTTGATGAAGAGAGAGAGATGAACAGGAATGCGAATAGGGGATAGAGGGTTTGGTTTTTTTTTTAAAGCTAAAATGACGACTTTGCCCTCGAAACCGTTAAAACTTTAACAGTTCCTCGCTTAACAGAGGGACCAATTTGGATTTTTTTTCCAAAACACAAGGACCTAATTGGTCTTTATACTAAACCTCAGGGACTAAATTAACTTTTTCCCTTATCTTTATGCTTACAATATTAATCTTCTTTGTGGGTTGTGTCTTTAAATTTGGGGTGCCCGATATCTCTTTGTATCATGCATATTTTTGCCTCCTTAAAGGCATTTAAATATCAGAAGGTTCAATCTGTACATCAGTTTCCCTTTTGACTACCACTAAAAGTCCATATCAAATACAATTAACACTTTTTTTAGGTGACGTGAGAATTCAGTTAGTAAATTTCTATTATTTATTATTCGGCAAATTCAATTGCCAACTGTAAACTCTCAAATGTAACAATGTATTTCACACATGTGCCAAATCAATTAAAAAATAAACTCTAAAATAATAAAAAGTATCAAACACGTGACCTCTAAAAAATGATCTCACCCCAATTATTACTAAACCGTAACTTTGGGGGCAAACAGAATTAACACTTACCATTCTAAGTTATTTGCATTTTTTTATGGGAATAGAAAATTATTGATCCTACACATCTTAGCATCTGGGCACAAGTAAGATTTTTTTTTTTTACCTACAAGGAAGGTGAAAGCTAGAAGACTAAACAAAACGAGGAGATATTTCACCCATAATATCTTTTTTTATCAACAATAAAACAGATCTTGGAGGGTTGTCAATTTGAGATGCTTCAAATTGTTTCTGTAACCCCAAGTTTGTCAAATCGTCAGCACATCTATTAGTTTCACAGAAAATATGGGTCAGCTTATAATTATTGTGGTGTGAAAGTATCCGCTTGCATCTTCAGCTAAAGGGCGTAAGGGATTAAACAGATACGAGTTAGCCTTTAATAAATTAGACACAATGGAGGAATCAGTCACTATATGGAGTTCATCAATCTGTAAACTCTCAGTCAATTTAACTCCTTTTAATAAGGCGAATAATTCAGCTTGACAGCTCGTCGTTACCCCAAGTTAGTTGCAAAGCCAGCGATCTATTCACCATTCGTATTGCAAATGATTCCTCCCGCCCCTACAATACCAGGATTACCTTTAGCATAACTATTAGTATTTAATTTGTAACCACAACCTAGCCTTTCCCAACCAACATTAATAACACGTCTATGGTGGGAGTTAGAAATACCATGAGTATTCCAAATAACAATATTATCTCATACTAACTTAAAAGTCAAAGTCCCCTATCATTGTTGGCCATAATTCTCCATCTCCAAAAAGTGTGTCGTTGTAGTAAAGGAGCAAATGTGAGCTAAAAACCTTGTCATGGTGACAAGATCACAAATACAACATATTAGCATAAAACTGAGATTTCATCCTAAAATCAATTGGGATCAAGTGAAGTAGTTTAGGATCTCATAAGGTAGTTTTAAAATTTTTAATTTTTCGATATGTGACAAGTGTTATATTCTAACACTGCACAAGAAGTAAAAGACAACACACATGGAGCTGATACAACTTAGGTTGCCTTATCAGGAAGAAGAATACAAATCATCCAAAGCAATTGCATAAGCATTTAGAGTGTGAACATTTATGCTCACCAAAACTGGAGGCAAAAGTACTATTAAATGTCGATTTCTTTTTCATTTTCAATTCAAGCAAACTTGTTACTATACAAACTATTTGAACATATACAACCAAATGAAAATAAGTCGTAAACTTCCAACTATGTAATATAAATCGTGAAGTGAGCCGGCACCATTAACAGAAAAGTCTTGAAGCAATGCCCTGACAAGAATAAAGATTCACATGCAGTATTAATGGACCCATCACTTTTTCATTACTTGCTTGGGTATCATAACAGAATCCGAAAATATCACAAATCAGACTTGTCCGTTTGTTCAAACATACAAGATATTTGAATTATGAGCACTGTTTCTGACCCAAACTCCATCGATACAATGACACATTGACGACGTATAGATAGAGAGGGTCTAGTGAGAGGTCTAGCATCAGAGATCGAATTGAAGATTGCAGCCGCTTCACATATATCGATCCAATTAACAATAATGGAAATAATAAAAGAAATAATATCAGAAATGCATAATTTCTGTCCTTTTTCTGAAATTAAAAATTAAAATAAGAACAAAAATACGTCAAAATAAATGAGAAAATAAAATTTATTTTGATCAATCTAAGTTTGAGATAGTACGGAAAATGGAGAAAATGTGATGTTGTACGTCACGTCCCAAAATTTAACAAGATAAATTTGGGACGAGACCGCTACTCGCCGACAAGTCCTCCTAAACCCGCAAGACTCAAATCTTAGTACAATTAGTGCAAAACTATTAAAATCTCAATTGTATGAAATCTCCAATAATGACTTTAGATACTCAAGTGTTACCTCAAATTCCAAGGATCATAACGTGAGTAAAATTCGTCAATTATTACAAACAAACTCAAATGTCATAATTGAAATTCAAATCCAACACTGAATAACATTTGAATGGGTAATTCTCTCTGCACTAGATCACCACAAGAGGTTGACACAACCTACCCAAGGCTCGAGTTCCAACTCTTCTTTTTCTGCAAAGAAAGCAGGCGAAAACAAAAAAGAGTGAGCGAACAAAAGCTCAGTATGGGGTCCTTTCCCAAAGAATGACAGGATTATACGAATCATGTAAATAATAAGAATGAGCAGTAGCGGAAGAATAATGAGCAAATAGTAAGATGCGAGAGATTCTTTAAACTGTAACAGTGGTCGCATAGCAGTTAACAAACAGTACATGATGATAGGTATTATCCCCCATATCAGGTTCATTAAGATAGGTATTATCCCTCCTATCAAGTTTGTTATGATATAGTTTGTTATGATATGTATTATCCCCCCTATCAGGTTTGTTACGATAATTATTACCCCCCTATCATATTCATTATTTTAACTGTAACTTGTCCAACAGTAACAGCCAATGTACAGTTTAAAAATGAAGGAGACAACGATCAGTATATAGGCAAGGATACTATTGATCAATTAGGGGTCAGATCATCGATCAATGCAAGAATTCTAAAGTGGGCAAGCTATTGGAATGTGATTTTGGGGAGAGCAAATGTCATTCACCGAGCAGTATTTTGCAGATGTTCCAAAGTTCGCTTTTCTGTCTACAGCCACAAGGGGATTCATATACAAGAAGATCGGCTTTCGATTCAATCTTGGCTGGTTGTATACCAGTCTTCTTTCATCCTGGTTCTGCTTACACTCAGTACACTTGGCATCTTCCCAAAAATTATTCAAAGTATTCGGTTTTCATCCCAGAGGACGATATTCGTAAGAAAAATGTCAGCATAGAGGAAAGGCTCAGTCAAATTTCGCCAGAGCAGGTGAAGGAAATGAGGGAAGAGGTTATAAATCTCATTCCTAGGATAATATATGCGGATCCTCGATCCAAGTTGGAGACTTTCAAAGATGCTTTTGACATAGCTGTGCAGGCAGTTATTAACAAAGTAACAAGATTGAGAAGAGATATTGTTGAAGGTCGTACAGATGATAATTTTATCGAAGAGCTTAGCTGGAAATATGCTTTGTTAGATGAAGGACAACGTGAAGTGGGACCTCATGAGTGGGATCCATTTTTCTCGAAACAGAAAGATGGTAATGGTGATTCTAATGCTTCATCAGCAGAAGCAGCGAAAAATTCATGGAAGAGTGAGCAAAGACAACATTCATGACCGGCGAGGATTATATTGTTCTGTAGTTCCTACAGTGCCTGGTGCAGTAGGGCTGGAGAACAAACTGGGACTCTTTTTGGATGGAAGACACAATTGAGGTACGCCCGTTTACCCTGGGCTTGTGAGATGACGGTTATAGTTGTCCGGAATATCATGTACGCATCTAAAACATAGTTTTACTTGATTTTGCTTGTGATAGGTGTTTTTGTTGCTCGTAATGAAATATTATGCTCCTTCTTTTGTATTGAATTTGATATACAGATTTCAGGTAGCTAATGCTTCGTCCATGGAATCGATTTCAGGTAGCTAATGCTTCGTCCATGGAATCTTGTTTGTTAAATGAAAGCAGAATAGAAGAAATAATGAATTTTCTCATTTCTCTTGCATGCTTCTTTAGTTGTACAAATGAGTGATCGTCGCATATCTATTTGATTGTTTGAGAGGAGCGTAAATTTTCATCAATAGGTTGATTCGTAATTTGACAGCCATTGCAATGTGAGCTAATCCTTAGATCTTGTATGTAATGCTAGGATGATAACATAATGGAATCTTAGTGAAGAAAGTTCTTGCTTAATCATCGTTCATTGTAATGTCCTAGGAATAATTTCATGAGGCTTGTGTTTTCTTTTGTAGTAACTAGTATCTAAGCACTTACGGCTTATGGTCAGGGAAGTGAGCAATAAGTAATAGATACTGTGGTCTAGCTTTTTAGATGTTGCATTGAACTTCACACGGGGATAATATAAGTAATAGATACCGTAAACACACACGCACATGTAAGACAGAATCTGGAATGGGAGAAGTAGTGAAGATTTAGAAGTTAAAGGATAATATAAATATATGGACCTAAGTATTAAGATGTGTTTATTAAGGAGTATTTCTAGGTTCAGTTGAGTTTAATGTTGTCACTAAGTGACTTGGTTATTTGTAAACAACAACTTTGATCACACGTCTGAGTATTAAATTAAGTTTGATACTATATCAGACAATATAGTATTGAGTATATATAAGGGTGTGTATGGTAATTGTGCAGCTTTAGCCTTTTTTTTTTTCAGTAAAAAAATGGTAATTACATTTTTTCAGTTTTTTAGTGTTTGGTAACACTGAAAAATTGATCAACTGAAAAATATTTTCCAGTCAAATATTATAGTTAGTACAAAGTTTGGGAAAATATTTTAATTTTCAAACACTAGAAAATATTTGATTTTTAAGGAAAATATTTTCTTATGAAAATATTTTTTACAAACAAGTTATTTTACGGCAAACAAACATAGTCCAAATATAAAAAAAAAAAAATATTCTATTTTTTAAAAAAATATTTTCTTCTGAAAATATTTTTCACAAGTAAGTTATTTTATGGCAAACAACCAGAGCCTAAGTGAAATAAGTAGAAATTTTGCGGTACGTATTTCTTTTTTGTCTTGATAGCTAACTAGGTGAGTTTCTTTCTCTCTTTTTTTATTTTTTATTTTTATGATGAAGAATACTCAATTGAAACTACACTAGATCGAATTCAACGTAAGTTACAAACTTTGTGGTGTAGTAATGTCTTTGGCACATATTTAAAATTGGTCATAGGCTTTTCCATAAGAATTCTTCGTCTGAGTTAAATGCAGAAAAATTAGTGATATCTAGAAGTTTTTATTCCATATACTATATAGTATATAATGTTTTAAATCATACGAGTATGACGAAAAGACCAAATGGAATGAAATAAAAAATGACGATTCGATTGGGACATTGGTGATATACACAAGGTATATTTGGACTGGTTCAAGAAAATTGTCTCCAAGTCGTATTCAAACTCGATATATGAACAAGTCTCATACCATCGTTTCAACCAATCCACCATTAAACTACCTCCTTGGGGTCAACAATTATGTAACTAGTCAAAGTCTTCTCGGCATTTACACAACAATAGCTCGACAATTACTCAACTTAAACGTGTTGACCTCTAAATTTTTTTATTTTTATTTTTTTATGATGAAGAAACTCAATTGAAATTACACTACATTGAATTTAACGTAAAGTTACAAATTTCATGGTGCACCAATGTGCCTGACACATATTTAAAATTATCTAAGGCCACTACATTGAATTCAACGTAAGATTATAAATTCTGTAGTGTAACAATATGTCTGACACATATTTAAAATTAGTCAAAGGCTTTCCATAAGAATTTTTCGTTTGAGTTAAAATACATAAAAATTAGTGACATCAAGAAGTTTTTATTTCATATAGTATATATATATAATCTTTTATATCATACGCTAGAGACTTTTGCATAAGAATTCTTTGTCCGACTTAAATACAAAAAAATTAATGACATCTAGAAAAAGTTTTTATTCCATATAATATTATTATGGGTAATTTTGAATGAGACCCCTTGTACTTTTAGTAAATGTGACTCAGACCCCTTATTTTTTGAAAACTATGACTCAGACCCCTTCTGTTAATAAAAGATCCACTTTTCTATTTGAATGTTGCTAAAAGACAATTCTGTCCTTATTTTGCCAAAATAACTAAATTTGCAAGTCAACAAAAGTGACGGAAATTCCATCCTAATACTTGATTTTTCTCTTCTTTTTTTTGGTTAAAACATTTTCCAGTCCTTCAACCTTTTTTTGTTGTTTTTTTTTTTTTGCCAATTTATGCTTTGTATGATTTTATACAAAATGGTCAAGAGAATACATAATATTATAATCCTACTTAGCCATTACAGTTCCATAAAATTGTATCAATCTTTAAATAAAAAAGCAAACTACATAAACTTTCATCATCAACATCAATCCATAAATATACTTTTTTTTTCGGTTAATCCATAAATATACGAGTAAAGCCAATGTTGTAACGGTTTAACAAAAAGCATCAAACCAATCTAAAAAAAATATTAGTTATCTTCAAAAAGCTAATTACGTTGACATCGTGTCCTCAAAAGTGGTGAATACATAGATATCCTCAAAAGTCTTCACCTCAAAACCAAATTAGACTTCACAAAATTAACAAAAAGATTAACATTAGGTATGTAGTATGCATCAAAACAAAAATGCACAATAATTGTGCTCGTCATCTCTATACCATAAAGACTAAAACAATCAAAATAAATAACATGTGTAAGAGTAAGCAAAACATAATGACAAGATTATATGAAATACTATATACATCTACGACACTACACATATCATTAAAGTAAAGGTCTATAACTAAATTAAACAAAATACTACCCAAAAAAAACATAGCATTGACTAGATTAAAATACTACCCAAAAAGACTACACTTTTAGTTATAAATGTGGTTAGAAATCAGATTCATAAAGGAATAATTTGTTAGGCATTATAAACTGCCGATTCATTAAATTAGCTGCAATTCTGAGCAGCTTATCACCTCAACATTAAGAAGCTAAGCACGTTTATGGCCTTTTTGTCAGAGCCCCTAAAAACTTCAACGAAGAATGAAAGAAATTTTTTCAAAAAGAAAAAACTGAAATAAATGCACATTCGGAACAAAAAATAAAATAAAGTGGCTCAATCAAACAAAGTATGGATAAAATCTAAGCAAAAAATAAAATCCCTAAGAAAAAATCGTAGTAAATCGTATGAAATTATGGCATGAAAAATGAGTTCTTACTTTTTTTTTTTTGGCTTCTGAAATCAACTATATCCAGAGATTGAAAGAGATGTATTAGGAAGGAAATTGAAAGATAGGGAGAGTTGAAGAGATCTGACAAAAAAAAAAAAAAAAAAGGTCAGAGGGAGAGTGATGAAATACGTTTGATATTAATTATTCAAATAATACAAGTAAAGTCAGCCCACATTTCACTGTAGCTCTTTTTTCGGTGACATTAATTATTCAAATAATACAAGTATATATAATGTCAAACATTCTACAATTTTAAAGCCTCCATTTGGGTTACAAGCCCACATTACAGAGCTCAGCAGCTGTTTGGGATTCACACCTGATTATTTATCAAACGGATTGCTTTAGTAAATCCCCGATGTGGGAGAAGAAGTGTGTCTAATAAATGAATTAAACCAACTACGTCAACGTAATAAGAAATGACCAAAACAATTAAAGGAAAAAAAAAACATAATAAGAGAAGCATGAGGCATCTCTCGCTCTGTTCAGCGCATCAAAATCAAATACTAATAACAATTATAGGAGGCAACTTAGAAGTGTTAGGATTCAGCATAAATAACAATTATAATGCAATCTTCTCTTTTCACTTCCAATTGTAACATAACAATTAAAGTGCTCATAGGCACTCATTTTCCTTCCAAAATTGTAATGAATCCGTTGGGACTGCTGGGCTCGAACCTGCAACTTTATTTTTTGATTTCTAGTAATGTAATAATGTTTAAATGAGGTTAATAGTGATGGAGTTATGATGTGATAATTTGATCTTCACATTTAATAACTTAAAAAATTTAATTATAAATATATAATCGCATCACCACTATCGATCTTCCTTATAATATCATTAAGTTATTAGGCCATTTTTAATCCATATATATACTAGGGGATTTCATACTTTGGCTGTTTTGCTTTTTCTTTTTCTTTCTTCATTGTTTTTAGTATTTTTTCTTTCTTTGGTATTTTTGGAGCTTTGAAATTCTCGATTTACATGTTGCGCTGATTTATATAATTACATGTCCATAGTTCAGTTCCTTTAAAATTAACAAAATTATAATAGATCTCTATTGTAAATATTATGTTTCACTAGAAATTTAAAAATAAATAAGCAATTTCTCGTATTGATTCTCATAAGTAACTTGTTATGTTTTGTGAACTAATTTATATAACATGTGTGCTTGGTCACTGAATTAACAAAAAAAAAAAACATGTGTGCTTGGTCAATATGTATATATGTTGGCTACATAAAAATAGTAATTGTAATACAGGGTGTAATCTCATTAAAAGGGTTACACCAGTAATGTATGTTCACATTTCTTACGAAGAAAAACGTCGTTGTGATAACTAACATAATTAGTAAAATATCATGCCTTATTAATAAAAATAAAAATAAAAGATTATGATTCAATAGAGTTTGAGCTTACAACCCAAATAACTAACACAATTAGTAAAATATCATGCCTTATTAATAAAAATAGAAAAAGAATATAATTCAATAGAGTTTGAGCATACAACCCAACCTCTTCATCTGTTTAGAAATTGTTGCTACGCATCGGCTTCTTGCGAGAGAGAGAGAGAGAGAGAGAGAGAGGTGTTGTAGCCTAACTACTATGATAGTAATCTTCATATTTTGGCTTGTGGGTAAGATAATATAAAGCGAAAATAGCATTAGTGGATAACTAATGTGGGACAAAACTATTGTCTCTCTCACTACAGTACCATCTAGCTGTTCTCTTGACCGAAAAAAAAAAAACATCTTCTTACCGTAGTAACAATTATAGGAGGCGTGTTAGGATTCAAATAAATAACAATTTTATAAGGCAAAAGAGTTTGGGGAAGAATTAAGAGCATGGCTTATTGGTCCAAGCTCAACGAGGGAAGCAATCATCAATTGATACATGAACACAAGTAGTGTTTGCAATGGCTTGATTCCGAGAAACCAATAAATTCAGTTATTTACCCTTATCAAATCTCAATTGCTCGAGGTTGTTGAAGCTTCTTTATTATAGAAGGTCTATCTATGAACGAGCTATTCTGGGTGTGACATACTCTGTGGATATTGGTTTTTCCTATAATGTAAACTTTTTTTTTGAAATGTGTTTTCTGCTCACATTAGAGTTGTCAAACCGTGTAATACATTTAAAAGAACTTCATGCGAATTTGAAAGTTAAAACTAACACGTTTGACATATTTTTGAAGAGTTTTTATCGAAACTAAAAAATCTAAGAAATAGGAAAAATGTCACATGTAATCCCTATTGTTTTCCTAAAGATTCAATTTCGTTCCTATTGCTTTAAATTTCTTAATTTCACCCCTCTTATTTTTAAAAAAAATACAATTCTGTCACTATTTTTTTTTTTAAGTTTTGAATTCTCCCCTATTATTTAAAATTAGACAATTTAGTCTAATAGCAAATAGGAGGAGGGAGTAATCCATCCCCTTCCTTTACTTTCCTTTAAAAAATGCAATTCAAACTAGCTGCTAAAGTTCACCCTTCTATTTATTTAGTGAATTGCTTAAGTGTGTGTCTATTGAATGAATTAAACCACGATAAATTTTCAACTATAAATCAGAGGCTACTTTCAATTTTATTTAAATGTAGTTAAATAAATAGCGAAGGGAAGGAGAAGAGAAAAAATAATTACTGCTCATGAAAGTATAATTAATAAAATTTCACTTTTTTATTATTTATATACTATTCAACAATTCGTTTCTCATGAGAATACATGCTTCTTGCCAACTCTAACAACTTCCTTATATTTTTCTCTACATTTAGAGAATTTAGACATTTTCTCTACATCTAGAGATTCAATATTTTAGTTTTACTCCAACAGCTTCCTTACATTTAGTAAATCCCTTATTTCAATGAATCTCTATTTCAGTTTCACTCCAACAGTTTTCTTATTTTAAAAACTCTCTACTTTTGTTTACTCTACATGTAGAGATGTAGAGATAAGTTTAGGGATTTGTTATTGTATCTCCACATGTAGAAATAATATGATTTGAATGTAAGGATTCTCTACATGCAGGGAAGCTGTTGGAGACTAAAATCTCTAATACCATAAGTACATGCAAAAAATATGGTGATTTAGGACACCTGTTGGAGATGGCCTTAAGTTGCATATTTTATAGGTCGCCAAGATCTTTCGCTATGCAAACGTCGAACAAATTCACTCAAGACAAATCTTAAGCCAAGATGAAGTACTCTTTCAAGCACCAAAAATCTCACAATTTAAGATGTTATAAGAGGCTAGGCTTTAGAGCTAGATTATATATTTGATATCCCAATGTAAAACAAATTCTTAAAAACTTTACCCCAAGACTCACGATGCAAAGAAATACTCACAACTCCACAATTGGCTACACATCCATGGCCAGTAATAACGTTGCTAGGGTGGGAAAAAAACTGAACTCCAAGTACATGAATATAATGGTCGAATTGGCAACGCCATCTATATGCATCTCTTTGTTCAAATTAATCGGACACAAGGTATATTTGGATCGGTTCGAGAAAATTGACTCCAAGTCTTATTCAAACTCGATACATAAACAAGTCTCACACCGATGCTTCAACCATTCCACCATTAAACTTCCTCCTTCAGGTCAATAACCATGTAACTAGTTAAAGTCTTCTCGGCATTTACACAATATTAGCTTCATGATTACTCAACTTATACGTGTTGACATCTATTTTTTTTTTAATGACGAAGAAACTCAACTGAAACTACACTACATTGAATTTAACAAAAGATTACAAATTTCATGCTGCAGCAATGTGCCTGGCACATATTTAAAATTAGTCAAAGGCTTTTCCATAAGAATTCTTCGTCTGAGTTAAATGCAGAAACTTAAATTAGTGATATCTACAAGTTTTTATTCCATATAGTATATAGTTTTTTATATTATACGAGTATGGCGAATAAAACCAAATGGAATGAAGTAAAAGTACCAAAAACTAACAGTTCGATTGGGACATTGGTGATGTACACAAGGTATATTTGGATTGGTTCGAGAAAATTGAATCTAAGTTTTATTCAAATTCGATACATAAACAAGTCTCGGCTTTAAGCATTACACCATTAAACTACCTCCTTGGGGTCAATAATTAAAGTCTTCTCGGCATTTACATAACAATAGCTCCACGATTACTTAGCTTATCGTGTTGATATCTAATATTTCTTTTTTTCTTTTGATTTTTTATGACGAAGAAAACTCAACTAAAACTACATTATATTGAATTCAACGTAAGATTACAAACTTCGTACAGCAGACATATTTAAAATTAGTTGTAGGCTTTTCCATAAGAATTCAGTGATATGTAGAAGTTTTTATTCCATATAGCATATAGTCTTCTATAAAATACAAGTATGGCAAATAAAACCAAATGGAATGAAGTAAAAAGTACAAAAAAATGAAGGTTCAATTGGGACAATTGGTGATTTTTAGGAGTTTTTATTTCATATAGTATATAGTCTTTAATATCATTACGAGTATTGCTAATAAAACCAAATGAAATGAAGTAAAAAGTAACAAAAAAATGACGGTTCACCAAATGAAATGAAGTAAAAATTACCAAAAAGATGAGATTTCAAATTGGGTCAAATGGTGAAATTAATTACTCACCTTTTCCAATATACTTCATATTCCAGCATTCCATTACTTTAATGCCCCATTACACGCTAGCATAAATGTGCTCTACAATCGTGTCTGGCTCACCTGACTATTTATGAAGCGAATGGCTTTAGTACTCTCCGAGGTGGGAGAAGATTTGTTTCCATTAGGCCCCTCTCTCTGTCCAGCGCATCAAATCGAATACTAAAATAACAATTATAATTCAATATTCTCGTTTCACTTCCGTTTGGAACATAATAATTAAAGTGTTTATAGGCACTCATTACCCTTCCAAAATTTTAACATAATTAATAAATTTTCACTTTTTTTTTTTGATAACCATTAAAAATATCCCTATATTAACCAGCCCTATTGGATAGATGAGATGACTACCACCTCAAACGGATATGGGGGTGCATCAATTTCGCAACGTACGGCTTAATCGCTAAGTGAGAACCAAAACGCAGAGAGTGCAACGGCCAGACCCTAAGTCAGATAAAAAATTCACATTCTAAAACCCATTCTAGTTTTTTCTTCTTTTGGCTCTTTTTTCCTTTTGAATTAATAATATTTTCTTTCTTATGATTCAATTGGGATAAAAGATTATTACCACATCCAAAGTTAGGAAAAAGAAACAAAAAATTAAAAAGTAAAATTTCAATGAAGTTCAAACAAATGAGGGTTTGATAGTACTTCAAAGATCATAAGCTCTTAACGGAAAGACGTGGGCGAGTTAATATAAAGCGGAAATAGCTATGATGAGAAATCGATGTGGGAAAAACAAAGATGTGCTCCATCCAAGTCGGGGAAAGTGATGTATTTATATTTTTTTGTTGAATCATTGAGAAGTAGGCATTATTTATTAAAACAAAGATAGAGAGGGATTCACCCATTTTCCAATTTTTCATCAAAATTGACGGAGAGACGACCAGAGATTCACACTTTTGCTGCTCGATTTAGAGAGCAGCATGAGGACGCTGAAATTGAACATGGAACATCGACTCGTAAGATTACTACTCAGGCTGCTGAAGGTCTTTTCATCTTCTTTGTTATAATTTTTGCCGGTGTCATTGTGCATGTAGCCTATATGAACCGGCCATTGCAATTGAAAATTCACAAAAGGGAAACAACATTCACAAACTTTACCTTCTTGTATGCGCAATATTCTCGATTCCTTTTCTTGGTACACCTCTTTTAATCTCATCTTGCTCTCAAGTTGTAGTTTTTTTGCCCTTCAGCATTTTGTGCCGTGGTTATGTTGTTTTCTGTCTTCCTCTCTTCGTTTTTGTCACTCACTTTTCGTTTAGCGGTTTGATCTGTAAATATTGGGAGAAGGCTCTGACACTCAAACTAATTTTCCTGTAGAATGGGCTCGGAGAAGCCTGTTAAGATGTCATGACGGGAGCTTCAAAGTGGCAACAGAATTTGTGGTAGATTATTGTCTTTACCATGGAGAAGATGATTGTGCACAGAATTTTGCTTACAAAGAGTAATGACTGAAATTGCTCCATTTCTAATTTGCCAGCTCTATATTTACATAACAATAACTCCCCGATTACTCAGCTTATACATGTTGACCTCTATTTTTTTTTTTCTTTATATGACGAAAAACTCAATTAAAACTACACTATATTGAATTCAACGTAAGATTACAAACTTCATGGTGCAGCATTGTACTTGACACATTTATAATTAGTCAAAGGCCACTATTAACCAAATGGAACGAAGTAAAAATATAACAGTTCAATTGGGACAATTAGCCAGCTCGCGTATTCCCTTCTCCTTCACAGGTTTTTTTTCTTAAATTGTAATGTATAACATTCAAATGTAACCTATTTATGAGATTACAAAACTTCTGCTATTTTAATACTCCCATTTGGATTACAAGCGCACATCAACGAGCTCGGCGTCCACCTCCTCTTAACGTGATTATTTATCAAGCTGATTGCTTTAGTAAACCTCCGATGTGGGAGAAGAAATGCGTCAATTAATAAACCTCCGATGTGGGAGAAGAAATGTGTCAAAATAGAGATTACCAAACCGTTGGGTTTATTTTCTAACTCTAACAAAATATACATAAATGTCTTGAGCTTTTGTTTTGCTTGGCTGATTTTCATTTTGTGTTGAGAAGAAAGAGAAAGAAAGAGAGAAAGCCCTTTGGTTTTAGATTTTTCTTCCATTTTCAAGGAAGATCATGGGTGAATGTGCAATTTTTGGAGTTTAACATCAATTTTTTGTTTTGTTTTTTGTTTTTTAATGATTCCATAGCCAAGTAATAACATGATGAATGGATAGTTTTTATAACGATTTGTGTGGTGTGGTTGTGAAAGTGGCCTAGGGTTTTGATGCGTATGAAATTTTTTTTGGCGCTTTGACGAGGTAAAGTGAGGAATAATTTTCGGCATGTCCTCTTTTGTTTAATTCTTCTTTTTCTCTTTCAAAATAATCTGATGAATTATTTTTGGATTTTGAATTCGATTTTCTTTAACGCATCACTTCTGATCGTGTGTGTATCGTGAAGTCTGATTGCCGCATCATTTCATGGTCTCCCCAGATTTTGTAACAGAAACCTGACATCCCTTTTGCTTTGGTACAAGTTGAATTTTCTTTTGTTCCTATATTTCATTTTTGTTGATAATAGCTCTTGTATGTATATCATGACTTTCTTTGGGAAATTATTCCTTTTTTAATGTGTAAATAATGTGAGTTGACCCCAGTCTTAAGTGAACTCTTGAGTATAGCTACCCCATTTAGACTACTCGGAAGTAAGTCTATATTCGTTTAGCCTTGTGCTTAGTTTCAGTTACCCTGTTTGCTTATTTACTAAAGATTAATATCCATTAGGTATTGGGTATTGACTTGGATTCTATCCAATTATCACTCCGCTCATATTTTCTTACGATACTCTTGCTTTGGAAGCTTATCCCACTCCACTTCGTTAAGTGGTATGTGTATATACTCGTACATTTGTTTGTTTTATCATTTGTTCATAATCGTAAGCTACGTATTTGTGTATATGTGTGAGATGTGCACTTATCGCCTGGTGATGGGGGGCTTAGTAGTCACCTTGTGTTTTTTCTGGTGGAGACTTAGTATTCACTTTTTGACCGGCGTTGCACGGGTAAATACAATCATAGCTTATGGTTGTCTATTCATCTTATGCATGATGAAGCCGTTTTTGTGTCCTTGTGTTTGACCTCGTTCTTGATTCAACTATATCATTTGTAGCTTCATATGTTATATAAGATCTTTCGCTTTGGCCTTTTGTTTATGTGTTCATCCAAAGCATATGTTTTAACCCAAAAAAAATAGAGTTTTGCAAATAAAGATTTAGGGATTAAACCATTTCTAAAAACAGAAATTTGATGTCAAGAAAAGAAACAAGAAGAAAATAAAAAATGGAAGAAAAAGAAGTCTAAGACAAAGAACAACTCACCTCAAAATTGTAAATAATGGTTGACATAGAACAAAAGGAAGCTGAAGGTAGAAGAAGATGGAAACGGGCGCGGGTGTTTGAAGACGTTTTACTTTTGGTGTGTTTTCTTAATTTAAATTATAAATTATTTTTCTGCTTTAAAAGTTGGAATTCAATATTATAATATGTAGAATTTAATTTATTTATATTTTATTTTCACTTGTAGATGAATTCATTATAGAGACTATGAAATTGGTGAAATTGAATAGAGAGTCAGAAATAGAGAGTGTTGTTGGAGTAAAATTAAGGTAAAGAGTTTATAAAAGTAAAGAGTCACCAATTTCACCATTTATTATGAAGAAAAAATAGAGAGTCTATTGGAGTTACCCTAAATCATGACGAGTATAGCAAATAAAACCAAATGAAATAAAATAGAGAAAAAATAGACAGTCTGTTGGAGTTGCCCTTATATCATGACGAGTATGACGGATAAAACCAAAAGAAATAAAGTAGGAGTTGCCCTTATATCATGACGAGTATGGTGGATAATATCATGACGAGTATGACGGATAAAACCAAATGAAATAAAGTAGAAGTTGCCCTTATATCATGACGAGTATGGTAGATAAAATCAAATGAAATAAAGTAAAAGTATTTTAAAATAACAATTCTATTGGGAGCACTGATCAGATTGTGTAATCATTTCCTCTTTTTTTTGACATTATAATGTTCATTACTCAAATATAACAACAACAAAAAATAACATCCCAAAAACCAGTTATTTTAATGCCCCCGTTTGGGTTATAAGGCCTCATCAATGGGCATGACGGGCACTTGTTGTTCACCTGATTATTTATGAAGCGGATTACTTAGTAAACCTCCGATGTGGGAGTAGAAGTGTGGTCAAAATAGAGATTACCAAACTATTGGGGTTATTTTCTAATTCTAACAAAATATACATAAATATCTTGAGCTTTTGTTTTGCTTGGCTGATTTTCATTTTGTGTCAAGAAGAATCGAAAAAAGAGAAAGCCTTTGGTTTTGGATTTTTCTTCCATTTTCAAGGAAGATCATGGGTGAATGTTCAGGTGAGTGAAAAAAGATTTTAATGGTTGAATTCTTGTAATATCGGTTTTCACTCTCCGACTCATATTGATCTATGATTTGGTATAGGGTGCCTTGTGTTTTGTTCTTTGTCAGTTGTTTATTGTATCTTTATTGTATTGGGGTCTTTCATACTAACTTTTCTTAGTTCTTCTATAAGACAAACTATGTTTTCGTAAAAATAATTTTTATCACACATCATACCTTATGTCTTTAACATTTATGAGATTCATATGATTGTCATAAACTCGCCTGTTTTAATGACGGTGCGGTCTTAACATGGTATTTTTAGTCTACAATTATTTTGTTTTCGTACTTTAAATTTACTCTATTAGTTCTAATAACAACTTAATTAATCTTATATATGATCATTTGTAAATCATCTAACCTTTTTTTGTAATGATACTCGAGTTAAAATATACCATTCAACATTCTAAAGTTATTAGCTTTTGTTTCCTTCTTTTCTTCCTTATGGTATTCTCACTTTTTTTTTTTTTGCTAGGCAAGTAACTCATTTCATTACAACCTTAAAAACAGATACAAGAGATAACAATCAGTTCAAAAAAAGCTAATGTTTCAGTCTCTACACAAAATACTATTATCTAAATTATCTCTATATTTACTTTGTATACAAATTTTCCCCCTAACATCCAAAATAATATTGTCAATAATACGTTCCTCTGAATAAGCGGATGGTATTCTCACTTATTGAGCATTATTCAACTCACTTTCGTTTTATGCTTTATTTTGCAGAGTGGGAAATAAACTTGGACTTAGAGAGGCTTCTAGTGCTAGTGTCTATCAGTGAGATTGTGGATTGATTTCGAATTAAGGTTAATATATATTATAGTATGATCCTAAATTTTTCAATGAGAACGTATTTTGGAGCTATAATATGCTCATCTTTGAGTGATTTATGCTATATGGGTTAATGACTCTTAATTATTACAACTCTCGAGTGGTTTAAATTATATGTGTGGCAAGTAGGGAATTTTTCAATGAGAACGTATTTTGGAGCTATAATATGCTCATCTTAGAGTGCAATGTGATTTATGCTATATGGGTTAATGACTCTTAATTATTACAACTCTCGAGTGGTTTAAATTATATGTGTGGCAAGTAGTCTTAATGTCTTAGGAAGGCAACCTTCTTAGGCTTATTGTAGTCCCGTTCTTGAGTTCACCATAGTGAATTTTGGGGGCGTTACACTTTATTTCTCCACTTCGTCATCTTTAAGCATGCATTTTGTTGAAAATTAAATTAAATAATGATTGGTGGTCTTACTCGAACTTTCACACCGTCTACTCTTGTGATAAGAGTGCCAACGATGAATTCATGAAAGGCTCATTCAATTCTTATAAAACTAAAGCAGCATGTAGTGGGGTGGACAGTTGGAGGGTTTGTTATTATTACTCAACAAGTATTTATTTGATTGGTGGATAATACTTGATGTTTCATTTTTCTATTTCAGGTTACAGATTTGACATTAATTGGCCAAGGAAAATCAGAACCATTCCAAGAATATCGATCTCAATATAATAACCCAGCGCTACTAGTCCCGGGATTGATTTGGCTGTTACATTAATTTGATTGAGCTGATTCCGGGAACATACCAGGTTATTGCGCTCTCCGCGTTGTATAGTTAGCTATTGAGTGTATTGAGGGATGTTTCATTTTATTTATCATCTCCCGGAAACATGAGGAACACAGGTCGAAAAGTTTGATTCATAAGTCAATTTGTATGTATATTTGTCTCTTTTTCTCAATAATAAAGATTATCGTTAATTTTAAAAATGTCGTACATAACTATTCACTACAAAGAAATAAACTCGCTAAATTAGTTAGTATTAGGGTATAAATTACCTTGAAAATTTGTGAGCTCGTAACTCTTTATTATCTAGTCAATTAACTTAATTTTTGTCCTACAAATAAGAGAAAAATTAACTTGAGAATTAAATAGCTTGAGAACATGATGAACTAGGACGAATATTAATTTGTCTCATAAACATGATATGGTAGACGAAGTCCATTTATCATTGTTGGATTCGTCTAATTCAAAAGAGATTCTAATTTAGTACATAAGCATCAGCTAGTGGTGCACTTCTAGTCCAGTCATTAGCCACGCTTCTTAATAAAATCTAGAGAGAGAGGAGATTGAGACCCTAAATATTAAACTTTTTGAACATAGCCTAGAAGGAGTGCTTCAAAACGTAAAGGGTATCCTAATATTACATAATCCTTCCTTAAGCGTTGTAGATCTACTCAGAACTTCATGATAATAATTAAGACATACAGAATGAGTATATTGAATTCAACGTAAGATTACAAATTTCAAGGTGCTGCAATGTGCTAGCACATATTAAAAATTAATCAAAAGCTTTTTCATAAGAATTCTTCATCTGAGTTTAATGCAGAAAAATTAGTGATATCTATAAATTTTTAGTCCATATAGTATATAGTCTTTTATATCATACGAGTATGGCTAATAAAACCAAATGGAATGACGTAGAAGCACCAAAAAATGACGGTTTGATTAGGACATTGGTGATGTACGCCAACGTATATTTGGATTGGTTCGAGAAATTGATTCCAAGTCTTATTCAAACTCCATACATGAACAAGTCTCATACCGATGCTCAACCATTCCACCATTAAATTACCTCCTTGTGGTCAATAATTATGTAACTAGTTAAAGTCTTCTCGACATTTACACAATAATAATTTCACGATTACTCAGCTTCAATATGTTGACCTCTAAATTTTATTTTATTTTTTTATTAATTTTTTTTTACAACGACAACTCAATTAAAACTACATTACATTGAATTCAACATAAGATTACAAACTTTATGCTACAACAATGTACCTGACACATATTTAAAATTAGTCAAAGGCTTTTCTGTAAGAATTCTTCGTGTGAGTTAAATGCAGAAAAATTAGTGATATTAAGAAGTTTTTATTCCATATAGCTTATGGTCTTTTATATCATACGACTTATGGTCTTTTATATCATACGAGCATGATGAATAAAACGAAATGGAATGAAATAAAAGTACAAAAAAATGATTGTTCAATTGGGGCATTGAGAAAGTTGTGTAGGCTGCACAATTTGTGATATCAAGAAGTTTTTATTCCATATAGTATATAATCTTTTTATATCTTACGCGAATAAAATCAAATGGAACGAAGTAATCCATATAGTAATATAGTCTTTTTATATCATAATGGCGAATAAAACCAAATGAAATAAAGTTTGAAATTTTATATCCCAACGTTCCATCACATTTATGCCCACATCTAGGTTGCAAGCCCACATCACTGAGCTCAGCGAACGTGTGTGGTTCGCCTGACCAATTATGATGCAAATTGCTTTAGTTATCTCCAATGTGGGAGAAGAATTGTGTCTAATGAACGAATTAAACCAACTACTAGAAATGACAACGAGTCAGTTTTTTGCTAAAATTTATAAAATCAAATTTGGAGTCATTGAAATTATATTTTATTAAACCCGTGACGGAAACCCTTCGGGTTTAGATTTTGCTTAATAAATCCGAATCTATTGAATATTAAAAAACTCGCGAATACCCGTCCTGACCTGTTAATAAATAGGAAAAAGAATTTAATGGTTGAATTGGCAACACCGTCTATATGTTTTGTTCGAATTAATTAAACAAAAGATATATTTGGACCGGTTCGAGAAAATTGACTCTAAATCTTATTCAAACTCGATACATGAACAAGTCTTACACCGATATTTCAACCATTCCACCATTAAATTACCTCCTTGAGGTCAATAACCATGTAATTAGTCAAAGTCTTCTAGACATTTACACAATAGTAGATACTAGATTCACGATTACTTAGCTTATACGTGTTGACCTCTGTTTTTTTTTTTTAATGACGAAAACTCAACTGAAACTACACTACATTGAATTTAACGTAAGATTACAAACTTTATGGTGCAGCAATGTGCCTAGCACATATTTAAAATTAGTAAAAGGCGTTTCCATAAGAATTCTTCATCTGAGTTAAGTTCAGAAAATTAAAGTAGTGATATCTATAAGATTTTATTTCATATAGTATATAGTCTTTTATATTATACAAGTATGGCGAATAAAACCAAATGGAATATAGTAAAAGTACCAAAAAAAGAAGGTGAGTGAAAAAAGATCATGGGTGAAAGTGCAGGTGAGTGAAATAGATTCGTACTTTCGGCAGTACGTTTTTCTTGTAATTTCAGTATAAAGATCCGTAAATCCTAAATCGATTCCCGTAAAATACGGCATCATAAAGCTTCGAAAAGTTTGATTCATAAGACAATTTGTATGTATATTTGTCTCTTTTTCTCATGTCAATAGACAATAATAAATTATCGTTAATTTTAAAAATGACGTACATAACCATTAACTACAAAGAAACAAAGTAGCTAAATTAGTTGGCATTAGTGTAAGATTTTATTTCCTCGTACAATTCTCATCTTCTCATTCATTCTATAAATACACATGATGAAGCATATTTCAGTTACAAAAGATTACAGTGGACAGCTGTGTGCTTACCTACAAATAGTTTGAAGAAGTCTTGGACCTACAGGAAAGTATGCCAACTATATGATAAGAGAGATTTTACAATATTGAACTAAGCTAACTGTAAACTTATGTTGGACTTAACAATTAGGATATAAATTGCATTGAAAATTTGTGAGCACATAACTCTTTATTATCGAGTCAATTAACTTAATTCATGTCCTACGAATAAGAGAAAATTAGGTTGAGAAATAGCTCGAGAAGATGTTGAACTACGAAGAATATTTGTCTCATAAACATGATATAGTAGATGAAGTCCATTCCAATTCAAAAGAGATGCTAATTTAGTACATAAGCATCAGCTAGTGGTGCACTTCTAGTCCAGTCATTTGCCACGTGTCTTAATAAAATCTAGAAAGAAAGGAGATTGACACCTTAAACATTAAACTTTTCGAACGTCTCTCTATTAATTTGGCCCTGACGAGCCTAGAAGGAATGCGTAAACCCAACATGATACTCTCACAACACGTGGCCTTCTAGAAGTGCACAATCTTTTTCTCTATGAAGGCAAAGCCAGAGAATAAAATTGAAAAAATGAAAGTTCGACTCTATACAAGTTATATAAGAGTATCCTAATATTACATGATCCTTCCGTGGCGTTGTAGACCTACTCAAAACTTCATCATAATACATACAAAAAGAGTTCAAAACTTCATGATAATACATACATAAAGAGTATATTTTTCGTTGAGAAAGAGGTTAAGCCAGTTACATTCGGACAAAGCGATGGGAGGTAACCCATCTACTGTCTCTATCCAAGAGACTAAGGATATTATCAAGCGGGTCATCGAGCACAAAACCTGCAATGTGATGGATCAAGGCAAAATTTACTAGTCAGTAGGCGCACATAGTAGCTTCCCGATACACATGTCGCAGAGTGTAGCAGAAAGAGTATATGACCCAATGGGCTATTCATTTGGAATTCAATTATCTACCAAGGCTTATGCTAGGAGCACAAGAATAGGAGAAGGCGAATTTGTCTAAGGGAAATCACGAGCCAAACTTATAAAGGTCTTTTTATATATATATATAGGATGTTGGTGATATAAATATTTGTCTCTAAATAAATTTTGGAGTTTAACTTATTTACTTAAGGGTACATATCTAAATGGTCCAGTATTACTTTTTATCATACTAAATTACATATTAGCTCATATGTGTTGACATAGTATATGACAATTATCGTTAACTGATCTTTCTTTAACGATGTAATAATTTACTATTAACTAGTATTTGTTTGGGGTATTACATAATATGCCTGACACGTATTTAAAATTAGACAAAGGCTTTTTCCATAAGAATTTTTTGTCTGAGTTAAATGTAGAAAAATTAGTGACATCTACAAGTTTTTAAAACTGTTCTCAAATTGTTTGAGAAACCACGCCTTTGGTTTTAAGACTAAACAATCAACGACTTATGTCCAACATGCCTAACACGTTTTTTAAATTAATCAAAGGCTTTTCCATAAGAATTCTTTGTCTGAGTTAAATGCAAAAAAATTAGTGACGTTTAGAAAATGTTTTTATTTTATATAATATTATATAGTTTGTTATATCATGATAACTATGGCTTTTGGTTTTAAGACTAAACAATCAACGACTTATGTCCAACATGCCTAACACATTTTTTAAATTATTCAAAGGCTTTTCTATAAGAATTCTTTGTCTGAGTTAAATGCAAAAAAATTAGTGACGTTTAGAAAAGGTTTTTATTTTGTATAATATTATATAGTTTATTATATCATGATAACTATGCCGAAATAAAATCAAATGAAAAGATAATAGTTCAATTGGCAACTTCGGTGATGTTATTGGATTGTAGCTCTTTCTTCTTTTATTGATAGCACGAAATATTTAATAAATCTACCACATTATAAGTCCCAACTTCATACTATTTTAATGCCCCATTTAGGTTACAAACCCACATCACTGGGCTCGGCAGTCGCACAACCTTCACCGCATTATTTATCAAACTGTTTGCTTTAGTAAAGCTCCGATGTGGGAAAAAAGTTTGTCTAATAAATGAGTTAAACCAACTACGTCAACAACGTAATAAGAAATGACCAAAATATTTAGCAAAAAAAACCATAATCAGAGCAGCATGAGGCATCTCTCCCACTCTGTCCAGCACATCAACATCGAATACTAATAACAATTATAGGAGGCAACTTGAAAGTGTTAGGATTCAGATAAATAACAATTATAACATAACAATTAAAGTGCTTATAGGCACTCATTACCCTTCCAAAATTGTAAGACTGGCGGGACTTGAACCCGCAGCTTCATTTTTTGATTCCTAGTAATGTAGTAATGTTTAGAGGAGGTTAATAGTGTTGAAGTTATTATGCGATAATTTGATCTTCACATTTAATAATTTAAAATTTTTAATTATAAATGTATAATCGCATCACCACTATCGATCTCCCTTATAATATCATGAAGTTATTAGGCTATTTTTTATCCATATATATACTAGTGGATTTCATACTTTGGCTCTTTTGTTTTTTTCTTTTTCTTTCTTCATTGTTTTTAGTATTTTTGGAGCTTTGAAATTCTCGATTTACATGTTGCGCTAATTTAAATAATTTCATGTCCATGGTTCAGTTCCTTTAAAATTAATAAAATTATAATAGATCTCTATCGTAAATATTATGTTTCACTAGAAATTTAAAAATAAATAAGCAATTTCTCGTATTGATTGATTCTCATAAGTAACTTGTTATGTTTTGTGAACTAATTTATATAACATGTGTGCTTGGTCTATATGTTGGCCACATAAAAATACTAATTGTAATACAGGGTGTACTCTCATTAAAAGAGTTACACCAGTAATGTATGTAGACATTTCTTACGAAGAAAAACAACGTCGTGATAACTAACATAATTAGTAAAATATCATGCGTTATTGCAATTATATTTTTTTACAAAATGCCACTTCTCAAATATTGTAGCTCCTCTCACAGCCACGATAAATTTTCAACTATAAATAAAGGGGCTACGTACTTTCAAATTTATTTAAATGTAGTTAAATAAATAGCCAAGGGAAGGAGAAGAGAAAAATAATTATCGCTCATGAAAGTAGTATAATTAATAAAATTTCACTTTTTATTATTATTTATATATAACCATTAAAAAAATCCCTATAATAACCACCAGTCCCGCTAGATGGATCCAAAAACTCTTTTTTTTTTTGGCTTTTTTTTCCTTTAAAAAAAAAGAGGAAAATATTATGATGCAATAGAGTTTGAGCTACAGCCCGACATCACCGTCTGTTTAAAAATTACTGTTGCACATCCAGCCAGTAGCAAAAAGGTGATGTGGGCTGCTGCCCGTGCTACTATAATGGTAATCTTCATTGTTGACCTTCTGGGTAAAGTAATATAAAGCGAAAATACATTTGACGGACAACCGATGTGGGAGAAAACAACTGCTTCCCACGACGTTGCAAAAGCCAATGATTTGGCAGAAACTCCTAATGCAACAACCACGGGAGATGTAACTACTTCTTCTGCTACCGCAGTTGCAGCTGATTCCACTGATTACGATCCTAATGTTGGCGCGGGAATTGTGGATAGTACAAATGTTAATTTAATCCAACAAGAAGCCGCTACTCATACGGCAGATGCCGCCGCCGAGAATTTTTCCAGTTCAGCTAATGCATTTTCGGGTTCTTCTCAAATTGCTGAGTATAAGGCTTCCATAAATAGTGAAAACATTAATGAAGTACTGAAAGATGTTGCATCAGGTAGCATAGCTGAAAATGGGATCAGTGCAGATGGTGCTCATGGATCTACAGACTACAGCTGTTCATGACTCTGTGGATGGTGCCGGTATGTACTCATTGCAATACCTCAAAAGGGTAGCCTATGTTTTTTAGCCAACTAATTGTTGCCACTAATTGAAATGGTTAAGTAGTGAATTATAACAAGTAATTAATAATGGAGGTTTGCGTAATAGTGATTGAAGTTTAGGGTCAAAGTTGAATAACAGAGTTTTAGTCAATGAAGAAGTCTAAAGTTGGCCTGTTAGTTAGAGATTAAAACAGGAACGTTCAACCACTTTTCTTCTTATCTGGAAAGAAAAAAAAACAATGAGAGACAAGAAAAGATTAAAAAAAAAAAAACTCAATGTGTTTTCAACAGTGATCATTTGTCAGTATCGTTAAGGAGGATTCAAAGTCTCCACGAATGCTATTTGTGGGTTTCATCTATCTTAGAAGGAGATAAATTCACAATTTAGAGTTAAAAGTGTACCAATTGAGAGTTTTTTTTTCTTTGGAAAATAAACTGTAAGTGGAATTCTCCCTTTCTTTCTTCGAACCTCTTGGAAATTGTTGTTGTTGTATTCTACTAAGAAATTATTGTTTCTACTTGCATCGCACAAATCGTAATCTACTGACTTGATTGTCGTTGTGTTAAGAATGCTAGTGTAAAGAATCTGAACTTTTCTCCACCAAACTCCGCCTTCCTAGTTTCTTTTGCTTCAATTAATTATTGTTATTTTTCTCAATGATTTTAAGCCTGACTCTTTGTTGTGTACCACATGATTGATTCACTCCTTTGGTCAAGATAATTTTATCGTGCTTTCCGATCATAAGCTATCTTTCTTCGCAGAGTTAATTGATACATATTTTGCATCATTGCTTTTAATGGCCTATATTTATAAAATGATTTTAACGAAACAAAAAGGTTGACTGCAACAAACTAGTGTTCCAAGAATTGCAACAACCACATATGTTACTACAAGGCAGCGACCAAACTTGTGCACCCCAAGCCAACACCGGTTTTCGTTTCTGCTCATTTTCTGATCAACCATTTTAAAAGGGTGTTCAAGCACACAAGTATGCTTTTGGTTTTCTTTGGGATATTTCTTCTTAGTTATTTTGGTCAAATTATAATAATCTTTTTACGCTAAATAGGCATGCTTTTAAGATATGTAATGATTTTCAATGGTCATTGCAAGCATCACTTTCCTGATATCTTCCGTACATTATATCTTTATTCGTAATTACATAAAAATATCATGATTCTGTCATAGCTGTGAGTTACTAAAAGTACTGATATTGTTATGGTACTGGACACAGATATTGTTACTGTGTTGGACTTGCGGGTACTGTTACCGCCATTGTTTGATTGGGGGCCCCATATTTATTACTGAACCGTTGCTGCACGGGTTAAATGCAGTCACAGCTTTTCTATCCTATGTTATGCATTGAGATATTTTGATCAATATGTTATCGTTTACTCTTGCATAACAGTTTTCAGTTGGCTCTTTTATACGATATTCTAGATATGTCTTTTTCATATGTGATTCGTCATGCAATGAGTTATTGAAATTTCATTAGTAGTGTTATCCTTTCGATCTTGAACAGTATACCTCTATTGCTTCAGTCATCTTATGTCACTTTCTTTGTGGGATGAATTCCCTTACTGAGCTTTTGTTGGCTCACTATTTTGCTTCCGCCTACTTTCTTTGCAGTTAAAAATGAGTAATCGTTTAAGCATTGAGACATCTGGATAAGATGGTGTGGACTAGATGAGAGCTCCATAGTTTAGTCTTGTCTTTATTTATTTAGTGTCTAATTGAATAAATGTTCGCGTTACTGGGATTGGAAGTAATTATTGAGGGATTCAACATCACCGTTATGGTTTTGTTTTATTGGAGATTATTGATTGAGTAATATTTTTGTTTGGAGATTTATTAATTTGGAATTTTAGTAGCTCCGAATTATTTATTTTGTGGTTATGTGCCTAGCAGGCTTGAGGGTTAAACCCTTTAGGCACGCGGCATGTCACGCAGTTCGCTTTACTTTTGGGCCATGACACTCATGATATATGACTTGTGCTGAATTCATAAGTTGTTTGGTTTTGATTCGAAGATTTTAATTTCATCGACACTTGATAATTCATAATGGTCCAACATATTTGGGTCGTAGACCATTATAGAAGGTATTGCTTATTTGATTAGAGAATCCGCTGTCCTTGATTGCATCTACTTTGCACCCTAGTTTGATGTGTATCAGTGGTGCAAATGTTATGTGAGTGATTCCAGTATCAATGACTGTTCAATCTGTGGGGGTAGTCTTTTCTTCTATTTTTAATGGTTTAGAAGGGTCTATTGACTTCTTTTCTTCTTCTTCTCCTCTGCTTTGAAACTTGAGTCCGCATATGGTTGCTTGTTTGTTTGCTACTGAACTTGTCTTCGCGCTTCCCGGTGGAAGCCTAATGATCAGTGCAGATGGTGCTTATGGTTTAGAAGGGTCTATTGACAATTTGCTGCTGAGGAGGTCTCGTCCAGTAAGGCTAGATGGCCTCTATCTCTGCTCCGTTTCAGGGATACTGTGTGATATTTTTAGGAAGGTAAATGCAGCATATTTGTGCCTAAGTTTGAAAGTGTCGAGTGCTCCTTTGAGTGGTTTCTGTTGACCATTGATTCTGTTGTCTTTCATCCCTGTAAATTCATGAAATAGCATTGCTTGTGTTTAAACAAGGTATGATCATTTTCCATACTCATGGTTTTCAGGCAATTTGAGAGAGGATTAGCTTATGTTGGAACAGACTATCTATCTTTCGCACTCTGGGACAAATATATTGAATACGAGTACACACAGCAAGATTGGCCCCGTGTTGCCATGCTCTATACACACGTGCTGGAGAATCCAAATCAGCAATTAGATCGCTGTTTTGAAGGGCAATTATAAATTTTCTGAATGCTTCTATTTGCTACTGATCTCCTTTTAGTATAAAGTTGTGATTTAGCATCTTGACTTTAGCTTCAAATGTTTTGCATCTCTTGTGCTCATGCTTGTGTCCAATTTTGGAGGAAGGATTCTGATTCTTGCTCTATACCACCAACCGACTTCTTGCCATTTATTTTCCTGTCTTCTTTCTTTGCCTCTTGTGGCCCAACCCAGTTCCTGGGGTTTATGTGGCTTGTCACGCCCCAACTCGACCCCTCCTATAATCAGTCAGGACGCAACGGAATTTCGGCAATATAACGACAGTAAATAGGATACCGAGGCTCTAAACCAACCTCATTAGAACATCATACATCAACTCCATAAATCATACAACAAACAACTCCTCAATAAAATAACAACATACAACATAACCATATTATACAATAATCATTCCTCGTTATACGCCTCCGTTCCAACATAATACATAAACCTTAATATACATTGCAAAATATATAGATACCAACCTAGCAACCTAAACATAGACAAAAGAAAGACTACTAAGATAGCATCAACTAATTCATTATCTTTTCAACATCTTATACATTATAAACTACGAAGCATATAAAAGTCAACTAGGTTAATATACAAGATTGTAGAGTATACAACATCTCAAGCATCAAGGACAAGACTCTGGCACATAGGACTCGTCCACATACGGCACATTATCCACTTTTGGAGGCACGTACCCGTAATCTTGCTCAATAACACCTGTATGCATGCAATAATAGAGAGTAAGCTTATATAAAATAAGCCCAGTGAGGATCCGATAGATCTCGAGCAAGGTTTACTAAACTCCTTGGAAATAATCTTTTGAGTCAGTAAACACACAATAACATCAATAATACTATCATCACATAAACTATAATGACCATTCAATAAAGGATACACTAGTTGGTGTAGTTCCAAATGTCATCACGATCATAACAGCCTTTTTGTGACTCCCATAAACTCACACACCCGAGGTACCCCAATAACCTCTCCCTCCATGACACCTCCTTCATGCGAGCTGGAGGCAGTCTCTGGTAGTCATGCCGTTATCAACCCGACAACGCTATGCTGCCCGAGAGGTGACACACACATACCAGAGACTCAGCAATAATAATAAACATCAATCATTCACAGGAGGACAGTCTAGCAGAACTGCCTATCTCTCGGCATCAATCATCAATCAATAATCAAATAATCATCAATAATCATATTATCATCATAATAACATCAATAATCAATTTAACAACAAATAATTAAGTTAGACGACAAAGTAGGCCATCCAACCGAACATGCATTAAACACACAATCAAACCCTAGTTTACCTATCATCAACTCACAATTCAATCACTCAAACCACACCCTATCAACTAAAGGCATAATTTAACATTTTAAAGAAAGACAACCTAAACTTCAAATATTCATATCTTACATTCTACTAATCCAAACAACTCCAAATCAGTTTCTATCACTCACCCAATCATTCAACTACATTAGCCCTCTCGGAAGCCAAACAAAACACATCCAAATCATGCCCAACAACCCTAAAACCCTAGTGTGTCATGGCTGAAATTTCTGGATTTTCACACGAACATCACAATCGAAAATTCGGCATTACAACGGCGCTACCACGTAATTAACAAACTTTTAGAAATTGACGGCAATCAATTCCGATCAACACAACTCAAAATAATCAACATTTAACAAATTAATCAACTTTAAATACCCGAAAAATAATAATTATGCTACAACGTCAAATATCGTAGGATTACATATAAATGATCCCTAGCATGCATGGAACAATAATCTAACATCATATTAACATTTTAACGGTTCAATAATTATTTATACGCATAAACACAAAATATGAGTTTTGAGATCTAGACTTTTTCTCTCACTTTTAATGTGTTTTGATGCAAGAAATGTGTAGAATAGATGCCCAACAAGTTAAATCAAGCTTTGAATGAAGTGATTTGGACTTGAATTGCAAAATCTATGTGAAAAATCCTTTGAAAAGCCTTGAAAATGTCTTCATCTTTCTCCTACAAAGAACCACGGTTTTGTGTGTGTTTTTGGTGGTGTTTTGCTTTAGTTTTAACTGTGTTGATGATATATTAAGCAAATGTCAAATAAATGAAAGAAAGTCAAAGTGGAAACTAATTATTTTTAGTGTTTTCTTGTCTTTTAATTCATTTTCTTGACTACTCTTGCTCAAATTAATTATGCAAAGTTTTACATTCAAACAATTTCACCCGAGTCGGCTTGAAACACAATTTTTGCAAAAGAAGATGAAAAGTCATATTATTTATTTTCAAATGTCTTTTGAATGCACAATTAATCTAAAATCATTTAATACCACATATAAATAATTTATATTAATATATACTAGGTCAACAAAAGTCAATGCAAGAATCGGGTTTAGAAGAAATCACTATTTGGCTCAAAAATACTATTTTTCGCCCAAAAAGTCTATTTAAATTACTATTATGTTTCAGAATCAATTTTTATCAAGCATGGGTCTATTAATAATAGAGGACTAGTTTTTAAGACGTTTAAAACACCCCTGTAAAAATTTTAGCGAACAGGTGTTCAAAAACACTATTTACCAAAACCGACGATAAAATTTTCAATGCCCTTTTTTTATGAAAATTTTATGAATGTGATGTATTAAGAATATAAATCACATATTTAGCACATTCTAACTCATATATCACATAAACAAGTCAAATCATACAAATCGAGGCAAAGACACGCAAATCGAAGTAAAGACGAAAACTGGGGTTTCACATGGCTTCTCTTATTTCTGGAGCTCATTAACAAATTTCTAACTTATTTACAATAGGGGACAATAAGTGTGCGTATTTGATAGGTGATCAACTTCTGCATTTGATATTACTTTATTGTATTAATCATTTACTTATTTAAAATACGTTGTTATACAGAACTTTAGTTTAGTTGAGCTATGTGTTCTCCATATATTTGAATTTCTCATTGTTTTGGCTCTCTTAGTTCTTTGTGTGAATCAGTTTTAGTGCTTTATAGATGATGCTGGTCATGATTAACTGTACATTTGTTTTTGGTTTATTAACTGTTATGATGCTTTTTTTTAATAGTTTCAAGGAGTTAGTTGCAAGTCGACCTTTATTAGAGCTGCGAACTGCTGAAGAACCAGAAGCTGGTGGTCAAGGAAGTGAGGGAAAGGTTAATCCCAATGGTGTAAAACCATCTTCTAAACCTTTAAATGTGAGCTTAAAAGATGCTGAGGAGTTGGAGAAGTATATTGCCATCAGAGAAGAGCCGTATAAGAAAGCTAAAGATTTCCATTCTAAGATCCCCTCAATGTTGCACAACTTGAAAATTGGCACAATTATCTTGATTTTATTGAAGGAGGGGATGACTTGACTAAGGTATTCAAGTCTATTTGCATCTTTGGAAACGGGTTGTTGAACTTGGAAAAAGCATGGGCCTTCCATTTGATTTCTATAAGGCTAAGTACTTCAAACTCTCATTTGTGAGTCCATGTTCTGGTTCATGATATGTTGCATGGTTAATTATATGTTTTAAAGTTCTAATGTTATGCATGCAGGTGTGTTCTTATCTTGACCCCAAGGGTCATCCCAGATAGTAAAGACTCCCTTTCTATTTGTGAATTTAGAAGCAGGATACAAAGGGAGATCAACAAAGTAATCATCTCCTTATAGATTGTCGGCGTGACGATGTACCTCCATGTTTATCCGAACTCAATTCATGCGCAGCACCCATTAGTGATTGATATTGTGCGTGCATCGACACCATCATTGTGTGGCCATCGAAGTCGTCATCAGATGAAGAAGAATTGGTTCTTTGTTGGGCCATTGTAGAAAGAGTGATAGGGATTGTATTGTTTAAATTTTGGTGATTGAGAAAGGTTTGAGAAATTAACTTACATAGAAAAATGAATGTATAAAGGATAACAAACGAACGGACGAGATTGATTTTAAAGAAATCCAATCCAATGGGTGTTATTTGGATAAGAGATTTGAGATAAGAGATAAGAAACGTAAGGACGAGATTGATTTTTAAAAAATCCAATCCAATGGGTGTTATTTGGATAAGAGATTTGAGATAAGAGATAAAAAACGTACGGACGAGATTGATTTTTACAAAATCTAATCCTATGGATGTTATTTGGATAGGAGAATTGAGATAGAGATAACAAATGGACGGTTGAGATTGAATCAAGAAAATTCAACCCAATGGATGTTATTCGGATTAGAGATTTTAATTTGAATTAAATATAAATTAATTCACAAAAGGGAATATAATAAAATTAAAAAATACAAATAGAGTGTAATTAAACATCATCTTAATTTAATAATTTTTACCGTTGTCAGAATTAAATAATTTTTTGGTCCAAATGTTCGTAAAAAAAAGTTACAATTATGATGATAATAATTTATCAAAAGAAAATTAACACACGAGAAAAAATAACATATATTCAAATTAGTTTGTAAAATTAAATTTAACACAATATAGAGCCCCAATTTTATAGAGCCCCTCATTGGGGATAAAGTTTTTTTAGAGCCCCTAAAAAACACTTGGGGCTCTATATGGGGCTCTAAATTAAATTTTAGAGCCCCTCAATTTAAAGTCCCCATTGAGGATGGCCTTACTTGTGCACTTCAGGTCGTCAAGTTATATAAAAGATGTCTAATTGCTTGTGAGTTAAGATTTACTAATCCAAAATGTTAGGATATAAATTGCCTTGAAAATTTGTGAGCTCGTAGCTCTTTATTATCTAGTCCATTAACTTAATTCATGTCCTACGAATAAGAGAAAAAATAGGTTGAGAAATAGCTCGAAAATATGATAAACTACGAAGAATATTTGTCTCATAAACATGATATAGTAGATGAAGTCCATTCCCATTCAAAAGAGATTCTGCAAAAGAGATGCTAATTTAGTACATAAGCATCAGCTAGTGGTGCACTTCTAGTCCAGTCATGTGTTAAGCGTCTTAAAAAAATCTAGAAAGATAGGAGGTTGACACCCTAAATATTAAAATTCTTAAACGTCTCTCTATTAATGTGGCCCTCACGAGCCTAAAAAGAGTGCTTCAAAACGTAACGTGGCCTTCTAGAGAATCTTCAAATGGTGCACAATCTTTTTATCCATGAAGGCAATGCCATTTGACCGAAAAAAAAAATGAAGGCAAAGAGTATATTGACCCATGCTATTGCAGAATGGAGGTTCAAAGAATTTACCATACGTAATTAAATGTGTTTTGATTTGATTTTAGACTCTATCTACAGCCATGAGGTAATTTTTCAAATAGTAATGCTAGACGTCACCCTTTTTTTATCACCTAATTATCACCTCCTAATTGGCATGTGTCAACTTGATAAATTTATTTTATGTCTCTCTTCTTTTATTAATTTTTCTCTCCCTTAATTAATGTTTTCTATCTTCTCTTTCTTTCTCTTTTGTTTAATCCTCTCACTTTTCTCTTTCTACCATTCACGGCATATTTTATCAGATTTCTTTTGTTTTTCTAGACAAATTGATAATTGCCGAAAATAGAAAAAAAATGTTAATATATTGTCAATTTTCGTTGACAAAAACAACACACATTTGAGCATATGCAATGCTTATTCTATTTACAGCTATAAATGATTAAACCCCATAAAATTTTAAACATAAATTGTATTAGATGTCACTAAATATATAGAGAATTAAGCTATCTAGCAAAAAAAATATACATAATTTATGAATTGCATATTAGATATTCTCCTCATTTGACTTTGCATACTAATGTAAGCATCAATTTCACATAATTTACTCTTTTCAATTTTAATCGTGAAAATAATAGAATAAGGGAGAAATATATCCCTTACATATAAAATGTACTAAATATGAAATTTTATTTATTAATTTTAGCTCCTTAAATACACAAAATGACTTATTTAGAAAAAAAATCAATATATAATTTAGGATTGGAAACAAATATATATCTATACGCGTGGATACCCTACACAAGTAAACGAAATCCGACATCCCTTCCACAGCCCTAACCTCCACTCCATAGCATATGTGCATCCATACAATCCCAAAAGAAAAAGAAAAAGAAAAAAAAGGAAAAAGAAGGAAAAAAAAAGGAAAAAAGGGTAAATGGATCACATAGTAGTAGCTGAAGAGGCCAATATAATTAAAGATTGAGCCAAAAATTCAACGAAGTTAACAAAAATGTGAAAAATAAAAATCAGGAGTAAGTTAGTAATATTTGTTGTCAAAAACAAATATTAATAATAGTAATTAAAAATAAAATTGAGAGCTTGGAAAGTAATATCCATGTTTGTCCATTTCATTCGTCAGGAAGAGTTGTTCTTCCATTTTCGACAACTATTTAATTCATCATGAAGAAGACAAGTAATCTGAAAAAATATGGAGTGAATGGTAGAAAGAGAAAAGTGAGTGGGAATAGGAATCGTTAATTAAGGGAAAGAGAAAAAAGAAAAAAAAAACAAAGAGAGATAAAAATTAATCTAGCCTATAGTCTCCCCTTCAAGGAGTCCACTCTCAATGAAAATACCAATATGACTAAGCCCAAGAATGTAAGAACTCAAGCTCAAATGGAGAGTCAATCTCAAAAGACTAGTTTGTTAGGTAGGAGAACCCCTTGTATTTAAAAAGTACCCCTTGTAAGGGTGAGATTCTTATGTGGGATCATTATATGACACTCATAATATGTAATAGGGAGAAATGCACCAGTAGTCCCCATTGTTTACTCAAAAGTCAGTTTAGTCCCCATTGTTTTAAAATATTCAAAAAGGTCCCCAATATTTGTAAATATGCTTATTGTAGTCTCTACTGTTAAAACTTTGGTTAGTTTTAACAAATATAAATAATATTTCAAGGGTAAATTTGAAAAATCACAAAAAACACAAAATCTCACTCAAAAACACCAAAAAATACACACTAATACACACTTATAAACACACACTAACACATACTTGGGACCGCGGGGGTGGGGCTATTTTGCGCGGGAGGAGGGTGGTAGTGGTTGGATGTGCTTGTGGTAGTGGGTTGGGGCTGTTTCGCTATGGTGGTTGGTGGTGCTTGTGGTTGTAGGTTGAGGGGTTAGAAGATGAAGAAGAAGATAGGGATATTTTGGGTATTTTATTTTTAAGTAGGGGTAGTTTAGTCATTTTATGAATTTATGTTAGATTTTTAATAGTAGGAACCACAACGAACATATTTGCAAACATTGGGGACCTCTTTGAGCATTTTAAAACAATGAGGACTAAACTTACTTTTGAGTAAACAATGGGGACCATTGCTGCATTTCTCCCTATGTAATATTAGAAAATAACATGGAATTTAAGGAAATATTAGGACCTATTAGTAAAATGTGACCACCTCTTATATGCCAAAAGTGACATCATTAGTAAAAAAGAAAAAGGAAAAAAGCTAAGTTGGAGAAGGTTAGTCCCAATGAGTTGTCATTTGTTGGATAGTAAGTCATTGTAATTAATTGACTCTTTTATCATAAATATTGCCAAGATGTTAACCAACGTTAATCATTCATAACCCCCTATTTGGATTGCACGAGTGAAGGAAAATAAAGTAAGATGGAGAAAGAAAATAAAGGAAATGGATGACATTGATGTTGGGATTGTAAAAATTAAATAAAAGAAATGAAATGTGACACCAAAGCCAAAAAAGAATCCTGTAAACATGTAAACTTTTAGACGAAATGATAATTTAATAGAAGAAAACATAATAGAAAGGAAAGATGCGGAGTATTTGAGTTCAACATAGCAAAGAATCACAAGTTGGTTCTTTCACTAAAGTTAGTTTGATCATGGTTCTCAAAACAGTAGAAACGACATAAATCGTCCAACCAATACTCTACATTATGAGGTTTAACAAAACAAAGAATCACATTGTTAACGTATGTATATATTGCATTCACATTGTGTATCTCTAGTTGTTTTACCATAGTTAGTCTCTTACCATAGTTAGCATAGCTTGTAGCCTAAGTAGCCTTATATCTATATAAGGTCCTATGTACATTGTAATTCATGCAACACTTTATCTATAATAAAATCTTTCAGTCTTTCTCTCATTCATGGAATCTCTATTCTATTTTGACATGGTATCAGAGCTACCATCCTAGTAGCCTATGCCACTGTCATCGTTTTATCTCTATCCTTATATCGCAATAAAATATCAGAAACAGGTCTATTCTGGGATTTTTTTATTTTATCTCCTTGGTCCACACGCCATACCTTCTCGTAGTACTCGTCGATATGATTCCGACGATGCCAAGATCGTCAATAAACTCCTCTGGACGCGCCTGTAATCACCGGTCAAAGTTTCAGCACTGTTTGACCTATTCAGCAATTTTCAGTCAACCAAACAAGGCCTTGCTGACATTATCTAGTAGCAGTGTTGACATCAGCCCTAGCCATCTCAACATCCAGCCATTGCCACAACAGCATCCAATCAGTGCCACATCACCATATACTTCAGTATCCAGTCAGCACCACATCAGCTCTTGCCACGTCATCACAACCAAAAAAAAAAAAAAAATGGGCAGACCTTTCCCAAGGTTTTTCGACGTCCTGAGTCCATTTTTGGCATCCATTTCTTCAACTTCTCACTCTAAATATCAGTTTTGGCTCTACAATGGAGTGTGTGGATGTCTTAATGAATAATCCAACATCTCACTTATCCTTTCGACATGAGTGTAAGTATTGTCATCTCTCTGGTCACTCTCTTTTGCACTGTCCTACTCGAACGTGATCCTTTTGCAAGAAAATTCGTCCTGGCCATTACCTACATGAGTTCTCTTGGAATCCCAACAGAAATTCTCAAGGACATCGACCAAATGATGGTTCCTTCAAGGCTCAGAGTACGCCAGGCACCTCCCTTGATCCCTCTTCCTCATCTTTACCAGTTGTAAGACTCCGACACCTCCTTAAACAGGTTTTATCCTAGTTTAGTCATTCTTCTTCTATTGTTCTCTCCACCATACTCGGTAAGTCTTCCTGGTTCTTCGATACTGCTTGCTCTAACCATATGACTTCTGATTCTTCTTGTTTAACTAATAAAGTCATCAATTCTTCTGCACCTTCTATCTATACTGCTAACGGTACATCCATGCCCGTAAGTCATATCGGTTCTGTGTCTACATCTCATGCTTTATTTCTATATACTTATCTTGTTCCTAAACTCACCCTTAACCTTATCTATGTCGGTAAATTATGTGAACTTGGTCTCACAGTCACTTTCTCTGCTTTTGGTTGTCATGTGCAGGACCTTCAGATAGGACAGACTCTTGGGATAGGCCGCAAGATTGGATGACTCTGTGAGCTTGTTAGCCTGCACCTTCCTGCTCACTTAAGTACTGTTGCATCAGTCACCACCTCATCAAATTATCCTCTCTTCACTTATGGCATTCTAGATTATGTCATGCCTCTTTAGAAAAATTGCAATCCTTATTATCTAGTGGTGCATTTGGAAAACTTTCTTTGTACCCTTTTGATTGCTTGTTATGTCATCTTGGGAAACAACCTGCTCTACCTTTCAATCAAAGCGACTCTTTATCTACTGCATGTTTTGATTTGGTCCACTATGATATCTGGGGTCCTTATCCTACATCCACCATGGGAAGTTCTCGATACTTTGTAATATTTGTTGATGACTTTTCAATATTTACTTGTATATACCTTATGCATAGTAGGTCTGAATTGTCTCGCATTTATTCTAAATTTATTGCCATGTTTTTTACTCATTTCAAACAACGAATTAAGATTCTCCGTACAGATAATGCCATGGAGTATAAAGAGTCAATATTTCTTTCCCTTCTCCATCAACATAGAACTATTTCACACCGCTCCTGCCCTCACATATCTCAACAAAACCGGAGTGCACAACAAAAACATCGCCATATTCTTGATATCACTCGCACCTTTCTTATCTCTGCCTCATCTCCTTAGCGCTTTTAGGGAGTACCTGCGCGTACTGCTGTTTACATTATAAATCGTTTGTCTTCTCTCATTCTTAATAATTGCACTCCTCATGAACGTCTTTACTGTCATTCACCCTACTATGGTCACCTTCGTGTTTTCGGTTGTGCATGTTTTGTCTCACTTCCTTCCCAGGAACGTACCAAACTGAAACCTCGAGCCCGTTTATGCTGTTTCTTAGGGTATGGTATTGAACACAAGGGGTATCGGTGTTGGGATCCATTATCAAAACGTCTTCGGGTTTCTCGTCATGTGATTTTTTGGGAGAATAAGATGTTTTCCTCCCTCTCACCATTCTCTCTTCCTCATGATGTCTCTACCCCATATTTCACAGATCCTTCCATTTCCTTATTTTCTGATGATGACAGTGACACAGGTACATCTATATGTCCTGACTCCACGCATGTCGCGGCCCTTCTTGAGGAGACTGTCCCACCTGATGAGTTTGTGCCCGATGACGATACTTCTTCTACTGCTTTACCCTCTATCTCTACTGAGTCATCTCTCCGTCGATCCACCAGAGTAAGATCAATTCCTTCTCATCTTCTTGATTATCACTACTTTTCTAGTATTCTTTCACACTATGAGCCTCAATCTTATTGTGAGGCCAACTCTAACCCTTTATGGTAGCAAGCTATGAAGATGAATTACTAGCCTTGGAAGCCAAACATATTTGAGATTTGGTCGATCTTCCTCTAGGAAAGAATGATGTGGGATGCAAATAGGTATACAAGATCAAGACTCAATCTGATGGTTCTATAGAGCGATACAAGGCTCAGTTGGTGGCGAAAGGTTTTACTCAATAGTATGGCATTGACTATGATGAGATCTTTGCCCCTGTTGCTCATCTCACTTGTGTTTGCATAACTGTTAATAATACTCGTACTGGTGGCAACTTTTCCAATTTTCAGTCCAAAAACACCAACTCAAATCAAACTATCGAAATTTTAATGGTTTAGGCAATAACCAGTGGCGCAAGAGTAACAATAATGGTACAATGGTAGTTACGAGTCCAATGTAACTTGTTCGTTTTGTGACAAGAAGGGCCATACAACAAAACAATGTTTTAAGGTGAAACACCTCATGCAGTCATAACTTGTTGCAAATCACAATTCTATCGTCAATCTATCTTCTGGAAATTGGTTATTAGACACCGGTGCGTTGCACCATGTCACTTCTGATTTAAGCAATTTGTCCCTTGAGCATCCATACAAAGGACCAGATGATACCATCCTTGGTGACGGTTCAGGCCTTGAAATAACCCATATTGGTTCCTCCAACCTTCCCTCTCAGTCTAAGTCCTTTACACTTTCAAATGTGCTATGTGTCCTGTCTATACAACAAAATTTAATTTCCGTCTCTAAGTTTTGTAAATCTTATCTCACTTCTATTGAGTTTTTTTCCTCTTATTTTAGTGTAAAGGATCTCATCACGGGGGTACATCTCATCCAAGGACGGAGCAAGAATGATGTATACGAGTGGCCTTGCAATGATTATGGTCGAGCTATGGCTTCTTTTAAACGAGATTGTGTTGGTATTAAAATATTATTTGCCAACTGCCGTATTCAATTAGGACATCCTTCACGTAGGATTCTTCGTCATTTAATTTCAAAAAAAAAAGTACAAGTTCCTGAGAATGAATCAATTGACTTTTCTTGTGGGTCATGCTTGTGTAATAAGAATCATAAGTTTCCTTTTGCCACTTCTTCACTTCGTAGTCGATGTCCACTTTAACTTATATATACTGATGTTTGAGGTCCTTTTTGTAAAATTTCAGATTTTATCTATACGTGAAATTGTGTGTTTTGACCTGTATATGTGTTATTTGAGTTAAAATGCACTAATTCTGTGATTTATATTCCTATTACATGCTATGTGAGTATTCATGGAAGTTTCATAAAAATTGGCATTAAAAATTTTATCGTCGAGTTTTGTAAATAGTATTTTTGAAATATGTCCGCTAAAATTTTGAAACTGGTCTTTTTAGTGTTTGAAACCCTAGTTCTCGGATATTAATAGATATGTGTTTGATTAAAACAGATTTTAAATCGGATTAAGAATTTAAAAGGCTTTTACACCTTTTTTTTGCAAAAATCGAGTTTTTTTACCCGAGCGGTGTGTGTGCATGCATATGAAAATTGTTGTCACCTAAATTTAGTATACTAGATTTAGTAAATATAGTAGTTTACTTGTTTTGAGCAAAATAGTCTAAAAATACAAATTAAAATATTAGTTAATCAACTTTGACTTTTTTTATTTTTTGTTGACTTATGTTATTTAATCACCAACACACACTAAAACAACACAAAAATATACTCATCAACACACATATGGTCAAAACACTATAGGGAGAAAAAGAGGGAAATTTTCAAGGTTTTCAAAATAATTTTTCTTTAGAAAACTCAATTTTTGTCCGAAGCTTTTAATTCTGAGTTAGATTCCACTTGTTGGGCATCCATTGCACGCATTCCTAGCCTTATTTCAGATCAAAGATGAGAGAAAAATTCTATATTTAGAAATGCTATTCTTTGTCAATTTCATATAACTACATTTTTATCCGATGTTTTGTTAAATTGTCTTTAGATTATTGCTCAGTAGTTTCCAAGGATCATTTATATGTATTTATAGCTATTTTAATCGGTAGTAGCATATTTTCATTTTTCGGGTATTAAAATTAGTTTATTGGTTCATTGTTGAATAATTGTTGTTGTAGTGGTTGGAATTGATTGGTTGTTGCTTGTAAAAGTTTGTTAATTATTGTGTAGTAATGTTGTAATGCCGAATTTTTGATTTGAATGTCGTAGCAAAAGTCCCAAAAATTCAGCCTTGTTGCATTGCCAAAATAGGGTTGTTGGACTTGCTTTGGATGGCTTTTGGTTGGTTTCCAAGGGGGCTTGTGTAGTTGCTTGTGTGGTTGGATGATAGAAAGTGGTTTGGAGGTTATTGGATTTCCCGATTATAAGTTATGACTTTTAGAAGTTGGTGTAGTCTTTCTTTAAAATGTTGAAATGTTGTCTTTGGTTATTTGGGTAGTATTTTAGTGATTGATTCTTGGGTTATTGGTGATTAGGTTCGGGATTGAATGTATGTTCAAATGCATGTTAAGTTGGGTAGCCTACTTTGTCATCTAACTTAGTTTTTTAGTTGTTTAATTGATGTTATGTTATTTGAAATGTTGTTAACTGATTAATGAATGTTGTTGTACTGGAAGACAACCTACTTTGTTGTCTTATCAGAAAGTGAAATGTTTAATGTTATTGTTGTGATCATGATAGTGTGTGCCACCTCTCGGGTAATATTGGGTTGTCGGGTTGAAAATGGCATGATTATCATGTGCTATCCCTTATCTTGCATAGGCGAAGATGCCATGGAGTGTGGGTCTAGAATGGGGTACTTCCGGAATGTATCAATGGGCATATGGGGTTAATTGTGTTCGTGATGGCATATGGAGCTATATCAACTCTAATCCTTTCAAAATTGAATGGTTATTTATGTGGTTGAATTGAAAAGTTGATATTAATGAAGTTTATTGTTATTGTTGCTCATAGGATGATTTACCAAAGGGTAAAGTAAATGTTTCAAAAGATCTTTCGAATTCTCACTGAGCTTTGTTATATATAAGCTCACCCTTATTCGTTTATTGTCATCAGGTGTAACTGAACCAGTTTCCGGGTACGTCTCTCAGGAAGCTGAGAATGTGCCTTATGTTGAGGAGTCTTATGTGCCAGAGTCTTATCAGTGATATCTAAGCTGAAGTTCTCTTTTTGCTATATTGTATATTGGAACTAGTTGGATTGTATTTACTTTGAAGTTATATTGTATAAGATGATTTAAAGATAGTGGATTGTATATTGTTAGTTTGGTAGTCTTACTTTTGGAATATGCTTAGATTGCTAGACTAGTATATAACGAGTATGCATATGAATGATATAGCCTTTGGTATGTTGTTGAAATGGAGGCATATGACTTGTGGTTGGTATGTAGTTTGGTTGCTTAATGTATGGTGTTGAATGATTGTGGACTTGTTGTTGATATTTGGAGTTGGTTGTGGTTTAGAGCCCTGATGTCCGTATTACAAAAGTTATAATGCCGAAATTTCATTGCATCCTGACTGATTGTAAGTGGGGTCGAGTTGGGGTGTAACATTAAGTGGTATCAAAGCGCATGTTAGCAGTGAGCCGGGGTATCCTCGGAATGTGGGTAGTGATCTTAGCATGAAAGTATGTATGAAATGAAAGAAAAGTGAATTATGTGTTAATATGATTATGTGATTATGTTATTATGTGATCAACTTGTTTACGTGTTTACGTGACTAATACTTATGTGACTTATGTGACTTATGTGTCTTATGTGCCTTACATGAGTTTGTTGCCTATATGCTATAAATTGTCTATAATATGTCTGTATGTTATAACTTGTGCTAACTCTTTATTAGTAGAATGGCTGGGCGACCAAGAACACGTAGTAGGCCTGTGGAAGTTAATGCGGAACCGGGGAATGCGGTACCGGGCCATGATCAAAGGTATGATCGTCTGGCTATGGCTATGGACAGAATGACTGAGGTTATTGCATGGCAGTCTCAGATCTTAGCAGGGCAAGCTACTCAGGCACAAAATATGCAGACTTAGTTACAGAATGCTCAGGGAGGTTACCGGGGAGGTAGTCTACTGAAGGAATTTCTTGGGTATTTTCCACCGAGGTTCCAGGGTGAACCTGACGATCGGAAAGCCGAGTGTTGGATCAACAAAGTGGAGAAAATATTTGACCGTGGGTAGCAGTAACAATACCTGTTGTACCACGAGCTGGTTGAACAGCTGGGGCATTAAACTGGGTTCTCGTAACAGTTGGCTTTGCTTGAATCTACCCTTGACCTTGAGTCTGATAAGGCCTCTGTGGTGCCTTGGTGTGAAACCCCACTTTCTTGCTTATCTCGTTTTACGTGCTATACCTCGTTTTTCGTGCATATGATCTGTTTATGTGCTATAGGACCTAGAAAGTTATAATTTTGATGTCAATACTTCTAATACGTGCTAAATGTGCATTCATGAAATTTTCATCAAAAACGGAGTCAGAAATTTTATCGTCGATTTTTAGTGAATAGTGTTTTCGAAACACGTCCGCTATAATTTTGAAACTGGTCTTTTTAACCCTTCTAGACCTAGTCCACGGACTTTAATAGACCTGTGTTTGATGAAAATGGTTTTAAAATCGGCTTAAGAATTTATTAGGGTTTTTACACCGACTTTTGCGAAAATCGAGTTTTAAGCCGACTCGGGTGAAATTATTGGATTGTAAAACTTCTTGTCACCTAAAAATAATCCACTTGAGATATCTTGGGGGTGGCATAATTATTTTTAACTTGGTGAGCACTAAAATGCAATTAAAGTCATTAAAAACACAAAAATACCTATTAAAATTAACTTTGACTTTAATTAATTATTTGACCTTATAAGCTAATGTCCTCAACACACACTCACACAACACAAAAACACCATCACACACACACACAAGGCCGAGAGAAAAGAGGGAGAAAAGAGAAGAGAAAACTCAAGCTTTTCAATCCAATTTTTCAAAGAAAAACTTAGTTTTTGTCCGTAGAACTTCGCACCGACTTGGATTCTGCTTGTTGGGCACGCATAGCACGCATTCCTAGGCTTATATCGCATCTAAGGTGAGAGAAAAATTCTAGATCTCAAAATGTCATTTTTGTGTTTTTGCGTATAAATGAAGATTGAACCGTTAGAATTGAAATCTGATGTTAGATTATTGCTCCTTGCATGCTAGGGATCATTATATACTAATACTACGAGTTTCTGTCGGATATAGCATAATTTTTATTTTCCGGGTATTTAATTTTGATTAAAATGTTCAAAGTTGAATTAAATGAGTTGTGTTGATCGAAATCGATTGCCGTCGATTTCTAAATACTTGATAATTACGTGTTAGCGCTGTTGTAATGCCGAATTTTCGATTACATTGTTTGTGTGAAAATCCGGAAAATCCAGCCATGACATCTTAGGATTTTAGGGTTATCGGGCATGATTTGGAGGTGTTATGGTGGATTTCCGAGAGGGCTAATGTAGTAGGTTGAATGGGTGTGTGATAGGAACTGATTTGGCAATGTTTGGATTAGTAGATTGTAAGTTATGAATTTTAGAAGTTTAGGTTGTCATTCTTTAATTTCTTGAACGATGCCTTTAGATGGTTGGGTAGTGTTCGAGTGATGAATGGTGAGTTGTTGTTGAGTAATTTAGAGTTTAATTATGTATATTATGCATGTCCGGTTAGATGGCCTACTTTGTCATCTAACTACGTTGTTTGTTGTTTAATTTAATATTGATGTTATATTGATGTTATTGATTGATTATTATTGAGTTCGGGAATCGGGCACTTTTGTTGCTGATCTCCCAATTGATTGATTGATGATTGATTGATTGATTGATGATTATGGAGTCTTGGTATGTGTGTGCCACCTCTCGGGCAACGTCGGGCTGTCGGGTTGATAACGGCATGACTGCCATAGGCTACCCCCAGCTCGCATGACGGAGGTGTCATGGAGGGAGGGGCTAGTGAGGTACCTCGGGTGCGTGAGTAATGGGGAGTTATAAGAAGAACGGTTGAGATCGTGATGGCGTTTGGAGCTACACCAAATAGAGTATCCTTTATTGATTGGTTATATAGTTATGTGATGATAGCATTATTTATGTTGTTGTGTGTTTACTTGCTCAAAGGACTAAATCCAAGGAGCGTAGTGAATACTGTCGAGATCTATCAGATCCTCACTGGGCTTATGTATATAAGCTCACTCTCTATTATTGCATGTTTTCAGGTGTACTTTCACAAGATTACGGGTACGTGCCTCCTGAAGAAGAGAATGTGGAAAACGTGCCTTTCGTGGATGAGTCATATGTCCCTGAGTCTTATCCATGATTCTATGTTGTTAAACGTCATGTATATTAGCTTAATGGACTTTTATATGCTTTACGGTTCTTAGTGTAATAGTTGTTGAAAAGATGATGATCCAAACGATGTTAATTTAGTGGCTTTCTTTTGTCTATGGTTAAGTTGTAGTTGTGTCTCAACTTACTTTTGAAATGTATGATAAAGTTGAGGTATTGTATGTCATGTTGGAACGGAGGCGTATAACGAGGATGTTTTATTGTATAATATGGTTGTGTTGTATGTTGTTGTTTGTATTGAGGAATTACGGGATGTATGATGTTTTATGAGGTTGGTTTAGAACCTCGGAAATCTGTTTACTGTCGTTATGCCGCCGAAATTCCGTTGCGTCCTGACTGATTATAGGTGGGGTCGAGTTGGGGCGTGACAGTTTAAGTGGTATCAGAGCTCATGTTAGTTGTCAGCCGGGGTATTCTCGGAATGTGGGTAATGGTCTTAGCATGGAATATGTATGAAAAGAAAGAAAAGTGAAATATGTGTTAATATGATTAAGTGATAAGTGATTATATGATTAAAGTGCTTATGTGATTATGTGATCAATTTGTTTATGTGTTTTATATGAGTTTGTTATTTATGTGTTAATAGTTGTTTATAACCTGTCTACGTGCTATAACTGTGCTAACTCTTTGATTAGTAGAATGGCCGGTCGACCGAGAACCAGAGGTAGGCCTGAGATGGCTGATGAGACTCCGAGTAACGTGGCACCGGGCCGTGACGGGGGTGATGACCGATTAGGAGCAGCTATGGAGCGGATTGCAGAGTTAGTGGCTAGTCAGACACAGTTATTAGCAGGGCAGGCTGCCCAGAATCAGGCTATGCAGGCTCAGCTTCTGAATATTCAGGGTGGTAACCACGGGCGTGGTACCCTGAAGGAGTTTTTAGGATATCACCCACCGAGATTTCAGGGGGAGCCGGATGATAGGAAGGCGGAGGCATGGATTAAGAAGTTGGAGAAGATTTATGATCCACTTGCCTATACTGATGAGCAGAAAGTCTCTTTTGCCGTGTATTTGTTAGATGACGAGGCAGAGGAGTGGTGGCGCACGGTAAGGACTAGCTGGGCGGCACAGGGTATTCCTTATGTTTGGGGTACCTTTCTGATGGCTTTCCGAGCAAAGTATGTCCCGAGGATTTGCAGGGAACGGAGAGAGGCCGAGTTTCTAGCCTTGGTCCAGGGAGATGCTACAGTGGCTCAATATGAGGCCACATTTACTCGATTGTCCCGGTATGCACCGGAGTATGTGGCAGACGAGGAGCGGAGGACTCGCAGGTTTATGTTGGGGTTGCGGCCCGAGATTCAGGATGTGATGGCTCTGAATCGATATGATATTTTCACTGAGGCTTTTGAGGCAGCTTCTAGGTTAGAGAAGAGGAAAGGGGATCAGATTGTCTCCAGTCAGCCTAGTAAGAGGCCGTATCAGCCACAGGGCCAGCAGGTTATATATAGGCCTCCAGTACAGCAGGTTGTCTACAGGCCACCAGCCCAGCAGGGTTCTTATAGGCCACAGGGTCAGCAGAGTTACTATCGGCCTCAGTTTCAGCAGGGGCCATATCAGGTTCAGACTCAGTATAGGCCAGCCCAGTCTCAGGGTCAGTATAGGCCTAGTGTGGTGAGACCTCAGCAGCAGGCTGTATCAGCTGCTTCATCAGCTTCTGGTTATTCTAGGGGCAGTGTTAGTGCCACATCATCGCAGTGTAATTACTGCAAGCGCCCAGGGCATGTAGAGTCCGACTGCAGGGTAAAGGCAGGGACATGTTTGGGTTGTGGTAGCAGCGAGCATAGGGCGAAGGATTGCCCTAGATATGCGAGGACTGAGGGTCGGGCAGCGACTCAGGGTTACCAGGGTAGGCCTACGGGCAGTGTACCACAGCAGCAGCGGGTTCAGGCTCGGGCTTATGCAGTTGACTTAGAGGAGATGCCTGAGGAGACTGCAGTTGTGGAAGGTAACTTCCTTATACTTGATCAACTTGTTAAAGTATTGATTGATTCTGGTGCTACGCATTCTTTCATTACTCCTGCTTGTGTGCAACGTGTTAAAATGCAACCTGAAAGATTGCCTTATGTGGTTGAGATTAGTACCTCTTTGACTGATAAGTATGTTACTGGCTTAGTATGTAAGGATTGTATAATACATGTTAAGGGGCATAATTTTTCTTTGGGCCTTATCCTATTTCCTATCCGGGGGTGTGATGTTATTCTGGGTATGGATTGGCTTTCTAAGTATGATGCCCAATTGAACTGTAGAACCAAGGTAGTACAGTTTCGTTTGCCAGATCAGCCAGTAGTTGAGGTAGCGGGTAACCGGGGTGCTAAGACGAGTTTTGTTATCTCAGCAACTAAAGCCGTTAAGTTGGTGAGTAAGGGGTGTTCGGGTTATCTAGCATATTTGATCAACAAGCCATCTGATAAGCTACAGCTAGAGGAAGTCCCTATTATCCGGGAATATCCTAATGTATTTCCCGAGGAGTTGCCAGGGTTGCCGCCTGAGAGGGATATAGAGTTTGTGATTAATCTTGTTTCCGGTACTCAACCTATTTCTAAATCGGCGTACCGGATGGCACCAGCTGAGTTGAAAGAGTTGAAGACTCAGTTACAGGAGTTGTTGGAGAAAGGATTTATTCAGCAGAGTTCTTCACCTTGGGGAGCTCCTGTTTTGTTCGTGAAAAAGAAGGATGGCACCTTGAGGTTATGTATAGATTATCGTGGGTTGAATCAGGTGACTATCAAGAATAAATATCCTTTGCCACTGATTGATGAGTTGTTTGATCAACTTCAGGGAGCCAAAGTCTATTCTAAATTTGATTTGAGGCAGGGGTATTATCAGCTTCGGATTCGCACAGACGATGTTCCGAAGTCTGCCTTCAGGACTCGGTACGGGCATTATGAGTTTGTTGTCATGCCCTTTGGTTTGACTAATGCACCGGCAGCATTCATGGATCTTATGCATCGAGTCTTTCAGCCGTACTTGGACCAGTTCGTGGTGATTTTTATTGATGATATCTTGGTCTATTCTAAATCTGAATTGGAGCACGAGCAACATCTACGGCTTGTATTAGAGAAGTTGCAGGAGCATCAGTTGTTTGCCAAGTTCAGCAAATGTGAATTTTGGCTGCAACGGATTTATTTTCTTGGCCATGTTATTACACAGAGTGGTATTTCTGTAGATCCCACTAAGATGGAACCGGTGATGACTTGGAAGCGTCCAGAGAGTGTTACTGATGTCCATAGTTTTCTTGGCTTGGCGGGTTATTACCGTAGGTTTGTCAAGGACTTCTCAAAGATTGCGGGGCCACTATCTAAGTTGACTCAGAAACGGACTATCTTTAATTGGGACGAGGAGTGTGAGAGTGGATTTCAGGAGTTTAAAAAGAGGTTAACTACCGCTCCAGTACTTGCTCTACCAGAGGGGACCGATAATATGGTCATTTACAGTGATGCATCAAAGGAAGGCTTGGGATGTGTTCTTATGCAGGATGGCCGAGTTATTGCCTATGCTTCCAGGAAGTTGAAGCCTTATGAGGTGAATTATCCGACTCATGATCTTGAGTTGGCAGCAGTTGTCTTCGCACTGAAAAAGTGGCGTCATTATCTGTGGGGCAGTAAGGTCGAGGATTTCACTGAGCATAAGAGTCTAAGTATTTATTCTCACAGAAGGAGTTGAATATGCGCCAGCGGAGGTGGATGGAGCTTCTTGGAGATTATAATTGTTCTATCAATTATCTGCCTGGAAAGGCAAATGTTGTGGCAGATGCTCTCAGCCGGAAGGCTAGTATTTCTTGTTTGGCTGTCAAGAAGTGGGAGGTTCTTGAGGAGTTTAGTTATTGGAGACCAGAGTTGACTCAGGTTGGGGTGATGTGTTCACATCTCCGTATTCAACCTTTATTATTGTCTCAGATCAGGGAAGCTCAGCAACTTGATGTTAAACTTCAGAAGATCAAGGATCAGATCACGGATGATCAGTCTGACTTCAAACTGCATGAGGACGGTATTCTTCGGTTTCGGAACAGGGTTTGTGTTCCCGATGAACCGGGCTTGAGGCGAGGTATTCTGGAGGAAGCTCATAATTCTAAATATACTATTCATCCCGGTGGAACCAAGATGTATCGGGATTTGAAACAGCATTACTGGTGGAACAACATGAAGAGGGAGGTTGCTCAGTTTGTGTCTAGATGTTTGACTTGTCAGAGGGTGAAAGCCGAGCATCAACGACCTGCAGGGTTGCTTCAGCCGTTGGCTATACCAGAGTGGAAATGGGAGCATATTACGATGGACTTCGTCACTGGTTTGCCTAGAACACCGAGGGGTAATGATGCAGTTTGGGTTGTCGTGGATCGCTTGACGAAGACAGCTCATTTTATTGCCATGAGGTTGGGAGATGAGGTTACAAAGTTGACGGACCTCTATCTGGATCAGATTGTTAGACTTCACGGTATTCCATCTAGTATTGTCTCTGATCGAGATCCTCGATTTACTTCTCGTTTGTGGGAGAAACTTCAGGAGACTTTGGGTACTCAGTTGAACTTCAGTACCGCGTATCATCCACAGACCGACGGTCAATCTGAGCGGACTATTCAGATTTTGGAAGATATGCTTAGGGCTTGTGTTCTGGACTTCGGGAAGAACTGGGAGAAACATCTACCACTTGCCGAGTTTGCCTATAACAATAGTTATCAAGCTACTATTGGAATGGCACCTTTTGCAGCTCTTTACGGTCGTAAGTGCCGTTCACCTTTATATTGGGACGAGGTAGGAGAGATGAAGACTATTGATCCGACTATTATGCCAGAACTTCTTGAGAAGATCGAGAATGTTCAGTTGATCAGGCAGAGAATGCTTACGGCGCAGAGTAGATTCAAGAGTTATGCTGATAAGCGTCGTCGAGACTTGGAGTTTGCAGTTGGAGATCGGGTTTTCTTGAGATTGTCTCCTCGAAAGGGGTTTGTTCGTTATGGTAAAGGTGGTAAGCTGAGTCCGAGATTTGTTGGGCCGTTTGAGATTACTGGCAGGGTTGGTAAGTTGGCATATCGGTTGGCTTTACCGGAGAACTTCTCTAATGTCCACGATGTGTTTCACGTGTCTAATTTGCGGAAATACAATCCGGATCCTTCTCATATTCTTGAGCCAGAGCCGTTACAGCTTCGAGAGAATTTGACTTATGACGAGCGTCCGATTCGTATTCTAGATCAGATGGACCGAGAGTTGAGGTCGAAGAGGATTCCGATGGTTAAGGTGTTGTGGAAGCATCACGGCATTGAGGAAGCTACGTGGGAGAGACGAGATCAGATGCAGCAACAATACCCAGATCTATTCCGTACATCAAGTAAGAATTTCGAGGACGAAATTTCTATAAGGGGGGGAGAATGTGAAACCCCACTTTCTTGCTTATCTCGTTTTACGTGCTATACCTCGTTTTTCGTGCATATGATCTATTTATGTGCTATAGGACCTAAAAAGTTATAATTTTGATGTCAATACTTCTAATACGTGCTAAATGTGCATTCATGAAATTTTCATCAAAAACGGAGTCAGAAATTTTATCGTCGATTTTCAGTGAATAGTGTTTTCGAAACACGTCCGCTATAATTTTGAAACTGGTCTTTTTAACCCTTCTAGACCTAGTCCACGGACTTTAATAGACCTGTGTTTGATGAAAATGGTTTTAAAATCGGCTTAAGAATTTATTAGGGTTTTTACACCGACTTTTGCGAAAATCGAGTTTTAAGCCGACTCGGGTGAAATTATTGGATTGTAAAACTTCTTGTCACCTAAAAATAATCCACTTGAGATATCTTGGGGGTGGCATAATTATTTTTAACTTGGTGAGCACTAAAATGCAATTAAAGTCATTAAAAACACAAAAATACCTATTAAAATTAACTTTGACTTTAATTAATTATTTGACCTTATAAGCTAATGTCCTCAACACACACTCACACAACACAAAAACACCATCACGCACACACACAAGGCCGAGAGAAAAGAGGGAGAAAAGAGAAGAGAAAACTCAAGCTTTTCAATCCAATTTTTCAAAGAAAAACCTAGTTTTTGTCCGTAGAACTTCGCACCGATTTGGATTCTGCTTGTTGGGCTCCCATAGCGCGCATTTCTAGGCTTATATCGCATCTAAGGTGAGAGAAAAATTCTAGATCTCAAAATGTCATTTTTGTGTTTTTGCGTATAAATGAAGATTGAACCGTTAGAATTGAAATCTGATGTTAGATTATTGCTCCTTGCATGCTAGGGATCATTATATACTAATACTACGAGTTTCTGTCGGATATAGCATAATTTTTATTTTCCGGGTATTTAATTTTGATTAAAATGTTCAAAGTTGAATTAAATGAGTTGTGTTGATCGAAATCGATTGCCGTCGATTTCTAAATACTTGATAATTACGTGTTAGCGCTGTTGTAATGCCGAATTTTCGATTACATTATTTGTGTGAAAATCCGGAAAATCCAGCCATGACATCTTAGGATTTTAGGGTTATCGGGCATGATTTGGAGGTGTTATGGTGGATTTCCGAGAGGGCTAATGTAGTAGGTTGAATGGGTGTGTGATAGGAACTGATTTGGCAATGTTTGGATTAGTAGATTGTAAGTTATGAATTTTAGAAGTTTAGGTTGTCATTCTTTAATTTCTTGAACGATGCCTTTAGATGGTTGGGTAGTGTTCGAGTGATGAATGGTGAGTTGTTGTTGAGTAATTTAGAGTTTAATTATGTATATTATGCATGTCCGGTTAGATGGCCTACTTTGTCATCTAACTACGTTGTTTGTTGTTTAATTTAATATTGATGTTATATTGATGTTATTGATTGATTATTATTGAGTTCGGGAATCGGGCACTTTTGTTGCTGATCTCCCAATTGATTGATTGATGATTGATTGATTGATTGATGATTATGGAGTCTTGGTATGTGTGTGCGACCTCTCGGGCAACGTCGGGCTGTCGGGTTGATAACGGCATGACTGCCATCGGCTACCCCCAGCTCGCATGACGGAGGTGTCATGGAGGGAGGGGCTAGTGAGGTACCTCGGGTGCGTGAGTAATGGGGAGTTATAAGAAGAACGGTTGAGATCGTGATGGCGTTTGGAGCTACACCAAATAGAGTATCCTTTATTGATTGGTTATATAGTTATGTGATGATAGCATTATTTATGTTGTTGTGTGTTTACTTGCTCAAAGGACTAAATCCAAGGAGCGTAGTGAATCCTGTCGAGATCTATCGGATCCTCACTGGGCTTATGTATTTAAGCTCACTCTCTATTATTGCATGTTTTCAGGGGTACTTTCACAAGATTACGGGTACGTGCCTCCTGAAGAGGAGAATGTGGAAAACGTGCCTTTCGTGGATGAGTCATATGTCCCTGAGTCTTATCCATGATTTTATGTTGTTAAACGTCATGTATATTAGCTTAATGAACTTTTATATGCTTTACGGTTCTTAGTGTAATAGTTGTTGAAAAGAATGATCCAAATGATGTTAATTTAGTGGCTTTCTTTTGTCTATGGTTAAGTTGTAGTTGTGTCTCAACTTACTTTTGAAATGTATGATAAAGTTGAGGTATTGTATGTCATGTTGGGACGGAGGCGTATAACGAGGATGTTTTAATGTATAATATGGTTGTGTTGTATGTTGTTGTTTGTATTGAGGAATTACGGGATGTATGATGTTTTATGAGGTTGGTTTAGAACCTCGGAAATCTGTTTACTGTCGTTATGCCGCCGAAATTCCGTTGCGTCCTGACTGATTATAGGTGGGGTCGAGTTGGGGCGTGACACCTGGCCCAAGAATGGATTCTTGTTAGGTTGACTCGGCCCACCTCGTTGCTCAAGCTTCCTCTTCTCAACACGGGAGGCCGAATCCAACATCTCCCCGTATGAAGGAAAACGGGGTGAAGCTAAAGGGTCTCGGATCTCGGGCCTTAATCCTCATTCAAATTGTTTGATTCGCCTACTCTCAGTCTGAACCAATTCAAGGATGTAGTGGGACAGCTTATTGAATCAGGCCTTATACTGCCCCACTGTCATTGCATCTTGCCTCAAGGTGAAAAACTCTTCTTCTTTCCTCTCTCGGGCCACCTCCATAATATAATCCCCTTTGAAGGAATTGACAAAGTTAGCCCACGTAACCGGTGTCCCCCTATGCTCCCAACGAATCTGTTCTATTCTCCATCACTGTTCTGCATCTTCCTCTAACAAGTAGGCTGCATAAGCCACCTTCTTCTCATCTGTATAGTCATGAGCAACAAATATCTTCTCAACCTTAGCCAACCAAGCCTCTGCCCTCTTATCATCAGGCTCACCTAGAAATCGGTGTGGTCTTTAACTGAGAAAGTCCTTCAACGTATCATTCTCATTTCCTCTATTGTGGTTGGGGTTATTGCCATTACCTTGATTGTTGCCATTACCATTACCCGTTGTTCCTGCTGTGGCTGCTGCAGTAGCTACTTGTTGTTCCATAGCCCTGCTCATCCGATCAATGGCAGTTGCCATCAAATTAAACATTGTTGTCCCCGGATTGCCTTGATTAACATTTCCGGTTCCTTGAGGTCCAGGGTTGTTGTAAGTATTCGTCCTGCTATCTTTGGATATAAAACAGATACCACTCACGGTTATAGGTTATGTATGCATGGTATGAGATGTGAATATATGTACTAATAATGCTCCTAATACATAGATTACATATAGGCAAGAAACAAGTTTATCACATTAAGCACATAAGTTCACATAAGCACATAAGTTCCTAGAGGTGCTACAACATGTTCTTCTTCTAAGTCTTTCTACCCACTAACAAGGGGTTCTAAATCCAGTTTACGCATAGCTAAATAACTAAGCTCTGATACCAATTTAGGTGTCACGCCCCGACCCGGACACCTACGAAGGCTAAGGCCGGTACGTGACTTTCGTAACCCAAAATTTGTAAAATCAATAACTTAATAACCTGTACGTTCACATATACTCCATAAAGGTTCAAGAGTCTTTCAATTACATCAACCTTAGTAAGGAAACCACAACTGATTACATATATACAAGACCTCGAATCACCTGTTCAAACATAATGACTAACCCACATTCAGGTTTCTAAGTCTCAAAAGAATAGAAGATATAAATTAGAAACCTGAATGTAGGTTAGTCATTATAAATTCACCGCGCATTTATAATTCAAATACGATTACAATAACCAATGGCATTCCAAGAAAACATTTATTCATCATGTATTTATCACATATCATTAGTCTCCTAAGCATCATCTAGAAGTTAGCAACTACCTAGCCCCTAAACCACGGCACAAATCTATAATTAGGCTCTACTATGGCAATTTGGGGTTTGATATGGTTCTAACGCCTCCGACCGTGTCCCAATCTGACTTCTGTAGCTCCCGGAATCACTAAAACAAAAGTAGGGTCTTCCGCCCGGAGCCTCACCAGTGGACGAGAGGTCCTCCACCGGTCGACTGGTAGAATAGGGGTCCCCTGGTCGTGCCCAGCTACGCATTTTCACCTCTTTTCAACTCCAATACAACCCATAGACTCAAACTTCACCCCAAAGCTGCCATACATGAACAAGACCATTAAATAAGCATTATAAACCATGAATCAAGCCAGTATACTCAATTTCATGCCTAAACTCAAAATACCCACATGAATTTGCAATTCTTAGATCTTCAACGCACAAAATACTCAATCTTCTCATCCAAGCTTAGGTATGCAAGCTATAGCAATATTAACACCAAATGAGCATCATGTAATCTTGAATGAGCATTTAAAAATCATTTTGAAGAATTCTTTACCTTTGCTTTGAGTTCTAGATGTAGTTGAGCTAAAATGACTTTGAAGAAAGCAAGAAAATGCAAAGGAAAAGCTTAGAGCAACTGAACTTCTTCTTCCTCCTCTTTCTCTTCCTTCCTTCCTCTTTTTTCTCTTTTCTTTCCTTCCTTCCTATGGGCAAAAATCTTAGTGTGGTGTATACAGTGTGTGTGTCGAGTTGGTGAGTGTGTCATGGTGTGTGTTTGTGTGTTTTGATTGAGCAAGAATAGTGTTTTGATGATAAATGAAATATCTAAAGACCTAATGACAAGAATACCCTCCAACTAACTTGTGTATTACTAGTTTTCCATCCTAGCATTAATTCTAATTGTTTTGGTTCTAGTTTAGTTACTCTAGTTAGCCATTGAACTTGATAGGTTTTAATTACTAGCTATATTATATTAATTGCTCAAATGCACGTTAACCGATAAAATACATGTAAATAGAGACAAATGCACATAAATTAATTTAAAAGCACATAAAACAAGATAAATGCATACATAATGATTTATTTATGCATTATATGACATATATGCACGTGAGGTCTCGTGTTGGGCCTTACAGTAGAATTTCAGGGTACATCCGGAGTACACCCACTAGAGTATTTGGGAATATGCCGGCATAATTTGTTCGTGGTTCAGGTTCGCGGATCAAGACTGAGAAGTTGGAGTGATAAGGGCTATCAAAACCGTATCCTTTATCATAAGCAATAGTTGACCTTATGATCATGATTGATTCCGTGTTATGATATTGAACTGTCATAGTTATTTCGTATACTCATTTAGTATGTCTTTCCTTTTGTATGTACTTTTTATTTATTTGTTTACCTATTGGCTCTGGTGCTATAAATACCGTTAAATCTATTTGTTGCATTTCATGAAAATATTTTTGAAATCTCCTCGGTTATCTATCCCCTCCCCACTGGGCATAGTTGTATGCTTACTCCATTTTCTAACCTTTTTTAGGCGAGGCAGGTTCTACTCCCTCTGAGGTAGTGCCAGACATTCCCGAGACTCCCTGATTGACCCTAGCTTAAGGTGCTTGCTGACGTGTGTGGTTAAGTAGATGCTGACGTATTCTTTTGAGGTCTACATGCCTTGTAAATGTTTTGGTTGTAAAGTATATAATTAAGTATAGGTTTTCTTAGAATAGTGGTCTGTAATAACTTAATTCATGCTTGGTTTCCTTTTGGCTTTCCTATCCTAGTATGCTTATAATCTATTTTGCTAAAGGCAGGTAGCTAAATCTAAATCCACCATTTTGAACTGGGAATATTAAGAACATACCTTGAAGCTTATAGTCTTCTTTGATTAATTAGATAGTTGTTTGGCCGGTGTAACTTGATGCCCTACTTCACTGCCTAATTTAGTTGTATGCTTGTATGGACTAGGTTAATGATGGTTGGATGGCTTAAAACCTAAGAAAATGAAATAAGTAAGGTTAGAGTAGTATGATAATCGAAACCTTAATCTTATAATTTTAATAGCTAATGAAATGCATGCTTGTATGGTATATTTTGTTATAGTAAAGACCCGGATGACCTTATAGCTTGGGAATTATGGAATGATTATTGTATACTATTATTGTGGCAATTTTTTCTGCGTGCAGGTGTTGAAATGTCCTAAAAATAGGGAAAACTCTGCCCGTTTTTCCTCATTTTTCGTGTCTTGGGTTTTGGGTTCGGGGCTTCAGTATCGTGAGGGATCAAGGTATTACATTCAACCCCTGGAGTACCTTCTTTCTTCTTGAAAACCCATTTGCATCCAACAACACGTTGTCCCTCCGGCAATTTAACAAGCTTCCAGGTTTGATTCTTTTGAAGAGACTTAATCTCTTTACTCTTGCCACCTATCCACTAAGTTGCATCTGTACCAGAAATGGCCTCTTTGTAGGAACTCGGCTCATTCGCCTCAATTGTCTCTGCAACTGACAATGCATAAACAACTATATTAGCATATTTATACCTCTGAGGTTCTCTGATTTGTCTCATCTGCCTCCCAATGGCAATACTGTATTGTTGTTCCTCAGGTACATCATCTTCATGTACCTCACTCTGCTGAGTTGATTGAACTAAACTACTGCTACTGCCTGGAACATCTAGAGCATTAACTTATAGCTCCACCTGCTCTCTGACACCATGGTATGAATCAGCTATTGTCTTCTCCTTTTCCTGGTCTAGTGAAGTAGACTCATGAAATGTGACATCTTTGCTAATGAGAAAACCTGGAGTCTTCTAATCTGTGCACCACAACCTGTAGCATTTCACTCCAGATGCATAACCTAGGAATATGCATTTCTTTGCCCTTGGCTCAAGCTTGTCATCCTTCACGTGAGCCTATGCATGGCAGTAATCAGCAGGTTTACCAGACCATAACTCGATAGGAGTCTTCAATCCAATAGTTGTGGATGAAGACCGATTCACCAAGTAGCACGTTGTATTGACTATTTCAGCCCAAAAGTCTTTACTCAAGCGAGCATGAGAGAGCATGCATCGAGTTCTATCCAAAAGAGTCATGTTCATGCGTTCTACGACCCCATTCTGGTATGGTGTTCCTATGCATGTGCGATATCTCACGATGCCTTCTTTTGCGCAAAACCCGTCAAACTCTTTATTACAATATTCTAACCCATTGTCAGTCCTAAGATGCTTGAGTTGTTTATTAGTCTGCTTCTCGATCAACGTCTTCCACTTGACAAATGTTGGAAATGCTTTATCCTTTGTTTTAATAAAATATACCCAAACCATCCGAGAGAATGCATCAATGAATATGATGAAGTACCTGGCACCATCTTTGGAAGGAACTTTGTTAGGACCCAAAAGATTAGAATGGATGTAATCAACTGTACCTTTGGTTGTTTATTTCGCCTTGTTGAACTGTACTATGGTTTCTTTTCCGAAGATACAATGCTCGTAGAAATTGAGCTTTCACTTCTTCTGTCCACAAAGCAAATCCCTCTTGCTCAGCTTTGTCAGTCCCCTCTCGCTCATGTGGCCCAATCTCATATGTCCCAACCTTGTAGTGTGATCATCACTTTTGTTGGATACAACCGCTGCAACACCTGTGAACGTACTTCCTTGAAGAATATATAGTCCACTTGTCAAGTTCCCTTTCAAGAGCACAATGGAACCCTTCGTCATTTTAAAACCTCCATTCTCACTATGAAATTTGAACCCGTGAAAATCCAACCAGCCAAGAGAAATTAGGTTCTTCTTCAGCTCTGAGACATGCTAACACTCTAGAGATCTAACAATGTCATCAAACATCTTGATATTCACAATGCTGGTTCCAACTACCTCCAATGTGAGGTCATTGCCTAGAAAGATTTTCCCACTCTTTTCAGAATAAGTAGAAAACCAATCCTTCCTAGGACACATATGGAAAGTGGCACTTGTGTCAAGAATCCATTGGTTTTGCCATTGTCCTATACTGACAGACAAAACATCACATGCACTACTAGAACTCTCTCCCTCAGAACTAACAGTGTCAACCACATTTGTTGAACTCTTAACATTTTTACCCTTTCTCTTTCCACAATTTTTCTTAATATGACCCGGTTTTCCACACTCGTTACACCGTCCTTTTCTCCCTCTTGCTTTTGATCTTGACTTTCCTTTTTTCTTACCTGAAGACCCCTCTCTATTTTGTGTTCTCCCTCTACTTACCAAGCCCTCCCCATAGATTTCATCTCTATTGCTCGAGAAATGTTTCTGAAGGTTTTTGGATTTAAGTGAATCATTCACATCATCCAAACTAGTTTTATCTCTACCATACAATAAAGTATCTACAAAATTTGAATACAAGGGCGGTAAAGAGCAAAGCAGAATAAGAGCTTGATCTTCATCTTCTATTTTAACACTAATGTCCTTCAATGCCATAATCATTAAATTGAATTCATTAAGGTATTCTTTAATTGGCGTAACTTCTTTCATTTTAAGATTGTATAATCTCTTCTTCAGGTAAAGCCAATTTGTAAGAGATTTTGATGCATATAGATTCTTCAGAGCCTCCCAAGCCTCGACTACCGTAGCCTTCTCAACAATCTCTTGCAATACATCGTTTGACACATTCATGTGTATTGCACTAATGGCTCTATCTTCCAACTTTTCCTCCTCCTCTGATTTCAGCTCCTCCGGGACCTTTTTCTCAATGACTTTCCAAAGTCCTTGCACCACCATGAAAGCCTTGAGTTTGATCCTCCATAAGCTGAAATTTGTTTTCCCGTCAAATTTCTCAATTTCAAACTTTTCTTACGTTGAAGCCATCTTTGTTTACTCCAAAACTCACACTTCGGGCTGGAATTTGACAAAACAGACTGCGAATTTGGACTTAACACGTCCGAAAACCTTAGAAATACCTTGGTCAACTTTTGGTCAACCTCGGTCAAAGTTAACGCTTGGTCAACACTAAATAGTGAACAGTACTGATGAATAGTAAATAGTCAATGGTCAATCCGAGCTCACAATAGCTCCACCTTGTACAAAATACTTGATTTGCACCCTTTGAAGCTATCCAATCAACATTCAAGCTCACCAAACTACCATGCACTAAACCACACCAAATCAAACACAACTTATGGACCAATAAGAAGTGAAAGTGCACCAAAATTCCATATACCGCGTCACACCAAATCACAGTCACATATCTGGATCCTCCTTCTTGACCCGAATCGTATCTTGAGATCCGACCGTCCGATTTTCGCCGTAATATACCATTGGAATCCTCGTCGAACGTAGAATGTCTTGGTGGTGTTATATTTCCAATTAGATCTTCGATCACTGCCCATATTTTTTGGATAGCAGCAAACCTCTACCTTCTTCTTCTCCGACGTGATTCCGGCGAGCTTCGGATTGCTTGACACCCACAAACAACTTTACCTCGTCAAGCTGATTGCAATGGTGTGCTCAAATCGTGGATTTGAAACCTTAGTCATAGTGCATGAGCTCCTCAAGAAATCCGTCAACTTTGACCTTAATTTTCGGCCAACTCCGGCGTCCAACGGCGACGCCGCAGGTATGGTTGTACTCCCCTCGCCGAGAGGATTCCAACGCTATGCTTGGAGCAACCTGATGATGCCGATCTCGGAGACCCAATTTTCGAGTATTGTAGCAATCCGAATTTTTTTTTTTACAAATTTGGTTCAAATGCACAATGGAAGAAGAAAATCTTACCCCCCACTGGCTCTGATACCAGTTTGTTGGTACCAAAGGGGGTGATTGTGTGTGAAATATAATTGAAACAATGAACAATGCGAGAAAAATGACCCAAAGATTTTACGTGGTTCGGCCTAAAGCTTACGTTCACGGGCAGTAGGAGAATAACTTTCACTATATGACGAAAGAATACAAGAGAACACTCTTACAATAATGCCTCACTTATCACTCGTGTATGCACTCAATATTCACTACACTTTATACAAGATCAAGGAGCTCATTATATAAATGTAACAAACTTCACCTACCACATCTAGGACCTTCTAAATGTTGGGCTTACAAGCCCATTAGGCATGATCCACAAATATGGGCCACTTTCAACACAGCCATCATAGTTGATTTAAGATGTCCTAGATGTTTCATAATGCATCTATAAATACCATTTTATGTAAACTTCACAAAGCAAGCAGCAGAGAATTGAAGCATTAAGAAAAAACTCTCTACAACATTCGTCAATAAAAATTCCAGCAATATTTCCTACTTTGCATTTTACTTATACCTGTCCCATTTTCTCTTCCGCTGCCCCCAACAATTTCATCTTTTTTATGCTATGCTCCTAGCTAGAAATTCTATAGTTGTGAATGTCAATTAGTGGGTGAGGCTCTCCCAAGCACGCTGCATGCTAAAAGGGATATTTGGGAAATTAGTAACGGTTGTATCGGGTAATGAGGTGGACTTTATCTCAGTTTTCTTTAGAATGACCATATTTTGCTTGAGAGCAAGCAGAAGGAATTGAAGAAGAGTTATAATATTTTTTGCTTCAATAGTTTCTTAAAAGCTTGCTTTAGTGATGAATGCAATGGTCGTGGTGGATGGTGGCTAGGTGTAGGTGGCTGATGGGTGGCATGCGGAGTTAACGGGTTTGAAAGACAGAGAAAGAAATAGGAGAAGAGGGCTGGGGGAATAAATATTAAGTGTGGTTATGCTTGGAAGGGAAGAGAGGGAGAAGGGAGCGCACTAGGATGGGGACAGTAGAAGAATAAGAAAAGAGAAAAGAAAAAATTTAGAAAAACAATAACAGAAAAAGGAAAATGATATGACATTTGAGTCTTTTAATTTAGTTTTACATTTTTATTTTTTATTTAAGGAAGATTGAAATTATTTTATATCATTTAAAATTTCAAACCAAAATAAATATAAAAATTTTTTTTATTTAAAACAAGAATTATACCAAATGATCAACAGTGAGTCTTTTAATTTTAATTATTTATGCCTGCGACTGACAACTTAAATGAAAACATATTAAAAACAAAAGAGAACCGATTTAGTATATAGTTTATGAAATAATTTACACGATTAAATATGGACCGCATTTCAAACTTCCTGATAGGAATCATTAGAATCTTGAAGAGGTCGCATCGGGAATCTTATAATGCAAACTTTTTCATTTGCTCATGTTGCTTTGTCTTCATTTTGGTATTCGTCTAGCGTGTAATCAGATGGATATTGTGCTCGCCACTACAAATAGCGTCCCAGAGAAATATGCCTCCAATGAAGAAAAAGAGATCAGCAAGCAAATTTAACACGCACATGCTACAAAAATAAAAAAAAGTTAGAAAAACCATCCTCAGTTTGCCTCTGATCTTGATTTTCGGATCTGAAAAACACGCTTTTTTCTTGAGACAAAGAATTAGGGATAGAGTTGTAGAAGCCTAATAAGTGAAAATGGAGAAAGCAGTGAGGAGGATCATGCTAGGTTCGCAAGGCCTAGAGGTGTCTGGACAAGGTCTTGGTTGCATGGGCATGTCATTTAGCTATGGTCCTTTTCCAAAGCCTGAGGACGATATGATCAAGCTCATCCACCATGCTGTCGACAGTGGCATCACTTTCCTCGACACTTCTGATGTCTATGGTCCTCACACCAATGAAATCCTCATCAGCAAGGTAAATTATACTATATATTTTTCACTACCCTTGGTAATAAAATTCGCGGACCCAAAATATATAATAGGGGGCAAAAATGAATTCTAGAAAATTTAGGAGAACCAACTTCACATCTAACACGAAATTTTGTTAAATGAACATGAAAGTAAAGAGGGAAATTGGAATAATTTCTCCATCAACGTTGTTACTTCTCCTTGCGCGGTCGGATGGGTCCGGCCGTGTGTGCCTGTGAGCCACACGGTACGGTTGCTGGATGGAAGTAATTTCCTTAATTGGTTTTATATACATGTCTATAGGCGTTGAAAGGAGGTTATAGAGAAGGAGTGCAGTTGGCAACAAAGTTCGGGACAAGGTTACTGCCGGATGGGAAACCAGAAATATGTGGTGATCCAACATATGCGAGAGCTGCATGTGAGGCTAGCTTGAAGCGACTAGACATCGACTGTATTGATCTCTACTATGTTCATCGTATTGACAACCGCGTACCTATTGAAGTCACAGTTCGTCTGTCTCCCTTTAATGAATCAATGCATCTTTTTGCATTTTTAACCTTCATTCAGAATAGATTATCATTGTTAAAGTTAACATATAATGGAAAATGAGAATGTTAATTGTGATAAACTTATTTTTATTCACTTGAATAATCTACTTGTTTGATTCTCTTAAATTGACAACTGTTATTGCTAGGTGGGAGAACTTAAAAAACTGGTTGAAGAGGGTAAAATTAAATATATAGGACTATCTGAGGCGTCTCCAGAGACGATCAGAAGGGCTCATGCTGTTCATCCAATAACAGCCATTCAACTGGAATGGTCACTGTGGACGAGGGATGCAGAGGAAAGTGTTATTCCTACTTGCAGGTGAGAAAAATGCTTTGCAATTCAAGAAATTAACTATCTACTCACTAATGGTTAATTGGTTATAATCAGTTCGTTTCCCTTTTCCCTAAGCCTAGCAAACGATAAGTCTCGAGCAATTTGATCTATTTCTTATTTAGTTGCTCTTTCATTACTACAGAGAACTTGGCATTGGGATTGTTCCTTTCAGTCCACTGGGGAAGGGGTTCTTCGCGTCTGGTCCAAAAATTGTTGAAAACTTAACCAGCAATGACTTCAGAAAGGTTCGTGCTTATGACACATTGCACAAGTATTTTTCTTCTTCCAGAGAACTATTGTAAATTCTGCCAAAAATTGAAGAAAAGTGCAATAATTATATTCTCAATTTTAGAAGAATCATTTTTTCAAGCTTCATAATAATTGACCATGCTAAGTCTGGATTTAGCTGGTTTCAACAATGGATTTGTGCAGCAGCAGTCCAATCACTTTCTTGTACAATTTGAAATCCTCTGTTTCTTCCAGATGACTTTGGCAATTTTCTCATTATTCGAAATTACTTCTGTTTCTTATAACTTGGTCCTGCAAGATCAAACAACATTTCATTCTTTGAAACTACATATTCATATATGTATCAGGAAAGAAACTTCTTCGTGGAAACCCATGCTCAATTGTAAGTTTTTCATATGTGAAATTGTTGCAAAATTTTGAACAAAATAAAAAAGAATGATATCATGGCTCTGATAATAAATGTTATTTGACGGGGCTGATCTCTCTCTCTCTCTGTTCCTCTTTTTTTTTTTTTTTTTCACTTTTTCCTTTCTTTTCATTCTTCTTGATGGGAAAGAGGCATTATGCTGAAATGCTATAAACAGATTTGTTTTCTTACCATAGTTACCAGTGCACCTAGAACACATAAAGGTAAAGCATTTCTTCTTTTTTTTCGTAGCCGATCTTGATTGCTAATCTCGTATCATGTTATGATCACATATCACCAATACCAACATCATAATTTTCCGCTTCAACTTTCTGCTTTTGTCTTCTTTCAGATGGAGTAAGGTATATTTAGCTTATATCATGACCAAGATAGAAAAGTTCTGTTCCTCGAGGGAACATGAAAAGGAAGAAAGGAGCTAGATAAATAGTGTTTGATAGATTACAAAAAAAAAAAAGTGTATTATGCCACCTGCTCTGTTGTGGAAGACAATAAGAAGATGGCAGACAAATAAAGGAGTTAGATTAGTAGTGTTAAGGTTAAATTTACCTACTTGTAAGTTTAATACGTTCACCTGTTAAGGACTGTCATAACTGATGAAGTTCATTTTCAATATTTTGCAATTTTGATACTACTCTCTCTTTCTACAGAGCATACCAAGGTTCCAACCAGAAAATGTGGAACACAATACGAAGATGTTCGAACGGGTTAATGAAATGGCAACAAAGAAGGATTGTACCCCATCACAGTTAGCCTTGGCATGGCTCCATCACCAAGGGGATGATGTCTGTCCCATTCCTGGTACTACCAAGATTGAAAACCTTACAATTAACAGGAAAGCTTTATCTGTTAAGTTGACACGCGAGGAAATGGCCGAACTAGAAACCATCGCTTCACCTGATGCCGTTAAAGGTGAGAGATATCCAGCAGGAATATTGGCTAATACTTGGAGATATGCAAATACTCCACCCTTATCCTCCTGGAAAGCTACATAAAGAAATGCCTTAGCCTGGTGATGCCTTGCTCGTTTGTTCAACTCAAGAAATTTACATGTTTGAAGAACCGGGAACCATAACACTGTCTATGAGTTTTTGCTATACCTCATCTTTAATAGAATACAAATTAGAATTTTGGTTTCTCTCTGCGTCATGAATTTTGATTTCTGCTGAAACTTATCTCTAGGTAAAGTTTTAATTTTTGTCTGTCATGACTTTAATTATGAATATATTTGATCTTATGTTTCATTGTAGCATCAATGATAACATAGAATGTTGATTATTTGATAATTTTGAGTCACACGTCTTTTTTTGGTGAGTGAGAATCTCGTACTCTTCGAAAAGTTAGAGTAAGCCCCCTTTCTATTATTAGTTCTGCTTGCTTTTCCATCAAATATAAGGGTAAAAAATATTGTTTTGTATCATTTATTAACAGAACAAAGGTAATTTTGATTAGACTCCTTGAACTATTGCATAATTAGAGTTGAACCGCAGTGAAGTTTTTGAAATGAGACTTGAAACCTCTTTTGTTAACTTTTTCCACTACTTCATCTAATCAAAGATGTCCACGAACAAACAATTTATTACTAGTATAGGATTTACATATTAATGTCAAGGATATACTTTTTCTTCTTGCTTTTACTAGTAAACCTCATAATTTATTATGAGCATACAATTTCTCTTATAATGTTTATTTTTTTCAGTAATATTTTGGTATTATGTGAAGTATAATTTTTCTTTGACTATATAAAGGTAGTTGACTTTTTAACAAATTTTATTTCACATATAAATGCTCAAAATTGAAGAAGGGTATTATAATTTGACATAAGTTGTCTAGAGATTGGGGTGTTTCGAGTTCGCATTTTCAACTTCATCATCAAATCGAGTGCATTTCATTACATTTTATGTACATGTTAAACAAAATTTTGTACTTTATTTTTCTTTTTACAAATTTTATTTGGTAATAAGAATTAATCGGAATTAGTTTCTTGCACGTGTGTAAACTTTTATCCATCATTAATTTTTGTCAAAATACATGCAAAATTTATTTAAATGTCCTAGTGGAAATCTTAACTTAATTCTTCAGAAAGAGAAATGTATGACAACTTTCTATATAAAATATAGTTCTGCTATACATTTATTTAGAACAATCTTTCCATATTTAAGTTTTTTTTAGATTCATTGTTGTGCATTCAGTTTTTTTTTCTTCTGAAAAGTTCCTTCAGAAATAATAGATCTTGTTTCATTGTATATGGTTTAGTGACTATTAGAATTCGGACGAGTGCTCATGTGCTGTTGAAAATATTATGCTTTTCATATATGGGCTTATTCAGTACTTTCAAACATATTCATGACAATTTCAACATCAAAAAATGGTATATAAAATGTGTCAAATTTCTGAAGTTAATGGATTCATTACTAATTTTCTATAAAAGGAAAAAAGAAAAATTAACCGTTTATATTTTATTTTTCATTTCTTATAAATCACGATGAGTTATCATCTTCAAACCTAATGTCTCATTTAGATTAAAAATATAGTGAAATTTTTATTTGAAATGAAAGTTTTCTCGAATAAAATAATAGGAATGGGATGCAGTAACGTTAAAATGGAACATATACTTTGCGAACCAACAATAACAAACTCAAGATTGTAAAGAAAAATTTAGTTGAAGTGCTCAATTTTTATTTTTTCTGTTGGCATCCAATTTCAAGGTGTTCTATGTGACTAGGATTATTTACCAGCTTTTATGACATTATAGCATGCATTCATGCTAAAATAAACGTTTAATGGAGATTCATGACACAAATTGTTGAAGCCTTCTCCAAACATTGTTTAGATTGCAATTTTGAAATTAGCTACTGTCTCTCTCTCTCTCTTTCATAGGTCATCCTAAAGATCCCACTAGAAAGCATATATAGAACATATACAACAGAAAAAAGGAGAAAAAATGAAGGATTGTCGCTTATTGTAGCAATCCTTGGCATCAAGGCCGGCCCAAGTTATGGGCTGCTTGAGCCTGTGCCCAAAGTCCTCTTAGTCCAGAGGTTTCAATTTAAAGAAATTATTATTATTTTTAAATAAAAATTTATCATAAACTAATATCCTTTAATTGGGGTCAAGAGGTAAGAAAAATAAATTTTATATAGGTTTATCTTTTTGTTAACTTGTAATATTATACAATTTTAGAATTCTAATTTTGGTGTTTTATTTATTTATTTATAGTGACTATTTTAGTAAAAAATTTAGAATTTTTTTATTGAAAAAAAATTTAATTATTAAGGTTTTCATTTAAATAATCGTCCAAAATTTTTAAATTATTTGAGACGGCTCTGCTTGGCATGGGTCCATGACCAAGGGGAGGATGTCTGTTCATTTTCAGTTACGATCAAGATTGAAACCCCCAACAGTACGATAAAGCCTTTAGGTAAAGTTGGTGCCTGAGAAATGGTCAAGCCGAAAACCATTGCTTTAGCCAATGGCGTTAAAGGTGATAGATATGTTAGAATATTTGAGGTGAATGAGAAATTAATAAATGAATTTGACTTTATCAGTTTATTGAAAGAATCGATTACAACCTCTCTCATTTACAAATAAGATAAAAACGATGGAGACGTTAAACGATGGAGACCAACGTTACGTTGCAAATATGCGTTAACATTCAAAATGAATATGAATGATCAGTTCAGAATTGAGGTCAACAATCATTGCATTTGAATATGCATTAAACATTCAAAATGAATGTGAAGAATCAGTTTTGCAAGTGTGGTGCTGAAAGGGTAGGCCACTACTATAAAAATGCAAACGGCGGACGAATTTTAACGACAGTAAAAAGTGTGTTGTTATTTAATGATTGATTTATTGATAAAAAATATTTAGCCACTAATTTGTGATGGATTAAGAACGATTTTGTAACAGAAAACGTTATAACTAAATTTCGTTACTAATCCCTCACAAAATCATAACGGATTAGTGTCGACCGATAGATTAGCGACGGTTTTAACAAGGGACTTTCACGCTTTTCTCGCTAAATACGTCACTAATACTAATTTAGCGACGGCTTTAGCGACGAAAATTAGTAAAAGTATTAAAAATGATCACTTAAATTAATTGATCAATATTGTACGTTATTAGTAAGCCTAGTAAAAGTATAGACGAGTTGAAATTGATAATAACCTAGGTCCAAAACAATGAATATAAAATATTTGATGTAATTACATGTTGTTGTGTATAATACAAACTATAAACAATTATAATAAATTCATCCGATTTTGCCGATTCTCACTCTGAAAGTGGCTCGATCATCAAATTAAGTTGAAAAATTCATGTTCATATTGTCAATGGACTGTAAGATGCATTTTATAAGAAATCATGTCTTGTAACGTTTTTTTTTAAGTAGTTTTTTTATTTTCATCGCTAAATTTGTCACTAATTCGAATTAGCGACGACATATCAAGTTTTTCTCACTAAAGCGGTTACTAATTAACGACGGCTTTAGCGACGAAAATTAGTAAAAATATTAAAATTAAGCACTTAAATTAATTGATCAGTATTGTACGTTATTGATAAGCCTAATAAAAATATAACCGAGTTGAAATTAATAATAACCTAGGTCAAGAATAAGAAATATAAAGGATTTGACGTAATCACATATTATTGTCTATAATACAAACTATAAACAATTATTATAACTTATTTCATCCGAATTTTGTAATTCTCACTTTGAAAATGGTTCGAATATCAAATTAAGTTAAAAATTTTATGTTTATATTGTCAATGGAATGTGAGATGCATTTTATAAAAAATCATGACTGGTAATATTTTTTTTAAAGTAGTTTTTTATTTCTATCGCTAAATCTGTCACTAATTCGAATTAACGACGGCTTTAGCGATGACATATCGAGCTTTCCTAGTTAAAGCGGTCACTAATTAGCGACGGTTTTAACGACAAAAATTAGTAAAAATATTAAAATTAAGCACTTAAATTAATTGATCAGTATTGTACGTTATTAATAAGCCTAATAAAAGTATAACAGAGTTGAAATTAATAATAACCTAGGTCCAAAACAAAGAATATAAAGAATTTGACGTAATCACATGTTAATACAAACTATAAACAATTATTATAACTCATTTCATCCGATTTTTGCGATTCTCACTCTGAAAATGGTTTGAACATCAAATTAAGTTAAAAAATTCATATTTATATTATCAATAGACTGTAAGATTCATTTAAAAAAAAATTATGAATTGTAACATCTTTTTTAAAGTAGTTTTTTATTTACGTTGCTAAATCTATCACTATTCTTACTATTATTATGAGAACGAAGGCAGCCACTGCCCCTGTTCTTCCTTTTTTTTTTTTTTTTGAACTTCTTACCTCTCTCTCTAATTATCTGTCTGTGCTCTCTCTAACACACTCTCTCTCTAAGCGCCCTCTCTCACCATGCCACCACCTCCTTTCCAAGGTAATTTTAATTTTATGGTTTTATATATATATATATATATATATATATATATTTTATTTAAATATGTGTATGTGTATGTGTATGTGGATTTTGGGTCACGATTTATTTCAAACCCTAATCCCCAAATTTGGGGATTAAGGTTTCTGATTAGGGTCATAATCCCTTGGTAATCGTATGCATATTATTTCTCCTCCTTTACAGAAGGGCAGGAGAAGTATTTACTTCTAAATTTCTATACATTTTTGTGTATCTATATGTTAACACTTTTCTTAAGCCTAGTCTGTTTACGATAAGTTTTCTTTCTAAATTGAATGCGGCTGCAATTGCACCTGAGAATTAAAGTGGTCATCCGTATTGTAAGAAAAAGTAATAAAAAAATTTCGAAGTCTGAATCTCCCTTGTGGAGCTTTAGACAGACTTATTCGTATCAGTTGGGTGCTCTAAGAAGTTGACGTACGTGTCCCAAAAAAGAAAACCATCAATTTCTTATGATTTTGTCCATTATTATTAGTTTTTTTTGTTCCATTCTCTCTTTTTAAGCTGAGCGATGATAGAGCAGCAGTACCCATTGGGATAAAATTATTATTGCACCTGTGAAAAATTTGTAGAAGTCATAAATAACTAAATTTAATGGATGATACAAGATTTAACCGTGGGGTGTGAAATGGGGTTCCATGTGTGTAGTTGACCAATTGTCGTTCACATTTCACTGGATAAAGTACAAAGCAAGGAAAGTTGCTCTCTAGAATTTATAATTTTGGAGACATTTATAATTCTTTGTGGAAACTAAAATTCAAAAAAATTCTCCAAAATACTATCTGAAGGTGAAGTTAGCATTAATATGGATGAGGATTTGGTTCAGAACATCTTTACTGTGAGAAGAAATGGTCTTTTGTTTCCTTGTTCCTGTTTCATGTTTACTTTCTCTGAGTTGAATGTCTTTCTTTCTATTTTGGACTGTTAAGAAATATCCAGTTTTTTAATATGAGCTACTTCATGTCAATAAATATGAGTTCTGTAACAATATTCTAGAATATATACTCTACTTGGGACCCGATTTATTAAAATCCACACTCAAGAAGGTACGCATTGCTCCCACTCTTCATCCACTTGTGTTCAATAAATTTCTTACCTGAAACATTACGCGAGTCAGCTTAAAACATTCAATTTGAAAACCTGTGGGAGTACTATCTAAGGCCATTACCCCGTTCTCAACCTCGTAATTATTCTATTCGTTGTCTTAATTTACAACAATGTAGTTCCTGCTCATTTCTCTGCATTTTTCCCATTATGTTTCCTTTGTTTCTTTGTCTTTCATTCTTTGCTATTGGCTCTTCTTTTCCTTCCTTTTTTTTCCTATGCTTCTTTATGTATGGACTCTGTCAGACATGTACATACATTGTTTTTTCCCCTTCCTATTTTTACTTGTTTGTTTTAAGGTGAAATCACTACAAACTTGAGCGCTCTCTTACCAATTGTCTGTTTGTGTCTGTGCTCCAAGTGCCTGTCTGGAGAGTAGTTCTTCAAGAATGCTTATTTTGTAACAAATGTCTTATCTTTTCTTCCGAGGGTAAAGAGATCGCTACAAACTTGAGCGCTCTCTTACCAATTGTCTGTTTGTGTCTGTGCTCCAAGTGCCTGTCTGGAGAGTACTTCTTCAAGAATGCTTATTTTGTAAAAAATGTCTTATCTTTTCTTCTGAGGGTAAAGAGACTGACTTCCTGAGTAACCCCACATGCAAACATCCAAATGGTCCTCCAACAATATAGCTAAACCACATTCTGGAGATTCTATTTTTTTTGGTTGCAGAACAGACTATGATCGAGTGGATATATTAAAAGACACCTATAAATTATTGGATTGAGATCTCTATGTTCTTCTTCATTGGCATCTCTTAGAATTTTTAGCTGACTCAATTAACGTCTAAAGCCACCATGTCTCATCTGCTGCCGTAACTTAATTTGACAAAATTTTCCACTTGGTCTGAATTTTCAACCATACTGCCAAATTAGGTTTCTTACTGTGAGTTCCACTTAGAACCAAAACATATGTGGATCTTTAAGTTTATTAAGCAAAGGAGCAGGTTATTTGTGGTTGTAGACTTAGTAGAAGGCTTCTTAGTGCTGTATTCCCAATCCTATGAGTTCCACTACATCCTCCGTTGTGGAGAAAAGGAGGAATTCCACATAACATTATGTACAACCACTTTATCCTTCTATTGAGTCTTGTCGCTCTACCCATTGTGTGGATCGTATCTCAATTTTACCTTCTCTGCATCGTCTAGACCTTTGAGTTATAGTTTAACTATAGGTTGATTTCATCATACATTTAGGATACAAATTGTTCTAACCTACTACTCATCCCCTGGAACCCTGTAGTTCTCAACGTCAGCTTATGGAAACAGTCCCTTTTATGATTCCATATCAACTCATAGGTGGTTATCTTATGCATACAACTCACCCACACAAAACTATACTGTTATTACCCAAGTCCTTTAAGGAAGTTCTAGTTCTCCTTTAAATTGTAGACACCTGAGTTCTTCCGCTATCGAATCTTCACATTCTGCTTCTGCTATATGTTCAATATTCTTTTGTTACATGAAGTTATATCAGACAGCGACAAGAAGATTGAATACCTTCTCGTTGGATTGTCTTTTAACCTGATTTAGGTTTGGAATTCTATCTATAGAATATACTGACAGAAGTAACTTTATTTTAGTCATGTGGATGTTTCTATATAAAATATTGAATGAGGCATTACAGGATTTAAAGCAATTGGCATAAACATTTGAACTATACATTTCTCTAGTTATTAAGTATTTTTCGGGAGGTAGTGAGATAATATGTTTTTGATACTTGTTCCAATTCTCTAGACGTATTTTATAAGTTTAGAGGCTGCAATCGGTCTGCAGTCTCTATAATTCGATTGCTAATATTTATATTGTTGTAAGTTATTTTAAGATTAGGTTGTTAAAGTGATCTAGTTGTTCTCTTGTAATGAGTTCATTCTCCTGACCCAAGATTTTTATCTACTTTTGTTCATGTATAAGGGAACATCTACTTGGTCCTTCTATCTTTGCAATATTATCCTGTACACTATCAAATTGATACCATAAACATCATACTACTGATGATGTAATAATTGTAGATTCAGCATGATATTTATTCACTAATTAGATTGCATGTGCTAGAATTACCGGCTGCTATTCTTCTCTACCATACCATTGTTTCATATTTTACTAGTGTCTTTTGGCATCTAGAAGATGGACGCCACAAATCTGATTTGATGAATACAGTTTAAAGTTTTGAGTTGTTTACTCGTGATTGTTGTCAGTTTTTCATTTTGCACATTCAGTAAGAGGTCATTAAAACTAACACTTTTTTAATTTTGGTTCTAAAACTTGGCAGGATGCCTCTTTCTGGCAATAACCACTAGGCCCCTGTATCTCTATATACATTAGGTTTTTGTTATTTGGATCCTATTTACACGAAATCCTGGATTCTTGCAACTCTTTTGGAACATTTATTAGACAAAGAATAACATTTGTAAATTTTCATGTCTCTACGTAAACCCCCACTTCCAAGACTTTTGCTTAACAATGTCTCGTGCATGAGAAATGCCCAACAAATCTTGCGCCATGTAAATGTCTCCCTCCATGATGGCGGTGCACTTGTTCTGACTGGCACTAATGGTTCGGGCAAAACCACTTTCTTGTGCATGTTGGCCGGGTTTTCCAAACCATCAGCTGGTGAGATACTCTGGAATGGTCATAACATCACCGATTCAGGCATTTTTCATCAATACAAGCTTCAACTTAATTGGCTCTCTCTGAAGGATGCCATCAAAGAAAAGTTTACAATCCTTGACAATGTTCAATGGTTTGAAGTTCTTGAAGGCAAGCAGGGGAGGTCCATGCCTGCCCTGGAGCTTATGGGGCTCGGGAGACTAGCAAAAGAGAAAGCAAGAATGCTCTCCATGGGTCAAAGAAAAAGGGTACAGCTCGCCAGGTTGTTGGCGATTGATCGTCCTATTTGGTTGCTTGATGAAACCTTCTGTGGCTCTTGATGACGACGGTGTGAAGTTGCTTGAGTATGTTATTGCAGAACACAGAAAGAAGGGTGGGATTGTCATAGTGGCCACTCATCTACCTATTAAGATGGAGGATGTCATGATTCTAAGATTGCCACCAAGGTTCCCAAGAAGAATGACGTTGGTCGATATGCTTGATCGAGGTGGATTGGATTGATACGGTATTGGATATTAGGATCCAGGAAAAAAAGTTGGAGGAACCAACTTATGTTGTTAGAACAAGTCAAATCAGTGGACTGTCAGAAGAAAATAATATGTATTTGGTGTTCCCGGAACTTAGAATGCCGGCCTCTTTGCACGGTAACAAGCGAGAAAGTTGACTTTAAGAAAGAAAGAGGGGACGTCTTAGCTGCAATAAAAAAAAGAGCGTTAGGAAGCTTTTAGAAGGTACTGGATTGCAATAATGTCATCTTTTAGTTTTGTCTTACTCTTTTGATGCAGCCCACAGGGATAATATATGGTACTAATATCTTAGTTATGATAAGTTCCTACTCGTCAATGAATGAACCCTAACAAAAAGTTGCAAATGCCATTTTTTCAAAAGCATTGGGTCCCAATTTTTTGAATCTCTCAGTCTCTTCACAAATTTCTTATATCATGTACGCGATATACATTGTCAACTAACCAAATTCATGTACCAATTTAATTAAGAATTAATAAGACTCAAATATGAAATAATATTTAGTTCACGAACGGACAATTTCGTCAGACTTAATATTGTATTAATTTACTCGATTGTCTAGCACCAATTATCTTATATCAAATTTAATGTACCTTTTCCATCTGGACCCAAAAAGAGCAAAAAACAAAAGGGTAAATTATGTATATGGTCCCTATTATTTATATATTTTTTAAGATAGTTTTTTAATGTTTTAAAAAAATTATATTAGTCGTTAATGTTTATAAAAATAATTTAAAATGATTTATATTGTTTAAAATTAGTCAATTTAGTTTTTATTATTTTTAAAAAATTTCAACTTAGTCCCTAAATAGGGATTACGTGTAGGGATTAAATTGAATTTTTTAAAAAATAAAAAAAATTAAATTATCTAATTTTGAATAATAGAGATTATTTTAAATCATTTTTGTAAATATAAAAGACTATTATAAATTTTTTAAAACATTAGAGATAATATTAAAAAAATAGCTAAACTATAGCTACTAAATGTGAAATTTACCCGAAACAAAAAAACAAAAGAAGCATAATAATAAGGATGAAGACAATAACAGGGCTAGCAGTATCATGGTATGTGGGCTCTGACAAGTAACAAAAGATCACGTTACGTTGTTGAGTACTTCTCAGATTTGTATTAACGAAAATTCTTAAAAATGTCCAATAATTTGGACGTTTTCAAAATATTTCATACATCTCAATACATTGGATGCATTGATGCAAACGAACCAATTACATTAGAAAATATCTCAATGTAATTGGCTTGTTTTGAAGAATGACTCCGCTAGCAGTATCATGGCATGTGGGCTCTGACAAGTAACAAAAGATTACGTTACGTTGTTGATTACTTCTCAGATTTATATTAATAGACATTTTATGCTGGTTGTTTTTGCAGTTCAAAAAGAAAAGAGAAGTGCAGGGAGATTTTTAGTACTGATGATGATGAAGATGAAGAAACGACCACCATGGCTTTGTACTTTTATCACACAGGTTTTACTGTGCTTTGCTCTTTATATAGTTCTCAACATTGGTCAACCACAAAATCCAAGAATATATAGGAATAAAAATCAAAGGAGGCCTCTCGATATGTACTTCATCAGTATTATAGGAGGTTTTAAGCCACTTCATCAACAGACCCTTCTCTTCAAACAGGTCACTTTCTCATTCTTTGCATTGCTTTCTCGTAAATTCAATATAATTGATGGTTTCTTAGCTCTACATTATAATTTCTACCTTCTTTTTTTTTTTTTTTTTTTCCTAAATGAATGATTTTCTAAACCAAATCAAACTAAACAAAGCCTTATTTTGTTAGGTGTGGTCGGTTGAGTGACTTTCTGAATTAGGCAAAAGCTATAATTATGAGTTAAATGCCTTAAGTAGCATGACATATATAGTTTGTCATTCATGTTACTATAGAGTTTGGTAGTTCTTGTTACATCTTGAGTTTAAGAACTGGGTGGATTAAGTCTCTTGTCATTGCCTTTGAGACTCTGAATTTATACAATAACACTTTGTGTTTTATAGATGGTAAGCCTTCTTTTAGTTCTGCATTATTGATAAGCATAGTTATCAAAACCATACGATTCATGTTTCATATGTTTTATAGATGGTAAGCCTTCTTATGATTCAGTGTGTGAGAGCGATTTGGTGCAATTGTAAATATTTTTAAAAAGGTGACTGACTCGTTATAATTCACGATTCGAAAAAATGATATTTCAATTCACGATACAATTTACTATTTACAACTATGGTGATAAGCTTTGGTCCCTTAGATTTGTTTTCCGCTTTCTGTCTGACACAGTTTTGAATCATCCTATAAGTCATAAGTTGTTGTATTTTCAATGCCTGTTTCTGATCTGAATTTTATGATATAAATGAAGATGAAGAAGGTGATGAAGATGTACAACGTGGGCTTTGTTATTAACATTAGTGAACATGGGGAAGACGATCCACTTTGGAAGAATGTAAGACATAACTCAAAACATATTACTCGTGAATTTGATTGGATATTGCCGAATATGATTGTTGCAAAAGTTGTTTACTGCATGATGTTGTAATACATGAAGAATCGGATGATTTAGCATGCCTTTGATCAAGCCAGAAAATTTGCATTGATCTTCTACTTTTCCTGAACTTTTTGTAAAGCTGCGTTATCTTCGATTTATGTTACGTATCATGAATATACTACTAATGTTGACTTGCTTTGCGTGCCTATTAACAGTTAGGCTTAGTTTCTAGCTAATAGACTTTTAGATTTTTATCTTCACTATGTAGCAGAAGCAAAGAGTGTAATGATGATATTTGGGACTTGGATTGTTTTCCAGGACTCAACAAATGATGTAATTGCTTTTCTTAGTTGGCCTTATAAGGTCACTCAAAATGTCAAATTTCTTAGAGTTACCAATATGTCTAATTTAAAATTCATTGACTAAGAGACTAAATTCATTGTGTACCCAGCATACGGTATACCCATCCCTGTTTCTCCAGTCTCTTTCAGTTGTTTTCTAGTTGTTGAATTTATTGCCTTTAGATAGCGTGTTTGTATATATTTCTGCATAGTTACTAACTGAGAAACTCTTGAACAGGCTACTTCCTACTTTCAGTCACTAAAAGTTCCCTGGTAAGCTGATCTCTACAAGTTACTTCTAACTTTAACATTTTACATATTGGAAAACTCTTGGTTTTGCTTTAAAATTTTCTCTAATTTGCCTTTTAACATATTTTGAGATGCATCTTTTTCCAATTTCTCTTCAGCTGTTTTCAACTTGTAGGTACATGACCAGCTCTTTGAAAGGACAAGGAGCAGATTATTATTATAAGAACATAAGCACTCCCTTTGGAAGAACATTAGATGTTATTGCCATCGATACTGAATTATTTGAGGTGTGAGTCTTGGTGTTTACCTTTTTCCTCAAATTTTGATGTACATACTGATACTATGCCTTACAATGTTGTTTCCATCTGCATAAGAAGAACGTATTATTGCTATTTCCAAATGCTGCAACATCTGCTGTAAAGTGGTATACTACTTCAGTCTCCTGATATATGCACCATTCTACTTCTTTGCTTGTCTTATTTTTACTCTGGAAAGTAAGAATGCAGGTAATTAATGTGAAAATGAAAAAATTCTTTGGTGTAAAAGTTCGAAAATTTTCAACATGACAGGCATCGGCCTCTCATTAATTAAACAAATGAAGACATCATGCCATTCCCGTAGCTATTTCAGAAAGAAAAACAACAACAATAGGACAAGAGAGGGGAAGATCAGTTGATTTTTGAGAAATTGAAGGAAGGATCTCATAAACATTTATGTCCATATGAAGAAGTTTGAGGAAAAGGGCAGTCCCTCTGAAAGATGGATGTGAAAACTCTGACAACTAGGCAAATAGTATAAGGTATGATGTGTGATGCAGCATGAAATGCCAAAGATTTAAAATTAGTGTCAGTACAACTTGGATGGCTTTGAGATTGCTTGTAAGAGTTCTGGATGTGGCATACTTATCTTGAGAAGTAAATCACTCTGTAATCATATGGAAAAAGAAAGTCCTCTACATTGTGCGTAAGATTGTAGATGCACCTTTTACATGCTAGGCTACAACTTAGATTTCATGTATGTTATGAATTAGCGAATTTGATTTTACATCTAGGCCACTGTCCTATTGACTTTTGACTCAGTACTAAAATTGAATTCGATTCTTTTCTTCTTCCTCTTCTTCTTCTTTACCTTTTTCTTTTCAGGAGAGCAACCGTTGTAGTATTATTTTTCTTCTTTTCTTTTGGGAGAACACAGTTGCTTGTGGCTTGGTAATGTTTGTAATAAAAGGTGCTCAATGTCATTGTTCTATTATGATATTACATACTTCCTCTCAGAGGGATTATTCTAGTTTTATTATTTTGAAGAGGCAATGTGTTGCTTCTAGTTTAGTTATCAATATAGCCTAGAAGCACTGTATGTAAGATTAGGCTTCTTTAATATTTACTTATAACTTGCATTACTTTTATTCTTATATTCATAAGTTGTCTTTGTATTGAGGATTGCTATGTGATACCACTACATCAACCATCATGATTTTGGTTAATCAAGATGGTCTCACCAACAGGAAAGCAAACTTCATCACATTTTTCCTTGCATAAAAAATCACCATCAGTAGATCTGTGTACCTAAAATATATAGCGAGTATATACTCGCGTAACTAAGTAGCATGCACTTTCAGATTCACCATTTTCTATGGAAATGAAAAAGTTAAAATAGTGGATCATACTATAGTTGCTGCCAAAGTGGATTATGCTAATTCTTTTGTTTCTTTGAGAACTCCTCATATATATATATATATTATGTAATATGTAACAGTTAATGTCGGATTAATCAAAATCACTATCAAATTCAAGCATGCTTGGAGGTTAGTTCATTCCGGATTTGAGATAACTTGTTGAAAACACTTCCCGTCAGATTAGGAGACATCTGGGTTGTTATTCTAAATATTTTACCACTTACACTAGACAATCACCTATCAAATGATAAATGAATTTCAAAAGATATAAAGAAGAATGCTGATATATTGGAAACTAATGGGGCCAGCAATGTTAATGTATATGCTGATATTTTGATGAGATTTTGATAATAAGCTACATGCTTACTAAACAGTGAAAATAATGCTAAATCTTCGTTAGGCTGTCTTGAAGTTTTACTAATGTTACAAATTCTTCCTAAAAGAGCTTAGCATGGCCTTTTACAACTTATTGTGTTTCCAGTGGTGAAAGCCTTTAAAATTTTCTGAGCTGTGACGGGAAAGAGATGTTCTTTATTGCATTTGTGTTCCTCCTTCGCATATCTTCCCCTTATCCCTTTTCCCGAGGAAACCATTTCTGAAGATATTTTGTACTAGTAATTTAAGCTCTTTCTTCTTGATTTAAAGCATGTTCATAACTCATAAATCATATTGTTTTCAGGATGGTTTCAGCGTTGCTAGTAATAATCAGTTGCAATGGCTCGAAAAGACACTCAAAGAGAGCAGTAGTGACTGGTAAATAATGTTTCCATGTGTCTGTGGGGGTCCAAATATAGTAATGGAGCTCCATCACAGCAATTGATAGTTTTAATTGTGAAGAGAAAGTCTGGTGACAATGTAGACAATTGCATTGAATGTACTTGCTTTAATTTGCATTCAGATAACACTCGTGCATCATGGGGATGCCAAGAAAATCTTTCATCATGTGTGGATGCACACTTCTTTGAGTACAAACCAAAATTCTGTTGGACATCAGTTTAGTTCCCTTTTCCTCCACTTCCTCACCCCCACTCCCCCTTCAAAAAAAAAAAAAAAGGAAAAAAGAAAAAAAGATAAATCAAAAAATAAACGAAGAAATAATTTTTAGATAAAGTAAAGGTAATAATACCCTCATTTCTTATGCTTCCCAGTTACCGGAAGCATAAGTGATTTACCTTTATCTTCTTTGTTAATACAGGCGCATTGTTGTTGGATATCACTCATTGATCAACTGCACGGCAAACAGTGAACAGATTGTCATTGAGCATCTATACCGTATTCTTCTGAATTATGAAGTGGTGAGCAGATCTCCTCCTGTTAGTTCTTTTTCCCTTTGCCAATGTACATACTGTTCTGAAGGTTCTGAATTTTGATAAAGAAGGAATGAAAGATCAGAAATTATTACAAAGTGAAGTTCATCTCTGGTCTCCTTGTGATAAACTGAATCTCTTTCTGCTCTATATTCCTCTTCAGAATGCATATCTCAGCGGGCAGGCATGTTCTACCTATCTGCCTAAAGAAGGTGCTGCAGAATTAAGCAGTGGAGTTTTTGTAAATAAAGGACCATATCTTACATCAGTAAACCAAAAATTGCCACAGATTAGGTGAGTGTTTCTTCCTGGATCTGCAGCATAGTTACCAGAGTGTTCAGGAATGCTCATCAGCTTTGACTGTTTTTTCCCTTTGCCTTCTCCAGGGAAAACATCCATGGATTCCTTCTTCATAGAGTCAGCTCTTTAGAGTTTGTGAGTATCAGTCTAAATATAATTGAATTTGACTTCTCATGTGTGAATTCAACATTAGCTTTCCAATGGACAGAAAAATAATCCGTACTAGTATCATATTGAAACATGGAGCACTGAATCATATTTCTGTGCAACAGGTTAGCTACTACGTTACCTTGAAAGGAGAAGTCGTGCGCAGAATTGCAGTTCCACCAAGAGGTAGAGAGTTCATGTAACTTAATCTTCAACATGTTTGCAGTTTGACCAGGCAAAAGAGTTTGTTATTTTGCTGTTGCATTTTGTAATCTTCTACATGTTTGCAGTTGTATATAGTCATTGTTTCAAATTGTTCTTGCAGCGCTAAATGATCATGCTATTTAACAGTATTTGTTTGTTATTTTGCCTACATTTGAACTCTAAATGCTGAGCCAAAAGCAAAAAAGAAAAAAAAGAAGAAAATCGAAATAGGAAAAAGAATGTTTTCAACAACTATAAATTACCATTCGTTATTTCTTTTATTTTTTTGCTATCTTTCCTGGAGTAGGGCTTTAGGCATATTTCTTGTGTATCTTGGCAATAGAGGAGCTGTCTTTTCATATTGCAAAGGAGTCAAAAGAGTATGAATCCCAAATGTACAAATTGAAGTTATCGTTTCTTTTAAACTTTCATCAAAGAAAGAATATTAAATTCAATTATTTCTTTTTCACTAGTCTGAAGATTTAAAATTATTTCAATTATAGAATTTTGTTCTCTTCGAAATTTTTCTATGCCTCGTGCTTTTTTTGTTTTTTTTTTTTTGTTTTTCTTTTGTCTTTTTCTTTTTCAGATTTTAATATATATACTCGTCGTCAAACGACCCCCATTACCTTGTTGGATGCACGCTTGAGGTCAAAGACGTCTCTGTAGATGCATATTTCTTGGCCAAAGAACTAAATATTTACAATGGTAACTCTAGAATGAATGAGACATTGAGTGATTTTCACACTCGAAATTTTAAATCAAAATTTAAAATCGTGACATGTTAGAAGTCTAAATTTTACAATTTAAGCTTGCAAGGCCTTCCATGTATAAAAACAAAAAATTCAAAACCCAAGTCTAATTTAAAAACCTAAGTTTGCAAAGTATTCATAAATACAAAACAAATTCGGTTCACATAACACGAGAGCTTACTTCCATTATATAGAAATCACTTACAATACTAGTAATCTCCAATAATAAATGTCCTTATACATACATCCAGTAAAATGTCATAAACTAACATTCAGTTATATCAATCGCCTTACATCCGAATGCTGCTATCTTTCGACCAAAACAAAACAAAAAAAGAGAAAAAGAATGTTGCTATCTAAATGTGCATTTGATTTAACCAGATACTTAGTTTATGAAAAAAGATTAAGGGCCTGTTTAAAAGTGTTTTTATTTTTTTGTTTTATAAAATAGTTTCTAAGAACAGTTTTGGAAAACTATTTTTAAGAACAAAAAACATAAAATTTGTTTGACTAGAATTGTTTCCAAAACAAGTTTTTAAAACAAATAAAACAGAAAATTTGTTTGGTAAAAGTGTTTTAGAAAAACAGTTTTAAGAACAAAAAAACAAAAAAATCTATTTGGGTGTAAAAAAAAAAGAACTTGTTTTAAAAATAACTTTTGACTCATATGGAATAAACTAATAAATTCAAACTATATTACTAAATTCAGATAATATTATAGATCAAATATTCTATAATATTAAACGTTTGCAATATTAAAGTAAAACAAACATTATACATAAACGTTATTAATAAATCCTAACTATAAGTTGTACAAATCCTATCTATGAAGCATTTACATGCTCTAGCCACATCCAATTAGCGATATGATCGCGATATGCTGACATTGCAACTGCACCTTGGTCAGACAATTCTTCAACATGATTGTTATTGCTTGATGTACCTTCATCAGATTGATTTGTTGAAGACTGCACATCCAAAGGGCTCATGGCCTCCCATTCTCTAAATAATGTGTCACTTCGTCCCCATTTACGAATATAATTATGAATGACACAACATGCAATGACTATAAGACGTTGCCTAGTAGGTCTATAAGTTGGCATCAATTTTAATATTGGAAAACATGCCTTCAGCACTCCAAAACAACGTTCAATCACCATTCTTAATGAAAAATACCTATAGTTAAATAACTCTTTAGCATTCTGAGGTTGGCGATCTCGACCATTATATTCTTGAGTATGATATCTCTCTCCTCTAAAAGGTGGAAGAAATCCTCCTATGCAAGGATATCCAGAATCAACAAGATAATATTTACCTACAACAAGTAATGTGATAATCAAATTAATAAACTAGTTGTCATATAAATACAATTAAGTCAAATGAAATCTCCAATGAAAATATTGAAGTACCTTCACTAGGCCATAGAAAGTTTGCATCTTTCCATAAAAGTGCATCAAGAAATACTCTTGAATCATTAGCACTACCTTCCCATCCCGAGTACATATAAATAAACATCATATCAAAATCACAAGCACACATAACATTCTATGTCACAACACTCTTTCTCCCTCTACAAGCTGTTTGTTTCATTATTGGAACCCATGCACTCATATGTGTACCATCAATAGCCCCAAGACAATTCTATCATGTGAAAAAATGAAAATGAAATTTTCTTTTGAAACTGACATAACAAAAACATACCATATAGAATATATTAATTGCAAAATATAATTATTACCTTAAACCATGGATAATATAAAGGGTTGTTTCTTATATGGTATGACACCTCAGATGATTCTTGTCTTATGATCTCCTTTACAAGCTTACATATTGCTCTTATGGTTTCCTTGCAATGTTGAGAGACGATTTGAGTTGAATGTTGAAAACGATCTGCCACAACTCTTTGTCGAATGTTATGTCCTAAAATAAACAAAGTCATAGCAACCTTTTCTTCTAATAGTACCTCTCTTGAATCACCTAAATAATTGCGTCTTCTTAAATCATCACAAAAAGTGAGAAAAAATGTTTTGTCCATACAAAACAGTTCATAGCACACTTTAGGTGATCCATCCAATAACTCACTAATAAATTCACGACCTGTTAATGAAGAAGTCCTTATTCGATTTTTTATTTATTTATATCAAAACTGACTTCTCATACTCATATATCATATTTGCTATCAATAGTTCACCTAAGTTATCATCCGCGAAGTCTGAAGAAGAACTATCTATGATATCAATCTCCGTATCTGATGAACCTTCATCCATATCTAAATCTGCAATCATACAATATTCATTTTTTAGTTAAACATTTTTTAGTTAAACAAGTATGTAATATATTAAACAAATAAAATAGACAACACATTTTAGTATATAAAACAAACACTTGAAACCATCCAAGTTTAAGCCACACTAATAACATAGGAATAGTTCAAAAGTAAAACTAAATGTAAACTACATATTTAGAAAACAAAGCAAAAAACATACATGGTCTCAAACTAAAGGATTCCTACTACAAGCTAATTGTCCTAATAATCTCCTCATATAAGCCTATTTAACCATGTCTTTCTCCTTTCCACAGGCATAGCTAGAAACATCTCCTTCCAATCTTGATTAGTAAATTTCTCCAAGGCTGCAACATACACATCATCACTAATGTCTTCCATTTGGCTTAGTATGTCCACACATTTGGTAAGAGAGGAGTCAATTGATGAAGTTGTTGAACTAGATGTTTCAACACTTTTTGTCCTATATCTCTCTACCTTCGCAAGTTGTGCTTCCATCCTAGCCTTCGAGGCCTCAGCCCATGCTTGTAAAGCATCACCCATTTGAGAAGACCTTAACTCTTTCCTTGGTTTGGGTTCATTTATTTTTATGGTTCTCTTCCCATTACGAGTAGTACGTTCCATGGCTTGTGTCACAGGTTCATCCTCGCTATTCTCCTCTAGATCTACATGTACTCCAACATTTAAATACTCATTCTCAAGTCGTTGCTCTTCATCAGAATTTAGGGGATCCATGGTGGATGCATGGTGAAGAATACTGGTGGCAATGCTCCTATTAAAAACAATCCCCATCAACTTATAACTTTACATCCTTTTCGACGAAATTGTGCAGCTTCAGAACGTCTCTACAATAAGAAAAAGAATGTGTTAATAGCAAAAATAGTTTCTTCAAAATAGTAGTCATTATATGAAAATGAAAAAGGAACTTAGATGAATTACCGCTAAATAAGTTTCCCACTTGGAATCATTAGCAGTTACAGTGTTAGTTTCGGCATCCCATCCAAAGCTAGTTTGGCTAAGAAGTTCAGAGAATACACGATACTTTATCCTTAACCTGTTGAATTTCTGCTTCATTTGTTTCATTGTGAAACTTCGCCCAACCTTTTGATTAAACTCATTCAAAATTAACTTCCAAACCTTTGATGGAAACAAGCCATTTTGTTGATTTCCCTTATTAACTTCATCAACTAAAATGTCAAGAAATTTTTTTTCTACACAAGGACCCCACAAAGTATCATCATTGTCGGAGGTTCGACTTGCCATCTATTAACCATAGCAAAACAAAATATTGTCAAGATCATTGGTATAAATCATATAAAATATAGGTCCCCTGCAATAGCCCTCTAGATATGACTAATAAAGTGTAAGTTTAAACTTAAACTTTAACAAAATATAGTTTCTTTAAAATAGTAAACTTACAATTTTACTTTCAAGCAATTATAAGCACTTAACCAGCGCAAGTTATGTTCTTCTCTTGCCTAATTAGATTTCATGAGACATTTGATCATGTATAGTAGAATAATTAAGCCAATAATAGGAAAATAAAATAAAAATAAAAAAATAGAAGAGGAAACCAAACCGCAGATCAGTGTGCATCCATATAGGGAGATTGGGGTGTACACTCAAGGGTTCAATACATTTAGTTCTTTTTTGCACCTTTCTTTTTATTTTTTATTTTATTTTTTCTGTTTGAGGTTTGTGTGCACCTCCATCGACATAAAAGAACATAAAAGAACAACAAAGCAGAAAAAGATCAGCAAAAACATGCTTCAGAGTTCAGAAACCTAACACAAAGTCATGCATCCAGCATCAACTTTTTTTCTTTCTTTCTTTTTGGCCAAGATTATGCATCAACTAACATGCCATGAAAAACAAAAACAACCCTTTTTCCCACTTTCTCACACAGAATCAAAAGCAACCAACAATAGCAGACAAAGAATACATGGTATACCACACACCCAATGTATCAAAGAACCATAGGTGATATAGAAAAAAGTAAACTGGAGCATCACCTCAATGAAGCAAAAAACTGATGCTCTATCTTTCACTTGATTATACAACTCATCAGCAAACATATCACAAAAACATTTATTATGTTGAAGCTGGCATGCATGGTTGGTATTTTCTAGACTTCCTGTGGTTTCCAAGTGTTACCGCGAGGATTTCTTTGGCCTACCAAAATCTATTTATAATCAAAAAATATTTTTTCATGACCACATAGCAAAACAAAATCAGAGAAAATGCTCATAAGCCTTACAACTGCTGGTCCCAGAACTGAAGCTGGTAGCTTCAAGGGCTATGGAAGTAGATTGATCAACTATTGTAGCTCCTTAAATAAAAACCAAATAGTTTCAGATGCTGAGGTTTGAATGTAAAGGAAATAGTAAGAAGTGAAAGATAAGAAAGAGCCGTAAACATTCTTCAACTAGCACAACAGGAAGAAGATGAAGCTCATATAACACCTCAAGATATGTTCCAGCATAATGACATGGAGAAGATACAGGACAGACATAAGTTCAAGAACAAGAGAATGTACAACTTCTAGCACTACTATGCAATATTTGAGAAATCTTTTAACTACTCAGCAATAAACATTAAGAAAATCCTTTATAGATTTTACTTATATAAACGAATCTTACTTATATCTCTTTCCACGAGAAACCTCAACGATTCCAAAGGTTATGAGTATGACGATTGCTTATATAGAAGAGTCCATTGATGATGAAATCAAATAATTCATAAAATTATAAATCGACATTGCCATTTAGGACAAGGCCTAAAAACGTCTTGAGCGCATGAAACCCATTAATCAATGAGAGATGTTCAAAACATTTTATCATTTTCAAGCATTTCCCTGCAATTTAACGTCTTCTTTTGATTTTTCCTTTTTTTTTTTTATAGGTAAAACGCCAGTTTATTTAAGTTGTAGAATATGCATTTTTACCCCCCTGTAATTGTTTCATCATTAGCAAGGATTGATTGTGTCCGGAAATCAAAACCACGATCATTTGATCGCATTCGTAACTCCAACCAACTAGTTGACACAATTCAAGAAGCCCCTTCACATTGATAAAAAAACACTATGTCCGATGGCCTAAAAAATATACACCACCCTATTTTTATATATACATTCATCACCAATTTATCAATTTTCTATACTTTTAAAAACATAATAATACCAAACATTACTCAAAAGAATAGCATTACTCAAAAAAAAAAAAAAAAACATGAACACCATGAAACAGTATATAAAACACGAAAAAAGAAAAGCTTAAACTAAGAATATATGCTGATAGATTTTTAGAAAACACCATAACAAAAATGCAGGAAAAAAAAATAGAATCAGACCCAGTTGAAAAAATCTGCTTGAACTAAGAGTAATGGTAGAAATTCACAAATGTATTAAAAGCTATTGATAAACAAAGCAATTTATGCCATTAGCTTTAGATTTTTCTCTCAGAAACCAAATGAATAATACAAAGGTTTTTATTAGCAACATTTATCACCATAATTAATTCTAAAAAAATGGTTGGTGAGCAGCTTAAACATTACAAATAAGCAAACCCAGATGAACATTCCTTTTTTCAATCAAATCTAGTTGAAAAAATCTGCTTAAATTAAGAGTAATGGTAGAAATTCACAAATGGATTAAAGAAGAGAAGAAGACGAACCTGGTTTGGAGAGAGCAAATTTGAGCGTTTGGTTTGGAGAGAGAGAAAGAAAAGCAGGTTTACTAACTTTGTTCGGTTATTTGCCAAAATCCATATAAAAATTTCGGTTATTTACCAAATTGCTCCGTGTTTTTCTAATTTTTGAAAACAAAAACATGTAAAAACATTGTTTTTTGTGTTTTCAATTTTTTTGTTTTTGAGAACAAATTTTTTGAAACAATTTTTGAAAACTATTTTAAAAAACAATCATGCCAAACAAATTTTATTATTTTTTTGTTTTTAAAAACAAAAAAAACAGTTTTTAAAGGGATATAAATGAAGTGCTCACTTATCATAGTATCAAAGCCTAAATACCAAAAAGGTCCCCCAGTTCTAACTCACCACTACCTATTTAAAATCATTAATATTATCCAAGTGTAAACTTAAAAACTAACTTTGTCTACACTTGTGGGGATGCATTAAAAATAATAAATAATATAATAAATCATTTTTTAACATCTTAAACTTTAAATATTCTCTTTTATCATGTCTCCTCAAGGGAATATCTGGGAACCATTGTGAGCTTGCAACAAAGTAGTAATTTGAACAAGCAACAAAAAATGTATTGAACAAGCAACTGCTTCTTGGCAACCTCCTCCTTCACAAAGTGAAAGTTGTTCTATATGTATAGTTCTAGCATAGAACAAAAGATTAGCATTAAGATAAGTTACACTAATATTGTCACGCCAAAAAATTGGAAGAGATGACATTTTACACTTTAGTTGAAATAATAGAAAAGTTAGCTAAAAAATTTTGAACTTCCAAATGTTAGGGTAAACGGCACAATACCCTCTTGTGGTTTACCCAAAGTACATGTTTACCCCTTGTGATTACTAGAGTAGCTAAGACCCCCTTGTGGTCTAATTAAAATAGTACATATGTCCCCTAACACTAATAATCATTTTTTAATGGTAATGTGTAAAATGACAAATATGCCCTTTGAATGTAAAAAGACAAATAAAACAAATCATAGCACCTGTCCTCTACCCTGACTTCAAATGCCCTAACCCCTCACCCCTACCAGTACTACCACCTGCCATCATAATCAACCACATCCCCCATCCCTACTTCTGCAGCCACATCTCACCTTAACCATTATCACCACCCGCTATCACTACACCCCTGCCCTTGCCCCTACTCCCACACCTATAGCCCATCTTCCACCCACACCTCATAGCACCTCTGCATCCAATCTACCTCTACAACCATAACCCATTCTCTCATTCTATTTCCTTTAGCAAATGTAGACCTCGATTCTTCAATTTCTCTCTGCATTTGTTTTTCTTATCCATTTCTATTTCCATTTTAGTGTAATCTTGATGAAATACTTTATTCTGAGGTACTTGAAAAGGCAATACTGGAATAAAAAAAAAAGTTTAGAAGTAGCGCAATGAAGTTCTGCGAATTAGGAGCTATGTTTTGGCCTCTAGGGAACTCTTCAACCTTAAGATGGAAGAAGGATTAGATGTGAGGTCACATGTTCTAAAGATATTTGGTTTGATCAAACATCTTGAAACCTTGAATTATGGAAAAGATTCAAACTTGTAGGTGGATTTGATTCTTCCATCTCTCCCTAAGTCATTCCAACCATTCATTGTGGATGTTCATAGGAATGACATCAGGTATACTTTGCCTCAGCTCTTGAATATGCTAGAGATCTATCACGAGAAGTTTGCAAGAAAGGAAAATAAGAATGAAATGTGCAAGCTATCTAGATATACTATGGTATTTAAAATATTTAAACGCAGTGGAAATATAATAGCATGTTTATCTAGGATCAAACCACATAATTCTAAGAAGAACTTTTGCATAAATGAAACTAGCATGTAAATTCTAATTGTATAAAGATAAAAAATATGAAACTAGAAGAATTTGTTACCTGGATTCGTTAGCTTTGAATCTTAACAAAAAATACTAAATTCTACCTTGATCTTGATGAATGAAGATCTACAAGCCTTGGAGATGAAGAAACCTCTTGATCTTCTCCTCTATGACCTTCTTCCTTCTTGAAAATGATGAGGATTTGTAAGAATCTTCTTCTTGTTTCTTCCTAGCCTCTAACGTGTATAAGAGAGAGAAGAAGATAGATTTATTTTCTCACTTCCTTTACTGTGTGTGAGTGTATGTGATATGGGTAGAGGATAGCTCTTTTTATAGATGGTAAAAAGGCTAGAAAGATGAAACCCACTTGGATTAGGAAAAAGTGCCACAAGCCCATAAGGAATGTATCTAGACACTTTAATGAATCTTGAACTACAAGTAATCCATCATAATCCGACCAACACATCTTCTAGAAGTTATACTCAAATCCTTCACCTCTTCTGTGTCCACATGTGTCAATTGCTTCTTCCATGTATTATTTTGCTAAATTAATTATTCTTAGTTCCCAAATAGATCCAATAGATCCCAAATAAGAAATTCCTACACAAAATAAGAAGTCATTTCCCAAACAGGAAACTTAGTTATATTTGAATTCTAAATTTAACAAGTCTCTAAATGCATAAGCAATGGCTAGATAACATTAATAACATCCTCACAGAAGTAGGCTAGAAGAAGGACTAAAAGACATAAACAACTTGGCTACTGAAAAGACCAAAATGCCCCCGCTAATCCTATAGTACATTTAGGCTTTTCAATCTTGACTTATTTTGCTAAAAAGTCATGCTTGCACTTCAAGATATTTACTGTTGTTCACAAAAGCTTGTTGCACTATGTACAACCTTTGTCTTCAACCAACTAAGTAGAATGACCAAAATACCCCTCCATGTAACACTCACAATTAAGAAAGACTTTATTGTACTATCTCTTTCTTGATTGTATCTTCTTCTTGAGACATCTAATCCTTGTACTAACCACCCTTTGGATATAAAACACTTGATCTAGGGAGCGACCCTCAAGCCAAATATTTGATATATTCTTAGAGTACATCATTGAGCTCAGATTAAGATGATCTTCCGGATTATCATAAGGGAGCGATTAACCTATCTCATGATGACATGGATTCTATATTACATATGAAAGGATCGATATAGAGTTATGAACATCATATACAAGCTATAATCCAAGAGGACGCAACAAGCAATTTCAAAAAAAAAATAGATTAAAGTCTTGTATACTCTTCAAAACCCTAACTTGAATTCATGTAATTAACACAATCTAAAGCAATATATAAGTCATATACATAAATAAGAGGTAGTATAACATATTATCTCTTGAAGACAAGCCTTGGAAGCCATGGTTAAAGTACTTGAAGCTAAACTACCCCTCTTGAACACCAAGAGATCAAGTTATTCCACACAAGCAAAGAATGGCCTCCATTCATCTTCTAAAGTGTATGTGCTAGTCTACTTTGAAGATGTATGAGCTTGGACTTGAAGACTTGAAGAAGAAAAGCCATCTTCTTCTTTTTCTCCTCTTGGTCATGACCTTCAAGAGCAAGAAGGTGAATAGTAGCATTTTGTTTGGTCTTGATTTGTTTATAGTTGGTCAAGGCTTGACAATTGACCTTCATGCCTCTTGACCAAAGATATCTTAATGTTTAGCTTTAAACATACATACATGTTGGCAAATGCTAAAATACCCATCATATGTGTAGTATTTAAATCTAGCCATTTATTCAAATTAAGTTGGTACCGACAAGACGATGTGACTTAATCTTGTCCATCCTTAGTGCTCTTTACTTTATTGAAGTCATACATGCATATATACATAACACATATATGCCATATTAGTCTTCCAACTAAGTAATGAATTAATTAAGCTAATCTCCATTAGTTTAATTAATTATGAAAATAATCTTTTTATATTTGCACTATGGCCCTAACATTAATTTAAATTTATACATTGACTCCATAATTAATATTTAATTACATATTGGCCTAATTAACTATTAATGGTCAATGAAACAATTGTTAACTCTTTAACAACACAAGAGAAACAAAATATGATTGTTAACACTTTAACAATTCTAAAGTAATGAGGTTCAAGTTATAAGCTCAATAGGAAAACCACTCACAAATACTTATTTGTGTGTGACCTTCTGTGATTCATCGCCATATAGCAATGAGGAAATATTCAACAGTTTCAATTTATTTTGAGAATATCTCCCGTGATTCTTAAAATACCCTCAAGTTTTAGGTTGACGTCTAGCAACATGCCTAGACAATTTATAAGGCAATGAAGTCCAATTCAATTGAATCCATTTATAGTCGCCGATTACTATGCAATTTGATCCTTCCATTAAACGTCCCTTCTAGGAAGAACCATGATAGGATTAAGTTCATAGACTCGATACTATGTAAAGATCCATGGTAGAATGAGAGATGACATCCATGGAAAAACCCATTTCCATCATTACGCTCTGGCCAGAGACTTCCTCATTCAACAACCATGTCTACATCGCATAGGACATCGCCTTACGTCGGAGGTTAATGGATTCTATCTTAACAACTACCTATCAATCACTATACTGGATGAATGATACCACAAGAGCCCGTAACCTGTCATGATAAAACAAAGACGAGCCTTGTTCAAATGCAAGTATTAACCCCGATACATATGACAACCGTAATATCTCAAGTCAAAGGACTATATGCACAATCGCAGAGAATAACAAATTATTAATCATAAGTCATGTAATTTTTTATTCACGTCACATTCAATGATTCATTCCACTGTTAATCGCATCAATGCCATTATGGCACATGGCTCACCATCCTTTATCATTAACATCCTTATGTTAATCAAAGGTAACAATACATGTGATAGCCCATAATAGATTATTGAAGTCCCGATCATATAATCTAAGGACTATAAATACTTTAAGTATTTATCATAATAAAAAGATATGCCAACATATTCTAAACACCTTTTAGAATACATCTCTTTTGACGAAAATACTAGAGACTCATTTATATACATAAAGAAGAATACAAATGTCTATAAAAGTAGTCAATATGTAAAAAGACATATAGACAACCATGCCATTAAGTACAAGTTAATGTCAAAATGTCCTAATATATGTCATCCAAATATATAGCATTAGGTCATATCTCCAACAATCTCCCACTTGCACTAATGCTATGTAACATAGTATTAGCGCAACATAGGACGATATCTAATATCCATCTTTTCAAGATGATGACCTAGCTTTGACCAATTCATAGCTATGGTAAGTGGGTTAGCAACATAAATACATATGACTATTTCTGCAAAAACATATCAACATGCACATATAGGCTACAAACACAAAGTATGAAATTGGAAACACCTTTCCAAGTGTTTGGACATACTGTGAGACCCTACTTCCATAAGCTTGTGTACTAGCTCTATTATAGTCATAACACAAAAGCATCACAACTAAATGATTGGAAACATTATCAACTCGTATAATCACTTTAATCCAAACAACATCTTTTGCAACCACAAATATTACAAAATATACTAAATATGTAATGCAATAACCAGTTCATTCAGAACATTTCTAACTAACCATGCTCTCACTACATAGAAACACGAACCCCGAAATAGACATTCTATTAACAATTTCAGATTAAAAATTTAAAACAGTAAATCTGTCACCTCAAAGTTTACCATATCCAGAAAATAAAATATATCTTTAGTGCTTCTCAAGTACCTCAAAATATATTCTAGTACTATCCAACATACTCAATCTGGATAGAATTGACATTTACTTGTAACGCTTTACAGTTTGCACAATGTCAAGCTTTGTACAACAAATATGAAGTTACTATTGACGAAGCATAAGATGACTTCATCACAAATTTGCTATGCTACTAGAGTTTCTCGAAAAGTTTTCTTCAAAGATGAATTCATTGTCTCACGGACAACAATTTTTTCTTTGAATTCTTTTCGAAAATCGCTCTTGAGCTCCTTCAAGATCTCTCTATATACAACCTATGGAATATGTAAAGTAATCTCTTTGTATTATCACCATAGTTAAGAATTCCCGAGATACTAACAATATTTTCCAAATGGAGAAACTTTTAATATGACTAGACTTTACTAAACATTACATCACCAATATAGTCAAATATGATAGAGAAGTCATCAACATATAGTTTGAGAAAAGTGGCTGCACTCCCACTAACTATTTTGTAAACACAAGGTTCATCCAAGTTCAAAATGAAATCAAACTCTTTTATTTCACTTGAATTGGAAGCAACAATTCCAAGAAATATACTTAAGATCACAAAAGGATCTCCCAAGTAAATAAAATGTGCTATAATGACTAGCATAATTAAAATAGGCATAAGCAAAACAATTGGTAAAAAGATTTCATCATAAACATCCCTTTGTCATTAATGATATCTTTTAGAAACCAATGTACCTATAAAAGGTCACTACACTTTTCCATTAACTTCAACCTTTCTCTTGAATATCTAATATCCAGATAAAGTTGAAATACATAGAGTCTAATCATTATGCATTACATTAAAGCATTTATTGGAGTAGATATCATATATCAATTCTTTATAAATCATAGGATCATTAAAATGATCATTATCTCAAAGACACAAACAACTTTTGAGCATCCTAAAGAAAATATCCCTATATTCTTTAAAGGATAAAATATACTACTAGATTTGCAAAGATCTTGTGTGATGACACTTTGGACCAAATTGAATAGATTCAAAACATAGGTTTAAGTGATTTTGTAGCTTAGAGGACACTTCCTCAATTTCCATTAACTTTAGAATATAATAACTTCTTGAATAAAACATTTTCTTCAAGAAAGATTACATTCTAATTGATCAATACACCTTGATCATTAAAATTGAAATTATATCCTAAAGAACAAGGATTTAGATACAAAATTTTCTTTAACCTAATCTCCCACTAGTGCTAATAAACATTTTCCACTAAAAAGTAGGATAATCAAAAAATTAACAAATTTAATATTTGGTTGCTTCCAACTCATATCATATATGAAGTTCTAGGAAAAACAAAAGTAGGATTTATCTATTCAATAGAAAAATAATATAAGAAAAGTGTAACCCACAAATAAATAGTGTGATTAGATGAACCAATCAACATTTGTACTAAGTCAAACAAAGTATGATTTCTTCACTAAGAAACTGCTATTTAATTGTAGTACATTCGGAGTTATTAATTACAATAGAATACCAAAATTTTGAGATACTCATCCAAATAGTACTGAAGTATTTCATAAACATGACCACATCACAAAAATGAATACCTTTTCCTTTACAATTTTTCTACTTTAATCTAATCCTGTTTGAACTTTTCAAAAGGTTTTAGATACGTACTTCAACAAGAACATACAACCTTATTATGACAATCATAAGTTCGGTTATACAAAGGAGAAAATATTGTTCAAGCTAATTCACAAAGAACCATCATACATCAATATATATTAATCCAAATAAATTAGTAGCTGTAATCTTTTATTAAACAAAGGGTGACTTGGTTACTAATCCAATAAATAAGATGAATAAGTTGCTTCAAAAACAACCTAACCATCATCTTACTACTAGATTTAACCTAGTCAAAATGGAGATTACAATTAATTTGAATTACATGAATCATCTCAAAAATTGATACAAGGTCTGACAGTTAACAATATATTTACAATACATTCTACTACCCACATTAAGATAATGAAAACTATATCAAAATGCCTTTAACAACATACATTCATTACAATAATGAATTTGATATACATTGTCTACAAAAGAAAATTCACAATTTTCTTTTACAATCTTTAGGAATAGATAATATATTCCTAACAACATTAAGCACAATCCTCAAAATGCAAAATATGTCTAGAAGGTATAAAAATAAATTGTCCTTAGCTAATGCAACAACAATTGTTCCATTTGCCAACACTGAAACCATTCCACGCTTTGATTAAGATTGTGTGAGAAAGAACATACAATTATGTTATACAAGAATCAAAACCATAAAGTAATAATAATAACCATATACAAAGAATACTTACCATTCATTGGAGCTTGATAACCTTGACATTCAAACCACAAAGATGTAATGAATAAATCTTCTTTGAATACCTGATCTATTGGTCATGAAAACAATTTACACATGCCAATACAACCCTTAACTTACTTTTAGATTATGCTCCAATTAGCTAATAGAAATCATCTCTTTTTGTCTTTCTTCTTTGCATTACTAGTAATCAAAGATGAAATACAAACATGAGAAATATTACTATTAATATCATATATCATGCCATTAAAGTATGCTTACCATACAACAATTTAGAAGTTTAGAATTATATTATTTTAAATCTTGCATATACTTATGCAATCATTAAAAACATATAACTCATAAGCATATTAAACTTGTTGTACTTATCAAAATATAAGTATCACAACTTTTTCTTATGATACATTATCAAGAAGAAACAAAAGAGCATACAAATCTAAAACATGATTCAATTTCTAAGAACTATTCTTAGACAACAACATTAATCAATAAAGCTTGGTCCGATTATGCAATATAAAGTCTAGTATACAAAATAAAACTAGGGTTCATACTTGTAGCCATAAATATGCAGAAAAATAAGATTGCTAGTTAACATTAACTTGTTTAGTCATTTAACTTGGTCTTTAATTAAATGATACGTCCACTAATTTTATTGAATCTTACACTTCCCAAGTGAGAAACGTGAATATAATTAAAGACTCAATAGTAGGTGACCATGTTCTCTTTAATATGAATACCCCTCGACTTTGTTGCATTATTGAAGTAAACATAAAAGAAAGTTAACAACTATTGCTATCTATATCAATATATAGGATATGATCATTTTGCCCCTAAATCAACATAACCTCAACTTTGTGCATTATTGGCTATGTAATCTAGTTTAGATTACTACCACCATCAGTGTAATCCAACAATTTGAATCCCGAACCACAGTACTTTGGTGCTACATTGGCTACAAGATATTGTAAGTTATAAAATATTACTATGCTTGCTAGGTGAAACATTGTACTTATCATGAAACATGCCCTTCTTAACTTTGGGTAAAGAAAATATAGTTCTTGAAAAACACATGTAGCCTAGGATAGTGGAGGGCAATGATAAACACTTCACTGCTTTACAATCTAAATTTGAATTGCACATAGGAAGATTTTGGTCTTTAAGGTCTTACTTTGCACATTAGTTCATTTATAAGCAAACATCACATATAAGTAACCAAATAAACACATATGCAAGAATCATATGAAATCATATACATAATCAAGATCGTCAAAGAATGTCATGGATAACATGCTATGGGCGAAACTAGGCAAGGAGCATTTCAAAAATTTTCTAGCATCTTAAGCATGTATCAACATATATTCCTTGAATAATGTCCATAAAACTAACATGCAATCATTATATATCAACTATACATAATTAAAAAAAAGGTTAGAAAATGGTATACCTCTTGATGATAGCCAAATGATGGATACAAGCTTGTTGGATGCGGACTAGCTCATCCTCAAATGGGAAGGCTCTAGGCAAAAACACACGAACATCCAATGGTTGAATCCACTCTATAATGAAATGTGCTAGCTTATCTAAAGTGGATTTGAGCTTGTATGATGTTAGATAGCAAGAGAAGACAATAAGTTTCTCTATCTCCTTTTAGTCGTGACCACCATGCATATGGAGAGAGAAATTGTTGTCATCTTTTTATCTTATCTTACTAATCATAATTAGATTGAGTGTTAAAGCGGAGAAGTGGTTTTTGGTGTAATCCCAAGACTAAACCACTTGTTTAGTTTAAAACCATGGCTTGAAGACCATTTTCTAGTCAAGATTAAATCCTAGTCATTGCTTTTTGAGTTAGTGGAGTATGACATCATCCAAGAGAGAGAATAAGTGAAATGATGACTTGTCAAAAAGCGATCCAAGTAATCTTATCTTACTAATATATATATATATATATATATATAGAGTAATCCTCTACTAACTTGTGTAAATATTAATTAATTTTAATCTCTATTAGAATAATTAATTAATTGAAACAACTTTTAATATTTACACGATGGCCCCAACACTTTCACTAATTATACTTTTGGCCCGCTAACTTTTAATGACCAAAGAAATGATATTAACCCTTTAACATCTTTTCTAATATATATATAAGCTCATTAATAACCCTATTCATGATGCTCTATTGTGTGTGAGTTTCTAGATTCAAAACTGTATAGCGATGAAGGACCATTAAACCCTTTTAATCTATTCCGAAAATGTCTCCGTCATTCTCTGGAATAGTCTCATGTTCAAGAGTGACGTCTAGCAACATACGTATCATGACAGTTTATACGGTAATTAAGTCCGACTTTCATGAATCTATTTATAGTCATGAATTAGCGTGCAGTCCGATCATTCCATTAAATATATCCCGACCGAATGAGGACCATGACAAGATTAAGTCCACTAACTCGATTCGATGTATAGATCTAATCGGTGGAACTAGAGATGACACTATGGAAAAACCCCTTTCCATCAATCACGCCTTGGCCAAAGACTTCCTCGTTCTACGACCGAAATAAGATTGCATAGGACATCGCCTCATGTCGGAGGTTAACGAATCTTATCTTGACAATTACCTGTCGGTCTCTATATCACAAGATTAAACTGCGAAAGGCTGTAACTCACCTTTATGAAGGCGGGCATTGTCCAAACGTTATATTTAACCCCTGATATATCCGGCAGCCATAATTTCTCAAGTCAAATGATTAATTTGCACAATTCACAACAGATAATAAACTATTAATCCGAAGTCATGTAGTTTATTATCTACGTCACATTCAATGATTCATTCCACTAATGATCACTCATATATAAGTTAATCGCATCCCCATGCTGTTATGGTACAAAGCTCGCCATCTTTATCATTAACATCCCCATGTTAATCAAAGGTAACTACATATAATAGCTCGTACTTGATTATTCTAGTCCCGTTTGAATAATCTGAGGGCTATGAATCAGTTTTAATGTTAATCATATCGAAAAAACATGCCACTGTATTCTAAACACCTTTTAGAATATATTTCTTCTCTGAGTAACATTAGAGACACATTCATATAATTGATCGGAGAATATGAAGATACATAGTCATGCCATTAATATAATATACATATTCACATCATAATACCCTATATAGGTCATCTAACTATATAGCAATATGGTATATCACTAACATCATACTACATAGTGGATCATGGACTTAGTTATTGACAAAACAAGCTCATAAAAACTAATCTATCACAACCAAGAAAAGCACATCTAATATGTCTTCAACATCTCGATTGCTTGATCTTCAACAATTTGAAGGCCATCAACGCCTTGAATGTCTTTCAACTTCCTTATCAAGCCTCTTTGTAGAAAATACATCAAATGCCTCACTACAAAGGTCCACTCACTTGCAAAACTAAAATGAGACTTATGCCTCACTTAAACCAAATGAATGAATGAATTAAGATTACAAAGCCATCAAATGAATTTACAACAATTCAACCATTAATAAACCAAGTCTATGACCCAACCAACATTCAATATCTCTATGTAAGATAAAGCTCATAAAGCATAGAAAAACATCATATACATAATCTATTAAAAGCTAAACAAGCTACTAGCACAAACACATGTATCACATACATCTACACAACACATAATCTAATCTTCATGCCAAGATAAGATTACTAACAAAAGAACATGCTTGCAATAAGTTTCATATCTTGAGCCTTTTAATATCACATGTTAAACAACACAAAAGAACCCAACCAAGCTAATGTAAAGTACATACTTGTTGAACAAAGTCCAATACAAATCCTTAGTCAATTTCATGGCCCAATTTGAGTTACAAAGCTAAGTTTAATCTTCTCCAAGAAAAACACATCTAATCATATTAGACTTAAGTCCATGGACTTTACCAAAATCCAATTAATTAGTCATGGCTTCAATCTATGATCTAACTATCACAGACTTGTTGCACATGTACTACCTTATTGATTCGGTTCACCTATCTAAAACTTTTCAAAAATTATGAAATTTTTCAGAGACAAAGCCCTTCAAGTGTAGATAGTTTTAGAATCAAACAAAACTCAATTCGGAGTCAAATTCACTGAGTTATGCCCCTTAGAACAAATACTGTGCAATCTGTCCAGTTATGCATGATTTTAGTAAACTCACTGTAATTTGTCTAAACGAACACCTTAACCAAGGAATTAGGAAATTCATTCAACACATAATTTGTTCTACTATCTCTATAGCATGACATATCCAAATCTTAGGCATAAAAAACAAGATTTACTATGTCAAATCAGCTACGAAAAAATAGTGCTCAAAGAACTTTCTAAGCATCCAACATGCAAAGATTGTGAAACTCTTTCATATTTCTTTTAGTACTCAAAATTCGAGAACTTTAAGCAAACATATGTGTAATTACATGAATCTTCAAGCCTATGCTCTGATACTACTTGAAAGGATCGATATAGGTTATAAACATCATATACAAGCTATAATCCAAGCGGAAGCAACAAGCAATTTCAAAAAAAAATTAGATTAAAGTCTTGTATACTCTTCAAAACCCTAACTTGGATTCATGTAATTAACACAATCTAAAGCAATAAATAAGTCATATACGTAGATAAGATGTAGCATACTACCTCTTGAAGACAAGCCTTAGAAGCCATGGTGAAAGTTCTTGAAACTAAACTACCCCTCTTGAACACCAAGGGGTCAAGTTATTCCACACAAAAAAAGAATGGCCTCCATTCATTTTCTAAAGTGTATGTGCTAGTCTACTTTGAAGATGTATGAGCTTGGACTTGAAGACTTGAAGAAGAAAATCATCTTCTTCTTTTTCTTCTCTTGGTCGTGACCTTCAAGAGCAAGAAGGTGAATAGTAGCATTTTGTTTGGTCTTGATTTGTTTATAGTTGGTCAAGGCTTGACAATTGACCTTCATGCCCCTTGACCAAAGATACCTTAATGTCTAGCTTTAAACATACATACATGTTAGCATATGCTAAAATACCCATCATAGTTGTAGTATTAAATCTAGCCATTTGTTCAAGTTAAGTTGGTAGACAAGATGATGCGACTTAATCTTGTCCATCCTTAGTGCTCTTTACTTTATTGAAGTCATACATGAATATATACATAACATATACATGCCATATTAGTCTTCCAACTAAGTAATGAATTCATTAAGCTAATCTCTATTAGTTTAATTAATTATGGAAACAATCTTTCCATATTTGTACTATGGCCCCAACGTTAATTCAAATTTATACATTGACCTTATAATTAACATTTAATTACATATTGGCCCAATTAACTATTAATGGTCAATGAAACAATTGTTAACTCTTTAACATCACAAGAGAAACAAAATATGATTGTTAACACTTTAACAATTCTAAAGTAACTAGGTTCAAGTTATAAGCTCAGTAGGAAAACCACTCACATGTGCTTATTTATATGTGGCCTTCTGTGATTCACTGCCATATAACAATGAGAGAATATTAAATAGTTTTAATCTACTTTGAGAATATCTCCCGTCATTCTCAAAATACCCTCAAGTTCTAGGTTGACGTCTAGCAACATGCCTAGACAATTTATAAGGCAATGACGTTCAATTCAAGTAAATCCATTTACAATCGTGATTACTGTGCAATTTGATCCTTCCATTAAAAGTCCCGTCGAGCAAGAACCATAATAGGATTAAGTTCATAGACTCGATACTATGCAAAGATCCAAATGGTGGAATGAGAGATGACATCCATGGAAAAACCCATTTTTCCATCATCACACTCTAGCCAGAGACTTCATCATTGAACAACCATGTCTAGATTGCATAGGACATTGCCTCACGTAGGAGGTTAATGGATTCTATCTTGACAACTACCTATCAATCACTATACCGGACGAATGATATCGCGAAAGCCCATAACCCGTCATGATAAAACAAAGACGAGCCTTGTTCAAATGCAAGTATTAACCTCGATACATATGATAGCCGTAATATCTCAAGTCAAAAGATTATATACACAATCGCAACGAATAACAAATTATTAATCATAAGTCATGTAATTTGTTATTCACGTCACATTCAATGATTCATTCCACTAATAATCACTCACATGTTTGTTAATCGCATCCAATGCCATTATGGCATATGGCTTGCCATTCTTTATCATTAACATCCCTATGTTAATCAAAGGTAATAACACATGTGATAGTCCATAATAGATTATTAAAGTCTCGATCATATAATCTAAGGACTATGATTACTTTAAGTATTTATCATAATAAGGAGATATGCCAACATATTCTAAACACCTTTTAGAATACATCTCTTCTAATGAAAATACCAGAGACTCATTCATATACATAAGGGAGAATATGAATGTCTATAAAAGTAGTCAATATGTAAAGAAACATATAGACAACTATGCCATTAAGTACAAGTTAATATAAAAATGCCCCAATATATGTCGTCCAAATATATAGCATTAGGGCATATCTCTAACAGCATATGCACGTTCCAACTAGTCATGCCCATATGCCCAACACACAGAGCTATTGACCCACAACTGAGGTCTTACTTATACTGTATCAAAGCACATGAATCTGATTTCGTGAGTTCATCTATATATGCTCAAGATTAAGAGTACTGATCACTTTGTAGCATGAGGTATATGTAAATATCTATCTTTCATATTACCTATTGAGAGATCATACCTCTTGGGTCCGTTCAATGTGTGACACACATACTAGTGAGCCTTAGTCCAAAAACCTACCAATGACCAAGGCAAGTCACCCTTCACAGGAGACTATCTTATTATAAAGCATTCCAAGCTCTCTTCTATAGGAATGAATAACTATCGATGTAGGATCTCTTTCAAGTAAAGTACAATATCGACTTTCATTCCACTTAGGTGTGACTAGACCCTAATGAAATGCCCAACTCCACCAATCGGTTATGATCTGAATCTAGAACAAAGTGTCTATGACTTAAACCTTTTGTGCTCAAACATCAAGCACCTAAGCTAGATACTTATGGTTCAAGGACCTCTATATGAACAATTACACATAAATATGACAGAGAAAATATAAATGAATGCTTTCATTAATACTAACAATCATAATCATATATTCAATGTAACTGAAATGTCACATGTGAAGGAGCTTTTAGGCATACTAATCCTAACAGACTCCCAGTTGTAGTAAAGGTCACTGCTACTTATCTTAAGACCCATATACTCTACATACGCTGAGAATACTTTCTATGTAAGAGTTTTAGTAAATGGATCTTTAACGTTTCTAGCTATGGCAACCTTGTTCTACCACTATATCTCTTCACTAGATAAACTCCTGAATTAAATGGTATTTTCTCTTTATGTGTTTTCATTTTCTTTGATTCCTAGGCTCTTTAAATTATGCTACAACCCCCATAAACTATTTCATCTGACTGAGTAAAATCCTATCCATATTTGGACTTTTTGGAATCTCTATAAGTTTGAAAATCTAAGTCTGTATAAGCTAGATGATATTGGATTGTCTATACGGTATTCTAATACATAGTTCTTCATTCTCCGAAAATACTTGAATATGTGCTTGACTGCGACCCAATGAGCTAATCCTAGGTTTGATTGATATCTGCTGACCATGTCTACAACAAATAAGATGTTTGGACTATAGCATCGCATACATGAGACTACCAATAGCCGAAGCATATTGAAACTTCATCATGCTTTTCTTCTCCTTAAGTGTCCTTGGACACTGATTTCTAGATAAAGGTACTCCATGCTTAGAAGGTAACAAACCCTTCTAGGAATTTTACATGCTAAACTTGACAAGAATCTTCTTAATGTATGAAGATTAGGATAATGCTTGTGTCTTATTTCCACAATCTCGCAAGAGCCTTATCCCAAGAATATAACTAGCTTCTTCTAGATCTTTTATGTGGAATTGAGTAAATATTCAAACCTTTATACATGACAACATCTCTACATCATTCCCGATTAATAGGATGTCATCCACGTAGATGATTAAGAATGCGACAACATTGTCATTACATTTCTTGTACAAACATGGCTTATCAATGTTCTAATCAAAGCCAAAGGATTTGACTGCTTGATCAAACTTGATGTTCCATGCACATGATGCCTGCTTAAGTCCATAAATAGACTTCTTAAGCTTATAAACCATATTTTTGTGGCCTTTTGCAACAAAATCGTCTGGTTGCATTATATAGATGCTTTCATCTAGATTCTCATTAAGGAATACTGTCTTGACATCCATTTTCCATATCTTAGACTCATAATGACACGGTATGGCCAAGAGGATTCTTATGGGCTTGAGAATGGCTACTGTTGAAAAGGTCTCCTCATAATCGATCCCTTTATTTTTTAGTGTAACCTTTTGCAACCAACCTTGCTTTGAAAGTTTTCACTTTCTTTTCCACATTTCTCTTTCTCTTGATGCCATTATTTATCATATATGTCCATAACTACTTCATCATAACTAGTGGGGTTCAGCAATCCAATCTTCAGAATTTGCCTGAAAAAACTTTTCGTAGTATCTATCGAGTTGCCTGACTATCTTCCCACTACGACGAGGCTCCAGGGTATTGGTAACGAGAGGTTGTTATTTCAGTTCCTCATTTGTTATAGGTGTATTTGGAGATCTCTAAGGAATCTCTTCTAGAGCAATCTCAAAATCTGGTGATGTCTGGATCGATATATCATTTTTTAAGTATCTAGCATGGGTGCTAATTAACATTCTTTGCTCCTTAGTGTGATAAAAGATCCCACCTCTGATTCTTTTAGGATAGTCTATGAAATATCACATTTCAAATCTTGGTTCCAACTTTGTAACATTGCTACTCAGTACATAAGCTGAATAACCCCAAATATGGAAGTACCTCAAAGTAGGTTTATGGGCTATCCATATTTCTAGTGGTGTTCTAGGTGCTGACTTAGAGGGAACCAAATTCAAAATGTATGCTAATGTTTCTGGCACATATCCCCAGAAAGATATGGGTAATGTTGCATGATTTATCATAGATCTTACCATATCTAAGAGTGTTTAGTTTATTCTCTCAGCTACACCATTTTGCTAGGGTGTCCTAGGTGTAGTTTAACTGAGTCACAATACTATGTTCTATGAGGTACTATTTGCCTATCAAATTAAACCCAAAGGCTTTGATATGTCTTCCTAACTATTACTTTGCTTCAACCTTAAACTTTGATCTTGTCAAAGGTCTCTGATTTGCATTGCATTTGGAATACATATCTATTTCTAAAGTAATCATTTCTAAAAATTGATGAAGTACTCACAACCTCTACGAGTTGATGTGCTCATAGTACCATATATATATATGTGTACCAATTTCTAATGTTTCACTGGCCCTATGTCTCTTAGAAGAAAATGGCATTTTGATCATCTTCCCCTTAAGACATGATTCACAGTGAGGTAACTGATCAAGATCTAATGAGCTTAGATGTCGATCCTTAATCAACCTCTAAATCTTGTTCGGGCTAATATGGCCCAAACATGTATGCCATAGGTAAACATCATTGGCTGAAATAACCTTACTCTTATTACTATTATGCTCTATATTGTGCGGTGAAGATGTTTTAGGATATAAATATAACATGTTATTATGTAGTTTACTAGAATAAATTATGCTATCATATCTATTGATGTCTACACCAAAATGAAAGGAAACTGCATAATTTATAATTTTAAAATTTGTAAACTGAAAACTAATTTATGGTTGAGCTTGCCATTGCTTTCTACAAGATGAGCTCTGGCTTTTACATCTTCCTAGGCAAGGGGATACCCCCACTATTGCCAAGGCTGAGTACGAGGCTCAGGCTGACCTCCTTAAAGAAGTCTCAGCCCGTCTTAATTAGCTGAATGTTGAAGTGGACCTATCTGACCTTTTGGGTGAAGCCTCTTCAGATGAGAAGATTGATCTCAAAAAGCTGAGCTCGGATGAAGGGGGTACGCAGGCTTAGGAAGTGTATTTTCTATCTCCAAAAGGGTCAGAGCTGTTTAGCAGGGAGAGCCCCGGTGATGTAGTTTTCTGGGCATTAGCCCTTCCCTTTTTTTGTAAATAAACTCTTTAATTAATAGAAGCTTTAATTCTATAATTCTGCTCTTGAGAGATTTTTTGTTTTATATGTCTAGCATGCTCATCTCTTTTTCAGTTTATTTAATGAACGGCCTTTTCTAGGCCCTTCACTTTGCTTTTATTGCTTTGTAAGGTTAGGGACCTTTAGCTTTAGCCTTTAGCCGCCCTTGTTCGATTCTTGTTGGATTTATGGATCCTTTTGTGCTCTTTATTTATTTGGCACTTTTTCATTTTTGTACATGGTTCTTTCGGAATAAGCATGCACACTTATTAATTAATACAATAATCTAGATGGCAAAGAAAGGAAATAACTTTTATTTATTGCAATAATTTATTCTTACAAATAACAAAGCTTATTACATGAAGTACTTTTTGAGATGCTTAACATTCTATGTATTCTTGAGCTCCATTCCGCTGGGCTCTGTTAATTTATATACTTTAGGTCAGACCTTTTTTATTGCCAAGTAAGGTCCCTCCTAGTTAGGGCCTAACTTTCCCACATTTGGTTGAGGTCTGAAGATAGCCTTCCTGAACACCCAATCTCTTTCCTGGATGTCTTTAAGTTGCACCTACTTTGCAAAGGCTCTAGCCATAGCTCTTTTCCCTTCTATCATCTTGATCTATGTTTTTTGTCTGAATTCTTCTATGAGATCCAGGTCTTCTCGAAGGCCTTGATCATTTATTTCTTCTTCATAAAGCTGTACTCGGCTACTTGGAGAGTCGACTTCCATTAGGAGTACCATCTCCGTCCTGAATGTCAACGAGAATAGGGTCTTACTTGTTGCAGAGCTCGGAGTTGTTTTTGAATGATCTTATATATTTAGAGCTATGAACATCATCTAGCTAAGAATCGAGCGGAAGCATAACATGAAGTTCAAAACTTTCTGGAATTTCAAAGCATAATGTTCATATGAATCTCTAATCTTGATATCATGTGATTAATATATGGAAAGCATATATTCAGCAATATATATAGTAAAGAGGTAGATTTAGATATACCTCTTGTAGATCTTGCAAAAGATGATGAAGAAGATGATGAACAAGCTTTGACAAGTCTTCCCACAAATGCAAGAGCTCTAGGTTGTCCACACTAGCTTGGATGAGTTCCTTAATCACCAAAGATTTTGTGCTAGTCTTCTTTGTGATGTTTTTAAGCTAGAATAAGAGTTTTTTCTGAAAAAAACAAAACCCATTCTTGGGCTGCCAATGCAATGGACGAAAATTCCACAAATAAAGAAAATACTTAATTATTCTTCTCAATGCATTGTGTTTTTCTATGTTTGCCTTGTGTAATGTGTTCCTTGTTTTATGCATTGTATGTAGTGTATTTAGAAGACAACAATTGCACTTCTCAATGCATCAAAACATGTGTTTTGTCTTCTTTCATCTTAACCATTGATTTAAAAAATAATGGTCAACTTGATGATGTGAAACAATCTTAGCCATCCATATGGCATCTTGATTTTCAAGACTAATATGTATATATACATATCATATACATGTATATATATTTTCTTAATCTTGTATTTGTACATTTAATTTAATCTAATCATTATTAGTTTAAATTAAAGAAACTAACTTTCCGTATATTTCCTTGATGAATAATCATTCATGTTATCGTGAATGAGTTTTTAAACCCTCGGGGTGTTCATAGAGCTCTTTTGTGTAGTAGGGGATGATTGATAAGTAGTGGTGTCATGCTAAGACCTTGGAGTCACGATTTCTTTCATATGCAATATGATATTAAGACCTTGGAGCTGCGATTTCTTTCATATGCAATATGATATTAGGTGGGAGTGAATTATGAATTGAGGATTGTCTTGGAATTATGATTATCAACTTGCAGTCAACGGAGTTTATTTCCTTTGAGGTCTTTGTTTAGATGTCATCCTAAAAGATAAATGGGAACTAAGAGACGTATTGTTAAAGTATAATGATTGAGGACTTAGTTGTTTGTCAGTTGGATAATTGCGCGGCGCAATTGTTTTAAGGGGCGGAGAATGTGAAATCTCATATTTTACCTTTGCATATAAATGCGTGTTTTGACCTGTTTATTTGTTATATGAGTTAGAATGCGCTGATTCTGTGATTTATATTCCTATTACATGCTATGTGTGTATTCATGAAATTTTCATAAAAAACGGTATCGAAAATTTTATCGTCGAGTTTTTGTGAATAGTGTTTTGAACACATGTCCGCTAAAATTTTTACACGGGTATTTTAAACGTCTTAAAACCTAGTCCTCGGATATTAATAGACCCGTGTCTAATTAAAATGGATTTTGAATTGGCTTAGGAATTTAAAAGGGTTTTTACACATTCTTTTGCAAAACTAAGTTTTTAACCGAGTCGGGTGTAAATGTATGCATGTGAAACTCCTTGTCAACTAAAAATATGTTACTTAAAATAGTCTAAGTGTTAAATGTATATATGTGAGCAAAAATAGTCTAAAAGACAATTAAAAGACTAAACATACTAAAAAATTAACTAAATGTTCAACTTTGACTTTTTCATATTTTGTTGACTTATGCATATAAAATCTCTACACACATTAAAAATAAAGCAAACACCACAAACATACACACACATTGCCGTGAGTCCCTTGAGCATTTTGGAGAATTTTTCATTTTATTTTACAAAGTAAATTTTGCCTAGAAAACTTAGTTTTTCTCCGAATCTTTTCAAATCGAGCTAGATTCCGCTTGTTGGGCACCTATTGCACGCATTCCTATCTTTTTTTCGGATCAAAGGTGAGAGAAAAATTCTAGATCTCAAAATGCTATTTTATGTCATTTTCATATAATTGCATTTTTATCCGATGAAATGTTAAACTGTTGTTAGATTGTTGCTCAGTGGATGCTAAGGATCATTTATATGTGTTTATATAAGTTTTGAACGGTAGTAGCATGTATTTTTATTTTTCGGGTATTAAAATTGGATTTTGAGTTCAATGTTGAATAATTGTTATTGTTATGGTTGGAATTGATTACTTGTTGTTTCTGAAAGTTTGTTAATTACGGGGTAGTAATGTTGTAATGCCGAATTTTTTATTGTGATGTCGTGGCAAAATTATGGAAAATTCAGCCAAGTGCACTGCCAAAATTAGGGTTGTTAGGCTTGTTTTGTATGGCTTTTGGTTGGGTTTTGATGGGGCTAATGTAGTTGCATATGTGGATGAGTGATAGGAAGTGGTTTGGAGGTCATTAGATTAGTAGATTGTAAGTTATGATCGTTAGAAGATTGTGTGACCTTTTTTTAGGATGTTGAAATATTGTCTTTGGGTGTTTGGGTAGTGTTTGAGTGATTATTTCTTGGGTTGTTGTTGGTTATATGTGGGATTGAATATGTGGTTTAATGCATATTAAATTGGATGGCCTACTTTGTCATCTAACTTAGTTGTTGAGTTGTTAATTGATTAATTGATGTTATGTTATTAAAATAATGTTAACTAATTGATTATTGATGAAGCCGGGAGATAGGCAACCTACTTTGTTGTCCTCCTGTGATATGAATGATTATTATTATTGTCATGAGTCTTGATATGTGTGTGCCACATCTCGGGCAGCATTAGGCTGTCGGGTTGATAGCGGCATGACTACTATAGACTATCCCCAGCTCGCATGGGCGGAGGTGCCATGGAAGGAGAGGCTAGTAAGGTACCTTGGGTGTGTGAGTAATGGGGAGTTACAAGAAGATGTTTGAGATCGTGATGGCGTATGGAGCTACATCAACTAGAATATCCTTTATTGATTGATTATTATTATTGTTGTGTTTATATTGTTATTGATGTTATTATGTGTTTACTGCTCAAATGATGATTTCCAAGGGGTATAGTAAATGCTTTTAAAAGATCTATCGAATCCTCACTGCGCTTGTTTTATATAAGTTCACTCGCATTCGTTATATGCATACAGGTGTTACTGAATAGGAATACAAGTACGTGCCTCAGGAAGCTGAGAATGTGCTTTATGTGAATGAGTCTTATATGCAGGAGTCATTGCCATGAGTTTGTCTTAGTTGTTGTAATATGTTATATTGTATAACTTACTTAATTATAAGATTTATACTATGCTAGTTTAGTAGTCTTTCTTTTGAACATGATTAGATTGCAAGACTGGTTATAATCTATTTTGCAAATGTATGATATGTCCTATGGTTGATGTTCGAACGGAGGCGTATAACTTATAAATGAACTGATGAATAGATGTTTAATATATGAGAATGGTTGTGTTGTATGTTGTTGGTTTAGTTGTTGAGTTGTTGTTGATCTTTGGAGTTGGTTGTATGGAATTATGAGGGTTGGTTTAGAGCCCCGATGTCCGTGTTACTGTCATTATACTACCAAAATTCTGTTGCGTCCTGACTGATCGTAAGTAGAGTTGAGTTGGGGCGTGACATCATATACATGTATATATATTTTATTAATCTTGTATTTGTACATTTAATTTAATCTAATCATTATTAGTTTAAATTAAGGAAATTAACTTTCCGTATTTGTACTTTTGCCCTAACACTTACAAATAATTACACATTTGGCCCATTATTCCTTAATGGCCAAGCATTGCCAACGTTAACACCTTAACGTTCCAAGACCAAATTCAAGCTTATCTGAAACTCATTCAATTACCCTTTATTGTGTGTGACTCTCTAGATTCACCGCCATATAGCAATGAGGGAACATTAAATGACTTTAATATATTTTGGGAATATCTTCGCCATTCCCAAAATACTCTCACGTTCTAGAGTGACGTCTAGCAACGTATCAAGATAATTTATATAGCAATGAAGTCAAAACAGGTGAATCTATTTATGGTCGCCGATTATCGTGCAATTCAATCCTTCCATTAATTGTCCCGTCAAGCAAGAACCATGATTCGATTAAGTTCATAAACTCGATACCATGCATAGATCTAATTGGTATAATGAGAGATGACACATGGAACACTCATTCTCCATCATTCACTCCTTGGCCAAGGATTTCCTCATTAAACAACCAAGCTTAGATCGCATAGGATATCGCCTCACGCCGGTGATTAATGGATCCTATCTTGACCACTACCTGTCAATCACTATACCGAACGAATGAAACTGCGAGATGACGCATCTCATCTTGTTTGTCGAGACATGCATTATCCAAACGCTTGAATCAAACCCCAATACATATGATGGCCGTAATGTCTCAAGTCTAAGGATTACATGCACAATCGCAACAGATAACAAATTATTAATCTAAAGTCATGTAATTTGTTAATCACGTCACATTCAGTGATCTATTCAACTAATAACCACCCACACGTTTGTTAATTGTATCTCTATACTGTTATGGCATGTGGCTCACCATCATTTATCATTAACATCCCTATGTTAATCAAATGTAATAATACATGTGATAGTCCGTAATAGATTATTAAAATCCCGATCAAATAATTTAAGGACTATGAATACTTTAAATATTTATCATATTAAGGAAATAAACCAACATATTCTAAATGCTTTTAGAATACATTCCTCTAATGAAAATACTAGGGACTCATTCATACACATAAAAGAAGGAGAATATGAATGTGCTAATTATGTCAATCTGAAAACACACATATATGGACATAGATGCCATAATGTACAAGTTAATGTCAAAATGCCCCAATATATGTCATTCAAATACGTAGCATTAGGGCATATCTATAACAATCTCCCACTTGCACTAATGCTATGTTACATAGTATTAGCACAACATACAATGGTATCGAACATCCATCTTCTCAAAACGAGGACCTAGCTGTGACAAATTCATAGCTACGGTTAGTGGGTCAGCTACATCGAGAGATGTGGTCGTTTTTTGCAAAGACATATCTTAATATGATCATTGGCTATAGATACAACACGTGAAGATGAAAACACTTTTCCAAATGTTTGGACATACAGTGAGACCTGGGTTCCACAAGCTTGTGCAATAACTCCGTATAGTCGTAACACAAAAGCATCACAACTTAACGATAAGAACCATAACAAACTCGTATGATTTCCTCGATCCAAACAACTTCTTTCGTAATATTACATATCACAAAAGACATGAGTTATGTAATGAAATTTACAGTTTTCTCAGAACCTTTCTAACTTACTGAGCTCCCACTACAAATAAATGTGAACCCTAATATAGACATTCTAATATATGATTCAGATTAAGAATCTGAACTAGTAAATCCATCACTATGGAATTTACCTCCTCCATGAACTAAAATATATCTTTAGTGCTTCCCAAGTACTTAAGAATATACTTCAATTCTATCCACCATTCCCAAACCTGGATTGGATTGATATTTACTCGTAACACTTTACAGTTTACGCAATATCAAGTCTTGTACATAGTATAACAAATATGAAGTTACTTTAATTTTGAATTCAAATTTGCTACGCAACTAGAGTTTCTTGAAGACCTTCAAAAATACTCTTTGTACAATATAAGGAATATGCCAAGTGATCTCTTCATACTATTATCATAGCTACGAATTCACAAGATTCGTAACGACAAGTTCTAAATGGAGAACATTTAATATGACTAGACTATAATTAATATCACAACACACATATTATCATCCATGATATCCAAGTCATCATTATTATAGTAATAGAAAAGTGGATGCACTCCCACTATTCTTTTGAAATCACAAGGTTCATCCACATTCTAAATGAAATCTAACTCTTTAATCTCATTTGAATTGGACAAAACAATTCCAAGAAATTTACTTAAAAAATCCACAAGTGGATTTATCAAATACGCACATATTACTCATATCCATTGATCCAAATCATTAATATAGTAAAACAATGTGCTATAATATCTAGTATAATACAAGGAGACTAAAACACAATTATTGGTAAAAAGACTTCGTCGTAGTCAACACTTTGGCTTTGATGATATCTTTTAGAAACCAATATAGCTATAAAAGGTCATTACCTTTTTCCATTAACTTCAACTTTTATCTCGGAGATCAATATCCAGATTAAGCTAAAGTATATGGAGTCTAATTAATATGCTTTACATTATATAGTTTCTTGGAGTCGATATCAAATATACCGTTTCTTTGTAAATTGTAGGATCAACTAATTGATCATTATCTCAAATACATAAACAACTTTTGTGTTTCCAAAAAGATATCCCTATATTCTTTCAAAAAATGAGATACACTACTAGATTTGCAAAAATCTTGTGTGATGACACATCTCGGACCTTATTGAATAGATTCATTACTTTGGTCTAGGTGATTTTATAGTTTTAAAGGATACATCCTCAATTTTTATTTAATTAGAAAGTAACATCTTCTTGAACAAAACCTTTTCCTCAAGAAAGATTACAATATAATAGATCAATAGACATTGATATTTAAATAGAAATTATATCCTACAAAACTAGGATATATTATAAAATTACCTTTAACCAAAACTCCCACTAATCCTTTAAAAACTTTTCAATAAAAGTAGGACAAACCAAAATTAGCACATTTAATCCTTGGTTGCTATCCAACTTATATCAAATATAAATTTCTAGCAATAGTATGGATTTACTATTCAAAATTAAATTAAATTGAGGAAAGCATGACCCACAAATAAATAGAATGATTAGTCAAACTAATCAACAATTGTACTATGTCTAACAAAGCACGGTTTCTTCACTAAGAAAACCCTATTTAATTGTGGTACACCGGGTATTATTAATTTTGATACTATATCAAAATTTTTGGATACACAAACAAAATAGTACTTAAGTATTTTACCTTCACGATCTAATCACAAGGCACTAATACATTTTCCTACACGAGCCTATTCCGAAATAGCTCCACATAAATCAACATGTACTAATCCAAACAATTTAGTAGTTCTAATCCTTTATCAAACAAAGGATGACTTAGTTACCAATAAGATGCATATGTTGTTCAAACCAACCTAATCATCATCTTTTTATTAGAACAACCTAATCATGTTGAAACTACAATTGATTTGGATTATTTGAGTGATCTTAAAATTTGGTGGATAGTTATAACGGTTAACAATATGTTTGCAATACGTTCTTTCATCCATATCAAGATATAAAGACTACACCATAATGCGCTTTTATAAGCTTTAGGAATATACATTTTATTCCTAATATCATTTAGGTATAATCCTTAAAATACAAAATATGTCCAGAAGGCATCCAAACAAATTATCTTTAGCTAACGCAACAACCTTTGTTTCATTTGCTAACACTGAAAACATTTCACGCTTCCGAAAGCGCACTACTGAGATTAAGATTCTATCCTCGAACACATTCACTAATGTTTCACTAGAATTCATAAAGTAGTACCAATCACAATTAAAGAAGATTTATAATTTATAGTAGCTTTACAACCTTGACATTCAAGCTATAAAGATCCTTTGGATTAAAACCTCTTTTAATGTCCGGTTTTAAGGCTATAAAAACATCTTTTACATATGCCTATACAATCCTTAATTTTTCTTCTTAGATATGCTCCCATTGGCTAATAGAAATCATCTCTCTTTGTCTTTCTTCTTTGCATTACCACTAACTAAAGAAGAAATACAAATGTGAGAATGAATTCCAATTATATCTAATACTATGCCATAAAATATGCTTACCTTACAACCATTTGCTAGTTTAGAATCATATTCTTTACATCTTGCATACCTTTATGCAAACTATGAAAAATACAAATCCTTAGCATATTAAACTTGGTTTACTTATCAACCATAAGTACTACAAATTTTTGTTTTGATACTTTATCAAGATAAAAAATAACGGAGCATGTAATTCTAAGACTTTATTAAGTTTCTAAGAACCATTCTTAGATGATAACGTTAATAAAAAATTTGGTCCGTTTGCGCAATATAAAGTCTAGATAATTAAAATAACGGGTTAACTATTGTAGCCATAAACGTATGCAGAAAATAAGATCGCAAGTTGACATAAAACTTATCAAAACATTTAATTTGGCCTTTAATTAAATGATACCTCCCATTAATTTTATCTATTTTCACACTTCTTAAATGAGATCGTGAATCTAATTAAAGACTCATTAGTAGGTGACCATAGTTCTCTTTCATATGAATACCCCTCAGCTTTGGTGCATTATTAGAATATACATACAAAGAGTTAGCAACGATTACTATCTATATCACTATATAGGATATGGCCTTTAGCCCCTAAATCACCGTAACCTCAATTTTGGTGTATTATTGGAAACGTGATGTAGCTAGATTATACCCACCATCACAGTGTTATGACAATTTGAATCCCAGACCTCAGCTTTGGTGCGTTATTGGCCTCGTGATATTGAAACAACACAACATCACTATGCTTGCTAGGTAAACATAATACTTTCATGGAATATGTCTTCCTACCTTTGGGTTAGCCAAGACATACACAATCGAGCAAATATAACCTAGGATAATGGAGGGCAATGATAAACATTTTTACTGCTTTACAATCTAATATGTTTGCACGTAGGAAGATTTTGAATTTAATTAGGTCTCACTTTGCACATTAGTTCATTTACAAGCATACATCACATATAGGCAAATAAATAAACATACATGCAAAATCATACATTATAGTGGATCATGAACTAGGACTATGAATAAATCAAGACAAAAATAAAATCTAAACAAGCACATCAGCATGTCTTCTTTGGTCTTGTCTTCTTGATTTCTTCAAATGATTCAAAGCACCTCCAACTCCTTGAAAGCCTCCAATAGTCTTCTTGCAAACTTCTTGTAGAAATTACATACATTATGCATGTATGCCTCACTACAATTTTCTCTCAATTGCAAGAAAGTAAAATGAGACTTATGCCTCAATTGCATAATAATTAATGATAGAATTAATTACAACGCCATCTAATACAATTACAACCAATTAATCATTCACTAACCAAGTCCATGATCAAATTCACCATTTATCATCCAACATCACAATGTAAGATGAAACTCATAAAGCTATGTAAATACATCATATACATAAACACAAGAATGCTAAACAAGCAAGCTAGCACACTCTAATGTATCCAATACATTAAATCATTGAAATGCATGTTTGCAATAAGTTTCATATCTTGACCTTTTAACATCTAATGTTAAACAACACACAAAAGAACTCAATAAAACCAATTTTAAGCACATACTTTATGAATAAGGCTCAATGTAAATCATTTGCTAATTTTATGGCCTAATATGAGTTCCAAGGCTTATTTTTAATCTTCACTAAGAAAAAATTTCATCTAATCTTATTAGACTTAAGCCCATTGATTTTTAGGTCCATTGGACTCAACCAAAATCAAACCAATTAGTCATGGCTTTTAATTTATGACCCATCATAAATCTGCTGCACATATACCACTTGTTTTGACTCATTTGACCTATCTACAGTTCTCCAAAAATTCTAAAACTTTGCAGAGATGTAGATCTTCGATGTAGATGTTCTAGAATCAAACAGAACTCAATTCGGAGTTAAATTGACTGAGTTATGCCTCTTACAACACAACTGCGCAAACTATCCAGTCTTACACGAGAATCAGTAACCTTACTGATATTGCTCAAAATGAAACCCTTAACCACGAAATTTGGAAATGTATATTAGAATATGAAATGTTCTACTATCTCTATAGCATAACATATCCTAAAATCAGCCAAATCTAACAATATTTACTATGCCAAAATAGTCACGCAAAAACAGTGGACAGAAACATTTTCAGAAATGTTGAAACTTTTTCTTTGTTCTTTTGTGCTCAAGACTTTAGAAACTTCAAGCAAACACATATGTAATCACATGAACATCAAGTCCTTACTCTGATACCACTTGAAAGATCTTATATATTTAGAGCTATGAACATCATCTAACTAAGAATCGAGCAGAAGCATAACATGAAGTTCAAAATTTTCTGGAATTTCAAAACATAATGTTCATATGAAACTCTAATCTTGATATCATGTGATTAACATATGAAAAACATATATTCAGCAATATATATAGTAAAGAGGTAGATTTAGATATACCTCTTGTAGATCTTGCAAAAGATGATGAAGAAGATGATGAACAAGCTTTGACAAGTCCTCCCACAAATGCAAGAGCTCTAGGTTGTCCACACAAGCTTGGATGAGTTCCTTAATCACCAAAGATTTTGTGCTAGTCTTCTTTGGGATGTTTTTAAGCTAAAATAAGAGTTTTTTCTGAAAAAATAAAACCCATTCTTGGGTTGCCAATGCAATGGACGAAAATTCCACAAATAAAGAGAAGACTTAATTATTATTCTCAATGCATTGTGTTTTTCTATATTTGCCTTGTATAATGTGTTCCTTGTTTTATGCATTGTATGTAGTGTATTTAGAAGACAACAATTGCACTTCTCAATGCATCAAAACATGTGTTTTGTCTTCCTTCATCTTAACCATTGATTTAAAAAATAATGGTCAACTTCATGATGTGAAACAATCTTAGCCATCCATATGGCATCTTAATTTTCAAGACTAATATGTATATATACATATCATATACATGTATATATATTTTATTAATCTTATATTTGTACATTTAATTTAATCTAATCATTATTAGTTTAAATTAAGGAAACTAACTTTTCGTATTTGTACTTTTGCCCCAACACTTACAAATAATTACACATTTGGCCCATTACTACTTAATGGCCAAGCATTGTCAACGTTAACACATTAACGTTCCAAGACCAAATTCAAGCTTATCCGAAACTCATTCAATTATGCTTTATTGTGTGTGACTCTCTAGATTCACCGTCATATAGTAATGAGGGAACATTAAACGACTTTAATATATTTTGAGAATATCTTTGCCATTCCCAAAATACCCCCACGTTCTCAAGTGACGTCTAGCAACGTATCAAGATAATTTATATAGCAATAAAGTCAAAATAGGTGAATCTATTTATGGTTGCCGATTATCGTGTAATTCAATCATTTCATTAATTGTCCCGTCGAGCAAGAACCATGATTCGATTAAGTTCATAAACTCGATACCATGGATAGATCTAATTGGTGTAATGAGAGATGACACATGAAAAACTCATTCTCTATCATTCACACCTCGGCCAAGGATTTCCTCATTAAACAACCAAGCTTAGATCGCATAGGACATCGCCTCACGCCAGAGGTTAATGGATCCTATCTTGACCACTACCTATCAATCACTATACCGAACGAATGAAACTACGAGAGGACGCATCTCATCTCGTTTGTCGAGACAGGCATTATCCAAACGCTTGAATCAAACCCCAATACATATGACAGTCGTAATGTCTCAAGTCTAAGGATTACATGCACAATCGTAACAGATAACAATTTTAATCTGAAGTCATGTAATTTGTTATTCACGTCATATTCAGTGATCTATTCAACTAATAACCACCCACACGTTTGTTAATAGCATCCCTATGCTGTTATGGCATGTGACTCACTATCTTTTATCATTAACATCCCTATGTTAATCAAAAGTAACAATACATGTGATAGTCCGTAATAGATTATTGAAATTCCGATCAAATAATCTAATGACTATGAATACTTTAAATATTTATCATATTAAGGAAATAAGCCAACATATTCTAAATGCTTTTAGAATACATTCTTATAATGAAAATGCTAAGGACTCATTCATACATATAAAAGAAGGAGAATATGAATGTGCTAATTATGTCAATATAAAAACACACATATATAGACATAGATGCCATAATGTACAAGTTAATGTCAAAATTCCCCAATATATGTCATCCAAATATGTAGCATTAGGGCATATCTCTAATAGTTTTGTGGGCCCATAGAATGTCTTGGAGTATGTCCGCCCATAACCCCTTTGTTTGATCATGCTTGGTTTTCAGGTGTTGTAAAATAGCTCTGTTAGTGACTTCAACATGTCTATTAGTTTGCAGGTGAGCTATTAAAACAAATTTTAACTTTATTCCTAGCTTTTCATATTACTACAGATATATTTAGAGTCAAATTGTTTTCCATGGTCCATAACAACGGCCTTTGGTACGCCAAATTGGCATACCACTGACTTTCACAAAAAATTCCAAGCTATGTTTTCTGAGATTCTTGGCATAATCCCTACCTCTACCAACTTCGTGAAATAGTCGACTGCTACAAACACATGCCTTATTTGGTTGGTGCTCAATGGGAGAGGTCCTAAGATATCCAACCCTTATTGTACAAAAAGCCATGGGCTGGTCATGTAAACTAGGTCTGTACCGGGTTGTCTTTGAATCCTGGCAAATTTTTGGCATATGTCATATCTTTTCACCAGCTCTTTCGCATCTCCCTACACAGTGGAAAAAAAATACCCTTGCCTAATTATTTTCCGAGCTAATACTTTGGCCCCGAGGTGATTTTCGCATATACTTTCATATATCTCCCTAAACACATAATTACCCTCATCCTATTCTACGTATTTAAGCAACGGCTATGTATAAGACCATTTGAATAACTGCCCCTCCTTAGTATAAGGAATTTGGAGGCATGATGCTCTATTCTACGAGCTTCTCCCTTGTCTTGGGGTAGTTTGCCTTGTTTCAAGAACTCTCTGATCGACTACATCCAACGTACCTACAAAGATATGCTTGCTACCTCTTCGCCGAGTAATTGCATGGAAGGCTTTTTTATTTCATCTAACGTTATGGTCATTGGCTGTGCTGAGCTCAATATTAACCTAGACGATTAGACGATGCCTTTGCCTTTTCATTTTTAGCCCGGGGTGATGTACTCATATTTTTAGACCTATTTCTTTGCATTTTAGAATTACTTATGCATATTTATTGAAAACTCTGATCACTTTTATTATGTTTTTGTGCATGTAGGAATTGGTGGACGAAAGAGCAACTAGGAGCAAAAATTCAGAAGAAAATTGAATAATGCAAAAATGAGTTAAGCTTTACTGAAGAAGATTTCCTGAAGAATTAGAATACAAGTAAAATATAGGGTCAAAGCATGAAAATGAAGAAAATGAAAAAAAAAAGGTTGACCAAGGCTTAAAAGCCTTGGCCGTATAAACCAAGTCTAATTGGACTTGGTTTGGAAAACAATATAAAAAGGAAAAAAGCCTAGGCAATCCAAATTCAAATGGCCAATGCGGCCAAGTGACTTGAAGAGCCAACAAGGGTTGCTAAGGAAAGGTCGGTGGAATGTCTTATAAAAAGGCATCGAAGCAGTGAGCAAAAAGAAGGGAGGAAAACAGAAGCTTTGCGGCGGAAAACAATTAAAAGAAAAAAGACAAGAGTTTTGACGGCGCATAGAAAAAACAAAGGAATAGAAATAGAGCTTTGGAGCTGGCGTCGAATTTTTTTTAGGAGCAAAAACAAAAGCCACGACTTAAGGAAAAGCAATGAAGTGAGCTTTGTTTGATTATTTTCATCAGTTCTTCACTGTTCAGGTTTCGAGTTAAGGATTTGTTTTTCAATTGAGATTCAGATCGTGCTTTAAATATTATTTTCAACGGATTTGAATTTATTTTATGTGGAAGTTTAATTTACCTTCTTTTTATAATTTTGATTTAATTCCGTTGAATATGAACAACTAAATTATTGTTTAGGGTAGGATTACTATGCATTAGTTTAATTTTACGGTCTCGAACTTGGTTTGAATATTTTGATGCTACTTTTATATATTTGATTTACTTGCTTTATTATTTATTTCCTGTTAAGGTAGAAAAATGCTGACCAGCGAGTAGCCTCCACGCGCTGCTGGTTGCCTGCAAAACAAAGAGGGCTTGGCGGGTCATGCCCGCATTAGCACTTCGATGCATAAGTTAGCCTGGTGCTTTTCTAGAGGAAAAAGTAGACAATGTATATAGGCGCGAATATTCCAAGTACAATTACCTTTTCCCTGATGAGTCTTCTGGTATTTATAGGCATGGTGTCTGATGAGTTGGAGGGAAATAGAGGAGTAGTGGAGAATTAGTAGGGGAATTACTGTAGGCCACTACTATCCATGCTCATTAATGGGTATTAACTAACCATAACTACTGGACGTGCCTTGTTACTACAGAACACTGTTGTTTGTAACATCTACTAGATTCGAGGTCCTAAAACGAGAGCCCCAGATACCCATATACCCCATCCGACCCCCTAGGGGTTCTCACCACGCTATGCTCGAGCCTTGGGTATGATCTCCTTGAGGTCTTACCCATATCTTGCACTAAGCACACTACACTGTAATCACTCGTGCACTTGTGAGTTAAAACTTGGCTTAGAATTTATCTTAATTTATACCCTAAGCTAAGCACCCATCACGGGGTACTTGTTTGATGTGAAACCCTTCGAGGCTCAAGACGAGATCTTGGACTTTATTGAGGTATGTCACTATGGTTGGGTCCTTGACTTTATATTCCCTCGTCACTTGGTTAGCGATCAATTATGAATTTGTAGTGACATCCATAACCCAAGCTCCTAATGATATGGTCGTCTTGAGTCCGGCTATTAATGCCTCGTACTTTGTTTCATTATTAGAAGTCGAAAACTGAAACTTGAGTGAATACTGGGTTGTTATGTTTCTACCCCTCAGGGCTAACAACCATTACACCAGCTCCACTACCTTGCTTCCTTGAAGCTTTATCTACCTGTACCTTTCACAGAGCTTTATTTGTCTTCCTTGGTTGGATCACCGGTATATTCTACCTCAAAATCATCTATCGCCTGGTCTTTAATTGATGTCCTTGGCTAGTAAATTATATCGTATTGACTGAGCTCAATAGCCTATTTTAGTAAGCACCCTGAGACCTCGGGCTTGTGGAGGATTTACTTTAGGGGAATGTCTATCATTACTCGTATGGTATGGGCATCAAAGTAGTGTCTTAATTTCTATGACGCTGTTAGGAAGGCCAACGCCATTCTCTCAAGGGTTGAGTACCTGATTTCAGGTCTTCTCAGAACCTTACTAACGTAGTACATCAGACTCTGAATTCAACCTTCCTCTTGGATCAATGTTGCAGCTACTGCTCTACTTGAACTGGCAAGGTATAGGGTCAGCACTTCCTTTTTCTCTGGTTAGGAAAGGAGTAGTGGGGTGTTGAGGTACCTCTTGATTCCTTCGAAAGTTTCTTGGCATTCCTCTGTCCACTGAAAATTCTTTGAATTTATCAATACTATGAAGAGATGATCACACTTATCTGTTGATCTTGACATAAATCTACTAAGAGTTGCTATTTTTCCTACTAGCTTTTGTATATCTTTAACACACCTGGGAGGATTCAAGTCCAATATGGCCTGGATCTTTTTTAGGTTTGCCTCTATTCCTCAGTTGGTGACCATGAAGCCCATGAATTTACCTGCCTTAACCCCGAATGCATATTTTTCTGAATTGAGCTTGATCTCAAACTGTTCCATAGTCGAGAAAGCTTTTACTAGGTCATCAATATAAGACTGGGCTGTCTTACTCTTGACCAGCATGTCATCGACATAGATTTTTATATTTTCCCCAATTTGACTATCAAATACCTTGGTCACCATGCACTGGTACGTAGCCCTAGCATTTTTTAGCCCAAAGGGTATTACCATGTAGCAATAGGTCCCCATCTCAGTGATAAAGGTTATTTCTCTTCGTCCTCCAAGGCTATCATTATCTAGTCGTACCCCTTGAAAGCTTCCATGAAAATGAGGAGCTCACATCTTTAGGTTGCATCAACCATCTGATCTATCCTTGGTAGTGGGTAGCAGTCTTTTAGGCAGGCTTTACTGAGGTCAGTGTAGTCGACGCAGAGCCATCACTTTGTTGAGGTCTTGGCTACAAGCACCATATTAGCCTGCTACTTGGCGTACTGCACGTCCCTAATATGCCCTGTACTCAACAATTTTCTGACCGTCCCTCAAATGTTTTTGTTTCTTTCCTCTCCGAAGTTCTTTTTTTCTGACACACAAGACAGAATGTTGGATCCACATTTAGTTTATGGACCATCACACTTGGATCTACTCCTGTCATGTCAGTGGCAGATCAGACAAATATATGTTCATTTTTAGAAAGGAATCAACTATACCTTTGTGGAGGTCGGGTGAGAGTTCACTGTTAATCTTCACTTTGCATCCCTCTGAGATCTCGACCTCTTCTAACTAATCAAATGGGGTTTTTTTTTCTTGTCCTTCTTTTCTTTAGGTACCTCTGTTTGCCAGGCTCTTCGCCCCTTTATCTTCAGTGAGATAGCATAGTATCTCCTTACTGCCAACTGGTCTCCCCTCAATGTTGCTATTCCCCAAGGAGTTAAGAATCTTAATTCTTGGTAGAAGGGAGATGCAATTTCTCAGAGCTTTATCAAGGCTACCCAACCCATAATTTTTTTACATGCTGACTCATAATTTAGAACAATAAGGTCTGCCATTACGGTAACCTTCTAATCTCCTTTCCCCATGGTCATGGGAAGATTGATGACTCCCTCAGGCCAGAAAGCTTCTCCTATAAACCTGACAATGAGCCCTTCAAAGGATGGAGTTGGTCTCACCTGATACCCAATTTGTCAAATGCCTTTAAGAATAAGACCTCCGCAGAACTACCCGTATCCACCATTAACTACTTGAACAAGTAATTTGATATAGTAGCCTCTACTATGAAGGGATCCTCATGCGGATAGATCAGCCTTTCGAGGTTAGCCGAAGTGAATATCAGTTGTTCCTCTACCTTCGACCTCTTACTCCATGGCTCTTCCCTGCCGACCTAATGTAGGATTTTCTGGCAGTACAGCTTTCCCCCTAGAGACCAACCCTCTGGCTATGGTCTCAACCATTCCTAGGTTCCTATTTCCTTCTCCCCCACCTCTCAGGCTACGTTTTCTTTCCCTTTGGGGCTCCTGATCCTACTGGCGTTCCTGATTCCTAGAAATATACCTGTTTAGTAATCTGCACTTAATCAGGGCTTCTATTTATTCCTTAAGCCGCTTACAATCCTTTGTGTCATGACCATGGTCCCTATAAAACCTGTAGAATTTGTCTCTTGGTCTTTTGTTTGGGTTATGTGTCATCTTCGTGGGCTAGTAGAATTTCCTGTGAGTTTGGAACTCATTTAGGATCTCTGCCCTTAATGTGTTCGGGGGTGTATAGTGTCTTTTAAACCTTCCCCAGCTGTTGTTACCCTGGGCCTCCGACTTGCACTTCTATATTCCCCTCTACTTTTCACTCTCCTGGGATTTTCCCTTAGTAGAGTTACCTTTTGATATTTCCCTTTCTTTTTCTTCTTCTTTGTTAGTTATCATAACCTCCTCAAAATTGATATATTTGGCAACTCGAGACATGACATCACGAGGCATTCTTTTGCCTAAGGAAGATTGGAGAGGTTTGAAATGTAAACCTTGCATGAAAACAACCATAACTACTGATTGATTGAGGTCAGGAACCTCCAGAGTTGCTTGTTAGAACCACTGGGTAAAATCCCCGAGGGTTTTACCCTTTTATTTCTTTATGGATAAAAAAGAGGTTGTAAGCCATAGTGGTTTCTTACTGCTGGAAAACTTGGCCAGAAATAGGTTCGCAAGTTGTGCAAAATTATGGATCAAGCCTTTTGGCAAGCTAGCGAACCATTTCTGGGCTGGCCTAATTAGGGTGACTAAAAAAGCTCTACATTTGATTTCATTTGGGACATCATAGAGAGTCATATGATACTAAAAAATTGTGAGGTGGTCTTCCGAATCTCCAACTCTGCTATAGGTCTACAAGCTGGGGAGCTTATAATCGTAAGGCATTGGCTCTAGCATGACTTCTCTCACGAAAGAATAGCTCTTCCCTTGTCTGACCATTACATTTTGGTCACCATAGGCTCGGGTGTGACACCCCGGACCGAGCATATAGTATTTTCTTAATTTGCATATATTTTATTTCATTAACTTGCATAATTTGTGGAAAAAGCATGCATCCATAATTAGTTGCAATTATTTAATTTGTATTTAATTAAATTACATAAAATAATTATCTAAATATTTTCATTACTTGAAATTATTTTTCTTGCATTTAATTGATTTACGTGAAATAATTAATTTATTATTTTTATTATTTGTATTTATTTAAATATAGCCCAGGCCAATTACCTTATTATTTTATTTTTTTAAATTCATTTTACATGCCTTTAAATTAATTCGTTTTACTGTTTGAATGAGATACCCGAACCCGAAACTGAACGAGCTATTTGATTATTTTTAATAATTGCATTTATCTAATTTACATCTAAATGATTTACAAAAAATAATTAGCTCATTATTTTTAATTATTTGTATTTACTCTATTTACATTTAATTGATTGGTTTTCACTATTCGAATCGTTTATTTGCATTAATTTAATTACTTAGTGCGCATTTTCACCACCTAGCGAATTAGGAAATTAACACTTGGAAATTTAGATTCTTCTACACCCATTGACTTAATTGACTTAGCATTAGCACCACACAATTAGCACATACTTAAACACCACATAAAATAAAATACACAAAAATACCTCATACACACACAAAATAAATAAAACAACTCACACTCTCTCACAACATCACCACCATCGGCCAACAAAAAAGAAAAAAAAAAGAAGATCAGTAGCTTAACCATGGAGAGAAAAGAGAGAAATAGAGGGAAGAAAAAGAAGAAAAATGGGAGGAAAATGGATGGAAAAGCTTAACAACTTGCTCCTTTGTGCATTTCTAGCATGATTTTGGTGAGGGATTTGCATTTTTATATGTTATTCATGAATTTTCTTGTAATTGTGAGTTATGTAAATATTGAAATTAGTTGTTTTATAGCTTGTTTTAGCTAGATAATATGATTATTATGTATATCATATGAGGTATATGTTAGGAATAATGCCCAAAAGCCAATAAATTGTATTTTTGAAATTATGGATAGTGTATTATTTAATTTATTAATTCATTTAATATGGGCAGTTTATTTATTTATTATAAATATTTTGATTAAATAAATAAAGTCCTTAGAATACTAGTTATAGAATCTATCCTTAGGAGTAAGGATATGAGTGACAAAATCTATAATCATAAATATATTCTAAAAGTTGTCCCTGATCATAGAATAAATTAATTGGGCATTAGTTTATCCGGATAGATCAGATTACAGTCTACTATCCAAATTATATGAAATATCAGTTTGGGCGATTTGTCTCATGTCGTTGTAGTAGATGTATAAGTACTTATTGTGAATAAGTAACTTGACTTGACCACCGATACAATGAGTTACATGGAATGTCAATAATTCGTTGTATCATGTAATTATGCAATTAATCATCAGACTTGAGATACTACGGTTATCTTATGATTAGGAATGTCATGATTTGCTGGTGCAAATAAGCTAGTCCTAATCATGGATTAGACAATGTATTTAGTGGTTGTGATTTATTCTGTCATGCAGAAATGTATGTGTAGACAAATAAAATGTCAATTGGGAATCCTATGCGATCTATTAATTATGTGACTTGAAATCCTTGGCCAAGGTAGAATAGTGGAAGTCATTTCACGAATTATTCATTAGTCACTAATTAATTGGGTTTTGGCATATGGTTGAGTAAGAGAGTTTGACGATCCAATCCCTGACTCTAGCTCGATCGGGATAATTGAGACAGTAAGATTTGATTGCATATAAATTATTATTTGGCTTAGCATGTTTGCACTTCATCTTTAATTGGGTAATTGCGACATACTGCTAGGTGTCACTCGCGATTTGTGAATTAATTAGAAAGAGTTCTAATTTGATTAATTAGTGGAATTAATTATTCGCTACCAATTAATTATGAATCCGAGAGGTCACACACAAATATAATTTGCAGATTAATTGGATTAGAGAAAAAATTAAATTAAATTTAGGATTGTTCTAAATATTAATTTAATTGGGCTCGTAGTAATTAGATGGTGATCTGATTATTATGGAGCCCAAGACTGGTAAATTTAAGACCAGCCCACTTATGGCTTAGGTCATATGTGTTTTCTATATATAGAACTATTATGATAGAGAAATAGCTAGCACAATTTTTATCAGTCAGAAAAATATATAGGATTTCTCTAGAAATCTAGTGGGGGTAGAACTTCAATTAGCAAGCGCAGATTCTCTGTGGATCAATCTTGCAGGCTTCACATGTAGGGAGCTTGATTCAGATTCTACATCGAACTACGCTTTAAGAGGTAATCCTAGAACCATTACAGGTTTAATTTAATTAGATTAAATTATTATTTGTTATTAGATCTGCATAATTAAACATGAACGGATACATGATTAATTTTTTCGCTGCGTAATTATTTTAATTGTCATGTATATTTCCAAACAGTATAAGTGTTATTGCTAGCTATACTTCGAAGTTTTCATGAATTAGTTGTTGTTGATATTGAAGTTGAAAGAAGATTGTGTAATGCATGTGTAGTGTTTGTTGTTATGCCTAAAAGAGAGTTAGTTTAGCTTATTAGCTAGCATGCAAACTAATCAAGTGAAGAATGCAAGCTTTAGACTAAAGAGCAAGTGATAGCATGCCCATGTGTGTGGCTTCCCGTGTGTGTGTGTTGGTGAACCGTGTGCATGTGGGTGTGGTAAAAGTGTGCGGTGGTTGTGCATGAAAGAGCCTAGGTGCATGGTTGTGTGCTTGGAGTTTGGACATAGGCTAGTTTGAAGAAAAGTTGATAAATAATTTAATGCCTTGTTTGGACAGATTGCTATACTCGACTTTTAGAGTGTTTTTGATATAATAAACGTGCTTAGAATTGAGCAAAACTTTTATAGTAGTTAGATGTATCAGTGTAGAACAAACTTTGTTTTTGGAGCAAGAGTTAATTCAGTCGTTTTAACCCTCTGACAAAGCCATTTCTGTAAAGTACCATGAAATTGCTGGTTCTAGTCAGCTAGGAGTGGTTGCACGAAAATGGTCATAACTTATAGAATTTAATCCGGAATTGAGTACTGTTTGATCCTAAAATTATTTATACTCGAAGAGCTTCGTTTGTACATAAAGAAAAGAATATTTGGAGGTCATTAGCATAGACAAATGATTTGATAAAGTTAAGCTTCTGTTGAAAATTTAAAAATGTCTTAGCTAGATTGTTAATTGATAGTGTTAATTGGTATTTCCAAAAGGTGAGATTGTGAGTTCTTGCTAATATTTATTGTTGCCTAATGATATCTAAATATGTGGAGTTGCTATTTTATGGTTGGTTGATAAAGATTGAGTATAATGTATGAACACTTGGGCATTATATTGAATTAGTACAATGTTAAACTAGTTTTGTTACATAAATGATTTGATTGTTATATTATGTGCTAAGCTATGTTCTAATGATTGCTAGTTGGTATAACATGGTTTAGATTGATTAATCTTGACCTTTAAAGGAGTTTTAATGTGCTAAGTAATAGTCTTGATTGGAAATGGATAGTCTAATTGCTAAAGAATGCTTTGTTGCTAAATGGTGTCTAAATGTATGTTAATGTTATGCCTTGGTGTCTTAAGTTTTAAAGAGATTCTAATTATGTTTATGAGCTAGTCTAGACTTGAAGTTGAAAGAGTAGTTGCTAGAAGAGTTATTGCTATTTTTAGTGCTAAATGATAGTTCATTGCATGCTAGTTGACTTGTTATAAAGTGGTTTGAGTTGTCTTTAAAGTTAGTGAAGTTTTGTTGTGGTTATGTAGTGGTCTTGAGTGGTAATTGAAGGAAAATTGGTGCAATTGGAGGAGATTTGAAGTGGTTCTTGGCTAGATTCTTGTATGCTTGGCCTTCTAGAGGTAAGGGGATAATTCTTATGTGCATTTTAGTTATTGTCTTGCTATGTAATGTAATTGTTATGGTATAGATAGTTGTATAATTGAGTTATATAAGCATGCAAGGGTTAATATCGTTATGCTATTGATTGTTTGGTAAAGATTGAATACAATGCAAGGTGATTTGAGCTGTGATTGTAATAGAATATGTTAATGCTAATGTAGATTAACAATGAATGGTTATGTAGCTTAATTGCTAAAACTATGAATCGAAATAGAATATGTTTTATTGTTATTATGAATTGATATTGTTTATGTGCGAGGACAACCTCTTTTGTTATTCCTCATTTATATGCTTATCGATTTATGTGCTAAATGCTATATCGTTGTTATCATATCGATGGTTGCATAACCTTATTGTCGGGACGGATGTGTTGAGCCTCTCTGGGCGGTATCGAGCTTGTCAGGGTTAGTCGCTCAACCTCTGTACCATATTCTCTCACCCGCTTGGTCTGGAGATTGCCAGGGGGTGTTGGGTCATAAGTATTGGGTACATTCGGAGTACCCACTGGTGTATAGAGATGTTGGAATTATCGTTATCGTGATCGTGTTCGTGATTGAAGATTGAGATCGTGATCGGCATCGGATTTGAGTGATAAGAGTTATCGTATCGTATCTTTTTTAAATGTGTTATCTAGTTTATTGTCTTAAATGTTATCTTGTATTGCTATTGAGTTTATAACTTGTTATCTAGTTTATAATTTTTTCTAAAATGTGTTACCTAGCTTTATTGTCTTGATTGAGGATTTTATATTGTTATTGTGAAACCCCACTTTCTTGCTTATCTCGTTTTACGTGCTTTACCTCGTTTTGCGTGCATATGATCTGTTTATGTGCTATAGGACCTAGAAAGTTATAATTTTGATTTCAATACTTCTAATACGTGCTAAATGTGCATTCATGAAATTTTCATCAAAAACGGAGTCAGAAATTTTATCGTCGATTTTTAGTGAATAGTGTTTTCGAAACACGTCCGCTATAATTTTGAAACTGGTCTTTTTAACCCTTCTAGACCTAGTCCACGGACTTTAATAGACCTGTGTTTGATGAAAACGGTTTTAAAATCGGCTTAAGAATTTATTAGGGTTTTTACACCGACTTTTGCGAAAATCGAGTTTTAAGCCGACTCGGGTGAAATTATTGGATTGTAAAACTTCTTGTCACCTAAAAATAACCCACTTGAGATATCTTGGGGGTTGCATAATTGTTTTTAACTTGGTGAGCAATAAAATGCAATTAAAGTCATTAAAAACACAAAAATACCTATTAAAATAACTTTGACTTTAATTAATTAATTGACCATATAAGCTAATGTCCTCAACACACACTCACACAACACAAAAACACCATCACACACACACACATTGCCGAGAGAAAAGAGGGAGAAAAGAGAAGAGAAAAACTCAAGCTTTCAATCCAATTTTTCAAAGAAAAACCTAGTTTTTGTCCGTGAAACTTCGCACCGACTTGGATTCTGCTTGTTGGGCACGCATAGCACGCATTCCTAGGCTTATATCGCATCTAAGGTGAGAGAAAAATTCTAGATCTCAAAATGTCATTTTTGTGTTTTTGCGTATAAATGAAGATTGAACCGTTAGAATTGAAATCTGATGTTAGATTATTGCTCCTTGCATGCTAGGGATCATTATATACTAATACTACGAGTTTCTGTCGGATATAGCATAATTTTTATTTTCCGGGTATTTAATTTTGAATAAAATGTTCAAAGTTGATTTAATTGAGTTGTGTTGATCAAAATCGATTGCCGTCGATTTCTAAATACTTGATAATTACGTGTTAGCGCTGTTGTAATGCCGAATTTTCGATTACATTGTTTGTGTGAAAATCCGGAAAATCCAGCCATGACGTCATAGGGTTTTAGGGTTATCGGGTATGTTTTGGAGGTGTTATGGTGGATTTCCGAGAGGGCTAATGTAGTAGGTTGAATGGGTGAGTGATAGGAACTGATTTGGCAATGTTTGGATTAGTAGATTGTAAGTTATGAATTTTAGAAGTTTAAGTTGTCATTCTTTAATTTCTTGAACGATGCCTTAGATGGTTGGGTAGTGTTCGAGTGATGAATGGTGAGTTGTTGTTGAGTAATTTAGAGTTTAATTATGTATATTATGCATGTCCGGTTAGATGGCCTACTTTGTCATCTAACTACGTTGTTTGTTGTTTAATTTAATATTGATGTTATATTGATGTTATTGATTGATTATTATTGAATGCGGGAATCGGGCACTCTTGTTGCTGATCTCCCAATTGATTGATTGATTTATGCTTGTGTGATGATTGATGAATATGGAGTCTTGGTATGTGTGTGCCACCTCTCGGGCAGCGTCGGGCTGTCGGGTTGATAACGGCATGACTGCCATAGGCTACCCCCAGCTCGCATGACGGAGGTGTCATGGAGGGAGGGGCTAGTGAGGTACCTCGGGTACGTGCCTCCTGAAGAGGAGAATGTGGAAAATGTGCCTTTCGTGGATGAGTCATATGTTCCCGAGTCTTATCCATGACTTTATGTTGTTTAAATGTCTTGTATATTAGTTTAATAGACTTTATATGCCTTATGGTTCTTAATGTAATAGATATTGAAAAGATGATGAACCAAATGATGTTAACTTAGCGGTTTTCTTTTGTTTATGGTTAAGTTGTAAATGTGTCTCAACTTACTTTTGAAATGTATGATAAAGTTGAGGTATTGTATGTCATGTTGGAACGGAGGCGTATAACGAAGATGTTTTATCGTATAATATGGTTGTGTTATATGTTGTTGTTTGTATTGGGGAATTACTGGATGTATGATGATTAATGAGGTTGGTTTAGAACCTCGGAAATCTGTTACTGTCGTTATGCTGCCGAAATTCCGTTGCGTCCTGACTGATTATAGGTGGGGTCGAGTTGGGGCGTGACAGTTATTGATTCTATGGGTTATTTACTTGCATTGTATGAAAATGATTTCGAAAACTCCCAGGCTTTATTCCTTCCTCACTAAGCATTGTGTATGCTCCCCTTTTCATCTAACATATTTCAGGAGTTGCAGAGGTTGTTCCTCAAGTAGTTGCAGAAGGAGAAGTTCAAGTCTTTCCTTGTTTTGCTTGCTAGCTGAAGACGGTTGCCTTATGTGGATTTTTGTGAAATTGTGTAATAATGTACTTGTATCTATTTTGAGACTTAGAAGATCTGGTGTGTTTCTTAAATGTAAGGGTTGTAATTTAAAGTTAAAGTCTGCTAAATGACATGTAATAAGTTATAACTGTTTAGTTGGATAGATAGCCAATTAAAATGCATGTATATACATATTTTTGCTTGTGAAAGAAAGCTAGAATGGTCATAGGTACTAGAAATGAAACTTTATATATGTTGCGGTCGTTGTTTATGGTTGAATTCTTCTGAGTGCAGGTTTTGGTTTGGCCTAGGTACAGGGAAAACTCTATTCGTTTTCTTTATTTTTCGTGCCTTGGGGATTGGATCGGGTTGCTATTATTGGTCCTAATTTCGTGAGGGATCAGGGTGTTTCATCGAGAGCCCTCTTGCCCCTCCTTCACTGCAAATGTTCTCCTTGGCCTATCTCGATTAGGGTATACTGGGTGACGAGGACTGATCCTGGGTTTTGGTGGTGGCCGCTCCTGCTAGATTGGCAGGGCTTTTGGTTAGGCCAACCCTTGAGTTTGTAAGAACTGGTTGAAAGCTCCCCTAAGGCCATTGAACATTTGGACCAAAGTGGGCAAGTCCACTGGTCGCAAGGAGGATGGCATATTGCTTGGAACACAGACTGGTGGGTTCCCTGGAGCTATGGTTGAGCTCGAGAGTACCGTAGTAAGTGGTATAACTGCCGCTGGAGGGATCTCAGTTACTCCATGAGGGGGTTGCTCCTCTGAAGGGTACTAATTTCCTCTAGCGTTGGCTTGATGGGTGTATGGACCATCGTAGTTTCTCAATGAGTGTTGATTAGGGTTCCCATAGACGGCGTGAACCTGTTAAGGTATAATCTAGTGCTGCACTTTTTGAGCTCCAATCGAGGTTAGACTAGCTTGCCCGACCTGTTTCCTGCAAACCAAATGAACCTATGGGGGCTCCTAAGGTTCCCACTCCGACGCTCAAGTCAATTAAGGGATTTGGATTGCTCGAGAGCTAAGAGAAGTATACGGTATTTCAATAAGAATTGTGTACCTTTCACGATGGTATTCCCTTGTATTTATACTTACTTATGGCTAGAATTTACGATAAGGACGGATCCCTTAGATCATGCTTCAGGGGTCTATCTTTATTGTAAGCTAAACTCTTTCATACTTATCCTTATCTTAGAGGCTTATCTATGCCTGCGGGATGCTCCGTCAGGTCCCTGCATGATTCAACATCACCCAGACTCGTAATTGATCCAGTCCGCATCCGTTTGGTATGTCAGGTCTTGATTTCTTGGAGCTCCGAGGTCCGCCCTCATCAAAACAAAAAGGACATTTAAAGTAGAGAAAGTCAATTTGAAGTTATGTGTATATATGTGTGTGTGTGTATTTGTCCTTTTAATAAATTAATAATTGAGTTTGAAGGTTCAGATCTTTTTAAAATCTATATTGTATTGGACCAACCATTAAAAACCCGATATGGAAAAAAATCTCAATAGACACTGCATCTATTTTCTAATCAAGTTTATAATTAGATCCAATATCTGTAAATTTTGAATTTAAATCATACTTGTTGCTATACTTAAAAAATAGTTGCCCATTAAACACAAATTTGAATGGTGCCCTTGTACAGATGGGAATATTGACCATTACAAGCACAAGCATTTGGAGGGACCCCATCGCACCTATGCCAGGCCATAAATATGACACCCTGTGAAAGGCCAATAGAAAACCTTGTGAGGTTACCACGAGAGCCCGCTGCGGAAGCAATTTGATGATGGAATCATTTTAGATAAAAAGTCTAAAGAATTATAAGATTCGATTCTAATATAAATTGATAATAAATAAATTTGTTCAAAATCGTATGCACTAAATTCTAAAAGTTCTAATCAATATATATAAAGTAATTAGATTCTCTAACACTCCCATCTCATGTAATTCATGATTGATTGTTAACGATATAATAACACAATACAAGAAGCAATCGTTAAGGTGTAAATTCGCACTTCCTAATTTGAGCTCGCAACTTGCAAAAGAACAAAAGAATCATGGGGGTATTTTTTAGACACCTCTTTCGACGATCAAATCAGTTAAATTGATCCGAACACTAAAATAAAAATAGTGCGGCAAGATTAATGTATAGCTATTTTAAGTAAAGATACGAGTTTTCTTTTAGATACTATTCATGTACTATGTATACTAATGGTAGAAAGATCTTTGAAGATATGTAATGATCCCCCCAAATTTGGATGAATCTTTTGAAGATACGTCATTATTAATTAGTTAGGGTATGTCGGGCGTATTTGTGCCCCAAGGACGTTCATTCTTGAGCTCGGGTAATCAGTTCATGCTTTACCGGCACTATGGGTCCTGTTGTGACCAATTATGCGGGTCGTAATACATTCACCGGGTCGGTTCATTTACCCATGTCAGCAATAAATTTGAAACAGCCGCATGCCAAGTCAATACTTGAAATGTAAAATATGAGACAAATGTTGGATGGATAAATTGGAAAAAAGACCCTAATACTGGTATAACTTTTTCAAATAGGATCAATTTGATTCTTCAATACATATAATAGGGCCATAAGGAGATCTTTAAGCTTTTGTACTCTAAATTGCTTGTGTCACGCCCCGACCCGACCCCGAAAAAGGCCAAGCCCGGACCCGATACATGGACGGAGTCTCCTCTGTACCGCGGACGATCCGAAAACCCTAAAATCAATATAATACTTGCGAAAGCCATAAAACAATTAAACAAGACAACTTTCTTTTAACAACATACATTCTCTTATTAACCAACTTTCCAAACCAAAATGCCATGCATACTACACAAGTATTTATGCCACTAAACAATTAGCTATTAGCATACATTTCTTACTAGTCACAAGAGTGTAAGTTACAATCTTACATTCTTTCAACTTATACAGCATAAGACCGTAGAGGCCTCAACTAGAAAATACATACAAGGCTACAAGCCTCAAAATTAAACGACATCCAAGCAATATACATATCATGCAAGGCTCGCACAAAAATCTGGCAACCAACCACCAGTAAAGCAGAGAAGTGCTATCACGGAAACACCTCCACCTGCTCCTCCTCCTCTATTACCTCGAGAGGGTCTGCTTCAACTACTCCTGTAAAAATATAGTATAGAGAGGAATGAGCAAAAACTATTGCTCAGCGAGGGCAATTGGTCTCAAGGACGGAGATGAGAGGAGTATGCAATGCAATTAGCCAAGCAATACATACAAATCATATAAAGATACAACCAAAGCCAACAATAAAGCAAGGCAAGTATTAAAGCTGCAAACACTCATTCAAAGGATACGATACTCTTTTCACGAGCAACATTCAAACACGAATTCGATGACGACGCGCCGGCCCAAACCACCTTATAACACCAGTTTGGAATACCCCGGAAGTATCCATCAACCTACGACCCAAATCTCCCTGGGAGGCAACCCAAGCGAGAAAGGGAATAGCAGCGGAGCTAGAGCAACCAACACTGGCAACCCAAGGCTACCCAGAGAGGCCCATCACTCACGCGCGAGACACTATGCAATGCAAGACTCGATACAAGGCGATAAAGCCACACGTGAAAGAATAACAAAGTAGGTTACTCTCGAACGGAATAGCAGCAATTGATAAGCATTTCAATCCAAATCAAGTCAAACAAGTATTTCAAGTAACCCTAAGCATTCTATAGGCATAAGAACAAGAAAACACACAAAAACACAACCCGGCCCCAACTATCAAAACCCTACCATTTCCAAACGAGCCATGAGTTCTGGAAACCGACTTTACCAACTCTCCTAGGTCACCATAAGGCACGTCTAAAGACCCCGAAACCTTACTTTACCCTAGAACTCGCGCAAAGCCCCGATTTACCCCTTTCTTGTTTGAACTACAACTATAACAACCAAACACCCAACCAACGCCATAATCGCACCAAAAGTGCTTCCATGGCTTCCCGAAGCAATGCCAACACGTAAAATGAGAAAACGCTAAAGTCAACCTAAACGACCCCTACTTTCCCAAAGGCATAATTCTCGCTTTTTCCACTACGCAACCCAAACAAACCACACATTTTAGCATTCTAGCGTACCTAGCACATTTGTACATCAACAGAAAGCATAACAGCACAACTTTAACGTTTCAAGGTTTTACTATTCACAAAACACTATTCAATTGACAATTTAATTTGCAATCACAACATTAAACCGCAGAAAATGTTACAAAGCTATAAATACATGTTCTACAAATGCCAAGGAACATACTAGAAACATCAAAACGATTTAAACAACATTCTACGGATAAAATCTAAAAATTGCAAAGTTGATACCCTAAACATTTAAATGCGCAAATAGCATGATTCCCTCACCTCAGGTACTCCTAGTCGCTAGGAAAACAACGCTAGTTGCCTCGGAAATCACCCCGCACGAGCTCACGCGAAGATTGAATGATTGGAAGTTGAAATCTTTTTTTTTTCTCTTGGACTCACGGGCCTGCACTCACTGTTTTTCAGCTGCATTTTTTTTATTTTGCTTTGGTTTAGCTTATAAGGTGTTAAGTTAGGTCAAAGTTGGTCAAGGCTAGGTCAAACAACTTAAGACTTGGTCAAAGGGCCTTATTTTGTACGTTTTAAAGCCATTTTAGCTAGGGAAAGATCAATTAATGCTAGCAACAATTAAAATATAAAATTTAAGTCATCTAAATACTAGTTTCACTATTTGCTGAGGACTAGAAATCGTTCTCTAGCTATCGCTCCTTAAATGTAATGCACGTTGCGACAGCAAGAAAGTAACAGTTAATTCACAAAGAATTTAAGGAAATATAATTTTCAAAATAATAAACAAGGAATTTCATATTCCGGGCTCGGGTATTACACCCTCTCCCCCTTAAAACAATTGCGCCCACGCAATTCCTACCTGGTCAACAAACAACTCCGGATACTGATCCCGAACCTGGTTCTCTCTTTCCCAAGTTGCTTCCTCAAACCCATGATGATTCCACAGAACCTTTACTAACGGAATACTCTTTCTGTGAAGCTCCTGAATTTTCTGATCCACAATTCTAATCGGTTTCTCTTCATAAGACAACTTTTCTTCAATCTGTAAAGGCTCTGGTTCAAGTACATGTGAAGGGTCTGGATGATACTTCTTCAACATAGACACATGGAACACATCGTGCAGTCTCGACAAGCTCGGAGGCAAAGCTAATCGATAAGCCAAAGGACCTACCTTTTCGGTGATCTCATACGGACCCACATACCTGGGACTAAGCTTCCCGCTCTTACCGTGCCGAATCAATCCCTTCCGTGGAGAAATCTTAAGAAACACCCAATCTCCCAAATTAAACTCAAGATCCCGACGGTGCTTATCTGCATAACTCTTCTGACGACTTTGAGCTGTAAGCATACGCTGGCGAATAAGGTGAACATTATCTACCATCTTAATCCTCTAAGGTACCACAGTCGGATCAACTGTTCTCATCTCTCCAACCTCTTCCCAATATAACGGGGATCTGCATTTCCGACCATACAACGCCTCGTAGGGAGCCATACCTATAGTAGATTGATAACTATTGTTGTAGGCGAACTCCGCTAAAGGCAAAAACTTCTCCCAATTCTTCCCAAAGTCTAACACACATGCCCGAAGCATGTCTTCCAAGATCCTGATGGTTCTCTCAGACTGGCCATCAGTTTGCGGATGATATGCAGTACTGAAGCTCAACTTAGTTCCCATGGCCTCTTGCAACTTCTGCCAAAAACGAGATCTGAATCTGGGATCCCTATCTGACACTATACTCTGTGGCACACCATGCAATCTCACAATATTAGCAACATAAAGTTCAGCTAGCTTATCAAGGCTATCCTATTTGTTCACGGGAATAAAATGTGTAACTTTAGTCAAGCGGTCCACAACAACCCAAACAGAATCACATCCTCTTGGAGATCTAGGAAGATCGGTCACAAGGTCCATTGTTATATGTACCCACTTCCATTGCGGAATCGACAACGGCTGTAGAAGTCCGGCTGGCCTCTGATGCTCAACTTTAACCCTCTGACAAGTCAAACATCTGGATACATACCCAGCAATCTCCCTCTTCATATTGTTCTACCAGAAGTGTTGTTTCAAATCTCTATATATGTTTGTACTGCCCGGGTGAATCGTATACCTCGAATTATGTGCCTCGGACAGGATCTCATTCTTCAAAGTCGGATCATCAGGAACACATACTCTATCCCTGAATCTGAAGATGCCATCTACATGTAATTTAAACTCTGACTCTCCCCCTTTTGACTTTTCTTGGATCTTCAAGATGTGAGGATCAGTCTTCTGAGCCTCTCTGATCTGTGCTAGCAACCCTGACTGAATCTGTAAACTAGCAAATCGAATCCCTACCTCAGTAGCTTCTGGTTTCCATGAACAAATTTCTTCCAAAGTTTCCCAATCCTTGATAATCAAGCTTGCAACAGTAGCCTTTCGGCTCAAAGCATCATCAACAACATTTGCCTTACCTGGCACATAGTTAATAGAACAGTTGTAACCACCCAATAGCTCTAACCATCTCCGCTGCCTCATATTTAGATCCTTCTGTGAAACCAAATACTTGAGACTCTTGTGGTCAGTAAAAATTTCAAATCTGCAACCCCACAAGTAATGACGCCACTTCTTCAAAGAAAACACAACTGCAGCTAACTCCAGATCATGTGTAGGGTAATTGACTTCATAAGGTTTCAATTTCCTAGAAGCATAGGCAATCACCTTACCATTCTGCATTAAAACACAGCCCAAACCTTCTTTAGATGCATCACTGTAGACAACAAAGTTCTCTGTTCCCTCAGGTAAAGCTAGTATAGGAGCTGTAGTTAGTCTTTTCTTCAATTCTTGGAAACTAGATTCACACTTGGCATCCCAATTGTAAGCAACTTTCTTCCGAGTCAACTGGCTCAAAGGTCCAGAAATTTTGGAGAAGTCTTTAACAAATCTCCGGTAGTAACCTGCCAATCCAAGAAAACTCCGAATCTCTGACACCGTTTCAGGTCTCTTCCAAGATGAAACAACTTCAATCTTAGCTGAGTCTTCTGAAATTCCTCGATCTGAAATGATATGGCCTAGAAAAGATATCTGATTCAACTAGAACTCACACTTGCTGAATTTAGCAAAAAGCTTGTTTTCCTGCAAAGTCTGTAGCACAATCCTCAAGTGTTGCTCATGTTCAGCCTCGTTCTTCGAATACACTAAAATGTCGTCAATAAAGATCACGACAAACTGATCAAGGTAAGGCCGAAAGACCCTCTGCATCAAGTCCATGAATGCGGCTGGTGCATTCGTCAATCCAAACGGCAATACAACAAACTCATAGTGGCTATATCTAGTCCTGAATGCCGTCTTCGGTATATCGTCACTCCGAATTCTAAGTTGATAGTAACCCTGCCTCAAGTCAAATTTGGAGTAAACACTCGCACCCTGCAACTGGTCAAACAACTCTTCAATCAACGGCAAGGGGTATTTATTCTTAATCGTGACTTGATTAAGTCCCCTGTAATCAATGCAAAACCGTAGCGTGTCGTCCTTCTTTCTCACAAACAACACAGGCGTACCCCACGGCGAAGAACTAGGTTGAATAAACCCTTTCTCAAGCAAGTTCTGAAGCTGAATTTTTAACTCCTGAAGTTCAGCCGATGCCATTCTATAAGGACTCCTAGAAATTGGCGCAGTGCCTGGCACCAGATCAATCATGAACTCAATCTCCCTATCCGGTGGTAAACCCGGTAATTCCTCGGGAAATATACCAGGGAAGTCTCTAACAATTGGAACCTCATTCAAACTCAACTTATCAGTAGGCTGATTGATCAGATAGGCTAAGTAAGCTTCACAACCCCTATTCAACAACTTAGAAGTCTTGATTGCTGATAAAAGTGGAATTCGGGCAGCCCTGTAGTTCCCAACAATCTCTAGTACCGGTAGGTCAGGAACCTGAAGATAAACAATCTTTGTTCTACAATCCAACTGAGCATAATACTTCCCCAACTAGTCCATTCCCAAAATGATTTCAATGTCACGGAATGGCAATATAATTAAATAAGCAGGAAATTTACGGTTCTCAATACATATATCACAAGATTTGCAAATAGACTCAGTAACAAATTTTGCACCCAAAGGCGTACTAACTTCAACTTCATGCGGCAGTTTATCAATGCAAACATTCACAGATCGTGCACATGTAGGAGTTATAAACGAATGTGTAGCTCCGGGATCAATCAAAACTTTAACTGGCTGAGTATTGAGAAGAAAGGTACCTTCCATTATAGCTGTTGTATCGGGCAGCTCCTCCGCATCTAGTGCAAAGACCCTAGCTTGAACTCTCTGTGTTGGACGTGCACCTGTAGCCCTATTCTGAACACCTTGGCCTCCACCACGGCCCTGAACATTGTTATACTTAGGGCAATCTCTCACCCTATGGTCATCACTGCCACAACCCGTACATTTACCACTCTTCATCCAACAGTTAGCCTCAATATGCCCCGATCGATTACAATAGTTACACTGCTGATTTTGCCTAACTGCAGTGTTTCCCGTAGGTGCTGGGGCTCTAGTAGTAGTAGGAACTGTACCTCCCTGCTGGGGTCTAATCACAGCTAGCCTAGCCTGAATCTGCTGTTGTGGCTGATACGGACGTTGTTGAGGAACCTGTGCAGAAGACTAATACTGCCTCGGCTGACTCTGGCTGCTCTGGCCCAAATACTGCTTCTTACTCGGCTGACTACTCTCAGCTAACATCTCAGCCTTCCGTTTCTGAAACTTCAAGGCTGCCTGAAATGCCTCGGGAAAAGTAGTGTAGGTCTGCCCAGTCAAATGCAACTGTATGTCCATTCTCAACCCACAGACAAACCTATGAATCATCCTCCTAGCCGGCCGTACCAACTCGGGCATATACCTCGACAGGCTAACAAACTTAGCCTTGTACTGAGCAACAGTCATATTTCCCTGTTTCAGGGCCACAAACTCATCTTCCCTCCTTTCCATAGCCATATCGGGAATATACTTATCCCGAAACTCACTTACAAAATCATCCCATAAATATGGAACATCCTCACAATCCCACCTCAATCTGACAGGATCCCACCACTGCTCTGCATCGCCCTCAACCAAGAATCACGCATAATCTATTCTTGCCTCATCGGCGTACCTCAAAGCAGCGAAAATCTTCTCAACACAGTTAATCCACTTCTCGGCCGCCTCATCATCTGGCTCCCCGAAGAACTTTCCCGGCTCGTGCCTCAGAAATTTCTCTAACTGATTATTCTCAACTCTGTAACCCTGTCCACCAGGATTAGCTTGATTTCCCTGGAGATTATTCATGTCTTGCCTCTGCTCATGCAGCACCTGTGTGATCCGATCTACTGCGGTAGTCATAGTAGCCATAAACTGCTCAGGCAACGGCTGCTGACCCTGTTCTGCTGCCTCTTCATCTGATCCTATACCTTGAGTACCACGACGTGGCGGCATAGTAGCAACTCACAATAGCTGGCAACATTTAAAAACAGTTTATAGACAGAAATATAGCACATAAGATTAGATAACACTCAAGTCAATAACAATCCAATATTCTATCACACAATTCACATAAGACAAGTTTAACTTGCCAAACAATTTCACTTAAACACATAAACATTCCAAGTTCACATGGTCATGCTAGAACATTTCTTTTCACTTAGCCATCCTACATAAACACTTTAGCATTTTAGACCTTTACCCCACAGACCGAGAATCATATCCCGGCTCATGCAAGACTATCATGCTCTGATACCACCTAAAGATGTCACACCCCGACCCGACCCCAAAAAAGGCCAAGCCCGGACCCGACACACGGACGGGTCTCCTCTATACCGCGGACGATCCGAAAACCCTAAAATCAATATAATACTTGCGAAAGCCATAAAACAATTAAACAAGACAACTTTCTTTTAACAACATACATTCTCTTATTAACCAACTTTCCAAACCAAAATGCCATGCATACTACACAAGTATTTATGCCACTAAACAGTTAGCTATTAGCATGCATTTCTTACTAGTCACAAGGTATAAGTTTACAACTTTACATTCTTTCAACTTATACAACATAGGACCATAAAGGCCTCAAACTAGAAAATACATACAAGGCTACAAGCCTCAAAATTAAACGACATCCAAGCAATATACATATCATGCAAGGCTCGCACAAAAATCTGGCAACCAACCACCAGTAAAGCAGAGAAGTGCTATCACGGAAACACCTCCACCTGCTCCTCCTCCTCTATTACCTCGAGAGGGTCTGCTTCAACTATTCCTATAAAAACATAGTATAGAGAGGAATGAGCAAAAACTATTGCTCAGCGAGGGCAATTGGTCTCAAGGACGGAGATGAGAGGAGTATGCAATGCAATTAGCCAAGCAATACATACAAATCATATAAAGATACAACCAAAGCCAACAATAAAGCAAGGCAAGTATTAAAGCTGCAAACACTCATTCAAAGGATACGATACTCTTTTCACGAGCAACATTCAAACACGAATTCGATGACGACGCGCCGGCCCAAACCACCTTATAACACCAGTTTGGAATACCCCGGAAGTATCCATCAACCTACGACCCAAATCTCCCTGGGAGGCAACCCAAGCGAGAAAGGGAATAGCAGCGGAGCTAGAGCAACCAACACTGGCAACCCAAGGCTACCCAGAGAGGCCCATCACTCACGCGCGAGACACTATGCAATGCAAGACTAGATACAAAGCGATAAAGCCACACGTAGGAGAATAACAAAGTAGGTTACTCTCGCACGCAATAGCAGCAATTGATAAGCATTTCAATCCAAATCAAGTCAAACAAGTATTTCAAGTAACCCTAAGCATTCTATAGGCATAAGAACAAGAAAACACACAAAAACACAAACCGGCCCCAACTATCAAAACCCTACCATTTCCAAACGAGCCATGAGTTCTGGAAACCGACTTCACCAACCCTCCTAGGTCACCATAAGGCACGTCTACAAACCCCGAAACCTTACTTTACCCTAGAACTCGCGCAAAGCCCCGATTTATCCCTTTCTCGTTTGAACTACAACTATAACAACCAAACACCCAACCAACGCCATAATCACACCAAAAGTGCTTCCATGGCTTCCCGAAGCAATGCCAACACGCAAAACGAGAAAATGCTAAAGTCGACCTAAACGACCCCTACTTTCCCAAAGGCATAATTCTCGCTTTTTCCACTACGCAACCCAAACAAACCACACATTTTAGCATTCTAGCGTACCTAGCACATTTGTACATCAACAGAAAGCATAACAGCGCAACTTCAACGTTTCAAGGTTTTACTGTTCATAAAACCCTATTCAATTGACAATTTAATTTGCAATCACAACATTTAACCGCAGAAAATGTTACAAAGCTATAAATACATGTTCTACAAATGCCAAGGAACATACTAGAAGCATCAAAACGATTTAAACAACATTCTACGGATAAAATCTAAAAATTGCAAAGTTGATACCCTAAACATTTAAATGCACAAATAGCATGATTCCCTTACCACAGGTACTCCTAGTCGCTAGGAAAACAACGCTAGTTGCCTCGAAAATCACCCCGCACGAGCTCACGCGAAGATTGAATGGTTGGAAGTTGAAATCTTTTTTTTTCTCTCTTGGAACTCACGGCCTGCACCTCACTGTTTTCAGCTGCATTTTTTTTTTATTTTGCTTTGGTTTAGCTTATAAGGTGTTAAGTTAGGTCAAAGTTGGTCAAGGCTAGGTCAAACAACTTAAAACTTGGTCAAAGGGCCTTATTTTGTGCATTTTAAAGCCATTTTAGCTAGGGAAAGATCAATTAAAGCTAGCAACATTTAAAATACAAAATTTAAGTCATCTAAATACTAGTTTCACTATTTGCTGAGGACTAGAAATCGTTCTCTAGCTATCGCTCCTTAAATGCAATGCACGTTGCGACAGTGAGAAAGTAACAGTTAATTCAAAAATAATTTAAGGAAATATAATTTTTAAAATAATAAACAAGGAATTTCACATTCCGGGCTCGGGTATTACAGCTTGTCTGAAGAAAAAAAAAGTACTATAAGTTGCTTGGGAATGAAATGATTCTTACTAAGATAACAATTAGTATACTGAAATCAATTTAGACAAGAATTAAATGAACTAAAAAATAGAATGGAATTGAAAATAAAATGAACTTGAGAATGAGAATAACATTCTTAGTATGCTCTAGGAATGAATATATAAATGTATATTAATTCCAAACTCATGTTTGGTAATTAATATACAAGAGTAGTAATGAGAAAAAACTTGTATAATATGACAAGATATAAACAATATAAACATAATAAATAATAAAAATAAAAATAAAAAAAATAATAATAATAACAACATCGTTTTTGTTTTTATTTTATTATTTTCGTTTTTTTTTTATTATTTTAATTATTATTATTATTATTATTATTATTTATAATAATTATTATTATTGTTATTATTATTACTATTACTCTTACTATTATTATTATTATTGCAAAAGAATCTATATATAAAAATTATGCTTTTATGGGGGTATGTTAGTTATTTGAAAAATAAGTTTATTTCTAAGCACATGATAATAGACTAATCTCATGTGTTTATTTTGGAATGACTAATCTCATATACGGGAGAATGTGATTATCTTGAGAATGAAATTCTCAAGTTTATTCCTTCATACCAAATATGAGAATCGGAATAGAGTTATAAATGTTATTTTATTTCTAACTCATTCTAATATACCAATCACTAAATAAGTTTATTAGGAATTCAATCATAAATATGGATGGAAAGGGATGAGTTCAAGTTGGCTATACGGAAAACCACCACCTACGTCTCAAATTGACTAATTGCCTATATATTTTTACTTTATTTCAGTTTATTTATTTTTGCACTAGGCGACAAAAGTGTAAAGTACGCCAGCCTTCCTGAATTTGAATCATCTTATATCAAATAATTTTATAAAAAATGATCTAACAGTAGTTAATGTTTTATACAGTTATATATAGTTATGGCGAGATAATGTAGTTACATCCTTCCTACAGATTCTATAGGTCATGTTAGCACCTTGCAGAATCTTGTGTTTCCAATAAAAAGTCACTGTCCTTTGCTATGTACTGTTTTGCTAATCAAAAGATAAGAGAATACTCGTTCACTTGAAATTATTGGGTCATTTTGTCAAATTTTTTCGACATGATTCTCTAAAGTGTCCAGTATACTTTACTTGTTAACCTACTTTGATTTGTGTTAGGGAAAGTTCATCGGGATATTTCCCTTACAATTCGAAATTTTTCTATAGTAGCAGTCGCAATTAGAAAAAAATGCGTGACTACGGGTTGCTCTCTCGTGACCTTTAATCTAATCAAAGGATAAAAATTCATACTGAAGATAGGTCTTCAGACTACAACTAGAGTTTCAGCTTCTCTCAGAAAGAAGATAACCATAAATATTGATTATAATAGGAGAACAAACCAGAAGATTACCTGACTATGTTCTTTTAAGATTTCCTATTAATCTTACTCATCCTATAATACGATTTTGTTTGGCCAGTAAAATTTTAATTTTTCAGATATAAAATTTTTAATAGTAAAACTTTAATTATAAATATTTTGTTAACAAAAATCGTTAGTTATCTGACCTATATTGAGAAATGATGGACTTTTAAAAATTTTGAGCGTAATATTAAATTTTAAAAATCATGAAAGTGTATATTTGAAAAAAAAAAAAAAACTTTTCATAAAAATAATTTCGCAAAATATTTTTTGAGAGATTTCAATTTGAAGCTTCTTATTATTTAAATTTTTAAATTTTAGCTTTTAATTAAAAATTCTTGAAAAAATAAGTTAATATAATAATTTTAATATTTAAACTCATAAAAAATATTTTAAACATCTAAATATTAAATTAAGCAGACCCTGTAGCATGTCATGGTAAATATCATCTTTTTATCTTTTTACTTTAGCCTGCCACGTTTTTTTATTTATTAATGCTCTACTTCACCTAATATTTATTGTTGTTCTTGGTCATTACTTTATCTAACATGCTTGGACATAAAAAAATTTTAAAAAAAAGTCGCTTTAAATATCCACCACCCAAGTTGCCTTCGCAATTTCTTCCACGCATTAGATACGATATTACAGGTGGACGTTGCTTTCAATACTTTTATGATATGACAAAGGACAACAGTCTGGTGGTAATAAAGAACCAATCCTTTCGTTCTCGGCCCACAAGCGCGATTTGACTTTGAGGGCTTTTGCGTTACACCGCTAAAAGAGAACCATTCAAATCGAGGATATTTTTCAGTTGCTCGAAAAGGGTCTCTACACTTGTCTCTCATCGTAGGGAATGCCGACAATCGTGTTTGACTTTGCTTTTATCTTGATAAGCTTTCCAAGATATTCGTGATCGATTTCTTGGAAACGTAATGCCTACAGCTCCTTCGGGACCTAATGCTCTCAATGCGTCTTTGTTTATTCTTTTCTTGGTGCTCAATTATTTTGAGACCTTAAATCATTCATACGGGATTTGGGTTCTAAACTAAGCAAACTGTTGAGCCATACAAATTTTTGAGTCATGAAAAAAGTGGATGAAGAGAATAGAAAAACAAAAAAAAACAAGAAAAATTAACCATACAAATCAAAAGAATAAGAAAAAGAAAAAGAAAGAACAAAACAAAAGATAGAGAAAATGCTATACTGTTTTGAGAAGGACCGAACATAAAAAAAACAAAAAAAGAGAAAATTCTAGGTAACCCTTGAAAATTTGATAGGAGTGAGAGGTTTAATTAAAATTCACATAAAAATGAAGAAGCTATTATATTGATGTAGTTTATCCATAGAATTCAACGGCTTCTCCATACAACCATTAATGCAAAATACTAACAAAGACCATACAATACAAACCCTAAAACATTAATTAGTCGGCCATTAGACATCTGACAAATCAAGTAGGATTGATTTGCAGAAGTCATGGCCGTTTTATTAGTACAAACTTCATCACACGTTTACAAAATAAAGTACACAATACTAGTCGTCATATATTTTGCACTCAGGGCTTAGACCATATATACTGTCTTCAACAGTTGCAAGGATCGCATGTGCAGTTTGATCCGCACTTGCAGGCATGGCCACCTTCAGTTCCAAAGCTCTGCTCAGATCCCTCAGAAAGCCTGCAAAAGTGGTGGTGGTATATTAGGCTTTTGTTTGATGAATCAATCTTGCTATTTGAAATATCTTTCACAAGTACACAATATCATAATTAGTTAATTTCACATACTTCTTCACTGGCGCAACCCCTTCTATGAGGGTAACAGTGGTGGTCTTCTCCACATCCGGGTACATTTTCCCGCAGCTGCCAATACATACCATGTCAATTAGACAAAATACAATGGATTAGGTATAATCTGAGATGTTAGTATACGTACATATTGTCAAGAGGATATAGAACTACTTAAAGTTAGCAAAATAATAGACTCAAATCGTTATCAACAACGTAGAAAATCTTAGGCAAGTTTATAGCATCATGTCGAGAAGGGAAATGTCACGGAGATGATTAACACGACCATATTCAACATATATTAGGCTATTATTAGCCAACATCTTTAGAAAACCAAAAAGAAAACAGAACAAAAAGGAAAACCATAGGTGTAAGAGATAGATAGCTGGAGAATTTACTTGCAGTCGTCACCGCACTTGCAAGAAGAACCACAATTGCAGCCCGACATGTTGTTAGATATGAGAATTACAAGGATAGCGTGTATTGAAGTTGAAAAAAGAAGATGAGATTTTCAGTGCTTAGGTAGAGCAATTGGCTCCCGTATTAATAGAGGGTAGGCCCAAGATGATGACAAAATTGCTGACGCCTGCACCAATGAAAAAGAATTTGCGTGCAAAGAATGATATTCTTTTTTTTTTTTTTTTGTCGGAAGAGAGAATGGTATTCTAAACTTATCATATTAGCATATTAAAAGAGTGTTGATGTACTTTTCAAAAGGACTAATGTTCAACTATTTTGCAATTACTTTTTGGCCTTCCGTCATATCTCCATACTGTTCTAGCTATGTAGTTACTTTAATGTTCTACTATTTTTGCAATTACTTTTTAGGGGGTGTCTAGTTTGGGGGACGGCGGGGATGGGTTTGGGAGAGAAAAGAAGAGAGGCATATGGAGAAATAAAAAGGAGAAAATTAATGATAAAATGGCTGTTTTACCCTTAAAAAATTGGTCATGTACCATGTAGATGATAATTTTTTGCCCAATTCCAACGTTCATTGTGCATATTTTTAGTAACATAAAAATTCCAATGTTCATTGTGCATATTTTTAGTAACATTAGGAGCTAGTTGTGAAACTTTCATAATATTGGGATCTAAATTGAAAAAAATGGATAAACATGAGAGTCAATAATGAAATTTGCCCTTCAAATAATTCAAAAGTAGTAGTTGGCTAATTTTTAGTAGGGTAAATTGCTCGAATGGTTTCCAATGTTGGTATGGTTTTTCCACTTAGCCCCATTATTCCAAATCGTTCAAATAGGTCTCCAAACTTCACAAACCTATTCAAATTGGTCCCTATTATTCAAAGAACTATTAATTTCAATAGAGTTAGCATTGAATGTAAGGGAAGAATAGCCTTTTTTTCTTTTTCCTTTTTCTATTTTTTTCTTTTTTCCTTTTTTTCTTTTTATTTTTCAACACCTTAATCTTCATGTTCTTCATAAAAAACACATATACACACACACAATAAGTCATACACCATATCACCAACACCTACACACCGAGTCACATAACACACTACCTATACACCGCACACCAATTGACACGCACTCGATTCACACACATAGTTAGACTCGCACACACTGTCACACACACATGCACTATAGGATCAACCATTTGTATTTTGCAGATGATCTTCTCATGTTTTGCAAGGTTGACATCAACACTATCCAAGGAATTGTTAATTCCCTCAGCCTCTTCCACTGTTTATCAAGACTTCGGTACAACATCGACAAAAGTAAAGTTTTCTTTGGTGGAGGTACCCCACTTCTCAAGGACACTGTTAGAGTTAGTGCTCTAAAGCCAAATTAATTATAATTTGTTAAAACACAAATATTGTAATATATTTTATTTATGGGCATATTATTTATTTTAATTAATGTATTGATTAACTTAAATAAAGTCCTTAGAATTATATTTGTGAATCTCATTTTTAAGGGGTTAAGAATATGAGTGATAGGATTTACTATAAATAATGTATTCTAAAATAGTTACTAACCAGAGAATAAATTAATTGAGCGTTAACTTATCCGGAGAGGTTAGCACATAGTCTATCATCCAGTTATATAAGATATTAGACAGGACAACGAGTCTTATGTTGTACTGATAGATGTATAAGTGATTATTAAAAATATATCACTGGACTTGATCGATAATATATATCGAATTATGTGGGACGTCAATAATTTGATATGTTATATATATTATATAAATATTCCTCTAAGTTGAGATACCACGAATATTTCGTGTATAGAATACTGTGATTTGCTAATACCAAAGTCTGGTTCTAATCATGGACTGGTCTATGTTGTAATACCCCAACTCGATCCCTCCTACAATCAGTCAGGACGCAACGGAATTTCGGCAGTATAACGACAGTAATTAGGACACCGAGCCTCTAGATCGACCTCTTCGCAACTCATACAACCAACCCCACAAACAATTCAACAATTAAACAACATAACGACAATATACATTAAACATTCTTTTGCCATTGCATCCATAGGTTATACGCCTCCATTCCAACATTATACATTTATTATATAACATACATTTCCAAAATAGATTATAACCAATCTGGCAACCTAATCATGTTCCAAAACAAGACTACTAAGCTAGCAACATTTAATCCATTTTCTTTACAAAATCCTATACATCATAAACTTCTAAGTAAATACAACCCAACTAGTTTTAATATACAAGATAACAAAAGAGTACAACATCTCAGATATCAAGGACAAGACTCTGGCACATAAGACTCGTCCACATATGGCACATTCTCAGCTTCCTGAGGCACGTACTCGTAATCTTGTTCAATTTTACCTGTATGCATGCAATAATTAAGAGTGAGCTTATATAAAATAAGCCTAGTGAGGATTCGACATATCTCTTAACAGTATTTACTATACTCATTGAAAATCATCATTTGAGCAGTAAACACGTAATAATCATCAATAACAACATAAACACAACAATAATAATAACCAATCAATAAAGGATACTCTAGTTGGTATAGCTCCAAACGTCATCACGATCTCAACCATTCTTCTTATAGCTCCCCATTACTCACGCACCCGAGGTACCTCACTAGCCCCTTCCTCCATAGCACCTCCGCCATGCGAGCTGGGGGTAGTCTATAATAGTCATGCCGTTATCAACCCAACAGCCCGACGCTTCCCGAGAGGTTGCACACACATATCAAGACTCATGACAATAATAATAATCAATCATATCTCAAGAGGACAACAAAGTAGGTTGCCTATCTCTCGGTTTCATCAATAATCAATAATCAATAATCAATTAATGACATTTCAACAACATATCATCAATTAAACAATTAACAATTCAACAACTAAGTTAGATGACAAAGTAGACCATCAAACTTAACATGCATTAATCCACTCAACCTAATCCCAATTTTAACCAATAACAACCCATAATTCAACCAATCAAACATCACCCAAACCACTAAGGACATTATTTCAACATTTAAAGAAAGATAACCCAAACTTCTAAAAGTCATAACTTACAATCTACTAATCCAATGACTTCCAAACCAGTTTCTATCACTCACCCACTCAAGAAACTACATTAGCCCCCTCGAAAACCAACCACAATCTATCCAAATTAAGCCTAACAGCCCTAAAACCTCAATGCACCATGGCTGAAATTTCTGAACTTTCATCACGACATCGCAATCAAAATTTTGGCATTACACCATTACTACCACGTATTTCACAAACTTTTACAAGCTAACAACAATCGATTCCAACCACCACAACTCCAATTATTCAACAAATAGCCAACAACTCAATTTTAATACCCGGAAAATAAAAATACATGCTACCATTGTTCAAAACTGCTATAAACCCATATAATCAATCCTTAGCATATACTGAGCAATAATATAACAACAATTTAACATTTCAACGGCCAAAAATTCGATTATATGAATTAACATAAAAATGACATTTTGTGATCTATAATTTTTCTCTCAACTTTGATCTGAAACAAGCCTAGAAATACGTGCAATGCATGCCCAACAAGTGAATTCAAGCTTTGGATGAAGAAGCTTGGACTTCAAATGAGTTTTCTATTGAAAATATGCTTTGAAAAAATGTTGAAAAAGCTCTAAAAAATGGCTATGGAGTTTCGGCCATATGTGTGAAAAATTAGTGTGTTTTGAGTTTATTTTGTGAGCAATATTGATATATTATGCATATATAAGCTTGGTCAATAAAAATAATAAGAGTCAAAGTTAGTATTTTTAGTATTTCTAGTCTTTTAATTCTATTTCTTGACTATTTTGCTCACAAACATGCAATTGACATTTAGACTATTTTAAGTAAAATATTTTTAGTTGACAAAGAGTTTCACAACCCAACATTTTCACCCGACTCGGTTTAAAACTCAATTTTCTTAAAAGAAAGTATAAAAACCTTTAAAATTCCAAAGCCGATTTGAAATCCGTTTTAATCAAACACAGGTCTATTAATATCCGAGGACTAGGTTTTAAAACACTTAAAACACCTACGTAAAAATTTTAGCGGATGTGCATCCAAAATACTATTCACAAAAACTGTCGATAAAATTTATAATTCCGCTTTTTATGAAATTTTCATGAATGTACACATAGCATGTATTGGGAATATAAATCACAGAATTAGCATATTCTAATTCATATAACACATAAACAGGTCAAATCACACAAATCGAGGCAAAGACGAAAATATAGGGTCTCACATTCTCCCTCCCTTAAAGAAATTTCGTCATCAAAATTCTTACTTGCTATACGGAAAAGATCTGGGTACTGCTACTGCATCTGATCTCTCCTCTCCCATGTAGCTTCCTCAATCCCGTGATGCTTCCACAACACTTTGACCTTCGGAATCTTCTTCGACCTCAACTCCCGTTCCATTTGATCTTGAATGCAAATCAGCTGCTCATCATAAGTCAGATTCTCACGAAGCTGTAACGGCTCTAGCTCTAGAATATGAGAAGGATCCGGATTATATTTACGCAAATTAGATACGTGAAAAACATCGTGAACATTAGAGAAGTTCTCCGGTAAAGCCAACCAATATGCTAACTTGTCAACCCTGCAGGTAATCTCAAATGGCCCTGCAAACCTCGGACTCAGCATACCACCCTTACCATAACGAGCAAACCTCTTTCGAGGAGATAATTTTAAGAAAACCCGGTCCCCGACTGCAAACTCCAAATCCCGACGACGCTTATCAGCGTAACTCTTGAATCTACTCTGCGATGTAAGCATTCTCTGCCTGATCAACTGAACATTCTCAATATTTTCTAAAAGCTTTGGCATGATAGTCGGATCAATAGTCTTCATCTCCCCTACTTCATCCTAATACAAAGGTGTCGGTACTTACGGCCGTAGAGAGCTGCAAAAGGTGTCATCCCAATAGTCGCTTGATAACTATTGTTATAGGCAAAATCGGCAAGTGGTAGATGTTTCTCCTAGTTCTTCCCGAAGTCCAGAACACAAGCCCTGAGCATATCCTCCAGAATCTGAATAGTCCTCTCAGACTGACCGTCGGTCTGTGGATGATACGCTGTGCTGAAATTCAACTGAGTACCTAAAGTCTCATGAAGTTTCACCCACAAACGAGAAATAAACCGAGGATCTCGATCTGAGATAATACTAGATGGAATCCCGTGAAGTTTACTAATCTGATCGACATAAAGATCCGCTAACTTTGTAAACTCATCTCCTAATCTCATCGGAATGAAATGAGCTGTCTTCGTCAAACGATCCACAACAACCCAAACTGCATCGTTACCTCTCGGTGTTCTAGGTAACCCAAAGACAAAGTCCATCGTAATATGTTCCCACTTCCATTCCAGTATTGCCAACGGCTGAAGTAACCTTGTAGGTTGTTGATGTTCGGCCTTTACTCACTGACAAGTCAAACATCTGAATACAAACTGAGCAACCTCCCTTTTCATGTTATTCCACCAATAATGTTGTTTCAAATCCCGATACATCTTGTTTCCACCGGGATAAATGGTGTACTTAGAATTATAAGCCCCCTCCAAAATACCTCTCCTCAAACCCGGTTCATCGGGAACACAAACCCTGTTCTGAAATCGAAGAATACCATCTTCATGTAATTTGAAGTCAGTCTGATCACCCATAATTTGATCTTGATCTTCTGAAGTTTTGAATCAAGCTGCTGAACTTCTCTGATTTGAGATAGCAATAAAGGTTGAATACGGAGATGTGAACACATCACCCCAACCTGAGTCAATTCCGGTCTCTAATAACTGAATTCCTCAAGAACCTCCAATTTTTTAACAGCCAAACAAGAAATACTCGTCTTACGGCTAAGAACGTCTGCTACAACATTTGTCTTCCCAGGCAGATAACTGATAGAACAATTATAGTTTCTGAGAAGTTCCATCCACCTCCATTGACGCATATTCAACTCCTTCTGTGAGAACAAATACTTTAGACTCTTATGATCAGTGAAAATCTCGAACTTAGTGCCCCACAAATAATGACGCCACTTTTTCAGTGCGAAAACAACGGCTGCTAACTCAAGATCATGAGTCGGATAGTTCACCTCATACAACTTCAACTTTCTAGAAGCATAGGCAATAACCCGGCCATTCTGCATAAGTACACAACCTAAACCCTCATTGGATGCATCGCTATAGATAACCATATTATCGGTCCCTTCTGGTAGAGCAAGTACTGGAGCGGTAGTCAACCTCATTTTCAACTCCTGAAACCCACTCTCATATTTCTCATCCCATGTAAAGCTAGTTCGTTTCTGAGTTAACTTAGAAAGTGGCCCCGCAATCTTAGAAAAGTCCTTCACAAACCTACAGTAATAACTTGCCAAGCCAAGGAAGCTACGAACCTCTGAAACATTCTTCGGTCGTTTCCAAGACATCACCACTTCAATCTCAGTAGGATCTACAGAAATACAACTCTGTGTAATCATATGGCCAAGAAAAGATATTCGTTGCAGCCAAAATTAACATTTGCTGAACTTCGCAAAAAACTGATGCTCTTGCAGCTTCTATCAGAGAAGTCGTAGATGTTGCTCGTGTTCCAATTCAGACTTAGAATAAACCAAGATATCATCAATAAAGATTACCATGAACTGGTCCAAGTATGGTTGAAAAACCCGATGCATAAGATCCATAAATGCTGCCGGTGCATTAGTCAGTCCGAAGGGCATAACTACAAATTCATAATGCCCGTACCGAGTCTTGAAAGCAGACTTCGGAACATCCTCCGTACGAATCCGAAGCTGATAATATTTCTGCCTCAAGTCAAACTTAGAGTAGACTTTGGCTCCTTGAAGTTGATCAAACAACTCATCAATCAATGGTAAATAATACTTGTTCTTGATGGTCACCTGATTCAAACCACAATAGTTGATACATAATCTCAAGGTACCATCATTCTTCTTCACAAATAAAACAAGTGCTCCCCATGGTGAAAAACTCTGCTGAATGAAACCCTTCTCTAATAACTCCTGCAGTTGAGTTTTCAACTCCTTTAGTTCAGCTGGTATCATCCGGTACGCTGATTTAAAAATAGGTTAAGTACCGGGAATCAGATTAATCACAAACTCAATATCTCTCTTTGGCGGCAATCCTGGCAGCTCCTCGGGAATACATTAGGATATTCCCGAATTATAGGAACTTCCTCCAACTTAAGCTAATCAGATGGCTTGTTGATCAAATAAGCTAGATAACCCGAACACCCCTTACTCACCAGTTTAACAGCTTTAGTTGATGAGATAATAAAACTCATCTTAGCATCTTGGTTCCCCGTTACCTCAACCACTGGCTGACATGGCAAACAAAACTGTACTACCTTTGTTCTACAGTTTAACTAGGCATCGTACTTAGAAAGCCAGTCCATACCCAAGATAACATCATAACCCCGGATAGGAAATAAGATAACGTCCGAAAGAAAATCCTGACCCTTAACATGTATTTTACAGTCTTTACATACTTATCAGTTAAAGAAGTACTAATCTCAACCACATAAGGCAATCTTTCAGGTTGCATGTTAACACGTTGCACACAAGTAGGCGTAATGAAAGAATGCGTAGCACCAGAATCAATCAACACTTTAACAAGTTGATCGAGTATAAGGAAGTTACCTTCTACAACTGCCGCTGCCTCAAGTACTTCCTCCAAATCCACTGCGTAGGCCCGAGCCTGAACCCGCTACTACTGAGGTGTACCACCGGTAGGTCGACCCTGATAACCCTGGGTCGTTGTCCGACCCTCAGTCCTCTAAAATCTAGGGTAATCCATCGCCCTGTGTTGATTGCTGCCGTAACCCAAACATGTTCTTGCTTTCATCCTGCAGTCGGCCTCCACATGGCCCTGACGTTTGCAGTAAGTACACTGCGGTGACGAAGCACTAACACTACCCCTCGAAGACCCAAAAGCTGAATAAGTAGTTATACCAGCCTGCTGCTGGGGTTTCGTAATACTAGGCCTATATTAACCCTGAGATTGGGCCGGCCTGTACTGTGACTGAGCCTAGAAGGAGCCCTGCTGAAACTGGGGCCTGTAGAAACCTTGCTGACCCTGCGGTCTAAAAGAGCTCTGTTGAACTGGCCGCCTGTACACAACCTGCTGTACTAGAGGCCTATACACACCTTGTGGCTGAAATGGCCTCTTACTAGGCTGACTAGGTACAATCTGTTCCCCTTTTCTCTTTTCCAACCTAGATGCCGACTCAAAAGCCTCAGGAAATACATCATACTGATTCAGGGTTATTGCATCCTGAATCTCTAGCCTCAAACCCAACATAAACCTCCGAGTCTTGGGCTCCTCATCTACTACAAATTTCGGTGCATACCGGGATAGTCTGGTAAAAGTGGCCTTATACTGAGCCACCGTAGCATCCCCCTGAACCAAGGACAGAAATTCCGCCTATCTCATTTCCCGTGCAATCCTCAGGACGTATTTAGCCCGAAACGTTCTAAGAAAGGTATCCCAAATATAAGGAGTACCTCTTGCCTCCCAACCGGCTCTCACTGTGCGCCACCACTTCTCTGCTTCATCATCAAACAAATAGACTGCAAAAGTGACTTTCCTCTCATCAGTATAGTCTAGAGGATTGAATATATTCTCTATCTTATTGATCCATGCCTCCGCATTTCTATCATCTGGCTTGCCCTGGAATCTAGGTGGATAATAACCCAAGAATTCCTTCAACGTATTTAGCCCGTGGTAACCTCCCTGTACGTTTATCATCTGTGCCTGGGCAGCCTGCTCTGCTAATAACTGTGCCTGTCCTGCCATGATTTCTGTCATTCTATCCATAGCTGCAGCAATACGGTCATCACCCATATCTCGGCCCGGTGCCACATTACCTGGTACCTCATTATTTGCCTCCAGCCTACATCTTGTTCTCGGTCTACCCGTCATTCTACTATCAAAGAGTTAGCACAGGTTATAGCACATAGACAGGTTATAAACAATTATTAGCACATAAGTAACAAATTCACGTAAAGCACATAAATCACTTAAATATCAATCACATAATCACATAGTCACTAAATCACATAATCATTTAATCACATAATCATATTAACACATATTTCACTTTTCTTTCACTTCATACATACTTTCATGCTAAGACCATTTCCCACATTCCGAGAATACCCCGGCTGACAACTAAACATTAGCTCTTATACCACTTAATGTAACGCCCCAACTTGACCCCTCCTACAATCAGTCAGGACGCAATGGAATTTCGGCAGTATACCGACAGTAATTAGGACACTGAGGCTCTAAACCAACCTCTTCGCAACTCATACAACCAACTCCACAAACAATACAACAATTAAACAACACAACCACAATATACATTAAACATTCTTTTACCATTGCGTCCATAGGTTATATGCCTCCGTTCCAACATCATACACTTACTCTATAACATACATTTCCAAAATAGATTATAACCGATATCCAGCAACCTAATCATGTTCCAAAACAAGACTACTAAGCTAGCAACATTTAATCCATTATCTTTACAATATCTTATACATCATAAACTTCTAAGTAAATACAAACCAACTAGTTTTAATATGCAAGATGACAAAAGAGTACAACATCTCAGATATCAATGACAAGACTCTGGCACATAGGACTCGTCCACATATGACACATTCTCAGCTTCCTGAGACACGTACTCGTAATCTTGTTCAATTTTACATGTATGCATGCAATAATTGAGAGTGAGCTTATATAAAACAAGCCCAGTAAAGATTTGACGGATCTCTTAACAGATTTTACTATACTCCTTGGAAATCATCCTTTGAGCAGTAAACACATAATAATCATCATTAACAATATAAACACATCAATAATAATAACCAATCAATAAAGAATACTCTAGTTGGTATAACTCCAAATGCCATCACGATCTCAATCATTCTTCTTATAACTCCCCATTACTCACGCACCCGAGGTACCTCACTAGCCTCTCCCTCCATGGCACCTCCGCCATGCGAGCTGGGGGTAGCCTATGATAGTCATGCCGTTATCAACTCGATAACCCGACACTGCCCGAGAGGTGGCACACACATACCAAGACTCATGACAATAATAATAATCAATCATATCTCAAGAGGACAACAAAATAGGTTGTCTATCTCTCGGCTTCATCAATAATCAATAATCAATAATCAATTAATAACATTTCAACAACATATCATCAATTAAACAATTAACAACTCAACAACTAAGTTAGATGACAAAGTAGGCCATCCAACTTAACATGCATTAATCTACTCAACCTAACCCGATTCTAACCAACAACAACCCATAATTCAACCAATCAAACACCACCCAAACCATTAAGGACATTATTTCAACATTTAAAAAAAGACAACCCAAACTTTTAAAAGTCATAACTTACAGTCTACTAATCCAATAACCTCCAAACCAGTGTCTATCACTCACCCACTCAAACAACTACATTGGCCCCCTCGAAAACCAACCACAATCCATCCAAATTAAGCCCAACCGCCCTAAAACCTCAATGCACCATGGCTGAAATTTTCGGACTTTCACCACGACATCACAATCAAAATTTCTTCATTACAACATTACTCCCATGTATTTTGCAAACTTTTACAAGCTAACATCAATCAATTCCAACCACCACAACTCCAATTATTCAACAAATAGCCAACAACTCAATTTTAATACCCGAAAAATAAAAATTCATACTACCACGGTTCAAAACTGCTATAAACCCATATAATCAATCCTTAGCATCTACTGAGCAATAATATAATAACAATTTAACATTTCAATGACTAAAAATTCGATTATATGAATTAACATAAAAATGACATTTTGAGATCTAGAATTTTTCTCTCACCTTTGATCCGAAATAAGCCTAAAAATACGTGCAATGCGTGCCCAACAAGTGAATTCAAGCTTTGGATGAAGAAGTTTAGACTTCAAATGAGTTTTCTATTGAAAATTTGCTTTGAAAAAATGTTGAAAAAGCTCTAAAAAATGGCTATGGAGTTTCGGCCCTATGTGTGAGAAATGAGTGTGGTTTCAGTTTATTTTGTGAGAAATATTGATATATTATGCATATATAAGCTTGGTCAATAAAAAAAATAAAAGTCAAAGTTAGTATTTTTAGTATTTATTGTCTTTTAATTCTATTTCTTGACTATTTTGCTCACAAACATGCAATTGACACTTAGACTATTTCTAGAGAATTTATTTTAGGTGACAAAGAGTTTTACATGCAAACATTTTCACTCGACTCGGTTAAAAACTCGATTTTACCAAAGAAAGTGTAAAAAACCTTTAAAATTCCAAAGCCGAATTGAAATCCGTTTTAATCAAACACGGGTCTATTAATATCCGAGGACTAGGTTTTTAAACACTTAAAACACCTGCGTAAAAATTTTAGCGGACGTGCGTCCAAAATACTATTCACAAAAACCGTCGATAAAATTTCTAATTCCGCTTTTGATGAAAATTTCATGAATGCACACATAGCGTGTATTAGGAATATAAATCACATATTTAGCACATTCTAACTTATATAACACATAAACTTATCAAATCACGCAAATCGAGACAAAGATAAAAATATAGGGTCTGACATATGTACTCAGTGGTCATGACTTATTCCTACCTGGGGATATGTGAGTGTACAATACGAAATCCTTTGCTTAGGGGTCCTATACGATCCATTAATTGAGTAACTAGAAATCCTTGACCGAGGTTAAACGATAGACAAGAGTTCTATTATTTATTTACGAGTTACTAAATTAATTGGATTAGATCATATGATTAAGAAAAGAGTTTGACGTCCTTATCCACGACTATAGCTTAATCGGGACAGTTGAGATAGAAGGAATTAATTATATGAGAATTATATATTTGCAGAGTTTATGCAATTATACTTCATCATTAATTGGGTAGTTGTGATATACTGCTAGGTGTCACTCACAATTTTGTAGAATTAATTAGAGTAATTCTAATTAATATATTAATTGGATTAATATTATTTTACTGCTAATTAATTATGAACTCGAGAAGTCATACACAAATAAGGGATCCAGAATTAATCAGTAAGAGAAATTAGATTAAATAATTTTGATTGTCCAAGATTATTTAATTGGAATCTAGTCTAGGTTCGTATGAATTTTTAATCCTATGAGTTTTACAGTTTGAGTTCAAAGTTTGGGATTTTCTTAAAAGATAGCCCTGGAATTTACAGGTTTTCTATAAATAGTAAACTATGTTAAAAAGTTTTGCTGGCACCACACGCTGCCTGATATAGAAATTTTTTTCTCAAACTTTAGTAGGGGTTTACTAATTTCTCTCTAGGATTCCGTGTGGATACAAGTGGAGGCTTCACACGTGGGGAGCCCGAATTGTGTCAAACACTACATCGAACTTCTCGATTTTAAGGTAATCTTGAAACTATTAATTATTAGATAATTATTACTGCATGTCCAATCGCGTAAATAGCCACGAACGGTTTCGAAAATTATTTTTTGCCGCGTAATTATTTGTAATTAAAATTTCAGTTTTCACATATGTATCTCAATAATGGTATCAGACCCACCGTTTATGCCTATTTTGCGATTCATCGTTTATAGTACAATAGATTGAGTGTCAATAGTTATATAAACCGTGTAATTTAATTAGATTAAATTGCTTAGCCTTTATCTCTTCCCTTTTTCAAGTTTTATAAAATGTAAAAAATTTGGAATATTTTTTTAATTTTAGTTTTCTGTCCAGCTTTATAACTATAAAAAAAAATTGAAACCCCCATTTTTTCTGCAACGGCACAGGCTGCTGCTGCCGGTAACAGCACTAGCCGCTGCCTTGTACAGCAGCAAGCAGCAGCCCACGGCGCCACCAACACCGTAGAAAGAGAAAAAGCGGTGAGGATGGGAAGAGAATAATGAAAAAAAGTCTCTTTTGGGATTAGGGTTTTCGAACCCAACTCGAATCCAAATTCAGATTTGGATCCGGATGTGGGTTTAGGCCAAGCAGACCCTGTTACGCCTAAAACCGACCCCCTTTGGAAACCAAGTCCGGTCACGATGACACACATACATTATAACGCCTGAAATATGAACAACCCACAAGACACAACAAAACACAGCACACATCCAAAAAAGCTCGCGTCATTCATATATTACATTCCAACATTCATGAGCGAATTATACTAAACATACATTCGTTCATTTGGAAAAGGTTGACAACATCCCTTACAAAGTTAAAGCATACTTGATCATAAACATATGACAAGATATAAGCCTAGCAAGATGTGATCAGTGTTAGGAATAATGCCCTAAAAGCCAATAAATTGTAATTTTGAAATTATGGATAATGTATTATTTGATTTATTAAATCATTAATTGCGGGCAGTTTATTTATTTATTATAAATATTTTAATTAAATAAATAAAGTCCTTAGAACACTATCTATAGATTCCATCATTAGGAGTAAGGATATGAGTAACGAAATCTATATTCAGAGATATGTTCTAAAAGTTGTCCTCGATCATAAGATAAATTAATTGGGCATTAGTTTATCCGGATAAATTAGATTACAGTCTACTAACCAAATTATATAAGATATTAGTTTGGGCTATTTGTCTCATATCGTTCGAGTAGATGTATAAGTACTTATTGCGAATAAATAACTAGGACTTGACCAATAATATAATGAATTACATGGAATGTCAATAATTCGTTGTATCATGTAATCATGCAATTAATCCTTAGACCTGAGACACTACAATTATCTTATGATTAGGAATGTCATGATTTGCTGGTGCAAATAAGCTAATCCTAATCATGGATTAGACAGCAATCTGATTAATTAAGTGACTTGAAATCCTTGGCCAATGTGGGATAGTGGAAGTCGTTCCACAAATCATTCATTAGTCACTAATTAATTGGGTTTTGGCATATGGTCGAGTAAGAGAGTTCGACGACTCAATTCATGACTCTGGCTTGATCGGGATAATTGAGACAACAGGATTAGATTGCATAGAAATTACTAAATGGGTTCGTATACTTGCACTTCATCTTTAATTGGGTAATCGCGATACATTACTAGGTGTCACTCACAATTTGCGAATTAATTAGAAAGAGTTCTAATTTAATTAATTAGTTGAATTAATTATTCGCTGCCGATTAATCATGAACCCAAGAGGTCATACACAAATAGAATTTATGAATTAATTGGATTAGAGAAAAAATTAAATTAATTTTAGGATCATCCTAATATTAATTTAATCGGGCTCGTAATAATTAGATAGTGATCTGATTATTATGAGGCCCAAGATTGGTTAGTTTAAGTCCAGTTCATATTTGGCCTTAGGTCATATGTGTCTCCTATATATTGTATTATCATGATAGGAAAAGCTAGCACAATTTCATAAGTCAGAATAAAATATAAGATTTCTCTAGAAAATCTAGTGGGGGTGAAATCCAACTGACAAGGGCGAATTCTGAGTGGATCAATCTTGGAGGCTTCACACGTGAGAAGCTCGATATTGATTCAACCTCGATCTATGCTTCAAGAGGTAATCCTAAACTATAGTAGATTTAATTTAATTAGATTAAATTATTATCTAATTTAAATCCGCGTAATTAAACGTGAACGGATACATGATTATTTTTCTAAGCGTAATTAATTTTAATTATCATGTATATTCCCAATAGTAATATCAGAGCCACCGTTCATGTTTATTACGCGATTTTTACATTTATGGCACATTTATAATTGTCTCTTATATTATTGATTAAAGTTGTTTAATCTATTATGCCTTGAAAATTAGCTTGTTATTAATCACTCAGTTTATGTAAAAAGTGTTTTACATATTTTGTGTTTTTTAGTAAAAGTGTTTTTTGGAAAACTTTATTTTTTTGTTTTTATTTTTATTTTCAGATTATTTAAATTGTTTTATGAAAACAGTTTTTAAAAAAATAAAATTCTAGCCTTCCCTTCCCTTTCGCCGGCAACAAGAAGCTACTGCTGGCAAGAGCAGTGCAGTGGCGCACTGTGCAGCACACTGCTGCACAGCAGCGCTACTGCAAGGCGCATCAGCGCCATGTGTAGGAAGATAGTGGCGTTGCTGCAGTAACAAGTGTAGAATTCGAAAAATTTATTGGGGGTACTATTTGCTTTAAAGACCCAAATTGAATAGTTAATAATGCATTATCTAATTTCAATTAATTATTTTCTGCAATTATATGTCAAAAATGAATCCCTTGCAACTATCTTAGATAAGAACTGTTTGACCGGACCAAACTTTGTTGACTGGTATCGCAACTTGAAAATTATACTGAGTTTCGAAAAGATTGAGTATGTGCTTGATGATCCACTTACTAAAGAGCTGCCTGATGAGGCAATTGAAGAGGAACTGGAGACCATTAGGAAATGGCGTGATGATACGTTGAAGGCCAGGGGCTATGTTTTGACTTCAATGTCAAATGAACTTCAACGTCAGCACGAGGACATGGAAGATGTCACTACAATCATCACACACTTGCAAAAGTTGTATGGTGTGAAGAACAGGGTTGCTAGATATAAGATATCTTGGGAATTGTTCCAATTGAGAAGGATCATATGTCAATGCGCATGTTCTTAAGATGATCGGTTTGATCGAGCGTCTTGAAACCTTGAATTTCTCTATGGATTCGAACTTGCGAACTGACTTGATACTTCAGTCTCTTCCTGAATCCTTCCATCCCTTTATTGTCAATTTTTAAATGAATGACATCGAGCGTACCGTACCTCAGCTCTTGAATATGCTGGTTCTATACCAAGGGCAAAGGAAAGAAGCAAAGCAATAAAATTGTTTCCACTGCGAGAAAAAAGAGCATTAGAAGAGGAATTGTTCAAAGTACCTCAAGAGTCTGAAGGGAAATAGCCAAGCCTCTGCAGGCATATCTCGATTGCTCATGTTTGAGATTAGTCTTTTAATTAATCATGACTCTACTTCATGGGTGCTAGACTCTTTCTCATATATGTACTTTTGTATAGGAGTTGAGGAGAAGTAGAGCTTTGAAAGAAGGCGACGTGGTCCTGAAGGTGGGAAATGGAGCAACAGTTGCTACATTAGCTGTAGGGACATGTTGTCTTACTTTGTCATCTGGATTTACTTTAATTTTGGACAATTGTTTGTTCTTGCCTAGTGCTTTGAGAAACATTATTTCCATTTCTATTTTAGTTCAAAATGGTTTTGAATTTAAATTTATAGATAATGGATGTTTTATTTATTTGCGAAATAAATGTGTTGGCACTGGAAAATTAGTAAATGGGCTTTATATACTTGATATAAAGAAAAATGACAATAAAAATGAGCAATGTATGAATGTTTAGACCTTCAAAAGGTCTAGAGATACCCTTAGCTCTAAGTATCTGTGACACTTGAGATTAGGTCACATAGGGGAAGCTAGAATCACGAAGTTGGAAAAAGAAGGACTTATAAGCCCATGCGGCCCGGGTCCATTCCCAACATGTGAATCCTGCATCCTTGGTAAGATGACCAAATCACCCTTTGTGGGACAAAGAGAAAGAGATACAAATATTTTAGAGTTGGTACACACTGATGTGTGTGGGCCTTTTGGTGAATTGGCCCGAGGTGGGTTTGCCTACTTCATTACCTTTACTGACGATGTGTCTCGGTATGGGTATGTGTATCTTAAACACAAATCTAAATCCTTTGAAAGGTTCAAATAATACAGAGCTGAAGTGGAAACCCGGACTGGAAAGATGATTAAGGCTCTTCGATCTGATCGAGGATGGGAATACCTTAGTGCTGAATTCTAGGAGTATCTCAAAGAAAATAGTATAATTGTTTCATTGACTCCACCAGGAACACCTGAGCTTAATGGTGTTTCAGAAAGGAGAAATAGGACTTTGTTGGACATGGCCAGGTCATTGATGAGTTATACCGATTTACCTGTTGGCTTGTGGGGCCACACTCTTCTCACTGCATCATACATCTTGAATAGGGTCACTTCTAAATCAGTTGTAAGCATTCCTTATGAGATATGGAGAAATAAGAAACCCAGCTTTAATCATATTAGAGTATGGGGTTGTCCTACTTACATTAAAAGGCTTAAAGTTGAGAAATTAGAAGCGAGGTGTGACAAAGTCAGATTCATTGGTTATCCCAAGGATTCGTTGAAATACAACCTTTATTCCCATATTGACCAAAGAGTCTTTGTCAGTAGACACATAATATTCTTGGAGGAAGGGTTCATCCAAGAAAGTGGTTTAGGAAGAAAAGTAGAGCTCAAAGAGGGAAACATTGAATAACCAATTGATCAGATAAAAACCCAAGATTTGATCCAGGATAAAACTATTCAAGAAGTACCTATTGCTTCACCACAGATACGCAAATCTTTAAGGACTACTCGTGCCCCCACAAGATATAGCTACCCGTATAGTCAAGGACAAGACTTGTTCACATTAGATGATGGAGACCTATGAGGAGGCTATTTCTGATAGGGACTCAGACTTGAAACCATGAAATCTGAAATGGATTCAATGCACACCAATCAAGTCTGGAATCTTGTAGACCCACCTGAAGGTATTGTACCTATATGATGCAAATGGGTATATAAGAGAAAGAGGGGTACAGATGGGAAGGTAAAGACCTTCAAAGTAAGATTAGTGGCAAAAGGTTGCCGTTAGAGACAAGGAGTTGATTATGAGAAAACCTTTTCGCTAGTAGCAATGCTTAAATCCATTAGGATTTTATTGGCTATAGCTGCACACTACGATTATGAGATATGGTAGATGGATGTCAAAATGGCTTTTCTTAATGGCTTCATTGAAGAAGACATTTATATGGAACAACCTTGTTTTGAATCCTTAGGTGAAAGTCACAAAGTGTATAAGCTGAAGAAATCCATTTATGGACTCAAGCAAGCCTCAAGGAATTGGAACAAGCATTTTGATGAGGCTATTAAAATGTTTGGCTTCATTAAGAATGAAGACGAGCCTTGTGTTTATAAGAAAGTCAGCAATAAAGTAGTTACGTTCCTTATCTTGTATATAGATGGCATACTGCTAATTGGGAATGACATAGGCATAATGTCATATGTTAAGGTCTGGTTATCAGAAACATTCTCCATGAAGGACTTAGAAGAAGCGACCTATTCCTAGGAATTCGAATCTATAAGGATAGATCGAAATGATTGATAGGTCTCTCTCAGAGCAGTCAGATCCAGGTGAGGAACACTGGATAGCAGTCAAGAACATCCTGAAATACCTAAATAGGACTAATGATATAGTCTTGGTATATGGAGAAGGAGAATAGAAAATCGAGGGCTTTACTGACTCGTATTTTCAATCAGATATAGATGATCGCAAATCCACGTTAGGATTTATTTTCGTTTGTAATAAAGGTGCAGTCAGTTGAAAGAGTTTCAAACAGAGTACAACTGCATATTCCACTACAGAAGCCAAATACATCACAACATCAGATGCAACAAAAGAGGCAGTTTGAGTGAAGAAGTTCGTCTCAGAACTTGGAGTGGTTCCTTCTATTGAGGTCGCAATGCATTTGCACTGTGATAATAATGGAGCAATAGCGCAAGCTAAAGAACCAAGGTCTCACCAGAAATCCAAACATGTAGAGAGGCGCTACCACATTATCCGATAAATTGTGGGAAGATGCGACATAGTAATGCAGAAAGTAGCATTAGCAGATAACACTGATGATCTGTTGACCAAGGTTCTAACTAAGCAGTCTTTGGATCGACACCTGGAAGGGATGGGTATGAGATATCATTCTGATTGGCTTTAGTGCAAGTGGGGGATTGTTAGAAATAATGCCCTAAAAGCCAATGAATTGTAATTTTAGAATTATGGATAATGTATTATTTGATTTATTAAATAATTAATTGCAGGCAGTTTATTTATTTATTATAAATGTTTTAATTAAATAAATAAAGTCATTAGAACACTATCTATAAATTCCATCCTTAGGAGTAAGGATATGAGTGACGGAATCTATATTCACAGATATGTTCTAAAAGTTGTCCCCGATCATAGGATAAATTAATTAGGCATTAGTTTATTCGGATAGATCGAATTACAGTCTACTAACCAAATTATATAAGATATTAGTTTGGGCTATTTGTCTCCTATCGTTCGAGTAGATGTATAAGTACTTATTGCGAATAAATAACTAGGACTTGACCAATAATATAATGAATTACATGGAATGTCAATAATTCGTTGTATCATGTAATCATGCAATTAATCCTTAGACCTGAGATACTACGATTATCTCATGATTAGGAATGTCATGATTTTCTGGTGCAAATAAGTTAGTCCTAATCATGGATTAGACAATGTATTCAGTGGTTGTGATTTATTCTGTCATGGATAAATGTGTGTGTAGATACGAAACCTGTCAATTGGGTGTCCTATGCAATTTGATTAATTAAGTGACTTGAAATACTTGGCCAAGGTGGGATAGTGGAAGTCGTTCCACAGATCATTCATTAGTCACTAATTAATTGGGTTTTGACATATGGTCGAGTAAGAGAGTTTGACGACCCAATTCATGATTCTGGCTCGATCGGGATAATTGAGACAATAGGATTCAATTGTATATAAATTACTAGATAGGTTCGTATACTTGCACTTCATCTTTAATTGGGTATTCACGATACACTGCTAGGTGTCACTCATGATTTGTGAATTAATTAGAAAGAGTTCTAATTTAATTAATTAGTTGAATTAATTATTCATTGCCGATTAATCACGAATCCAAGAGATCACACACACATGGAATTTGCGAATTAATTGAATTAGAGAAAAGATTAAATTAATTTTAGGATCGTCCTAATATTAATTTAATTGGGCTCGTAGTAATTAGACGGTGATCTGGTTATTATGAGGTCCAAAACTAGTTAGTTTAAGTCCAGTCTACATATGGCCCTAGGTCATATGTGTCTCCTATATATTGTATTATTCTAACAGGAAAAGCTAGCACAATTTCATAAGTCAGAATAAAATATAGGATTTCTCTAGAAAACCTAGTAGGGGTGAAATCTAATTGACAAGCGTGGATTCTGTGTGGATCAATCTTGGAGGCTTCACACATGGGGAGCTCGTTACTGATTCAACCTCGATCTACGCTTCAAGAGGTAATCCTAAACTATAGCAGATTTAATTTAATTAGATTAAATTATTATCTGATTTCAATCTGCGTAATTAAACATGAACGGATACATGATTATTTTCCGCTGCGTAATTAATTTTAATTATCATATATATTCCCAACAATTACGATCCAACGTGACCAATCATATATACAACAAAACAACTAGACTTTAAGAAAGTTAAGTTAACAAGTATTTAATACATAAACTTCAAAAAAAAAAAAAAACCTACTATACAACAAAACCAAACATCTAACAACATTATTTCTAAAACACATCAAACATATGGCACATTCTCAGACTCATTAACCGCTTCCTCGTGCACATAGTCAATACCGAGTATACTTGTAACATGCATTAAAAAGGGTAAGCTAAACAGGCTCAATGAGGGAGGGTAAAAGGAAGGTTTGAAAGCTTTGACCTAAAAATCATTTGAAACACATTAGGCACAACATATCACTTAGTAACCATGTATTCACATCCACTTAACAATCTTGGAACAACCAAACTAAATAACACATTGAAAGGATACCGCTTTAGAACACTTGTTGATGCCGACACTTATAACTCCTTCACGAACTCATCGCATAACGCTTATCTCTCCCGCTAGTGTACTACGGATGTACAAAAATATACGACCCAACTCACTATGCCTATCACTGACCACACGAGAGGAAATACTAGTACATGGTAGTAATGCAATTACCGACAAGCCCTATGTCTCCCAACACGATACGACGCTACAATGATGCACTATAGATTGAAACCCATCGCTTCACATCACATCACATAACACATTTACACATTCGCATCATATAGAGAGACCAACAACGTAGGTTATCTCTCAACCATATTAATCACTCAATAACATATTCATTCTCTACAACACATTCATTCTTCTACAACTAAACTTCACTAGAACATGATCTCTACACATTAATACCAACTTTTAGACATCATATAACTACTTTATAAAGCTCTACAACACATAACCCTTGGACAACCAATATAGCAATCAACTACAATGCAGTATAAACCCATTACAAGAGCATAACTAGACATCAAACAAGCCAAACTCTTAAATGTCACCTTTGCTGGAATTTTTGGAAAATAATCAAAATTAACCCCAAACTCCACCAAATTCACACCAAACCCATGAAATCATACTACAAACACATATATATAATCATAAACACCAAAGCTAGCTAAAATTCTCAACTTCCAATTATCAAATTTAGCATAAAACACCTATATGCCATAAACAAGTTCTATTGCATATATATAGCCCTCAAATCACTACTTTAACATATATTCATGTTCAACTAGAATTTATAACACACGTATATATATATATATATATATATATATATATATATATATATATGAAATTCCGTAAATCAAAGTAAACAACAACATGCAAAACTTAAAAACCCTCACCTAAAGTTGTAAAAAAGGCAAGATATGGCAAGAACTTGCAAGGTTGAACCTAAAAACTAACTAATTTCTTCTTCTTTCTCTTTTTTTTTTCTTCTTTTTCCTTCTTCTTCCTCACGTTTTTCTCTCTTCTAGCCGATTATAGAACTCTTATTTGGCTTGGTTTATTATTTTGTTTTGCTAATATAATGCAAGAGTTAACTAATAGGCCAAGCTTTTGGGATTCTAAACACAATAAAAATAATAAATAAGCCCACAAGTCTTCTTGGGATTCAAATGTAACTAGGAATTTAAACTAAGCCCACTAAAAAATGCACTTATGATGCCAATTAAATTCATACTCTTATGCAATGTAAATGCACACATTATTTCAAGCAATAGTTAAAGCAAATAAATGCACATAATATTTCAAATGAAAATTAAAATAGATAAATGCATATATTATTTTTAAATAATGTTTAAAGTAAATAAATGCACATAAAATGCATGCTCGGGTTTCACAGACCCAAATCCAAGGTGTTGGGTTCTTGGGTTAACTTTTTTTTTTCTTTTCTTAGTTTAGTTTTGGGCTAATTGAATTGTTTTGGGCTAGGCTAGTTTCAAATTCAAATTAAGTAAGACTTATTTTGTTTGGGTATTTAATTGGGCTTATTTTGAATTATTTTATTCCCAAGTTAGGGGCAATTAAGTGGCCCAATTTATTTTTTAAAAACCTCAATACAAGTAAATGGTTTATTGATTGAACAAAATAAAATATGATTTTATTTGATTTCTCTAAATATGAGATATTAGTGGTTTTAATTTAATGAATAGTTTGTTAAATTAGAACATTCTAATATAATAAGAGTATGTTAGCACACTTAATGGGGTTATAATCGAGGATTACCTTATTTTAGTTGATGCAATGAACGATGGTGATCGTGGAATAGTATTTACGCTTGAATGAATGGGTGAATGGATGATTGAATGGTTGATATTTAATTTATTCTATTTACCCATTTTGGCTTTTATGTAATTATTTAAAATGGGGCTTGTATGCCTCTTATCCCCATTTTAATGACATAAAACCCCTATTTTATTTTTGAATCCCCACTAGATTAGGAATCTAAGTACATGAATATAATAGAAGATCAAGGTGAAGACATCAAGAGTTGGTGGGCCCAGTTCATGAAAAGAGTTTTGTGGAGCCTAGAGAGGAGTAAGCCCAATTACTCAAAAAGTCTATTTACTTAGGATTATCAACCCAGTGGCTCAGGTTGATTAGTGCTCTTAGTCCATGATCATGTGTGTCGCTATTTTATCTATGCAATAAATTAAAAATAAAAATATGTGAAAAGTGAGACCTTAATAAAGATCAAGAAAACCTTCTCACTTTAAATATTAAGTCTATAATAATATAGTCTTGAGAAGATCGTATTATTGCCTTCCATTGTTGTACGATGGTTTTGTGCTGAGTAAGTAGATGATTGGTCATGGACACATAGGGGTCATTTATTTTCTTAGCACATTAATTATCCTATACGAACATGAGATATGACTTTATTGAGATTCTTATCAATTACCAAAAATCTAATATGTGAGGGTTTGATCTTGCATCGATCTCAATAGGCCAGGATGATAGGTTCGACTTAACCAATTTTACGAGATAAAAAATCTATCATGTGAGCTCGACGGAATTGGAGGAAAGAATAATTGGATTTGTATTAGATATATTGGATAAAATTATCCACCTATCTATTTGAATTTCACCAAAAATCTATCATGTGATATGGGTTTTAAGTAGATAGGCCCCAATTCTACTAAGAAGAACATTTAGTTATTTTTTTCGATTACCACTGGGGTAATGTTGGATTTGAAAATTTTAGTAAGGGCACTATTTTTTGCAGCTATATTGTTGCAAAAAGTATCTAATAATTTAATATATTTTTTGCAGCTATATTGTTGAAAATGAATACACTCGTTAGTATTTTCGATAAGAACTGTTTGATTAGACCTAACTTTGTTGATTGGTTTCAAAATTTAAAAATTATCTTAAGCTCTGAGAAAATAGAGTATGTTCTTGATGGCCCACTTCCTACTGAGATGCCTGATGAGGCAATAGAGGAGGATATGGAGACATTCAAGAAATGGAGAGATAATGCGCTAAAAGCTAGGAGTTATGTTTTGGCTTCTATGTCGCACGAGCTTCAATGCCAACACAAGGACATGGAGGATGACACTGCCATCATATAGCACTACAAGAGTTGTATGATGTAAAGAATAAGGTGGCTAGATATGAGATATCTAGGTAATTGTTCCACATGAGAATGACTGAAGGATCATACGTCAATGCATATGTTCTAAAGATGATCGGCTTAATCAAACGTTTTGAATCCTTGAATTTCTCAATAGATTCGAACTTGCAAACTGATTTGATACTCCAACCTTTTCTTGAATCCTTCCACTCTTTCATCGTAAACTTCTAGATGAATGATATCAAGCATACTCTGCCCCAACTTTTAAACATGCTAGTAGTGTACCAAGGGCAATTGAAGAGCAAGGGTAAGGAGATGGTTCTTGTTATTGGTTCTTCCTTATCTAGGAAATAGAAGAAGAACAACAACAAGAATACTCCTAAGAGCAAGCCTTCTAGTGGTATGTCCAAGAAAAAGGGAAAGGGAGCAAAGAATGAGGAAAATTATTTCCAATGTGAAAAAGAGGGACACTGGAAGAGGAACAATCCAGATTACCTCAAGAGTTTGAAGGGAAAATGAAAGTGTTATGTAGGTATATCTCATGTGCTCATGTTTGAATCTAATCTTTTGATTAGCCATAACTCCACTATGTGGCTGCTAGATTCTTCCGCCACTTCTCATATATGTACTTTTGTACAGGATCTAGAGAAAAGTATAGTTCTAGGAGAAGGCAATGTAGTCTTGAAGGTGGAAAATAGAGCAACAGTTGTTGCATTAGCTATAGGTACATGTCGTCTTAGTTTGCCATTTGGTTTTGTTTTAGTTTTAAATAAGTGTTTATTTTTGCTTAGTGTTATCAAGAATATTATTTCTGTTTCTGCTTTGGTTGAGGATGGTTTTGAATTTTATTTCTTAAATAATAAATGTTAGATTTATTTTTAAGGCGGAGTTGTTGGCACTAGTATGCTAATAAATAGGCTTTATATACTTGATATAAAGCAAAATGGAAAAACAAATAAGCAATGCATGCATATTAGCACCTCCAAAAGAACTAAGGATGCTATGAATTTTAGATATTTGTGGCACTTAAAGGCTAGGTCATATTGGAAATACTAGAATCACTTAATTAGAAAAGGAATGACTAATAAGCCCATGTGGGCCAGAACCATTTTCGACATGTGAGTCATGTACTTTGGGTAAAATGACCAAGGTTGGATTTGCCAAGCAGGACAAAAGGACCACAAATCTTCTAGGATTAATACATACGAGTCATGTATGTAGGTTATTTGGTAAAATAGCCCAAGGTGGATTCACCTACTTCATCACATTCACCGTTGACTTGCCACGGTACGAATGTGTATCTTATGAAACACAAATCTGAAACTTTTGAAAAGTTCAAAGAGTTCAGAGTAAGAGTAGAGAATCAAACTAGGAAAAGACTAAGGGCTCTACAATCTGATCGTGGAGGGGAATACCTTAGCTTTAAATTCCAGGAGTATCTCAAAGAATACAAAATAGTTAATTCATTGATTCTACCTGGGACTCTTGAACTAAATGGGGAATCGAAAAAGAGAAATCGGGCCTTGCTATACATGGTCCGGTCCATGATGAACTATACTGACTTACTCATTAACTTATGGGATTATACTTTCCTTACAATGACTTATATATTGAATAGGGTTAATTTTAAATCGGTTTTTAGCACTCCATATGAGATTTAGAGGAACAGGAAACCTAGCCTTAAACATGTTAAGGTCTAGGGATGTCCTACTTTTATTAAAAGGCTTAAACCCAAAAAATTAGAAGCTAGATCTAACAAAGTCAGATTCATTAGTTATCCCAAAGATATGTTGGGATACAACTTTTACTCTCCAACTGATCAAAGCATTTTTGTCAGCAAACATGCCATCTTCTTGGAAGAATAGCTCATTCAAGAAGGAGGCATGAGAAGAAAATTTGAACTCTGTGGAGAAGTCATTGAACAACCAACTGATCAAACTTAGACTCGAGATTCGATCCAAGAGAACCCGACTCAATAAGAGCCTATTGTTCCACAACCACTATGTAGATCAATAAGGACCCCCCGTCGTCTTGCTAGATATAGTTACCTCCGATCCATAGCAGACCACAAAAGTTGTTTACAGTAGACAATTGTGATCATATTGATGATCTGGTGAGCTATGAAGAAGTTATGTCTGACATAGACTCAAAGAAATGGCTTGAAGCCATGAGATCGGAAATGTATTCCATGTACATCAATCGGGTCTACAATCTTGTGGACACACTTGTAGGCATTGTACTCATAGGATACAAGTGGTTCTATAAGAGAAAGATAGATGCTGATGGAAAAGTAGAGATCTTTAAACCTAGTTTAGTGGCGAATGGTTATCGTCAAAGGCAAGGGATTGACTATGAAGAAACCTTTTTGCCAATAGCTATGCTAAAATCTATTAGGATCCTACTGGCTATAGCAACATACCTTGACTATGAGATTTGGCATATGGATGTTAAAACGACTTTTATTAATGGGTTCATCAATGAAGACATGCATAATTAGTTATTTGAATTGCTATAGTTGCTACATTTGATTGTTAATCAAGTAAACTATAAAGTTAGCTCATCTAGTTAGATGATTATTGATTGTTGTAGTAAAGTAATTGAAATTTATAGCTTATAATCTTAACTTAATGATATTTTGATGCTTCTAATGCCTTTTATGCTAACTAATGAGGTGGTAGAGTGAACTTTCTAGCTTAATTACATGTGCAAAATGAGTTTGTGTGTATAAGTGAATTGAAGAAGAAAATAAATAGTAACTTGATTAAAGAATGTGAATTTGTTGCTTATGGTGTTTTAGTGTTAATAAGAATGTCATTTTAACATATCATGTAATCTAAAGTAGTTAGTATATATTTAATGATCTTAGAGAAAATAGATAATCTTGTACATGATTTCACTTTGGATAATGCATATTAGAGTTCTTTTAACATGCTTAGTAATTGAATAATGCTTAGTATTTAAGCGTAATAGCGTGTATTAAGTGTTTAACTTGAAGGCTGTGTGATTCATGCTATCTTATGAGTTAAGTTGTTTATTTAGGCTATATGTATATTAGAGCTAATCATGATAATAGAATTGCAATGGATAATGAAAGTGTTATACTTATATGAATAACTAGGGGTTGCACATTTGAGTGGATTCAAAGAGGTTTGAAGTAAACCTAAGCTATGCTCTTACAGGTTTGACTTACTAAAGGTGAGGGAATCTTTATTTTTTATTTTTGTACATCTTAACTTATCTTATTGTTTATAGATTGTATGATTAGCAATTGAAATAGTTTACATGTACTATTTACTCGTTATCTTGTGTTTTCTTGTGTTATTTGTGTTTAATTGCGAGGGCGGCCTAATTTATCGTCCCTCTTATGTGATTTTGATATTCTTGATTCTCGTGATCTTGTCTCGGGGTTGCGTAACCTTTTTGGACATAGTAGCGTCGAGAAACACGGGCGGCATCGGGCTTGCCGTGCTCCCTCGACTACCATGGTGCATATTCCCTTCTTGCTGAGGCATACTCCACTACCCCATAGGCGTGGTTCACCTACTGGGCATGGACCTACCTCAGGAGAAAGGGTCGTAGGATCGGGATACATCCGGAGTATCCCAATTTGTTAGAGTAAGGGGTTTGCCATCACTTGCGTGAAGTTCGTGGCTCGTGATTGAAGACTTGAAGTGGAACCGTATCCTTTTTAATGTGGTTAATCACTTGCTATTTAATATTGTTGTTTTATGTTATATGTATATGACTTCTTGTGTTTGCATATCTTAATGCACACCTAGTATGTTGCATCATCTCCCTCACTAAGTAACTTGGTTACTCATTCATCTTTTCAACATATTTCAGGAAAAGCTGAAGATTGGATTGCCTCCTGTGTGACCTGCTTGCTCTATCAGTGTGTAAAATATGAAATAATGTGATCATGATATGCTTGTATTGTATTTGAGACTTTGTGCCCGTGTATGTATTTATGTTATATCAAGGAATGTAATATTAAAGTTTTAGTTTTGTTTGATGATTAGGTACTAGTGGGCATGTAATATCTTCTATTTGCTTTACTTTATTACTTAGTAGTGGATGCTTGTGTGGACGATGAAAACTAGTTAGTTGGTTGGACACAAATTATAAGAAAGCTTGATTGATAATATAGAGTGGTATGATAAGTGGATTAAAAAGATAGAACTTCCATGGATTTAATGTTGCATGCTTGTGTGATATGTTGTTGGGTTCCAAGGCTCGGATGGCCTTGAGAAGCTGGTTGGCTTTATGAATCTTGAAAGCTAGGTTGTATGAATGGTTGATTGTGATTCAGGTCTTGTATGTGACTGTTGGCAGGTTTCTAGATAGACCTATATATAGAGGAAACTTCGTCCGTGTTTTTCCTAAATTTCGTGCCCGGGGTTTGGAGTTGGTTTGAGAATAACGTGATAAATAGGAGTCCTGGTCTCGTGAGGGATCGGGACGCTACATGAGATACCACTGATATCTCGTGTATGGGATTCTGTGATTTGCTAGTACCAAAGCTTGATTCTAATCATGGACTAGTATATGTGCTCAATGGTCGTGGCCCATTCCTATATGGGGATATGTGAGTGTGCAATATATAATCCATCGCTTAGAGATCCTATGCAATCCATTAATTGAGTAATCGAAAATCCTTGCCCGAGGTTAAATAATAGACAGAAGTTCTATTATTTATTTACGAGTTACTATATTAATTGGATTAGGTCATATAATTAAGAAAAGAGTTTGATGGCCCTATTCACGACTCTAACTTAATCAAGACAGTTGAGATGAAAGGAATTAATTATACAGGAATTATATATTTACAAGGTTCGTGCAAATCCACTTCTTCATTGATTGGGCAGTCATGATATACTGCTAGAATTAATTAGAGAGTAATTCTAATTAGTTTATTAATTGGATTAATATTATTCTTCTGCCAATTAATTATGAATCTGAGAGGTCATCCACAAATAAGGGATCCAAAATTAATCAGTAAGAGAAATTAAATTAAATAATTTGGACTGTCCAAGATTATTTAATTAATTGAAATCTAGACTGGGCTCATAGGAATTTTTAGTCCTAGAAGTATTACAGTCTGAGTCCAAAGTTTGGGATTTGGGACTTGATCAAAAGTTAGTCCTGAAATTTACAGATTTCTTAAGAAACTATGTCAGAAAGTTTTGCTAGCACTACACTCTGCCTGACATAGAAACATTTATCTAAAACTTTAATGGGGGTTTACTGGTTTCTCTATGGGATTCCGTGTGGATATTTTTAGAGGTTTCACATGTAAGGAGCTTGAATTGCGTCAGATACTACATCAAACTTCTCGATTTTAAGGTAATCATGAATCTATTAGTTATTAGATAATTATTACAGCATGTTTAATTGTGTAAATATTCATGAACGGGATATATGAATTATTTTTCATTGCATAATTATTTGTAATTAAAATTTTCATTTTGACGTATGTATCACAATAGACACCATCAGGGACATTCTTCTAGGAGATCATCTTTCGGTCAGATATCTTGGCATTCCTCTTATTTATAGAAGACGTAGAAATTGAGATTGGTAGAGCCTTAAGCAAATTCTTCTCTGGTCCCATGAGCGATCGAGACAAATGGATCCAATAGAGTTTTCAATGAGACGATTATCAATGAGCTTTGATTTGTTAAGTATTGGCCTAGCTTAGGCGAGAAACTAAACAAAGCTTTGCGGGGTGCGGAGGCAGCAGCACTACAGTTTGACATGACCCATTAATTGGCTATTGAAAATCGACTTGGATCCTCTGTATATTACGTGACATTTTTAACTTTTGTTGCGAATATATTATTTTAGCAATATTGAGTGTAATTGATAATAACGTATGAAACTGAATTATCCGACCCGAGCACAGGACCTACAAAAGAAGAATGGAACAACAGTGGTTGTGACCCGTGAATCACTTTTGACGATCAAGTCAGTAATGTCAGTAATGTGATCTGGGTACTTAATAATTAAATGGTATGGACAAAGCAGTGTATATCTATTTTAAGTAAAGATTTAAGTAACCTTTTGTAATTGTTCAATGGATAAGGAATTTTTTGACGAATACGATAGGCCCTAAAAATTTGGTAAATCTCTCAAATACACCATGTCAATAGAGAGAGCACTATGGAGTACTTGGGCGTTAAATAGTGTATTGATAATGTTACCCTTAACAATTGAGATTGAGAGTAGAGATCACTACACAATCCTTGCAATCTATAGCTTTAAATGGATTCTATAGTTTTTCGCACGCAGTTGTAGATTTTGTTGAACTATTTAAATTTCATCTTTTTTTCTTTTGGTTCTTCTTGATTTGGATCTATTTCACCAAAATGCTTGCAAAATCATCACATCAAAGCTTGTTCAGACCTCAACCCTGGCAATATTCTATAATTTCTTTTTGTCACACCTCTCACCACCTTGCCCCAACAAAAAGCACATCCCCCTATTGTATAGGGACAGATAGAGCAGCGACTAAATAAAGAGCGCACTACAAAAAACAGGTCACATAGATAGCAGTTTTTACTTTTAATTGCCAATTATGTAAAATATGTATCACAACAAAAGTAACGATTTTTACAAAAAACTGTTATTAATAAGATATTTTACTTATATTTTTTTCCTACGAATAAGGTCCATTTGACTCAAATAAATCTCACCAATTTGTATTTCAAATTTAGTTGTGTACAATCGCTCCCAATTAATTGTTTACTCTATAATAGGCAACAGTTAACTAAACCGCTACCTATTAGCCATTATACGTAACTGGTACAACTTCATATATCTCACTTTATTGTTTGACTGTTTCTCCCTTCACTCTCACACTAACAGTGTGTTTGGATTGAGGGAAATGGAAGGGAGTGGTAAGGGAGGGACGGTCTTCAGCCATCCCTTATTTGGTTTCATTTCTTTTTAGGGGGAAAGTAAATTGAGAAGTTCATCTTACCCTCTCAGTAGTTAATTTTTGTCTCCCTCCAAATTGGGGTAAAATGGAAGAAGGGGAAGATTGAACTACAAAATGACTAAATTTTCCTTAAGCTTCTTATCTAATTTCGAACTTTCCCCAACATATCCAAACCCCAAATCATCTTCATTGCTTTAAAAATCCGCCGCTGCAATCTTCTTTCTTCGTTTGTCATATTTTTTTTTTCAGTCATCTTCATTTCTTAACTAAAAGCAACCAAGTTGCTGCTATGAAATGCGAAATCATGACTGGGAAGGAGAACCAAAAAAAGTGTATGTGTATAATGTATGTATTTGTGTGTGTTTTTTTTTCGGGTCAAATATGTATTTGTGTGTTAACTGTGTGTAATTGTAGGTGACGAGGGGGACCCCGAGCTGAGGTATGATACCCACTCAGAGCTGAGGTGGGCTAATTCGAACCAAGCCCAGCACATTCAACTAATACCCAACCTGGATGCTGATTCAACCTCACCTCGATCCAGGAAAACCCCAACCTCGGCAAACAGCTGTTCTGATAGGACATAAAGCCCTGATGGAACATAAAACTGCACCGCATTAAATGCTGTCAGGTCCGAATTTAGTATAAATAAAGCTCCACCCCTTCATTTCTAAGGTAACTGCTCATTAAATGCTCTCAGCTACTCCGTCAGCTCGGACATACTAATCATTCCCACGCCCGAGGAAAAAATTCGGGTCATCATCCCGCATTTTCCTTCCATTTCCTTGTGCAGGTCTGGTAGCCGACCCAAAAATCCAGGTCAAGAAGCCGACCCAAAATTCCAGCTCGGCAGGAGTAGCTTCCCAACCTCAACATCAAGATTCCGACCTCGATAGTTTGGCGCCATCTATGGGAAACGAGTTCTTTTTATCACTCTTCTCACCACTCATTGAGAAACCACCATGGTACAAACGAGAAGCCACAGCGCACCAATAGAGGACTTGCCCAACCCGGATGGGGACCTCGAAACCACACAAGTGCCTAGCTAAGAACCAACCCAAGCTGATGTTGGAATGAGCTAACGTATACACTTAGCCACCCAAACCAACCCACGACAGATGGAGACCTCAACTCTAGCTTGTCACCGGAGATAAGGATGATGCTGAGGATGTTTGAGGAACTTAAGGAGCAAGTAGCTCGGTTAGCTGTGGACCCCCCGGCTCCGCAAGAAGCTATGCCGCACCCCTCGCGTCCACAATTCCGCATCCCAGACCCAAGGCGAAAGCGGACTTAGGATGAAGAGGGCTACCTAGAGCCGATGGCGGGACCCGAGGAGGCGAGAGGTAAAAGGGCGGCTCAAGCCGACCCCGAGCAGGCCAAGACCGCGACTGCCATAGCCAAGCTCATTAACCAGCTCGGTGTAAGCCCACTCTCACCCGAGGTACTAGCCACGCCTCTACCCATCGGCAACCGGATGCCTAACCTAGCAGTCTACAATGGGGACGGCGACCCAGCCAGCCACTTGCTCAACTTTGACCACCACATGACTCTGCATGATATGTCCGACCTCATGAAGACGAAGACATTCCCGACCACCTTGGTTGGAAATGCCTTGGACTGGTTCCAAAAACTTCATCCCGGCTCTATTGCAAGTTTTCATCAGCTGGTTGAGGCTTTCCTGTCCCGCTTCGCAGGAAGCCGATGCGCAACCCGTCATACTTTGACGTTGCTGTCAGTGAAGCAGCATAGAGAAGAAAGTCTGAGGGCTTACACAACTAGATTCAATGAAGAGTCCCTCAGAATCCCCAACCTGGAGGACTCCATGGCATTGATGGCTTACCAGAGTGGGCTCAGGTCGGACCCTCTCACATCCTCCTTGGCCATCAATCCCGTGGATACTGTAACCGACCTGATGGTACCGAGCTGAGGGGGTCATCAACCTACCGCTGAAGTTGGAAGATGGAAACAAACGGGTTTCGATGCAAGCCAACTTCACTGTGATGGATTACAATTCCACTTACAATGGGATCTTAGATCGGGTAGCACTCAACCATTTCAGGGCCGTCCCTTCAACTTATCACCAGGCCCTAAAATTCCCGACATTGGCTGGCACGGCCACCATCCGCGGAGCCCAGCTCTCAGCTCGGGAATGTTATGAAAACTCCATCCGCCCCAAATATCAGGTTGGATGGGGACCAGATTTACCTGATGAGAAGAGAGATGCAAATAGGGGAAGCCCAGCTGAAGACCTTTAAGAGGTGGAACTCTCCGACGAGATGAAGAGAGCAAAAATCGGAAGTGAACTCTCTGCCGACCTCAAGAAAGGTATAAACCAATTTCTCCTGAAAAATGAACACATATTTGCATGGTCTGCCTCTGACATGACAGGTATTGACCCGAGAGTGATTGAGCATCACCTGAATGCCGACCCAAATTACTATCCGATGAAGCAGAAGCGCAGGCACTTCCATTATGATAAGCAATAAATCATAGCAGAAGATGTGGACAAATTGATAGACGCCGGCCACATAAAGGAAATCCAGTACCCAACCTAGTTATCTAACGTGGTGCTGGTGACCAAGTCCTCAGGTGGATGGAGATTGTGTATTGACTTTACCAACCTCAATAAAGCCTACCCTAAGGACTGCTTTCCCTTACCTCGGATTGATCAGATAGTGGATGCCACCTCCGGGTTCGAGCTACTTTCTTTCATGGATGCTTTCAAAGGTTATAACCAGATCAAGATGGCTCTCGGAAACAAAGAGAAGACTGCATTCACCACCGATAAAGGTCTCTACTACTATGAGGTCATGCCTTTTGGCCTAAAAAATGCTGGAGCTACCTATACTCGGATGGTGAACAAGGTTTTCAAAAATCAGATTGGCCCAAATATGGAGATCTATGTTGACAATATGTTGGTCAAGAGCAGAAGGGCAGAAGACCATGCAGCCGACCTGGCTGAAGCCTTCGCCATAATTGAGCACTTTGGGATAAAGTTGAACCCAAAAAAATGTGCATTCGGCGTCAAGGTAGGAAAGTTTCTGGGCTTCATGGTCACAACCTGCGGAATAGAAGCCAACCCGGAGAAGGTTCAAGCGATACTTGACTTGGCACTGTCGACCTGCGTGAAGGACGTCCAGGTGCTCGCAAGCAAGGTTGCGGCGCTTAGCAAATTCATATCTAGGTCGGCCGACAAGTATGCTCCTCTGTTCAAAATATTGAGGAGTCCTAAGAATTTCGAATGGACCATGGAATGCCAGGATGTCTTTCAGGAGCTGAAAATGTATCTAGCTTCGCCACCCCTACTATCCCGACCTAAGGTGGAGGAGGAGCTGGTACTATACTTAATATGCTCAGGGACAGCAGTGGCGGCGGCACTGGTCCATGAAGAAGGGAAGGAACAGAAGCCGGTCTATTATGTCAGCAAGACCTTGCAAGGGGTAGAGGTGAGGTGCTCCTCCTTGGAAAAACTCGCCCTCGCACTCATCACGACGGCAAGAAAGCTGAAGCCATACTTTGACGCTCATCCAATTAAGGTCATGATGGATGCCCCACTCAAGTCTATCATGCATAAGCCAGAGGCGTGGGGTAGGATGCTAAAATGGGCAGTTGAGCTGAATCAATTCGACATCACCTACCAGCCTAAAACAGCCATCAAAGCCCAAGCCATCGCGGACTTTGTGGTGGAATGCACTGGCTGAGCCGAGCATGACACCGAGGATGTGTGGAAGGTCCATGTGGATGGGGCCTCAAGGAAGTCTGGGAGCGGAGCTGGGGTGGTCATCCTTGACCCAACCGGGCATAAGCACTAATACTCCCTCAAGTTCACCTTTTCAGCGTCCAAAAATGAAGCTGAGTACGAAGCGGTGATTGCGGGGCTGAAAATTGCAGCTCAGCTCGGGGCACAGACAGTCGACTTGAGCACCGACTCTCAATTGGTTTCTAGTCAGATATTGGGAGAGTTCGAAGCCAAGGACAATACTATGCTGGCCTACCTCAACAGAGTCAAGGATTTGACCTCAGGGCTCAAAAGGTTAGTGATACAGCAAATTCCAAGGGATGAGAATATGAAGGCTGATGCCCTGTCCAAGTTAGCCTTGGGCGAGAGCCGACCTGCCCTGGTCCATGTGGAAGAAGTATCCGAACCAAGTATCCAGTTAGGGATGCAGGCCATAGCCGAGCTCAATTTAAGCACAGATTGGACCAAATCAATCGTGGACTACTTGGAGGGGGTATGACCCCAGAGGATGAAAAAGCAGCTTAGAAACTCATGAAACAGGCCTCAAGATTTGTCATAATTGCCGGGCAACTCTACAAGAGAGCCTACACCTGGCCTCTCTTAAAGTGTGTTGGGCCTGAGGAGGAAAACTACATACTCCGGGAGATCTATGAAGGAGTATGCGGAAACCACTTGGGGGGCAAGGCCCTAGCTCGGAAGGCATTGAGGTAAGGCTATTTTTGGCCAACCTTAGAGCAAGATGCGAAAGAGTATGTGAAAAAGTGTGACACCAACCAAAGGTTCGCCAACATACAGAGAAAGCCAACGGTAGACCTCACGGTGATGATAAGCCCGTGGCCATTCTATCAATGGCGTCTAGATATCCTCGACCCATTGCCAACCTGCATTGGCAAAAGAAGCATGCCTTCGTAGTAGTAGACTACTTCACCAAATGATCTGAGGCTGAAGGTGTTGCTAGAATAACAGAAAATGCAGCTTGGGATTTCGTGTGGAAAAATATCATTTGCCGATTTGGGGTGCCAAAGGTCATTGTTACTGACCACGACAAGCAATTCGACAGTGCATACTTTCGAGGCAAATGTGCTGAGATTAGGATCGACCTCAGATTCTCATCTATTGCTCACCCTCAAAGTAATGGCCAAGTTGAAAGGACTAACCAAATCATTTTGCATAGTCTGAAAACCAAGCTGGGGAAAGCAGAGGGCCAGTGGGCATCGATTCTTCCCGAGATGCTGTGGGCTCAGCGGACCACCACCAGCTCAGCAATGGGAGAATTGCCCTTCGAGCTGACCTTCGGTACTCAAGTGGTGCTGCCAGTGAAGATTGTGTTTCTGACCAGTAGAACCCTCCACTATGACCCAGAAATAAACGGAGCATTGATCCGTGAAGGGCTCGACCTCGCCGAAGAGCTCCGAGCTAAAGCTCAAATCATGATGCTAGCCAGCAAAGCTGCCATGCAAATAGCCTTTGCCAAGCAGGTCAAGCCTAAGCCTATTAAGGTTGGCGACTTTGTACTCAGAAAGGTCATCTTTTTGCCGCGCTCGAGCAACAAGCTCTCCCCGACCTGGGAGGGACCGTACGAAGTCGTGAAAGAAGTCTGTCTTGAGACCTTCTACCTCCACGACAGATACAGGAAACAACTGAAAAATGCATGGCACGTAGAGCACTTGAAGAGATATTTTGTGTAACGGCTCCCGAGCCGAAATCTCTTGTAACAGCCCCCGAGCCGGAAACTCTTGTAATGACCCCCGAGCCAGAAACTCTTGTAACGGCCCCAAGACGGAAACTCTTATAACAGCCCCGAGCCAGAATCTCTTGTAATGGCCCCGAGCCGGAAACTCTTGTAACGACCCCTAAGCCGGAATCTCTTGTAACAGCCCCTGAGCATGAAACTTTTGTACATGCCCCGAGTCGAAATCTTTGCTAAGGCCCCGAGCCAAAACATTGCTTGTAATCGGCTCCCGAGCTTGAGTACTTCATGTACAATTTCGATGCAAACATATTTTGTAAACCAGTGCAATGCCCGACTTGGGCTCAAGCGCCTCAGCTATTGAGCTACTCCCGACTCAAATTAATGCGGTGGCCACGTTTAATTACGAGCCAATGATCTAAGTAAACCAGCTCGGGTATAATCAATAATAATTTGATTAGTTTGCCAGTTTGGATTAAGGTCCAACTCAGTATAATTCGGCTTCAGGTCGGGACGTTAGTTTGGGTCTAAACTTGAACTCAACATTTGTCAACATTAGTTTGACCAATTTTAAATCGGACTGACGAGTCCAGGTCGGCAACAATTATATAGTTGCCCAATTAACCAGCTCGAATTAGGATGATAATTCATTAATCGCGTCCAACTCAGTTCTTTATATTTAAATTAAGTTTGAAAGGTCCATTATATTGGTCTGACCCCACTTACTTAAGAAATTTGCGAAGAGAAATGTACACATGTACAAACTCGAATGAACGCAAATAAAATAGAAACATCCATTTCATTAAAAAGTGAAAAGGTACAATTACAAGGAGCCCGACCCAGGCGAGTACAAAATTTACTTAGGAGCAACGGTAGACGTGGTAGCATCGGCTTCGTCCCCGACCTAATCCATGCCCTTTTGGACAAAGTCAATCACCTCCTTAGCTTGGGACGTCAGGTCAGTTGGAAGCTCCAGAATCTCCCAAATTCCTGCGGCGGAACCTCCAAGATTTCGATGTAATCATTCTTGGTGGCAGGAAGGAAGGTCTTCGCTCTCTCCCGAGCTGTGACTTGGCCCTGGAAGTAGTACTCTAGCTCGGTGTACCGGGCCATCACCCCACTTTCTATGGCCAACCAGTCCATAGCCTCTTGACTGGACTTGAAGGCTTCCACCGCCTTCTCCCCTTGGGGGCCGACCCGATCTACCAGATCTTTAAGCTTCGCCTCGGCCTTGCGCTTATCCTTCTTGCAGCGCTCGACATCCCTGGCTGGGCCTCATGCCGGGACTTCTCCGCCTCGAGCTCCCTCTTCAGCCGGTCGATCTCCGTCTCGTCTTCTTGCGCCTCTAGATGGCATCCTCCCTCAGGGCCTCTAGCTCGGCTTGAGAGTCGACGAATCGCTGCTCGAGCTCGACGCAGTGAGCCTGGGCTCGAGCGAGTAAGCCAGGTGCCGAAAAGATGTGGGACTCGGCCTGCATAAAAGACGACAAAACAATTAGTCAAGCCAAAAAGCTTAACCATATCAACACGGTCAAATATGTCTTACCGTGATTATGGCCGTCCTTAGGTCGAGCGAAAGTTGTTCCGTCGGGACCGATACCGGCTTGGGATTGTGGACGACCTTAGCTGCCTCTATGAAATCCTTGTTAGGAGGACTCACCTCCGTGGCCTTGCCTTTCCTAAAATACTCGGCCCGAGGCCGTTTTCTATTTTCAGGACGGGATGAGGAGCGCTCAGGGATTGCCATACCCGAGCTCAATCTTTTGGGCAGGGGGGACGTCGACGTCCCCTTGGAAGAGACCTCAGGTCGCTGCCTTTTCTCCTGAAGGAGGGTGGAGCCCAAGCCAGACCGGGCCGAGACTTCGCCGCTGGCCTCGGTCTTACTCTTCATCTGGGCATACGCAAGCTTTCTCGTATCCGCTATATCTGCAAAGGAGTAGAGGAAATATGTGAGATATAACCAAATGCAAACTGAAGAGAACAACGGTAGACAAGAAGGCGGGGAGGTCGGGCATTGATCTTGCGAACTAACCCTCTTCTGAGCCGGAATCCGCATTCTCTTCGGGCTTGAGAAGTAGGTGGGGGCGCTCCTTCCTCAGGTTGGGTTTTCTCCCGAATAACTTTGATTTCCAGATTCTGTTCCACTTGAGGACGCTGTCAATGTCAATTTGCATACCCGGCTCGCGTCTCAATACCCCGACCTCAGCGAGCTCGGCTTCTGAGAGCTTGGGGTTATCGTTCACATTCTTCTTTAGGGAGGGATTCCAATCCACCTTGCACCCCGGGTTCACAGCCAGCTCGACCCAATAGTTGTCGTTGTGCCAGCCATTGTTGGAGGAGTGCCACTTGGTGAATATGGCATTGTTGGCCTGAGCTGCGAAATGAAACCACCTTGGCTGCCTTGTGTTGGGCTTGCACACACAAAACCGCCTGAACCGACGCATGATCGGCTCTATTTTCTTCTCAAGGCAGAATACATAAAACGCCACCATTATGGCCCAACCACTTAGTGACATCTGACCCAGGCTAAGCTCAAAGTAGTTCAAAATGCCAGCGATGAAGTCGGGAAGTGGAAGCTGGATGACATCGAATGCGAGGTCATAGATAGTGAAGTGATCGGGTGGAGGATAACAGGCGGGCTCATTCCGACCTGGAACCTTCAACTTGTGGTGTTGGTCCACTGACCAATCCCTTAGCCTGGCGTTGGCCATCTGCATTGTGGAATGGCACTCGCGCTTGCAACAGACGAACAACTGCTCGATCCTCTTCCTTCGAGCCGACGAACCACTGGCTGTAGCTGAGCTCCGAGGTCGGACCGCCCTAACCGGGACTACTTCAATCTTTTCTGACATGGAGACTCCAACTAAGTACTCCTGAGGTATCTCAACTTCCTCCAGCTGGTTCAATGGCTCCTCATCTTCCCTATCATCCAAGTCTCCCAGGTCGGCCAAAGGATCCGCCTCGGCACTGTCATCACCTTGACCTCCATCTGAGATAGACTCCGAGCTCGACGGATTCTCATCCCCTCCATAGGACCTCACCTTTATCGCTTGAGAATCTTTTGACCCTAACCTCCCCATCTTGTTTACAAATTAAAATATGTGTAGGGACAACTAAAGGGAGTCAGGACGTACCTACCGCTCTAGTTGTCGAAGATGACCCGATCTAACTGCCTTCGACCTAATTGGCTCCGAGCTAGTGGATTCCGAGCTGAATACCCCGAGAAGATATTTGCCTAGCTAAAAGTGTCCGACCACTCTGGCTGCCGACCTGAAAGCTCTAAATTTCATTAGTAAAGTGTGAAATGAATCTCGGATGTCAAGGCCCTATTTATAGGCAACTCCTGTAACCTCCTCGGGAATCCCAAACGTCGCATCTTGTCATAACCGCCAGGTGATGTGTTAGCCATTTGAAGGGTATGCACCGCTGACGTGGCCATCCCTAATCTGCCCAGGTCAGGCACTTCCAGCTCGGGATCAACTCCCAAATCTAGATCTCACCCTCTCGATCTCGACTTGGGGGGGGATTGACGAGGGGGGACCCCGAGCCGAGATATGATGCCCACTCCACGCCGAGACGGGCTAATCTGAGCCAAGCCCAGCACATTCAACTAATGTCCAACCTGGATGCTGATTCGACCTCACTCCGACCCAGGAAAACCCCGACCTCGGCAAACAGCTGTTCTGATGGAACATAAAGCCCTGATAGAACATAAAGCTGCACCGCATTAAATGCTGTCATGTCCGAATTTAGTATAAATAGAGCTCCACCCCTTCACTTCTAAGGTAACTGCTCATTAAATGCTTTCAGCTACTCCGTCAGCTCGGACATACTAATCATTTGCATGCCCGAGGGAAAAATCCGGGTCATCACCCTGCCTTTTCCTTCCCTTTCCTTGTACAGGTCTAGTAGCCGACCCAAAAATCCAGGTCAAGAAGCCGACCCAGAATTCCAACTCGACAGGAGTAGCTTTCCAATCTCAACGTTGAGATTCTGACCTCGACAGTAGATAAAAAGTCTTGTTTGTCCTGTGTATCCGTGTGTTTGTGTGTGTAATTGTAAGTTTTTATGCATACAAATATGTGCAGCTCGTGTGTTCACCAACAAAAAGAAAAATTGTGCAGCTCGTGTATGTGAAGAAGGCAGAAGATGAAGTCGAATAAATGAGGAAAATGATATAAATTAAGGAAAGAGTATAAAAGTCATTTGCACATAAAATTTATCATTCTTTTTCATTTTCTCACTAATCTAAACAAATGACACTCATCATCCTCTATAATCCCCTTATTTCCTCAAATTATTCAATCCACAAAACCTATAGCACTAACATACATATTACTTCGTATATTTTGGGTGCCATTACCCCAGCTTCCTCCATCTCTGCAACTTCAACACACTTCCGCCAATAAACCCAATTTTCATTCATTGGTAAGACCTCTATTATCACATATTTATATAAACTATTGCTATATTATACTTTTGAATTATTGTACTAAATTGGGTGGTTTTTATATTAATTGTTTTATGTATTTCACTGTATTAGTTCTTATAATCTACTCTTAACATATATTCAATAGTTGTTTATTATGTGTTTGATTTAATTACGCAGATAATTTTGGGGAAATTCGGGTGATTATTTATTGTATCTCATTTGTTTGTTACGTGTGTGAGGCAACAAGCCGTTAATAGTACTACTAGCTCCATTGCATCTAGCTCTTTACCTTTCAACAGTGAAAGATCTTCTAGCTCTGCTTTCCACATCGACCTCAAAGAAGTTTCCTTTATTTTCCTTCTTTTTGGCAATTCTCATAGAAGGTTCTACATGTATCAATTTTCCAGTTATTGTCGATCCCGAGTTCGGATAAAGGAGGATAACATTAGATAGTTGACAGTATCCATAAACATTATCGATTTCTTAAAATAGATTTGAGACATTGTTATTATATGGTGCATAGTGATACTAGTAAAAAGTTGTTTAGTCGAGCACTGCACGAACTATTTTGGGCGTCATGGATTCTTTTTTTTTATAGGGAAGCTGGATTCAGGCTAAGCATTAGGCACTTTTTTTTTGTTATGATCACCAGAAACTCCCTTTGAATGTCATTTTTGTTCATATTAGGAGCTTTAAATTTTGGGATACACTACTCCGTCCAAGAAATTAACTCATGAAAATCTAAAGAACCAATTATGCATAATCTAAGGATAGATTGTGAGAACATGTAGCTATACTGGCAAACTCATGCTCTTGTTGTATGCCATAGATTCAGACATGTTGCAGCTGGACAGGAGACCTATTACTACTAATGCAATATTTTAGGTTCTTAAATATGTAGATCTACTTGCTTTTATGGTACAAACATTTTGAACATGAATTTTTTCACGTTTCTATCTACCAATCTGCATTTCTTTTTCTATTTTATGGTTGACGGGTTATAATTTTGTTGTGTGACCATCTATGCTATCAGACTTGTGCTTTCTTATCCTTAAAATAGTGATCAACATGGGTTGGCCCATATATCCAAATTGATAATTGACATAAGATTTATATCTGATTAATACTTACAATTACTATCAGGCTTAGCATTCAAGTGCCTCATATGTGATTTTTGTGTCTAATTTTCTATTTTGTTGAAGGTAAAGACATGGTTCTTACAAGAAATTTTAATTTGATCTTTTCCATTTTTTTATATCTTTTCCTCCATGATGCTATATATGGATTTTCACTTATGTCACTTCTAATTAGCTAGAAGATTACGCAATAAAAGTGTTGATTTATTTGCTAAGACTAAATTAGCTAATTGTCTTCCAGTTGACTGAGATATTGATCATCCAGCTGTGTTTTTCTAGCTATTTTATTGCTGACTTTGATCCTACTGATATAGGATGACTATTGTGTTTGTTCATGTCTCTTGAATCAAAGGAATTTGGATCTTCTCATTGCACTCATTGTCTAATCATACTACGAGAGAAATTCAAACTATTGATTGTTTAATCTAACAGTGATTTAGTAATAACAATACCTACAAAGTAGAAACGATTTATTTAAGCCTCTATCACCATCACTTCATCATCTTTACTATTGGTTCAAACAGTCAATGGTCTAAATTGTTTTAGAACAATATGAGACAATAGACGTTACGAGAGTATCCAATTATTGCAAAGGATAAATGTGCATTTTACTGTAGTTTTAATGTTCAGATCTAAAGCAGACTAGGTCTTATAGATAAACGTTATATTATACTGCTGCCTAGTACAATTCTACCTCTTGGTCTTGCCAAACTTTATCTGCTATCAAGTTTTTTGGTACTCGTAAATTATACTCATGTCAATGATAGGAGATACAAGGCTCCTCACTTATCGAGAAACATAACATATTAGACCTTCAGTAACTAAAATTTTAAGCATAGGCATCATAACTAGATGAGTTTAATAGCAGTCTTGTGGTACTATATTGTTTTAATGTTGAACCTTAGTTTTATTTTTACAAATTAATGTAGCAATGGATAAGAGTTGGATGACGAAGCCACAATATAGCAATGCATACCTTTATAGCTTGGAAATATTTCTTGATTTTGCATTCACTCATACTGTCACACTATTTTGAAAGATATTATGCCCATGTGCTATGTGCAGTAATCGTAAACGGAAAAATGCCATGAAGTGAGAGATCATGTAGTCTACAAATGGATGACTAATGGCTATATATATCGTTTGGGTTTGTCATGAAGAAGATTTTATAACGAGAGGTGTGCCACCTTCTATTACTTCAAACCTACCACATGATAGTCCACTTGAAGATCATTCCAATATACACAACTTAATGAGTGATGAATTTAGAATTCATGATACCTTAAATAAAATGAATGAAGATGTAGCGGAAGAAGAGAGTAATGAGGATGAAGATGACAGTGATCCAGATGTTGAGCTTAATATTCAATTGGAAGATAGTCTTAATGAAGAAGCTACGAGATTTTTTGAATTCTTTTAGGAAGGTAACAAAGAACTTTATCCTGAATCTAAATCAACCATATTGTCATTTGTAGTCCAATTGATGTACATAAAATCCTACTACAAATGGAGTAGAAAATCAGTTGGCATATTTCTTAAATTCTTGAAACAACAATTTTCAAAATCGAATATTCCTAAAACTCTATACAAAGTAAAGAAAATAACAAATGCTTTGGGTTTGGGGTATGAAAATATTGATGTATGTCCAAATAATTGTATGCTATATAGGGGTAGTAGAGCAGCAAAATAATTTTGTTATATATGTAATACTTCTCGTTGGCAATATGGCGATGATATTAGTGGCAGAAGTCATGACTGAAAGAAGAATAACGCTTGTAAAGTTATGAGATACTTTTCACTGATCTCGAGGTTACAAAGATTGTACATATTACCAAAGACATATTCTTTGATGATATGGCATAACAAGGATCGCATAAAAGATAGACTTTTAAGGCATCTTGCTAATTCACATGCGTGAAACGCATTTGATAAAAAATATCCTGATTTTGCTCATGATCCTCAAAATGTTAGACTTGGATTAACTACTAATGGTTTCAATCCATTTGGATTAATGAGCAATGCATACAACATATGGCTTGTACTTTTGATCTCGTATAATTTGCATATGTGGATTTGCATGAACAATCTTCATTAATATTGTCGACAATCATCCCAGGAAAAATACCCCAGGCGATAGCATATATATTTTTCATCAACCACATATAGATGAGTTGTTGGAATTGTGGGAAGGTGTCTGAGCACATGATGCGACAAGTAAACAAAACTTCACAATAGGGGTTACATTAATGTGGACTATCAATGATTTTTTAGCCTATGCTTATTTATCAAGTTGGAGCACCAGAGGAAAGAATGCATGTTCATGTTGTGCAAATATGACAGAATCAAATGGGTTACCTAATGGGTGCAAGTATTGTTATTTAGGTCACCATCGATGGTTGAGTGATTCCCAAAAGTTTCGAGCTCAAAACAATAATATTGACAGGACTGAGGAACAGAGAATAACACTGAAGACATTGTCAGGGTAAGATGCATTAAGACAGTTGCAAGGGTATAGTTTTATTAATGAGTCTATAGTGAACACGAGGAATGAATCAAATAATTCTAAAATGAAGAGAACGAGAGATACAAGTCCCCTAGATGACTTTTTTGATGAGGCGGAAATTGACGAGGGTAATGACGTTGTTGATGAGTCAAGGTCATGGGGAAAAAGAGCATTTTCTTTAAATTGCCTTATTAGGAGTTCAATATTTTACGTCATAATCTTGATGTCATACATATTGAGAAAAATGTATGTGAAAATGTGCTTAGGACATTGTTGAACATCAAAGGAAAGGGCAAAGATGATCTGAAGGCACGTTATGACTTGGTACACATGAAAATATGACAAAAACTTCATCCCATTGAACTACCCAATGGAAAAGTTTTTTTTTCCTCCTGCTTCTTACTCAATGACTAGAAAAGACAAAAATGTATTTCTCAATGTGTTTGAAAGATGTCAAAGTACCTAATGGCTATGCATCACGGACATCAAGAGGTATTAATGTTAAGGATAGAAAACTACAGTCGATTAAGACCCATGGTTATCATATTATAATGGAAGATCTACTTCCTATTGCATTGCGCTGATGTATGAACAAACAAGTGACGTAGCTCATAATTGAATCGAGTAGTATTTTTAAGGCCATTTGTTGTAAGACATTAAATGTTGACGAATTGGATATATTGAAGTCCCGTGAAATATTAGTATTGTGTCACTTAGAGAGTTGTTTTCCTCTTTTATTTTTCACTATAATGGTACATTTGGTTATTCATCTTGCTGACAAGGCAAATGTTGTTAGTCCAGTTCAATATAGATGGATGTATGCAATTGAAATGTATTGTTCTTCTTATTAGATTTGTGCATTCACAATTATCCTACTAATTAGTTGTTGTTAATCTTATATAAATGGGTAGAACTTTTGGTAGGTGCTTGAAAGTATTCAAAAGCAAGGGTTATGTTGTAGAAGAGTGTTATACTTTTTGCTCAAGATATTTCAATGAGATTGAGATAGTTTTCAATCGACCATATCGAAATAGTGACATTGATCCTATAGAACGTGATAAATATTTACCTTCTAGCGGTGGTATATTCAAGGGAACAATTGAGATTAAAGTACTGGATAATTTATCACTGGTGCAAGCACATCAATATGTCTTGTTACATCTTGATAAAATAAAGCCATACATTGAGTAAGTTGCTTGATCTACATTTTCTATCCCACTAACAATATGGGATATTCATAATGACTATTTTACATAATACATTTTAACAAGATTTCTTTTTATCTTCTTGTAGAGAATTTAAGAGATATAAGATTCAAAATTTTTATCATAGAAGACATGAAGATAATCCAAGCATATTGCAAAAATTGGTGGCCAAGGAATTTCATTCATAATTTAAAACCCACATAAGCATGAGTGTTTTTTTTTTTTTTTTTTTTTTTCCAATAACGAAAAATGTACTATGTCATGGGATCTTTTTGACTAAAAATACTTATCCTTCATAATATAGGTCTTAAATATGGGAGATGAGAATGCGGCAGAAAGAATAAGATGGCTTTCTATGAGTCCTTCAACAATTATAAAAAGTTTCAAAGGCTTCAATTTCAATGGAATTGAGTTTTGTACTAAGGAAGGAAATAGGGGGAAAAAATAATATTAGGGAGTGGTTGTAACATCAAAAACACTAAGCATTGCTTCCTCTTGAGATTCAAATATTGTAGGCGGAGAAGTTGAGTACTTTTGTAAGCTTACAGAGCTAATTGAATTAAACTATTTTGAAAAATCCAAGGTGGTACTATTTCGTTATAATTGGACTGATACAACAAGGGAGAGAGGTGTGAAGAAAGATGAATATGAGTTTATACTTGTGAATTTCACACGATTATCACATATCGGGGAACACATTTTCTATGTGCATGATCTTTTTTGTCTTTCGTGGCATGTTGTGATAAAAACAACTCCTAGGGATATGTTTAATCTTGGCGTGGAGGGTTTAACAACTATATAGGATAATGCTATTGAAGAAGATGCTACTAGATTTACAAGAAGTGTTCTTTACAAATGTCATGAATTGGAAGAAAGTGATTGGGTTTGGAATGATGTTAGTGAATATTTGCCATGTGATATAGTACAACAATCATAGATCAGGCTTACTTTCCATGTGCTTTGTTTGATTAATTAATTTTTGAAAAAAAAGTTACTTTTTAATGTATTTATACAGCTTCAACCAATTAGATTTGCGAGAATGTTAATATATTATGATTATGATTATTATGATTGGAATACACACAAGGACTAATTCTTTTCCATATTGATTTTTGATATTGTAATCATAATCACTATATATTAACGTATATGGTGAGGGTAGGGATATAGTGAGCTATTGTAAGTAACTTACCCTTTGTAAGCTATTGTATATATATTTGTGTTTCCATCAATGAAAAAAGGTGCGAAGTTTTCTCATCACAATTCCCTGTGCGGTTTAACATGGTATCACAACTTTAAGCTCTTGATGTCGTGCTTCTCCTTTCACGACCGGCCATCTTGATCCTTCGCCACTGCTGCTGATCAAGCAGTGACAGTTCACTGTCAAGGGCTACTTTATTTAAAACAAATTTCACAACACGATTACTGCACGCAGACTTTGACAAGAAATAGCGACTCACCTGTCCTGGTTGTATTGCTATAACCACTCACAATTGTCAATCAGAGAGTAGAACGCAGTCATCAAAATCATTCTTGTCCGTTGGTGCATCCTTAATCTTCATCAGAGGATACACTGCTGCTATTTTCTTCGCCGCTTCTCAATAATTTATTGTCGTCAAAATTGGTCTTCTGGTCTCGTTTCGATGTTGTTGTCTTCGCTAGAGATAAAACGTTGCTATTTGTTTTTCCTTTAACAAGGGTTTGGTCTTTTACTATTCTGAGAAGCTTTAACTATTTATCTTGTGGGCCACTTTGCAAAATTATTTGAGCAAGTTTAATTTATGGGCTGCACCATCTTTGGGATTCAATTACTTTGTAGAGTATTATTATTTGCTTTGTGTGACCATGACATCTACCATTAAGTTTTTTTTTTCTTTCAGATCAATCAATATAGAATTTGATGGCACTAATTGGCTTTATTGGTTTCATGCAATGAAATTTGCCTTGAAAGGCCTTGGACTTTGGACTATTGTCACCGAGGCATATCCTAAGCCTACTGGACATGTCAAGAAAATATCTGATTGGGAATAAACTAATCATTATATTATTGCTTTGATTCGTATAAATTGTTGTTAATCCATAGGCATGACTTTGTCTGGTGCTGATTATGCTAAAGAGATTTGGGATGCACTCCAATCTACATATCTACAAACGGATTTTGCTCATCGTTATCAACTTGAGCTCGAGATCTGTCGCTTGTAACAACTACTTAGACAACGTAACCTGAGTTTCATACTCAGATGAAAACCTTGTGGGAACAATTGGATTTGACTGAACCTGCTTGGACATCTTCTCAAGATGAGTATAAAGCTTTGAAATAAGAAAATCGTCTGGTCCAATTCCTTCTTGCTCTTACAGATGAATTTGAAACTATTGGTAGTTCTATTCTTCATCTGCCTCCTTGTCCCACTGTTCAAGTATTCTTCCAGAACTAATAGCATAATAGACTCGAAAAGGTATTCCCATCGATTCGCACCTGATCTTGCCCTTGCTGTTGCCACTCGCCCCCGATCGTCTCACCCATCATCCTCTGGGTCTAAACATTTTTGTCGATATTACAAAAGGCATGGTCATACTAAGCATGAGTGTTTGCGCCATCAGCGTCACAACAAAGACAATTCTGCTCGTGCTGCTGCTGCTACTTCAACTCCTATTGAATTTTCTAATTCCTCGGCCACTATTAATATGACAGATCTTCAGGATACCATCCAGGACATGGTTCACCAAATGGTCAGTACTCTTGGTAATTATCCTGTAGCAGCTTCTGCCATTCTCCCTAAGGATACGTCTCGTGATTCTTTATGGTTCTTAGACTTTAGAGATTCGAACTATCTGGCATACAATACTGTTGTCTTTCCTCACCTTCTTCATGTACAATACCCATTTAATATTCACACTGCAAACAATACTTGTTACTATTCCTTCTTTGACTCTTAATAATGTTTTACTTGTCCTTACATAGACTATGAATCTTATATCCATTAGTCAATTGTGTGATCAAAGACTCGATATTGAATTTACTATTGACACTTGTACTGTGAAGGATTCTTGAACAGGGAAAATGCGTGGGACCGGGCAAAGGTTTGGCAAACTATACTGTATCAAGTCACTTCGCATTCCCTTCCATTTTACTGCTGCTTCCAGTCTAGCTCTCTGGCATGATCGTTTAGGTGATCCTTCCTTACCAAGAATAAAAACTTTAGTTTCTAATGGTTGTTTAGGATCAGTTCGCACTTCTCAGGCTTTAACTTGTGAGCATTGTGTTTTGGGTAAACAACATGTAATGCCTTTTTCATCAAGTACAAGTAGGACTAATGCTATTGTTTATTTAATTCATAGTGATGTTTGGACTTCTAACTCACCGTCTTTAAGTGGTGCTAAATATTACATGTTCTTTGTTGATGATTTCTTTCGGTATGCATGGTTATTTGTCATGCCAAATAAATTTAATGTTTATAAAATTTATGTTGCCTTTACCAATATGGTCTTTACCCAATTCTCCAAATGTATTAAATTTGTTTGATCAAACTCTGGAGGTGAATATCGATCTCATAAATTCTTGAATCTCTAAAAATTGCATGGCACAATTCCTCAGCTTTCTTGTCCAGATACACCGCAATAAAATGGCATGTCTAAACAGAAACATAGGCATCTTATTGGAACTACTAGAACTCTTTTCTTATCCTCCAAACTTCTTCAATCATATTGGAGAGAAACAGTTCTTATCACCACCTACCTCATCAACCGCACCCCTACCCTACTACTTCATGAAAAAACCCCTTATGAATTGCTTCATCGCATATCTCCTACCTATTCTCACTTACGAATATTTGGCTCTGCATGCTTCGTACTTCTTCCTTCTTTTGAACACACCAAGTTATATACTCACTCACAACTATGTGTTTTTGTTGGTTATAAGATTGAACAAAAAGGATATCGATACTATGACCAACGAGTCATCACCTTCAAAACTCATGGAATGTCATTTTTTGGGAATCTATTCCCTTCATGGATTTTCCTCAAAATTCCTCTACTTGTACCATCTTCGATGATCCTTTTACCATCCTCATACCTATCTTGTCCTCTGGTGACTCATCATCATCTTCCACTCCAGAAATAGAGCAATCAATTACCCCTTCACCTACACCTATGTCTGGCATGAATTCTCTTGATGAGGCTCTTTTAACCACTTCATCCAAGTATCCTACTCGCACCTGTCTTCTACACTCATATTTATCTGATTACCATTGTTATGCCACTTCTGTGTTTGATCTCCATGAGCCTCAGACCTAGAGGTGAGCTCGCATCCGTAGTGAACTTTTGTTTGTGTACCAACCTAATCCACTGTCCTATTGCAAATTAATTCTTCAAAGCAAAGTGCACATGATAGGTATTAGTGGAAAGAAATGTATACACACAATGATTTGTTTTTTAATCTAGTTTGATAAGGCTACATTCACGACTGATTCTAAAGAACTAATAGTCAATGATTGTTGGACAAAAGTAGTAGCTTCAACCGTGCATCAAGGCAATTTTTAAGACTTTGACACATTGTTATGAACATTAAAATATACTCTTTAACATATTCTTAACAATATATACAAGGGATTCAAATCCCTTGATCACAACTAATTGTTTGTCTGTTTATGTATATATGCAAGCACTGTACACAAAGTCATATGTGGTGAAAAATCATTACAAGCAAAACCTTGTTTCTATCGGGGAAATTGAAAAGTTATCTTCTATCTAGTTGTCTTGTATCTAAGTTGTGATAATATCTACTAGGTTAAGCCAATGTAAGCTTACTATGTAATCCATGTAAGATAAGATGTTGATAGGGTTAGGTTGTCTTGTAGTTGAAGCCTTTGTCTATATAAAGGCTCATGCATGTAATTTTGAAACATACAACTACAACAACAAGCTCTAAGACTTCCTAAGTCTTTCTTCTACTATTGTAATCCTTCTCCCTTAATATATATCATTTTTGTACTCCATCCTTCATATAATAAATCTCGATCCTATTAATATTTTCTTTGTGGTTGTACCTCCTATGTGGTTATAAACTTGATATCAGGGTGATGTTTGATTAAGCCCTTCATGACTCCTATCCTCCTGAAGGGCTAGTGTGACCCTTGACTTTCTCTATCAAATGGCATAACTTAACGAAGTATGCTCTGTGGTTGCCACTTCATGCATCTTCCATATTAGAAACTCTTATGCCTAGAGAAAACAAAAATATTAAAGAAATAAGTTGTGCAACTCTGTGGGTTGTGTGCCTTAAGACTGTTGGTGAATTGTTGTTGTCTCGACTTTTTACCCTTTAAACGTATAAGTTATTTCTTAATGTATCTAAGTCTTTGCAATGCCAAAAGAGAAAGCCATGGACCTCATACTCTCTAAATGAATGTCTGACTAGGTTCCCTCAAACATGGCTCTCGATACCACCACTCCTTGTTCCTCTAGTTTTAGAAAATCTACCTTTGCAAAAGTTGACCATTTGTACGAAATAGAATATCTTGGTGAAGATAGTAAAGCCCCTATTATAGAAATTCCTTTTCTAAATCCTTATAGATACTTTACCAAACCAAACACCTCAATGACAGTTCTTAATGTAAGAGTGGGAAAATAGCTCGATCATGTATTCGAGCTATTGCATTCATTTATATAGTTTTATACAACAATGACTGTACATGAAATCTGATAAGATATACATCAATATTAACAACAGGCTATTATGTGAAGAAGTTGTTATGATAAGCTTCAAAGATAAGATTATGTTGGAAGAGATAAGTCTGAAGCAGTGGATGGTGTTAACACTTAAAACATGATTTTGGCCCAAAAAATTCAAATATTAGGGAAGTGATATTGGCAATCTCAATGGAACAATATCAAATTCGTGTTATAGAATCTGAACAAATGGTTCTATTGCTGATTCAAGAAAAAACCATTCAGTAGTGAAAATTGCAAGGCTATACATACATCCATGCACTTGGTGCCGTAAAAATTGCATTAATGCTTCACATGAGAAAAGGCCTTCATGTCGTTGCCAGGATTTCAATTATTGACAACAGATACCGGCAGTACAATCATGCATGCATAGGCACAGTACAAACTAGCTTAAATGCTAGCACCATTCTACTCACTCTTTTCCCAAATTACAACCTGCCACTTGAAGATCCATTCATAACTCATAACCTTCAAAACCAATTGCAAATAACAGGTGCTCTTGTGACTGGTCTGACTTTTTCAACCACATTACACTACCAAATGGCCTACATAATACAAAATCATTTCATTGCTAATGCGCCCTTGGTGAAGTAGGTGTCCTGTCTTCAAGTCCTTAATGCAATAGCCAAAACGGGTAAATATAAAGTAACAATTGTGTTCTCTAGTAAACTGGGCAACTGATAGAAGTCTTCTACTAAGAGCAGGAACAAGTATGACCTGAGAATTAAATACTGTACCAGTAGATAAATTAATAGATGATATACCAGTATGTGAAATAGGATTCCTTACCGGTAACATTTGATTCATCTAGGGTCATATTGTGAGTCACACCAATATCGATGTACCAATTCAGATTAGGAGAGTCACTAACTTCCACAACAAAGAATGCTTTCGTAGCGGCATTAATGCTTCATCAGGGTCCTTACAATTATTGGCCTTATGGTATAGATTGCTACACCTATAACAAACTACTATTGAGGAGCCGAAGTTAAGAGATGAGAAAACCGACGATTGGAAACCACGACCTCTTCCTCTTCCACGACCACCGCGATGAACTATTTTTCCTGATTGAGTTGCACAATTTTAAGGAGATGCGATAAAGACTAGCCGAAGTGGTACGATGACTTATGGTAAAGGCCACTGTCTTGTCGAAGATAGAAGATGAAGCTGTTAAGTAGATTTCAAAGTCGAAGAGGAGGCCACATTCCTCAACGAATGTTAGACAGTTAGGATGCAGGTTTATCACGACAACGATAGGGTCGAACTCAGAACCTAGACCCTGGAGTATCCAAAGGACTAAGTGACCTTCATCATCAATTGGATGACTTGCACTAGTAAGAATTAATGACGATGATTTCGCATTTTGCACATACACATGAATAGATTGTTGGCGACTGCAACTCAGTTTTGACTACTTGTATGAGAGCTCTGGACTACAACCCATATAATAGCTCAAAAGTTACCCAAACATCACGGGTTGTGGATTTATCAACCACCTCAGAGGGAACAGAGTCAGATAGAGAAACTAGCAGCTAGCTGAGGACCATGTGGTTGAGATGAACCTAAGTTGTAATGTTATCAGAAGAAGGTGTGGGCTTTGGTATGGAACCATCAATAAATCCAAGAAGGTCGTGACATCGTAGAACATGATAAAGTTGTGTTTTCCATAGTAGAAAATTATTGCTACCAAGTTTTAGAGAGATTTCTTGGTGGATATTTTTTTATCTCAAGCAAAGACGCTATGGGTAAGGGAGATGCCACAACTAGGGTGGAGGTTTTGTCGCTAGTAGAGGAGGATGAGGAAGATTCCATTAAAAGAGAGAAACGTGGAATGCGTAAAAAAAACCTTAAGCTCTGTTTACCATGTAAAATGGAATTTGCTTCAGGCAAATGTGTTAGTCTTCATTAATATTTAAAGTTACAGCTTCATAAGAGGTTTACATCAATTATAATTTCTATCCAATATACAAGGATATTTCTATAAGACATTTAAAGACTATGTGATTTATATGAGGTAACTACATGATAGGAGTCAGTTAGACATAAAGATCAAATGCAGCTTAACAATTAGTTTGAATTGCCTTTATAATAACAATTTAACAAATTCTTGGTAGTTTTCTCTCTTAATTGTTTTTCTGCCTATTCTTTTAACATGTCAATTAATCTACGTATATATATGAAGTAATAAATGCGATATTTAAAAAAAAACGTGGCATATAACATTTCTCATAACAACATCGTGTTTCCTTGAGCATTCAACTTTAGTACAAATCTGAGCGCTTAAGTAAAGTGACCATAATTATTTTTCAAGTGACCCAGTGAAATTGGGAAATTATGTTGAGGAATGCCATATATTACTTACAACAATGGTTCACCATCTCCTCTATTGTAAGAATTGAAATGCACAATAATTTTGTAATGTCTTGGGTGATTTTTTAGCCATTTTGACCCTATACTGAACGGTAAAATATCATTTCACTAATATAAAACACTACTAATTGATTCTGTAGCTTTGCAGAACATTTTCAATAGTTGTATATGAATTAACATCTATAATTTCTGGAGCAGTATCTTTTTTTGCCTAAAACTGTCGTTCGCAAAGTTAAGCAACACCTTGTCAGTCATAATATTAAACCAAAGGTGGCCTGGGATTATATTTGTAGACAAATAGAAGAAGGGGGTCTTGGTTTGAGAAAAGGATGCAAATAAAACTGTTATTCTGAAACAATTCTGGCTCATGTGCTCTGATCCCCATTCATTTTGGGAAGATTGGACAAGGAAAGTGCTTCTAAGGGGCAAATGTGTTTGGAGATAGGAAGAATACTTTTCTCTGGGCAAGTTGATTGACCTTGTAGATAATAGTACTATAATTTCTTCCAGACTTAGCATACAAAGTAGGGTTGAAGCTATTATCAGAGAAAGTGCTTGGAGATGGTCGAAGAATCTGAGTAACTTTATCGATAGTGCCTTTTCTCCTCCCACGCATAATAACGACATTATTATGTGGCTTGGGGGACCAAATGGGAAATTCTCGACTGTAGCTACATGGAATTTTATTCGTGAGAAATACCCTAAGTTTGATTGGGATTTCCACATTTGTAAAAATCCACGGATTCCGAAACACTGCCTTTGTTCATGGCTTGCCATTCTTGATAGACTCCCTACAAAAGACAGACTCATCAGCTGGGGTATGCAAATTCAGAGCAATTGTGAGTTGTGCCATATGAGACTGAAGTCAAGAGACCATCTATTCTTTGAGTGCACTTTTAGTAGGCATGTTTGGAGAAAGATTGTGAAGTTTGCTTCATCAAATGTTGGTAGTATCCGATGGTGCAGAATTTTACATTTCATCATGAGGAGTTGCAGGAAAAATACAATCAAGGCTGCTTTGCTTAAAATTTTATTTTCAGCTTGCATATTCCACATTTGAAAGGAACGAAATACCCGCTTGTTTGGGAAAGGTGTTGTTAGGGGCAAAGGGAGGGGACCGATAGGAGCCCGGGCCCTCCAACCTCTAACCAAAAAAAATTTGAGTAGAATTGTTTTAAAAAATGAATTTTTCCCTCTACCCCAAAGTCCAACAGTCAACCAAAAAAAAAAAGTTCTAACTTTTTCATCATTTTTTAACTTTTTCATCATTTCACTCACTTTTACTTTAAGAAAAAAAACCTAACGTAATATCTTTCTTCTTTTACCTGAAATCAAACATCAATTGAATTTCCCTTTCTCTATCTTCTTCATCTCCCATTATGCCTAAAGCCTTCTTCCTAAAATTTTAAGTCTCACAAGATAAATCATACCCCAACATAGATACACAAAGTTAAGGTAATATATTATGAAAATTTTGTATTATATTTATTTATTAACTTTTCTTGGCTATATCATTTTATGCATAATTTGTTTTATCAATGTTGTTGTTTTTTGGCTAGTGGGTGAACATCGTAAGACAAACACCAATAAGTGGTTAAGGTAAGTAATTTGATTGAAATACTTCTTGAAATATTTTTTAGTGTATATTTTTTTTATTAATTATATTTTAATGTCTTCATTACAATTAGAATAATTAAAGACATAAATATAGTTTGAAATTCTATATAGAGTTTTTTACACATAAAAGTCAAGTAAGCTTTTTTAATGGTTCTAATTTTTGGAAATTATTTTCAGGTTAAAATATTAATAAGTTTAATATAATTTATTCCTTATTTAAAAGAAAAGAAAAGGATGTTAACTCAGTTGTTGACTCAAAATCCATTAAACATATTAATACAAATGTGATTTTAAAACCTGCAACTAAATTCCTAATAGTTGAAAATGATACAATTGACATAACTTCTTTGATGTGTGATTTGGGTTTACGTTCTCAGTTTTGGAAATATATCTAGTGAACCAAAGAGATAGTAGTAGAAGAGATGAGCCCAGTTTTAGTAACGGAATTAGTAAGCTTTACATTACATACTCATTTTTTATATTTATTTATGTTTAAAATATTTGTTATCGTTATTCTTTTTAATTGAACCTTGCCCCCTATATTTTAATCCTGGCTCTGCCCCTGAGTGTTGCAACAAAGGATCAAATTATGATGAAGATTCGCTTGCAGGGAAACAATATAGAAACAACCATAATAATAGAACCTTTTGTGACTATTGGAACTAAAATGTTTTGTTAAATTAATTTTTGAGTTTTTGGGTAGTTTGTTTGATTGTTTTTTGATTCATTGTATATGTACTGTTTTGTTTTCATAGTGGAATAAAATATTTCTTACTGACTTAAGCCAAAAATAATCTTTTTTCTTGATTCTTACATTTACAAAATGAGGTAATTACGAGCCATTAAATTTTCATTTTTTAAATCTCAACCATTCTTTCCAAACTAATTTTGGAACACCTTTTTTTTATAAATGATTAATTTATTAGTCTGTATATAATGGAATGAGAATCAAAATTAATAAATCTAATAGATCAGGAAAGGAAAAGATTCTTACCCATTTCTTGCTCTTTTTCGATACTATATCTAAATCTATCTTTTGAGAAAGATAGTTAACTTAATCTAACAGGTATTATCATACTAATTGCTTCTGATTTTCTATTGAGTTGACTTTTAGTCATCCAATATGTTATTCTTATCACTGATATATGCCCCTAGCTAAGTAGTAATTTCACAATCACAGATTTATAAGTCACCTGTATATATCAAGTTCACTGTTAAAATTGTGAAAGTAGGACATGGGTAACACACAAATTGAGGAGCTATATTAATTAGTATCATTTGTTCAATACAAATGATCGAGCTCTTCAGACAATCATAATAACTTCACACCCACGAAGCCAACTAATCGTTTGTAAATATGGAAATATATAGGAAAAAGCCATGAACTACGTACTAAAACCAATTAGATAGATACCAAGTCATGGCTGTCTTGTTATTATTTTCTTATTTTTATGTTAAAACAGAGCTTCTTTGGGGGTGAGACACCATACTGTGATCAACAGTTACAAGGGTCACATTTGCAATTTGATCCACACTTGCAGCCATGACCACCTTCTGCACCAAAGCTCTTCTCCGATCCCTCAGCGTAGCTGCATCCAACATTGAGAAATTATACTTTTATTAGTCCAAATATGATAAATTTGATGATGATTCCCAAAAACAATTTATTTAAATTGTACATACTTCTTCACCGGTGCAACTCCTTCAATGATGGTAACAGTTGTAACCTTTTCAACGTCGGGGTACATCCCACATCTGCAAATACACCAAAGCAATGAGTGAATTTGGGAAAGAAGAACATATTCAGGCTTACCATAGGGGTGAGACATTAAGCACGCAAATTATTGTTGAAATCTAGACGGTACAGTAGGAAATAATAAATCAAGAAAAAGGGATGTATATGCAAGATAATGAAGTTGCAGCCGGCACTAAATTTATAGCAGCCTAAGTTTATGCTTTAATGAATTAAAAAAACACAAAAGATTAAATTTACCCTCCACAGCCGCTGCCGCATTTGCAGCCAGAGCCACATCCACAGTTTCCTCCGCAGCAAGACATTTCTTTCACTTCAAATGTGAATGATAATCGCGGTTTAAGTTTGGACTAACTAGCTATGGGATTAATAACAGCACACTGAAGTTCGAGTTGTTATGCCTAATCGTTAGCTCCTATTTATAATGCAGGAGGAAAGATATAGACAATTATTCACCGTACACGTGTCCCAATTGAAGGAATCTAAGTATACTCAATCACTGGTATGAATGCTTGCGCTTTTTGAGCATGCGCACCACCACTAGACAAATACTTTCCTTGTCTCGCGATTGTTAATGTACCATGTAAAGATTCCTTTAAATTAATGGTGCCTCACCTCATACAGCTTTTTGATGTGAGCCCCCTTTTGGCTCAAATCATCATTTTACTGCATTGTTTTTCAAGCGCACTGAATCTTCGCGATTATACGAGTCTGACATAGATAGCCTCCATAGCCTGTATCTTATCGTCACTCCATATTTTACCACTAAAGAAAACAAATGGAGCATATTTTCAAATCCAGCAGCATGCGTTTCAATATACTAAGTTTAGAGACAAAAACGCAACTTAGTCATGTTCTTTGCCTCGTTATAATATCAGGGTTAAAACCTAAACAACCACTTTATGTCTTTTTGTTAAGGTGAAAAAATGTCGAGTGATGTCGAGTGATCAGTGTCTTCACGTACTCCTTCGATAACTGCAAAACAAAGAAGACTTAGCGGATTTTGTCCGCATTAGCATTCCGATACTTAAATTAGCTTGGTGCTTATGTACTGGAAGAAGTATGTATACAAGTATTGATGTGAGTATCAGATGTACCTGCCTTTCCTTGCTTAACCCTCTGACTTTTATAGGCACCATGGCTTCTGATTCAAAAGATAAGTCATCATGGTTACTGAGTCAAAAGGGAAATCATCATTGTGGCTGAGTCAAAAGGGAAATTAGCAGAGTGGTGTGTAATCATTAAAGGATTAATGGAAAATTGTTTAAAGGATTAGTGGAGAATTTAGCTGTATGCAGTGGTTGGTAGGGCCCTGATATTAAGGAACAATGTCTGCCAGTTCCAGTTGGTTTGAAGTCCTAAAAAGAGACCTTCTGATTACCCTACACTTCGTCCGATCCCCCTAGATCCCTCTCGGCACGATGTCCGAGGTCTTCGAGCTATTTCCGAGGTCTTTAGGACCTCGTCCGAGGTCTCTTGGACCTCGTCCGAGATCTCTAAGACCTCGAACGAAGCTTCCCCGATCATCCCGAGGGGTCAATTCGCGATTCAAAAAAGTCTAGGGGTCATATCATGATGCCCCCTCAGTTCTTGGAGCTATAAAATAGGTTCGGGAACTGATTGTGATGCCTCGGCAACATCGAGTCTAGTCGAGAAATTATTTTAGTGTTGTTTCGTCTTCTGTGTAATTTATTGCCAACTATTTATTTAATGCAGCCTTGCCACTTGTCCTGATCTGGTAGAGTGACTTTTGAATTAATGGTGAGGATTGAAAACTCTTGGGTTTCCCTCCCTTTTTCACTCCTATAAATACCATTTTTACCATTCAAAAATTCACTTTTCACCTTTATTCTCAAACATACTTACGCATCTCCACCTCGGGCTCGACCCTCTACCTTGAGCTTCGCGTTGCTTCATCACCTTGGGCACGCACTCCCACCTCGGATCACCACTAACAACTCGGAATACACTCCAATAGCTCGGGCCTCACTTCAACATCTCGGCCCACCACTAAAATACCTCGGATCCCTCTCCACCACCTCGGATCCCGCTCCAATACCTCGAATCCCGCTCTAACACCTCGGATCCCTCTCCAATACCTCAGATCTTAGTCCAACACATCGGATCCCTCTCTAACACCTCGAATCCTCTCCAACACCTCGGATCCTGCTCCAACACCTTGGATCCCACTCAACACCTAGGATCTCTATTCAAGCTCTTCTTTCGGCCTCTTACACCCATTATTATGGTGTCCTCTTCGTCTACTTCTTCTTCAAAACTCATGGAGGTTACTATAGCTCTTCCTGCCGTGACCTAAGACCTTGGTCCTTAAAGGGCTGTCCATGCTGAACCCTCGGCCACAGCTATTCCTCAGTCTTCTCCTTCTCCACCCTTCGAAGTCCCTATTCTGGTTCAGCCACTTAGGTCAATTAGGACTGATGAAGCCAGGCCTTCGGGGTCCAGCCCTTCCAATCCTATTGAATCCGAAGCTTCTTAAACCATTCCTCGATACGATCCTAACCCTTATCTTCTACACATCACTTTAGAGATGATCCCCAAGGTACCCGAACCTTCTCCTCCTCCTTCTAGGGCCGTGACTTCTGACCCCAACCCCGAGGTTCAGACAAATTTTTCAGCCTTGCGCTATTATTGTACCTTTGATGAAGTCGAATTACTCGGTCTTCGCGACGAGGTTGCCTTTCCGCAAGGTTATGACTGTAGAATTCCTGGCCATCATAAAGTGGCTTGTCGACCCGAGGTAGGGGAACTAGTCTTACCCTTTATCGCTCTTCGGTTTCTTCACATTCCACTTTCAACTTTTGTCGTTCGCATCCTCAACTTCCTTGACATTGCTCATTGTCAGCTTGCCCCTAATGGTTAGAGGAAAATAGTAGCTTTTTACGTATGGGTCAAATCACTCGGTCTTACTCTGATCCTTAACCTCTTTCGTCAATTTCATCAACTGGTCCATGGCCCTAAAAATTTCGGTATATACTCATTCTCTGCTAGGCCCAAACATCGTTTATTTTCTAATTGGCCTTCTAGTAACCGTGGGTGGCACAACAAGTTTGTATTCATCATTCATCCTTTCAGATGGCCAGTTAGAAGGCTTTATAGGCATTTGTCTCACACCGAGCTTAACGCCTATTGTGAGCCTCCTCTTCTAACCCCACCCGAGAGGCTTATGACTTCTTACATTCTTCGTCGAGCTCGGCTCGTGCGTGGTGCCCTCTATTTGACTCGTGAAGCCATTCTAGCCTCCGCATTTATGATCAGTTTAGGGGTACCAATGCCGAGGCGGGATATTCGGCCGCTGTTCACTCTCCATTATGAGGAACCTCTATTGCGGAGGTCTTATCTCCTCCAGTAGTTGAGTTCCAAGCCGATGTTCCGGTCCATGGCATGAATGAAGGTAATGAAAAATTTTACACATGTATTTTCATGTTAGGCTTTTCTCTTTGCCTAGCTGACCCTTATTTTGCTATTACAGGTACCATTGTCCTGGATGTTTAGCAGCAGATATTTCCCGTCTGAGGCTGTCGAGGTCCGAAGTATTGGTGCTGGTAGACTCAATGGAATCGATGCGGCTGCTCAGGAAGCTCGCGCCGAGGTACAACAAGCTCAAGCCGAGGCACAAATAGCTTGAGCTGCTAAAGGAGTCGGAAAAAAGAAGGTTAAAGGTGGTCCCAGCAAGAAACGAAAGAAGGTTGTACAGCCGCGAAGGAGGGTAGTCCAGTCAGAGAGTTCGGATGAACCCACCTGGTTTGTGCCTCCCGCTCTGCAGGATTTCTCTTTGCCAACCCCTAAAAGAGCTGCTCGCAGATTGGAAGCCTTCGAGGAGGTCGCTGCTCATCATGAAGCTCTTCCTTATGAAGAGGTAGTTGGCGTTATGCCCGAGGACAGTGGTTTAGCCAAGGACGCGTCATTCTTTGCTGCTAGGTCTTTTGCCCAGTCTTGTCTGAGGTCTCCCCCCCACTCTTGAAGACCCTAATAATGTGGCGAGTTCTCTGAATGAACTTCTGAGAGATCGGTTACATCCCATTGCTCGAGAAGCCTTTGAAAAGGCTCGCCTTAAGGTATTTTCTTTCTTTTTCTAGTTCTTCATCCATTTTCTTCTGAGTTGTGCTTTTTTGACTTTGTTTAGTTGTTGTAGATGTCCGTGGGTCTCAGTGTGGCCTACTGCTTTGTGGAAGAATATGAGCGGCGACTTGCTGAGGCTGAGGCCACCTTTAAAGAACGTGATGAGTGTTTCAAGAACTCAGAGGCTGTAATCCAGGCCGAGCTTACTACCACCCGTGAGGCAACTAGAATGGCTCAGGAAGACGCTACTTCAGCAAATTCCGAGCGTCGTCAACTCCGGACTGATTGGAGGCTTCCTAGAGGGCTCAAGAGGAGGCCAAGGTTGAATGTGAGAGGTTTCAATCTGAGTTAGAGGCATCTCAGATAGCTCGAGGTTCTATGGAAGCTCAATTCAGGGATCTGCAAGTTTCACTAGAGGATATGAAGGCCCAGGCAGTGGAGGATTTCTGTTTGGGGCAGGGATACAAAGATTTAAAGAAACTAGATGCTCAATCTGCCATTGACACCACGGATGACATCACTGCTGCACTTCAGGCGAAGCTTGATCGTTATGCTCAAAGGCATGGTTTAACTATTAGGGAGAATGTGCTTATTGGTGACTCCTCGAGCTCTGAGGATGAGTCCGAGGATAGCGAGGATGAGGGATAGGCATTGTATTTAAGGCATTGTATTTACCTTTTACTTTTCTCTTTGTAATGAAGACTTTTGTCTTTAATGAAAAGAGCTTTTCTTCTCTTTCTTGATTTATTGTTTTCCTTATTATGCTTGGTTTCTTTCGTTGGGTTATGTCTTTTTGAAACCCTTTATTGTTAAAGGATAATTTGATGGCTTCGGGGGTCATGCCCCCTATCTTGGACTTTGGGGGTCATGCCCCATTGCCTTGGTCCTCGGGGGTCGTGCCCCATTGTCTTGGACATTGGCCTCCCTTTTTGGGATTTGGCTTTCTTCTACTATAATCATCAACAGAACTTTGGAAATCTGTTATATGGACATAATCTGTCTTGACATAAAATATTCAAGGAGAAAGATTACACATAGTATTTCCTTAGATGCTTTACGTGTCATGCATTTCTTAGTTCCTTGCCATTGAGGTCTTTGAGTCTGTAAGTTTCGGGTTTGACCTATTTAACTATCTTGTACGGACCTTCCCAGTTTGGTCTGAGTTTTCCCTAATTTGGATCAGGTTTGAAGATTGCCCTTCTGAGGACTAGATCCCCATCTCTAAGTTCTTTGTTTCTTACTCTCTTTTTGAAATATCTTGCCATAGCCCTCTTGCCCTCGAGCATCTTTATTCTGGCCTTCTCTCTGAATTCTTCCACCAAATCCAAGTCTTCCCATAGGGCCTGGTTATTAACTTCTTCTTCATACTTAGCGACTCTTTGGCTTGTTGATCCAATTTTTACAGGTAGGACAGCATCTACCCCGAATGTTAGGCTGAAAGGGGTTTCGTCTGTCGACTCATTTGGTGTTGTTTTGTATCCCTATTGCACTTCTGGTAAAACTTCGGCCCAGAGGCCTTTGGCTGCTGCTGTGAGACCCCATATTTTGTCTTTACCTCGATTGCGTGTTTTGTCTCGATTTGCGTGATTTGACCTGTTTATGTGTTATGAGTTAAAATGTGTTAAATATGTGATTTATATTCCTAATACATGCTATGTGTGCATTCATGAAATTTTCATAAAAAAACGGAATCAGAAATTTTATCGACGATTTTTATGAATAGTATTTTGAATACCTATCCGCTAAAATTTTTACAGGGGTGTTTTAAACATTTTAAAACCTAGTTCTCGGGTATTAATAGACCCATATTTGATTAAAACGGATTTGAAATCGGTTTTGAAATTTTAAAGGTTTTTACACTTTGCTTTGTAAAAATCGAGTTTTAAGCCGACTCGGGTGGAAATGTTTGAATGTAAAACTCTTTGTCACCTAAAATAAATTATCTAGAATTAGTCTAAGTGTCAATTTAATGTTTGACCAAGAAATAGTCAAGAAACTAAATTAAAAGACAAGAAAACACTAAAAAAAACTAAGTGTCAACTTTGACTTTCTTTTATTTGTTTGACCTTTGCTTAATATATCATCAACACACATTAAAAGCTCACAAAACATACTCATTTTACACACACATTGCCGAGAGGAAGGATAGGAAAATAGAGAGAAAATTTCAAAGGTTTTCAAAGCAAAATTCACTTGAAAAACCTAGTTTTTGTCCATAGTTTTTCCAGCCAAGTTGGATTCCGCTTGTTGGGCACGCATTCATAGCCTTGTTTCGGATCAAAGGTGAGAGAAAAATTCTAGATCTCAAAATGTCATTTTTATATTTTTTCATATAATTGAATTTTGAACCGTTAGAAAGTTGAATTGATGTTATATTATTGCTTAGTGCATGCTAAGGATCGTTTATATGTGTTTATATGAGATTTGAACGGTTGTAGCATGAATTTTATTTTTCAGGTATTAAAAGTTGAGTTGTTGGCTATTTGTTGATTATCTAGAGTTGTGGTGGTTGGAATTGCTTGCTGTTAGTTTGTAAAAGTTTGTTAAATACGTGGTAGTAATGTTGTAATGCCAAAATTTTGATTGCAATGTCGGTGTGAAAGTCTGAAAATTTCTGCCTTGATGCATTAGGGTTTAGGGTTGTTGTCCTTGGTGTGAATAGTGTATGGTTGGTTTCGGAGGGGGTGAATGTTGTTGATTGAGTGGGTGAGTGTTAGAAACTGGTTTTGAGGTTATCGGATTGGTAGAATGTAAGTTATGACTTTTAGAAGTTTGGGTTGTCTTTCTTTAAAATGTTGAATTATGCCTTTGGATGTTTTGGTGGTATTTGAGTGATTGAATTGTGAGTTGTTGATGGTTAGATTAGGGTTTGGTTGTGTGTCTAATGCATGTTAAGTTGGGTGGCCTACTTTGTCATCTAACTTAGTTATTTGTTGTTTAATTGATTAGTTGTTGTTATGTTGTTGAATTGATGATTATTGATTGATTATTGTTGAACCAAGAGATAAGCAACCTACTTTGTTGTCCTCATGTGATAATTGATTATTGATGAACCGGGAGATAGTAAACATGAAAGGTTGTCCTCTTGAGAATTGAATGTTTATTATTATTGCTGAGTCTTGGTATGTGTATGTCACCTCTCGGGCAGCATTGGACTATCGGGTTGAAACCGGCATGACTACCATAGGCTACCCCCAACTCGCATGACGGAGGTATCATGGAGGGAGGGGCTAGTGAGGTACCTCGGGTGCGTGAGTAATGGGGAATTACAAGAAGAACGGTCGAGATAGTGATGACGTTTGGAGCTACACCAACTAGAGTATCCTTTATTGATTGGTCATTATAGTTAATGTGTTTATATTGTTATTGATGATTGTTGTGTGTTTACTGCTCAAAGGATGATTTCCAAGGAGTATAGTAAATACTGTTAGAGATCTATCGAATCTTCACTAGGCTTGTTTTATATAAGCTCACTCTCAATTATTGCATGCATACAAGTGTTACTGATCCATATTACGGGTACGTGCCTCCAGAAGAGGATTATGTGCCTTATGTGGACAAGTCCTACGTGCCAGAGTCTTGTCCTTGATATTTGATGATGTACTTTTTGTTATCTTATATATTAAAACTAGTTGGTATGTATTTATTTAGAAGTTTATGATAAATAAGATGTTGTAAAGATAATGGATTAAAAGTTGCTAGTTTAGTGGTCTTGTTTTGGAATATGATTAGACTACTAGATTGGTTATAATCTATTTTGGGAATGTATGTTATATAGTAAATGTATGATGTTGGAACGGAGGCGTATAACTTATAGATGCAATGGTAAAGAATGTTTATTGTATATTGTGGTTGTGTTGTTAATTGTTGAATTATTGTGGAGTTGGATGTATGAGTTTCGAAGAGGTTGGTTTAGAGCCTCGGTGTCCTAATTACTGTCATTATACTGCCGAAATTCCATTGCGTCCTGACTGATCGTAGGAATGGTCGAGTTGAGGCGTTACATTAAGTGGTATCAGAGCTAATGTTTAGTTGTCAGTCGGGGTATTCTCGGAATGTAGGTAATGGTCTTAACATGAAAGTATGTATGAAGTGAAAGAAAAGTGAAATATGTATTAATATGATTATGTGATTATGTGATTTAGTGACTATGTGATTATGTGATCAATTTGTTTATGTGATTGATACTTAAGTGGTTTATGTGCTTTATGTGAGTTTGTTGCTTATGTGCTAATAATTGTCTATAGCCTGTCTATGTGCTATAACTTGTGTTAACTGTGACGCCCGAGAACATTGCCATGATTCATTAACTGTTTCATCTACTGTTTGTGCATTTTCACTATCCATTTACTTGTTGCTTTCCTTGCTTACTATTCATTACGTTTTTCAACTATCTATTTTCTTCGAATTAGCATTTTTCTTAAATCACATTAATTATGTTAGGAATGAGAAAAATGTGCATTTGAGCATTCAGTGTTGAGAGCATTCGTTTAGAAAATGTTTTATTGAACTAGTGAATAGTGTTACGTAGTTAAACTTTATGTTTTAGTTAGCTAACATATTAACGCGCATTGAGACTCGTTTTTAAGCTAATTATACTCATTTTTATAGACTTAACACTCACCCAACTCAATACCACTTAGCATATATACTCACACACACATATTAAGCTCATAAAACAAAAACAAAAAAGAAGAGAAAAACTGAAAATACTGTAGCAAATCCGAAAATAGCATAGGAGGAGAAATAAAGATTTTTGCTCAACAAATCATCATTCCAAGCCAAGCCAAGCTAGGTGCAAGTGATTTAGGGTGTTTACTAGCTTCCTAAGAGCTCCTACGCACAATAGGTGAGGGATTGCATACCTATTTTTGCATTTCAAAAATGTGACAACTTTCTTGAATTTCTTGTTTTTCTCTTAAATGCTAATGCAATGCTCAAATATGCTTATGTATGTTATATATAAGTAGTAGAGACCTAATTTATGCCATCATTTCGTAGTTTAATCAGTTGAAATTGCTCGTTTAATATTTGGCATGAATAGTGACGGGAATGTTAGGGTTTTGTGAAATTGGACTTTATAGCTTGAATCAATGATCCTAATAGGTGCTTTAGATGTTAATGAAAGTAGTGTAAATGCCCCATAACATTTAATTGTTCATAACCTAGCAAAAGAATGAAATAGCCAACTTTTAGAAAGGGGTTTCGAGCTTATCGCAAATTTGGGTAAAATTGGCCTTCATTTTTGGTGTTCCTAGGCTAAGTAGACCCTAATTATGCTTTGCTAGCCCTCGTTTGAGTCTCGGGTGAGGTTCTTGTAGTACAAAGTCAAAAGAGGAAATTTGGGGCTTTTGGTCTAAATGTGGGTATTTGCGAGATTTTGAGGGTCTTATAGGTGTCTAAGGGGTTAACTAGAAGCATGGTATAGGCCGCTTGCTAATCTAGAACCATAACATGAGTTTGGAAGGAAAACAAATTGAATAACAGAGGGGTTTAAGTGCAAATTCAATTGTCTCACGCTTCTAAGACCTTGGCATGACTTCTTATGTGTTTAAATGTAGTTTCAAGTTGTTTTGGAGCTTTTGGTATAGTTCTATGTGTATCTTGAATATTCCCTTTTGTAAATCTCTTAATTTCTTATATGAAACTACTTCTTTTCTAACTGTTTCGAGGTCAACCTACTTTGTTGATCCTCCCACGTGTTATTGCTTATATTGTTGATATTGTCTTGCCATTGGTAAGTGCATTGCATAGTGGTTGCGCAACCATAGTGTCAGGGACGGTTGTATTGAATATCGGCTGGGCGGCGGTGGGCTTGCCAGTGGATATTCGTTCTCCGTATCCTATTCCCTCACTCACCTGGTCCGGAGAGGGGGTATTGGGTCGTAGGATTATCGGGGTACATCCGGAGTACACCCACTGGAGTGATTGGGGTTATGCCGGTATATTGATCGTGGATCGTGTTCGTGATCAAGATAAGAGAATTTTGGAGTGTTAGGGTTAAGTGTATCGTATCCTTTGATATGTGTAGTTATTTACTGTTTCAAATGTACTTTACTTGCCTTCTTGCTTAACTGCTATAATTGTTGCATTGCACATCCCGAGTAGTCTTTATCCCTCACTGAGCAATTGTGGTTGCTCATACCTCACTAATATATTTCAGGAGGTGCGATTGGAGGAGGAGTTGCCTTAGTTGCTATGTTATACTTGCGTGAGGTGGATTTATGGTTCTTGCTGTTATGTGGAGATCTTGTTTGCTTTACCTTATGATCTATTTTGTAGCCTAAGTGCTTATGTAAATGTTTGAGTGATTGTAAGATGAATGCCAGTTGATTGTAGTAGGAGATATGAACTATGACATGTAATAACTTATATTTATGCTCTTAGCTTCTTTGCATTCTTGGGAGTGAATGACAAATTGTTTTCAATTTCTAAGAATGCTTAAAAGCTATCATGGAGTGGCATGATAAGCGGTTTTGTAAAGAAGTTATGAATGTATGCTTGTGTGTATATAAACTGTTTGTATGTCTTAAGGCTCGGATGACCTTAAAGTTGAGATCTTTATTTTGGAAATGGCTTTATTGTTGTTCTATAGCTTATTGAATGCTTACAGGTTTTCAAAATATCCACGTTATAGGAGAGACTCTGTCTGTTTTTCCCTAAAATTTTGAGACCGGGTTGGAATTGGGTTGAGAATAGCTTGGTTATTAGAGCCTCCAGTCTCGTGAGGGATCGGGACGTTACACTAACTCTTTGACTAGTAGAATGACTGGTAGACCAAGAACCAGAGGTAGGCCTGAGGTAGTTGACAAGGCACCGGATAATGTGGCACTGGGCCGAGATAGGGGTGATGACCGTTTTGGGCAGCCATGGATAGAATAATAGAGATTATGTTAGGGCAAGCACAGATACTAGCAGGGCAGGCTGTCCAAGCACAAACATTACAGACTCAGTTGTTGAACGTTCAGGGTGGTTACCATGGGCGTGGTACACTGAAGGAATTCTTGGGGTATTATCCGCCGAGATTTTAGGGAGAGCTAGATGATAAGAAGGCGGAAGCGTGGATTAATAAGATAGAGAAGATATTCGATCCTCTAGACTATACTGATGAGAGAAAAGTCACTTATGTTGTTTACTTGTTTGATGATGAGGTAGAGGAATGGTAGCGCACAGTGAGAGTCGGTTGGGAGGCAAGAGGTACTCCGTATGTCTGGTATACCTTTTTGAGAGCCTTTCGGGCGAAGTATGTCCCGAGGATTGCACGAGAGCGGAGAGAGGAAGAGTTTCTGTCTTTGATTCAGGAGAATGCTACGGTGGCTCAGTATGAGGCCACTTTCACTAGACTGTCCCAATATGCACCGGAGTTTGTAGCAGATGAGGAGCGCAAGACCCGGAGGTTTATGTTGGGTTTGAGGTCGGAGATTCAGGATGCGATGACCCTGAATCAGTATGATATATTCTCTGAGGCTTTTGATGCGGCATCCAGACTGGAAAAAAGGAAAGGGGAACAGATCAGACCTAGTCAGCCTAGCAAGAGGCCATTTCAGCCGCAGGGCCAGCAGGGAATGTATAGACCTTCAGTAGAGCAGGGTGCTTATAGGCCTTCGCTACAGCAGGGTTCTTTCAGACCGCAGGCTCAGTAGGGTTACTATCAGCCTCAGTTTTAGCAGGGGTCTTATCAGGCTCAGTCACAGCACAGGTCGGCCCAGTCTTAGGGTCAATATAGGCCCAGTGTTATGAGACCTCAGCAGCAGGCTAGTACAGCTGCTTTCTCGGCTTCTGGTTCTTCTAAGGGCAGTGGCAGTGCTTCGTCACCGCAGTGTACTTATTGCAAGCGTCAAGGCCATGTGGAGACCGACTGCAGGGCGAAGGCAAGAACGTGTTTGGGTTGCGGCAGCAATCAACATAGGGTGAATGATTGCCCTAGGTATCAGAGGACTGAGGGTCGGGCAGCGACCCAGGGTTATTAGAGCCGACCTACTGGTGGTGCACCTCAGCAGCAGCGGGTTTAGGCTCGGGCCTACGCAGTTGATTTGGATGAGGCACCTGAGGATACGGCAGTTGTGGAAGGTAACTTCCTTATACTCAATCAACTTGTTAAAGTGTTGATTGATTCTGGTGCTACGCATTCTTTCATTACGCCTACTTGTGTGCAACGTGTTAATATACAACCTGAAAGATTGCCTTATGTGGCTGAGATTAGTACTTCTTTAACTGATAAGTATGTGACTGACTTAGTTTGTAAAGACTGTAAAATACATGTAAAGGGTCAGGATTTTCCATCGGACCTTTTTTTATTTCCTATTCGGGGGTATGATGTTATCTTGGGTATGGACTGGCTTTCTAAGTATGACGCCTAGTTAAACTGTAGAACAAAGGTAGTACGATTTCGTATGCCAGATCAGCCAGTGGTTGAGGTAGTAGGGAATCGGGATGCTAAGACGAGTTTTATTATCTCATCAACTAAAGCTGTTAAGCTGGTGAGTAAGGGGTGTTCGGGTTATCTAGCTTATTTGATCAACAAGCCATCTGATAAGCTAAAGCTAGAGGAAGTTCCTATTATTCGGGAATATCCCAATGTATTTCCTGAGGAATTGCCAGGGTTACCGCCAGATAGATATGTGGAGTTTGTGATCAATCTTATTCCCGGTACTCAACCTATTTCTAAATCAGCAAACCGGATGGCTGAGCTTAAGGAGCTGAAAACTCAGCTACAGGAGTTATTAGAGAAGGGTTTCATTTAACAGAGTTCTTCACCCTAGGGAGCACCTGTTTTATTTGTGAAGAAGAAGGATAGTACCTTGAGATTGTGTATCGATTATCGTGGTTTGAATCAGGTGACCATCAAGAACAAGTATCATTTGCCACTGATTGACGAATTGTTTGATCAACTTCAGGGAGCCAAAGTCTACTCTAAGTTTGACTTGAGGTAGGGCTATTATCAGCTTCGGATTCGTACGGAGGATGTTTCGAAGTCTGCTTTCAAGACTCAGTACGGGCATTATGAGTTTGCCCTTTGGACTGACTAATGCACCGGTAGCATTCATAGACCTTATGCATCGGGTTTTTCAGCCGTACTTGGATCAGTTCATGGTAATCTTTATTGATGATATCTTAGTTTATTCTAAGTCTGAATCGGAGCACAAGCAACATCTACGGCTTGTCTTACAGAAGTTACAAGAGCATCAGTTGTTTACGAAGTTCAACAAATGCTAATTTTGGCTGCAACGTATATCTTTTCTCGGTCATGTGATCACAAAGAGCGGTATTTCTGTAGATCCCAGTAAGATTGAAGTGGTGATGTCTTAGAAACGGCCGAAGAATTCTTCGGAGATTCGTAGCTTTCTTGGCTTGGCGGGTTATTACCGTAGGTTTGTCAAGGACTTTTCTAAGATTGCAGGGCCACTTTCTAAGTTAACTCAGAAACGGACCAGCTTTGTTTGGGATGAGAATATGAGAGTAGGTTTCAGAAGTTAAAAAAGAGATTGACTACCGCTCCAGTACTTGCTCTACCAAAGGGGACTGATAATATGGTTATCTACAGTGATGCATCCAAGGATGGCTTGGGTTGTGTACTTATGTAGAATGGCCAGGTTATTGTTTATGCTTCCAGAAAGTTGAAGCCGTATGAGGTGAATTATCCGACTCATGATCTTGAGTTGGCAGTAGTTGTATTCGCACTGAAAAAATGGCGTCATTATCTGTGGGGCAGTAAGTTCAAGATTTTCATTGATCATAAGAGTCTTAAGTATTTGTTCTCACAGAAGGAGTTGAATATCCGTCAATGGAGGTGGATGGAACTTCTCAGAGATTATAATTGTTCTATCAGTTATCTGCCTGGGAAGATAAATGTTGTGGTAGACGCTCTTAGCCGTAAGGCGAGTATTTCTTATTTGGCTGTCAAGAAGTGAGAGGTTCTTGAAGAATTCACTTATTGGAGACCAGAGTTGACTCAGGTTGGGGTGATGTGTTCACATCTCCGTATTCAACCTTTATTGTTGTCTCAAATCAGAGAAGCTTAACAGCTTGATCCAAAGCTTCTGAAGATCAAGGATCAGATCACGTATGATCAGTCTGATTTCAAATTATATGAAGATGGTATTCAGCAGTTTCATAACAGGGTTTATGTTCCCGATGAACCGGGTTTGAGGCGAGGTATTCTGGAGGAGGCTCATAATTCTAAGTATACCATTCATCCCGATGGAAACAAGATGTATCGGGATTTGAAGCAACATTATTGGTGGAATAACATGAAAAGGGAAGTTGCTTAGTTTGTATCTAGATGTTTAACTTGTCAGTGAGTGAAGGCCGAACATCAGTGACCTGCAGGGTTACTTCAGTCGTTGGCAATACCAAAGTGGAAATGGGAGCATATTACGATGGACTTCGTCTCTAGTTTGCCTAGAACATCGAGAGGTAACGACGCAGTTTGGGTTGTTGTTGATCGTTTGATGAAAATAGCTCATTTTATTCCGATGAGGTTGAGAGATGAGATTACAAAGTTGGCAGATCTTTATGTGGATCAGATTGTTAAACTTCACGGGATTCCATCTAGTATTGTCTCAGATCGAGACCCTCGGTTTACTTCTCGTTTGTGGGAGAAACTTCAGGAGACTTTGGGTACTCAGTTAAACTTCAGCACAGCGTATCATCCTCTGACCGACGGTCAGTCTGAGAGGACTATTCAGATTCTGGAAGATATGCTCAGGGCTTGTGTTCTGGACTTCAAGAAGAATTGGAAGAAACATCTACTACTTGCCGAGTTTGCCTATAACAATAGTTATCAAGCTACTATTGAGATGGCACCTTTTGTAGCTCTCTATGGCCATAAGTACCGTTCACATTTGTATTGGGATGAAGTAGTGGAGATGAAGACTATTGATTCGACTATTATACCAGAGCTTCTAGAGAAGATTGAGAATGTTCAGTGGATCAGGCAGATAATGCTTACAACATAGAGCAGATATAAGAGTTATGCTGATAAGCGTCGTTGGGATTTAGAATTTGCAGTCGGGGATCGGGTTTTCTTGAAATTATCTCCTCGAAAGGGGTTTGCTCATCATGGTAAAGGTGGTAAGCTGAGTCTGAGGTTTGCAGGGCCGTTTGAGATTACCAGCATGGTAGATAAGTTAGCATATCGGTTGGCTTTACCGGAGAACTTCTCTAATATCCACGATGTCTTTAACATGTCTAATTTGCGGAAGTATAATCCGGATCCTTCTCATATTCTGGAGTCAGAGCCATTACAGCTTCGTGAGAATCTGGCTTATGATGAACGGCCGATTCATATTCTTGATCAGATGGAACGGGAACTGAGATCGAAGAAGATTCTGATGGTCAAAGTGCTGTGAAAGAATCACGGGATTGAGGAGGCTACTTGGGAGAGGTGAGATCAGATGCAGCAGCAGTACCCATATCTTTTCTGTACAACAAATAAGAATTTCAAGGGCAAAATTTCTTTAAAGGGGGGAGAATGTAAGACCCTATATTTTGTCTTTACCTCGATTTGTGTATTTTGCCTCGATTTGCATAATTTGACCCATTTATGTGTTATATGAGTTAGAATGTGTTAAATTTGTGATTTATATTCTTAATACAAGCTATGTGTGCATTCATGAAATTTTCATCAAAAAACGAAATCAGAAATTTTATCGACGATTTTTGTGAATAGTATTTTGAACACCTGTCCGCTAAATTTTTTACAGGGGTATTTTGAAATGTTTTAAAACCTAGTCTTCGGGTATTAATAGACCCGTGTTTGATTAAAACGGATTTGGAATCAGTTTTGAAATTTTAAAGGTTTTTATATTTTCTTTTGCAAAAATCAAGTTTTAAGTTGACTCGGGTGGAAATGTTTGAATGTAAAACTCTTTGTCACCTAAAATAAATTATCTAGAATTAGTCTATGTGTCAATTTAATGTTTGAGCAAGAAATGGTCAAGAAACTAAATTAAAAGACAAGAAAACACTAAAAATAACTAAGTGTCAACTTTGACTTTCTTTTATTTGTTTGACCTTTGCTTAATATATCATCAACACACATTAAAAGCTCACAAAATACACTCACTTTACACACATTGCCGAGAGGAAGGAGAGGAAAATAGAGAGAAAATTTCAAAGGTTTTCAAAGCAAAATTCACTTGAGAAACCTAGTTTTTGTTCATAGTTTTTTGAGCAAAGGTGGATTCCGGTTGTGGGGCACGGATTGGAGCCAGTCAGAGCCTTGTTTCGGATCAGATTGGAGAGAAAAATTCTAGATCTCAAAATATCATTTTTATGTTTTTACATATAATTGAATTTTGGACCGTTAGAAAGTTGAATTGATGTTATATTATTGCTCAGTGCATGCGAATGATCGTTTATATGTGTTTATATAAGATTTGAACCGTTGTAGCATGAATTTTATTTTTTGGGTATTAAAAGTTGAATTGTTGGCTATTTGTTGAATATCTGGAGTTGTAGTGGTTGGAATTGATTACTGTTAGTTTGTAAAAGTTTGTTAAATACGTGGTAGTAATATTGTAATGCCGAAATTTTGATTGCAATGTCGGTGTGAAAGTCCAGAAATTTCAGCCTTGATGCATTAGGGTTGTTGGGCTTGGTGTGGATGGTTTATGGTTGGTTTCCAAGGCGGTGAATATTGTTGATTGAGTGGGTGAGTGTTAGAAACTGGTTTGGAGGTTATCGGATTGGTAGAATGTAAGTTATGACTTTTAGAAGTTTGGGTTGTCTTTCTTTAAAATGTTGAATTATGCCTTGATGTTTGGGTGGTGTTTGAGTGATTGAATTGTGAGTTGTTGATGGTTAGATTAGGGTTTGGTTGTGTGTCTAATACATGTTAAGTTGGGTGGCCTACTTTGTCATCTAACTTAGTTGTTTGTTGTTTATTTGATTAGTTGTTGTTATGTTGTTGAATTGATGATTATTGATTGATTATTGTTGAACCAGGAGATAGGCAACTTGCTTTGTTGTCCTCCTGTGATAATTGATTATTGATGAACCGGGAGATAGTCAATGTGAAAGGTTGTCCTCCTGAGATTGAATGTTTATTATTATTGTTGAGTCTTGGTATATGTGTGCCACCTCTCGGGCAGCATCAGGCTATCGGGTTGAAACCGGTATGACTACCATAGGCTACCCCTAGCTCGCATGATGGAGGTATCATGGAGGGAGGGGCTAGAGAGGTACCTCGGGTACATGAGTAATAGGGAGTTATAAGAAGAATGGTTGAGATCGTGATGACTTTTAGATCTACACCAACTAGAGTATCTTTTATTGATTGGTCATTATAGTTAATGTGCTTATATTGTTATTGATGATTGTTGTGTGTTTACTGCTCAAAGGATGATTTCCAAGGAGTATAGTAAATACTGTTAGAGATCTATCGAATCCTCACTGGGCTTGTTTTATATAAGTTCACTCTCAATTATTGCATGCATACAGGTGTTACCGATCCAGATTACGGGTACGTGCCTCCAGAAGAAGATTATGTGTCATATGTGAACAAGTCCTATGTGCCAGAGTCTTGTCCTTGATATTTGATAATGTACTTTTTTGTTATCTTATATATTAAAACTAGTTGGTATGTATTTATTTAGAAGTTTATGATATATAAGATGTTGTAAAGATAATGGATTAAAAGTTACTAGTTTAGTGGTCTTGTTTTGGAATATGATTAGACTACTAGATTGGTTATAATCTATTTTGGGAATGTATGTTATATAGTAAATGTATGATGTTGGAACGGAGGCGTATAACTTATGGATGCAATGGTAAATAATGTTTATTGTATATTGTGGTTGTTTGATTGTGAAACCAGCTAATTCAGCCACTACTTCTTCTACCTCTATCGTCACTGGCCCTGTCACCCCTACTGCAAGCATTGAGAGGACATCGGCTCTCTCGTTTTTCGTTCGTGGATTTGTTTGATTGTGAAACCATCTATTTCAGCCACTACTTCTTTTTCTTTTGCTAATTATGCCACCATGGTTTCATCTTTGACCTTATACTATCCACTTATCTGATTTGCCACTAGCTGTGAATCTGTGTAGGATTCTATTGAATTAGCCCCCATCACTCGAGCCGTTTTGATACCTGCAACGAGGATTTCATACTCGGCCTCGTTATTCGAGGCTGAGAAACGGAACTTCAAAGCGAACTGCAACTCATCACCTTCTGGATCTTGTAGTATGACCCCAGCTCTGCTGTCGCTTTTGCAGGAGGCCCCATCTACCCAGATCTTCCACGGCTTCGGACCACCCTCTGATGACCTCAGACAGTTTTTCGACGGCTTTGGACCACCCTCTGATGACCTCGGACAACCTTCCAACGGCCTCGGACCATCCCTCGACAGCCTCGGATAACCCTGTCGTGAATTCTACAATGAAATCCGCTATAGCTTGAGCTTTTATTGTCGTCTTTTGTCTGAAAGTGATGTCAAACTAGCTCAACTCCACAAACCATTTTAAAAATCTCCCTAACGCCTCTGGTTTATGCAGTACCTATCTAAACGGCATATCCATCATCATAGATATAAAGTGTGCCTCAAAGTAATGTCTGAGTTTCCTCGAGGCCATAAGTAAGGCCAACGCCATCCGCTCTTTGGGTGGATACCTCAGCTCTGCACCTTTAAGTATCTGGCTGACATAATAGACTAGCCTTTGCTATTTTCCATCTTGCCACACCAGTGTTGCAGCTACAACTACCGGGGATACTGCCAGATATACTTACAAGACTTCATCGGGCTCCGGTCTGGACATCAAAGGTGTCGAGCTCAAGTACTCCTTCAACATCTCAAAGGTGACTTGACATTCCTCCGTCCACCGAAAGTCCTTTGGTTTGCGCAAGATTTTGAACAGAGGAGCACATCTATCTGCTGACCTAGCCATGAATCTGCTCAAAGCTACTATCTTCCCTGTCAATTTTTGAACATCTTTGACACTTCTAGGTGGCTCGAGACCCAAAATGGGTTGCACTTTTTCTGGGTTAGCCTCGATGCCTCTTTGAGTAACCATGAACCCCAAAAATTTCCCCGCTTGAACTCCAAAGGCACATTTTTTGGGATTTAACTTGATACGGACCCTCCTCATTATCGAGAATGCCTCAATCAGATCCTCAATGTGAGTTTCTGCCTTCTTACTTTTTACTGGCATATCATCAACATAGATCTCCATCTTTCGCCCCAACTGTGCCTGGAATACTTTATCCATCATGCGTTGGTAACAAGCTCCCGCATTCTTTAAACCAAAGGGCATCACTGTGTAACAAAATACCCCTCGGTCTATTATGAACAATGTTTTCTCCTTATCCTCTGGCGCCATCTTAATTTGGTTGTATCCTTTGAAGGTATCCATGAATGACAACATTTCAAAACCTGAAGTGGCATCCATAATTTGATCTATTCTCGGCAAAGGGTAGCAATCTTTCGGGTAGCCTTTGTTTAGATCTGTGAAGTCTACACATATTTGCCAAGTTCCCGAAGGCTTTGGGACCATTACCACATTTGCTAACCAGGTAGGATACTCCACCTCACGAATGTGCCTAGCCTTCAACAGTTTACTCACTTCTTTTCTGATTGCGTGGTTCTTTTCTACATGGAAGACCTATCTTTTCTGCTTCACCGGCCTGAATGTTGGGTTTATGTTTAGCCAATGTACAACTATTTGTGGGTCTATTCCTGTCATATCATGTACAGACCAAGCAAATACATCTTTATTACAAGATAAGAAATGGGTTATACCTTCTGCCAGGTTTGGAGGAAGCTCTGTTCAGAGTTGAACCTCTTTTCCAGTTGTTAGTTCAATTTTCTGCAATTTCTCTACAAGTTCTGCTCTCTTCAGCTCCTTTCCCTTTTTAGCTTTCTTCTCTGGGATCTCAACCAATTCTTTCTCTTCTTTTTGCAGTCTCAAACAAGCTGCATAGCATTCTTGGGCTCTCCTCTAGTCACCTATTACTGTCACTATTCCAGCCTCAGACGGGAACTTCATGGCCAGGTGATAGGTGGATCCCACCGCTCTGAACTTTCCCAATGCCACTCTCCCTAATATCCCATTATATGGTGATTCACAATCTATTACAATGAAATCGAGCATCTTACTATGGCTCTGCTAATTTCGCCGAGGATCATCTTCAATGTTATCATACCATCGGGCTTTACTTCTCTGCCATTGAAACCTGACAGGGTTCCCTTCATCATCCTCGAATGTTCCCTTTTCAACCCCATCTTCTCAAAAGTGCTCAGGAATAGGACCTCTGCCAAGCTTCCCGTATCAACCATAATCTTGCATACCACAATCCCAGCGATGTCCGTTGCAATCACCAATGGGTCATCATAAGGCAATACCAGACCATTCAAATCTTCATCTCCAAAGGTGATATTTTCTTCCACCCTTGATATCTTCATCGGGGGATCCCCGCAACCCGCTCTGCGGTAACCTTTTATGGCTTGGAGGTTTTCCCCTCCTGAGGCTAAGCCTTTTGTTATCATATCAACCTCTACCTGAGCACGTGCTGCCTGAGCATGTCTCGGGCTTCTCTCCCATTGTCTTTCCCCTTGATTGCCCCCTCCTGACATAGGCTTGCAAGTGTTCACACCTGATTCGGGCTTCAATCTCATCTTTTGAATTCCTGTAGACCTCCGTATCATGCCCAAAATCTCTGTGATGCCTACAATATTGTCCTTTGCCGTTGTGACGTTCCTTTTCTGTCTTTATCTTTGGCAGATTTGAGAGGTTCATCCGAGTCCGGATTTTGGCCAAGATTTCAGATTTGGGTTTCATCAGAGGAGTATAATTATAGAATCTTTGCAACCTAGGTGGTTCTTTCCTTTCCCTTCCTCTTTACTCATGTCTGCCTTCTTTTGCCCTGCTTTCTTTCTAGGTTACATGAGCTTGGTTATTCTATTCTTTCCTCCTAGGGTCTTTCTCTTTCTCCGCCATTGCCACCTCCTCTACTTTAATATACTTCTCTGCCCTGGTTATCAATTCTGTCATGTTTTGTGGGGTCTTCTTAGCTAGAGAGGCATGGAATAATTCGTTCGTTACTCCTTTTGTGAACGCATGTATTGTGAATTTTTGATCAAATTGAGTATACTGAAGGGTAGCTTCATTAAAGCGGGTTGCGTACTAACAAAGGGTTTCTTCTTTTCTCTGCTTTAGACCGAGCAAAGAGGTAGTATGAGGGGTCGGTCTAATAACCAAAGAAAATCTTCCCACAAACAACTCTGCTAGTTGCGCATAAGAACCGACTGAATGTGACGCCCTAGATTTTGTCGTACTTCTAGATTACTGTTGCATCCACTATGTGCGTATTTCTTTTGTGCTTTGCTTGTTGTCTTCTTTAATCACTATTCATTCCGTTTTTCATCTACTTAATTACCATGGATTAACATTTTTCTTAAATCATAATAATTGTTTTAGCAATGAGAAAAATGTGCATTTGAGCTAAGAGCGATAAGAGCCTTTGTTTACAAAATAGTTTAGTGAACTAATGAATAGTGTTACGTAACCTAACTAAGTGTTTTAATTAGCTAGCACTCATTCTGCATCTTAGGCTCGTTTTAAAGCTAACTAGACTCATTTTAGTGGACCATTTAAATACCCAACTTGACCCCACCTTAGCTTACTCAACATATAACACAACCTAAGCTCATAACTTGCAAAAGAAAAAATATAAAAGTTGAAAATACTGTGCAGAACCCGACAGCCCTTCTCTTATTTGTGGGAGATTTTTGCTTCACCAATTCACCAATTCAAGCTAAGCCAAGTTGGATGCAAGTAGTTTAGGGTGTTTTCTAGCCTCTCGAGAGTTCCTATGCGCATTGGTGAGAGTTTTCATGCTTGTTTGTGCATTTTAGAATTGTTGCTATTTTCTTGAATTCTTAGATTTGTTGTCAAATGCTATTGCAATGCCTAAATATGCTTAGGTATATTGTATATGACTGGTAGAGACCTAATTTATGCTATTGTTTCGTAGTTTAAACGATTGAAATTTGTCACGCCCCAACTTGACCCCTCTTACAATTAGTCAGGACACAACAGAATTTCGGCAGCATAATGACAGTAACATGAACATCAGGGCTCTAAACCAACCCTTAATAACAACATACATCAAACTCCACAAATCACCAACCAACTCCACAATCAAATTAACAACATACAACGCAACCATTTCATACATTAAACATTCTTTCATCAACTCATTCATAGTTATGCACCTCCGTTCCAACTTAATACATAGGCTATACATACATTTCAAAATAGATTATAAACCAACTTAGTAATCTAAACATGATCAAAAGAAAGACTACTAAACCATCATACATAAGTCTTATAATTGAATAAGCTATACAATATGACATATTACAACAACTAAGACAAATTCATGGCAACGACTCCGGCACACAAGACTCGTCCACATAAAGCACATTCTCAGCTTCCTGAGGCACGTATCCGTAATCTGTTCTGTAACACCTGTAAGCATGCAATAATAGAGAGTGAGCTTATATAAATAAGCCCAGTGAGGATCCGATAGATCTCGAGCAAGGTCTACTAAATTCCTTGGAATAATCCTTTGAGTCATTAAACACACAATAACATCAATAATACTATCATCACATAACTATATGACCATTCAATAAAGGATACTCTCTCTAGTTGGTGTAGCTCCAAACGCCATCACGATCTCAACCATTCTTCTTATAACTCCCCATTACTCACGCACCCGAGGTACCTCACTAGCCCCTCCCTCCATGACACCTCCGTCATGCGAGCTGGGGGTAGCCTCTGGCAGTCATGCCGTTATCAACCCGACAGCCCAACGCTGCCCGAGAGGTGGCACACACATACCAAGACTCCATAATCATCATCAATCATCAATCAATAATCAGGGAGATCAGCAACAAAAGTGCCCGATTCCCGTACTCAATAATCAATCAATATAACATCAATATAACAATCAATATAACATAAATATAACATCAATATTTTAATTAAACAACAAACAACTAAATTAGATGACAAAGTAGGCCATCTAACCGAACATGCATTAAACTCACAATCAAACTCTAATTTACCCATCAACAACTAACAATTCAATCACTCAACCCACACCCAATCAACCAAGGCTCAATCTAACATTTTAAAGAAAGACAACCTAAACTTCAATTAATCATATCTTACATTCTACTAATCCAAACAACTCCAAATCGGTTTCAAACACTCACCCGTTCAACCATCTATATTAGCCCCCTCGGAAAACCACCATAACACCTCCAAATCATGCCCGATAACCCTAAAACCCTAGGATATCTTAGCTGGATTTTCCGGACTTTCCCACGAGCAATGTAATCAAAAATTCGGCATTACAACAGCGCTAACACGTAATTATCAAGTATTTAGAAATCGACGGCAATCGATTTCGATCATCGCAACTCAATTAATTCAACATTGAACAAATTAATCAAATTTAAATACCCGAAAAATAAAAATTATGCTATATCCGACAGAAACTCGTAGTATTACCACTAAATGATCCCTAGCATGCAAGGAGCAATAATCTAACATCAGATTACAATTCTAACGGTTCAAATTTCATTTATACGCAAAAACATAAAAATGACATTTTGAGATCTAGAATTTTTCTCTCACCTTTGATGTGTTTTGATGCGATAAATGTGTAGAATGAATGCCAAACAAGTGAAATCAAGCTTTGAATCACTCAATTCGGCTTTGAAATGCAAAATCTATGAGGAAAATACTTTGAAAATGCCTTCATCTTTCTCCTCCAAGGAGCCACGGTTTTGTGTGTGTTTTTGGTGGTGTTTTGATTTGTTTTTAATGTGTGTTGATAATATATTAAGCAAAGGTCAAATAAATAAAAGAAAGTCAAAGTGGAAACTAATTATTTTTAGTGTTTTCTTGACTTTAAATGCATTTTCTTGATCACCAATGTTCAAAACAATTATTCAACACCCAAGATAGCTCAAGTAGGTTATTTTTAGGTGACAAGAAGTTTTACAATCAAACAATTTCACCCGAGTCGGCTTAAAACTCGATTTTCGCAAAAGTCGGTGTAAAAACCCTAATAAATTCCTAAGCCGATTTTAAAACCGTTTTAATCAAACACAGGTCTATTAAAGTCCGTGGACAAGGTCTAGAAGGGTTAAAAAGACTAGTTTCAAAATTTTAGCGGACGTGTTTCGAAAACACTATTCATTGAAAATCGACGATAAAATTTCTGACTCCGTTTTTGATGAAAATTTCATGAATGCACATTTAGCACATATTAGGAGTATGAATACCAAAATCACCATATTATAAGCCATATAGCACATAGACAGGTTAATTCACGCAAATCGAGGCAAAGGCACGTAAATCGAGGTAAAGCAGAAAAGTGGGGTTTCACATTCTCCCCTCCTTAAAACAATTGCGTCCGCGCAATTCTCGAACTGATAGACAATTAAATCCTCAATCGTTACACTTAACAATACTTCTCTTAGTTCTCATTTATCTCTTAGGATGACACCTAACCAAAGACCTCAAAAGAACAACATCTGTTGACTGCAAGTTGATGATCATAATTCCAAGACAATCTTCAATTCATAATTCTCTCCCACCTAATATCATATTGCATATGAAAGAAATCGCAACTCTAAAGTCTTAGCATGACACCACTAATTATCAATCATCCCCTACTACACAAAAGAGTTCTATGAACACCCCGAGGGTTTAAAAACTCATTCACGATAACATGAATGATTATTGATCAAGGAAATATCTCAAAAGTGACATTTGTCAGAATATGGCTCTTATGAAATTTACAAGAAAATACGAATATGAAAAATCATATTCGAACCAACAATCAAGTGAACAGGAGGTCAAACAGGTTAGATAATCCAGAGGTTAATAGTTTAATAAGGAAGCATGATAACTAAGATAAGAAATGTCTCAGCACCTATCAGTTAAATAAGTACGAACAAAGGATGATGACGAGTCAAAACAGTGCTGAGTATGTTGAACAAAAATTCCTGAACAAGTAGATATTTCAATTCTCGATGATTGTTCAAGGAACCAACAAGTAAGTTGTACTTGAGGCGAAATGAAATTAAGAAATAAGAGATGATTAATTCAATAGAAAATATGAGTGTCAAGATAATGAGTATCTCAGCACGCAATAACCAAAGAAGTATAAATAAGAAAGGACAATGCTGAGTATATTAAATGAGCAATTATAAGCAAAGTAATGGCTCAGGATTTAATAATGAAACAATAGGATTAACAAGGATCAACAAGAATGACAATGATGTACTTAGGTAGGGAGTACATCAAGCAAGTGGAATTCGAACAAGTAAAATGGTATACCAAAGGAAAAATTACTTTCAAATGAATAGTAATAGGATGAAATGAAATATTGAAATCAATGGCTGGATATATAGAATGAAATATAGAAGTCTCAAACCTTAACTCCAATAAGTGACATTGCTATAAGAAGCAAATATGAATGTTAAGAATAGAAACAATGTCAAATGAGTATAGGATCCATTAATCCAATAAACAAAACTTTTAAGAAATAATTGATATGTTAGAAAAGTGTAACTCTCTCTCAAATAAGTGAGAATAGAGTAGAAGAGAATAATAAGACTGATAGAATTATGAAGCACAAGAAGGGTATCCCACCTACACATTTAAATACCAACAAGTCATATCCTACAATCTATCTTCCTCCAAAACAAAACACTAAGGAGATCTAGAGAACCTAAGGAGTCATAACAATCACCAAACAAGATAAATCACTCCAAAATTTTACATTCCGTACCAGACCAATCACTAAACAAGATAAATCACTGATTACCCCACAAGATTAACTAATGAAGACTCCAAAATCTTATAACACAATACATATTCATATTAACCCATTATAACACTAGTGAATCCTCAATCAACAATTTAGAAAGTCATATCACCTAGAACTCAAAAGCTTGATGTAGGCAAGTAAATGTTCAGTCACCAAAATGCATTCTTATTTCCTCAAATAATTCTATCTCCCAACAATTACATCTTCGAATAAAGTAACTTTAGTCAGGAATCACTCCAATTGTCTCCAAGGTTTAAAGATCAAAACTCCAAAATATCCATTAATAATATAGCAATCCCAAATAGTAGAAATACTCACATGTTATACTACACTTCATTCCATTCACAAATATACTTCACTAATTCCTCAAATAAATTCATTCTAAAATAACCTCAAGAAAGTATAATCTGAGTTGAGACTCCAAAAGTGTCTAATCACAACCTCACAGAAACCTCAACTTATGATTCATCTCCAAATAATAATAAGTTAAAAATGACAACAAAAGTAATTATAATTATCAAGATACATCGCTATTTTCCTCGAACAACTTCATTCTCACTAAAGGAACATCAAGATCAATCCACTAAGCCGAAACTAAAATCCATAAACATAACAATTAAAATCTCACTGATAAACTACTAGAATAATAATAATTCAAAATCATGGCCTATCTCTATTTCCGAAAGCTCTTTCAACCACCCTAGACATTAAAAGGTCACTCACGAGTTAAAACATGTATGCAACTATATCATATGAAAGACAAGTATAACGTAATGCGCAATTATCATACAATGCAACATTATCACATAACACACAATTCGACATATAAGAAGCCAACATCACATAAACAGGTTATATCACAGAAGTAAGTTATAAACAATTAAAGTCACATAAACAGGTTATACCACGGTTTTGTGTGTGTTTTTGGTGGTGTTTTGATTTGTTTTTAATGTGTGTTGATAATATATTAAGCAAAGGTCAAATAAATAAAAGAAAGTCAAAGTGGAAACTAATTATTTTTAGTGTTTTCTTGACTTTAAATGCATTTTCTTGATCACCAATGTTCAAAACAATTATTCAACACCCAAGATAGCTCAAGTAGGTTAGTTTTAGGTCACAAGAAGTTTTACAATCAAACAATTTCACCCGAGTCGGCTTAAAACTCGATTTTCGCAAAAGTCGGTGTAAAAACCCTAATAAATTCCTAAGCCGATTTTAAAACCGTTTTAATCAAACACAGGTCTATTAAAGTCCGTGGACTAGATCTAGAAGGGTTAAAAAGACTAGTTTCAAAATTTTAGCGGACGTGTTTCGAAAACACTATTCACTGAAAATCGACGATAAAATTTCTGACTCCGTTTTTGATGAAAATTTCATGAATGCACATTTAGCACGTATTAGGAGTATTAATACCAAAATCACCATATTATAAGCCATATAGCACATAGACAGGTTAATTCACGCAAATCGAGGCAAAGGCACGCAAATTGAGGTAAAGTAGAAAATGGGGTTTCACAAAATTGCTCGTTGATTATTTGACATGAATAGTGACAGTAATGTTAGGGTTTTGTGGAATCGGACTTTATAACTTGAATCAATGGTACTAATAGATGCTTTAGGTGCTAATGGAAGTCGTGTAAAGGCTCTGTGAAACCCCATTTTTCTGCTCATCTCGTTTTACGTGCTATACCTCGTTTTGCGTGCATATGATCTGTTTATGTTCTATAGGACCTAGAAAGTTATAATTTTGATGTCAATACTCCTAATACATGCTAAATGTGCATTCATGAAATTTTCATAAAAAACGGAGTCAGAAATTTTATCGTCGATTTTCAGTGAATAGTATTTTCGAAACACGTCCGCTAAAATTTTGAAACTAGTCTTTTTAACCCTTCTAGACCTAGTCAACGGACTTTAATAGACCTGTGTTTGATGAAAACGGTTTTAAAATCGGCTTAAGAATTTATTAGGGTTTTTACACCGACTTTTGCGAAAATCGAGTTTTAAGTCGACTCGGGTGAAATTGTTGGATTGTAAAACTTCTTGTCACCTAAAAATAATTTACTTGAGCTAGATTTGGTGTTGAATAATTGTTTTGAACTTTGGTGATCAAGAAAATGCAATTAAAGTCAAGAAAACAAAAAAAATACTAACTTAAACTACTTTGACTTAGCATTTTTTTTTAATTGACTAAGCTTTTAATTATATATTGTCATCAACACACACTAAGTAAAGCACAAAACACACTCCACACACACACAAAGGGCCGAGAGGTTGAGGGAGAAAAAGAAAGAGAAAAACTCAAGCTTTTCAATCAATTTTTCAAAGAAAAACCTAGTTTTTGTCCGTAGAACTTCGCACCGACTTGGATTCTGCTTGTTGGGCACGCATAGCACGCATTCCTAGGCTTATATCGCATCAAAGGTGAGAGAAAAATTCTAGATCTCAAAATGTCATTTTTATACTTTTGCTCATAAATGAAAATTTAACCGTTAGAATTGAAATATGATGATAGATTATTGCTCCTTGCATGCTAGGGATCGTTATATACTAATACTACGAATTTCTGTCGGATGTAGCATAATTTTTATTTTCCGGGTATTTAATTTTGATTAAAATGTTCAAAGTTGATTTATTTGAGTTGTGTTGATCGAAATCAATTGTCGTCGATTTCTAAATACTTGATAATTACGTGTTAGCGCTGTTGTAATGCCGAATTTTTGATTACATTGTTAGTGTGAAAATTCAGAAAATCCAGCCAAGACATCCTAGGGTTTTAGGGTTATCGGGCATGTTTTGGAGGTGTTATGGTGGATTTTCGAGAGGGCTAATGTAGTAGACTGAATGGGTGAATGATAGGAACTGATTTGGCAATGTTTGGATTAGTAGATTGTAAGTTATGAATTTTAGAAGTTTAGGTTGTCATTCTTTAATTTCTTGAACGATGCCTTTAGATGTTTGGGTAGTGTTCGAGTGTTGAATGGGGAGTTGTTGATGAGTAAATTAGGGTTTAATAGTGTATATTATGCATGTCCGGTTAGATGGCCTACTTTGTCATCTAACTTCGTTGTTTGTTGTTTAATTTAATATTGATGTTATATTGATGTTATATTGATGTTATTGATTGATTATTATTGAGTTCGGGAATCAGGCACTTTCGTTGCTGATCTCCCAATTGATTGATTGATGATTGATTGATGATTGATGATTATGGAGTCTTGGTATGTGTGTGCCACCTCTCGGGCAGCGTTGGGCTGTCGGGTTGATAACGGCATGACTGCCATAGGCTACCCCCAGCTCGCATGACGGAGGTGTCACGGAGGGAAGGGCTAGTGAGGTACCTCGGGTGCGTGAGTAATGGGGAGTTATAAGAAGAACGGTTGAGATCGTGATGGCGTTTGGAGCTACACCAAATAGAGTATCCTTTATTGATTGGTTATATAGTTATGTGATGATAATGTTATTATTGTTGTTGTGTGTTTACTGACTTAAAGGATTATTCCAAGGAGTTTAGTAGACCTTGCTCGAGATCTATCGGATCCTCACTGGGCTTATGTATATAAGCTCACTCTCTATTATTGCATGCTTACAGGTGTTGCAGAGCCGGATTACGGGTACGTGCCTCCTGAGGAGGAAAATGTGCCTTACGTGGACGAGTCATATGTTCCTGAGTCTTATCCATGATTATATGTTGTTTAGTGTCATGTATATTAGCTTAACAGACTTTTATATGTTTTATGGATCTTATTGTAATAGATGTTGAAAGATGATGATCCAAATGATGTTAACTTAGTGGCTTTCTTTTGTCTATGGTTAAGTTGTAGATGTGTCTCAACTTATTTTTGAAATGTATGATAAGGTTGAGGTATTGTATGTTATGTTGGAACGGAGGCAGATAACGAAGACTGATTATTGTATATTACGGTTATGTTGTATTTTGTTATGCTGTTGAGGAGTTGTTGTTTGTATGGTTGTAGAATTGGATGTTTAATGTTATTAATGAGGTTGGTTTAAAACCTCAGAAATCTAATTACTGTCGTTACGCTGCCGAAATTCCGTTGCGTCCTGACTGATTATAGGTGGGGTCGAGTTGGGGCGTGACATTTAAGTGGTATCAGAGCGCATGTTAGTTGTCAGCCGGGGTATTCTCAGAATGTGGGTAATGGTCTTAGCATGAAATATGTATGAAAAGAAAGAAAAGTGAATTATGTATTGATATGACTAAATGATTAAGTGATTATGTGATTTAAGTGCTTATGTGATTATGTGATCAATTTGTTTATGTGATTGAAACTTATGTGATCTATGTGCTTTATATGAGTTTGTTGTTTATGTGTTAAAAGTTGTATATAATCTGTTTACGTGCTATAACCTGTGCTAACTCTTTGATTAGTACGATGGCCGGTAGACCGAGGACTCGTGGTAGGCCCGAGATTGTAGATGAGGTTCCTGGTAATGTGGCACAGGGCAGTGATAGGGGTGATGTCAGGTTAGGGTCAGCAATGGATCGGATTGCAGATTTGATGGCTGGGTAGGCCCAGTTGTTAGCAGGTCAGGCTGTTCAGACTCAAGCGTTGCAGGCTCAGATACAGAATGTACAGGGAGGTAATCACGGTCGAGGTACTATGAAGGAGTTTCTGGGGTACTATCCTCCTAGATTTCAGGGAGAGCCTGATGATAGGAAGGCCGAGTTGTGGATTAGTAAGTTAGAGAAAATTTTTGATTCTCTCGGGTACACTGATGAGCGGAAGGTGACTTGTGCTGTCTATTTGCTTGATGATGAGGCAGAGGAATGGTGGCGCACTGTGAGAGCCAGTTGGGAGACCCGGGGTGTTCCGTATGTTTGGGATACCTTTCTGACTGCTTTTAGGGATAAGTATGTCCCGAGGGTTGCACGGGAGAGGAGAGAGGCTGAGTTCTTGTCCTTGGTACAGAGGGATTCTACTGTGGCTCAGTATGAGGCTACATTCACTAGGTTGTCCCGGTATGCACCGGAGTTTGTAGCTGTGGAGGAGAGGAAGACCCGTAGATTTATGTTGGGATTGAGGCCCGAGATTCAGGATGCAATGGCTCTGAATCGCTATGATATCTTTACTGAGGCTTTTGATGCAGCTTCTAGGTTAGAGAAGAGGAAAGGGGATCATATTGTCTCCAGTCAGCCTAGTAAGAGGCCGTATCAGCCACAGGGCCAGCAGGTTATATATAGGCCTCCAGTACAGCAGGTTGTCTACAGGCCACCAGCCCAGCAGAGTTCTTATAGGCCACAGGGTCAGCAGAGTTACTATCGGCCTCAGTTTCAGTAGAGGCCATATCAGGTTCAGACTCAGCATAGGCCAGCGCAATCTCAGGGTCAGTACAGGCCTAGTGTGGTGAGACCTCAGCAGCAGGCTGTATCAGCTGCTTCATCAGCTTCTGGTTCTTCTAGAGGCAGTGTTAGTGCCACATCATCGCAGTGTAATTACTGCAAGCGCCCAGGGCATGTGGAGTCCGACTGCAGGGTAAAGGCAGGGACATGTTTGGGTTGTGGTAGCATCGAGCATAGGGCGAAGGATTGCCCTAGATATGGGAGGACTGAGGGTCGGGCAGCGACTCAGGGTTACCAGGGTAGGCCTACAGGCAGTGTACCACAGCAGCAGCGGGTTCAGGCTCGGGCTTACGCAGTTGATATGGAGGAGATGCCTGAGGAGACTACAGTTGTGGAAGGTAACTTCCTTATACTTGATCAACTTGTTTAAGCGTTGATGGATTCTAGTGCTACGCATTCTTTCATTACTCCTGCTTGTGTGCAATGTGTTAAATTGCAACCTGAAAGATTGCCTTATGTGATTGAGATTAGTACCTCTTTGACTGATAAGTATATTACTGGATTAGTATGTAAGGATTGTATAATACATGTTAAGGGGCATAATTTTCCTTCGGACCTTATTTTATTTCCTATCCGGGGGTATGATGTTATTCTGGGTATGGATTGGCTTTCTAAGTATGATGCCCAGTTGAACTGTAGAACCAAGGTAGTACAGTTTCGTTTGCCAGATCAGCCAGTAGTAGAAGTAGCGGGTAACTGGGGTGCTAAGACGAGTTTTGTCATCTCAGCAACTAAAGCCGTTAAGTTGGTGAGTAAGGGGTGTTCAGGTTATCTAGCTTATTTGATCAACAAGCCATCTGATAAGCTACAGCTAGAGGAAGTCCCTATTATCCGGGAATATCCTAATGTATTTCCCGAGGAGTTGCCAGGATTGCCGCCAGAAAGGGATATAGAGTTTGTGATTAATCTTATTCCCGGTACTCAACCTATTTCTAAATCGGCGTACCGGATGGCACCAGCTGAATTGAAGGAGTTGAAGACTCAGTTACAGGAGTAATTGAAGAAAGGATTCATTCAGCAGAGTTCTTCACCTTGGGGAGCTCCAGTCTTATTTGTGAAGAAGAAGGATGGTACTTTGAGATTGTGTATTGATTACCATGGTTTGAATCAGGTGACCATCAAGAATAAATATCCTTTGCCACTGATTGATGAGTTGTTTGATCAACTTTAGGGAGCCAAAGTCTATTCTAAATTTGATTTGAGGCAGGGGTATTATCAGCTTCGGATTCGCACGGACGATGTTCTGAAGTCTGCCTTCAGGACTCGGTACGGGCATTATGAGTTTGTTGTTAGGCCCTTTGGTTTGACTAATGCACCGGCAGCATTCATGGATTTGATGCATCGAGTCTTTCAGCCGTACTTGGACCAGTTCGTGGTGATTTTTATTGATGATATCTTGGTCTATTCTAAATCTGAATCGAAGCACGAGCAACATCTACGGCTTGTATTAGAGAAGTTGCAGGAGCATCAGTTGTTTTCCAAGTTCAGCAAATGTGAATTTTGGCTGCAACGGATTTCTTTTCTTGGCCATGTTATTACACAGAGCGGTATTTCCGTAGATCCCACTAAGATTGAATCGGTGATGTCTTGGAAGCGGCCGGAGAGTGTTACTGATGTCCGTAGCTTTCTTGGCTTGGCGGGTTATTACCGTAGGTTTGTGAAGGACTTCTCGAAGATTGCGGGGCCACTATCTAAGTTGACTCAGAAACGGACTATCTTTAATTGGGACGAGAAGTGTGAGAGTGGATTTCAGGAGTTGAAAAAGAGGTTAACTACCGCTCCAGTACTTGCTCTACCAGAGGGGACCGATAATATGGTCATTTACAGCAATGCATCCAAGGAGGGCTTGGGATGTGTTCTTATGCAGGATGGCCGAGTTATTGCCTATGCTTCTCAAAAGTTGAAGCCTTATGAAGAAAATTATCCGACTCATGATCTTGAGTTGGCAGCAGTTGTCTTTGCACTCAAGAAGTGGCGTCATTATCTGTGGGGAAGTAAGTTTGAAATTTTCACTGATCATAAGAGTCTGAAGTACTTGTTCTCACAGAAGGAGTTGAATATGCGCCAGCAGAGGTGGATGGAGCTTCTTGAAGATTATAATTGTTCTATCAATTATCTGCCTGGGAAGGCAAATGTTGTGGCAGATGCTCTCAGCCGGAAGGCTAGTATTTCTTGTTTGGCTGTCAAGAAGTGGGAGGTTCTTGAGGAGTTTAGTTATTGGAGACCAGAGTTGACTCAGGTTGGGGTGATGTGTTCACATCTCCGTATTCAGCCTTTATTATTGTCTCAGATCAGGGAAGCTCAGCAACTTGATGTTAAACTTCAGAAGATCAAGGATCAGATCACGGATGGTCAGTCTGACTTTAAACTGCATGAGGACGGTATTCTTCGGTTTCGGAACAGGGTTTGTGTTCCCGATGAATCGGGCTTGAGGCGAGGTATTCTGGAGGAAGCTCATAATTCTAAATATACTATTCATCCCGGTGGAACCAAGATGTATCGGGATTTGAAGCAACATTACTGGTGGAACAACATGAAAAGAGAGGTTGCTCAGTTTGTGTCTAGATGTTTGACTTGTCAGAGAGTGAAAGCTGAGCATCAACGACCAGCAGGTTTGCTTCAGCCGTTGGCTATACTAGAGTGGAAATGGGAGCATATTACGATGGACTTCATCACTGGGTTGCCTAGATCACCGAGGGGTAATGATGCAGTTTGGGTTGTCGTGGATCGTTTGACGAAGACAGCTCATTTTATTGTCATGAAGATGGGAGATGAGGTTACAAAGTTGACGGACCTCTATCTGGATCAGATTGTTAGACTTCACGGTATTCCATCTAGTATTGTCTCTGATCGAGATCCTCGATTTACTTCTCGTTTGTGGGAGAAACTTCAGGAGACTTTGGGTACTCAGTTGAACTTCAGTACCGCGTATCATCCACAGACCGACGGTCAGTTTGAGCGGACTATTCAGATTCTGGAAGATATGCTTAGGGCTTGTGTTCTGGACTTCGGGAAGAACTGGGAGAAACATCTACCACTTGCCGAGTTTGCCTATAACAATAGTTATCAAGCTACTATTGGAATGGCACCTTTCGCAGCTCTTTACGGTCGTAAGTGCCGTTCACCTTTATATTGGGACGAGGTAGGAAAGATGAAGATTGTTGATCCGACTATTATGCCAGAACTTCTTGAGAAGATTGAGAATGTTCAATTGATCAGGAAGAGAATGCTTACGGCGCAGAGTAGATTCAAGAGTTATGCTGATAAGCGTCGTCGAGACTTAGAGTTTGCAGTCGGAGATCGGGTTTTCTTGAGATTGTCTCTTCAAAAAGGGTTTGCTCGTTATGGTAAAGGTGGAAAGCTGAGTCCGAGATTTGTTGGGCCGTTTGAGATTACTGGCAGGGTTGGTAAGTTGGCATATCGGTTGGCTTTACCGGAGAACTTCTCTAATGTCCATGATGTATTTCATGTGTCTAATTTGCGAAAATATAATCCGGATCCTTCTCATATTCTTGAGCCAGAGCCGTTACAGCTTCGAGAGAATTTGACTTATGACGAGCGTCCGATTCGTATTCTAGATCAGATGGACCGAAAGTTGAGGTCGAAGAGGATTCCAATGGTTAAGGTGTTGTGGAAACATCACGGCATTGAGGAAGCTACGTGGGAGAGACGAGATCAGATGCAGCAGCAATACCCAGATCTATTCCGTACATCAAGTAAGAATTTCGAGGATGAAATTTCTGTAAGGAGGGGAGAATGTGAAACCCCACTTTCCTGCTTATCTCGTTTTACGTGCTATACCTCGTTTTGCGTGCATATGATCTGTTTATGTGTTATAGGACCTAGAAAGTTATAATTTTGATGTCAATACTCCTAATACGTGCTAAATGTGCATTCATGAAATTTTCATAAAAAACGGAGTCAGAAATTTTATCGTCGATTTTTAGTGAATAGTGTTTTCGAAACACGTCCGCTAAAATTTTGAAACTGGTCTTTTTAACCCTTCTAGACCTAGTCAACGGACTTTAATAGACCTGTGTTTGATGAAAACGATTTTAAAATTGGCTTAAGAATTTATTAGGGTTTTTACACCGACTTTTGCGAAAATCGAGTTTTAAGCCGACTCGGGTGAAATTGTTGGATTGTAAAACTTCTTGTCACCTAAAAATAATTTACTTGAGCTAGATTTGGTGTTGAATAATTGTTTTGAACTTTGGTGATCAAGAAAATGCAATTAAAGTCAAGAAAACAAAAAAATACTAACTTAAACTACTTTGACTTAGCATTTTTTTTTAATTGACTAAGCTTTTAATTATATATTGTCATCAACACACACTAAATAAAGCACAAAACACACTCCACACACACACAAAGGGCTGAGAGGTTGAGGGAGAAAAAGAAAGAGAAAAACTCAAGCTTTTCAATCAATTTTTCAAAGAAAAACCTAGTTTTTGTCCGTAGAACTTCGCACCGACTTGGATTCTGCTTGTTGGGCACGCATAGCACGCATTCCTAGGCTTATATCGCATCAAAGGTGAGAGAAAAATTCTAGATCTCAAAATGTCATTTTTATACTTTTGCTCATAAATGAAAATTTAACCGTTAGAATTGAAATATGATGATAGATTATTGCTCCTTGCATGCTAGGGATCGTTATATACTAAGACTACGAATTTCTGTCGGATGTAGCATAATTTTTATTTTCCGGGTATTTAATTTTGATTAAAATGTTCAAAGTTGATTTAATTGAGTTGTGTTGATCGAAATCGATTGACGTCGATTTCTAAATAGTTGATAATTACGTGTTATCACTGTTGTAATGCCGAATTTTCGATTACATTGTTCGTGTGAAAATCCAAAAAATCCAGCCATGACATCCTAGGGTTTTAGGGTTATCGGGCATGATTTGGAGGTGTTATGGTGGATTTCCGAGAGGGCTAATGTAGTAGACTGAATGGGTGAGTGATATGAACTGATTTGGCAATGTTTGGATTAGTAGATTGTAAGTTATGAATTTTAGAAGTTTAGGTTGTCATTCTTTAATTTCTTGAACGATGCCTTTAGATGGTTGGGTAGTGTTCGAGTGTTGAATGGTGAGTTGTTGATGAGTAAATTAGGGTTTAATAGTGTATATTATGCATGTCCGGTTAGATGGCCTACTTTGTCATCTAACTTCGTTGTTTGTTGTTTAATTTAATATTGATGTTATATTGATGTTATTGATTGATTATTATTGAGTTCAGGAATCGGGCACTTTCGTTGCTGATCTCCCAATTGATTGATTGATGATTGATGATTATGGAGTCTTGGTATGTGTGTGCCACCTCTCGGGCAGCGTTGGGCTGTCGGGTTGATAACGGCATGACTGCCATAGGCTACCCCCAGCTCGCATGACGGAGGTGTCATGGAGGGAGGGGCTAGTGAGGTACCTCGGGTGCGTGAGTAATGGGGAGTTATAAGAAGAACGGTTGAGATCGTGATGGTGTTTGGAGCTACACCAAATAGAGTATCCTTTATTGATTGGTTATATAGTTATGTGATGATAATGTTATTATTGTTGTTGTGTGTTTAGTGACTCAAAGGATTATTCCAAGGAGTTTAGTAGACCTTGCTTGAGATCTATCGGATCCTCACTGGGCTTATGTATATAAGCTCACTCTCTATTATTGCATGCTTACAAGTGTTGCAGAGCCGGATTACGGGTACGTGCCTCCTGAGGAGGAAAATGTGCCTTACGTGGACGAGTCATATGTTCCTGAGTCTTATCCATGATTATATGTTGTTTAATGTCATGTATATTAGCTTAACAGACTTTTATATGCTTTATGGATCTTATTGTAATAGATGTTGAAAGATGATGATCCAAATGATGTTAACTTAGTGGCTTTCTTTTGTCTATGGTTAAGTTGTAGATGTGTCTCAACTTATTTTTGAAATGTATGATAAGGTTGAGGTATTGTATGTTATGTTGGAACGGAGGCAGATAACGAAGACTGATTATTGTATATTACGGTTATGTTGTGTTTTGTTATGCTGTTGAGGAGTTGTTGTTTGTATGGTTGTAGAATTGGATGTTTAATGTTATTAATGAGGTTGGTTTAGAACCTTGGAAATCTAATTACTGTCGTTACGCTGCCGAAATTCCGTTGCGTCCTGACTGATCGTAGATGGGGTCGAGTTGGGGCGTGACAGGCTCCATAGGGTTTAATTGCCCGTAACCTAGTAAAAGAATAAAATGGCCGACTTTTAAAAAGGGGTTTCGGGGTTATCGCGAATTCGGGTTGAATTGGCCTGCACATTTAGTAATCCTATGCTATTTAGGACCTAACTAAGCTTTGCTAGCTCCCATTTGAGTCCCGGTTGAGGTACGTGTAATACAAAGTTAAAAGAGAGAATTTGGAGCTTTCGGGCTAAATGCGGGTGTTTGCGTGATTTCGAGGGTCCTAAAGGTGCCTAAGGGGTTAACTAGAAGCATAGTATAGGCCGCTTGCTAATCTAGAACCATAACATGAGTTTGGAAGGAAAACGAGTTGAGTTACAAAGGGGTTTAAGTACAAATTCGATTGTCTCACGCTTCTAAGACCTTGGCATGACTCCTTGTGTGTTTAAATGTAGTTTCAAGATATTTTGGAGCTTTTGGTATAGTTCTATGTGAATTTTGAATATGCCCCTTTGTAAATTTCTTAATTACTTATATGAAACTACTTCTTTTCTAACTGTTTCGAGGTCAACCTACTTTGTTGATCTTCCCACGTGTTATTGCTTATATTTTTGTTATTTTCTTGCCATTGTTAAGTGCATTGCATATTGGTTGCGCAACCATAGTGTTAGGGGCAGTTGTATTGGATATCGGCTGGGCGGCAGCGGGCTTACCAATGGATATTCGATCTCCGTGCCCTAGTCCCTCACTCGCCTAGTCCGGAGATTGCCAGGGGATGTTGGGTCATAGGATTATTGGGATACATCTGGAGTACACCCACTGGAGTGATTGGAATTATGTCGGCACAGTAATCGTGGTTCATGGATCGTGAGTGAAGATCAAGTGAAGATTGGAGTGTCGGGGTTAAATGTATCGTATCCTTTGTTATATGTGGTTATTTACTGTTTTAATGTACTTTATTTTGCCTTTCTTGTTTAACTGTTATATTTGTTGCATTGCACGTCCCGATTGGCCTTTATTCCTCACTGGGCAATAGTGGTTGCTCATACCTCGCTAACATGTTTCAGGATACGCTATGGTTGAGCCCCAGCTAGATTTGGTAGAGGGAGAAGAACCAGAGGTTCAGACTGATCCGTTGCCTTAGTTGCCGTGTCTAGTTGCCTGAGGTGGTTTATGTTCTTGTTGTTAAGTGAAGAACTTGTTTGTTTTACCTTATATTCTATTTTGTAGCCTAAGTGCTATGTACATATTATGTAATTTGCAAGGCGAAAGATAATTGGTTGTAGTAGTAGATTGGAACCATGGCATGTAATAACTTATGCACTACTTCTAGTTACTTGCATGCTTGGGTGTGAATGCTATGTTGTATGTTTGTTTCCTACTTCCAAGAATATTTCAATAGTATAATGGAGTGGCATGATAAGCGGTTTGGTAAAGAAGTGAAGTTTGATGCATGCTTGTGTGAATTTGAACTATTGTATGTCTTAAGGCTCGGATGGCCTTGAAGCTTTGAACTTTAGTTATAAATGCTTGTCTTGTTATCTTGTGGCTTTATTGAGCGTTTATAGGTTTTCAGAATGTCCACTGTATAGGGGAGACTCTGTCCGTTTGTCGGGTCCTGACTTAACCTTTAGCGTGGGGTTGGGTCGGGGTGTGACATTTAGGTGGTATCAGAGCTTATAGAATGCATGTAGCCGGGTTAATTTTCTCGGTCTGTGGGTTAGAGTCTATTAAGTTAAGGTGTGATTGCGTGAGTAAATGTTTCTTTGATTCGCTAATTGAAAGATTGAATGGTTAAAGCACATGTTAGCATAAAAGCGAGAATTTGAAAGGTCTTTTATGAGTTATTGTGTAAAAGTGAAAAGTTAAGAATAGAAAGTATGATTAATTGTTTTACTTGTGTCTTTAGTATGCAAAGTGTTTGTATGACCCTATATGTGATCTTATGTTAACTTATTTGAACTTATTCTTATATGATTTAATTGTGAATTATACATATGCTTGTCATAATACTTTGCATTTTAGTTGTCTGGAATGGGACCCGGCCGTCGAACTGGGAATCAGAATCTTGATAGAGAACCAGAGGAGGATCCCAAGCAAGAAGCCGGTATGGCAGAAAATGCTCCACAAGTTCAAGAACCGAGTAACGCGCAGATCTTGGCCATAATGGCCAATGCTATGAATACCATTACCCAGTTCATGACTCAGTAGGGACAGACAGGGACTGCCAGAGATAATCAGGCTGCAAGAGCTAAGGGTAGTGGTACTACTGGAGGTAATTTGTATGACAGGTTTTTATATCATGGGGCCTACAACTTCTTTGGAGAGCCAGATGATATGAAGGCTGAATTGTGGTTGATAAAGTTTGAAAGGGTGGCTGCAATACTCGAGTGCAGTGATGAGAGAAAAATTACCTATGCCACATTTCTTTCGGAGGATGACGCCGAGGAGTGGTGGCATACTATTAGTGAGAAATGGGAAGCCAAGAGGGTTCAACATTCGTGGGCTGACTCCGTCAGTGAATTCTGAGATAAGTATATATCAGTGGTTACTCGTGAGAGACGTCAAGCAGAGTTCATAGCTTTGAAGTAGGGAAATATGACAGTGGATCAGTATGAGGCTACTTTTACTAGGCTCTCCCGTTACGTGCCGGCTTTGGTACAACCAGAGGACATGAAAATGCAGAGATTCATCATGGGGTTGAGAAATGATATTATGCTAAATCTGTCTGCAAATGATTACCCTAATTATGCTGCAGTGGTCAGAGCCGCCTCAAGGTATGAAAAACGCAAGGTAGATGTGTTGGCCGAGACTAGTTAATCGAGTAAGCGGTAGTTCCAGTCACAGAGTCAGGGGTACCAGAGGCAGACTATTTCAGTTGGGCAGAGTCCGTAGCCGAGGTAGACACAGAGTTATGCAAGGCCTGTTCAGACTCAGTCGCGACCAGCTCAGAGTCAGAATCAAGGGCAGACTCGATCAGCAGTGGTTCGTTCACAATAAGGTAGTTCAGCTACCTCTACTTATAGAACTCATTCGGGAAGCACTGCTTCAAGACATCGCCAGCAGTGCAGCTTTTGTCAATGCCAGGGTCATACTGGGGAAAATTTTTGGAAGAGATTGGGCTGATGTACCGGATGTGGCAGTGATCAACACAAGGTTAATGACTACCTGCAATTCAAGAATACTATGGGTCAGACATCTAGTCAGGGCAATCAGACCAGGGCGTCAGTTGCAGCACCAGTACCACGGGGTCAGGCCCGAGTATTCGCCTTAGATGCAGAGGAACTTTCGGATACAACTGTTGTAGTAAAATGTACTTTTCTTCTTAATGATCAATCGGTTAAAGTTTTAATTGATTCCGGAGCTTCGCATTCATTTATTACACCTATATGTGCACAAAATGCTAAATTGAAACATGATAAATTGTTACATGATATTATGGTTTATACACCTATAGGGCCGAAGTTTGTCACCAAATCTATTTGCAAGGCATATAATATCTTTATTCAAGGTCATGTATTTCCTGCCGATTTAATTATTCTACCTTTCTGCGACTTTGAAATTATATTGGGGATGGATTGGTTAGGTAGATATTATGCACAAATTGATTGTAGAAAGAAGATTGTGAAACTAGAAATGCCCGACCAGGCCGTACTTGAAATAGTAGGAAGTAGAAAATCTACGGGAACTCCTATCATATCTTCCATTAAAGCATAAAAAATGTTAGGTAAGGGTTGTGAGGCTTACTTTGCTTATTTGATTAATCAACCTGGTGATCAATTGAAACTGAATGATGTGCCTATCGTGAGAGAGTTTCCGGGGTTGTTTCCTGAGGAATTACCAGGTTTACCACCTGATAGAGAGATAGAGTTTGTGATCGACTTATTACCAGGGGCTACGCCTATCTCTAGGACTCCGTTCAAAATGGCTCCACCTGAGTTGCAAGAATTGAAAATTCAGTTGTAGGGTTTACTTGAGAAGGGATTCATTCTGTCGAGTTCTTCACCTTGGGGTGCACCGATCTTGTTTGTTAAAAAGAAAGACGGATCTCTTCACTTATGCATTGATTATCGGGGTCTTAATCAGGTAACTATCAAAAACAAATATCCATTGCCTTTGATTGATGAGTTATTTGATCAGTTGCAAGGTGCCAGGGTATTTTCTAAATTCGATCTAAGGCAGGTCTATTATCAGTTAAGGATTAAGTCAGATGATGTTCCCAAAACTGCTTTCAGAACTCGGTATGGTCATTATGAGTTTGTTGTTCTGCCATTTGGGTTAACTAATGCTCCTGCCGCATTCATGGATTTGATGTAGAGAGTATTCCGTCCATATCTGGATCAGTTTATTGTTATTTTCATTGATGATATCCTTGTATACTCTAAATCTGAGGCTGAACATGTACAACATCTCAGGATTGTACTGCAGACTCTTCAAGAGCATAAATTGTTCGCGAAATTCAGTAAGTGTGAGTTCTGGTTAAGGCAAGTTACTTTTATGGGCCATATTATTTCTCAGGATGGAATTTTTGTTGATCTAGCGAAGATTGAGATTGTCATGGCATGGAAACGGCCGGAGACTATTACAGAAATTCGCGGTTTTTTGGGCTTAGCGGGTTATTACAGAAGGTTTGTCAAGGATTTCTCTAAAATTGTTGGACCATTGACTCAGCTTACTCAAAAGAAGACTGTATTTGACTGGAATGAGAAATGTGAGGCTAGCTTCCAGGAATTGAAGAAGAGATCAACCACAACTCTTATTCTTGCTCTACCTTAGGGTACTGATAATATGGTAATCTAGAGTGATGCTTCTAAGGAAGGTTTGAGCTGTGTATTGATGCAAAATGGAAAAGTTATTGCCTATGCTTCTAGAAAATTGAAACCTTATGAACTTAGTTATCCAACGCATGATCTTGAGCTTGCAGCTATCATCTTTGCACTAAAGAAATGGCGTCACTATCTTTGGGGTAATAACTTTGAAATCTTTACTGATCACAAGAGTTTGAAATATCTCTTTTCTCAGAAAGAGTTGAATATGAGGCAGAGGCGTTGGTTGGAATTGCTTGAGGATTATAATTGCACTATCAATTATCTGTCAGGTAAGGCTAATATTGTTACTGATGCTTTAAGTCGAAAGGTTACATTTGTCAGTCTAATCATCAAAAATTGGGAGTTCATGGAGGAATTATGTTTATGAAGGCCCAACACTTCAGATTTTGGTATTCAATTTGCAAGTTTGCATATTCAATCTCTTTTATTATCCAAGATTAGAGAGGCTTAGCAGGCTGATCTACAATCGATGGAAATCTTATAAAAATTGAAAGGGGGAGAGTCGGATTTCAAATTGCATGATGATGGTCTTCTTATATTCAAAGACAGAATTTGTATTCCTTCCGAGCTAGCTTTAAAGAAAGAAATTCTTGCAGAGGCTCATAATTCTAAGTATACTATCCATCCAGGCAGTATTAAGATGTACAGGGATCTGAAACAGAACTACTGGTGGAACAATATGAAGAGAGCGATTGCTGACTATGTTACTAGATGTCTTACATGTCAGAAAGTTAAAGCTGAACATCAGAGACTGGTAGGGTTGTTGCAGCCGTTGGCTATTCCTATTTGGAAATGGGACCACATTACCATAGATTTCGTGTTAGATTTACCTAGGTCTTCAAAATGTCATGATTTAGTCTGGGTTGTTGTGGATAGATTGACCAAAACTTATCATTTTATTGCTACAAAGAAAACTGAATCTCTTGACAAGTTGGCTAAAATTTATGTTGAGAATATCGTTAAACTTCATGGGATTCCCAAGAGTATTGTGTCAGACAGAGATCCCAGATTCACATCTCAGTTCTGGCAGAAGATTCAGAAAGCTTTGGGCATGACATTGAGCTTCAGTACTTCTTATCATCCTCAAACTGATGAACAATCTGAAAGAACTATTCTAATGCTTGAGGATATGTTACGAGTGTGCATTCTGGACTTCGGTAAGAGTTAGGAGAGATACTTACCTCTTGCAGAATTTGTTTATAACAACAATTATCAAGCTACTATCGGTATGGCACCGTATGAAGCTTTGTATGGGCGTAAATGTAGATCTCCTTTATATTGGGATGAAGTTAGAGAGTTGAAATCTATTGATCCTACTCTATTGCCAGAGATGAATATAATGATTGATAATGTTCAGGTTATCAGAAAAAGAATGCTTACAGCGCAGAGTCGGCAAAAGAGTTACACAGATAGACGCCGTCGTGATCTGAAATTTGCCGTAGGTGATCGGGTATTTCTAAAAATTTCTCATCGCAAGGGTTTGATTCGGCATGGTAAGGGAGGTAAACTCAGTCCTCGTTATGTAGGACCATTTGAAATAACTGAAATAATTGGTGAATTGGCTTATCGACTAGCTTTGCCCCTAGCCTGGGCAGAATTCATGATGTCTTCCATGTTTCTATGCTTCGGAAGTATCAGCTAGATCCTTCTCATGTTCTTCAGCCTGAGCCATTAGAGATCAGTGAAACTTTGACCTACACGGACAGACCTCTTCAAATTGTTAATTGGAAAGTTCAGGAGCTCAAAACTAAAAGCATCCCGATGGTTAAAGTTTTGTAGAATCATCATGGGTTGGAGGATGCTACTTGGGAGAGAGGGGATCAAATGCGAGATCTCTATCTAGAATTGTTCGCCGAATCATGTAAGGATTGCGAGGGCCCAATTTGTTTGAGGGGGAGAGGATGTGACGCCTGAGATTTTGTCGTACTTCTAGATTATTGTTGCATCCACTATCTGCACATTTCTTTTGTACTTTGCTTATTGTCTTCTTTAATCACTATTTATTCCATTTTTTAACTACTTAATTACCATGGATTAACATTTTTCTTAAATCATAATTATTGTTTTAGGAATGAGAAAAATGTTCATTTGAGCTAGGAGCGATAGGAGCCTTTGTTTAGAAAATAGTTTAGTGAACTAATGAATAGTGTTACGTAACCTAACTATGTGTTTTAATTAGCTAGCACTCATTTTGCACCTTAGACTCGTTTTAAAGCTAACTAGACTCATTTTAGTGGACCTTTTAAACACCCAACTTGACCCCACCTTAGCTTACTCAACATATAACACAACCTAAGCTCATAACTTGCAAAAAAATAAAAATAATAAAAGCTGAAAAGACTGTGCAGAACCCGACAGCCCTTCTCTTGCTTGTGGGAGATTTTTGCTTAATCAATTCACCAAATCAAGCCAAGCCAAGTTGGATGCAAGTAGTTTAGGGTATTTGCTAGCCTCCCGAGTGTTCCTACGCGCATTGGTGAGGGTTTTCATGCTTGTTTGTGCATTTTAGAAATGTTACTATTTTCTTGAATTCTTAGATTTGTTGTCAAATTCTATTGCAATGCCTAAATATGCCTAGGTATGTTGTATATGAGTAGTAGAGACCTAATTTATGCTATTGTTTCGTAGTTTAAACAGTTCAAATTGCTCGTTGATTATTTGACATGAATAGTAACGGTAATATTAGGGTTTTGTGTAATCGGACTTTATAACTTGAATCAATGGTTCTAATAGATGCTTTAGGTGCTAATGCAAGTAGTGTAGAGGCTCCGTAGGGTTTAATTGCCTGTAACCTAGTAAAAGAATGAAATAGCCAACTTTTAGAAAGGGATTTTGGGGTTATCGCGAATCCGGGTTGAATTGGCCTCCACATTTAGTAATCTTAGGCTATTTAGCACCTAACTAAGCTTTGCTAGCTCTCATTTGAGTCCCGGTTGAGGTACGTGTAGTACAATGTTAAAAGATGGAATTTGGAGCTTTCGGGCTAAATGCGGGTGTTTGCGTGATTTCGAGGGTCCTAATGGTGCCTAAGGGGTTAACTAGAAGCATAGTATAGGCCGCTTGCTAATCTAGAACCATAACATGAGTTTGGAAGGAAAATAGGTTGGGTTACAAAGGGGTTTAAGTACAAATTCGATTGTTTCACGCTTCTAAGACCTTGGCATGACTCCCTGTGTGTTTAAATGTAGTTTCAAGATGTTTTGGAGCTTTTGGTATAGTTCTATGTGAATTTTGAATATGCTCCTTTGTAAATTTCTTAATTGCTTATATGAAACTGCTTTTTTCTAACTGTTTCGAGGTCAACCTACTTTGTTGATCCTCCCACGTGTTATTGCTTATATTGTTGATATTGTCTTACCATTGTTAAGTGCATTGCATATTGGTTGCGCAACCATAGTATCAGAGGCGGTTGTATTATATATCGGCTAAGCGGCAGCGGGCTTGCCAATGGATATTCGATCTTCGTGCCCTAGTCCCTCACTCGCCTGGTCCGGAGATTGCCAAGGGGTATTGGGTCGTAGGATTATCGGGGTACATCCAGAGTACACCCACTGGAGTGATTGGAATTATGCCGGCACAGTGATCGTGGTTCGTGAATTGTGAGTGAAGATCAAGTGAAGATTGGAGTGTTGGGGTTAAGTGTATCGTATCCTTTGTTATATGTGGTTATTTACTGTTTTAATGTACTTTACTTGCCTTTCTTGTTTAACTGTTATATTTGTGGCATTGCACGTCCCGATTAGCCTTTATCCCCAACTGGGCAATAGTGGTTGCTCATACCTCGCTAACATGTTTCAGGAGATGCTGTGGTTGAGCCCTAGCTAGATTTGGTAGAGGGAGAATAACCGGAGGTTCAGACTAATCCATTGCCTTAGTTGTCATGTCTAATTGCTTGAGGTGGTTTATGTTCTTGTTGTTAAGTGAAGAACTTGTTTGTTTTACCTTATATTCTATTTTGTAGCCTAAGTCCTTTGTACATATTATGTAATTTTTAAGGTGGAAGGTAATTGGGTGTAGTAGGAGATTGGAACCATGGCATGTAATAACTTATGTACTACTTCTAGTTACTTGCATGCTTGGGTATGAATGCTATGTTATATGTTTGTTTCCAACTTCCAAGAATGTTTCAATGCTATAATGGAGTGGCATGCTAAGCGGTTTGGTAAATAAGTGAAGTTGGATGCATGCTTGTGTGAATCTGAACTATTGTATGTCTTAACGTTTGGATGGCCATGAAGCTTTGAACTTTAGTTATAAATGCTTGTCTTGTTATATTGTGGCTTTATTCAGCGTTTATAGGTTTTCAGAATGTCCATAGTACATGGGAGACTCTGACCATTTGTTGGGTCCGAAATTAACCTTTAGCGTGGGGTTGGGTCAGGGCGTGACACTGAACCCTCCTTCAATTCATTGTACCACACCCTGGCTACTTCCACTAAAGTTACAGCAAAAGCCTTATACACCCAAGCCTCTGGCAACTCCGTGAACTCCATCTTGTGCCTGAAAATTGTCAGGTGATCCTTAGGGTCTCCATGCCCATCATAGGTGGGCAAATAGGGCAATTTGTATTGTGCGAGTTTTGAAACTTCGTTAATAGCGCGGTTAAATAGATTTGGGCCCTTGAAAGCTCCTGCAACCGAGACGGTATAAGTAATACCTTATCTTTGGAAATTTTGAGATGGGCCTCGTGCCGTTGCATCTAAGCCCTGTGATGACCCTGTGGAGCTCATCGTTTCTTTGCGTTGCCCCCCGGTGTGAATCTGTTGTTCGGATTCTCTTTGGTTGGTTATATTTCTGGTTAATTGGGTTTTTTGACGTGAGGGGATTTGCTGAGATGCTTGGCGTGGTTGGTTTTCTGAGTAGTGTGGTGTTGGTTGAGGTGTTTGGGTATGAATAGTCTTCCTCAACTCCTCCATAGTTTGTAGGACATATCCGAGATCCACTGGCTGGTTAGTCTGCAGAAACTGTGTTGTGGCAGTGGGATATTGCCACCCTGTGTACCAAGTAGGTCCTTGTGGATAGTTTTGTGAGTATGTTGGTAGATAGCTTTGGTATGGATTTGTGTATGGGTTGGTGTATGTGTTCGTATATGGTGGATGATTTTCTACAAGTATTTTCGCCCTTGGCGGCGGTAGATCAGTCTGTCTAAGGTTAGAGGTCTCCCCTGGACAGAACTGTACATTTGGCTGCTCTACAGCCTCTTCTTCATGTACACTTACAACATTCTGACTTCTGGTAGTTACCGTGGTGTAATCTTGTGAAAAACTCAGTGGGGAACTTAGAATCAGCCTCACGGTGGGCGCCAACCTGTTAAGGTAAAAAAATGTTGAGTGATCAGTGTCTTTATACGCTACCTTGATATCTGCAAAACAAAGAGGACTTAACGGGTCTTGCTCGCATTAGCACTCCGATGCTTAAATTAGCTTGGTGCTTATGTAAAGGAAGAAGTATGTATACAAGTATTGATGTGAGTATCAGATGTACCTGCCTTTTCTTGCTTAACCCTCTGACTTTTATAGGCACCATGGCTTCTGATTCAAAAGATAAGTCATCATGGTTGCTGAGTCAAAAGGGAAGTCATCAATGTGGCTGAGTCAAAAGGGAAATTAGCAGAGTGGTGTGTAATCATTAAAGGATTAATGGAGAATTGTTTAAAGGATTAGTGGAGAATTTAGTTATATGCAGTGGTTGGTAGGGCCCTGATATTAAGGAACAATGTCTGCCAGTTCCAATTGGTTTAAAGTACTAAAAAGAGACCTTCTGATTACCCTACACTTCGTGCGACCCCCTTAGATCCCTCTCATCATGATGTCCGAGGTCTTCGAGCTATTTTCGAGGTCTCTAGGACCTCGTCCGAGGTCTCTTGGACCTCGTCCGAGATCTCTAGGACCTCGGACGAGGCTTCCCCGATCATCCCGAGGGGTCAATTCGCGTTTTGAAAAAAGTCTAGGGGTCTTACCCATATCACTTTTGAACATACTTAATCAGTTCTGCTCAATTGGAACACAGTTATACTTTCATTACATTTTCTAGAAGTAGAGTTATGGAGGCACTTTTGCGCGATATAATGGACGAAACCACAGGGATGGATCTAGGTACTAAATTTCAAGATGTGCAATCGTACAATTGATAGGTTAAAGTGTGCACTCATATAACGAAAATTTTAATATAATATTTTTTTAAAAAAAAATATATAATTTTTTCAAGTTGAGGGTGTGCAAGTTGTAGGTCTGCCACTGCAAAACTAGACAAATGTAATTCAAATTGATCCTTTGAAGCAATAAGAAAAATATTGACTAACACATGTTGCAGAGCGTATTGTTATCAATTCACATAGTTACAAAACTACCAGCAATTAGATGACTACTCCCACATGCCACTAAAAATGCTATTTAAACAAATTCAACCTAGGTTGGTTAATTGCTGTATTATATATATATATATATATATATATATATATTTTAACGATATTAATTTTTTTTGACGATATTACATAAACTTTTTTATAAAAAAAAATATTAGAGGGTCGGGCCCCTGCTGGTCCCGACCTAGCTCCGCCCCTGGAAAGGAGGTTTGAAATTGTCGACAAATGACTATTAAAGGAAGCCTTCTTTATTATTCTATATATGCAACATTCAATTGATTGTAGATATGTATTCTTGAGAATATAGATAATTTTAATATTACTTTTGTTTTTTTCCCCGAAAATATTACGTTTGTTTGATATACTACTTGCACTAGAATTTTAAGAGAACTTTGTTGTAAAAGTATAACGTCCTTTACGTGAGAAAAGCTAAAGAAAAGTTGGGATTGGGATTGCTTTCACTCTATCTCTTTTTTTTTTTCTTTTTTCTTTTTTTCTTTTTGTTGTTATAATTGCTTTCTCAATCAAACTAGAAGAACAATTTCTTTTATTTTCTTTTGGTCAGAGAAAGAAAAAGTTTCGGAAAACCAATTCATTTAGCTAATCTTTGAGAATTGGGAACTATAATATGGAAAATGTCACAAAACCCCTCATGTGATTTATCGAAAGTGCACTAAACCCCATGAGATTTCAAAACTCCCCTCATAGTTCTCTTTCACCCCACCCCACCCCACACCATAAAAAACCATTTGATGAGGGTGGAAAATACCGCCCTCGAAGAAAAGACCTTTGTGCCCCTGAACCACTTAACCATATTAGAAAAAAATAGCGCCCAAAAAAGGATGACCTTCGTACCTCAACAACCTACCGATGACATCACAAATCAGATCTCCCGATGACATCACAAGTCAGACCTCTCGATGACATCCCAAGTCAAACCTCTCGATAACATCCCAAAATCTTATCCAAATGCTGCTCACCCGACAGGATATGCGAATGTCAGAGCATGTTGGTTTCTCTCTCATCCAAAGGGTATAAAATGTGCCCCAACATTCTTCAGGGGAGGTAACTAATTCATTTTTACTAGAATTATCTACACTTTTCTTCTTTTAGCACCCAACTAACTTAAGTTTCAAAGTGCTAATGCAGGGCCACCCTCTTCAGCTCCGTTTTTGTTTTGCAGGCTCAAGAGAGTCAACTCAAGTCAACCTTCCACAATCTGCCTCACCAGATTTGTACCTTAACAGTTTGGCGCCACCTGTGGGAACGACTGAAAGATTCGCACTGAGCAGAAATGATGGTTCATACTAGAAGCCATGCTAGCTCCGGTGATGTATCGCCACAGAACAGCCGCGAGCAACAACACCCCAGAATGACCCCAATACCATAGGTTCATACTAGAAGCCATGCTAGCTCCGGTGTCGTCTAGCCAGAAGTAAGCCCAGCGGGAACGTCTGGGACAATATAGGCTGAGCAATTGCTGGATGAGCCAACGTCCCGTGTTAAGCTACAAGCGTTCACTCAGCTGGTTTACGACATGAAGCGAACTATGGATAATTTTATCCAGGAGCAAAGATCAGTTAAAGAGCCATATCTAGCTCCACAAAGAGCCCAATCATTCCTTCCTCGCTTGAAAGGAACCTAGATACCTGGACCATCTAATGAAGAAAGCTAGAAAGTACATAACGTCAAAGAAGGACGCAGTGGACCTGAAGTATGAGAAAAAAGCACAATTTGCGCAGCACCACCTCATGGAAAAGGGAAGGACGAAGGATCCAAAGGATTTATGTCGGGGACGACGTCAAGCTCTTCAGCTCCCAAGAACAAGGTTTGATAAGTACACCCCCTGACTATGACTAGGTCAGAGGTATTAATGGAGATCGAGTCCCAACCTGACCTCAATATCAAATGGTTAGCACAGATGAGGTCGAATCCAAATAAGAGAGGAAAGGAAAAATTATGTTGGGTTTACCATGACTATGGTCATGGAACCAATGAATGCAAAAATATAAAGAATGAGATTGAGGCATTGATTCAAAGAGGCAAGCTAGACAAATATATAACAAGGAAGGGACAAGGCCCCTAGCAAATGGTTGATCGGGAAAGAGACATGAGCCCCTGAAGGACTGATGGAATGATGGTGGATATCAATATGATCATAGGAGGATCAGCAACAGGTGGGACCAACAAGTCAACCAACAGAGCCTACGTAAGGTAAGGGAAGGAGGAGCCCATTCCCAAAAGATCAAAGGTCCACTAGGAGCTCGTCATCTCCACTGATAACCTGGAAGGGGTGAAGACTCCACATGACGATCCCCTGGTAATCACTATACAGATAGTAAAATGCAAGGTTCGACGAATGATGGTTGATACTTTATAGGATTCACTAGCCACGGTTCAAACCAGAAGGCACAATCTAACTCCCCTTTACTATTGGGCTCGATGCTAAGAAAGTCCAGATGATGACTGAGTCTGTGGTAATGGATTGCCCTTCGGCCTACAACAGGATATTGGGACGTCTAGCCCTCCATCACCTTAAGGCAATCATCTCAACCTATCATCAAGTGATGAAGTTCCCAATCCCTGAAAGTATAGCAGTGGTCCGTGGAGACTAGAAAGCTGCGAAATAATGCTATGTCACAGCGTTGAAGATTCGAAGCCCAAGTCCGTGGGACAGGGTGAGGGAGAAAAGCAAGAAAAAGATAGAGGAAGAAAGGAAGGCAGTCCTAGTGGAGAAATTGGACGAGGTCGAGATCAGACCAGGAAAAATAGTTCAGATTGGAAGTGAGCTGACTCCGTCAATGAAAGAAGGTATAACTGTAACACCCTGATCCCTCATGAGACTGGAACGCCAATCCAAAACCCAAAGTCACAAAAAACTAGGGGAAACGGACGAAGTCTCCCCTGTATTTAGGCCTAACCACATACTTGCACTCATAAGAAATAGTCACAATAACAATATACAAACATTCATAAACAACCACATCATCCATAACTAGAACTTCCAAATCCTTAGGGCTATCCTAGCCTTTCTACTGTAACAAAATAAACATACAAGCATGCATTTACTTTAGCTATTGAAACACTATGACTATAATTCCGATTATCATATCACTCTAATTTTTTCTATATCATTTTCTTAGATATTAAGTCTAGCAACCAACCTTAACTTCATCCATACAAGCATACAAGCTAACTAGTCAAAGAGTAATACATTAGAAGTTATTACATGCCAACAACTATCTAACTAGTCATACAAGGCTTTCAACTTCACATTACAACTCTCCAAACCAAATACAAATACATACAAGACCATAAGGTCTTAAAATGGAACATATATATAACAAGATCACATCCAGCATACAAGCCATCCAACCTCAGCAAACAAGCCACACAGCAACTCAAGGCAATTGATCAATCTAAACTTCTTCTTCTCCTTCTACAGCTAATAGCTGGGGATCAACCTCAGCTCCTCTTGAAACATGTTAAAGAGAGGAATGAGCAAACACAGTTGCTCAGTAAAAGATAGGGTACAGTTAATCAGGGGCGTTTTCGAAAATTCTTTCGTGCAATGCAACAAATAAACACAAGAAATAATAACTATACAATAAGAATCAATTTAATAATTAAATACCACACATTTAAAAGGATACGATCTCAATAACCCCAAATAATCCAAAGTCTTGATCTTGATCATGAACCTCGATCCACGAACCATGAAATCCTACGACCCAATACCCCCTGGCAATCTTTAGACCAGGTGAGCGAAGGACTAGAGCACGAAGATTGAATATCCGCTGGCAAGCCCGCTGTCGCCTAGCGATTACCTAATACATCTGTCTCGACGATATGGTTGCGCAACCACAATGCAATGCACTCAAGATAACAATGACAATATAATTCAATAACCATATAGATGAGGGACAACAAAATAGGTTGCCCTCGCATAATTACAATCAATTAGCAGTATAACAAGAATTGGACAATATTCATTCAAAGTAGCCAAATCACACAATTCACGAACTTCACTAATAGAATACACAAGCTATTCAAATGCATTTAAACTCTCAAATTACCAATTACAAGTCAATTACTAACATGTTCTCAAGCCAATTACTAACATGTTTCTCAACTTTTACAAACTAGTTCTCTTAGTCCCAATTCAAGCTCAATCAAAACGAAACTCACCTCTCTAATGACACTTTATGAACACCTCTTAAGCCAAGAAAACTCTTTTTCAGCCACTTACTACCACAAAAGCCATGAAAGCCCATAGTCTATTTGAACTACAACTACCCAAACCACCCCTCAATTCAATGCCATAAAGGTATTTTAAGCACTAGCCCACCTAATAAACACTACCTATAGCATTCAATTATACCCTGTCAACAATTATACGCAAAGCCCCTTTTGAATTCAAGCCAATTTTACAAGTTTATGCAAGTTTACTCAAATTATATCTATTCTAGTCACTAACCTAGGTTCAATAATACTTATGGCATCATTAGATTACATGGAATTAAGCTTAGAATCAACATTGCACAAAAACCCTAGAAAGTTACTATTCATCATATTCTTAAATTGATCTTTTGAAATAATTCAATAACCGAGCCATTCAACTACACCAAACAAGTCTCCATAACAAGTAGACATCATATTATACCATATTCAAGCATTATATAAGCAAATATTAACAAATCTAAGAATTTTAAATCTTGACATAAACATTAAAGATGCAAAAATATGCTAAATCCCTCACCTAAACAAGTAGTAGAGGCTAGGAATGACTCTAGGATGGCTCAAGATTACATCAAACTAGCTTGAATGGCACCAGATGGATCAACCTTAACATTTTTTCTTCTCGTTTTCCCTTCTTAGAGCTCACGGCTTTTGGCCTACTTTTCTTCTATTTTTTGGCTATTTTTGTGTGCATTTTTATATATATATGTATATATAAAATATATAGAAAGATATAGATATTAGTTGGGCCTTATTTTAGTTGAGAGCAATGCCAAATAATCTAGTTTTAAAGCCCAAATGTTGAGTTAAGTTAAAAGAGGCCCAAACAAGCAAACTAGCTTCTACTATTCATATGATAGATATAACAATTTTTCTACTCGACTTCCCGAAGTGCTATGCATGTAAAAATTATGAACGTATGCCTAAAATCACTTATATAATAGGGAAAAATATTAAATTTGTAAAATAAAATACTTTAATTTTTACCCGGGCTCAAGGCTCGTTTTAAAATGATAAAAATAAGTCTACTAAGTATTAATAATAATCCCGTATAATGTAAATGCCAAAATAGGAGTTAAAATATTTTTATTTGAATTTAATAATGCTAGTGTCCCCTTTGAATAAAAATAAGAGAAGTAGAAGAAAATAAAATTACTATATAAATCTTACATGCTAAAATTAACACATATACACATATAACACTAAACTGGCACAAATTTATATGCAATTAAGTATGATATGTTACATGCTAGGTCAGAGTTGTTACAATAACCACTCTGAAAATAAAAGTGTATTTGTATGGTCTTCTTCTGACATGATAGGAATAGACCCCAAAGTCATAGCACACCACTTGAATGTGGACCCGAACCGCAAACCGGTAAAACAAAAGCACAGAAACTTCCACCCAAATAAGAACCAAACCATCAGGGATGAGGTAAAAAAGCTCCTAAAAGCCAGCGATATCCGGGAGATACAAAACTTAACCTGGTTAGCAAATGTGGTATTGGTGAAGAAAGCTTCTGGACAATGGCGAATGTGTGTAGACTACACAGATCTTAACAAAGCCTATCTGAAAGTCTGCTACCCCCTGCCTCGAATAGATCAGTTGGTGGACTCGATCTCAAGAAGTGAAATGTAGTCATTCATCGACACATTTAAGGGCTATAATCAGATCAAGATGGCCTCAAAAGATGAGAAGAAGACCGCGTTCATTGCCGACAGAGGTACTTACTATTATACATTAATACCATTTGGACTGAAAAATGTCGAGGCCACCTATCAAAGGATGATGAACCAGGTGTTCCAACACCAGATCGGGTAGAATATGGAAGTTTATGTGAAGAAGTTTGGGATCAAATTGAACACAGAAAAGTGTGCATTTGTGGTAAAAGCCGAAAAATTCCTGGGGTACATGATTACCCACAGAGGTATTGAAGCAAACCCGGACAAGATCCAGTCTATCCTCGAGATGACTCATCCCCAAAGTACGAAGGATACAATCTCTCACAGGCAAAGTAGCCGCACTCAGTAGGTTTTTGGCCAGGTCAGCCTATAAATGTGCACCACTATTCAAAACATTGTAGGGCCTGAAAGATTTATACTAGATCGAGGAGTGCCAGAAAGCTTTTGAGGAACTAAAAGAGTACCTAAGCTTTCCCCCCATACTATCCCGACCTGAGCAAGGAGAATCACTTTATCTGTACCTGTCGGTAACACTGACAGCTCTAGCAACAACCCTAGTCCGAGAAGATGAAGAGATCCAAAAACCAGTGTACTATATCAACAAAGCTCTCCAGGGAGCGGAAATAAAGTACCCATAGATTGAGAAAGTCACCCTGGCACTGGTAACGGCCTCCAGGAAGCTGAAGCACTACTTTGACGCCCATCCAATCAAGGTTATGACAAACATACCTTTAAGGCAAGTCTTGTACAGACTTGAAATATCATGAAGGCTATTAAAATGGGTGGTAGAATTGAACCAATTCAACATCGAATACCAGCCTCGACTAGCGATAAAAGCTCAGGCGCTTGCAGACTTTATAGTCGAGTGCACTGGGTATGCTCAAACGGAAGATCCAACCTGGCACATACAGGTTGACGGGTCCTCAAACAGGCAAGGAAGCCGAGCAGGAGTGGTATTGATAAGCCCCAGAGGAGAAGAGATGCTATACTCCCTTAAATTTAGGTTCCCTGCTTCAAATAATGAAGTAAAATACAAAGCCTTGGTGGCAGGATTAAAAATAGGAAAATCACTGGGGGCACGAGCAGTGGACGTGCAAACAAACTCGCAATTGGTAACCCATCAGGTTCGTGGAGAATATGATACAAAAGAACCCGCCATGGCGGCATACCTGTCCCATGTTAAGGACCTTATCTCAAGGTTTGACCACTTTAGTATCTCCCAAGTCCCGCAATGAAAAACGAAAAAGCAGACACACTTTCTAGGTTAGCCCTGAACACAGATGAGGGTGCAGTGATCCAGCTCGGAGAGGTCGGAAGACCCAATATTACTACTGCCGGCAGGCAAGTAGCCGTAATCAGCCAAGAGGACTCTTGGACCCAACCTATGGTCCGATACCTCAAAGAAGGGGTTTTTCCCTAAGTAAGCAGTGACGCAAAAACATTCGAGTGTCGAGCTCTCCAATTTACAATAATCAGATATCAGCTATATAAGAGGTCTTTTACCTGGCCAATATTTAAATGCGTAAACAAGGAATAAGGGGGGTACATACTCCGAGAAGTTCATGAAGGAATATGCAGGAATCACTTAGGATACCGAGCTTTAGCATGGTTAATATTAAGGCAGGGATATTACTGGCCAACCAAACATGAAGACGCATGAAACTTTGTGCAAAAATATGATGTCTATCAAAGGTTCGCAAGAATCCCAAGGCTGCCGACCACTGAGCTAACCTGTATTACCAGCCCTTGGCCTTTCGCCCAATGGGGGCTAGATATTATAGGAAAGCTCCTTGTTAGCATCGGCCAGAATAAGTACATCTTCGTAGCCGTCGATTACTTTACAAAGTGGGTAGAGGCAGAACTGACCTCAACTATAACTGACAAGACAACATGGAAATTCTTATGGAAATTTGTCATTTGTAGGTTCGGGATCCCACGAGTCGTGATCATCGACCACGACACTCAATTCGATTGTGCTTACTTTAAAAAGCGCTGTGAAAAGCTAGGCATACCACTAAGATTTGCATATATACCTCACCCACAAACTAATGGACAAGTCAAAGTCACTAACCTAACTCTTTTGTAGGCATCGAGGACAAAAGTAGAGAACGCCAAAGGCCTATGGGACGAGCTGCTCCCCGAAGTGCTATGGTCAATGAGGACGAGACCAAGCTCAGCCACGGGGAAAACTCCATTTTGTCTAAAATTTGGGACAAAGGCAGTGCTTCCAGTGGAGGTGGGCTCGCCGACTCCTAGAACTGCAAACTTCAATGAAGAAGCAAATAATCAAGCCTTAAAAGCTGACTTAGACTTGGTAGAAGAATTCAGACTGAAAGCTTAGATCAGAGTGCTAGAAAGTAAGAGAGCCATGGAATGAAGCTATACCAAGCTCGTTTGGCCCCGACCTCTGCAAAAAGAAGACCTAGTCTTGAGAAATGTATGTTTCCGACCTGATCCTACCCAGGGAAATCTTGGGTCACGTTAGGAAGGCCCTTACCGAATTATAGAAAAGCTAATGCCAGGAACTTATAAACTAGCCGAATTAGAAAGAAGGGAGCTTAAGAATGTTTGGCATGTCGAGCATCTTAAAAAGTACTTTGTATAAAGACAGAGTTATCAAAGAAATACAAACGTTGTCCCCCACTTTTGTCAAATTTTACTACTTACAAATATAGGCGGAATACCGCAGGTCGGAAGTCACTAAGAAAAGAACCAGGGTCAAAAACCTTAAGGTTCAACCCCCCTAAATCGCTAAAGAGCTTCTCATTTCGAAGCAAGCCAACCAGAAGTAAGGTTGTGGAACAGCCTAACAAGCAACTGGTAGTTGCGTCAATAATGATCACACAAAAAAAAAGTCAAGCAAATTGATAACAAGAAGCATGCTTAACAAAAGAAATAAGAAAACGTACATACAAACATGAGAATACCTAGAAAAGGCTAGAAGAAAGATTAGAGAATTTCTCAAGCATAAAAAACAACAGAAAAGTTGCTCAAACAGAAAACCTCCCACGAAGGGAAGGATTAAAGAGTTACATCTAAAAAAAAAAGGTCAACAAGAAGACCTCAAAACTTAACCAATCAACTGATGACAGTTACATATCAGAAGTACCACCGTCGTCCTCATTATCATTGTTAGCTTCTAAATCAGAGGAGACTCTTTTAGCAACAAGGAAAAATCAATCTTAACCCCACAGGCTCTGGCCAATTTTTCAGCTCGCACGAAGGAAATCTCCTTGCCCTCAGCAATGCCACGACTCTGGGCTTTAAAATAGGCTTGAGAGAGGCCATGGTGGAACTCATCACTATGCTTGTAACTCTCTACAGCCGCCCGAGCTTGAGCTTCACTGTTTGCTAGAGAAGTGTTTAGTACCACGCTCAGCACATCAGCGAATTGTTGAGTGGTGGCCTGACCCGCCCGAGCCTTTCTCAAACCTTCTTTAATAGCATTAAGGTCGGCCTTGTGCTGCACTTTTAAGGCTCTAATCTCCGCCTCATGAGACGCCTTCAGATCTCAGATCTCCTGCTCTTTCTCAGCCTTATATTTAGCATAACCTCAGAGATATGCTTTCTTCTCATAATACCTCTCAATCAAGTCTTTCATGAGGTTACCAGCCTTGACACAGTACTTAATGCCATCACTAAAAGCCTTGGTTTGTGGCCAAAACAAGAAAATAGTTAGAATGATCATAAAAGAAAACTAAAGGTTCCGACAAAAAAGAAGAGGAGGGCGGCAAACCTGTTTAAAGTAGTACTTAATGGCCTTCCTCACAGTAGTGGAATTAACCAGCTTGGAAAAGGCGCTTAGAATCTTCTCAAAATGAGGATTTCTCTCATATCCAGGCTCGGGACCCACCTCAAACCTAATCCTAGGATAAGCAGTAAAACCCGATTTAGGTTGAGTGTTCTATTGCGTAGGATCAGCAGCCTCTTCCTCAGGCACCTTCAACAGGATTGGCCCCCTAGTCTCATTCACAAAAAAGTTCGGTTCAGGATGATCGCTGGAAGTAATGTCACCACTAACCTCGTAGAACTCAGCCTCGACCTCCTTAGCAGCCTCAGAGCATTGCTTCTTAGAGGGACCGACACTTTCTTCTTTCTTCCTTCTTCATCTTACCTTTCCAGCAGGCTTGTTGAGCCAAATTGACTTCCCACTCATCGAAAATGTCCATAACCGGAAAAAAAAGAGGAAAGACAATTAATTCTGGGAAGGAATAAGAATAGAACAAAAGCTTACAGAGCTCGATCTCACCAGTGGTGGGAGAATGAGGGCCTTAGACGTCTCAACCTCACTCCTAAGAGTAGGACAGGAGGATTCAAAAACATGTGGCTCTGCTTGACAAACTTGATGATTCTCTCCATATAGTCCCGAGCTAAGCACTCCTTCCAGATCTAGGTACTGGTTACTATCAACACGGGGGCGACCCACGAAGAAGCATGTCACCAATACTTCCTCTGGAGTCAAAACTCCACCAGTAGGATAGGGACGTGAAAGGACGCGCCACTCGGCCCTAACATCCCATTCTCTATCAGACTTAATGTATACATACTTGGAGTGCCATCCTTTGTTCGATGAAGGCCACTTTGTAAAAATGTTCTTCCCTGTTTGGAAAGTAAAGTAATATTACCCTAATCCGTCAAAAATCTTTATCGTGTAAAAATAGAGGAAAAGATTCGGGGTCAGGTTAAAGCCTAACACTTTAAGGTACCTATAAAAGCCAATCATCATCCGCCAACTGTTCGGAATCACCTGACCAGGGCTAAGGTTAAAGATGTTCAAAATTGCTCTAATGAAAGGAGGAATAGGCAAAGCACATAACTAAAAGATGTCTGTGCAGAAAGTGACCTCTCCCTTACCAGATCGGCAAGCCCTCTCATGCTTATATGGTATTCACACAGAAAAGCTAGATGGGACAACCCTACTATCCATGACATAAGAGGCCAAATCATCACCAACGTGACAATTACGCCATAACGCAGAGAACTGTAGCTCTACTGCCTTGCAAGAAGTCGCAATTGGCCTCTCCGATCTTCTAAGAGAATTAAGGTTGGATGACATAGCCACAAGAATGCTGGAAGTCCTTGCCGCCTCAGCAAAAGGCGCTGCAACTTCAATAGGGGGTAGAGCAGTATGACCTAAATTAATTCTTATAGAGGAGACAACCCTAATAGGGGTTGCCTTAACAATGGCAGTTCGATGGGAAATCCTACGGGGACGGTCAGCTCTAGAAGTCGAAGGTTCCCTCTCCACAGGAGAGTCGGGGTTAAAAGAGGAATCATTACTACTTTCCTCACCACCACGACTATAAGAGTGCTCAGACTGATTCTGAGAATCAGAACCACTGCTACCCATGAATGATAAAACAAGAACAAAAAGTAAGGGCTTGAAAGACGTACGAATAGTCAAAATCTCTAAAAGGATGATAAGGAGTTGAAGACTTGAGAACGGGAATGAGAGATTAAAGGGAAGGAGATGATCACGGGAGAAATGCAAAGAAATGGGAAACCCGAGGAAGCTTTGAAACAGTTCGAAATCTTGAAAAGGCTCCTTATTTATAGAAAAAATAGGCGGGAGGTTAAAAATTCCAAATGATGCGCCAGATACATTAAGTGCAACATTTCAGAAAAGCTGCAAAAGCTGACGAATTAATCAAAGGGAGACACGTGTCATCACCAATGAATGAACTGTCGAAAAGATGTTACAAGAAGGGGTCAAGGTCGAGGTCGAGCAAAAATGGCAAACGAACGATTTCCCGACCTGCCTTCAGCTGCTCAGAAAATCAAAGGACAATTGATGAGGGTGGAAAATACCGGCCTCAACAAAAAGACCTATGTGCCCTTGAAGCACTTAACCGCATTAGAAAAAAATAGCACGCCCAGAAAAGGATGACCTCCGTACCTCAACAACTTCCCGATGACATCCAAAATCAGACCTCCCGATGACATCCCAAAATCTTATCTAAATGACAACTCACCCAACAGGATCTGCGAATGTCAGAGCATGTCGGTTTCTCTCTCATCCAAAGGGTATAAAATGTGCCCCAACATTCTTCATGGGAGGTAACTAATTCATTTTTACTAGAATTATCTATAGTTTCCTTCTTCTAGCACCCAACTAACTTAAGTTTCGGAGTGCTAACACAGGGCCACCCTCTTGCAACTCTGTTTCTGTTTTGCAGGCTCAAGAAAGTCAACTCAAGTCAACTTTCCACAATCTGCCTCACCACATTTGTACTTTAACACCATTTTTCAGTCAATGATGGTAACCAAATATATTAAAAGACAATTATGCCCTTAATTTAAAAACAACCTCTTTTATCCTTTTTCTCTTTTTCTTTCATAATCGTCCTTCTTCTTCCTCTTCTTTCTTGTTACAGTTACATTCACCCATACACCCACACATACATATACAAACTCATACCAATACTCACCCCCACACAGATATACACACCTACGCATGCACAAACACACACATATACACCCATATACACATATATACACGCTACACATACCCACCCAAAAATACCCATCAACACCCATACACAAGCAGGCACACGTACATACACATACACAGACGTAATTCCACTCACCTATATAAATGTCAATATTTAGAACTTAAATATATAATTTTGTTTGTGTACATGGAATTTTTAACATTTGAATCCATTCAATTTCTAAAAAGGATTACTTGTGTGTATTGATATTATCTATTGCTTGGTGTAGATGGTCTTTATTAGTATGGGTGGTTTGAAAGTAGTAAACAATGGTACGATGGTGGAAAAAAGGTGAGTGATGGTACTGCTATAATTTGTGTAGTAAGCAGAAACATTACTTATTTCTGTAACTTCACAAAGAAAAAAATCAATTGTTCCAATAGCTCAGTTAGAGGGAATCATGCTTTGCTAGTATAAGGTTTGTGGTTCAAGTCCTGCTTCTACAAAATTTGCAATTTTTCATGGTTTAATTTTTAAATGTTTTTATGAGAATTCGGGGAAAAAAATAACTACAGAATCTAACCTGAGTGTCTCAGTTTCTACACAAGCCTTCTAACCACTAGAACAAATTTATTTTGACACTTGTCTTTGCTTTCTTCTATTTATGATGAAAACAAAATGGGACCTAATGACTAATAAAGTATTTATTTAAACAAAAATAAATAACTATTTGTATATTAGGGGCGTGAAATACAAAATTAGTTAAAAAATACAATTTTTTTTTACGGAGGGGAGTATTGTGCTTATTTTGAAAAATCATAAAAAAATTATGAAGGAGTTTTAAAACTATAGAGGGTGCTGTTCAATTTCCACAAATCACAAAGGGGTCTGGAGCATTTTACTACTTTTACGAAGGATAATATGGTATGAATGGTTTGGAATTTTCAAAAGTGTATATAGGCATTTAATTTCATATTTTTTACACACACTTTTGACATGGCATGCACGTAAATTTATTTAATTTTTAAATATCCCACTTCATTTGACATGGCCTCAGACATAGAGGTGAGCTTGCATCCGTAGTGAACTTTTCTTTGTGTACCAACTAAATCCACTGTCCTATTGCAAGTTAATTCTTCAAAGCAAAGTGCACATGATAGGTATTAGTGGAAAGAAGTGTATACACACAATGATTTATTTTTTTAATCTAGTTTGATAAGGCTACATTCACGACTGATTCTAAAGAACTAATAGTCAATGATTGTTGGACAAAAGTAGTAGCTTCAACCGTGCATCAAGGCAATTTTTAAGACTTTGACACATTGTTATGAACATTAAAATATACTCTAACATATTCTTAACAATATATACAAGGGATTCAAATCCCTTGATCACAACTAATTGTTTGTCTGTTTATGCATATATGCAAGCATTGTATAAAGGCTCATGGATGTAATTTTCAAACATGCAACTACAACAACAAGCTCTAAGACTCCCTAAGTCTTTCTTCTACTATTGTAATCCCTCTCCCTTAATATATATCATTTTTGTACTCCATCCTTCATATAATAAATCTCGATCCTATTAATACCTTCTTTGTAGTTGTACCTCTTATAACTTGATATCATAGCGATGTTTGTTTAAGCCCTTCAGGACTCCTATCATCCTAAAGGGCTAGTGTAACCCTTGACTTTCTCTGTCAAATGACATAACTTAGCGAAATATGCTTTGTGGTAGCCACTTCATGCATCCTCCACATCAGAAACTCTTATGCCTAGAGAAAACAAAAATATTAAAGAAATAAGTTGTGCAACTCTATGGGTTGTGTGCCTTGAGACTGTTGGTGAATTGTTGTTGTCTCGGCTTTTTACCATTTAAACGCAGAAGTCATTTCTTAATGTATCTAAGTCTTTGCAATGCCAAAAGAGAAGGCCATGGACCTCACACTCTCTAAATGAATGTCTGACTAGGTTCCCTCAAACATGGCTCTTGATACCACCACTCCTTGTTCCTCTAGTTTTAGAAAATCTACCTTTGCAAAAGTTGACCATTTGTACGAAATAGAATATTTTGGTGAAGATAGTAAAGCCCCTATTATAGAAATTCATTTTCTAAATCCTTATAGATACTTTACCAAACCAAACACCTCAATGACAGTTCTTAAAACATGATTTTGGCCCAAAAAATTCAAATATTATGGAAGTGATATTGGCAATCTCAATGGAACAATATCGAATTCGTGTTATAGAATCTGAACAAATGGTTCTATTGCCGATTCAAGAAGAAACCATTCAGTAGTGAAAATTGCAAGGCTATACATACATCTATGCACTTTGGAGCCGTAAAAATTGCATTAATGCTTCACATGAGAAAAAGCCTTCCTGTCGTTGACAGGATTTCAATTATTGACACCAGATACCGGCAGTACAATCATGCATGCATAGGTACAATACAAACTAGCTTAAATGCTAGCACCATTCTACTCACTATTTTCCCAAATTACAACCTGCCTCTTGAAGATCCATTCATAACTCATAACCTTCAAAACCAATTGCAAATACCAGGTGCTCTTGTGACTGGTCTGACTTTTTCAACCATATTACACTACCAAATGGCCTACATTTATTTGCTAAGAAAACAAGTTTTGCTGGCTGATGAAAATATTATAGTCCATTACTAATGCGCCCTTGGTGAAGTAGGTGTCCTGTCTTCAAGTCCTTAATGCAATAGCCAAAACTGGTAAATATAAAGTAACAATTATGTTCTCTAGTAAACTGCGCAACTGATAAAAGTCTTTTACTAAGAGCAGGAACAAGTATGACCTGAGAATTAAATACTGTACTAGTAGATAAATTAATAGATGATATACCAGTATGTGAAATAGGATTCCTTACCGGTAACATTTGATTCATCTAGGGTCATATTGTGAGTCACACCAATATCGATGTATTAATTCAAATTAGGAGAGTCACTAACTTCCACAACAAAGAATGCTTTCATAGCGGCATTAAATGCTTCATCAGGGTCCTTGCAATTATTAGTCTTATCGTATAGATTGCCACACCTATAAGAAACTACTATTGAGGAGCCGAAGTTAGGAGATGAGAAAATCGACAATTGGAAACCACGACCTCTTCCTCTTCCACGACCACCGTGATGAACTATTTTTTCCTGATTGAGTTCCATAATTTTAATGAGATGGGATAGAGACTATAGCCGAAGTGGTATGATGACTCATGGTAAAGGCCACTGTCTTCTCGGAGATAGAAGATGAAGCTGTTAGGTAGATTTCAAAGTCGAAGATGAGGCCACATTCCTCAACGAATGTTAGACAGTTATGATACAGGTTTATCATGACAACGACAGGGTTGAACTCAGAACCTAGACCCTGGAGTATCCAAAGGACTAAGTGACCTTCATCATCAATAGGATGACTTGCACTAGTAAGAATTAATGAAAATGATTTCGCATGTTGCACATACACATGAATAGATTGTGCATCCTTTGTTGGCGACTGCAACTTGGTTTTGACTTGTTATATGAGAGCTCTAGACTACAACCCATATAATAGCTCAAGAGTTACCCAAACATCACGGGTTGTGGATTTATCAACCACCTGAGAGAGAATAGAGTCAGATAGAGAAACTAGCAGCTAGCTGAGGACCATTTGGTCGAGATGAACCTAAGTTGTATTGTTATCAGAAGAAGGTGTGGGCTTTGGTATGGAACCATCAATAAGCCAAGAAGGTCGTGACATTGTAGAACATGATAAAGTTGTGTTTTCCATAGTAGAAAATTATTGCGACCAAGTTTTAGAGAGATTTTTTGGTGGATATTTTTTTACCTCAAGCAAAGACGTCGTAGGTAAAGGAGATGCCACAACTAGGGTGGAGGTTTTGTCACTAGTAGAGGAGTAAATGAGGATGAGGAAGATTCCATTAAAAGAGAGCAATGTGGAATGTGTAAAAAAAAACCTTAAACCTTGTTTACCATGTAAAGATGGAATTTGCTACAGGCAAATGTGTTAGTCTTCATTAATATTTAAAGTTACAGCTTCATAAGAGGTTTACATCAATTGTAATTTATATCCAATATACAAGGATATTTCTATAAGACATTCAAAGACTATGTGATTTATATGGGTAACTACATGATAGGAGTCAGTTTGACATAAAGATCAAATGAAGCTTTACAATTAGTTTGAATTGTCTTTATAATAACAACTTAACAAATTCTTGGTAGTTTTCTCTCTTAATTGTTTTTCTGTCTATTCTTTTAACATGTTAACTAATCTACGTATATATATGAAGTAATAAATGCGATATTTTAAAAAAAAGTGACTTATAACATTTCTCATAACAACATCATGTTTCCCTTGAGCATTCAACTTTTTGTACAAATCTAAGCGCTTAAGTAAAGTGACCTTAATTATTTTTCAAGTGACCCAATGAAATTGGGAAATTATGTTGAGGAATGCCATATATTACTTACAATAATGTTTCACCATCTCCTTTGTTGTAAGAATTGAAATGCACAAGAATTTTGTAATGTCTTGGGTGATTTTTTAGCCATTTTGACCCTATACTAAACGGTAAAATATCATTACACTAATATTAATCACTACTGGTTGATTCTATAGCTTTGTAGATCATTCTCAATAGTTGTATATGAATTAGCATCTATAATTTCTGGAGCAGTATCTTTGTTTTGCCTAAAATTGTCTTTCGCAATGTTAAGTAGCACCTTGTCAGTCATAACATTATACCTAAGGTGGCCTGGGATTATATTTGTAGACAGATAGAAGAAGGGGGTCTTAGTTTGAGAAAACTTGAGAATACAAATAAAACTGCTATTCTAAAACAATTCTGGCTCAGGTACTCTGATCCCCATTCATTTTGGGAAGGTTGGACAAGGAAACTGCTTCTAAGGGGCAAATGTGTTTGGAGATAGGAAGAATACTTTTCTTTGGTGGGATTGTTGGCACCCTATGGGCATGTTGATTGACCTTGTGGATAATAGTACTATAATTGCTTCTAGAATTTGTCACGAACCCATTTCACTAATATGATTTCTGATACCACCGTTAGACTAATATCCATAATTACTTATACACTAATCAATCTGGGATCATAATGCCACGGGCTTAAGAAGATCACCCCTCCTAAGTCCACTAAGGCGCACTGCGTTAGCCTGATCATTATTAACCGCTAAATTCTATATCAACATTTATTATCAAGAAATACGTCTCTGCAAGTAATACCACCTAAAGTGTCCGGTCGTGACGGTCGATCGTTTGATATAACAATTAGATATAACTTATGCTAAAGCCATTTTCCTTGATATACTCAGTAAGCTTCCCATTTTCCTAAGGTGACCCTAACTCCTATAGTATTATTCATACCTAATTCCCGTAGCCTAAGCTCTTTTGAAAATTAAATTTGATCGGCTGCATTTACAACACCATTTGAATCAATGATTAACCTAACAGTATTATCGCAATGATCTCTATCTGTATCCAGACTACCCGATTCAACCTACCATGGCTATCTGGCATAAGCCTAGCAATTGATGCACAACCAAAACAGACTTATGAATTTACAACAAAAGTTCTTCTACGACCCACTTAAGTAACATCATACAATACATAATTTAACAAAGGTCCAAATACAACACTTATATAAGTCTAAGATAGAATAGACAATATTCCACAAGCATATCAAGCCCCGGGCTCAATCACAACTTCTTCAGGCACGTACTGCACATACTTTATTTTAGGCTCACCTGAAATGTAAGCAAATAGGGGTGAGTTTCCACCAACTTAGTGAGGAAAGGGAAATAAGGGAGATTTTATAAAGCATTATTTTAGTTTGAAACATGTCGTGCAACAATAGATGTACAACAAATACAATAGCTCAATTAATAGTAAGGTAAATAAGCATTCATTAAGGATATGTTAGCTTCATTGATGCCGTCTCCTTCTATCACCATCATGATTATTTTCCTATACACCAAGCAATATTTTGCATGTATGCTAAACTACGATCCATACCCTATGAAACATTCCGTTTATTTGGGTTAGGGAATAGAACATCGGTAGTCGTGTCATCGCCTAGCAAGCCCGATATCACCTAGTGCAACACGAACGCTACCATATCTGTTTAAAGGTTGCAACCCTTCGCTTCGTTTTCACATGCACATTTAACAAATAACACGTATTCACGACAATTAACAGATAGCCATATAGGAACGAGTAACAAAGTAAATCACCCATCTGTTACTTTTAACATGTCATTGCTCTTGAACAATTCTAGCAAACACACTAGACCATTAACATCATACTAGGCCTTAAATGCATGATAGACTACTCAAATTCAACATGTAAGCTTAGTTTCTCAAACATTCTTCTACAATACCCCATACACACATGAAAAACGTAATAAGATGATTAGCATGCACAAATATACCAAGTGACCACATAATCTAGCATACAATCATGATTTGATAGCATTTGAACACATGCAAGACTTAAAATACCAAGGAATGCAAACTGAAAAACTCAAACTACACATGCATGACTTTATCCAATTCGGTTAATACCTTTAAAGTTCTTAGAAGTTTATGAAATTGCACAGGAAGGTATTTCTTTAAATGTAGATAGTCCTAGAATCAAACGGATCCAAATTCAGAGTTGAATTCAGAAAGATATGGCCCTTGGAAAAATATTGCACAAACTACCAGCACTAGGGCGAGGTTTCCCAACTAACTGGAATGGAATTAAACTAGGGGTTTCTATTCACAATCTTAACAAGCAATCAACATGAAGTTTGTTCTACTATGTCTTGTGCATAACATATCTGAAAATGAGCTTCATTCGTTGAGTTTTACTATGTTAAAATGACTGTGCAAAATCAGTGCACAAGTTACCAACTTAATTTCAACATGCAGTAAACTCATGTAATCATAACTTACTAAAATTGCTTTTAAACATGCCTTTAACTACGAAACTTGCACATGCACCAAACATAAGATATGCTCTATTATGAGTCTAGCATGACGTATGTAGAAATCAGCCAGATCCATGAAGGTTGTTTACTTGTAAGCACATATAAAATATATATATTCCAATATGCATGATTTGGCAATACAATAAACATGAATATAATTAGCAGTGGAGTCACATACCTGTTTGAGTCATGATAAAAGCATGTTGAAAGTTGAAATCGTTACCCAATTTCTGACATAGGTCTTTCTCTTTTTGCTCTATCCAAGATCAACTACCGTTTATGGAAACAGTTAGTTAGGGCAAGATTAGGAAATGGATTCTAGCCATATATTTATAATTATTCTAACAGGCCCTCCATAAAAGGCTTAGTTAGAATATACATGCCTACACACAATTAACCGTATACGGACATATGAAGTGGACTTAAAAAAATAATATGATCACAACCCTATCCATGAATCAGTTACCCAACCTATTTTATAAAACCAAAAATAATTAATTGTAGCCCACTTAAAGAGAAATATTCCAACAGTCTCCCACTTGGACAACGTTAATTGTTTTATTTATTTCTAAAAAAAAGGTTTTGAAAACATTTATTAGGCTGAATAAGTAAACTTAATGTGGCCACAATTTTTAAAATATTGATTCATAGAACAACACCTCAAACACAATCCTGTCCAATAAGATTATCAAACATCGAATCATGACGATCGTAGTATTCCACATTGACATAGGACCTTTCATAGTTACAAATGCCAACAACCCCATTGACATGGATTAATATACGACAGTGAAGCAACAAAGCAGCACCAACATATGATCAAATGTGCTCTTTCTTTGTCAATCCTTAACATGATTTCCCAAAAATTAGCGGTTGATATGCCGAGAAAATCAACTATTCATATCCTCCCAAAAATGGTAGTCAAAATGCCAGAGAAAAGAATGCATATCTCCGATCAAAATGGTGTCCTTATGGAGATATTTAAAATCAATAGATGGTCTTACCATATAACCAAGACCTTCAATATATATATGAGTGTTCACAGAATAATCAAGTATGTTATAAAACATAATCAATATGCTATTCCATAAATGTACAAAAGTGCGAAACAAAAACACACAATAATGGGAATATTCAACAATGCATGAAAATCCAAAACTCCAACTAGTCAATAGCATCAAAAGACAGTAGAACACTCATATGCAAAACCAATACCAAGCTTAGTGCGCACTTGAACACATACCAATCTCTCAATAACACTAACATATGGCACATGTCTCATGGATCTCTTTATGTCAGGGACTCTATAATACGCATATCTCAACATACTATTTAAATATTATGATCTCAAACCTTTAATTAGAAGATCAACAAACATTGAGTTTATTTCATATTCTTAGTAACAATGTCTCATTTTTCTTGTCAAATCCATGACAATTGTTCATAAGGGAAACTAGATTAGAATATAGGTTATTACAATAGCTCCCAATAGGAATAAGTTGTATATGAGACCGAAGTGTATTATCATTACCTCCCATTTGAGCAGAGGGTACAATATACTATAATTATCTCAATCATGAAGGTAAATAAGAGAAATACCCAACATTTAATAAGTTAATCACCTTTAGGCAGATAAATTCCTCTAGGGCATGCATTATCTCAAATCAGTAGAGCAACCACAAGCTCATAAATAAATCCCCTTGGGTGGAGAAATTTCTTTGACTATATATCATCACTACCACAATTTGTCCACCCGAAAACAACACACACAATGACCCCCTTTGGGTAGGCTATTGTATGTATTAATCCGGATAATACAAAGAATGTATATCGAGTCTTATTTCCTATCATAAAATATGGGAGATCTATTTAGAACATAAAACTCATATGCTTGACTTATAACTTCAAAAATATTTACACTGGGATATATGCTTCCAATAATATTCACATTATATCCTTTAGATAGAAATCCCATAAAAATATTTCACATAGAAATATCATCAGGCCTATAGTTCTTCATATTAAATCATTTAAGAACTCAAACAATATAAGCCTTTTGCGATAGATCCAAAAGATCACAAGACATATCATGGTGTATCTGGATACTAAGAGCAAAATAGGTCTCTCCAAAATCCTTCTTGTTGAAAGTCTTGAAAATACTAACTCATGAAGTATACCCTAATGATTTGTAGCTTAGCAAAATGTCCTCAACATACAATATCAAGAAAATAAACTTACTCCCATTGATCTTAAGGTATATTGCTTCAATGTATAGATACATCTTCAAAGTCTACAAACAATGTTCTCTTTATCAGAAAGGACAAGCTCCTCAATTGAAAAAAAATCCCAAAACAGGAAAATGGTTTAAGCTAGGTTTTTCTTCCCAATCAAAATTCAATAGGAGTCTTAGGAACAGATTTTTAAGTAACACGGTTAGTAGTATATGGAGTAGTTCTAATGGCTTCACCCCAAAATATATAATAGTTTAGTTACACTCATCCGTATCATATCTTTAAAGGTACAATTTTGCCTCTCAACCACACCATCATGTCTAGGGCTAAAAGGCATGGTATATTGGGCAACAATCCTACAATCCTATAAGTACATGGCAAACGATCCTATATGTTGCCAGTGACTCAATGTCTACCAAAGTACTTATATCCCCCGTCAGATCTTACAATTCCTTCATATTTCTATTTAATTAAATAAAGGTATCCATAATGAGAGAAGTCATCAATAAATGTAACAAAACTTGTTACCAAACAATGTAACATAATAAGGTCCATAAATCTATGTATTATTTATAAAAGGTCAGAGATATGGGTAGTTTATTCTCATTTAATATTACCGAGTTTACCCCTTATGCATCCAACATAAGTTTCAAAATCATCAAAATTTAGAGAAGGAAAATTATCAACTCTAATGAATCTTTCAAACATTACTTTAAAAAATATGACTCAATCATTTATGTCATAACAAAGATAAAGTTTTTTCAATTAAGCTTCGTTCCAAAACAAAATTTTCTGAAAAATAGTCGTAGGAATTTTTTTTTTTGGGAATAAAGACAATTGATATAAATCATTGGGTAAAATACATTACCAACAATTTTGGAATTAAAAATAATTTTATTTTGCCAGTGTCAAAGTTAAAAACATAATCAATTCAAAAGTTGTTCAAAACGGAAACATAAATCAAATTGTCTAAAAGACAATACATAAAAATGTTCTTCAAAATAAGTTCAAAAACTAGTCTCTAAAGTAATAATAATATACCCTATGAATTCAACTTCAATGGCAAAATTATTCCCAACTTTAATTCAAGACTCTAATTCACTTTGCCTCAGTTTGTATTCAAATATTTTCAAAGAAATATGAATGGTTGCACCACGATCAATCCACCAAATATTTATTGGAACATCAACTAAAAGAGATTCTAAACAAACATAGGCTAGCAAATTGCCTTCTTTAACTTTTTTTTCCTAAACCATGATTGTGCTTAGTATAATCAGCACTTTTATGACCTTTTATTTACAGAAGTAACACTTCTTTTCAAATCAAGTGGCAATAGATTTGGGACCTTTTACATTGTGATTCATCTTCTGATTGTGACCCTTACCAGCCTTTTAAAACCCTGGCATCTTAGGAGCATATCCCTCAAATTTCGAGGTAATAACCTTATCAGAGTAGCCCTTAGGGTTGGAAACAAGTAATGCAACCTCATGATTTCACTCTTAAATTTGTTTTCATCAGTTTGCACATTTGGTAGTCAAGTCTAATAGTCTACGTCCCCTTTAGGTGTTATAGACAGTCTTTATGTGAGTAAACTCAAAAGCTAAGATGTTAAGGGCATGGTGAACAATAAAAGAATTTGAAATTATCATTCCATGAGATTGAAGTTTGGTTTAGACAAGAACCATTCTCGCAACATAATCCCTAATCCCACATAGTTTATCATATTTCATAATCATAAGTGCACCCATTAAGTCCTAACGAATATACCATTATTTTTTCCTCCCAACTCCTTTAATCAGTCAAGTAGTAAGTGCATCAGAATCCCGCGCTACTATCCCCAAGATCAATTCAATATGTACCTTCAACTTATTTAAAAAAAAATTGATTCAAAAACTAAAAGTAGTGGTCACATTGTTCAAAGCAAAAGAAACTGTTCAGGGAAAAATATAATGTCAGCAAACAACAGGCATACATGTTCCATTACAAAATAAGCACTTAAAACAAAAGGAGTTTAGGAACATCATTACATCCCCACCTTTGGGCAGGTAATATAACATGTAAATAGGTACCCTTTTAACATAAAGCATCAATGAGATTATCCCCCACTAAAAGAAAAGTCGATCACCTTTGGGCAACCGAACTCCCTAACAATAGTATAATCTCGATCCATACTATATGTTCATGCTACATGGCTAAAGTCATATAATGACCTCTTTTGGGTGATCATTGAACACTCTACCATGGTAGTTTCCCAACCAATACGAGAAAAGTCATAGATTTTAATTAGACTGGTCACTTTGGTGAATTTCGCCTAATCAAACCTATGTTGTCAACTCATTGGGAAGGCTAGTGCCTAACATTAATGAAACTGTCATGCATTTCATTGACCATACAATATGAAACACTTCAATATAATATGTCTCTATGATCAATAAAATTGCATTCGACAATAAACTTGAACATATTATATACAAATTTAGTAGAGCACATCTGATTCATATAAATATATAAAAAAAAGTATCCAAAGTTTCACATTGAATTGAGGAAAATCACAAATTTCCATTGCTTCCAGTGGCCCAAAAAGGACTTTAAAACAATCCCAATTCATTTGGACATAATTCAAAATTATCATGAAAATTGTGCACAAAATATAATATTTAGATAAGACCAATTAAATATTACCAAACAAAAGAAAGTGATAAGGCCATATTTGACATGTGTGAAAATTATACATTAACAAGAATTTATTAGATGTCCTCTAGCCAAACATATCATTTCTCACCTAAAATAAGGCAATGTTTGGTTTCACACAATTTTCAAGCTATTTATTTTGCAAGAAGGTCACTCTAGCCAAACAAGCCCCTTCCTTTTAAACTAAGGTGCTATTTGGTTGTGCAAATTAATTTCAAAGGCTAGATTACAAAAACAAAACCCAGTGCCAAACGTGGCCCTTCTTTTATTTTCCAAAAGAAAACTGCTGCAAAATAAATGTACCTAATAGGAATTGAACCCAAAACCTTAAGCTTTTATATGCACATTTAACCAGCTAAGCTAACTTGACAACTTGAACTAAAAGAAGCTGATTTTAATAAGAAAAATAAATGCTCCATTTTTGTAATTGTTTGAAAACAAAAATAATGACAACAGTGTGGCATCTGCAAAGTTTCGAACTCAAGATGAACACATAACAAGCCAAATCTCTAACCACTAACCTATCATGATTTTGGGAACATAAGGCAACATTAATTCTTTTAAGAGTCTGGTCTCCACCAATTTTAATGAAAAAGAAAGATTTCGCTATTACAAAGAGTTGAACACATCACTTGCATATGGTAATGAAAATCTTACCATCAGTGTAGGCCTAACACTTATTATAAAAGGAAACTTTAATTTATTAAAACCTTCAATTGTTTCCAAGAGAAAGCTGCTGGAAAAATAACATATTAAACTCATGGAGTTGCCTAGACTCCAACCTTCTATTTAGCCGACAATGCAAATTTATTATTGACACTAAGCCCAATTATGTTAGTCATATAATCAGTTACCATCTTATTTTCCTAAGCGAAGGAAAATAAAATAATTGTACTCCTACCAAGTTTCTAACTTGCAACCTACGCCTTATTATTCAAGCACTCAACTAGCAGCAACTACTCAGTTGTTGGAACCAAACAGAATTCATATCCTATATAACTAGGCGACTATCCTATTTGTTGGTAGCTAACAAAATTAAAACATGTGTACCTAAAGAGGGTCAAACCCATGTTGCTCATAAACTTTATGCATGCTTTTAGCCACTGAGACTGCCACAAGTTTCGGGATAAAGTATAAGCATATTAAATATAACCTTAAATCACAAAAGTCGTCTTCAACCTCCAGCCAGGCCGCTGCAGCCCGTTAAGGCCCGAAACTAAACCCAAAATGTAAAAACCTCATATTTGATATGTTTCTAACAATTAAATAACCTAATCCTAGGTTTTTGATACCAAGGAACTCAAATTTGACATCAATTTCATCAAATAATTGTTATATTTTATTGAATCATGCAAGTGGGTCTCAGATGTAAACTCAAAAATTAAGGTTTTAAATCTTTACAACCATACAAATAATTTCCAGCAACAATATTTAATTAGAGAACATATATGTTGCTAAATAAATTTGAATTAGTGAGCATATATAATCAATCATGCAATATACTCAAGAAATTCGAAAAACTAATACAAAATATTTCAAACTCATAGAACAACATACTAATAACAATAAATAGCATGTTATAGATCAAAAGAACAAGCAGAGAGTGATCTACAAAAGCTCTCAATCAATTTCATGAAACAATAAAAGGATAATCAATAATTAAATCAATAACTTTCATTCTTTATATATATATATATATATATATATATATAGCCAAACAAGTATCACGAAAGTTTCAATTTTATGGCTGAAAATCATGCATAATTGGCTCTGATACCACATGTAAGCACATATAAAATATATATATTCCAATGTGCATGATTTGACTGCACAATAGACATGAATATAATTAGCAGTGGAGTCACATACCTGTTTGAGTCATGATAAAAGCAAGTTAAAAGTTGAAATCGTTACCCGATTTCTGACGTAGGTCTTCCTCTCCCTGCTCTATCCAGGATCAATTACCGTTTATGGAAAGTTAGTGAGGGCAAGAGTAGGAGAGGGGACCTAATCATATATTTATAATTATTCTAACAGGCCTTACCATAAAATGCTTAGTTAGAATATACAAGACTACATACAATTAACAGTATACGGACTTATGAAGTAGACTTAAAAAAATAATATGATCATAACCATGTCCATGAATCAGTTATCTAGCCTATTTTATAAAACTAAAAATAATTAATGGTAGCCCACTTAAAGAGAAATATTCCAACATTACTATCCCAAATCTGACATGCAAAGGTAGTGCGCAAGAATTTGAACATGCAAGCAGTACTTGGATAAAATCAACTAAAAACACACTCTTAATCACAAAACTAGAACATGCACTGAACATGAGATATGCTCTACCATGAGTTTTGTTTAACTATTTAGCTAGTTAGTTACATTACAACTGGAAGATAACTATTCTTGCAAGTAGAGTACAAGTGGCGAAGAAGCTAGATATAAAAAGACACATGGCAAGGCATTCTATGACACAAAGTATGATTACATTTCAAAGCCAACAAACCATTTTCTTTTCCTAGTTATGACCGGCCATTATGGCCTTGTTTTCTTTATTTTTTTTTGTTTTGTTATGCATGCTAATTAATATATATAATAGTGGTTAGTCAAATGGTCAAACCTAGGTGAAAGACTTGGTCAAACTAAGGTCTTCTAAGCCAAAATTGCTAAGTCAAAGGTCAAAGTTATTCTAGTTAAGTTAATTAAATTATTTAAAAATGCTAGAAGACTATTAAATTGTGCATATGTTAATTCAAATATCTAATTAAAATAGTTCATAGCACATAATATCATGTATATGCACGTATTAATTTCAATAATATCTAAAAGCAATTAAAAGCTCGTAATTTTATACTCGGGTCTTACATGGTCAATTTAAAGTCTTTTGTCTTAAAATGGCTAAGCCAATGGTCAAAACTTTTCTAATTAAGTTAATTGAAATATTTAAAGGTGTTAGAAGATTACCAAAATCCACGTAGAAGTCATATAGGTCTTACTTGCTAAGTTAAATGAAACACTACACATTTCCTAATTCTTGTAAATTATGCACATATTAATCGAATATCTATTTAGAATAAACAATTTCACATAAAATCATGTAAATGCACATAGGTTTTATGCTGGGCCTTGCAAACTTAGCATACAAAGTAGGGTTGAAGCTATTATCAGAGAAGGTGCTTGGAGATGGCCGAGGAATCTGAGTAATTTTATCGATAGTGCTTTTTCTCCTCCCACGCATAATAACGAGATTATTATGTGGCTTGGGGGACCAAATGGGAAATTCTCGATTGCAGCTACATGGAATTCTATTCGTGAGAAATACACTAAGTTTGATTGGGATTTCCTCATTTGGAAAAACCCACGGATTCCAAAACACTGCTTTTGTTCATGGCTTGCCATTCTTGATAGACTCCTTACAAAAGATAGACTCATCAGTTGGGGTATGCAAATTCGAAGCAATTGTGAGTTGTGCCATATGAGACTGGAGTCAAGAGACCATATATTCTTTGAGAACACTTTTAGTAGGCGTGTTTGGAGAAAGATTGTGAAGTTTGCTTCATCAAATGTTGGTAGTATCCAATGGTGCAAAATTTTACATTTCATCACAAGGAGTTGCAGGAAAAATACGATCAAGGCTGCTTTGCTTAAAATTTTATTTCCTGCTTGCATAATCCATATTTGGAAGGAATGAAATACCTGCTTGTTTAGGGAAGGTGTTGCCAGAGGGAGAGGGAAGGGGACCGATGGGAGCCCGGGCCCTTCAACCTCCAACCAAAAAAATATTGAGTAGAATTTTTCCCTCTCCCCCAACGTCCAACAGTCAACCAAAAAAAAATATTCTAACTTTTTCATCATTTTCTAACTTTTTCATCATTTCATTCACAAGTTTTCTAATTTTTTTGAACCCTCTCATTTTCTTTAATATCTATATTTAATCATTTTCTAACTTTTTTATCATTTCACTCTCTTTTACTTTAAGAAAAAAAACCTAACCTAATATCTTTCTTCTTCTACTTGAAATCAAACATCAATTGAATTTCCCTTTATCTATCTTCTTCATCTCCCATTATGCCTAAAGCCTTCTTCCTAAAATTTTAAGTCTCACAAGATAAATCATACACCAACATAGATACACAAAGTTAAGGTAATATATCATGAAAAAATTGTATTATATTTATTTATTAATTTTTCTTGGCTATATCATTTTATGCATAATTTGTTTTATCAATGTTGTTTTTTTTTTGGCTAGTGGGTGAACATCGTAAGGAAAACACCAATAAGTGGCTAAGGTAGGTAATTTGACTGATATACTTCTTGAAATATTTTTTAGTGTATATTTTTCTTATTAATTATATTTCAATGGTCAATTTATGTAATAAATAGATAATTTTAATGGATAAATTTCAGTAAGGATAAATTTCAGTAATGTATAATTTATTTAATGTTATGCTAGTTAATTTTAGATCTTTTTTATACATAAAAAATTAAGGGTTCTTCATTACAATTAGAATAATTAAAGACATAAATATAGTTTGAAATTCTATATAGAGTTTTTTTACACATAAAAGTCAAGTAAGCTGTTTTAATGGTTCTAATTTTTGGAAATTATTTTCAGGTTAAAATATTAATAAGTTTGATACAATTTATTCTTTATTTAAAAGGACAAAAAATGATGTTAACTCAGTTGTTGACTCAAAACCCATTGAACATATTAATACAAATGTGATTTTAAAACCTGCAACAAAATTCCTAATAGTTGAAAATGATACAAATGTGTGATTTGGGTTTACCTACTCAGTTTTGGAAATATATCTAGTGAACCAAAGAGATACTGTAGTAGAAGAGATGAGCCCAGTTTTAGTGACAGAATTAGTAAGCTTTACATTACATACTCATTTTTTATATTTATTTATGTTTAAAATATTTGTTATCGTTATTCTTTTTAATTGAACCTTACCCCCTATATTTAATCCTGACTCTGCCCCTGTGTGTTGCAAGAAAGGATCAAATTATGATGAAGATTCGCTTGCAGGGAAACAATATAGAGACAATCATAACAATAGAACCATTTGTGACTATTGGAACTAAAATGTCTTGTTAAATTAATTTTTGAGTTTTTGGGTAGTTTATTTGATTGTTTCTTGATTCATTGTATATGTACTGTTTTGTTTTCATAGTGGAATAAAATGTTTCTTACCGACTTAAGCCAAAAATAATCTCTTTTCTTGATTCTTACATTTACAAAATGAGGTAATTACGAGCCATTAAATTTTCATTTTTTAAATCTCAACCATTCTTTCCAAACTAATTTTGGAACACCTTTTTTTTTATAAACGATTAATTTATTAGTCTGTATATAATGGAATGAGAATCAAAATTAACAAATCTGATAGATCAGGAAAGGAAAAGATTCTTACCCATTTCTTGCTCTTTTTCGATACAATATCTAAATCTAGCTTTTGAGAAAGATAGTTAACTTAATCTGACAGGTATTATCATACTAATTGCTTCTGATTTTCTATTGAGTTGACTTTTAGTCATCTAATATGTTATTCTTATCACTGATATATGCCCCTAGCTAAGTAGTAATTTCACAATCACACATTTATAAGTCACCTGTATATATCAAGTTTACTGTTAAAATTGTCAAAGTAGGACATGGGTAACACACAAATTGAGGAGCTATATTAATTAGTGTCATTTGTTCAATACAAATGATCGAGTTCTTCAGACAATCATGATAACTTCACACCCACGAAGCCAACTAATCGTTTGTAAATGTGGAAATATATAGGAAAAAGCCATGAACTACGTACTAAAACCAATTAGATAGATACCAAGTCATGGCTGTCTTGTTATTATTTTCTTATTTTTATGTTAAAACAGAGCTTCTTTGGGGGTGAGACACCATACTGTGATCAACAGTTACAAGGGTCACATTTGCAATTTGATCCACACTTGCAGCCATGACCACCTTCTGCACCAAAGCTCTTCTCCGATCCCTCAGCGTAGCTGCATCCAACATTGAGAAATTATACTTTTATTAGTCCAAATATGATAAATTTGATGATGATTCCCAAAAACAATTTTTTTGAATTGTACATACTTCTTCACTGGTGCAACTCCTTCAATGATGGTAACAGTTGTAACCTTTTCAACGTCGGGGTACATCCCACATCTGCAAATAAACCAAAGCAATGAGTGAATTTGGGAAAGAAGAACATATTCATGCTTACCATAGTTGTGAGATATTAAGCACGCCAATTATTGTTGAAATCTACACAAAAAGGTTAGAAACTGCACGGTACAGTAGAAAATAATAAATCAAGAAAAAGGGATGTATATGCAAGATAATGGAGTTGTAGCTGGCACTAAATTTATAGCAGCCTAAGTTTATGCTTTAATGAATTAAAAAAACACAAAAGATTAAATTTACCCTCCACAGCCGCTGCCGCATTTGCAGCCAGAGCCACATCCACAGTTTCCTCCGCAGCAAGACATTTCTTTCACTTCAAATGTGAATGATAATCGCGGTTTAAGTTTGGACTAACTAGCTATGGGATTAATAACAGCACACTGCAGTTCGAGTTGTTATGCCTAATCGTTAGCTCCTATTTATAATGCAGGAGGAAAGATATAGACAATTATTCACCGTACACGTGTCCCAATTGAAGGAATCTAAGTATACTCAATCACTGGTATGAATGCTTGCGCTTTTTGAGCATGCGCACCACCACTAGACAAATACTTTCCTTGTCTCGCGATTGTTAATGTACCATGTAAAGATTCCTTTAAATTAATGGTGCCTCACCTTATACAGCTTTTTGATGTGAGCGCCCTTTTGGCTCAAATCATCATTTTACTGCATTGTTTTTCAAGCGCACTGAATCTTCGCGATTATACGAGTCTGACATAGATAGCCTCCATAGCCTGTATCTTATCGTCACTCCATATTTTACCACTAAAGAAAACAAATGGAGCATATTTTCAAATCCAGCAGCATGCGTTTCAATATACTAAGTTTAGAGACAAAAACGCAACTTAGTCATGTTCTTTGCCTCGTTATAATATCAGGGTTAAAACCTAAACAACCACTTTATGTCTTTTTGTTAAGGTGAAAAAATGTCGAGTGATGTCGAGTGATCAGTGTCTTCACGTACTCCTTCGATAACTGCAAAACAAAGAAGACTTAGCGGATTTTGTCCGCATTAACATTCCGATACTTAAATTAGCTTGGTGCTTATGTACAGGAAGAAGTATGTATACAAGTATTGATGTGAGTATCAGATGTACCTGCCTTTCCTTGCTTAACCCTCTGACTTTTATAGGCACCATGGCTTCTGATTCAAAAGATAAGTCATCATGGTTACTGAGTCAAAAGGGAAATCATCATTGTGGCTGAGTCAAAAGGGAAATTAGCAGAGTGGTGTGTAATCATTAAAGGATTAATGGAAAATTGTTTAAAGGATTAGTGGAGAATTTAGCTGTATGCAGTGGTTGGTAGGGCCCTGATATTAAGGAACAATGTCTGCCAGTTCCAGTTGGTTTGAAGTCCTAAAAAGAGACCTTCTGATTACCCTACACTTCGTCCGATCCCCCTAGATCCCTCTCGGCACGATGTCCGAGGTCTTCGAGCTATTTCCGAGGTCTTTAGGACCTCGTCCGAGGTCTCTTGGACCTCGTCCGAGATCTCTAAGACCTCGAACGAAGCTTCCCCGATCATCCCGAGGGGTCAATTCGCGATTCAAAAAAGTCTAGGGGTCATATCATGATGCCCCCTCAGTTCTTGGAGCTATAAAATAGGTTCGGGAACTGATTGTGATGCCTCGGCAACATCGAGTCTAGTCGAGAAATTATTTTAGTGTTGTTTCGTCTTCTGTGTAATTTATTGCCAACTATTTATTTAATGCAGCCTTGCCACTTGTCCTGATCTGGTAGAGTGACTTTTGAATTAATGGTGAGGATTGAAAACTCTTGGGTTTCCCTCCCTTTTTCACTCCTATAAATACCATTTTTACCATTCAAAAATTCACTTTTCACCTTTATTCTCAAACATACTTACGCATCTCCACCTCGGGCTCGACCCTCTACCTTGAGCTTCGCGTTGCTTCATCACCTTGGGCACGCACTCCCACCTCGGATCACCACTAACAACTCGGAATACACTCCAATAGCTCGGGCCTCACTTCAACATCTCGGCCCACCACTAAAATACCTCGGATCCCTCTCCACCACCTCGGATCCCGCTCCAATACATCGAATCCCGCTCTAACACCTCGGATCCCTCTCCAATACCTCAGATCTTAGTCCAACACATCGGATCCCTCTCTAACACCTCGAATCCTCTCCAACACCTCGGATCCTGCTCCAACACCTTGGATCCCACTCAACACCTAGGATCTCTATTCAAGCTCTTCTTTCGGCCTCTTACACCCATTATTATGGTGTCCTCTTCGTCTACTTCTTCTTCAAAACTCATGGAGGTTATTATAGCTCTTCCTGCCGTGACCCAAGACCTTGGTCCTCAAAGGGCTGTCCATGCTGAACCCTCGGCCACAGCTATTCCTCAGTCTTCTCCTTCTCCACCCTTCGAAGTCCCTATTCTGGTTCAGCCACTTAGGTCAATTAGGACTGATGAAGCCAGGCCTTCGGGGTCCAGCCCTTCCAATCCTATTGAATCCGAAGCTTCTTAAACCATTCCTCGATACGATCCTAACCCTTATCTTCTACACATCACTTTAGAGATGATCCCCAAGGTACCCGAACCTTCTCCTCCTCCTTCTAGGGCCGTGACTTCTGACCCCAACCCCGAGGTTCAGACAAATTTTTCAGCCTTGCGCTATTATTGCACCTTTGATGAAGTCGAATTACTCGGTCTTCGCGACGAGGTTGCCTTTCCGCAAGGTTATGACTGCAGAATTCCTGGCCATCATAAATTGGCTTGTCGACCTGAGGTAGGGGAACTAGCCTTACCCTTTATCGCTCTTCGGTTTCTTCACATTCTACTTTCAACTTTTGTCGTTCGCATCCTCAACTTCCTTGACATTGTTCATTGTCAGCTTGCCCCTAATGGTTGGAGGAAAATAGTAGCTTTTTAGGTATGGGTCAAATCACTCGGTCTTACTCTGATCCTTAACCTCTTTCGTCAATTTCATCAGCTGGTCCATGACCCCAAAAATTTCGGTATATACTCATTCTCTGCTAGGCCCAAACATCGTTTATTTTCTAATTGGCCTTCTAGTAACCGTGGGTGGCACAACAAGTTTGTATTCATCATTCATCTTTTCAGATGGCCAGTTAGAAGGCTTTATAGGCATTTGTCTCACACCGAGCTTAATGCCTATTGTGAGCCTCCTCTCCTAACCCCACCCGAGAGGCTTATGACTTCTTACATTCTTCGTCGAGCTTGGCTCGTGCGTGGTGCCCTATATTTGACTCGTGAAGCCATTCTAGCCTCCGCATTTATGATCAGTCTAGGGGTACCAATGCCGAGGCGGGATATTCGGCCGCTGTTCACTCTCCATTATGAGGAACCTCTATTGCGGAGGTCTTATCTCTTCCAGTAGTTGAGTTCCAAGCCGATGTTCCGGTCCATGGCATGGATGAAGGTAATGAAAATTTTTACACATGTATTTTCATTTTAGGCTTTTCTCTTTGCCTAGCTGACCCTTATTTTGCTATTACAGGTACCACTGTCCTGGATGTTTAGTAGCAGATATTTCCCGGTACTTCTGAGGCTGTCGAGGTCCGAAGTATTGGTGCTGGTAGACTCGATCCAATCGATGCGGCTGCTCAGGAAGCTCGCGCCGAGGTACAACAAGCTCAAGCCGAGGCGCAAAGAGCTTGAGTTGCTAAAGGAGTCGGAAAAAAGAAGGTTAAAGGTGGTTCTAGCAAGAAACGAAAGAAGGTTGTACAGCCGCGAAGGAGGGTAGTCCAGTCAGAGAGTTCGGACGAACCCACCTGGTTCGTGCCTCCCGCTCTGCAGGATTTTTCTTCGCCAACCCCTAAAAGAGCTGCTCGCAGATTGGAAGCCTTCGAGGAGGTCCCTGCTCATCATGAAGCTCCTCCTTATGAAGAGGTAGTTGGCGTTATGCCCGAGGACAGTGGTTTAGCCAAGGACGCGTCATTCTTTGCTGCTAGGTCTTTTGCCCAGTCTTGTCCGAGGTCTCCCCCCCCACTCTTGAAGGCCCTGATAATGTGGCGAGTTCTCTGAATGAACTTCTAAGAGATCGGTTACATCCCATTGCTCGAGAAGCCTTTGAAAAGGCTCGCCTTAAGGTATTTTCTTTCTTTTTCTAGTTCTTCATCCATTTTCTTCTGAGTTGTGCTTTTTTGACTTTGTTTAGTTGTTGTAGATGTCCGTGGGTCTCAGTGTGGCCTACTGCTTTGTGGAAGAATATGAGCGGCGACTTGCTGAGGCTGAGGCCACCTTTAAAGAACGTGATGAGTGTTTCAAGAACTCAGAGGCTGTAATCCAGGCCGAGCTTACTACCACCCGTGAGGCAACTAGAATGGCTCAGGAAGACGCTACTTCAGCAAATTCCGAGCGTCGTCAACTCCGGACTGATTGGAGGCTTCCTAGAGGGCTCAAGAGGAGGCCAAGGTTGAATGTGAGAGGTTTCAATCTGAGTTAGAGGCATCTCAGATAGCTCGAGGTTCTATGGAAGCTCAATTCAGGGATCTGCAAGTTTCACTAGAGGATATGAAGGCCCAGGCAGTGGAGGATTTCTGTTAGGGGCAGGGATACAATGATTTGAAGAAGCTATATGCTCAATCTGCCGTTGGCACCACGGATGACGTCACTGTTGCACTTCAGGCGAAGCTTGATCGTTATGCTCAAAGGCATGGTTTAACTATTAGGGAGAATGTGCTTATTGGTGACTCCTCGAGCTCTGAGGATGAGTCCGAGGATAGCGAGGATGAGGGATAGGCATTGTATTTAAGGCATTGTATTTACCTTTTACTTTTCTCTTTGTAATGAAGACTTTTGTCTTTAATGAAAAGAGCTTTTCTTCTTTTTCTTGATTTATTGTTTTCCCTATTATGCTCGGTTTCTTTCGTTGGGTTATGTCTTTTTGAAACCCTTTATTGTTAAAGGATAATTTGATGGCTTCGGGGGTCATGCCCCCTCTCTTGGACTTTGGGGGTCATGCCCCCTTGCCTTGGTCCTTGGGGGTCGTGCCCCCTTGTCTTGGACATTGGCTTCCCTTTTTGGGATTTGGCTTTCTTCTACTATAATCATCAACAAAACTTTGGAAATCTGTTATATGGACATAATCTGTCTTGACATAAAATATTCAAGGAGAAAGAGTACACATAGTATTTCCTTAGATGTTCTACGTGTCATGCATTTCTTAGTTCCTTGCCATTGAAGTCTTTGAGTCTGTAAGTTTCGGGTTTGACCTCTTTAACTATCTTGTACGGACCTTCCCAGTTTGGTCTGAGTTTTCCCTAATTTGGATCAGGTTTGAAGATTGCCCTTCTGAGGACTAGATCCCCCTCTCTAAGTTCTTTGTTTCTTACTCTCTTTTTGAAATATCTTGCCATAGCCCTCTTGCCCTCGAGCATCTTTATTCTGGCCTTCTCTCTAAATTCTTCCACCAAATCCAAGTCTTCCCATAGGGCCTGGTTATTAACTTCTTCTTCATACTTAGCGACTCTTTGGCTTGTTGATCCAATTTTTACAGGTAGGACAGCATCTACCCCGAATGTTAGGCTGAAAGGGGTTTCGTCTGTCGACTCATTTGGTGTTGTTTTGTATCCCTATTGCACTTCTGGTAAAACTTCGGCCCAGAGGCCTTTGGCTGCTGCTGTGAGACCCCATATTTTGTCTTTACCTCGATTGCGTGATTTGACCTGTTTATGTGTTATGAGTTAAAATGTGTTAAATATGTGATTTATATTCCTAATACATGCTATGTGTGCATTCATGAAATTTTCATAAAAAAACGGAATCAGAAATTTTATCGACGATTTTTATGAATAGTATTTTGAATACCTATCCGCTAAAATTTTTACAGGGGTGTTTTAAACATTTTAAAACCTAGTTCTCGGGTATTAATAGACCCATATTTGATTAAAACGGATTTGAAATCGATTTTGAAATTTTAAAGGTTTTTACACTTTGTTTTGCAAAAATCGAGTTTTAAGCCGACTCGGGTGGAAATGTTTGAATGTAAAACTCTTTGTCACCTAAAATAAATTATCTAGAATTAGTCTAAGTGTCAATTTAATGTTTGAGCAAGAAATAGTCAAGAAACTAAATTAAAAGACAAGAAAACACTAAAAATAACTAAGTGTCAACTTTGACTTTCTTTTATTTGTTTGACCTTTGCTTAATATATCATCAACACACATTAAAAGCTCACAAAACATACTCATTTTACACACACATTGCCGAGAGGAAGGATAGGAAAATAGAGAGAAAATTTCAAAGGTTTTCAAAGCAAAATTCACTTGAAAAACCTAGTTTTTGTCCATAGTTTTTCGAGCCAAGTTGGATTCTGCTTGTTTGGCACGCATTCATAGCCTTGTTTCGGATCAAAGGTGAGAGAAAAATTCTAGATCTCAAAATGTCATTTTTATGTTTTTTCATATAATTGAATTTTGAACCGTTAGAAAGTTGAATTGATGTTATATTATTGCTTAGTGCATGCTAAGGATCGTTTATATGTGTTTATATGAGATTTGAACAGTTGTAGCATGAATTTTATTTTTTGGGTATTAAAAGTTGAGTTGTTGGCTATTTGTTGATTATCTAGAGTTGTGGTGGTTGGAATTGCTTGCTGTTAGTTTGTAAAAGTTTGTTAAATACGTGGTAGTAATGTTGTAATGCCAAAATTTTGATTGCAATGTCGGTCTGAAAGTCCGAAAATTTTTGCCTTGATGCATTAGGGTTTAGGGTTGTTGGCCTTGGTGTGGATAGTTTATGGTTGGTTTCCGAGGGGGTGAATGTTGTTGATTGAGTGGGTGAGTGTTAGAAACTGGTTTTGAGGTTATCGGATTGGTAGAATGTAAGTTATGACTTTTAGAAGTTTGGGTTGTCTTTCTTTAAAATGTTGAATTATGCCTTTGGATGTTTGGTTGGTGTTTGAGTGATTGAATTGTGAGTTGTTGATGGTTAGATTAGGGTTTGGTTGTGTGTCTAATGCATGTTAAGTTGGGTGGCCTACTTTGTCATCTAACTTAGTGATTTGTTGTTTAATTGATTAGTTGTTGTTATGTTGTTGAATTGATGATTATTGATTGATTATTGTTGAACCAAGAGATAAGCAACCTACTTTGTTGTCCTCATGTGATAATTGATTATTGATGAACCGGGAGATAGTAAACATGAAAGGTTGTCCTCTTGAGAATTGAATGTTTATTATTATTGCTGAGTCTTGGTATGTGTATGTCATCTCTCGGGCAACATTGGACTATCGGGTTGAAACCGGCATGACTACCATAGGCTACCCCCAACTTGCATGACAGAGGTATCATGGAGGGAGGGCTAGTGAGGTACCTCGAGTGCGTGAGTAATGGGGAATTACAAGAAGAACGGTCGAGATAGTGATGACGTTTGGAGCTACACCAACTAGAGTATCCTTTATTGATTGGTCATTATAGTTAATGTGTTTATATTGTTATTGATGATTGTTGTGTGTTTACTGCTCAAAGGATGATTTCCAAGGAGTATAGTAAATACTGTTAGAGATCTATCGAATCTTCACTAGGCTTGTTTTATATAAGCTCACTCTCAATTATTGCATGCATACAAGTGTTACTGATCCATATTACGGGTACGTGCCTCCAGAAGAGGATTATGTGCCTTATGTGGACAAGTCCTACGTGCCAGAGTCTTGTCCTTGATATTTGATGATGTACTTTTTGTTATCTTATATATTAAAACTAGTTGGTATGTATTTATTTAGAAGTTTATGATAAATAAGATGTTGTAAAGATAATGGATTAAAAGTTGCTAGTTTAGTGGTCTTGTTTTGGAATATGATTAGACTACTAGATTGGTTATAATCTATTTTGGGAATGTATGCTATATAGTAAATGTATGATGTTGGAACGGATGCGTATAACTTATAGATACAATGGTAAAGAATGTTTATTGTATATTGTGGTTGTGTTGTTAATTGTTGAATTATTGTGGAGTTGGATGTATGAGTTTCGAAGAGGTTGGTTTAGAGCCTCGGTGTCTTAATTACTGTCATTATACTGCCGAAATTCCATTTCATCCTGACTGATCGTAGGAAGGGTCGAATTGAGGCGTTACATTAAGTGGTATCAGAGCTAATGTTTAGTTGTCATCCGGGGTATTCTCGGAATGTAGGTAATGGTCTTAACATGAAAGTATGTATGAAGTGAAAGAAAAGTGAAATATGTATTAATATGATTAAGTGATTATGTGATTTAATGACTATGTGATTATGTGATCAATTTGTTTATGTGATTGATACTTAAGTGGTTTATGTGCTTTATGTGAGTTTGTTACTTATGTGCTGATAATTGTCTATAGCCTGTCTATGTGCTATAACTTGTGTTAACTGTGACGCCCGAGAACAATGCCATGATTCATTAACTGTTTCATCTACTGTTTGTGCATTTTCACTATCCATTTACTTGTTGCTTTCCTTGCTTACTATTCATTACGTTTTTCAACTATCTATTTTCTTCGAATTAGCATTTTTCTTAAATCACATTAATTATGTTAGGAATGAGAAAAATGTGCATTTGAGCATTTAGTGTTGAGAGCATTCAGTGTTGAGAGCATTCGTTTAGGAAATTTTTTATTGAACTAGTGAATAGTGTTACGTAGATAAACTTTATGTTTTAGTTAGCTAACATATTAACGCGCATTGAAACTCGTTTTTAAGCTAATTATACTCATTTTTATAGACTTAACACTCACCCAACTCAATACCACTTAGCATATATACTCACACACACATATTAAGCTCATAAAACAAAAACAAAAAAGAAGAGAAAAATTGAAAATACTGTAGCAAATCCGAAAATAGCATAGGAGGAGAAATAGACATTTTTGCTCAACAAATCATCATTCCAAGCCAAGCCAAGCTAGGTGCAAGTGATTTAGGGTGTTTACTAGCTTCCTAAGAGCTTCTACGCATAATAGGTGAGGGATTGCATACCTATTTTTGCATTTAAAAAATGTGACAACTTTCTTGAATTTCTTGTTTTTCTCTTAAATGCTAATGCAATGCTCAAATATGCTTATGTATGTTATATATAAGTAGTAGAGACCTAATTTATGCCATCATTTCGTAGTTTAATCAGTTGAAATTGCTCGTTTAATATTTGGCATGAATAGTGACGGGAATGTTAGGGTTTTGTGAAATTGGACTTTATAGCTTGAATCAATGATCCTAATAGGTGCTTTAGATGTTAATGAAAGTAGTGTAAATGCCCCATAACATTTAATTGTTCATAACCTAGGAAAAGAATGAAATAGCCGACTTTTAGAAAGGGGTTTCGGGCTTATCGCAAATTCGGGTAAAATTGGCCTTCATTTTTGGTGTTCCTAGGCTAAGTAGACCCTAATTATGCTTTGCTAGCCCTCGTTTGAGTCTCGGGTGAGGTTCTTGTAGTACAAAGTCAAAAGAGGAAATTTGGGGCTTTTGGGCTAAATGCGGGTTTTTGCGAGATTTCGAGGGTCCTATAGGTGTCTAAGGGGTTAACTAGAAGCATTATATAGGCCGCTTGCTAATCTAGAACCATAACATGAGTTTGGAAGGAAAACAAATTGAATAACAGAGGGGTTTAAGTGCAAATTCAATTGTCTCACGCTTCTAAGACCTTGGCATGACTTCTTATGTGTTTAAATGTAGTTTCAAGTTGTTTTGGAGCTTTTGGTATAGTTCTATGTGTATCTTGAATATTCCCTTTTGTAAATCTCTTAATTTCTTATATGAAACTACTTCTTTTCTAACTGTTTCGAGGTCAACTACTTTGTTGATCCTCCCACGTGTTATTGCTTATATTGTTGATATTGTCTTGCCATTGATAAGTGCATTGCATAGTGGTTGCGCAACCATAGTGTCAGGGACGGTTGTATTGAATATCGGCTGGGCGGCGGCAGGCTTGCCAGTGGATATTCGTTCTCCGTATCCTATTCCCTCACTCACCTGGTCCGGAGATTGCTAGGGGGTATTGGGTCGTAGGATTATCGGGGTACATCCGGAGTACACCCACTGGAGTGATTGGGGTTATGCCGGTATATTGATCGTGAATCGTGTTTGTGATCAAGATAAGAGAATTCTGGAGTGTTAGGGTTAAGTGTATCGTATCCTTTGATATGTGTGGTTATTTACTGTTTCAAATGTACTTTACTTGCCTTCTTGCTTAACTGCTATAATTGTTGCATTGCATATCCCGAGTAGTCTTTATCCCTCACTGAGCAATTGTGGTTGCTCATACCTCACTAATATATTTTAGGAGGTGCGATTGGAGGAGGAGTTGCCTTAGTTGCTGTGTTATACTTGCGTGAGGTGGATTTATGGTTCTTGCTGTTATGTGGAGATCTTGTTTGCTTTACCTTATGATCTATTTTGTAGCCTAAGTGCTTATGTAAATGTTTGAGTGATTGTAAGCTGAATGCCAGTTGATTGTAGTAGGAGATATGAACTATGACATGTAATAACTTATATTTATGCTCTTAGCTTCTTTGCATTCTTGGGAGTGAATGACAAATTGTTTTCAATTTCTAAGAATGCTTAAAAGCTATCATGGAGTGGCATGATAAGCGGTTTTGTAAAGAAGTTATGAATGCATGCTTGTGTGTATATAAACTGTTTGTATGTCTTAAGGCTCGGATGACCTTAAAGTTGAGATCTTTATTTTGGAAATGGCTTTATTGTTGTTCTATAGCTTATTGAATGCTTACAGGTTTTCAAAATATCCACGTTATAGGGGAGACTCTGTTTGTTTTTCCCTAAAATTTTGAGACCGGGTTGGAATTGGGTTGAGAATAGCTTGGTTATTAGAGCCTCCAGTCTCGTGAGGGATCGGGACGTTACACTAACTCTTTGACTAGTAGAATGACTGGTAGACCAAGAACCAAAGGTAGGCCTGAGGTAGTTGACGAGGCACCGGATAATGTGGCACTGGACCGAGATAGAGGTGATGACCGTTTTGGTGCAGCCATGGATAGAATGATAGAGATTATGTTAGGGCAAGCACAGATACTAGCAGGGCAGGCTGTCCAAGCACAAACATTACAGACTCAGTTGTTGAACGTTCAGGGTGGTTACCACGGGAGTGGTACGCTGAAGGAATTCTTGGGGTATTATCCGCCGAGATTTTAGGGGGAGCTAGATGATAAGAAGGCGGAAGCGTGGATTAATAAGATAGAGAAGATATTCGATCCTCTAGACTATACTGATGAGAGGAAAGTCACTTATGTTGTTTACTTGTTTGATGATGAGGTAGAGGAATGGTAGCGCACAGTGAGAGTCGGTTGGGAGGCAAGAGGTACTCCGTATGTCTGGTATACCTTTTTGAGAGCCTTTCCGGCGAAGTATGTCCCGAGGATTGCACGGGAGTGGAGAGAGGCAGAGTTTCTGTTTTTGATTCAGGAGAATGCTACGGTGGCTCAGTATGAGGCCACTTTCACTAGACTGTCCCGGTATGCACCGGAGTTTGTAGTAGATGAGGAACGCAAGACCCGGAGGTTTATGTTGGGTTTGAGGTCGGAGATTCAGGATGCGATGACCCTGAATCAGTATGATATATTCTCTGAGGCTTTTGATGCGGCATCCAGACTGGAAAAAAGGAAAGGGGAACAGATCAGACCTAGTCAGCCTAGCAAGAGGCCATTTCAGCCGCAGGGCCAGCAGGGAATGTATAGACCTTCAGTAGAGCAGGGTGCTTATAGGCCTTCGCTACAGCAGGGTTCTTTCAGACCGCAGGCTCAGTAGGGTTACTATCAGCCTCAGTTTTAGCAGGGGTCTTATCAGGCTCAGTCACAGCACAGGTCGGCCCAGTCTTAGGGTCAATATAGGCCCAGTGTTATGAGACCTCAGCAGCAGGCTAGTACAGCTGCTTTCTCGGCTTCTGGTTCTTCTAAGGGCAGTGGCAGTGCTTCGTCACCGCAGTGTACTTATTGTAAGCATCAGGGCCATGTGGAGGCCGACTGCAGGGCGAAGGCAAGAACGTGTTTGGGTTGCGGCAGCAATCAACATAGGGTGAAGGATTGCCCTAGGTATCAGAGGACTGAGGGTCGGGCAGGGACCCAGGGTTATTAGAGCCGATCTACTGGTGGTGCACCTCAGCAGTAGCGGGTTTAGGCTCGGGCCTACGCAGTTGATTTGGATGAGGCACCTGAGGATACGGCAGTTGTGGAAGGTAACTTCCTTATACTCAATCAACTTGTTAAAGTGTTGATTGATTTTGGTGCTACGCATTCTTTCATTACGCCTACTTGTGTGCAACGTGTTAATATACAACCTGAAAGATTGCCTTATGTGACTGAGATTAGTACTTCTTTAACTGATAAGTATGTGACTCACTTAGTTTGTAAAGACTGTAAAATACATGTAAAGGGTCAGGATTTTCCATCGGACCTTTTTTTATTTCCTATTCGGGGGTATGATGTTATCTTGGGTATGGACTGGCTTTCTAAGTATGACGCCCAGTTAAACTGTAGAACAAAGGTAGTACGATTTCGTATGCCAGATCAGCCAGTGGTTGAGGTAGTAGGGAATCGGGATGTTAAGACGAGTTTTATTATCTCATCAACTAAAGCTGTTAAGCTGGTGAGTAAGGGGTATTCAGGTTATCTAGCTGATTTGATCAACAAGCCATCTGATAAGCTAAAGCTAGAGGAAGTTCCTATTATTCGGGAATATCCCAATGTATTTCCTGAGGAATTGCCAGGGTTACCGCCAGATAGAGATGTGGAGTTTGTGATCAATCTTATTCTCGGTACTCAACCTATTTCTAAATCAGCATACCAGATGGCTGAGCTTAAGGAGCTGAAAACTCAGCTGCAGGAGTTATTAGAGAAAGGGTTTCATTCAACAGAGTTCTTCACCCTAGGGAGCACCTATTTTATTTGTGAAGAAGAAAGATGGTACCTTGAGATTGTGTATCGATTATCGTGGTTTGAATCAGGTGACCATCAACAACAAGTATCATTTGCCACTGATTGACGAATTGTTTGATCAACTTCAGGGAGCCAAAGTCTACTCTAAGTTTGACATGAGGCAGGGCTATTATCAGCTTCGGATTCGTACGGAGGATGTTTCGAAGTCTGCTTTCAGGACTCGGTACGGGCATTATGAGTTTGCCCTTTGGACTGACTAATGCACCGGTAGCATTCATAGACCTTATGCATCGGGTTTTTCAGCCGTACTTGGATCAGTTCATGGTAATCTTTATTGATGATATCTTAGTTTATTCTAAGTCTGAATCGGAGCACAAGCAACATCTACGGCTTGTCTTACAGAAGTTACAAGAGCATCAGTTGTTTACGAAGTTCAACAAATGCTAATTTTGGCTGCAACGTATATCTTTTCTCGGTCATGTGATCACAAAGAGCGGTATTTCTGTAGATCCCAGTAAGATTGAAGTGGTGATGTCTTAGAAACGGCCGAAGAATTCTTCGGAGATTCGTAGCTTTCTTGGCTTGGCGGGTTATTACCGTAGGTTTGTCAAGGACTTTTCTAAGATTGCAGGGCCACTTTCTAAGTTAACTCAGAAACGGACCAGCTTTGTTTGGGATGAGAATATGAGAGTAGGTTTCAGAAGTTAAAAAAGAGATTGACTACCGCTCCAGTACTTGCTCTACCAAAGGGGACTGATAATATGGTTATCTACAGTGATGCATCCAAGGATGGCTTGGGTTGTGTACTTATGTAGAATGGCCAGGTTATTGTTTATGCTTCCAGAAAGTTGAAGCCGTATGAGGTGAATTATCCGACTCATGATCTTGAGTTGGCAGTAGTTGTATTCGCACTGAAAAAATGGCGTCATTATCTGTGGGGCAGTAAGTTCAAGATTTTCATTGATCATAAGAGTCTTAAGTATTTGTTCTCACAGAAGGAGTTGAATATCCGTCAATGGAGGTGGATGGAACTTCTCAGAGATTATAATTGTTCTATCAGTTATCTGCCTGGGAAGATAAATGTTGTGGTAGACGCTCTTAGCCGTAAGGCGAGTATTTCTTATTTGGCTGTCAAGAAGTGAGAGGTTCTTGAAGAATTCACTTATTGGAGACCAGAGTTGACTCAGGTTGGGGTGATGTGTTCACATCTCCGTATTCAACCTTTATTGTTGTCTCAAATCAGAGAAGCTTAGCAGCTTGGTCCAAAACTTTTGAAGATCAAGGATCAGATCACAGATGATCAGTCTGATTTCAAATTATATGAAGATGGTATTCAGCAGTTTCATAACAGGGTTTATGTTCCCGATGAACCGGGTTTGAGGCGAGGTATTCTGGAGGAGGCTCATAATTCTAAGTATACCATTCATCCCGATGGAAACAAGATGTATCGGGATTTGAAGCAACATTATTGGTGGAATAACATGAAAATGGAATTTGCTTAGTTTGTATCTAGATGTTTGACTTATCAGTGAGTGAAGGCCGAACATCAGTGACCTGCAGGGTTACTTCAGTCGTTGGCAATACCAAAGTGGAAATGGGAGCATATTACGATGGACTTCGTCTCTAGTTTTCCTAGAACATCGAGAAGTAACGACGCAATTTGGGTTGTTGTTGATCGTTTGATGAAGATAGCTCATTTTATTCCGATGAGGTTGAGAGATGAGATTACAAAGTTGGCAGATCTTTATGTGGATCAGATTGTTAAACTTCACGGGATTCCATCTAGTATTGTCTCAGATCGAGACCCTCGGTTTACTTCTCGTTTGTGGGAGAAACTTCAGGAGACTTTGGGTACTCAGTTAAACTTCAGCACAGCGTATCATCCTCTGACCGACGGTTAGTCTGAGATGACTATTCAGATTCTGGAAGATATGCTCAGGGCTTGTGTTCTGGACTTCAAGAAGAATTGGGACAAACATCTACTACTTGCCGAGTTTGCCTATAACAATAGTTATCAAGCTACTATTGAGATGGTACCTTTTGTAGCTCTCTATGGCCATAAGTACCGTTCACATTTGTATTGGGATGAAGTAGTGGAGATGAAGACTATTGATTCGACTATTATACCAGAGCTTCTAGAGAAGATTGAGAATGTTCAGTGGATCAGGCAGATAATGCTTACAACATAGAGCAGATATAAGAGTTATGCTGATAAGTGTCCTCGGGATTTAGAATTTGCAGTCGGGGATCGGGTTTTCTTGAAATTATCTCCTCGAAAGGGGTTTGCTCATCATGGTAAAGGTGGTAAGCTGAGTCTGAGGTTTGCAGGGCCGTTTGAGATTACCAGCATGGTAGATAAGTTAGCATATCGGTTGGCTTTACCGGAGAACTTCTCTAATATCCACGATGTCTTTAACGTGTCTAATTTGAGGAAGTATAATCTGAATCCTTCTCATATTCTAGAGCCAGAGCCATTACAGCTTCGTGAGAATTTGACTTATGATGAGAGGCCGATTCGTATTCTTGATCAGATGGAACGGGAACTGAGATCGAAGAAGATTCTGATGGTCAAAGTGTTGTGGAAGCATCACGGGATTAAGGAGGCTACTTAGGAGAGGCGAGATCAGATGCAGCAGCAGTACCCAGATCGTTTTCGTACAACAAGTAAGAATTTTAGGGACGAAATTTCTTTAGGGGGGGGGGGGGGAGAATGTAAGACCCTATATTTTGTCTTTACCTCGATTTGTGTATTTTGCCTCGATTTGCATAATTTGACCCATTTATGTGTTATATGAGTTAGAATGTGTTAAATTTGTGATTTATATTCTTAATACAAGCTATGTGTGCATTCATGAAATTTTCATCAAAAAACGAAATCAGAAATTTTATCGACGATTTTTGTGAATAGTATTTTGAACACCTGTCCGCTAAATTTTTTACAGGGGTATTTTGAAATGTTTTAAAACCTAGTCTTCGGGTATTAATAGACCCGTGTTTGATTAAAACGGATTTGGAATCAGTTTTGAAATTTTAAAGGTTTTTATATTTTCTTTTGCAAAAATCAAGTTTTAAGTTGACTCAGGTGGAAATGTTTGAATGTAAAACTCTTTGTCACCTAAAAGAAATTATCTAGAATTAGTCTATGTGTCAATTTAATGTTTGAGCAAGAAATGGTCAAGAAACTAAATTAAAAGACAAGAAAACACTAAAAATAACTAAGTGTCAACTTTGACTTTCTTTTATTTGTTTGACCTTTGCTTAATATATCATCAACACACATTAAAAGCTCACAAAATACACTCACTTTACACACATTGCCGAGAGGAAGGAGAGGAAAATAGAGAGAAAATTTCAAAGGTTTTCAAAGCAAAATTCACTTGAGAAACCTAGTTTTTGTTCATAGTTTTTTGAGCAAAGTTGGATTCCGCTTGTTGGACACGCATTGCACCCATTCATAGCCTTGTTTCGGATCAAATGTGAGAGAAAAATTCTAGATCTCAAAATATCATTTTTATGTTTTTGCATATAATTGAATTTTGGACCGTTAGAAAGTTGAATTGATGTTATATTATTGCTCAGTGCATGCGAAGGATCGTTTATATGTGTTTATATAAGATTTGAACCGTTGTAGCATGAATTTTATTTTTTGGGTATTAAAAGTTGAATTGTTGGCTATTTGTTGAATATCTGGAGTTGTAGTGGTTGGAATTGATTACTGTTAGTTTGTAAAAGTTTGTTAAATACGTGGTAGTAATATTGTAATGCCGAAATTTTGATTGCAATGTCGGTGTGAAAGTCCAGAAATTTCAGCCTTGATGCATTAGGGTTGTTGGGCTTGGTGTGGATGGTTTATGGTTGGTTTCCAAGGCGGTGAATATTGTTAATTGAGTGGGTGAGTGTTAGAAACTGGTTTGGAGGTTATCGGATTGGTAGAATGTAAGTTATGACTTTTAGAAGTTTGGGTTGTCTTTCTTTAAAATGTTGAATTATGCCTTTGGATGTTTGGGTGGTGTTTGAGTGATTGAATTGTGAGTTGTTGATGGTTAGATTAGGGTTTGGTTGTGTGTCTAATACATGTTAAGTTGGGTGGCCTACTTTGTCGTCTAACTTAGTTGTTTGTTGTTTAATTGAATAGTTGTTGTTATGTTGTTGAATTGATGATTATTGATTGATTATTGTTGAACCAAGAGATAGGCAACCTACTTTGTTGTCCTCCTGTGATAATTGATTATTGATGAACCGAGAGATAGTCAGCGTGAAAGGTTGTCCTCCTGAGAATTGAATGTTTATTATTATTGCTGAGTCTTGGTATGTGTTTGCCACTTCTCGGGCAGCATCAGGCTGTCGGGTTGAAACCGGCATGACTACCATAGGCTACCCCTAGCTCACATGACGGAGGTGTCATGGAGGGAGGGGCTAGTGAGGTACCTCGGGTGTGTGAGTAATGGGGAATTACAAGAAGAACGGTTGAGATCGTGATGACGTTTGGATCTACACCAACTAGAGTATCTTTTATTGATTGGTCATTATAGTTAATGTGCTTATATTGTTATTGATGATTGTTGTGTGTGTACTGCTCAAAGAATAATTTCCAAGGAGTATAGTAAATACTGTTAGAGATCTATCGAATCCTTACTGGGCTTGTTTTATATAAGTTCATTCTCAATTATTGCATGCATACAGGTGTTACCGATCCAGATTACGGGTACGTGCCTCCAGAAGTGGATTATGTGTCATATGTGAACGAGTCCTATGTGCCAGATTCTTGTCCTTGATATTTGATAATGTACTTTTTGTTATCTTATATATTAAAACTAGTTGGTATGTATTTATTTAGAAGTTTATGATATATAAGATGTTGTAAAGATAATGGATTAAAAGTTGCTAGTTTAGTGGTCTTGTTTTGGAATATGATTAGACTACTAGATTGGTTATAATCTATTTTGGGAATGTATGTTATATAGTAAATGTATGATGTTGGAACGGAGGCGTTTAACTTATGGATGCAATGGTAAATAATGTTTATTGTATATTGTGGTTGTTTGATTGTGAAACCAGCTAATTCAGCCACTACTTCTTCTACCTCTATCGTCACTGGCCCTGTCACCCCTACTGCAAGCATTGAGAGGACATCGGCTCTCTCGTTTTTCGTTCGTGGATTTGTTTGATTGTGAAACCATCTATTTCAGCCACTACTTCTTTTTCTTTTGCTAATTATGCCACCATGGTTTCATCTTTGACCTTATACTCTCCACTTATCTGATTTGCCACCAGCTGTGAATCTGTGTAGGATTCTATTGAATTAGCCCCCATCACTCGAGCCGTTTTGATACCTGCAATGAGGATTTCATACTCGGCCTCGTTATTCGAGGCTGAGAAACGGAACTTCAAAGCGAACTGCAACTCATCACCTTCTGGATCTTGTAGTATGACCCTAGCTCTGCTGTCGCTTTTGCCGGAGGCCCCATCTACCCAGATCTTCCACGGCTTCGGACCACCCTCTAATGACCTCGGACAGCTTTTCGATAGCTTTGGACCACCCTCTGATGACCTCAGACAACCTTCCAACGGCCTCGGACCATCCCTCGACAGCCTTGGATAACCCTGTCGTGAATTCCACAATGAAATCCGCTATAGCTTGAGCTTTTATTGTCGTCTTTCGTCTGAAAGTGATGTCAAACTAGCTCAACTCCACAAACCATTTTAAAAATCTCCCTAACGCCTCTGGTTTATGCAGTACCTATCTAAACGGCATATCCATCATCATAGATATAAAGTGTGCCTCAAAGTAATGTCTGAGTTTCCTCGAGGCCATAAGTAAGGCCAACGCCATCCGCTCTTTGGGTGGATACCTCAGCTCTGCACCTTTAAGTATCTGGCTGACATAATAGACTAGCCTTTGCTATTTTCCATCTTGCCACACCAGTGTTGCAGCTACAACTACCGGGGATACTGCCAGATATACTTACAAGACTTCATCGGGCTCCGGTCTGGACATCAAAGGTGTCGAGCTCAAGTACTCCTTCAACATCTCAAAGGTGACTTGACATTCCTCCGTCCACCGAAAGTCCTTTGGTTTGCGCAAGATTTTGAACAGAGGAGCACATCTGTCTGCTGACCTAGCCATGAATCTGCTCAAAGCTACTATCTTCCCTGTCAATTTTTGAACATCTTTGACACTTCTAGGTGGCTCGAGACCCAAAATGGGTTGCACTTTTTCTGGGTTAGCCTCGATGCCTCTTTGAGTAACCATGAACCCCAAAAATTTCCCCGCTTAAACTCCAAAGGCACATTTTTTGGGATTTAACTTGATACGGACCCTCCTCATTATCGAGAATGCCTCAATCAGATCCTCAATGTGAGTTTCTGCCTTCTTACTTTTTACTGGCATATCATCAACATAGATCTCCATCTTTCGCCCCAACTGTGCCTGGAATACTTTATCCATCATGCGTTGGTAACAAGCTCCCGCGTTCTTTAAACCAAAGGGCATCACTGTGTAACAAAATACCCCTCGGTCTGTTATGAACAATGTTTTCTCCTTATCCTCTGGCGCCATCTTAATTTGGTTGTATCCTTTGAAGGTATCCATGAATGACAACATTTCAAAACATGAAGTGGCATCCATAATTTGATCTATTCTCGGCAAAGGGTAGCAATCTTTCGGGCAGCCTTTGTTTAGATCTGTGAAGTCTACACACATTTGCCAAGTTCCCGAAGGCTTTGGGACCATTACTACATTTGCTAACCAGGTAGGATACTCCACCTCACGAATGTGCCTAGCCTTCAACAGTTTACTCACTTCTTTTCTGATTGCGTGGTTCTTTTCTACATGGAAGACCTATCTTTTCTGCTTCACCGGCCTGAATGCTGGGTCTACGTTTAGCCAATGCACGGCTATTTGTGGGTCTATTCCTGTCATATCATGTACAGACCAAGCAAATATATCTTTATTACAAGATAAGAAATGGGTTATACCTTCTGCCAGGTTTGGAGGAAGCTCTGTTCAAAGTTGAACCTCTTTTCCAGTTGTTAGTTCAATTTTCTGCAATTTCTCTACAAGTTCTGCTCTCTTCAGCTCCTGTCCTTTTTTAACTTTCTTCTCTGGGATCTCAACCAATTCTTTCTCTTCTTTTTGCAGTCTCAAACAAGCTGCATAGCATTCCTGGGCTCTCCTCTAGTCACCTATTACTGTCACTATTCCAGCCTCAGACGGGAACTTCATGGCCAGGTGATAGGTGGATCCCACCGCTCTGAACTTTCCCAATGCCACTCTCCCTAATATCCCATTATATGGTGATTCACAATCTATTACAATGAAATCGAGCATCTTACTATGGCTCTGCTAATTTCGCCGAGGATCATCTTCAATGTTATCATACCATCGGGCTTTACTTCTCTGCCATTGAAACCTGACAGGGTTCCCTTCATCATCCTCGAATGTTCCCTTTTCAACCCCATCTTCTCAAAAGTGCTCAGGAATAGGACCTCTGCCAAGCTTCCCGTATCAACCATAATCTTGCATACCACAATCCCAGCGATGTCCATTGCAATTACCAATGGGTCATCATAGGGCAATACCAGACCATTCAAATCTTCATCTCCAAAGGTGATATTTTCTTCCACCCTTGATATCTTCATCGGGGGATCCTCGCAACCCGCTCTGCGGTAACCTTTTCTGGCTTGGAGGTTTTCCCCTCCTGAGGCTAAGCCTTCTGTTATCATATCAACCTCTACCTGAGCACGTGCTACCTGAGCGTGTCTCGGGCTCCTCTCCCATTGTCTTTCCCCTTGATTGCCCCCTCCTGACATAGGCTTGCAAGTGTTCACACCTGATTCGGGCTTCAATCTCATCTTTTGAATTCCTGTAGACCTCCGTATCATGCCCAAAATCTATGTGATGCTTGCAATATTGTCCTTTGCCTTTGCGACGTTCCTTCTCTGTCTTTATCTTTGGCAGATTTGAGAGGTTCATCCGAGTCCGGATTTTGGCCAAGATTTCAGATTTGGGTTTCATCAGAGGAGTATAATTATAGAATCTTTGCAACCTAGGTGGTTCTTTCCTTTCCCTTCCTCTTTACTCATGTCTGCCTTCTTTTGCCCTGCTTTCTTTCTAGGTTACATGAGCTTGGTTATTCTATTCTTTCCTCCTAGGGTCTTTCTCTTTCTCCGCCATTGCCACCTCCTCTACTTTAATATACTTCTCTGCCCTGGTTATCAATTCTGTCATGTTTTGTGGGGTCTTCTTAGCTAGAGAGGCATGGAATAATTCGTTCGTTACTCCTTTTGTGAACGCATGTATTGTGAATTTTTGATCAAATTGAGTATACTGAAGGGTAGCTTCATTAAAGCGGGTTGCGTACTAACAAAGGGTTTCTTCTTTTCTCTGCTTTAGACCGAGCAAAGAGGTAGTATGAGGGGTCGGTCTAATAACCAAAGAAAATCTTCCCACAAACAACTCTGCTAGTTGCGCATAAGAACCGACTGAATGTGACGCCCTAGATTTTGTCGTACTTCTAGATTACTGTTGCATCCACTATGTGCGTATTTCTTTTGTGCTTTGCTTGTTGTCTTCTTTAATCACTATTCATTCCGTTTTTCATCTACTTAATTACCATGGATTAACATTTTTCTTAAATCATAATAATTGTTTTAGCAATGAGAAAAATGTGCATTTGAGCTAAGAGCGATAAGAGCCTTTGTTTACAAAATAGTTTAGTGAACTAATGAATAGTGTTACGTAACCTAACTAAGTGTTTTAATTAGCTAGCACTCATTCTGCATCTTAGGCTCGTTTTAAAGCTAACTAGACTCATTTTAGTGGACCATTTAAATACCCAACTTGACCCCACCTTAGCTTACTCAACATATAACACAACCTAAGCTCATAACTTGCAAAAGAAAAAATATAAAAGTTGAAAATACTGTGCAGAACCCGACAGCCCTTCTCTTATTTGTGGGAGATTTTTGCTTCACCAATTCACCAATTCAAGCTAAGCCAAGTTGGATGCAAGTAGTTTAGGGTGTTTTCTAGCCTCTCGAGAGTTCCTATGCGCATTGGTGAGAGTTTTCATGCTTGTTTGTGCATTTTAGAATTGTTGCTATTTTCTTGAATTCTTAGATTTGTTGTCAAATGCTATTGCAATGCCTAAATATGCTTAGGTATATTGTATATGACTGGTAGAGACCTAATTTATGCTATTGTTTCGTAGTTTAAACGATTGAAATTTGTCACGCCCCAACTTGACCCCTCTTACAATTAGTCAGGACACAACAGAATTTCGGCAGCATAATGACAGTAACATGAACATCAGGGCTCTAAACCAACCCTTAATAACAACATACATCAAACTCCACAAATCACCAACCAACTCCACAATCAAATTAACAACATACAACGCAACCATTTCATACATTAAACATTCTTTCATCAACTCATTCATAGTTATGCACCTCCGTTCCAACTTAATACATAGGCTATACATACATTTCAAAATAGATTATAAACCAACTTAGTAATCTAAACATGATCAAAAGAAAGACTACTAAACCATCATACATAAGTCTTATAATTGAATAAGCTATACAATATGACATATTACAACAACTAAGACAAATTCATGGCAACGACTCCGGCACACAAGACTCGTCCACATAAAGCACATTCTCAGCTTCCTGAGGCACGTATCCGTAATCTGTTCTGTAACACCTGTAAGCATGCAATAATAGAGAGTGAGCTTATATAAATAAGCCTAGTGAGGATCCGATAGATCTCGAGCAAGGTCTATTAAATTCCTTGGAATAATCCTTTGAGTCAGTAAACACACAATAACATCAATAATACTATCATCACATAACTATATGACCATTCAATAAAGGATACTCTCTCTAGTTGGTGTAGCTCCAAACGCCATCACGATCTCAACCATTCTTCTTATAACTCCCCATTACTCACGCACCCGAGGTACCTCACTAGCCCCTCCCTCCATGACACCTCCGTCATGCGAGCTGGGGGTAGCCTCTGGCAGTCATGCCGTTATCAACCCGACAGCCCAACGCTGCCCGAGAGGTGGCACACACATACCAAGACTCCATAATCATCATCAATCATCAATCAATCATCAATCAATAATCAGGGAGATCAGCAACAAAAGTGCCCGATTCCCGTACTCAATAATCAATCAATATAACAATCAATATAACATCAATATAACATCAATATTTTAATTAAACAACAAACAACTAAATTAGATGACAAAGTAGGCCATCTAACCGAACATGCATTAAACTCACAATCAAACTCTACTTTACCCATCAACAACTAACAATCCAATCACTCAACCCACACACAATCAACCAAGGCTCAATCTAACATTTTAAAGAAAGACAACCTAAACTTCAATTAATCATATCTTACATTCTACTAATTCAAACAACTCCAAATCGGTTTCAAACATTCACCCGTTCAACCATCTATATTAGCCCCCTCGGAAAACCACCATAACACCTCCAAATCATGCCCGATAACCCTAAAACCCTAGGATATCTTAGCTGGATTTTCCGGACTTTCCCACGAGCAATGTAATCAAAAATTCAGCATTACAACAGCGCTAACACGTAATTATCAAGTATTTAGAAATCGACGGCAATCAATTTCGATCATCGCAACTCAATTAATTCAACATTGAACAAATTAATCAAATTTAAATACCCGAAAAATAAAAATTATGCTATATCCGACAGAAACTCGTAGTATTACCACTAAATGATCCCTAGCATGCAAGGAGCAATAATCTAACATCAGATTACAATTCTAACGGTTCAAATTTCATTTATACGCAAAAACATAAAAATGACATTTTGAGATCTAGAATTTTTCTCTCACCTTTGATGTGTTTTGATGCGATAAATGTGTAGAATGAATGCCAAACAAGTGAAATCAAGCTTTGAATCACTCAATTCGGCTTTGAAATGCAAAATCTATGAGGAAAATACTTTGAAAATGCCTTCATCTTTCTCCTCCAAGGAGCCACGGTTTTGTGTGTGTTTTTGGTGGTGTTTTGATTTGTTTTTAATGTGTGTTGATAATATATTAAGCAAAGGTCAAATAAATAAAAGAAAGTCAAAGTGGAAACTAATTATTTTTAGTGTTTTCTTGACTTTAAATGCATTTTCTTGATCACCAATGTTCAAAACAATTATTCAACACCCAAGATAGCTCAAGTAGGTTATTTTTAGGTGACAAGAAGTTTTACAATCAAACAATTTCACCCGAGTCGGCTTAAAACTCGATTTTCGCAAAAGTCGGTGTAAAAACCCTAATAAATTCCTAAGCCGATTTTAAAACCGTTTTAATCAAACACAGGTCTATTAAAGTCCGTGGACTAGGTCTAGAAGGGTTAAAAAGACTAGTTTCAAAATTTTAGCGGACGTGTTTTGAAAATACTATTCATTGAAAATCGACGATAAAATTTCTGACTCCGTTTTTGATGAAAATTTCATGAATGCACATTTAGCACGTATTAGGAGTATTAATACCAAAATCACCATATTATAAGCCATATAGCACATAGACAGGTTAATTCACGCAAATCGAGGCAAAGGCACGCAAATCGAGGTAAAGTAGAAAAGTGGGGTTTCACATTCTCCCCTCCTTAAAACAATTGCGTCCGCGCAATTCTCGAACTGATAGACAATTAAATCCTCAATCGTTACACTTAACAATATTTCTCTTAGTTCTCATTTATCTCTTAGGATGACACCTAACCAAAGACCTCAAAAGAACAACCTCTGTTGACTGCAAGTTGATGATCATAATTCCAAGACAATCTTCAATTCATAATTCTCTCCCACCTAATATCATATTGCATATGAAAGAAATCGTAACTCCAAAGTCTTAGCATGACACCACTAATTATCAATCATCCCCTACTACACAAAAGAGTTCTATGAACACCCCGAGGGTTTAAAAACTCATTCACGATAACATGAAGGATTATTGATCAAGGAAATATCTCAAAAGTGACATTTGTCAGAATATGGCTCTTATGAAATTTACAAGAAAATACGAATATGAAAAATCATATTCGAACCAACAATCAAGTGAACAGGAGGTCAAACAGGTTAGATAATCCAGAGGTTAATAGTTTAATAAGGAAGCATGATAACTAAGATAAGAAATGTCTCAGCACCTATCAGTTAATTAAGTATGAACAAAGGATGATGACGAGTCAAAACAGTGCTGAGTATGTTGAACAAAAATTCCTGAACAAGTAGATATTTCAATTCTCGATGATTGTTCAAGGAACCAACAAGTAAGTTGTACTTGAGGCGAAATGAAATTAAGAAATAAGAGATGATTAATTCAATAGAAAATATGAGTGTCAAGATAATGAGTATCTCAGCACGCAATAACCAAAGAAGTATAAATAAGAAAGGACAATGCTGAGTATATTAAATGAGCAATTACAAGCAAAGTAATGGCTCAGGATTTAATAATGAAACAATAGGATTAACAAGGATCAACAAGAATGACAATGATGTACTTAGGTAGGGAGTACATCAAGCAAGTGGAATTCGAACAAGTAAAATGGTATACCAAAGGAAAAATTACTTTCAAATGAATAGTAATAGGATGAAATGAAATATTGAAATCAATGGCTGGATATATAGAATGAAATATAGAAGTCTCAAACCTTAACTCCAATAAGTGACATTGCTATAAGAAGCAAATATGAATGTTAAGAATAGAAACAATGTCAAATGAGTATAGGATCCATTAATCCAATAAACAAAACTTTTAAGAAATAATTGATATGTTAGAAAAGTGTAACTCTCTCTCAAATAAGTGAGAATAGAGTAGAAGAGAATAATAAGACTGATAGAATTATGAAGCACAAGAAGGGTATCCCACCTACACATTTAAATACCAACAAGTCATATCCTACAATCTATCTTCCTCCAAAACAAAACACTAAGGAGATCTAGAGAACCTAAGGAGTCATAACAATCACCAAACAAGATAAATCACTCCAAAATTTTACATTCCGTACCAGACCAATCACTAAACAAGATAAATCACTGATTACCCCACAAGATTAACTAATGAAGACTCCAAAATCTTATAACACAATACATATTCATATTAACCCATTATAACACTAGTGAATCCTCAATCAACAATTTAGAAAGTCATATCACCTAGAACTCAAAAGCTTGATGTAGGCAAGTAAATGTTCAGTCACCAAAATGCATTCTTATTTCCTCAAATAATTCTATCTCCCAACAATTACATCTTCGAATAAAGTAACTTTAGTCAAGAATCACTCCAATTGTCTCCAAGGTTTAAAGATCAAAACTCCAAAATATCCATTAATAATATAGCAATCCCAAATAGTAGAAATACTCACATGTTATACTACACTTCATTCCATTCACAAATATACTTCACTAATTCCTCAAATAAATTCATTCTAAAATAACCTCAAGAAAGTATAATCTGAGTTGAGACTCCAAAAGTGTCTAATCACAACCTCACAGAAACCTCAACTTATGATTCATCTCCAAATAATAATAAGTTAAAAATGACAACAAAAGTAATTATAATTATCAAGATACATCGCTATTTTCCTCGAACAACTTCATTCTCACTAAAGGAACATCAAGATCAATCCACTAAGCCGAAACTAAAATCCATAAACATAACAATTAAAATCTCACTGATAAACTACTAGAATAATAATAATTCAAAATCATGGCCTATCTCTATTTCCGAAAGCTCTTTCAACCACCCTAGACATTAAAAGGTCACTCACGAGTTAAAACATGTATGCAACTATATCATATGAAAGACAAGTATAACGTAATGCGCAATTATCATACAATGCAACATTATCACATAACACACAATTCAACATATAAGAAACCAACATCACATAAACAGGTTATATCACAGAAGTAAGTTATAAACAATTAAAGTCACATAAGCAACAAACTTCACATAAGACAAGTTGATCACGTAACTCACATTGGTCACTTAAAGTACATTGAGCACCTAAAGCACGTTGTTTCACATAAGCTAGTTATAAACAATTAAAACCACATAAACAACTAACTTCACACAAGGCACTTTGATCACATAAAACACAATTGTCACATAATACACATTAATCACATAATGCACATTAATCACATAATGCACATTAATTTCAACACATTGAGTACGTAAGACACGTTATCACATAAAACATATTGACCACATTAGTTCACTTAACACACAAGGCATACTGGTCACATAGAAAGTTAGACACATAAGTAAATTAATCACATAAACATATTAACATATGTTTCACTTTTCTTTCACTTAATACATACTTGCATGCTTAGACCACTACCCACATTCCGAGGATACCCCGGTTGACAGCTAACTTGCGCTCTGATACCACTTAAATGTCACGCCCCAACTCGACCCCTCTTACAATCAGTCAGGACGCAACGGAATTTCGGCAGCATAACGACAGTAACATGAACATCAGGGCTCTAAACCAACCCTTAATAACAACATACATCAAACTCCACAAATCACCAACCAACTCCACAATCAAATTAACAACATACAACGCAACCATTTCATACATTAAACATTCTTTCATCAACTCATTCATAGTTATGCACCTCCGTTCCAACTTAATACATAGGCTATACATACATTTCAAAATAGATTATAAACCAACTTAGTAATCTAAACATGATCAAAAGAAAGACTACTAAACCATCATACATAAGTCTTATAATTGAATAAGCTATACAATATGACATATTACAACAACTAAGACAAATTCATGGCAACGACTCCGGCACACAAGACTCGTCCACATAAAGCACATTCTCAGCTTCCTGAGGCACGTATCCGTAATCTGTTCTGTAACACCTGTAAGCATGCAATAATAGAGAGTGAGCTTATATAAATAAGCCCAGTGAGGATCCGATAGATCTCGAGCAAGGTCTATTAAATTCCTTGGAATAATCCTTTGAGTCAGTAAACACACAATAACATCAATAATACTATCATCACATAACTATATGACCATTCAATAAAGGATACTCTCTCTAGTTGGTGTAGCTCCAAACGCCATCACGATCTCAACCATTCTTCTTATAACTCCCCATTACTCACGCACCCGAGGTACCTCACTAGCCCCTCCCTCCATGACACCTCCGTCATGCGAGTTGGGGGTAGCCTCTGGCAGTCATGCCGTTATCAACCAGACAGCCCAACGCTGCCCGAGAGGTGGCACACACATACCAAGACTCCATAATCATCATCAATCATCAATCAATCATCAATCAATAATCGGGGAGATCAGCAACAAAAGTGCCCGATTCCCGTACTCAATAATCAATCAATATAACATCAATATAACAATCAATATAACATCAATATAACATCAATATTTTAATTAAACAACAAACAACTAAATTAGATGACAAAGTAGGCCATCTAACCGAACATGCATTAAACTCACAATCAAACTCTAATTTACCCATCAACAACTAACAATTCAATCACTCAACCCACACCCAATCAACTAAGGCTCAATCTAACATTTTAAAGAAAGACAACCTAAACTTCAATTAATCATATCTTACATTCTACTAATCCAAACAACTCCAAATCGGTTTCAAACACTCACCCGTTCAACCATCTATATTAGCCCCCTCGGAAAACCACCATAACACCTCCAAATCATGCCCGATAACCCTAAAACCCTAGGATATCTTGGCTGGATTTTCCGGACTTTCCCACGAGCAATGTAATCAAAAATTCGGCATTACAACAGCGCTAACACGTAATTATCAAGTATTTAGAAATTGACGGCAATCGATTTCGATCATCGCAACTCAATTAATTCAACATTGAACAAATTAATCAAATTTAAATACCCGAAAAATAAAAATTATGCTATATCCGACAGAAACTCGTAGTATTACCACTAAATGATCCCTAGCATGCAAGGAGCAATAATCTAACATCAGATTACAATTCTAACGGTTCAAATTTCATTTATACGCAAAAACATAAAAATGACATTTTGAGATCTAGAACTTTTCACTCACCTTTGATGTGTTTTGATGCAAGAAATGTGTAGAATGGATGCCAAACAAGTGAAATCAAGCTTTGAATCACTCAATTCGGCTTTGAAATGCAAAATCTATGAGGAAAATACTTTGAAAATGCCTTCATCTTTCTCCTCCAAGGAGCCACGGTTTTGTGTGTGTTTTTGGTGGTGTTTTGATTTGTTTTTAATGTGTGTTGATAATATATTAAGCAAAGGTCAAATAAATAAAAGAAAGTCAAAGTGGAAACTAATTATTTTTAGTGTTTTCTTGACTTTAAATGCATTTTCTTGATCACCAATGTTCAAAACAATTATTCAACACCCAAGATAGCTCAAGTAGGTTATTTTTAGGTGACAAGAAGTTTTACAATCAAACAATTTCACCCGAGTCGGCTTAAAACTCGATTTTCGCAAAAGTCGGTGTAAAAACCCTAATAAATTCCTAAGCCAATTTTAAAACCGTTTTAATCAAACACAGGTCTATTAAAGTCTGTGGACTAGGTCTAGAAGGGTTAAAAAGACCAGTTTCAAAATTTTAGTGGACGTGTTTCGAAAATACTATTCACTAAAAATCGATGATAAAATTTCTGACTCCGTTGTTGATGAAAATTTCATGAATGCACATTTAGCACGTATTAGGAGTATTAATACCAAAATCACCATATTATAAGCCATATAGCACATAGACAGGTTAATTCACGCAAATCGAGGCAAAGGCAAGCAAATTGAGGTAAAGTAGAAAATAGGGTTTCACAAAATTGCTCGTTGATTATTTGACATGAATAGTGACAATAATGTTAGGGTTTTGTGGAATCGGACTTTATAACTTGAATCAATGGTACTAATAGATGCTTTAGGTGCTAATGGAAGTCGTGTAAAGGCTCTGTGAAACCCCATTTTTCTGGTTACCTCGTTTTACGTGCTATACCTCGTTTTGCGTGCATATGATCTGTTTATGTTCTATAGGACCTAGAAAGTTATAATTTTGATGTCAATACTCCTAATACATGCTAAATGTGCATTCATGAAATTTTCATAAAAAACGGAGTCAGAAATTTTATCGTCGATTTTCAGTGAATAGTATTTTCGAAACACGTCCGCTAAAATTTTGAAACTAGTCTTTTTAACCCTTCTAGACCTAGTCAACGGACTTTAATAGACCTGTGTTTGATGAAAACGGTTTTAAAATCGGCTTAAGAATTTATTAGGGTTTTTACACCGACTTTTGCGAAAATCGAGTTTTAAGTCGACTCGGGTGAAATTGTTGGATTGTAAAACTTCTTGTCACCTAAAAATAATTTACTTGAGCTAGATTTGGTATTGAATAATTGTTTTGAACTTTGGTGATCAAGAAAATGCAATTAAAGTCAAGAAAACAAAAAAAATACTAACTTAAACTACTTTGACTTAGCATTTTTTTTTTAATTAACTAAGCTTTTAATTATATATTGTCATCAACACACACTAATTAAAGCACAAAACACACTCCATACACACACAAAGGGCCGAGAGGTTGAGGGAGAAAAAGAAAGAGAAAAACTCAAGCTTTTCAATCAATTTTTCAAAGAAAAACCTGGTTTTTGTCCGTAGAACTTCGCACCGACTTGGATTCTGCTTGTTGGGCACGCATAGCACGCATTCCTAGGCTTATATCGCATCAAAGGTGAGAGAAAAATTCTAGATCTCAAAATGTCATTTTTATACTTTTGCTCATAAATGAAAATTTAACCGTTAGAATTGAAATATGATGATAGATTATTGCTCCTTGCATGCTAGGGATCGTTATATACTAATACTATGAATTTCTGTCGGATGTAGCATAATTTTTATTTTCCGGGTATTTAATTTTGATTAAAATGTTCAAAGTTGATTTAATTGAGTTGTGTTGATCGAAATCGATTGCCGTCGATTTCTAAATACTTGATAATTACGTGTTAGCGCTGTTGTAATGCCGAATTTTTGATTACATTGTTCGTGTGAAAATTCGGAAAATCCAGCCATGACATCCTAGGGTTTTAGGGTTATCGGGCATGATTTGGAGGTGTTATGGTGGATTTTCGAGAGGGCTAATGTAGTAGACTGAATGGGTGAGTGATAGGAACTGATTTGGCAATGTTTGGATTAGTAGATTGTAAGTTATGAATTTTAGAAGTTTAGGTTGTCATTCTTTAATTTCTTGAACGATGCCTTTAGATGGTTGGGTAGTGTTCGAGTGTTGAATGGTGAGTTGTTGATGAGTAAATTAGGGTTTAATTGTGTATATTATGCATGTCCGGTTAGATGGCCTACTTTGTCATCTAACTACGTTATTTGTTGTTTAATTTAATATTGATGTTATATTGATGTTATATTGATGTTATATTGATGTTATTGATTGATTATTATTGAGTTCGGGAATCGGGCACTTTTGTTGCTGATCTCCCAATTGATTGATTGATGATTGATTGATGATTGATGATTATGGAGTCTTGGTATGTGTGTGCCACCTCTCGGGCAGCGTTGGGCTGTCGGGTTGATAACGGTATGACTGCCATAGGCTACACCCAGCTCGCATGACGGAGGTGTCATGGAGGGAGGGGCTAGTGAGGTACCTCGGGTGCGTGAGTAATGGGGAGTTATAAGAAGAACGGTTGAGATCGTGATGGCGTTTGGAGCTACACCAAATAGAGTATCCTTTATTGATTGGTTATATAGTTATGTGATGATAATGTTATTATTGTTGTTGTGTGTTTACTGACTTAAAGGATTATTCCAAGGAGTTTAGTAGACCTTGCTCGAGATCTATCGGATCCTCACTGGGCTTATGTATATAAGCTCACTCTCTATTATTGCATGCTTACAGGTGTTGCAGAGCCGGATTACGGGTACGTGCCTCCTGAGGAGGAAAATGTGCCTTACGTGGACGAGTCATATGTTCCTGAGTCTTATCCATGATTATATGTTGTTTAGTGTCATGTATATTAGCTTAACAGACTTTTATATGTTTTATGGATCTTATTGTAATAGATGTTGAAAGATGATGATCCAAATGATGTTAACTTAGTGGCTTTCTTTTGTCTATGGTTAAGTTGTAGATGTGTCTCAACTTATTTTTGAAATGTATGATAAGGTTGAGGTATTGTATGTTATGTTGGAACGGAGGCAGATAACGAAGACTGATTATTGTATATTACGGTTATGTTGTATTTTGTTATGCTGTTGAGGAGTTGTTGTTTGTATGGTTGTAGAATTGGATGTTTAATGTTATTAATGAGGTTGGTTTAAAACCTCAGAAATCTAATTACTGTCGTTACGCTGCCGAAATTCCGTTGCGTCCTGACTGATCGTAGGTGGGGTCGAGTTGGGGCGTGACATTTAAGTGGTATCAGAGCGCATGTTAGTTGTCAGCCGGGGTATTCTCGGAATGTGGGTAATGGTCTTAGCATGAAATATGTATGAAAAGAAAGAAAAGTGAATTATGTATTGATATGACTAAATGATTAAGTGATTATGTGATTTAAGTGATTATGTGATTATGTGATCAATTTGTTTATGTGATTGAAACTTATGTGATCTATGTGCTTTATATGACTTTGTTGTTTATGTGTTAAAAGTTGTATATAATCTGTTTACGTGCTATAACCTGTGCTAACTCTTTGATTAGTACGATGGCCGGTAGACCGAGGACTCGTGGTAGGCCCGAGATTGTAGATGAGGTTCCTGGTAATGTGGCACAGGGCAGTGATAGGGGTGATGTCAGGTTAGGGTCAGCAATGGATCGGATTGCAGATTTGATGGCTGGGCAGGCCCAGTTGTTAGCAGGTCAGGCTGTTCAGACTCAAGCGTTGCAGGCTCAGATACAGAATGTACAGGGAGGTAATCACGGTCGAGGTACTATGAAGGAGTTTCTGGGGTACTATCCTCCTAGATTTCAGGGAGAGCCTGATGATAGGAAGGCCGAGTCGTGGATTAGTAAGTTAGAGAAAATTTTTGATTCTCTCGGGTACACTGATGAGCGGAAGGTGACTTGTGCTGTCTATTTGCTTGATGATGAGGCAGAGGAATGGTGGCGCCCTGTGAGAGCCAGTTGGGAGACCCGGGGTGTTCCGTATGTTTGGGATACCTTTCTGACTGCTTTTAGGGATAAGTATGTCCCGAGGGTTGCACGGGAGAGGAGAGAGGCTGAGTTCTTGTCCTTGGTACAGAGGGATTCTACTGTGGCTCAGTATGAGGCTACATTCACTAGGTTGTCCCGGTATGCACCGGAGTTTGTAGCTGTGGAGGAGAGGAAGACCCGTAGATTTATGTTGGGATTGAGGCCCGAGATTCAGGATGCAATGGCTCTGAATCGCTATGATATCTTTACTGAGGCTTTTGATGCAGCTTCTAGGTTAGAGAAGAGGAAAGGGGATCATATTGTCTCCAGTCAGCCTAGTAAGAGGCCGTATCAGCCACAGGGCCAGCAGGTTATATATAAGCCTCCAGCACAGCAGGTTGTCTACAAGCCACCAACCCAGCAGAGTTCTTATAGGCCACAGGGTCAGCAGAGTTACTATCGGCCTCAGTTTCAGTAGAGGCCATATCAGGTTCAGACTCAGCATAGGCCAGCGCAATCTCAGGGTCAGTACAGGCCTAGTGTGGTGAGACCTCAGCAGCAGGCTGTATCAGCTGCTTCATCAGCTTCTGGTTCTTCTAGAGGCAGTGTTAGTGCCACATCATCGCAGTGTAATTACTGCAAGCGCCCAGGGCATGTGGAGTCCGACTGCAGGGTAAAGGCAGGGACATGTTTGGGTTGTGGTAGCATCGAGCATAGGGCGAAGGATTGCCCTAGATATGCGAGGACTGAGGGTCGGGCAGCGACTCAGGGTTACCAGGGTAGGCCTACAGGCAGTGTACCACAGCAGCAGCGGGTTCAGGCTCGGGCTTACGCAGTTGATATGGAGGAGATGCCTGAGGAGACTGCAGTTGTGGAAGGTAACTTCCTTATACTTGATCAACTTGTTAAAGTGTTGATTGATTCTGGTGCTACGTATTCTTTCATTACTCCTGCTTGTGTGCAACGTGTTAAATTGCAACCTGAAAGATTGCCTTATGTGGTTGAGATTAGTACCTCTTTGACTGATAAGTATATTACTGGCTTAGTATGTAAGGATTGTATAATACATGTTAAGGGGCATAATTTTCCTTCGGACCTTATTTTATTTCCTATCCGGGGGTATGATGTTATTCTGGGTATGGATTGGCTTTCTAAGTATGATGCCCAGTTGAACTGTAGAACCAAGGTAGTACAGTTTCGTTTGCCAGATCAGCCAGTAGTAGAAGTAGCGGGTAACTGGGGTGCTAAGACGAGTTTTGTCATCTCAGCAACTAAAGCCGTTAAGTTGGTGAGTAAGGGGTGTTCAGGTTATCTAGCTTATTTGATCAACAAGCCATCTGATAAGCTACAGCTAGAGGAAGTCCCTATTATCCGGGAATATCCTAATGTATTTCCCGAGGAGTTGCCAGGATTGCCGCCAGAAAGGGATATAGAGTTTGTGATTAATCTTATTCCCGGTACTCAACCTATTTCTAAATCGGCGTACCGGATGGCACCAGCTGAATTGAAGGAGTTGAAGACTCAGTTACAGGAGTAATTGAAGAAAGGATTCATTCAGCAGAGTTCTTCACCTTGGGGAGCTCCAGTCTTATTTGTGAAGAAGAAGGATGGTACTTTGAGATTGTGTATTGATTACCATGGTTTGAATCAGGTGACCATCAAGAATAAATATCCTTTGCCACTGATTGATGAGTTGTTTGATCAACTTCAGGGAGCCAAAGTCTATTCTAAATTTGATTTGAGGCAGGGGTATTATCAGCTTCGGATTCGCACGGACGATGTTCTGAAGTCTGCCTTCAGGACTCGGTACGGGCATTATGAGTTTGTTGTTAGGCCCTTTGGTTTGACTAATGCACCGGCAGCATTCATGGATTTGATGCATCGAGTCTTTCAGCCGTACTTGGACCAGTTCGTGGTGATTTTTATTGATGATATCTTGGTCTATTCTAAATCTGAATCGAAGCACGAGCAACATCTACGGCTTGTATTAGAGAAGTTGCAGGAGCATCAGTTGTTTTCCAAGTTCAGCAAATGTGAATTTTGGCTGCAACGGATTTCTTTTCTTGGCCATGTTATTACATAGAGCGGTATTTCCGTAGATCCCACTAAGATTGAATCGGTGATGTCTTGGAAGCGGCCGGAGAGTGTTACTGATGTCCGTAGCTTTCTTGGCTTGGCGGGTTATTACCGTAGGTTTGTGAAGGACTTCTCGAAGATTGCGGGGCCACTATCTAAGTTGACTCAGAAACGGACTATCTTTAATTGGGACGAGAAGTGTGAGAGTGGATTTCAGGAGTTGAAAAAGAGGTTAACTACCGCTCCAGTACTTGCTCTACCAGAGGGGACCGATAATATGGTCATTTACAGCGATGCATCCAAGGAGGGCTTGGGATGTGTTCTTATGCAAGATGGCCGAGTTATTGCCTATGCTTCTCAAAAGTTGAAGCCTTATGAAGAAAATTATCCGACTCATGATCTTGAGTTGGCAGCAGTTGTCTTTGCACTCAACAAGTGGCGTCATTATCTGTGGGGAAGTAAGTTTGAAATTTTCACTGATCATAAGAGTCTGAAGTACTTGTTCTCACAGAAGGAGTTGAATATGAGCCAGCAGAGGTGGATGGAGCTTCTTGAAGATTATAATTGTTCTATCAATTATCTGCCTAGGAAGGCAAATGTTGTGGCAGATGCTCTCAGCCGGAACGCTAGTATTTCTTGTTTGGCTGTCAAGAAGTGGGAGGTTCTTGAGAAGTTTAGTTATTGGAGACCAGAGTTGACTCAGAGTGGGGGGATGTGGTCACATCTCCGTATTCAGCCTTTATTATTGTCTCAGATCAGGGAAGCTCAGCAATTTGATGTTAAACTTCAGAAGATCAAGGATCAGATCACGGATGGTCAGTCTGACTTTAAACTGCATGAGGACGGTATTCTTCGGTTTCGGAACAGGGTTTGTGTTCCCGATGAATCGGGCTTGAGGCGAGGTATTCTGGAGGAAGCTCATAATTCTAAATATACTATTCATCCCGGTGGAACCAAGATGTATCGGGATTTGAAGCAACATTACTGGTGGAACAACATGAAAAGAGAGGTTGCTCAGTTTGTGTCTAGATGTTTGACTTGTCAGAGAGTGAAAGCCGAGCATCAACGACCAGCAGGTTTGCTTCAGCCGTTGGCTATACCAGAGTGGAAATGGGAGCATATTACGATGGACTTCGTCACTGGGTTGCCTAGATCACCGAGGGGTAATGATGCAGTTTGGGTTGTCGTGGATCGTTTGACGAAGACAGCTCATTTTATTGTCATGAAGATGGGAGATGAGGTTACAAAGTTGACGGACCTCTATCTGGATCAGATTGTTAGACTTCACGGTATTCCATCTAGTATTGTCTCTGATCGAGATCCTCGATTTACTTCTCGTTTGTGGGAGAAACTTCAGGAGACTTTGGGTACTCAGTTGAACTTCAGTACCGCGTATCATCCACAGACCGACGGTCAGTTTGAGCGGACTATTCAGATTCTGGAAGATATGCTTAGGGCTTGTGTTCTGGACTTCGGGAAGAACTGGGAGAAACATCTACCACTTGCCGAGTTTGCCTATAACAATAGTTATCAAGCTACTATTGGAATGGCACCTTTCGCAGCTCTTTACGGTCGTAAGTGCCGTTCACCTTTATATTGGGACGAGGTAGGAAAGATGAAGATTGTTGATCCGACTATTATGCCAGAACTTCTTGAGAAGATTGAGAATGTTCAATTGATCAGGCAGAGAATGCTTACGGCGCATAGTAGATTCAAGAGTTATGCTGATAAGCGTCGTCGAGACTTAGAGTTTGCAGTCGGAGATCGGGTTTTCTTGAGATTGTCTTCTCGAAAGGGGTTTGCTCGTTATGGTAAATGTAGAAAGCTGAGTCCGAGATTTGTTGGGCCGTTTGAGATTACTGGCAGGGTTGGTAAGTTGGCATATCGGTTGGCTTTACCGGAGAACTTCTCTAATGTCCATGATGTATTTCACGTGTCTAATTTGCGAAAATATAATCCGGATCCTTCTCATATTCTTGAGCCAGAGCCGTTACAGCTTCGAGAGAATTTGACTTATGACGAGCGTCCGATTCGTATTCTAGATCAGATGGACCGAGAGTTGAGGTCGAAGAGGATTCCAATGGTTAAGGTGTTGTGGAAACATCACGGCATTGAGGAAGCTACGTGGGAGAGACGAGATCAGATGCAGCAGCAATACCCAGATCTATTCCGTACATCAAGTAAGAATTTCGAGGATGAAATTTCTGTAAGGAGGGGAGAATGTGAAACCCCACTTTCCTGCTTATCTCGTTTTACGTGCTATACCTCGTTTTGCGTGCATATGATCTGTTTATGTGTTATAGGACCTAGAAAGTTATAATTTTGATGTCAATACTCCTAATATGTGCTAAATGTGCATTCATGAAATTTTCATAAAAAACGGAGTCAGAAATTTTATCGTCGATTTTTAGTGAATAGTGTTTTCGAAACACGTCCGCTAAAATTTTGAAACTGGTCTTTTTAACCCTTCTAGACCTAGTCAACGGACTTTAATAGACCTGTGTTTGATGAAAACGATTTTAAAATTGGCTTAAGAATTTATTAGGGTTTTTACACCGACTTTTGCGAAAATCGAGTTTTAAGCCGACTCGGGTGAAATTGTTGGATTGTAAAACTTCTTGTCACCTAAAAATAATTTACTTGAGCTAGATTTGGTGTTGAATAATTGTTTTGAACTTTGGTGATCAAGAAAATGCAATTAAAGTCAAGAAAACAAAAAAATACTAACTTAAACTACTTTGACTTAGCATTTTTTTTTAATTGACTAAGCTTTTAATTATATATTGTCATCAACACACACTAAATAAAGCACAAAACACACTCCACACACACACAAAGGGCTGAGAGGTTGAGGGAGAAAAAGAAAGAGAAAAACTCAAGCTTTTCAATCAATTTTTCAAAGAAAAACCTAGTTTTTGTCCGTAGAACTTCGCACCGACTTGGATTCTGCTTGTTGGGCACGCATAGCACGCATTCCTAGGCTTATATCGCATCAAAGGTGAGAGAAAAATTCTAGATCTCAAAATGTCATTTTTATACTTTTGCTCATAAATGAAAATTTAACCGTTAGAATTGAAATATGATGATAGATTATTGCTCCTTGCATGCTAGGGATCGTTATATACTAATACTACGAATTTCTGTCGGATGTAGCATAATTTTTATTTTTCGGGTATTTAATTTTGATTAAAATGTTCAAAGTTGATTTAATTGAGTTGTGTTGATCGAAATCGATTGACGTCGATTTCTGAATAGTTGATAATTACGTGTTATCACTGTTGTAATGCCGAATTTTCGATTACATTGTTCGTGTGAAAATCCAAAAAATCCAGCCATCACATCCTAGGATTTTAGGGTTATCGGGCATGATTTGCAGGTGTTATGGTGGATTTCCGTGAGGGCTAATGTAGTAGAGTGAACGGGTGAGTGATATGAACTGATTTGCCAGTGTTTGGATTAGTAGATAGTAAGATATGAATTTTAGAAGTTTAGGTTGTGATTCTTTAATTTCTTGAACGATGCCTTTAGATGGTTGGGTAGTGTTGGATTGTTGAATGGTGAGTTGTTGATGAGTAAATTAGGGGTTAATACTGTTTATTATGCATGTCCGGTTAGATGGCCTACTTTGTCATCTAACTTCGTTGTTTGTTGTTTAATTTAATATTGATGTTATATTGATGTTATTGATTGATTATTATTGAGTTCGGGAATCGGGCACTTTCGTTGCTGATCTCCCAATTGATTGATTGATGATTGATGATTATGGAGTCTTGGTATGTGTGTGCCACCTCTCGGGCAGCGTTGGGCTATCGGGTTGATAACGGCATGACTGCCATAGGCTACCCCCAGCTCGCATGACGGAGGTGTCATGGAGGGAGGGGCTAGTGAGGTACCTCGGGTGCGTGAGTAATGGGGAGTTATAAGAAGAACGGTTGAGATCGTGATGGCGTTTGGAGCTACACCAAATAGAGTATCCTTTATTGATTGGTTATATAGTTATGTGATGATAATGTTATTATTGTTGTTGTGTGTTTACTGACTCAAAGGATTATTCCAAGGAGTTTAGTAGACCTTGCTCGAGATCTATCGGATCCTCACTGGGCTTATGTATATAAGCTCACTCTCTATTATTGCATGCTTACAAGTGTTGCAGAGCCGGATTACGGGTACGTGCCTCCTGAGGAGGAAAATGTGCCTTACGTGGATGAGTCATATGTTCCTGAGTCTTATCCATGATTATATGTTGTTTAATGTCATGTATATTAGCTTAAAAGACTTTTATATGCTTTATGGATCTTATTGTAATAGATGTTGAAAGATGATGATCCAAACGATGTTAACTTAGTGGCTTTCTTTTGTCTATGGTTAAGTTGTAGATGTGTCTCAACTTATTTTTGAAATGTATGATAAGGTTGAGGTATTGTATGTTATGTTGGAACGGAGGCAGATAACGAAGACTGATTATTGTATATTACGGTTATGTTATGTTTTGTTATGCTGTTGAGGAGTTGTTGTTTGTATGGTTATAGAATTGGATGTTTAATGTTATTAATGAGGTTGGTTTAGAACCTTGGAAATCTAATTACTGTCGTTACGCTGCCGAAATTTCGTTGCGTCCTGACTGATCGTAGATGGGGTCGAGTTGGGGCGTGACAGGCTCCATAGGGTTTAATTGCCCGTAACCTAGTAAAAGAATAAAATGGCCGACTTTTAAAAAGGGGTTTCGGGGTTATCGCGAATTCGGGCTGAATTGGCCTGTCCATTTAGTAATCCTAGGCTATTTAGGACCTAACTGAGCTTTGCTAGCTCCCATTTGAGTCTCGATTGAGGAACATGTAGTACAAAGTTAAAACAGAGAATTTGGGACTTTCAGGCTAAATGCGGGTGTTTGCGTGATTTCGAGGGTCCTAAAGGTGCCTAAGGGGTTAACTAGAAGCATAGTATAGGCCGCTTGCTAATCTAGAACCATAACATGAGTTTGGAAGGAAAACGAGTTGAGTTACAAAGGGGTTTAAGTACAAATTCGATTGTCTCACGCTTCTAAGACCTTGGCATGACTCCTTGTGTGTTTAAATGTAGTTTCAAGATATTTTGGAGCTTTTGGTATAGTTCTATGTGAATTTTGAATATGCCCCTTTGTAAATTTCTTAATTACTTATATGAAACTACTTCTTTTCTAACTGTTTCGAGGTCAACCTACTTTGTTGATCCTCCCACGTGTTATTGCTTATATTTTTGTTATTTTCTTGCCATTGTTAAGTGTATTGCATATTGGTTGCGCAACCATAGTGTTAGGGGCAGTTGTATTGGATATCGGCTGGGCGGCAGCGGGCTTACCAATGGATATTCGATCTCCGTGCCCTAGTCCCTCACTCGCCTAGTCCGGAGATTGCCAGGGGATGTTGGGTCATAGGATTATTGGGATACATCTGGAGTACACCCACTGGAGTGATTGGAATTATGTCGGCACAGTAATCGTGGTTCATGGATCGTGAGTGAAGATCAAGTGAAGATTGGAGTGTCGGGGTTAAATGTATCGTATCCTTTGTTATATGTGGTTATTTACTGTTTTAATGTACTTTATTTTGCCTTTCTTGTTTAACTGTTATATTTGTTGCATTGCACGTCCCGATTGGCCTTTATTCCTCACTGGGCAATAGTGGTTGCTCATACTTCACTAACATGTTTCAGGATACGCTGTGGTTGAGCCCTAGCTAGATTTGGTAGAGGGAGAAGAACTAGAGGTTCAGACTGATCCGTTGCTTTAGTTGTCGTGTCTAGTTGCCTGAGGTGGTTTATGTTCTTGTTGTTAAGTGAAGAACTTGTTTGTTTTACCTTATATTCTATTTTGTAGCCTAAGTGCTATGAACATATTATGTAATTTGCAAGGCGAAAGATAATTGGTTGTAGTAGTAGATTGGAACCATGGCATGTAATAACTTATGCACTACTTCTAGTTACTTGCATGCTTGGGTGTGAATGCTATGTTGTATGTTTGTTTCCTACTTCCAATAAGATTTCAATACTATAATGGAGTGGCATGATAAGCAGTTTGGTAAAGAAGTGAAGTTTGATGCATGCTTGTGTGAATTTGAACTATTGTATGTCTTAAGGCTCGGATGGCCTTGAAGCTTTGAACTTTAGTTATAAATGCTTGTCTTGTTATCTTGTGGCTTTATTGAGCGTTTATAGGTTTTCAGAATGTCCACTGTATAGGGGAGACTCTGTCCGTTTGTCGGGTCCTGACTTAACCTTTAGCGTGGGGTTGGGTCGGGGTGTGACATTTAGGTGGTATCAGAGCTTATAGAATGCATGTAGCCGGGTTAATTTTCTCGGTCTGTGGGTTAGAGTCTATTAAGTTAAGGTGTGATTGCCTGAATAAATGTTTCTTTGATTCGCTAATTGAAAGATTGAATGGTTAAAGCACATGTTAGCATAAAAGCGAGAATGTGAAAGGTCTTTTATGAGTTATTGTGTAAAAGTGAAAAGTTAAGAATAGAAAGTATGATTAATTGTTTTACTTGTGTCTTTAGTATGCAAAGTGTTTGTATGACCCTATATGTGATCTTATGTTAACTTATTTGAACTTATTCTTATATGATTTAATTGTGAATTATACATATGCTTGTCATAATACTTTGCATTCTAGTTGTCTGGAATGGGACCCCGCCGTCGAATTGGGAATCAGAATCTTGATAGAGAACCAGAGGAGGATCCCAAGCAAGAAGCCGGTATGGCAGAAAATGCTCCACAAGTTCAAGAACCGAGTAACGCGCAGATCTTGGCCATAATGGCCAATGCTATGAATACCATTACCCAGTTCATGACTCAGTAGGGACAGACAGGGACTGCCAGAGATAATCAGGCTGCAAGAGCTAAGGGTAGTGGTACTACTGGAGGTAATTTGTATGACAGGTTTTTACATCATGGGGCCTACAACTTCTTTGGAGAGCCAGATGATATGAAGGCTGAATTGTGGTTGATAAAGTTTGAAAGGGTGGCTGCAATACTTGAGTGCAGTGATGAGAGAAAAATTACCTATGCCACATTTCTTTTGGAGGGTGACGCTGAGGAGTGGTGGCGTACCATTAGTAAGAAATGGGAAGGCGAGAGGGTTTAACATTCGTGGGCTGACTTCGTCTGTGAATTCCGAGATAAGTATATATCAGTGGTTGCCCGTGAGAGACGTCAAGCAGAGTTCATAGCTTTGAAGTAGGGAAATATGACAGTGGATCAGTATGAGGCTACTTTTACTAAGCTCTCCCGTTACGTGCCGGCTTTGGTACAGCCAGAGGACATGAAAATGCAGAGATTCATCATGGGGTTGAGAAATGATATTATGCTAAACCTGTCTGCAAATGATTACCCTAATTATGCTGCAGTGGTCAGAGCCGCCTTGAGGTATGAAAAACGCAAGGCAGATGTGTTAGCCGAGACTAGTCAATCGAATAAGCGGTAGTTCCAGTCACAGAGTCAGGGGTACAAGAGGCAGACTATTTCAGTTGGGCAGAGTCCGCAGCCGAGGTAGACACAGAGTTATGCAAGGCCTATTCAGACTCAGTCGCGACCAGCTCAGAGTCAGAATCAAGGGCAGACTCGATCAGCAGTGGTTCGTTCACAATAAGGTAGTTCAGCTACCTCTACTTATAGAACTCATTCGGGAAGCACTGCTTCAAGACATCGCCAGCAGTGCAGCTTTTGTCAATGCCAGGGTCATACTGAGGAAAATTTTTGGAAGAGATTGGGCCGATGTACCGGATGTGGCAGTGATCAACACAAGGTTAATGACTACTTGCAATTCAAGAATACTATGGGTCAGACATCTAGTCAGGGCAATCAGACCAGGGCGTCAGCTGCAGCACCAGTACCACGGGGTCAGGCCCGAGTATTCGCCTTAGATGCAGAGGAACTTTCGGATATAACTGTTGTAGTAAAATGTACTTTTCTTCTTAATGATCAATCGGTTAAAGTTTTAATTGATTACGGAGCTTCGCATTCATTTATTACACCTATATGTGCACAAAATGCTAAATTGAAACATGATAAATTGTTACATGATATTATGGTTTATACACCTATGGGGCCGAAGTTTGTCACCAAATCTATTTGCAAGGCATATAATATCTTTATTCAAGGTCATGTATTTCCTGCCGATTTAATTATTCTACCTTTCTGCGACTTTGAAATTATATTGGGGATGGATTGGTTAGGTAGATATTATGCACGAATTGATTGTAGAAAGAAGATTGTGAAACTAGAAATGCCCGACCAGGCCGTACTTGAAATAGTAGGAAGTAGAAAATCTACGGGAACTCCTATCATATCTTCCATTAAAGCATCAAAAATGTTAGGTAAGGGTTGTGAGGCTTACTTTGCTTATTTGATTAATCAACCTGGTGATCAATTGAAACTGAATGATGTGCCTATCGTGAGAGAGTTTCCGGGGTTGTTTCCTGAGGAATTACCAGGTTTACCACCTGATAGAGAGATAGAGTTTGTGATCGACTTATTACCAGGGGCTACGCCTATCTCTAGGACTCCGTTCAAAATGGCTCTACCTGAGTTGCAAGAATTGAAAATTCAGTTGTAGGGTTTACTTGAGAAGGGATTCATTCTGTCGAGTTCTTCACCTTGGGGTGCACCGATCTTGTTTGTTAAAAAGAAAGACGGATCTCTTCACTTATGCATTGATTATCGGGGTCTTAATCAGGTAACTATCAAAAACAAATATCTATTGCCTTTGATTGATGAGTTATTTGATCAGTTGCAAGGTGCCAGGGTATTTTCTAAATTCTATCTAAGGCAGGGCTATTATCAGTTAAGGATTAAGTCAGATGATGTTCCCAAAACTGCTTTCAGAACTCGGTATGGTCATTATGAGTTTGTTGTTCTGCCATTTGGGTTAACTAATGCTCCTGCCGCATTCATGGATTTGATGTAAAGAGTATTCCGTCCATATCTGGATCAATTTATTGTTATTTTCATTGATGATATCCTTGTATACTCTAAATCTGAGGCTGAACATGTACAACATCTTAGGATTGTACTGTAGACTCTTCAAGAGCATAAATTGTTCGCGAAATTCAATAAGTGTGAGTTCTGGTTAAGGCAAGTTACTTTTATGGGCCATATTATTTCTCAGGATGGAATTTTTGTTGATCTAGCGAAGATTGAGATTGTCATGGCATGGAAACGGCCGGAGACTATTATAGAAATTTGCGGTTTTCTGGGCTTAGCGGGTTATTACAGAAGGTTTGTCAAGGATTTCTCTAAAATTGTTGGACCATTGACTTAGCTTACTCAAAAGAAGACTGTATTTGACTGGAATGAGAAATGTGAGGCTAGCTTCCAGGAATTGAAGAAGAGATCAACCACAACTCCTATTCTTGCTCTACCTTAGGGTACTGATAATCTGGTAATCTAGAGTGATGCTTCTAAGGAAGGTTTGAGCTGTGTATTGATGCAAAATTGAAAAGTTATTGCCTATGCTTCCAGAAAATTGAAACCTTATGAACTTAGTTATCCGACGCATGATCTTGAGCTTGCAGCTATCATCTTTGCACTAAAGAAATGGCGTCAATATCTTTGGGGTAATAAATTTGAAATCTTTAGTGATCACAAGAGTCTGAAATATCTCTTTTCTCAGAAAGAGTTGAATATGAGGTAGAGGCGTTGGTTGGAATTGCTTGAGGATTATAATTGCACTATCAATTATCTGCCAGGTAAGGCCAATATTGTTACTGATGCTTTAAGTCGAAAGGTTACAGTTGTCAGTCTAATCATCAAAAATTGGGAGTTCATGGAGGAATTATGTTTATGAAGGCCCAACACTTCAGATTCTAGTATTCAATTTGCAAGTTTGCATATTCAATCTCTTTTATTATCCAGGATTAGAGAGGCTTAGCAGGCTGATCTACAATCGATGGAAATCTTATAAAAATTGAAAGGGGGAGAGTCGGATTTCAAATTGCATGATGATGGTCTTCTTATATTCAAAGACAGAATTTGTATTCCTTCCGAGCTAGCTTTAAAGAAAGAAATTCTTGCAGAGGCTCATAATTCTAAGTATACTATTCATCCAGTCAGTATTAAGATGTACAGGGATCTGAAACAGAACTACTGGTGGAACAATATGAAGAGAGAGATTGCTGACTATGTTACTAGATGTCTTACATGTCAGAAAGTTAAAGCTGAACATCAGAGACTGGTAGGGTTGTTGCAGCCGTTGGCCATTCCTATTTGGAAATGGGACCACATTACCATAGATTTCGTGTTAGATTTACCTAGGTCTTCAAAATGTCATGATTTAGTCTGGGTTGTTGTGGATAGATTGACCAAAACTTCTCATTTTATTGCTACAAAGAAAACTGAATCTCTTAACAAGTTGGCTGAAATTTATGTTGAGAATATCGTTAAACTTCATGGGATTCCCAAGAGTATTGTGTCAGACAGAGATCCCAGATTCACATCTCAGTTCTGGCAGAAGATTCAGAAAGCTTTGGGCATGACATTGAGCTTCAGTACTTCTTATCATCCTCAAACTGATGAACAATCTGAAAGAACTATTCTAATACTTGAGGATATGTTACGAGTGTGCATTCTGGACTTCGGTAAGAGTTAGGAGAGATACTTACCTCTTGCAGAATTTGTTTATAACAACAATTATCAAGCTACTATCGGTATGGCACCGTATGAAGCTTTGTATGGGCGTAAATGTAAATCTCCTTTATATTGGGATGAAGTTAGAGAGTTGAAATCTATTGATCCTACTCTATTGCCAGAGATGAATATAATGATTGATAATGTTCAGGTTATCAGAAAAAGAATGCTTACAGCGCAGAGTCAGCAAAAGAGTTACACAGATAGACGCCGTCGTGATCTGAAATTTGCCGTAGGTGATCGGGTATTTCTAAAAATTTCTCATCGCAAGGGTTTGATTCGGCATGGTAAGGGAGGTAAACTCAGTCCTCGTTATGTAGGACCATTTGAAATAACTGAAATAATTGGTGAATTGGCTTATCGACTAGCTTTGCCCCTAGCCTGGGCAGAATTCATGATGTCTTCCATGTTTCTATGCTTCGGAAGTATCAGCTAGATCCTTCTCATGTTCTTCAGCCTGAGCCATTAGAGATCAGTGAAACTTTGACCTACACGGACAGACCTCTTCGAATTGTTAATTGGAAAGTTCAGGAGCTCAGAACTAAAAGCATCCCGATGGTTAAAGTTTTGTAGAATCATCATGGGTTGGAGGATGCTACTTGGGAGAGAGAGGATCAAATGCGAGATCGCTATCCATAATTGTTCGCCGAATCATGTAAGAATTGCAAGGGCCCAATTTGTTTGAAGGGGAGAGTATGTGACGCCTGAGATTTTGTCGTACTTCTAGATTACTGTTGCATCCACTATCTGCACATTTCTTTTGTGCTTTGCTTATTGTCTTCTTTAATCACTATTCATTCCATTTTTTAACTACTTAATTACCATGGATTAACATTTTTCTTAAATCATAATTATTGTTTTAGGAATGAGAAAAATGTTCATTTGAGCTAGGAGCGATAGGAGCTTTTGTTTAGAAAATAGTTTAGTGAACTAATGAATAGTATTACGTAACCTAACTATGTGTTTTAATTAGCTAGCACTCATTTTGAACCTTAGACTCGTTTTAAAGCTAACTAGACTCATTTTAGTGGACCATTTAAACACCCAACTTGATCCCACCTTAGCTTACTCAACATATAACACAACCTAAGCTCATAACTTGCAAAAGAAAAAAAAATAAAAGCTGAAAATACTGTGCAGAACCCGACAGCCCTTCTCTTGCTTGTGGGAGATTTTTGCTTCATCAATTCACCAATTCAAGCCAAGCCAAGTTGGATACAAGTAGTTTAGGGTATTTGCTAGCCTCTCGAGAGTTCCTACGCGCATTGGTGAGGGTTTTCATGCTTGTTTGTGCATTTTAGAAATGTTGCTATTTTCTTGAATTCTTAGATTTGTTGTCAAATTCTATTGCAATGCCTAAATATGCCTAGGTATGTTGTATATGAGTAGTAGAGACCTAATTTATGCTATTGTTTCGTAGTTTAAACAGTTCAAATTGCTCGTTGATTATTTGACATGAATAGTAATGGTAGTGTTAGGGTTTTGTGTAATCGGACTTTATAACTTGAATCAATGGTTCTAATAGATGCTTTAGGTGCTAATGGAAGTAGTGTAGAGGCTCCGTAGGGTTTAATTGCCCGTAACCTAGTAAAAGAATGAAATAGCCAACTTTTAGAAAGGGATTTTGGGGTTATCGTGAATTCGGGTTGAATTGGCCTCCACATTTAGTAATCCTAGGATATTTAGGACCTAACTAAGCTTTGCTAGCTCCCATTTGAGTCCCGGTTTAGGTACGTGTAGTACAAAGTTAAAAGAGAGAATTTGGGGCTTTTGGCCTAAATGCGGGTGTTTGCGTGATTTTGAGGGTCCTAAAGGTGTCTAAGGGGTTAACTAAAAGCATAGTAAAGGCCGCTTGCTAATATAGAACCATAACATGAGTTTGGAAGGAAAATAGGTTGGGTTACAAAGGGGTTTAAGTACAAATTCGATTGTTTCACGCTTCTAAGATCTTGGCATGACTCCCTGTGTGTTTAAATGTAGTTTCAAGATGTTTTGGAGCTTTTGGTATAGTTCTATGTGAATTTTGAATATGCCCCTTTGTAAATTTCTTAATTGCTTATATGAAACTGCTTTTTTTCTAAGTGTTTCGAGGTCAACCTACTTTGTTGATCCTCCCACGTGTTATTGCTTATATTGTTGATATTGCCTTACCATTGTTAAGTGCATTGCATATTGGTTGCGCAACCATAATATCAGAGGCGGTTGTATTAGATATTGGCTAAGCGGCAGCGGGCTTGCCAATAGATATTCGATCTTCGTGCCCTAGTCCCTCACTCGCCTGGTCCGGAGATTGCCAAGGGGAATTGGGTCGTAGGATTATTGGGGTACATCCGGAGTACACCCACTGGAGTGATTGAAATTATGCCGGCATAGTGATCATGGTTCGTGAATTGTGAGTGAAGATCAAGTGAAGATTGGAGTGTTAGGGTTAAGTGTATCGTATCCTTTGTTATATGTGGTTATTTACTGTTTTAATGTACTTTACTTGCCTTTCTTGTTTAACTGTTATATTTGTGGCATTGCACGTCCCGATTAGCCTTTATCCCCAACTGGGCAATAGTGGTTGCTCATACCTCGCTAACATGTTTCAGGAGATGCTGTGGTTGAGCCCTAGCTAGATTTGGTAGAGGGAGAATAACCGGAGGTTCAGACTAATCCATTGCCTTAGTTGTCATGTCTAATTGCTTGAGGTGGTTTATGTTCTTGTTGTTAAGTGAAGAACTTGTTTGTTTTACCTTATATTCTATTTTGTAGCCTAAGTGCTTTGTACATATTATGTAATTTTCAAGGCGAAAGATAATTGGTTGTAGTAGTAGATTGGAACCATGGCATGTAATAACTTATGTACTACTTCTAGTTACTTGCATGCTTGGGTATGAATGCTATGTTATATGTTTGTTTCCAACTTCCAAGAATGTTTCAATGCTATAATGGAGTGGCATGCTAAGCGGTTTGGTAAATAAGTGAAGTTGGATGCATGCTTGTGTGAATCTGAACTATTGTATGTCTTAACGTTTGGATGGCCATGAAGCTTTGAACTTTAGTTATAAATGCTTGTCTTGTTATATTGTGGCTTTATTCAGCGTTTATAGGTTTTCAGAATGTCCATAGTACATGGGAGACTCTGTCCATTTGTTGGGTCCGGACTTAACCTTTAGTGTGGGGTTGGGTCAGGGCGTGACACTAAACCCTCCTTCAATTCATTGTACCACACCCTGGCTACTTCCACTAAAGTTACAGCAAAAGCCTTATACACCCAAGCCTCTGGCAACTCCGTGAACTCCATCTTGTGCCTGAAAATTGTCAGGTGATCCTTAGGGTCTCCATGCCCATCATAGGTGGGCAAATAGGGCAATTTGTATTGTGCGAGTTTTGAAACTTCGTTAATAGCGCGGTTAAATGGATTTGGGCCCTTGAAAGCTCCTGCAACCGAGACGGTATAAGTAATACCTTCTCTTTGGACATTTTGAGATGGGCCTTGTGCCGTTGCATCTAAGCCCTGTGATGACCCTGTGGAGCTCATCGTTTCTTTGCGTTGCCCCCCGGTGTGAATCTGTTGTCCGGATTCTCTTTGGTTGGTTATATTTCTGGTTAATTGGGTTTTTTGACGTGAGGGGATTTGCTGAGATGCTTGGCGTGGTTGGTTTTCTGAGTAGTGTGGTGTTGGTTGAGGTGTTTGGGTATGAATAGTCTTCCTCAACTCCTCCATAGTTTGTAGGACATATCCGAGATCCACTGGCTGGTTAGTCTGCAGAAACTGTGTTGTGGCAGTGGGATATTGCCACCCTGTGTACCAAGTAGGTCCTTGTGGATAGTTTTGTGAGTATGTTGGTAGATAGCTTTGGTATGGATTTGTGTATGGGTTGGTGTATGTGTTCGTATATGGTGGATGATTTTCTACAAGTATTTTCGCCCTTGGCGGCGGTAGATCAGTCTGTCTAAGGTTAGAGGTCTCCCCTGGACAGAACTGTACATTTGGCTGCTCTACAGCCTCTTCTTCATGTACACTTACAACATTCTGACTTCTGGTAGTTACCGTGGTGTAATCTTGTGAAAAACTCAGTGGGGAACTTAGAATCAGCCTCACGGTGGGCGCCAACCTGTTAAGGTAAAAAAATGTCGAGTGATCAGTGTCTTTATACGCTACCTTGATATCTGCAAAACAAAGAGGACTTAACGGGTCTTGCTCGCATTAGCACTCCGATGCTTAAATTAGCTTGGTGCTTATGTAAAGGAAGAAGTATGTATACAAGTATTGATGTGAGTATCAGATGTACCTGCCTTTTCTTGCTTAACCCTCTGACTTTTATAGGCACCATGGCTTCTGATTCAAAAGATAAGTCATCATGGTTGCTGAGTCAAAAGGGAAGTCATCAATGTGGCTGAGTCAAAAGGGAAATTAGCAGAGTGGTGTGTAATCATTAAAGGATTAATGGAGAATTGTTTAAAGGATTAGTGGAGAATTTAGTTATATGCAGTGGTTGGTAGGGCCCTGATATTAAGGAACAATGTCTGCCAGTTCCAATTGGTTTAAAGTCCTAAAAAGAGACCTTCTGATTACCCTACACTTCGTGCGTCCCCCTTAGATCCCTCTCATCACGATGTCCGAGGTCTTCGAGCTATTTTCGAGGTCTCTAGGACCTCGTCCGAGGTCTCTTGGACCTCGTCCGAGATCTCTAGGACCTCGGACGAGGCTTCCCTGATCATCCCGAGCGGTCAATTCGCGTTTTGAAAAAAGTCTAGGGGTCTTACCCATATCACTTTTGAACATACTTAATCAGTTCTGCTCAATTGGAACACATTTATACTTTCATTACTTTTTCTAGAAGTAGAGTTATGGAGGCACTTTTGCGTGATATAATGGACGAAACCACAGGGATGGATCTAGGTACTAAATTTCAAGATGTGCAATCGTACAATTGATAGGTTAGAGTGTGCACTCATATAACAAAAATTTTAATATAATATTTTTTAAAAAAAATATATATTATTTTTTCAAGTTGAGGGTGTGCAAGTTGTAGGTCTGCCACTGCAAAACTAGACAAATGTAATTCAAATTGATCCTTTGAAGCAATAAGAAAAATATTGACTAACACATGTTGCAGAGCGTATTGTTATCAATTCACATAGTTACAAAACTACCAGCAATTAGATGACTACTCCCACATGCCACTAAAAATGCTATTTAAACAAATTCAACCTAGGTTGGTTAATTGCAGTGTTATATATATATATATATATATATATATATATATTAATGATATTAATTTTTTTTAACGATATTACATAAACTTTTTTTAAAAAAATATTAGAGGGTCGGGCCCCTGCCGGTCCCGACCTAGCTCCGCCCCTAGAAAGGAGGTTTGAAATTGTCGACAAATGACTATTAAAGGAAGCCTTCTTTATTATACTATATATGCAACATTCAATTGATTGTAGATATGTATTCTTGAGAATATAGATAATTTTAATATTACTTTTGTTTTTTTCCCCGAAAATATTACTTTTGTTTGATATACTACTTGCACTAGAATTTTAAGAGAACTTTGTTGTAAAAGTATAACGTCCTTTACGTGAGAAAAGCTAAAGAAAAGTTGGGATTGGGATTACTTTCACTCTATCTCTTTTTTTTTTCTTTTTTCTTTTTTTCTTTTTGTTGTTATAATTGCTTTCTCAATCAAACTAGAAGAACAATTTCTTTTATTTTCTTTTGATCAGAGAAAGAAAAAGTTTCGGAAAACCAATTCATTTAGCTAATCTTTGAGAATTGGGAACTATAATATGGAAAATGTCACAAAACCCCTCATGTGATTTATCGAAAGTGCACTAAACCCCATGAGATTTCAAAACTCCCCTCATAGTTCTCTTTCACCCCACCCCACCCCACACCATAAAAAACCATTTGATGAGGGTGGAAAATACCGCCCTCGAAGAAAAGACCTTTGTGCCCCTGAACCACTTAACCATATTAGAAAAAAATAGCGCCCAAAAAAGGATGACCTTCGTACCTCAACAACCTCCCGATGACATCACAAATCAGATCTCCCGATGACATCACAAGCCAGACCTCTCGATGACATCCCAAGTCAAACCTCTCGATAACATCCCAAAATCTTATCCAAATGCAGCTCACCCGACAGGATATGCGAATGTCAGAGCATGTTGGTTTCTCTCTCATCGAAAGGGTATAAAATGTGCCCCAACATTCTTTAGGGGAGGTAACTAATTCATTTTTACTAGAATTATCTACACTTTCCTTCTTTTAGCACCCAACTAACTTAAGTTTCAAAGTGCTAATGCAGGGCCACCCTCTTCAGCTCCGTTTTTGTTTTGCAGGCTCAAGAGAGTCAACTCAAGTCAACCTTCCACAATCTGCCTCACCAGATTTGTACCTTAACAGTTTGGCGCCGCCTGTGGGAACGACTAAAAGATTCGCACTGAGCAGAAACGATGGTTCATACTAGAAGCCATGCTAGCTCCGGTGATGTATCGCCACAGATCAACTGCGAGCAACAACACCCCAGAATGACCCCAATACCATAGGTTCATACTAGAAGCCATGCTAGCTCCGGTGTCGTCTAGCCAGAAGTAAGCCCAGCGGGAACGTCTAGGACAATATAGGTTGAGCAGTTGCTGGATGAGCCAACGTCCCGTGTTGAGCTGCAAGCGTTCACTCAGCTGGTTTACGACATGAAGCGAACTATGGATAATTTTATCCAGGAGCAAAGATCAGTTAAAGAGCCATATCTAGCTCCACAAAGAGCCCAATCATTCCTTCCTCGCTTGAAAGGAACCTAGATACCTGGACCATCTAATGAAGAAAGCTAGAAAGTACATAACGTCAAAGAAGGACGCAGTGGACCTGAAGTATGAGAAAAAAGCACAATTTGCGCAGCACCACCTCATGGAAAAGGGAAGGACGAAGGATCCAAAGGATTTATGTCGGGGACGACGTCAAGCTCTTCAGCTCCCAAGAACAAGGTTTGATAAGTACACCCCCTGACTATGACTAGGTCAGAGGTATTAATGGAGATCGAGTCCCAACCTGACCTCAATATCAAATGGTTAGCACAGATGAGGTCGAATCCAAATAAGAGAGGAAAGGAAAAATTATGTTGGGTTTACCATGACTATGGTCATGGAACCAATGAATGCAAAAATATAAAGAATGAGATTGAGGCATTGATTCAAAGAGGCAAGCTAGACAAATATATAACAAGGAAGGGACAAGGCCCCTAGCAAATGGTTGATCGGGAAAGAGACATGAGCCCCTGAAGGACTGATGGAATGATGGTGGATATCAATATGATCATAGGAGGATCAGCAACAGGTGGGACCAACAAGTCAACCAACAGAGCCTACGTAAGGTAAGGGAAGGAGGAGCCCATTCCCAAAAGATCAAAGGTCCACTAGGAGCTCGTTATCTCCACTTATAACCTGGAAGGGGTGAAGACTCCACATGACGATCCCCTGGTAATCACTATACAGATAGTAAAATGCAAGGTTCGACGAATGATGGTTGATACTTTATAGGATTCACTAGCCACGGTTCAAACCAGAAGGCACAATCTAACTCCCCTTTACTATTGGGCTCGATGCTAAAAAAGTCCAGATGATGACTGAGTCTGTGGTAATGGATTGCCCTTCGGCCTACAACAGGATATTGGGACGTCTAGCCCTCCATCACCTTAAGGCAATCATCTCAACCTATCATCAAGTGATGAAGTTCCCAATCCCTGAAAGTATAGCAGTGGTCCGTGGAGACTAGAAAGCTGCGAAATAATGCTATGTCACAGCGTTGAAGATTCGAAGCCCAAGTCCGTGGGACGGGGTGAGGGAGAAAAGCAAGAAAAAGATGGAGGAAGAAAAGAAGGCAGTCCCAGTGGAGAAATTGGACGAGGTCGAGATCAGACCAGGAAAAATAGTTCAGATTGGAAGTGAGCTGACTCCGTCAATGAAAGAAGGTATAACTGTAACACCCTGATCCCTCATGAGACTGGAACGCCAATCCAAAACCCAAAGTCACAAAAAACTAGGGGAAACGGACGAAGTCTCCCCTGTATTTAGGCCTAACCACATACTTGCACTCATAAGAAATAGTCACAATAACAATATACAAACATTCATAAACAACCACATCATCCATAACTAGAACTTCCAAATCCTTAGGGTTATCCTAGCCTTTCTACTGTAACAAAATAAACATACAAGCATGCATTTACTTTAGCTATTGAAACACTATGACTATAATTCCGATTATCATACCACTCTATTTTTTTCTATATCATTTTCTTAGATATTAAGTCTAGCAACCAACCTTAACTTCATCCATACAAGCATACAAGCTAACTAGTCAAAGAGTAATACATTAGAAGTTATTACATGCCAACAACTATCTAACTAGTCATACAAGGCTTTCAATTTCACATTACAACTCTCCAAACCAAATACAAATACATACAAGACCATAAGGTCTTAAAATGGAACATATATATAACAAGATCACATCTAGCATACAAGCCATCCAACCTCAGCAAACAAGCCACACAGCAACTCAAGGCAATTGATCAATCTAAACTTCTTCTTCTCCTTCTACAGCTAATAGCTGGGGATCAACCTCAGCTCCTCTTGAAACATGTTAAAGAGAGGAATGAGCAAACACAGTTGCTCAGTGAAAGATAGGGTACAGTTAAGCAGGGGCGTTTTCGAAAATCCTTTCGTGCAATGCAACAAATAAACACAAGAAATTGTAACTATACAATAAGAATCAATTTAATAATTAAATACCACACATTTAAAAGGATACGATCTCAATAACCCCAAATAATCCAAAGTCTTGATCTTGATCATGAACCTCAATCCACGAACCATGAAATCCTACGACCCAATACCCCCTGGCAATCTTTAGACCAGGTGAGCGAAGGACTAGAGCACGAAGATTGAATATCCGCTGGCAAACCCGTTGTCGCCCAGCGATTACCCAATACATCTGTCTCGACGATATGGTTGCGCAACCACAATGCAATGCACTCAAGATAACAATGACAATATAATTCAATAACCATATAGATGAGGGACAACAAAATAGGTTGCCCTCGCATAATTACAATCAATAAGTAGTATAACAAGAATTGGACAATATTCATTCAAAGTAGCCAAATCACACAATTCACGAACTTCACTAATAGAATACACAAGTTATTCAAATGCATTTAAACTCTCAAATAACCAATTACAAGTCAATTACTAACATGTTCTCAAGCCAATTACTAACATGTTTCTCAACTTTTACAAACTAGTTCTCTTAGTCCCAATTCAAGCTCAATCAAAACGAAACTCACCTCTCTAATGACACTTTATGAACACCTCTTAAGCCAAGAAAACTCTTTTTCAGCCACTTACTACCACAAAAGCCATGAAAGCCCATAGTCTATTTGAACTACAACTACCCAAACCACCCCTCAATTCAATGCCATAAAGGTATTTTAAGCACTACCCCACCTAATAAACACTACCTATAGCATTCAATTACACCCTGTCAACAATTATACGCAAAACCCCTTTTGAATTCAAGCCAATTTTACAAGTTTATGCAAGTTTACTCAAATTATATCTATTCTAGTCACTAACCTAGGTTCAATAATACTTATGGCATCATTAGATTACATGGAATTAAGCTTAGAATCAACATTGCACAAAAACCCTAGAAAGTTACTATTCATCATATTCTTAAATTGATCTTTTGAAATAATTCAATAACCGAGCCATTCAACTACACCAAACAAGTCTCCATAGAAACTAGACATCATATTATACCATATTCAAGCATTATATAAGCAAATATTAACAAATCTAAGAATTTTAAATCTTGACATAAACATTAAAGATGCAAAAATATGCTAAATCCCTCACCTAAACAAGTAGTAGAGGCTAGGAATGACTCTAGGATGGCTCAAGATTACATCAAACTAGCTTGAATGGCACCAGATGGATCAACCTTAACATTTTTTCTTCTCGTTTTCCCTTCTTAGAGCTCACGGCTTTTGGCCTACTTTTCTTCTATTTTTTGGCTATTTTTGTGTGCATTTTTATATATATATGTATATATAAAATATATAGAAAGATATAGATATTAGTTGGGCCTTATTTTAGTTGAGAGCAATGCCAAATAATCTAGTTTTAAAGCCCAAATGTTGAGTTAAGTTAAAAGAGGCCCAAACAAGCAAACTAGCTTCTACTATTCATATGATAGATATAACAATTTTTCTAGTCGACTTCCCGAAGTGCTATGCATGTAAAAATTATAAACGTATGCCTAACATCACTTATATAATAAGGAAAAAATATGAGATTTGCAAAATAAAATACTTTAATTTTTACCCGGGCTCAAGGCTCGTTTTAAAATGATAAAAATAAGTCTACTAAGTATTAATAATAATCCCGTATAATGTAAATGCCAAAATAGGAGTTAAAATATTTTTATTTGAATTTAATAATGCTAATGTCCCCTTTGAATAAAAATAAGAGAAGTAGAAGAAAATAAAATTACTATATAAATCTTACATGCTAAAATTAACACATATACACATATAACACTAAACTGGCACAAATTTATATGCAATTAAGTATGATATGTTACATGCTAGGTCAGAGTTGTTACAATAACCACTCTGAAAATAAAAGAGTATTTGCATGGTCTTCTTCTGACATGACAGGAATAGACCCCAAAGTCATAGCACACCACTTGAATGTGGACCCTAACCGCAAACCGGTAAAGCAAAAGCCCAAAAACTTCCACCTATATAAGAATCAAACCATCAGGGAGAAGGTGGAAAAGCTCCTAAAAGCCGGTTATATCCGGGAGATACAAAACTTAACCTGGTTAGCAAATGTGGTATTGGTGAAGAAAGCTTCTGGACAATGGCGAATGTGTGTAGACTACACAGATCTTAACAAAGCCTATCTGAAAGTCTGCTACCCCCTGCCTCGAATAGATCAGTTGGTGGACTCGATCTCAAGAAGTAAAATGTAGTCATTCATCGACGCATTTAAGGGCTATAATCAGATCAAGATGGCCTCAAAAGATGAGAAGAAGACCGTGTTCATCGCCGACAGAGGTACTTACTATTATACATTAATACCATTCGGACTGAAAAATGTCGGGGCCACCTATCAAAGGATGATGAACCAGGTGTTCCAACACCAGATCGGGTAGAATATAAAAGTTTACGTGAAGAAGTTTGGGATCAAACTGAACCCAGAAAAGTGTGCATTCGTGGTAAAAGATGAAAAATTCCTGGGGTACATGATTACCCACAGAGGTATTGAAGCAAACCCGGACAAGATCAAGTCTATCCACGAGATGACTCATCCCCAAAGTACGAATGATACAATCTCTCACAGGCAAAGTAGCCGCACTCAGTAGATTTTTGGCCAGGTCAGCCGATAAATGTGCACCACTATTCAAAACATTGTAGGGCCTGAAAGATTTATACTAGATCGAGGAGTGCCAGAAAGCTTTTGAGGAACTAAAAGAGTACCTAAGCTTTCCCCCCATACTATCCCGACCTGAGCAAGGAGAATCACTTTATCTGTACCTGTCGGTAACACTGACAGCTCTAGCAACAACCCTAGTCCGAGAAGATGAAGAGATCCAAAAACCAGTGTACTATATCAACAAAGCTCTCCAGGGAGCGGAAATAAAGTACCCATAGATTGAGAAAGTCACCCTGGCACTGGTAACGGCCTCCAGGAAGCTGAAGCACTACTTTGACGCCCATCCAATCAAGGTTATGACAAACATACCTTTAAGGCAAGTCTTGTACAGACTTGAAATATCATGAAGGCTATTAAAATGGGTGGTAGAATTGAACCAATTCAACATCGAATACCAGCCTCGACTAGCGATAAAAGCTCAGGCGCTTGCAGACTTTATAGTCGAGTGCACTGGGTATGCTCAAACGGAAGATCCAACCTGGCACATACAGGTTGACGGGTCCTCAAACAGGCAAGGAAGCCGAGCAGGAGTGGTATTGGTAAGCCCCAGAGGAGAAGAGGTGCTATACTCCCTTAAATTTAGGTTCCCCGCTTCAAATAATGAAGAAAAATACAAAGCCTTGGTGGCAGGATTAAAAATAGGAAAATCACTGGGGGCACGAGCAGTGGACGTGCAAACAAACTCGCAATTGGTAACCCATCAGGTTCGTGGAGAATATGATACAAAAGAACCCGCCATGGCGGCATACCTGTCCCATGTTAAGGACCTTATCTCAAGGTTTGACCACTTTAGTATCTCCCAAGTCCCGCAAATGAAAAACGAAAAAGCAGACGCACTTTCTAGGTTAGCCCTGAACACAGATGAGGGTGCAGTGGCCCAGCTCGGAGAGGTCGGAAGACCCAATATTACTCCTGCCGGCAGGCAAGTAGCCGTAATCAGCCAAGAGGACTCTTGGACCCAACCTATGGTCCGATACCTCAAAGAAGGGGTTTTTCCCTAAGTAAGCAGTGACGCAAAAACATTCGAGTGTCGAGCTCTCCAATTTACAATAATCAGATATCAGCTATATAAGAGGTCTTTTACCTGGCCAATATTTAAATGCGTAAACAAGGAATAAGGGGGGTACATACTCCGAGAAGTTCATGAAGGAATATGCAGGAATCACTTAGGATACCGAGCTTTAGCATGGTTAATATTAAGGCAGGGATATTACTGGCCAACCAAACATGAAGACGCATGAAACTTTGTGCAAAAATATGATGTCTATCAAAGGTTCGCAAGAATCCCAAGGCTGCCGACCACTGAGCTAACCTGTATTACCAGCCCTTGGCCTTTCGCCCAATGGGGGCTAGATATTATAAAAAAGCTCCTTGTCAGCACCGGCCAGAAGAAGTACATCTTCGTAGCCGTCGATTACTTTACAAAGTGGGTAGAGGCAGAACTGACCTCAACTATAACTGACAAGACAACATGGAAATTCTTATGGAAATTTGTCATTTGTAGGTTCGGGATCCCACGAGTCGTGATCATCGACCACGACACTCAATTCGATTGTGCTTACTTTAAAAAGCACTGTGAAAAGCTAGGCATAACACTAAGATTTGCATATATACCTCACCCTCAAACTAATGGACAAGTCAAAGTCACTAACCTAACTCTTTTGTAGGCATCGAGGACCAAAGTAGAGAACGCCAAAGGCCTATGGGACGAGCTGCTCCCCGAAGTGCTATGGTCAATGAGGACGAGACCAAGCTCAGCCACGGGGAAAACTCCATTTTGTCTAAAATTTGGGACAAAGGCAGTGCTTCCAGTAGAGGTGGGCTCGCCGACTCCTAGAATTGCAAACTTCAATGAAGAAGCAAATAATCAAGCCTTAAAAGCTGACTTAGACTTGGTAGAAGAATTCAGACTGAAAGCTTAGATCAGAGTGCTAGAAAGTAAGAGAGCCATGGAATGAAGCTATACCAAGCTCGTTTGGCCCCGACCTCTGCAAAAAGAAGACCTAGTCTTGAGAAATGTATGTTTCCGACCTGATCCTACCCAGGGAAATCTTGGGTCACGTTAGGAAGGCCCTTACAGAATTATAGAAAAGCTAATGCCAGGAACTTATAAACTAGCCGAATTAGAAAGAAGGGAGCTTAAGAATGTTTGGTATGTCGAGCATCTTAAAAAGTACTTTGTATAAAGACAGAGTTATCAAAGAAATACAAACGTTGTCCCCCACTTTTGTCAAATTTTACTACTTACAAATATAGGCGGAATACCGCAGGTCGGAAGTCACTAAGAAAAGAACCAGGGTCAAAAACCTTAAGGTTCAACCCCCCTAAATCGCTAAAGAGCTTCTCATTTCGAAGCAAGCCAACCAGAAGTAAGGTTGTGGAACAGCCTAACAAGCAACTGGTAGTTGCGTCAATAATGATCACAAAAAAAAAAGTCAAGCAAATTGATAACAAGAAGCATGCTTAACAAAAGAAATAAGAAAACGTACATACAAACATGAGAATACCTAGAAAAGGCTAGAAGAAAGATTAGAGAATTTCTCAAGCATAAAAAACAACAGAAAAGTTGCTCAAACAGAAAACCTCCCACGAAGGGAAGGATTAAAGAGTTACATCTAAAAAAAAAAGGTCAACAAGAAGACCTCAAAACTTAACCAATCAACTGATGACAGTTACATATCAGAAGTACCACCGTCGTCCTCATTATCATTGTTAGCTTCTAAATCAGAGGAGACTCTTTTAGCAACAAGGAAAAATCAATCTTAACCCCACAGGCTCTGGCCAATTTTTCAGCTCGCACGAAGGAAATCTCCTTGCCCTCAGCAATGCCACGACTCTGGGCTTTAAAATAGGCTTGAGAGAGGCCATGGTGGAACTCATCACTATGCTTGTAACTCTCTACAGCCACCCGAGCTTGAGCTTCACTGTTTGCTAGAGAAGTGTTTAGTACTATGCTCAGCACATCGGCGAATTGTTGAGTGGTGGCCTGACTCGCCCGAGCCTTTCTCAAACCTTCTTTAATAGCATTAAGGTCGGCCTTGTGCTGCACTTTTAAGGCTCTAATCTCCGCCTCATGAGACGCCTTCAGATCTCAGATCTCCTGCTCTTTCTCAGCCTTATATTTAGCATAACCTCAGAGATATGCTTTCTTCTCATAATACCTCTCAATCAAGTCTTTCATGAGGTCACCAGCCTTGACACAGTACTTAATGCCATCATTAAAAGCCTTGGTTTGTGGCCAAAAGAAGAAAATAGTTAGAATGATCATAAAAGAAAACTAAAGGTTCCGACAAAAAAGAAGAGGAGGGCGGCAAACCTGTTTAAAGTAGTACTTAATGGCCTTCCTCACAGTAGTGGAATTAACCAGCTTGGAAAAGGCGCTTAGAATCTTCTCAAAATGAGGATTTCTCTCATATCCAGGCTCGGGACCCACCTCAAACCTAATCCCAGGATAAACAGTAATACCCGATTTAGGTTGAGTGTTCTATTGCGTAGGATCAGCAGCCTCTTCCTCAGGCACCTCCAACAGGATTGGCCCCCTAGTCTCATTCACAAAAAAGTTCGGTTCAGGATGATCGCTGGAAGTAATGTCACCACTAACCTCGTAGAACTCAGCCTCGACCTCCTTAGCAGCCTCAGAGCATTGCTTCTTAGAGGGACCGACACTTTCTTTTTTCTTCCTTCTTCATCTTACCTTTCCAGCAGGCTTGTTGAGCCAAATTGACTTCCAACTCATGGAAAATGTCCATAACCGGAAAAAAAAGGAGGAAAGACAATTAATTCTGGGAAGGAATAAGAATAGAACAAAAGCTTACAGAGCTCGATCTCACCAGTGGTGGGAGAACGAGGGCCTTAGATGTCTCAACCTCACTCCTAAGAGCAGGACAGGAGGATTCAAAAACATGTGGCTCTGCTCGACGAACTTGATGATTCTCTCCATATAGTCCCGAGCTAAGCACTCCTTCCAGATCTAGGTACTGGTTACTATCAACACGGGGGCGACCCACGAAGAAGCATGTCACCAATACTTCATCTGGAGTCAAAACTCCACCAGTAGGATAGGGACGTGAAAGGACGCGCCACTCGGCCCTAACATCCCATTCTCTATCAGACTTAATGTATACATACTTGGAGTGCCATCCTTTGTTCGATGAAGGCCACTTTGTAAAAATGTTCTTCCCTGTTTGGGCAGTAAAGTAATATTACCCTAATCCGTCAAAAATCTTTATCGTGTAAAAATAGAGGAAAAGATTCGGGGTCAGGTTAAAGCCTAACACTTTAAGGTACCTATAAAAGCCAATCATCATCCGCCAACTGTTCGGAATCACCTGACCAGGGCTAAGGTTAAAGATGTTCAAAATTGCTCTAATGAAAGGAGGAATAGGCAAAGCACATAACTAAAAGATGTCTGTGTAGAAAGTGACCTCTTCCTTACCAGATCGGCAAGCCCTCTCATGCTTATATGGTATTCACACAGAAAAGCTAGATGGGACAACCCTACTATCCATGACATAAGAGGCCAAATCATCACCAACGTGACAATTACGCCATAACGCAGAGAACTGTAGCTCTACTGCCTTGCAAGAAGTCGCAATTGGCCTCTCCGATCTTCTAAGAGAATTAAGGTTGGATGACATAGCCACAAGAATGCTGGAAGTCCTTGCCGCCTCAGCAAAAGGCGCTGCAACTTCAATAGGGGGTAGAGCAGTATGACCTAAATTAATTCTTATAGAGGAGACAACCCTAATAGGGGTTGCCTTAACAATGGCAGTTCGATGGGAAATCCTACGGGGACGGTCAGCTCTAGAAGTCGAAGGTTCCCTCTCCACAGGAGAGTCGGGGTTAAAAGAGGAATCATTACTACTTTCCTCACCACCACGACTATAAGAGTTCTCAGACTAATTCTGAGAATCAGAACCACTGCTACCCATGAATGATAAAACAAGAACAAAAAGTAAGGGCTTGAAAGACGTACGAATAGTCAAAATCTCTAAAAGGATAATAAGGAGTTGAAGAGTTGAGAACGGCAATGAGAGATTAAGGGGAAGGAGATGATCACGGGAGAAATGCAGAGAAATGGGAAACACGAGGAAGTTTTGAAACAGTTCGAAATCTTGAAAAGGCTCCTTATTTATAGAAAAAATAGGCGGGAGGTTAAAAATTCCAAATGATGCGCCGGATACATTAAGTGCAACGTTTTAGAAAAGCTACAAAAGCTGATGAATTAATCATAGGGAGACACGTGTCATCACCAATGAATGAACTGTCGAAAAGATGTTACAAGAAGGGGTCAAGGTCAAGGTCGAGCAAAAATGGCAAACGAACAATTTCCCGACCTGACTTCAGCTGCTCAGAAAATCAAAGGACAATTGATGAGGGTGGAAAATGTGAAACCCCACTTTCCTGCTTATCTCGTTTTACGTGTTATACCTCGTTTTGCGTGCATATGACCTGTTTATGTGCTATAGGACCTAGAAAGTTATAATTTTGATTTCAATACTCCTAATACGTGCTAAATGTGCATTCATGAAATTTTTATAAAAAACGGAGTCAGATATTTTATCGTCGATTTTCAGTGAATAGTGTTTTCGAAACACGTCTGCTAAAATTTTGAAACTGGTCTTTTTAACCCTTCTAGACCTAGTCCACGGACTTTAATAGACTTGTGTTTGATGAAAACGGTTTTAAAATCAGCTTTAGAATTTATTAGGGTTTTTACACCGACTTTTGCGAAAATCGAGTTTTAAGCCGACTCGGGTGAAATTATTGGATTGTAAAACTTCTTGTCACCTAAAAATAATCCACTTGAGATATCTTGGGGGTTGCATAATTATTTTTAACTTGGTGAGCAATAAAATGCAATTAAAGTCATTAAAACACAAAAATACTAATTTAAATTAACTTTGACTTTAATTAATTATTTGACCTTATAAGCTAATGTCCTCAACACACACTCACACAACACAAAAACACCATCACACACACACACATTGCCGTGAGTTTGAGGAGAGAAAAAGAAAGAGAAAAACTCAAGCTTTTCAATCAATTTTTCAAAGAAAAACCTAGTTTTTGTCCGTGAAACTTCGCACCGACTTGGATTCTGCTTGTTGGGCACGCATAGCACGCATTCCTAGGCTTATATCGCATCAAAGGTGAGAGAAAAATTCTAGATCTCAAAATGTCATTTTTGTGTTTTTGCGTATAAATGAAGATTGAACCGTGAGAATTGTAATCTGATATTAGATTATTGCTCCTTGCTTGCTAGGGATCATTATATACTAATACTACGAATTTCTGTCGGATGTAGCATAATTTTTATTTTCCGGGTATTTAATTTTGATTAAAATGTTCAAAGTTGAATTAAATGAGTTGTGTTGATCGAAATCGATTGCCGTCGATTTCTAAATACTTGATAATTACGTGTTAGCGCTGTTGTAATGCCGAATTTTCGATTACATTGTTTGTGTGAAAATCCGGAAAATCCAGCCATGACATCTTAGGGTTTTGGGGTTACCGGGCATGTTTTGGAGGTGTTATGGTGGATTTCCGAGAGGGCTAATGTAGTAGGTTGAATGGTTGAGTGATAGGAACTGATTTGGCAATGTTTGGATTAGTAGATTGTAAGTTATGAATTTTAGAAGTTTAGGTTGTCATTCTTTAATTTCTTGAACGATGCCTTAGATGGTTGGGTAGTGTTCGAGTGATGAATGGTGAGTTGTTGATGAGTAATTTAGAGTTTAATTATGTATATTATGCATGTCCGGTTAGATGGCCTACTTTGTCATCTAACTACGTTGTTTGTTGTTTAATTTAATATTGATGTTATTGATTGATTATTATTGAATGCGGGAATCGGGCACTCTTGTTGCTGATCTCCCAATTGATTGATTGATTGATGATTGATTGATGATTGATGATTATGGAGTCTTGGTATGTGTGTGCCACCTCTCGGGCAGCGTCGGGCTGTCGGGTTGATAACGGCATGACTGTCATAGGCTACCCCCAGCTCGCATGACGGAGGTGTCATGGAGGGAGGGGCTAGTGAGGTACCTCGGGTGCGTGAGTAATGGGGAGTTATAAGAAGAACGGTTGAGATCGTGATGGCGTTTGGAGCTACACCAAATAGAGTATCCTTTATTGATTGGTTATATAGTTATGTGATGATAGCATTATTTATGTTGTTGTGTGTTTACTTGCTCAAAGGACTAAATCCAAGGAGCGTAGTAAATACTGTCGAGATCTATCGGATCCTCACTGGGCTTATGTATATAAGCTCACTCTCTATTATTGCATGCTTACAGGTGTTGCAGAGCCGGATTACGGGTATGTGCCTCCTGAAGAGGAGAATGTGGAAAATGTGCTTTACGTGGACGAGTCATATGTTCCCGAGTCTTATCCATGACTTTATGTTGTTTAAATGTCTTGTATATTAGTTTAATAGACTTTATATGCCTTATGGTTCTTAATGTAATAGATATTGAAAAGATGATGATCCAAATGATGTTAACTTAGCAGTTTTCTTTTGTTTATGGTTAAGTTGTAAATGTGTCTCAACTTATTTTTGAAATGTATGATAAGGTTGAGGCATTGTATGTTATGTTGGAACGGAGGCGTATAACGAGGATGGTTTATTGTATAATATGATTGTGTTGTATGTTGTTGTTTGAATTAAGGAGTTGCTGGATGTATGATGTTTAATGAGGTTGGTTTGGAACCTCGGTGTCCTATTTACTGTCGTTATACTGCCGAAATTCCGTTGCGTCCTGACTGATCATAGGAGGGGTCGTGTTGGGGCGTGACAGTTTAAGTGGTATCAGAGCGCATGTTAGTTGTCAGCCGGGGTATTCTCGGAATGTGGGTAATGGTCTTAGCATGAAATATGTATGAAAAGAAAGAAAAGTGAAATATGTATTGGTATGATTAAATGATTATGTGATTATGTGATTTAAGTGCTTATGTGATTATGTGATCAATTTGCTTATGTGATTGAAACTTATGTGATTTATGTGCTTTATATGAGTTTGTTGTTTATGTGTTAAAAGTTGTATATAATCTGTTTATGTGCTATAACCTGTGCTAACTCTTTGATTAGTACGATGGCCGGTAGACCGAGGACTCGTGGTAGGCCCGAGATTGTAGATGAGGTTCCTGGTAATGTGGCACAGGGTAGTGATAGGGGTGATGGCAGGTTAGAGTCAGCAATGGATCGGATTGCAGATTTGATGGCTGGGCAGGCTCAGTTGTTAGCAGGTCAGGCTGTTCAGACTCAGGCGTTGCAGGCTCAGATACAGAATGTACAGGGAGGTAATCACGGTCGAGGTACTATGAAGGAGTTTCTGGGGTACTATCCTCCTAGATTTCAGGGAGAGCCTGATGATAGGAAGGCCGAGTCGTGGATTAGTAAGTTAGAGAAAATTTTTGATTCTCTCGGGTACACTGATGAGAGGAAGGTGACTTGTGCTGTCTATTTGCTTGATGATGAGGCGGAGGAATGGTGGCGCACTGTGAGAGCCAGTTGGGAGACCCGGGGTGTTCCGTATGTTTGGGATACCTTTCTGACTGCTTTTAGGGATAAGTATGTCCCGAGGGTTGCACGGGAGAGGAGAGAGGCTGAGTTCTTGTCTTTGGTACAGGGGGATTCTACTGTGGCTCAGTATGAGGCTACATTCACTAGGTTGTCCCGGTATGCACCGGAGTTTGTAGCTGTGGAGGAGAGGAAGACCCGTAGATTTATGTTGGGATTGAGGCCCGAGATTCAGGATGCAATGGCTCTGAATCGCTATGATATCTTTACTGAGGCTTTTGATGCAGCTTCTAGGTTAGAGAAGATGAAAGGGGATCAGATTGTCTCTAGTCAGCCTAGTAAGAGGCCGTATCAGCCACAGGGCCAGCAGGTTATATATAGGCCTCCAGTACAGTAGGTTGTCTACAGACCACCAGCCCAGCAGGGTTCTTTTAGGCCACAGGGTCAGCAGAGTTACTATCGGCCTCAGTTTCAGCATAGGCCATATTAGGTTCAGACTCAGTATAGGCCAGCGCAGTCTTAGAGTCAGTACAGGCCTAGTGTGGTGAGACCTCAGCAGCAGGCTGTATCAGCTGCTTCATCAGCTTCTGGTTCTTCTAGAGGCAGTGTTAGTGCCACATCATCGCAGTGTAATTACTGCAAGCGCCCAGGGCATGTGGAGTCCGACTGCAGGGTAAAGGCAGGGACATGTTTGGGTTGTGGTAGCATCGATCATAGGGCGAAGGATTGCCCTAGATATGCGAGGACTGAGGGTCGGGTAGCGACTCAGGGTTACCAGGGTAGGCCTACAGGCAGTGTACCATAACAGCAGCGGGTTCAGGCTCGGGCTTACGCAGTTGATATGGAGGAGATGCCTGAGGAGACTGCAGTTGTGGAAGGTAACTTCCTTATACTTGATCAACTTGTTAAAGTATTGATTGATTCTGGTGCTACGCATTCTTTCATTACTCCTGCTTGTGTGCAACGTGTTAAATTGCAACCTGAAAGATTGCCTTATGTGGTTGAGATTAGTACCTCTTTGACTGATAAGTATATTACTGGCTTAGTATGTAAGGATTGTATAATACATGTTAAGGGGCATAATTTTCCTTCAAACCTTATCCTATTTCCTATCCGGGGGTATGATGTTATTCTGGGTATGGATTGGCTTTCTAAGTATGATGCCCAGTTGAACTGTAGAACCAAGGTAGTACAGTTTCGCTTGCCGGATCAGCCAGTAGTAGAGGTAGCGGGTAACCGGGGTGCTAAGACGAGTTTTGTTATCTCAGCAACTAAAGCCGTTAAGTTGGTGAGTAAGGGGTGTTCGGGTTATCTAGCTTATTTGATCAACAAGCCATCTGATAAGCTACAGCTAGAGGAAGTCCCTATTATCCGGGAATATCCTAATGTATTTCCCGAGGAGTTGCCAGGATTGCCGCCAGAGAGGGATATAGAGTTTGTGATTAATCTTGTTCCCGGTACTCAACCTATTTCTAAATCGGCGTACCGGATGGCGCCAGCTGAGTTGAAGGAGTTGAAGACTCAGTTACAGGAATTATTGAAGAAAGGATTCATTCAGCAGAGTTCTTCACCTTGGGGAGCTCCTGTTTTATTTGTAAAGAAGAAGGATGGTACTTTGAGATTGTGTATTGATTACCGTGGTTTGAATCAGGTGACCATCAAGAATAAATATCCTTTGCCACTGATTGATGAGTTGTTTGATCAACTTCAGGGAGCCAAAGTCTATTCTAAATTTGATTTGAGGCAGGGGTATTATCAGCTTCGGATTCGCACGGAGGATGTTCCGAAGTCTGCCTTCAGGACTCGGTACGGGCATTATGAATTTGTTGTCATGCCCTTTGGATTGACTAATGCACCGGCAGCATTCATGGATCTTATGCATCGAGTCTTTCAGCCGTACTTGGACCAGTTCGTGGTGATTTTTATTGATGATATCTTGGTCTATTCTAAATCTGAATCGGAGCACGAGCAACATCTACGGCTTGTATTGGAGAAGTTGCAGGAACATCAGTTGTTTGCCAAGTTCAGCAAATGTGAATTTTGGCTGCAACGGATTTCTTTTCTTGGCCATGTTATTACACAGAGAGGTATTTCCGTAGATCCCACTAAGATTGAATCGGTGATGTCTTGGAAGTGGCCAGAGAGTGTTACTGATGTCCGTAGTTTTCTTGGCTTGGCGGGTTATTACCGTAGGTTTGTCAAGGACTTCTCAAAGATTGCGGGGCCACTATCTAAGTTGACTCATAAACGAACTATCTTTAATTGGGATGAGAAGTGTGAGAGTGGATTTCAGGAGTTGAAAAAGAGGTTAACTACCGCTCCAGTACTTGCTCTACCAGAGGGGACCGATAATATGGTCATTTACAGTGATGCATCCAAGGAGGGCTTAGGATGTGTTCTTATGCAGGATGGCCGAGTTATTGCCTATGCTTCTCGAAAGTTGAAACCTTATGAAGAAAATTATCCGACTCATGATCTTGAGTTGGCAGCAGTTGTCTTTGCACTCAAGAAGTGGCGTCATTATCTGTGGGGAAGTAAGTTTGAAATTTTCACTGATCATAAGAGTTTGAAGTACTTGTTCTCACAGAAGGAGTTGAATATGCGCCAGCGGAGATGGATAGAGCTTCTTGGAGATTATAATTGTTCTATCAATTATCTGCCTGGAAAGGCAAATGTTGTAGCAGATGCTCTCAGCCGGAAGGCTAGTATTTCTTGTTTGGCTGTCAAGAAGTGGGAGGTTCTTGAGGAGTTTAGTTATTGGAGACCAGAGTTCACTCAGGTTGGGGTGATGTGTTCACATCTCCGTATTCAGCCTTTATTATTGTCCCAGATCAGGGAAGCTCAGCAGCTTGATGTTAAACTTCAGAAGATCAAGGATCAGATCACTGATGATCAGTCTGACTTCAAACTGCATGAGGACGGTATTCTTCGGTTTCGGAACAGGGTTTGTGTTCCCGATGAACCGGGCTTGAGGCGAGGTATTCTGGAGGAAGCTCATAATTCTAAATATACTATTCATCCCGGTGGAACCAAGATGTATCGGGATTTGAAGCAACATTTCTGGTGGAACAACATGAAGAGGGAGGTTGCTCAGTTTGTATCTAGATGTTTGACTTGTCAGAGAGTGAAAGCCGAGCATCAACGACCAGCAGGTTTGCTTCAGCCGTTGGCTATACCAGAGTGGAAATGGGAGCATATTACGATGGACTTCGTCACTGGTTTGCCTAGATCACCGAGGGGCAATGATGCAGTTTGGGTTGTCGTGGATCGTTTGACGAAGACAGCTCATTTTATTGCCATGAGGTTAGGAGATGAGGTTACAAAGCTGACGGATCTCTATCTGGATCAGATTGTTAGACTTCACGGTATTCCATCTAGTATTGTCTCTGATCGAGATCCTCGATTTACTTCTCGTTTGTGGGAGAAACTTCAGGAGACCTTAGGTACTCAGTTGAACTTCAGTACAGCGTATCATCCACAGACCGACGGTCAGTCTGAGCGGACTATTCAGATTCTGGAAGATATGCTTAGGGCTTGTGTTCTGGACTTCGGGAAGAACTGGGAGAAACATCTACCACTTGCCGAGTTTGCCTATAACAATAGTTATCAAGCTACTATTGGGATGGCACCTTTCGCAGCTCTTTACGGTCGTAAGTGCCGTTCACCTTATATTGGGACGAGGTAGGAGAAATGAAGACTGTTGATCCGACTATTATGCCAGAACTTCTTGAGAAGATTGAGAATGTTCAGTTAATCAGGCAGAGAATGCTTACGGCGCAGAGTAGATTCAAGAGTTATGCTGATAAGCGTCGTCGAGACTTAGAGTTTGCAGTTGGAGATCGGGTTTTCTTGAGATTGTCTCCTCGAGAGGGGTTTGCTCGTTCTGGTAAAGGTGGAAAGCTGAGTCTGAGATTTGTAGGGCCGTTTGAGATTACTGGCAGGGTTGGTAAGTTGGCATATCGGTTGGCTTTACCGGAGAACTTCTCTAATGTCCACGATGTATTTCACGTGTCTAATTTGCGAAAATACAATCCGGATCCTTCTCATATTCTTGAGCCAGAGCCGTTACAGCTTCGTGAGAATTTGACTTATGACGAGCGTCCGATTCGTATTCTAGATCAGATGGACCGAGAGTTGAGGTCGAAGAAGATTCCGATGGTTAAGGTGTTGTGGAAGCATCACGGCATTGAGGAAGCTACGTGGGAGAGACGAGATCAGATGCAGCAGCAATACCCAGACCTATTCCGTACATCAAGTAAGAATTTCGAGGACGAAATTTTTATAAGGAGGGGAGAATGTGAAACCCCATTTTCCTGCTTATCTTGTTTTACGTGTTATACCTCGTTTTGCGTGCATATGACCTGTTTATGTGCTATAGGACCTAGAAAGTTATAATTTTGATTTCAATACTCCTAATACGTGCTAAATGTGCATTCATGAAATTTTCATAAAAAACGGAGTCAGAAATTTTATCGTCGATTTTCAGTGAATAGTGTTTTCGAAACACGTCCGCAAAAATTTTGAAACTGGTCTTTTTAACCCTTCTAGACCTAGTCCACGGACTTTAATAGACCTGTGTTTGATGAAAACGGTTTTAAAATCGGCTTTAGAATTTATTAGGGTTTTTACACCGACTTTTGCGAAAATCGAGTTTTAAGCCGACTCGGGTGAAATTATTGGATTGTAAAACTTCTTGTCACCTAAAAATAATCCACTTGAGATATCTTGGGGGTTGCATAATTATTTTTAACTTGGTGAGCAATAAAATGCAATTAAAGTCATTAAAACACAAAAATACTAATTTAAATTAACTTTGACTTTAATTAATTATTTGACCTTATAAGCTAATGTCCTCAACACACACTCACACAACACAAAAACACCATCACACACACACACATTGCCGTGAGTTTGAGGAGAGAAAAAGAAAGAGAAAAACTCAAGCTTTTCAATCAATTTTTCAAAGAAAAACCTAGTTTTTGTCCGTGAAACTTCGCACCGACTTGGATTCTGCTTGTTGGGCACGCATAGCACGCATTCCTAGGCTTATATCGCATCAAAGGTGAGAGAAAAATTCTAGATCTCAAAATGTCATTTTTGTGTTTTTGCGTATAAATGAAGATTGAACCGTTAGAATTGTAATCTGATGTTAGATTATTGCTCCTTGCTTGCTAGGGATCGTTATATACTAATACTACGAATTTCTGTCGGATGTAGCATAATTTTTATTTTCCGGGTATTTAATTTTGATTAAAATGTTCAAAGTTGAATTAAATGAGTTGTGTTGATCGAAATCGATTGCTGTCGATTTCTAAATACTTGATAATTACGTGTTAGCGCCGTTGTAATGCCGAATTTTCGATTACATTGTTTGTGTGAAAATCGGGAAAATTCAGCCTTGACATCCTAGGGTTTTAGGGTTATCGGGCATGATTTGGTGGTGTTATGGTGGATTTCCGAGAGGGCTAATGTAGTAGGTTGAATGGTTGAGTGATAGGAACTAATTTGGCAATGTTTGGATTAGTAGATTGTAAGTTATGAATTTTAGAAGTTTAGGTTGTCATTCTTTAATTTCTTGAACGATGCCTTAGATGGTTGGGTAGTGTTCGAGTGATGAATGGTGAGTTGTTGATGAGTAATTTAGAGTTTAATTATGTATATTATGCATGTCCGGTTAGATGGCCTACTTTGTCATCTAACTACGTTGTTTGTTGTTTAATTTAATATTGATGTTATTGATTGATTATTATTGAATGCGGGAATCGGGCACTCTTGTTGCTGATCTCCCAATTGATTGATTGATTGATGATTGATTGATGATTGATGATTATGGAGTCTTGGTATGTGTGTGCCACCTCTCGGGCAGCGTCGGGCTGTCGGGTTGATAACGGCATGACTGTCATAGGCTACCCCCAGCTCGCATGACGGAGGTGTCATGGAGGGAGGGGCTAGTGAGGTACCTCGGGTGCGTGAGTAATGGGGAGTTATAAGAAGAACGGTTGAGATCGTGATGGCGTTTGGAGCTACACCAAATAGAGTATCCTTTATTGATTGGTTATATAGTTATGTGATGATAGCATTATTTATGTTGTTGTGTGTTTACTTGCTCAAAGGACTAAATCCAAGGAGCGTAGTAAATACTGTCGAGATCTATCGGATCCTCACTGGGCTTATGTATATAAGCTCACTCTCTATTATTGCATGCTTACAGGTGTTGCAGAGCCGGATTACGGGTATGTGCCTCCTGAAGAGGAGAATGTGGAAAATGTGCTTTACGTGGACGAGTCATATGTTCCCGAGTCTTATCCATGACTTTATGTTGTTTAAATGTCTTGTATATTAGTTTAATAGACTTTATATGCCTTATGGTTCTTAATGTAATAGATATTGAAAAGATGATGAACCAAATGATGTTAACTTAGCAGTTTTCTTTTGTTTATGGTTAAGTTGTAAATGTGTCTCAACTTATTTTTGAAATGTATGATAAGGTTGAGGTATTGTATGTTATGTTGGAACGGAGGCGTATAACGAGGATGGTTTATTGTATAATATGATTGTGTTGTATGTTGTTGTTTGAATTAAGGAGTTGCTGGATGTATGATGTTTAATGAGGTTGGTTTGGAACCTCGGTGTCCTATTTACTGTCGTTATACTGCCGAAATTCCGTTGCGTCCTGACTGATCATAGGAGGGGTCGTGTTGGGGCGTGACAGAAAATACCGCCCTCAACAAAAAGACCTATGTGCCCTTGAAGCACTTAACCGCATTAGAAAAAAATAGCACGCCCAGAAAAGGATGACCTCCGTACCTCAACAACTTCCCGATGACATCCAAAATCAGACCTCCCGATGACATCCCAAAATCTTATCTAAATGACAACTCACCCAACAGGATCTGCGAATGTCAGAGCATGTTGGTTTCTCTCTCATCCAAAGGGTATAAAATGTGCACCAACATTCTTCATGGGAGGTAACTAATTCATTTTTACTAGAATTATCTATAGTTTCCTTCTTCTAGCACCCAACTAACTTAAGTTTCGGAGTGCTAACACAGGGCCACTCTCTTGCAGCTCTGTTTCTGTTTTGCAGGCTCAAGAAAGTCAACTCAAGTCAACTTTCCACAATCTGCCTCACCATATTTGTACTTTAACACCATTTTTCAGTCAATGATGGTAACCAAATATATTAAAAGACAATTATGCCCTTAATTTAAAAACAACATCTTTTATCCTTTTTCTCTTTTTCTTTCATAATCGTCATTCTTCTTCCTCTTCTTTCTTGTTACAGTTACATTCACCCATACACCCACACATACATATACAAACTTATACCAATACTCACTCCCACACAGATATACACACCTACGCATGCACAAACACACCCATATACACCCATATATACATATATACACGCTACACATACCCACCCAAAAATACCCATCAACACCCATACACAAGCAGGCACACGTACATACACATACACAGACGTAATTCCACTCACCCATATAAATGTCAATATTTAGAACTTAAATATATAATTTTGTTTGTGTACATGGAATTTTTAACATTTGAATCCATTCAATTTCTAAAAAGGATTACTTGTGTGTATTGATATTATCTATTGCTTGGTGTAGATGGTCTTTATTAGTATGGGTGGTTTGAAAGTAGTAAACAATGGTACGATGGTGGAAAAAAGGTGAGTGATGGTACTGCTATAATTTGTGTAGTAAGCAGAAACATTACTTATTTCTGTAACTTCACAAAGAAAAAAAATCAATTGTTCCAATAGCTCAGTTAGAGGGAATCATGCTTTGCTAGTATAAGGTTTGTGGTTCAAGTCCTGCTTCTACAAAATTTGCAATTTTTCATGGTTTAATTTTTAAATGTTTTTATGAGAATTCGGGGAAAAAAATAACTACAGAATCTAACCTGAGTGTCTCAGTTTCTACACAAGCCTTCTAACCACTAGAACAAATTTATTTTGACACTTGTCTTTGCTTTCTTCTATTTATGATGAAAACAAAATGGGACCTAATGACTAATAAAGTATTTATTTAAACAAAAATAAATAACTATTTGTATATTAGGGGCGTGAAATACAAAATTAGTTAAAAAATACAATTTTTTTTTACGGAGGGGAGTATTGTGCTTATTTTGAAAAATCATAAAAAAATTATGAAGGAGTTTTAAAACTATAGAGGGTGCTGTTCAATTTCCACAAATCACAAAGGGGTCTGGAGCATTTTACTACTTTTACGAAGGATAATATGGTATGAATGGTTTGGAATTTTCAAAAGTGTATATAGGCATTTAATTTCATATTTTTTACACACACTTTTGACATGGCATGCACGTAAATTTATTTAATTTTTAAATATCCCACTTCATTTGACATGGCCTCAGACATAGAGGTGAGCTTGCATCCGTAGTGAACTTCTCTTTGTGTACCAACCAAATCCACTGTCCTAATGTAAGTTAATTCTTCAAAGCAAAGTGCACATGATAGGTATTAGTGGAAAGAAGTGTATACACACAATTATTTGTTTTTTTAATCTAGTTTGATAAGGCTACATTCACGACTGATTCTAAAGAACTAATAGTCAATGATTGTTGGACAAAAGTAGTAGCTTCAACTGTGCATCAAGGCAATTTTTAAGACTTTGACACATTGTTATGAACATTAAAATATACTCTAACATATTCTTAACAATATATACAAGGGATTCAAATCCCTTGATCACAACTAATTGTTTGTCTGTTTATGCATATATGCAAGCATTGTATAAAGGCTCATGGATGTAATTTTCAAACATGCAACTACAACAACAAGCTCTAAGACTCCCTAAGTCTTTCTTCTACTATTGTAATCCCTCTCCCTTAATATATATATCATTTTTGTACTCCATCCTTCATATAATAAATCTCGATCCTATTAATACCTTCTTTGTAGTTGTACCTCTTATAACTTGATATCATAGCGATGTTTGTTTAAGCCCTTCAGGACTCCTATCATCCTAAAGGGCTAGTGTAACCCTTGACTTTCTCTGTCAAATGGCATAACTTAGCGAAATATGCTTTGTGGTAGCCACTTCATGCATCCTCCACATCAGAAACTCTTATGCCTAGAGAAAAAAAAAATATTAAAGAAATAAGTTGTGCAACTCTATGGGTTGTGTGCCTTGAGACTGTTGGTGAATTGTTGTTGTCTCGGCTTTTTACCCTTTAAACACAGAAGTCATTTCTTAATGTATCTAAGTCTTTGCAATGCCAAAAGAGAAGGCCATGGACCTCACACTCTCTAAATGAATGTCTGACTAGGTTCCCTCAAACATGGCTCTTGATACCACCACTCCTTGTTCCTCTAGTTTTAGAAAATCTACCTTTGCAAAAGTTGACCATTTGTACGAAATAGAATATTTTGGTGAAGATAGTAAAGCCCCTATTATAGAAATTCATTTTCTAAATCCTTATAGATACTTTACCAAACCAAACACCTCAATGACAGTTCTTAAAACATGATTTTGGCCCAAAAAATTCAAATATTATGGAAGTGATATTGGCAATCTCAATGGAACAATATCGAATTCGTGTTATAGAATCTGAACAAATGGTTCTATTGCTGATTCAAGAAGAAACCATTCAGTAGTGAAAATTGCAAGGCTATACATACATCCATGCACTTTGAAGCCGTAAAAATTGCATTAATGCTTCACATGAGAAAAACCCTTCCTGTCGTTGACAGGATTTCAATTATTGACACCAGATACCGGCAGTACAATCATGCATGCATAGGTACAATACAAACTAGCTTAAATGCTAGCACCATTCTACTCACTATTTTCCCAAATTACAACCTGCCTCTTGAAGATCCATTCATAACTCATAACCTTCAAAACCAATTGTAAATACCAGGTGCTCTTGTGACTGGTCTGACTTTTTCAACCACATTACACTACCAAATGGCCTACATTTATTTGCTAAGAAAACAAGTTTTGCTGGCTGATGAAAATATTATAGTCCATTACTAATGCGCCCTTGGTGAAGTAGGTGTCCTGTCTTCAAGTCCTTAATGCAATAGCCAAAACTGGTAAATATAAAGTAACAATTATGTTCTCTAGTAAACTGCGCAACTGATAAAAGTCTTTTACTAAGAGCAGGAACAAGTATGACCTGAGAATTAAATACTGTACTAGTAGATAAATTAATAGATGATATACCAGTATGTGAAATAGGATTCCTTACCGGTAACATTTGATTCATCTAGGGTCATATTGTGAGTCACACCAATATCGATGTATTAATTCAAATTAGGAGAGTCACTAACTTCCACAACAAAGAATGCTTTCATAGCGGCATTAAATGCTTCATCAGGGTCCTTGCAATTATTAGTCTTATCGTATAGATTGCCACACCTATAAGAAACTACTATTGAGGAACCAAAGTTAGGAGATGAGAAAATCGACAATTGGAAACCACGACCTCTTCCTCTTCCACGACCACCGTGATGAACTATTTTTTCCTGATTGAGTTGCATAATTTTAATGAGATGGGATAGAGACTATAGCCGAAGTGGTATGATGACTCATGGTAAAGGCCACTGTCTTCTCGGAGATAGAAGATGAAGCTGTTAGGTAGATTTCAAAGTCGAAGATGAGGCCACATTCCTCAACGAATGTTAGACAGTTATGATACAGGTTTATCATGACAACGACAGGGTTGAACTCAGAACCTAGACCCTGGAGTATCCAAAGGACTAAGTGACCTTCATCATCAATAGGATGACTTGCACTAGTAAGAATTAATGAAAATGATTTCGCATGTTGCACATACACATGAATAGATTGTGCATCCTTTGTTGGCGACTGCAACTTGGTTTTGACTTGTTGTATGAGAGCTCTGGACTACAACCCATATAATAGCTCAAGAGTTACCCAAACATCACGGGTTGTGGATTTAGCAACCACCTGAGAGAGAATAGAGTCAGATAGAGAAACTAGCAGCTAGCTGAGGACCATTTGGTCGAGATGAACCTAAGTTGTATTGTTATCAGAAGAAGGTGTGGGCTTTGGTATGGAACCATCAATAAGCCAAGAAGGTCGTGACATTGTAGAACATGATAAAGTTGTGTTTTCCATAGTATAAAATTATTGTGACCAAGTTTTAGAGATATTTTTTGGTGGATATTTTTTTACCTCAAGCAAAGACGTCGTAGGTAAAGGAGATGCCACAACTAGGGTGGAGGTTTTGTCACTAGTAGAGGAGTAAATGAGGATGAGGAAGATTCCATTAAAAGAGAGCAACGTGGAATGTGTAAAAAAAAACCTTAAGCCTTGTTTACCATGTAAAGATGGAATTTGCTACAGGCAAATGTGTTAGTCTTCATTAATATTTAAAGTTACAGCTTCATAAGAGGTTTACATCAATTGTAATTTATATCCAATATACAAGGATATTTCTATAAGACATTCAAAGACTATGTGATTTATATGGGTAACTACATGATAGGAGTCTGTTTGACATAAAGATCAAATGAAGCTTTACAATTAGTTTGAATTGTCTTTATAATAACAACTTAACAAATTCTTGGTAGTTTTCTCTCTTAATTGTTTTTCTGTCTATTCTTTTAACATGTTAACTAATCTACGTATATATATGAAGTAATAAATGCGATATTTAAAAAAAAAGTGACATATAACATTTCTCATAACAACATCGTGTTTCCCTTGAGCATTCAACTTTTTGTACAAATCTGAGCGCTTAAGTAAAGTGACCTTAATTATTTTTCAAGTGACCCAATGAAATTGGGAAATTATGTTGAGGAATGCCATATATTACTTACAATAATGTTTCACCATCTCCTTTGTTGTAAGAATTGAAATGCACAAGAATTTTGTAATGTCTTGGGTGATTTTTTAGCCATTTTGACCCTATACTAAACGGTAAAATATCATTACACTAATATTAATCACTACTGGTTGATTCTATAGCTTTGTAGATCATTCTCAATAGTTGTATATGAATTAGCATCTATAATTTCTGGAGCAGTATCTTTGTTTTGCCTAAAACTGTCTTTCGCAATGTTAAGTAGCACCTTGTCAGTCATAACATTATACCTAAGGTGGCCTGGGATTATATTTGTAGACAGATAGAAGAAGGGGGTCTTAGTTTGAGAAAACTTGAGAATACAAATAAAACTGCTATTCTAAAACAATTCTGGCTCAGGTACTCTGATCCCCATTCATTTTGGGAAGGTTGGACAAGGAAACTGCTTCTAAGGGGCAAATGTGTTTGGAGATAGGAAGAATACTTTTCTTTGGTGGGATTGGTGGCACCCTATGGGCATGTTGATTGACCTTGTGGATAATAGTACTATAATTGCTTCTAGACTTTGTCACGACCCCAATTCACTAATATGATCTATGATACCACCGTTAGACTAATATCCATAATTACTTATACACTAATCAATCTGGGATCATAATGCCACGGGCTTAAGAAGATCACCCCTCCTAAGTCCACTAAGGCGCACTGCGTTAGCCTGATCATTATTAACCGCTAAATTCTATATCAACATTTATTATCAAGAAATACGTCTCTGCAAGTAATACCACCTAAAGTGTCCGGTCGTGACGGTCGATCGTTTGATATAACAATTAGATATAACTTATGCTAAAGCCATTTTCCTTGATATACTCAGTAATCCCATTTTCCTTAGGTTACCCTAACTCCTATAGTATTATTCATACCTAATTCCCGTAGGCTAAGCTCTTTTGAAAATGAAATTTGATCGGCTGCATTAACAACACCATTTGAATCAATGATTAACCTAATAGTATTATCGCAATGATCTCTACGTGTATCCAGATTACTCGATTCAACCTACCATGGCTATCTGGCATAAGCCTAGCAATTGATGCACAACCAAAACAGACTTATGAATTTACAACAAAAGTTCTTCTACGACCCACTTAAGTAACATCATACAATACATAATTTAACAAAGGTCCAAATACAACACTTATATAAGTCTAAGATAGAATAGACAATATTCCACAAGCATATCAAGCCCCGGGCTCAATCACAACTTCTTCAGGCACGTACTGCACATACTTTATTTTAGGCTCACCTGAAATGTAAGCAAATAGGGGTGAGTTTCCACCAACTTAGTGAGGAAAGGGAAATAAGGGAGATTTTATAAAGCATTATTTTAGTTTGAAACATGTCGTGCAACAATAGATGTACAACAAATACAATAGCTCAATTAATAGTAAGGTAAATAAGCATTCATTAAGGATATGTTAGCTTCATTGATGTCGTCTCCTTCTATCACCATCATGATTATTTTCCTATACACCAAGCAATATTTTGCATGTATGCTAAACTACGATCCATACCCTATGAAATATTCCGTTTATTTGGGTTAGGGAATAGAACATCGATAGTCATGTCATCGCCTAGCAAGCCCGATATCACCTAGTGCAACATGAACGCTACCATATCTGTTTAAAGGTTGCAACCCTTCGCTTCGTTTTTACATGCACATTTAACAAATAACACGTATTCACGACAATTAACAGATAGCCACATAGGAACGGGTAACAAAGTAAATCACCCATCCGTTACTTTTAACATGTCATTGCTCTTGAACAATTCCAGCAAACACACTAGACCATTAACATCATACTAGGCCTTAAATGCATAATAGACTACTCAAATTCAATATGTAAGCTTAGTTTCTCAAACATTCTTCTACAACACCCCATACACACATGAAACACGTAATAAGATGATTAGCATGCACAAATATACCAAGTGACCACATAATCTAGCATACAAGCATGATTTGATAGCATTTGAACACATGCAAGACTTAAAATACCAAGGAATGCAAACTGAAAAACTCAAACTACACATGCATGACTTTATCCAATTCGGTTAATACCTTTAAAGTTCTTAGAAGTTTATGAAATTGCACAGGAAGGTATTTCTTTAAATGTAGATAGTCCTAGAATCAAACGGATCCAAATTCAGAGTTGAATTCAGAAAGATATGGCCCTTGGAAAAATATTGCACAAACTACCAGCACTAGGGCGAGGTTTCCCAACTAACTGGAATGGAATTAAACTAGGGGTTTCTATTCACAATCTTAACAAGCAATCAACATGAAGTTTGTTCTACTATGTCTTGTGCATAACATATCTGAAAATGAGCTTCATTCGTTGAGTTTTACTATGTTAAAATGACTGTGCAAAATCAGTGCACAAGTTACCTACTTAATTTCAACATGCAGTAAACTCATGTAATCATAACTTACTGAAATTGCTTTTAAACATGCCTTTAACTACGAAACTTGCACATGCACCAAACATAAGATATGCTCTATTATGAGTCTAGCATGACATATGTAAAAATCAGCCAGATCCATGAAGGTTGTTTACTTGTAAGCACATATAAAATATATATATTCCAATATGCATGATTTGGCAATACAATAAACATGAATATAATTAGCAGTGGAGTCACATACCTGTTTGAGTCATGATAAAAGCATGTTGAAAGTTGAAATCGTTACCCAATTTCTGACATAGGTCTTTCTCTTTTTGCTCTATCCAAGATCAACTACCGTTTATGGAAACAGTTAGTTAGGGCAAGATTAGGAAATGGATTCTAGCCATATATTTATAATTATTCTAACAGGCCCTCCATAAAAGGCTTAGTTAGAATATACATGCCTACACACAATTAACCGTATACGGACATATGAAGTGGACTTAAAAAAATAATATGATCACAACCCTATCCATGAATCAGTTACCCAACCTATTTTATAAAACCAAAAATAATTAATTGTAGCCCACTTAAAGAGAAATATTCCAACAGTCTCCCACTTGGACAACGTTAATTGTTTTATTTATTTCTAAAAAAAAGGTTTTGAAAACATTTATTAGGCTGAATAAGTAAACTTAATGTGGCCACAATTTTTAAAATATTGATTCATAGAACAACACCTCAAACACAATCCTGTCCAATAAGATTATCAAACATCGAATCATGACGATCGTAGTATTCCACATTGACATAGGACCTTTCATAGTTACAAATGCCAACAACCCCATTGACATGGATTAATATACGACAGTGAAGCAACAAAGCAGCACCAACATATGATCAAATGTGCTCTTTCTTTGTCAATCCTCAACATGATTTCCCAAAAATTAGCGGTCGATATGCTGAGAAAATCAACTATTCATATCCTCCCAAAAATGGTAGTCAAAATGCCAGAGAAAAGAATGCATATCTCCGATCAAAATGGTGTCCTTATGGAGATATTTAAAATCAATAGATGGTCTTACCATATAACCAAGACCTTCAATATATATGAGTGTTCACAGAATAATCAAGTATGTTATAAAACATAATCAATATGCTATTCCATAAATGTACAAAAGTGCGAAACAAAAACACACAATAATGGGAATATTCAACAATGCATGAAAATCCAAAACTCCAACTAGTCAATAGCATCAAAAGACAGTAGAACACTCATATGCAAAACCAATACCAAGCTTAGTGCGCACTTGAACACATACCAAGCTCTCAATAACACTAACATATGGCACATGTCTCATGGATCTCTTTATGTCAGGGACTCTATAATACGCATATCTCAACATACTATTTAAATATTATGATCTCAAACCTTTAATTAGAAGATCAACAAACATTGAGTTTATTTCATATTCTTAGTAACAATGTCTCATTTTTCTTGTCAAATCCATGACAATTGTTCATAAGGGAAACTAGATTAGAATATAGGTTATTACAATAGCTCCCAATAGGAATAAGTTGTATATGAGACCCAAGTGTATTATCATTACCTCCCATTTGAGCAGATGGTACAACATACTATAATTATCTCAATCATGAAGGTAAATAAGAGAAATACACAACATCCAAGAAGTTAATCATCTTTAGGCAGATAAATCCCTCTAGGGCATGCATTCTCTCAAACCAGTAGAGCAACCACAAGCTCATAAATAAATCCCCTTGGGTGGAGAAATTTCTTTGACTATATATCATCACTACCACAATTTGTCCACCCGAAAACAACACACACAATGACCCCCTTTGGGTAGGCTATTGTATGTATTAATCCGGATAATACAAAGAATGTATATCGAGTCTTATTTCCTATCATAAAATATGGGAGATCTATTTAGAACATAAAACTCATATGCTTGACTTATAACTTCAAAAATATTTACACTGGGATATATGCTTCCAATAATATTCACATTATATCCTCTAGATGGAAATCCCATAAAAATATTTCACATAGAAATATCATAAGGCCTATAGTTCTTCATATTAAATCATTTAAGAACTCAATCAATATAAGCCTTTTGCGATAGATCCAAAAGATCACAAGACATATCATGGTGTATCTGGATACTAAGAGCAAAATAGGTCTCTCCAAAATCCTTCTTGTTGAAAGTCTTGAAAATACTAACTCATGAAGTATACCCTAATGATTTGTAGCTTAGCAAAATGTCCTCAACATACAATATCAAGAAAATAAACTTACTCCCATTGATCTTAAGGTATATTGCTTCAATGTATAGATACATCTTCAAAGTCTACAAACAATGTTCTCTTTATCAGAAAGGACAAGCTCCTCAATTGAAAAAAAATCCCAAAACAGGAAAATGGTTTAAGCTAGGTTTTTCTTCCCAATCAAAATTCAATAGGAGTCTTAGGAACAGATTTTTAAGTAACACGGTTAGTAGTATATGGAGTAGTTCTAATGGCTTCACCCCAAAAGATATAATAGTTTAGTTACACTCATCCGTATCATATCTTTAAAGGTACAATTTTGCCTCTCAACCACACCATCATGTCTAGGGCTAAAAGGCATGGTATATTGGGCAACAATCCTACAATCCTATAAGTACATGGCAAACGATCCTATATGTTGCCAGTGACTCAATGTCTACCAAAGTACTTATATCCCCGGTCAGATCTTACAATTCCTTCATATTTCTATTTAATTAAATAAAGGTATCCATAATGAGAGAAGTCATCAATAAATGTAACAAAACTTGTTACCAAACAATGTAACATAATAAGGTCCATAAATCTATGTATTATTTATAAAAGGTCAGAGATATGGGTAGTTTATTCTCATTTAATATTACTGAGTTTACCCCTTATGCATCCAACACAAGTTTCAAAATCATCAAAATTTAGAGAAGGAAAATTATCAACTCTAATGAATCTTTCAAACATTACTTTAAAAAATATGACTCAATCATTTATGTCATAACAAAGATAAAGTTTTTTCAATTAAGCTCCGTTCCGAAACGAAATTTTCTGAAAAATAGTCATAGGAATTTTTTTTTTTGGGAATAAAGACAATTGATATAAATCATTGGGTAAAATACATTACCAACAATTTTGGAATTAAAAATAATTTTATTTTGCCAGTGTCAGTTAAAAACATAACCAATTCAAAAGTTGTTCAAAACGGAAACATAAATCAAATTGTCTAAAAGACAATACATAAAAATGTTCTTCAAAATAAGTTCAAAAACTAGTCTCTAAAGTAAAAATAATATACCCTATGAATTCAACTTCAATGGCAAAATTATTCCCAACTTTAATTCAAGACTCTAATTCACTTTGCCTCGGTTTGTATTCAAATATTTTCAAAGAAATATGAATGGTTGCACCACGATCAATCCACCAAATATTTATTGGAACATCAACTAAAAGAGATTCTAAACAAACATAGGCTAGCAAATTGCCTTCTTTAACTTTTTTTTCCTAAACCATGATTGTGCTTAGTATAATCAGCACTTTTATGACCTTTTATTTACAGAAGTAACACTTCTTTTCAAATCAAGTGGCAATAGATTTGGGACCTTTTACATTGTGATTCATCTTCTGGTTGTGACCCTTACCAGCCTTTTAAAACCCTGGCATCTTAGGAGCATATCCTTAAATTTTTGAGGTAATAACCTTATCAGAGTAGCCCTTAGGGTTGGAAACAAGTAATGCAACCTCATGATTTCACTCTTAAATTTGTTTTCATCAGTTTGCACATTTGGTAGTCAAGTCTAATAGTCTACGTCCCCTTTAGGTGTTATAGACAGTCTTTATGTGAGTAAACTCAAAAGCTAAGATGTTAAGGGCATGGTGAACAATAAAAGAATTTGAAATTATCATTCCATGAGATTGAAGTTTGGTTTAGACAAGAACCATTCTCGCAACATAATCCCTAATCCCACATAGCTTATCATATTTCATAATCATAAGTTCACCCATTAAGTCCTAACGATTATACCATTATTTTTCTTCATAACTCCTTTAATCAGTCAAGCAGTAAGTGCATCAGAATCCCATGCTACTATCCCCAAGATCAATTCAATATGTACCTTCAACTTATTTAAAAAAAAAATTGATTCAAGAACTAAAAGTAGTGGTTACATTGTTCAAAGCAAAAGAAACTGTTCAGGAAAAAATATAATGTCAGCAAACAGCACGCATACATGTTCCATTACAAAATAGCACTTCAAACGAAAGAGCCCAGACACATCATTACATCCCCTACCTTTGGGCATAAAACATAACATGTAAATAGGTACCCTTTTAACATAAAGCATCAATGAGATTATCCCCCACTAAAAGAAAAGTCGATCACCTTTGGGCAACCGAACTCCCTAACAATAGTATAATCTCGATCCATACTATATGTTCATACTACCTGGCTAAAGTCATATAATGACCTCTTTTGGGTGATCATTGAACACTCTACCATGGTAGTTTCCCAACCAATACGAGAAAAGTCATAGATTTTAATTAGACTGGTCACTTTGGTGAATTTCGCCTAATCAAACCTATGTTGTCAACTCATTGGGAAGGCTAGTGCCTAACATTAATGAAACTGTCATGCATTTCATTGACCATACAATATGAAACACTTCAATATAATATGTCTCTATGATCAAAAAAATTGCATTCGACAATAAACTTGAACATATTATATACAAATTTAGTAGAGCACATCTGATTCATATAAATATATAAAAAAAAGTATCCAAAGTTTCACATTGAATTGAGGAAAATCACAAATTTCCATTGCTTCCAGTGGCCCAAAAAGGACTTTAAAACAATCCCAATTCATTTGGACATAATTCAAAATTATCATGAAAATTGTGCACAAAATATAATATTTAGATAAGACCAATTAAATATTACCAAACAAAAGAAAGTGATAAGGCCATATTTGACATGTGTGAAAATTATACATTAACAAGAATTTATTAGATGTCCTCTAGCCAAACATATCATTTCACACCTAAAATAAGGCAATGTTTGGTTTCACACAATTTTCAAGCTATTTATTTTGCAAGAAGGTCACTCTAGCCAAACAAGGCCCTTCCTTTTTAAACTAAGGCGCTATTTGGTTGTGCAAATTAATTTCAAAGGCTAGATTACAAAAACAAAACCCAGTGCCAAATGTGGCCCTTCTTTTATTTTCCAAAAGAAAACTGCTGCAAAATAAATGTACCTAATAGGAATTGAACCCAAAACCTTAAGCTTTTATATGCACATTTAACCAGCTAAGCTAACTTGACAACTTGAACTAAAAGAAGCTGATTTTAATAAGAAAAATAAATGCTCCATTTTTGTAATTGTTTGAAAACAAAAATAATGACAACAGTGTGGCATCTGCAAAGTTTCGAACTCAAGATGAACACATAACAAGCCAAATCTCTAACCACTAACCTATCATGATTTTGGGAACATAAGGCAACATTAATTCTTTTAAGAGTCTGGTCTCCACCAATTTTAATGAAAAAGAAAGATTTCGCTATTACAAAGAGTTGAACACATCACTTGCATATGGTAATGAAAATCTTACCATCAGTGTAGGCCTAACACTTATTATAAAAGGAAACTTTAATTTATTAAAACCTTCAATTGTTTCCAAGAGAAAGCTGCTGGAAAAATAACATATTAAACTCATGGAGTTGCCTAGACTCCAACCTTCTATTTAGCCGACAATGCAAATTTATTATTGACACTAAGCCCAATTATGTTAGTCATATAATCAGTTACCATCTTATTTTCCTAAGCGAAGGAAAATAGAATAATTGTACTCCTACCAAGTTTCTAACCTACAACCTACGCCCTATTATTCAAGCACTCAACTAGCAGCGACTACTCAGTTGTTGGAACCAAACAGAATTCATATCCTATATAACTAGGCGACTATCCTATTTGTTGGTAGCTAACAAAATTAAAACATGTGTACCTAAAGAGGGTCAAAGCCATGTTGCTCATAAAATTTATGCATGCTTTTAGCCACTGAGACTGCCACAAGTTTCGGGATAAAGTATAAGCATATTAAATATAACCTTAAATCACAAAAGTCGTCTTCAACCTCCAGCCAGGCCGCTGCAGCCCGTTAAGGCCCGAAACTAAACCCAAAATGTAAAAACCTCATATTTGATATGTTTCTAACAATTAAATAACCTAATCCTAGGGTTTTGATACTAAGGAACTCAAATTTGACATCAATTTCATCAAATAATTGTTATATTTTATTGAATCATGCAAGTGGGTCTCAGATGTAAACTCAAAAATTAAGGTTTTAAATCTTTACAACCATACAAATAATTTCCAGCAACAATATTTAATTAGAGAACATATATGTTGCTAAATAAATTTGAATTAGTGAGCATATATAATCAATCATGCAATATACTCAAGAAATTCGAAAAACTAATACAAAATATTTCAAACTCATAGAACAACATACTAATAACAATAAATAGCATGTTATAGATCAAAAGAACAAGCAGAGAGTGATCTACAAAAGCTCTCAATCAATTTCATGAAACAATAAAAGGATAATCAATAATTAAATCAATAACTTTCATTCTTTATATATATATATATAGCCAAACAAGTATCACGAAAGTTTCAATTTTATGGCTGAAAATCATGCATAATTGGCTCTGATACCACATGTAAGCACATATAAAATATATATATTCCAATGTGCATGATTTGACTGCACAATAGACATGAATATAATTAGCAGTGGAGTCACATACCTGTTTGAGTCATGATAAAAGCAAGTTAAAAGTTGAAATCGTTACCCGATTTCTGACGTAGGTCTTCCTCTCCCTGCTCTATCCAGGATCAATTACCGTTTATGGAAAGTTAGTGAGGGCAAGAGTAGGAGAGGGGACCTAATCATATATTTATAATTATTCTAACAGGCCTTCCCATAAAATGCTTAGTTAGAATATACAAGCCTACATACAATTAACAGTATACGGACTTATGAAGTAGACTTAAAAAAATAATATGATCATAACCATGTCCATGAATCAGTTATCTAGCCTATTTTATAAAACTAAAAATAATTAATGGTAGCCCACTTAAAGAGAAATATTCCAACATTACTATCCCAAATCTGACATGCAAAGGTAGTGCGCAAGAATTTGAACATGCAAGCAGTACTTGGATAAAATCAACTAAAAACACACTCTTAATCACAAAACTAGAACATGCACTGAACATGAGATATGCTCTACCATGAGTTTTGTTTAACTATTTAGCTAGTTAGTTACATTACAACTGGAAGATAACTATTCTTGCAAGTAGAGTACAAGTGGCGAAGAAGCTAGATATAAAAAGACACATGGCAAGGCATTCTATGACACAAAGTATGATTACATTTCAAAGCCAACAAACCATTTTCTTTTCCTAGTTATGACCGGCCATTATGGCCTTGTTTTCTTTATTTTTTTTTTTGTTTTGTTATGCATGCTAATTAATATATATAATAGTGGTTAGTCAAATGGTCAAACCTAGGTGAAAGACTTGGTCAAACTAAGGTCTTCTAAGCCAAAATTGCTAAGTCAAAGGTCAAAGTTATTCTAGTTAAGTTAATTAAATTATTTAAAAATGCTAGAAGACTATTAAATTGTGCATATGTTAATTCAAATATCTAATTAAAATAGTTCATAGCACATAATATCATGTATATGCACGTATTAATTTCAATAATATCTAAAAGCAATTAAAAGCTCGTAATTTTATACTCGGGTCTTACATGGTCAATTTAAAGTCTTTTGTCTTAAAATGGCTAAGCCAATGGTCAAAACTTTTCTAATTAAGTTAATTGAAATATTTAAAGGTGTTAGAAGATTACAAAAATCCACGTAGAAGTCATATATGTCTTACTTGCTAAGTTAAATGAAACACTACACATTTCCTAATTCTTGTAAATTATGCACATATTAATCGAATATCTATTTAGAATAAACAATTTCACATAAAATCATGTAAATGCACATAGGATTTATGCTGGGCCTTGCAAACTTAGCATACAAAGTAGGGTTGAAGCTATTATCAGAGAAGGTGCTTGGAGATGGCCGAGGAATCTGAGTAATTTTATCGATAGTGCTTTTTCTCCTCCCACGCATAATAACGAGATTATTATGTGGCTTGGGGGACCAAATGGGAAATTCTCGATTGCAGCTACATGGAATTCTATTCGTGAGAAATACACTAAGTTTGATTGGGATTTCCTCATTTGGAAAAACCCACGGATTCCAAAACACTGCTTTTGTTCATGGCTTGCCATTCTTGATAGACTCCTTACAAAAGATAGACTCATCAGTTGGGGTATGCAAATTCGAAGCAATTGTGAGTTGTGCCATATGAGACTGGAGTCAAGAGACCATATATTCTTTGAGAACACTTTTAGTAGGCGTGTTTGGAGAAAGATTGTGAAGTTTGCTTCATCAAATGTTGGTAGTATCCAATGGTGCAAAATTTTACATTTCATCACAAGGAGTTGCAGGAAAAATACGATCAAGGCTGCTTTGCTTAAAATTTTATTTCCTGCCTGCATATTCCATATTTGGAAGGAATGAAATACCTGCTTGTTTAGGAAAGGTGTTGCCAGAGGCAGAGGGAAGGGGATCGATGGGAGCTCGGGCCCTTCAACCTCCAACCAAAAAAATATTGAGTAGAATTTTTCCCTCTCCCCCAACGTCCAACAGTCAACCAAAAAAAAATATTCTAACTTTTTCATCATTTTCTAACTTTTTCATCATTTCATTCACAAGTTTTCTAATTTTTTTGAACCCTCTCATTTTCTTTAATATCTATATTTAATCATTTTCTAACTTTTTTATCATTTCACTCTCTTTTACTTTAAGAAAAAAAACCTAACCTAATATCTTTCTTCTTCTACTTGAAATCAAACATCAATTGAATTTCCCTTTATCTATCTTCTTCATCTCCCATTATGCCTAAAGCCTTCTTCCTAAAATTTTAAGTCTCACAAGATAAATCATACACCAACATAGATACACAAAGTTAAGGTAATATATCATGAAAAATTTGTATTATATTTATTTATTAATTTTTCTTGGCTATATCATTTTAAGCATAATTTGTTTTATCAATGTTGTTTTTTTTTTGCCTAGTGGGTGAACATCGTAAGGAAAACACCAATAAGTGGCTAAGGTAGGTAATTTGACTGATATACTTCTTGAAATATTTTTTAGTGTATATTTTTCTTATTAATTATATTTCAATGGTCAATTTATGTAATAAATAGATAATTTTAATGGATAAATTTCAGTAAGGATAAATTTCAGTAATGTATAATTTATTTAATGTTATGCTAGTTAATTTTAGATCTTTTTTATACATAAAAAATTAAGGGTTCTTCATTACAATTAGAATAATTAAAGACATAAATATAGTTTGAAATTCTATATAGAGTTTTTTTACACATAAAAGTCAAGTAAGCTGTTTTAATGGTTCTAATTTTTGGAAATTATTTTCAGGTTAAAATATTAATAAGTTTGATACAATTTATTCTTTATTTAAAAGGACAGAAAATGATGTTAACTCAGTTGTTGACTCAAAACCCATTGAACATATTAATACAAATGTGATTTTAAAACCTGCAACAAAATTCCTAATAGTTGAAAATGATACAAATGTGTGATTTGGGTTTACCTACTCAGTTTTGGAAATATATCTAGTGAACCAAAGAGATACTGTAGTAGAAGAGATGAGCCCAGTTTTAGTGACAGAATTAGTAAGCTTTACATTACATACTCATTTTTTATATTTATTTATGTTTAAAATATTTGTTATCGTTATTCTTTTTAATTGAACCTTACCCCTCTATATTTTAATCCTGACTCTGCCCCTGAGTGTCGCAACAAAGGATCAAATTATGATGAAGATTCGCTTGCAGGGAAACAATATAGAGACAATCATAACAATAGAACCCTTTGTGACTATTGGAACTAAAATGTCTTGTTAAATTAATTTTTGAGTTTTTGGGTAGTTTATTTGATTGTTTCTTGATTCATTGTATATGTACTGTTTTGTTTTCATAGTGGAATAAAATGTTTCTTACCGACTTAAGCCAAAAATAATCTCTTTTCTTGATTCTTACATTTACAAAATGAGGTAATTACGAGCCATTAAATTTTCATTTTTTAAATCTCAACCATTCTTTCCAAACTAATTTTGGAACACCTTTTTTTTTTATAAATGATTAATTTATTAGTCTGTATATAATGGAATGAGAATCAAAATTAACAAATCTGATAGATCAGAAAAGGAAAAGATTCTTACCCATTTCTTGCTCTTTTTCGATACAATATCTAAATCTAGCTTTTGAGAAAGATAGTTAACTTAATCTAACAGGTATTATCATACTAATTGCTTCTGATTTTCTATTGAGTTGACTTTTAGTCATCCAATATGTTATTCTTATCACTGATATTTGCCCCTAGCTAAGTAGTAATTTCACAATCACAGATTTATAAGTCACCTGTATATATCAAGTTTACTGTTAAAATTGTCAAAGTAGGACATGGGTAACACACAAATTGAGGAGCTATATTAATTAGTGTCATTTGTTCAATACAAATGATCGAGTTCTTCAGACAATCATGATAACTTCACACCCACGAAGCCAACTAATCGTTTGTAAATATGGAAATATATAGGAAAAAAGCCATGAACTACGTACTAAAACCAATTAGATAGATACCAAGTCATGGCTGTCTTGTTATTATTTTCTTATTTTTATGTTAAAACAGAGCTTCTTTTGGGGGTGAGACACCATATTGTGATCAACAGTTACAAGGGTCGCATTTGCAATTTGATCCACACTTGCAGCCATGACCACCTTCTGCACCAAAGCTCTTCTCCGATCCCTCAGCGTAGCTGCATCCAACATTGAGAAATTATAATTTTATTAGTCCAAATATGATAAATTTGATGATGATTCCAAAAAACAATTTATTTGAATTGTACATACTTCTTCACTGGTGCAACTCCTTCAATGATGGTAACAATTGTAACCTTTTCAACGTCGGGGTACATCCCACATCTGCAAATACACCAAAGCAAATGAGTGAATTTGGGAAAGAAGAACATATTCAGGCTTACCATAGTGGTGAGACATTAAGCACGCAAATTATTGTTGAAATCTACACGGTACAGTAGGAAATAATAAATCAAGAAAAAGGGATGTATATGCAAGATAATGAAGTTGCAGCCGGCACTAAATTTATAGCAGCCTAAGTTTATGCTTTAATGAATTAAAAAAACACAAAAAATTAAATTTACCCTCCACAGCCGCTGCCGCATTTGCAGCCAGAACCACAGCCACAGTTTCCTCCGCAGCAAGACATTTCTTTCACTACAAATGAGAATGATAATCGCGGTTCAAGTTTGGACTAACTAGCTATGGGATTAATAACAGCACACTGCAGTTCGAGTTGTTATGCCGAATCGTTAGCTCCTATTTATAATGCAGGAGGAAAGATATAGACAATTATTCACCGTACACGTGTCCCAATTGAAGGAATCTCAGTATACTCAATCACTGGTGTGAATGCTTTGCGCTTTTTGAGCATGTGCACCACCACTAGACGAATACTTTCCTTGTCTCGCGATTGTTAATGTACCATGTAAAGATTCCTTTAAATTAATGGTGCCTCACCTCATACAGCTATTTGATGTGATATATGCCAAGCTTCTGTTGTTGAGCCCTCTTTTGGCTCAAATCATCATTTTACTGCATTGTTTTTCAAGCGCACTGAGTCTTTGCGATTACACTAGTCTGACATAGATAGCCTCCATAGCCTGTATCTTATCGTCACTCTATATTTTACCACTAAAGAAAACAAATTGAGCATATTTTCAAATTCAGCAGCATGCGTTTCGATATACTAAGTTTAGAGACAAAAATGCAACTTAGTCAAGTTCTTTGCCTCGTTATAATATCAGGATTAAAACCTAAACAACCACTTTATGTCTTTTTGTTAAGGTAAAAAAATATCGAGTGATCAGTGTCTTCACGCACTGTCTTGATATCTGTAAAACAAAGAGAACTTAGCGGGTCTTGCCCGCATTAGCACTCCGATGCTTAAATTAGCCTGGTGCTTATGTAGAGGAAGAAGTATGTATACCAGTATTGAAGTGAGTATCAGATGTACTTGCCTTTCCTTGCTTAACCCTCTGACCTTTATAGGCACTATGGCTTCTGATCCAAAAGAGAAGTCATCATGGTTGCTGTGTCAAAAGGAGAATTAGCAGAGTGGTGTGTAATCATTAAAGGATTAATGGATAATTGTTTAAAGGATTAGTGGAGAATTTAGCTATATGCAGTGGTTAGCAGGGCCCTGATATTAAGGAACATTGTCTGGCAGTTCGAGTTGGTTTGAAGTCCTAAAAAGAGACCTTCTGATTACCCTAAACTTCGTCCGACCCCCCTAGATCCCTCTCGGCACGATGTCCGAGGTCTTCGAGCTATTTCCGAGGTCTCTAGGACCTCAGACGATGTTTCCTTGGTCCTCCCGAGGGGTCAACTCACAATTTGAATAAAGCCTAAGGGTCTTACCCATATCATGATGCCCCCTCAATTCTTGGAGTTATAAAATAGGTTCGAGAACTGATTTTTATGCCTCAACAACGTCAAAATTAGTCGAGAAATCACTTTAGTGTTGCTTCGTTTTCTATATAATTTATTGCCAACTATTATTTAATGCAACCTTGCCACTTGTCACGATCTGATGGAATGACTTTTGAATTAATGATGAGGATTGGAAACTCTTGGTTTTCCCTCCCTTTTTCACTCCTTTAAATACCCCTTTTACCATTCAAATATTCACTTTTCACCTTTCTTCTCAAACATACTTCTCTCTCTCTTTTCTCTCTCTTCTCTTTCTCCTCTCCCTCCCGCCGATGGTTTAACACCTCGGGTTCGCGCCGGTCTACCACCTTGAGCACGCATCTCCACCTCGGGCTCGACCCTCTACCTCGAGCTTCGCGTTGCTCCATTACCTTGGGCACGCACTCCCACCTCGGATCACCACCAACAACTCGGAATACACTCCAACAGCTCGGGCCTCACTTCAACATCTCGACCCATCACTAAAACACCTAGGATCCCTCTCCACCACCTCGGATCCCGTTCCAACACCTCGGATCCTGCTCCAACACCTCGGATCCCTCTCCAACACCTCGAATCCCGCTCCAATACCTCGGATCCCTCTCCAACACCTCGGATCCTACTCCAACACCTAGGATCTCTATTCAATCTTTTCCTTCGGCCTCTTATACCCATTATTATGGTGTCCTCTTCGTCTACTTCTTCTTCAAAACTCATGGAGGTTACTGTAGCTCTTCTTGCCATGACCCAAGAGCTCGGTCCTCAGAGGGCTGTCCATGTTGAACCTTCGGCCACAGCTATTCCTCAGTCTTCTCCTTTTCCACGCCTCGAAGTCCCTATTCTAGTTCAGCCCCTTAGGTCAATTAGGACTGATAAAGCCGGGCCTTCGGGGTCCAACCCTTCCAATCCTACTAAATCTGAAGCTTCTCAAACCATTCCTCGATGCGATCCCAACCCTGGCTTCTACACATCACTTTAGAGATGATCCCTATGGTGCCCGAACCTTCTCCTCCTCCTTCTAGGGCCGTGACTCCCGACTTCAACCCCGAGGTTTAGACAAAATTTTTAGCCTTGCGCTATTATTGCACCTTTGATGAAGTCGAATTGCTTGGTCTTCGCGACGAGGGTGGCTTTTCGCAAGGTTATGACTGCAGAATTCCTAGCCATCATGAAGTGGCATGTCGACCCGAGGTAGGGGAACTAGCCTTACCCTTCATCGCTTTTCGGTTTCTTCACATTCCACTTCTAACTTTTGTCGTTCGCATCCTCAACTTCCTTGACATTGCTCCTTGTCAGCTTGCCCCTAATGGTTGAAGGGAAATAGTAGCTTTTTACGTATGGGTAAAATCACTCAGTCTTACTCCGACCTTTAGCCTCTTTCGTCAATTTCATCAGTTAGTCCATGACCCTAAAAATTTTAGTGTATACTCCTTCTTTGCTAGGCCCAAACATCGTTTATTTTCTAATTGGCCTTCTAGTAACTATGGGTGGCACAACAAGTTTGTATTCGTCATTCATCCTTTCAGATGGCCAGTCATAAGGCTTTATAGGCATTTGTCTCACACCGAGCTTAACGCCTATCGTGAGCCTCCTCTCCTGACCCCACCCGAGAGGCTTATGACCTCTTACATTCTTCATCGAGCTCAGCTTGTGCGTGGTGCCCTATATTTGACTCGTGAAGCCATTCTAGCCTCTGGCATTTATGATCAGTCTAGGGGTGCCAATGTCGAGGCGGGACCTTCGACCGCTATTCACTCTCCATTATAAGGAACCTCTATTGCGGAGGTCTTATCTCCTCCAGTAGTTAAATTCCAAGTCGATGTTCCGATCCACGTCAAGGATGAAGATAATAAAAATTTTCACACCTGTATTTTTATTTTAGGCTTTTGTTTTTGCCTAGCTGACCCTTATTTTGCTATTACAGGTACCACTGTCCCGGATGTTCAACAGCAGATGTTTCCCGGTACTTCTAAGGCTGTCGAGGTCCGAACTACTAGTGCTGGTGGACTTGATCCGGTCGATGCGGCTGCTCATGAAGCTCGGGCTGAAGGACAACAAGCTCAAGCTGAGGCGCAAAGAGTTCGAGCTGTTAAACGAGTTGGAAAGAAGAATGTTAAAGGTAGTCCCAGCACGAAACAAACGAGGGTTGTTCGGCCACGAATGAGGGCAGTCCAATCAGAGAGTTTGGATGAGCCCACCTGGTTCGTGTCTCCCACTCTGCAGGATTTCTCTTTGTCAACCCCTAAAAGAGCTGCTCGCAGATTGGAAGCCTTCGAGGAGGTCGCTGCTCATCATGAAGCTCCTCCTTATGAAGAGGTAGTTGGCGTTATGCCTGAGGATAGTAGTTTGGCCAAGGACGCGTTATTCTTTGCTGCTAGGTCCTCTGCCCAGTCTTGTCCGAGGTCTCCCCCTACTCCTGAAGGCCCTAATAATGTGACGAGTTCTCTGAATGAACTTCCGAGGGATCAGTTACATCCCATTGCTCGAGAAGCGTTTGAAAAGGCGCTTTAAGGTATTTTTTTTTCTTTTTCTAGTTCTTCATCCATTTTAATATGAGTTATACTTTTTTGACTTTGTTTGGTTGTTGCAGATGTCCGTGGGTCTCAGCGTGGCCTACTGCTTTGTGGAAGAATATGAGCGGCGGTTTGCTGAGGATGATGCTACTTTTAAAGAATATGAGGAGCGTTTCAGGAACTCAGAGGTTATAATCCAGGCTGAGCTTACTGCCACCCGTGAGACAGATAGAATGGCTCGGGAAGACGCTGCTTCAGCAAATTCTAAGCGTCGTCAACTCCAGACTGATTAGGAGGCTTCTCATAGGGCTCAAGAGGAGGCCAAGGCTGAATGTGAGAGACTGCAATCTGAGTTAGAGGCATCTCAGATAGCTCGAGGTTCCGTGGAAGCTCAATTCAAGGATCTGCAAGTTTCACTAGAGGATATGAAGGCCCAGGCAGTGGAAGATTTCCATTAGGGGTAGGGATACAAGGATGATTTGAAGAAGCTATATGCTCAATCTGCCGTTGACACCACGGATGACGTCACTGCTGTGCTTCAGGTGGAGCTTGATCGTTATGCTCAAAGGCATGGTTTAACTATTAGAGAGAATGTGCTTATTGGTGACTCCTCGAGCTCAGAGGATAAGTCCGCGGATAGCGATAATGAGGGATAGGCATTGTATTTAAGGCATTGTATTTACCTTTTACTTTTCTCTTTGTAATGAAGACTTTTGTCTTTAATGAAAAGAGTTTTTCTTCTCTTTCTTGATTTATTGTTTTTCCTATTATGCTCGGTTTCTTTCATTGGGTTATGTCTTTTTGAAACCCTTTACTGTTGAAGGATAATTTGATGGCTTCGGGGGTCGTGCCCCCAGACTCGGACCTCCGGGGTCGTGCCCCCTATCTTGGACTTCGGGGGTCGTGCCTCATTGCCTTGGTCCTTAGGGTTCGTGCCCCCTTGTCTTGGACATTGGCCTCCTTTTTTGGGATTTGGCTTTCTTCTACTATAATCATCAACAAAACTTTGGAAATCTATTATATGGACATAATCTGTCTTGACATAAAATATTCAAGGAGAAAGATTACACATAGTATTTCCTTAGATGCTTTACGTGCCATGCATTTCCTAGTTCCTTGCCATTGAGGTCTTTGAGTCTGTAAGTTCCGGGTTTGATCTCTTTAACTATCTTGTACGGGTCTTCCCAGTTTGGTCCAAGTTTTCCCTGATTTGGATCAGGTTTGAAGATTGTCCTTCTGAGGATTAGATCCCCTTCTCTAAGTTCTCTGTTTCTTACTCTCTTTTTGAAATATCTTGCCATAGCCCTATTGCCTTCGAGTATCTTTATTCTGGCCTTCTTACTAAATTCTTCTACCAAATTCAGGTCTTCCCGTAGGGCCTAGTTATTAACTTCTTCTTCATACTCAGCGACTATTTGGCTTGTTGAGCCAATTTCTACAGATAGGACAACATCTACCCCGAATGTTAGGCTGAAAGGGGTTTCACATGTCGATTCGTTTGGCATTGTTCTGTATCCCCATTGCACTTCTGGCAAAACTTCGGCCCAAAGGCCTTTGGATGCTGCTGTAAGACCCCATATTTTGTCTTTACCTCGATTTGCGTGTTTTGCCTCGATTTGCATGAATTGACTTGTCTATGTGTTATATGAGTTAGATGTGTTAAATATGTAATTTATATTCCTAATACATGCTATGTGTGCATTCATGAAATTTTCATTAAAAAAGGGAATCAGAAATTTTATCAATAATTTTTGTGAATAGTATTTTGAACACCTGTCCGCTAAAATTTTTACAGGGGTATTTTAAATGTTTTAAAACCTAGTCCTCGGGTATTAATAGACCCGTGTTTGATTAAAATGGATTTGGAATCAGTTTTGGAATTTTAAAGGTTTTTACACTTTCTTTTGCAAAAATTGAGTTTTAAGCCGACTCCGGTGGAAATGTTTAAATGTAAAACTCTTTGTCATCTAAAATATATTATCTAGAATTAGTTTAAGTGTCAATTTAATGTTTGAGCAAGAAATAGTCAATAAACTAAATTAAAAGACAAGAAAACACTAAAAATAACTAAGTGTCAACTTTGACTTTCTTTTATTTGTTTGACCTTTGCTTAATATATCATCAACACACATTAAAAGCTCACAAAACGCACTCATTTTACACACACATTGCCTAGAGGATTGATAGAAAAATAGAGAGAAAATTTCAAAGGTTTTCAAAGCAAAATTCACTTGAAAAACCTAGTTTTTGTCCTTAGTTTTTCGAGCCAAGTTGGATTCTGCTTGTTGGGTACGCATTGCACGCATATCTAGGCTTGTTTCGAATCAAAGGTGAGAGAAAAATTCTATATCTCAAAATGACATTTTTATGTTTTTGCATATAATTGAATTTTGAACTGTTAGAGAGTTGAATTGATGTTATATTATTGCTCAGTGCATGCTAAGGATTGTTTATATGTGTTTATATAAGATTTGAATCGTTGTAGCATGAATTTTATTTTTCGGGTATTAAAAGTTGAGTTGTTAGCTATTTGTTGAATATCTGGAGTTGTGGTGGTTGGAATTGCTTGCTGCTAGTTTGGAAAAGTTTGTTAAATACGTGGTAGTAATGTTGTAATGCCGAAATTTTGATTGCAATGTCAGCATGAAAGTCCGGAAATTTCAGCCTTGATGCATTAGGGTTTTAGGGTTGTTGGGCTTGGTGTGGATGGTTTATGGTTGGTTTTTGAGGGGGTGAATGTTGTTGATTGAGTGGGTGAGTGTTAGAAACTAGTTTGGAGGTTATCAGATTGGTAGAATGTAAGTTATGACTTTTAGAAGTTTGGGTTGTCTTTCTTTAAAATGTTGAATTATGCCTTTGGATGTTTGGGTGGTGTTTGAGTGATTGAATTGTGAGCTGTTGATGGTTAGATTAGGGTTTGGTTGTGTGTCTAATGCATGTTAAGTTGGGTGGTCTACTTTGTCATCTTACTTAGTTGTTTGTTGTTTAATTGATTAGTTGTTGTTATGTTGTTGAATTGATTATTGTTGAACCGGGAGATAGGCAACCTACTTTGTTGTCCTCCTGTGATAATTGATTATTGATGAACCGGGAGATAGTCAACGTGAAAGGTTGTCCTCCTGAGAATTAAATGTTTATTATTATTGCTGAGTCTTTGTATATGTGTGCCACCTCTCGGGCAGCATCGGGCTGTCGGGTTAAAATCGGCATGACTACCATAGGCTACCCCCAACTCGCATGACGGAGGTATCATAGAGGGAGGTGCTAGTGAGGTACCTTGGGTGCGTGAGTAATGGGGAGTTACAAGAAGAACGATTGAGTTCGTGATGGCATTTGGAGCTACACCAACTAGAGTATCCTTTATTGCTTGGTGAATATTGTTTATGTGTTTATATTGTTATTGATGTTTTATTGTGTGTTTACTGCTCAAAGGATCATTTCCAAGGAGTATAGTAAATACTGTTAGAGATCTATCGGATCCTCACTGGGCTTGTTTTTTTATAAGCTCATTCTCAATTATTGCATACATACAGGTGTTACCGATCCGGATTACGGGTACGTGCCTGTTAGAGATATGCCCTAATGCTACATATTTGGATGACATATATTTGGGCATTTTGACATTTACTTATGGCATTAGTATTTATATGTTCGTTTACATATTGACATAATTAGGACATTCATATTCTCCTTCTTTACGTGTATGAATGAGTCCCTAGTATTTTCATTAGAGAAATGTATTCTAAAAGCGTTTAGAATATGTTGGCGTATTTCTTTAATATGATAAATACTTAAAGTGTTCATAGTCCTTAGATTATTTGATCGGGACTTTAATAATCAATTACGGACTATAACATGTGTTGTTACCTTTGATTAATATAGAGATATTAATGATAAAAGATGGTGAGCCACGTGCCATAACAGCATAGCGATGCGACTTACAAACATGTGGATGACTATTAGTTGAATAGATCATTGAATGTGACGTGAATAACAAATTACATGACTTTGGATTAATAATTTGTTAATCATTGCGATTGTGCATGTATTGGGGTTTAATTCTAGCGTTTGGACAATGATTGTTTTGACAAACGAGATGAGATACGTCCTCTCGCAGTTTCATTCGTCTGGTATAGTGATTGACAAGTAGTGGTCAAGAGAGGATCCGTTAACCTCCGACGTGAGGTGATGTCCTATACGATCCAAGTTTGGTTGTTGAATGAGGAAGTCCTTAGCCAATGCATGAATGATGGAAATTGGTTTTTCCATGTGTTATCTCTCATTCCACCATTTAGATCTATGTATCATTTCGAGTCTATGAACTTAATCGGATCATGGTTCTTGCTCGACGGGACAATTAATGGAAGGATTGGATTGCATGATAATCGGCGACCATAAATAGATTCACTTGAATAATATTTCATTACTTTATAAACTGTCTTGATACATTGGTAGCTAGAACGTCACTCAAGAACTCCGATGGTGTTTTGAGAATGACGGGAGACATTCTCTAAACAAATCAAATAGCTCGATTAACATTGAAAGTGTTCAACGTTTCTTCAATGCTATATAGTGGTGAATCTAGAAAGTCACACACAATAGAGCATGGTGAATGGTTTTTCTATTGAGCTTGATTTAGTTTCTCTTAAATTGTTAAAGTGTTAACAATTGCGTTTATTTTCTCTTGAATTGTTAAAGTGTTAACAATTCGTTTAGTTTCTCTTGAATTATTAAAGTGTTAATAATTCATTTAGTTTCTCTTGAATTATTAAAGTGTTAATAATTCGTTTATTTTCTCTTGAATTATTAAAGTGTTAATAATTGTGTTTAGTTTCTCTTGAATTGTTAAAGTGTTAACAATTATATTTTGTTTCTCTTATATTGTTAAGGAGGTAAAAATGGTGCACTTGTTAAAGAGTTAAGAATTGTAGAATTGTTAAGGAGTTAACAATTGTGTAATTGACCTTTTAAAAGTTATTGGGGTCAATATGTAATTATAATTAAGTGTTGGGGCTAATGTGAAAATATGAAAATATTATTTTCATAATTTCAACTAATTGTGATTAGGTTGAATATTTAAATAAATTAGTGGAAAAATACTACAATAAAAGAAACAAAAGATGACAAAGGTTTGTCATCTTTTCTTTTCTAACAAAGAGACAACACAACCTTAATTCAAGGAAGGTTGTCTTCTCTTTTATTTCAAAAAGGAGACAAGAATAAGAAAAGAAGGAAAAAAGATGACAAGGGCTTGTCATCTTTCTCTTCTCTCCACACGTTGGAGACTACACAAGAGAGAGAAGAAGAGTTGTCTACTTCACTTTTTTGCTAAGCCTCCATGGCTGAAAAACTAAGAGAAAAAACGCAACAAGAAGAAAGAAAAGAAAAAGGATTTTCTTCTTCATCATCTTGAGAGAACCATGGCTGAAAAATGAAGATGAACTAGATGAACTTGTCTTCTCTTCTTGTTCATAAAAACGCAGCCAAAGAAAGGGAGAAGAAGGAAATGGTTTTGCTCTCTTCCTCACAAACAAGCTCATAAATCTTCAATGGTTATCTAGCACAAAACAACCACGGAAATGGAGAAGCCATTCTTTGCTCGTGTGGACGGACTAGAGCTCTTGTATTTTCAAGAGGAGGTGTCTTCCATCAAGTGTGCAAAAATTCAGATCTATGGCTTCCATGAGTTGTCTACAAGAGGTATACTCTTCTACTATCTCTTGTCAATATATATACTTGCTATATATATGTTTTGCATATGTTAATCACATGATATCAAAATTAGAGTTTCATATGAACATCATGCTTTGAATTCCAGAAATTTTTGAATGTCATGTTTCGCTTCCGCTCGATTCTTAGCTAGATGATGTTTATAGCTCTAAAATATATGAGATCCTTCAAGTGGTATCAGAGCAAGGACTTGATGTTCATGTGATTACATATGTGTTTGCTTAAAGTTTCTAAAGTCTTGAGCACAAAAGAACAAGGAAAGAGTTTCAACATTTCTGAAAATGTTTATGTCCACTGTTTTTTGCGTGACTGTTTTGGCATAGTAAATGTTGTTAGATTTGGCTGATTTTTGGATATGTTATGCTATAGAGATAGTAGAACATTTCATCCTCTAATATGCATCTCCTAATTTCGTGGCTAAGGGTTTCAAAAAAATCAAAATCCGTAAGTTCACTGATTCTCGCGTAAAGCTGGACAGTTTGTGCAGTTGTGTTCCTTAGGGCATAACTTAGTCAATTTAACTCCGAATTGAGTTCCGTTTGATTCTAAAACCATCTACACTCGAAGAGCTACGTCTACAAAATTTCAGAATTTTTGAAGAACTGTAGGTAGGCTAAACGAGTCAAAACAGTTGGTATATGTGTAGCACATTTATGATGGGTCATAAATTAAAAGCCATGACTAATTGGTTTGACTTTGGTTAAGTCCAATGGGCTTAAAAATCAGTGGGCTTTAGTCTAATAAGATTAGATGAGATTGTTTCTTAGTGAAGATTAATATGAGCCTTGGAACTCAAATTGGGTCATAAAATTAACAAAGGATTTGCATTGGGCCTTATTGAACAAGTATGGACTTAAAATTGATTTTATCTAGTTCTTTTGTGTTGTTTAACATGAGATGCTAAAATCTCAAGATATGAAACTTATTGCAAACATGCCTTTTATTTATTTAATGTATTGGATACATTAGTTTGTATTAGCTTTATTATTTATGGATATGATACATATCCTATGCTTTATGAGTTTTATCTTACATAATGATGTTGGATGATAAATGGTGAATTTGATCATAGACTTGGTTAATGAATGGTTAATTAGTTGTAATTTCATTAGATGGCGTTGTAACTAATTATATCATTTATTAGTATGTAATTGAGACATAAGTCTCGTTTTATTTTCTTGCAATTGAGAGAAATTTGTAGTAAGATATAATGTATGTAATTTCTACAAGAAGTTTGCAAAAAGACCATTGGAGACTTTCAAGGAGTTGAAGGTGCTTTGGATCTTTGAAGAATTCAAGAAGACAAGAGCAAAAAAGACATGTTGATATGTTTGTTTAGGTTTTATTTTTGTCTTGATTTAATTCATAGTCCAAGTTCATGATCCACCATAATGAATGATTTTGTATGTATGTTTATTTATTTGCTTATATGTGATGTATGCTTGTAAATTAACTAATATGCAAAGTGAGACCTAATTAAATTCAAAATCTTCCTATGTGCAAACATATTAGATTGTAAAGCGGTAAAAGTGTTTATCGTTGGCCTCCACTATCCTAGGTTATATTTGCTCGATTGAGTATGTCTTGGCTAACCCAAAGGTAGGAAGACATATTCCATGAAAGTATTATGTTTACCTAGCAAGCATAGTGATGTTGTATTGTTCCAATATCACGAGGCCAATAACGCACTAAAGCTGAGGTTCGGGATTCAAATTGTCGCAACGCTGTGACGGTGGGTGTAATCTAACTAGATCACGTTTCCAATAATGCACCAAAGCTGAGTTTACGGTGATTTAGGGGCAAAATGGCCATATCCTATATAGTGATATAGATAGTAATCATTGCTAACTGTTTGTATGTATATTCCAATAAAGCACCAAAGCTGAGGGGTATTCATATTAAAGAGAATCATGGTCACCTACTAATGAGTCTTTAATTAGATTCACGATCTCATTTAGGAAGTGTGAGATTCGATAAAATTAGTGGGATGTATCATTTAATTAAAGGCCAAATTAAATGTTTTAACAAGTTTATGTCAACTAGCGATCTTATTTTCTGCATACATTTATGGCTACAACAATGAACCCGTCGTTTTTAATTAACTAGACTTTATATCGCGCAACTGGACCTAAATTTTTTATTAACGTTATTATCTAAGAATGGTTCTTAGAAACTTAATAAAGTCTTAGAGTTATATGCTCCGTTATTTTTTATCTTGATAAAGTATCAAAATAAAATGTTGTAGTACTTATGGTTGATAAGTAAAACAAATTAAATATGCTAAAGATTTATATTCTTTCATAGTTTGCATAAAGGTATGCAAGATGTAAAGAATATAATTCTAAACTAGCAAATGGTTTTATGGTAAGCATATTTAATGCATGATATTAGATATAAATATAATTCATTCTCATATTCGTATTTCCTCTTTGGTTAGTGGTAATGCAAAGAAGAAAGACAAATAGAGATGATTTCTATTAGCCAATGGGAGCATTCTAAGAAGAATATTAAGGATTGAATAGGCATATGTAAATGATGTTTTCATAGCCTTAAAACCGGACATTAAAAGAGGTTTTAATCCAAAGTATCTTTATAGCTTGAATGTCAAGGTTGTAAAGTTACTATGAATTATAAATCTTCTTTGATTGTAATTGGTACTACTTTATGGATTCTAGTGAAACATTAGTGAATGTGTTCGAGGATATAATCTTAATCTCAGTAGTGCGCTTTTGGAAGCGTGAAATGTTTTCAGTGTTAGCAAATGAAACAAAGGTTGTTGCGTTAGCTAAAGACAATTTGTTTGGATGCCTTCTGGACATATTTTGTATTTTAAATATTATACCTAAATGATATTAGGAATAAAATGTATATTCCTAAAGCTTGTATAAGTGCATTATGGTGTAGTCTTTATTATCTTAATATGGACGAAAGAATGTATTGCAAATATATTGACAACCGTTATAACCATCCAACAAATTTTAAGATTACTCAAATGATCCAAATTAATTGTAGTTTCTACATGATTAGGTTTTTCTAATAATAAGATGATGATTAGGTTGGTTTGATCAACTTAGACATCTGATTTATTGGAAATGTAACCAAGTCATCCTTTGTTAGATAAAGGATTAAAACTACTAGCTTATTTGGATTAGTACATGTTGATGTATTTAGAGCTATTTGAGAATAGGCTCGTATAGAAAAATGTATTAGTGTCTTATGATTAGATCATGAAGGCAAAATACTTAAGTACTATTTTATTTGAGTATCCTAAAATTTTGATATAGTATCGAAATTAATAATGCCCGGTGTATCATAAATAAATAGGGTTTTCTTAGTGAAGAAACCGTGCTTTGCTGGACGTAGTAAAGTTATTGATTAGTTTGACTAATCATTCTATTTATTTGTGGGTCATGCTTTCCTTAATTTAATGTTATATTGAATAGTAACTGTCTGCTATTGCTAGAACTTTATATTTGATATAAGTTGGATATCAACCAAGTATTAAATGTGTTAATTTTGGTTTGTCCTACTTTTATTGAAAAGTTTTTTAAAGGACTAGTGGGAGTTTTGGTTAAAGGTAATTTTATAGTATATCCTAGTTTTGTAGGATATAATTTGTATTTAGTGATCAATGTCTATTGATCTATTGTATTGTAATCTTTCTTGAAGAAAAGGTTTTGTTCAAGAAGATGTTACTTTATAATAAAATAGAAATTGAGGATGTATCCTCTAAAGCTATAAAATCACCTAGACTAAAGTAATGAATCTATTCAATAAGGTCCGTGATGAGTCATCACACAAGATCTTTGAAAAACTAGTAGTGTATCTCATTCTTTAAAAGAATATAAGGATATCCTTTTAGAACACAAACGTTGTTTGTGTATTTGAGATAATTATCAATTAGTTGATCCTACAATCTACAAAAAAATGATATATTTGATATCGATTCCAAGAAACTATATAATGCAAAGCATAATAATGAGACTTCATATACTTTAGCTTAATTTGGATATTGATCTCCGAGATAAAGGTTGAAGTTAATAGAAAAGGGTAATGACCTTTTATAGCTATATTGGTTTCTAAAAGATATCATCAAAGCCAAAGTGTTAGCTATGATGAAATCTTTTTATTAATTATTGTGCTTTAGTCTCGTTGTATTATGCTAGTCATTATAGCACATTGTATTACTATATTGATAATTATGATCTATTGATATGAGTAATATGTGCATACTTGATAAATCCACTTGTGGATATTTAAGTGAATTCCTTGTAAATGTTTTACCTATTTCAAATGAGATTAAAGAGTTAGATTTCATTTAAAATGTAGATGAACCTTGTGATTGCAAAAGAATAGTGGGAGCGCATCCACTTTTCTATGATTGCAATAATGATGACTTCAATATCATAGTTGATGATATGTGTGTTGTGATATTAATTATAGTCTAGTCATATTAAATGTTCTCCATTTAGAACTTGTCGTTCGTATCTTGTGAATTTGTAGCTATAATGATAGTACAAATAGATTACTCGACATATTCCTTAGATTGTACATAAGAGTGGTTTTGAAAGTGTTCAAGAAACTCTAGTTGCATAACAAATTTGTATTCAAAGTTATAGTAACTTCATATTTGTTATATTATGTACAAGACTTGATATTGCATAAACTGTAAAGTGTTACGAGTAAATATTAGTCCAATCCAAGTTTGGGAATGGTTGATAGAATTGAAGTATATTCTTAAGTACTTGGGAAGCACTAAAGATATATATTTTAGTTCATGGAGGATGTAAATTCCGTAGTGATGGATTTACTAGTTCAGATTCTTAATCTGAATCTTATAATAGAATGTCTATGTTAGGGTTCACGTTTATTTGTAGTGGGAGCTCAGTAAGTTAGAAAGGTTCTGAGAAAAATGTAGATTCCATTACATAACTTATGTCTTTTGTGATATGTAATATTACGAAAGAAGTTGTTTGGATCGAGGAAATCATACGAGTTGGTTATGGTTCATATCGTTAAGTTGTGATGCTTTTATTGTTATGACTATACGGAGCTACTGCACAAGCTTGTGGAACCAAGGTCTCACTATATGTCCAAACATTTGGAAAAGTGTTTCCATTTTCATGTGTTGTATCTGTAGCCAATAATCATATTGAGATATGTCTTTGCAGAAAACAACCACATCTCTTGATGTAGCTGACCCACTTACCGTAGCTATGAATCAGTCACAGCTAAGTCCTAGTTTTGAGCAGATGAGTATATGATATTATTGTTTGTTGTACTAATACTATGTTTCATAGTATTAGTGCAAGTGGGAGATTGTTAGAGATATGCCCTAATGCTACATATTTGGATGACATATATTTGGGCATTTTGACATTTACTTATGGCATTAGTGTTTATATGTTCGTTTACATATTGACATAATTAGGACATTCATATTCTCCTTCTTTACGTGTATGAATGAGTCCCTAGTATTTTCATTAGAGAAATGTATTCTAAAAGCGTTTAGAATATGTTGGCGTATTTCTTTAATATGATAAATACTTAAAGTGTTCATAGTCCTTAGATTATTTGATCGGGACTTTAATAATCAATTACGGACTATCACATGTGTTGTTACCTTTGATTAATATAGAGATATTAATGATAAAGGATGGTGAGCCACGTGCCATAACAGCATAGCGATGCGACTTACAAACATGTGGATGACTATTAGTTGAATAGATTATTGAATGTGACGTGAATAACAAATTACATGACTTTGGATTAATAATTTGTTAATCGTTGCGATTGTGTATGTAATCCTTAGACTTGAGACATTACGGTTGTCATATGTATTGGGGTTTAATTGTAGTGTTTGGCCAATGATTGTTTTGACAAACGAGATGAGATACGTCCTCTCGCAGTTTCATTCGTCTGGTATAGTGATTGACAAGTAGTGGTCAAGAGAGGATCCGTTCACCTCCGACGTGAGGCGATGTCCTATGCGATCCAAGTTTGGTTGTTGAGTGAGGAAGTCCTTAGCCAAGGCATGAATGATGGAAATGGGTTTTCCATGTGTCATATCTCATTCCACCATTTGGATCTATGCATCGTTTTGAGTCTATGAACTTAATCGGATCATAGTTCTTGCTCGACGGAACAATTAATGGAATGATTGGATTGTACGATAATCGGCGACCATAAAAAGATTCAATTGAATAAGACTTCATTACTTTATAAACTGTCTTGATACGTTGGTAGCTAGAACGTCACTCAAGAACTCTAAAGGTGTTTTGAGAATGACGGGAGATATTCTCTAAACAAATCGAATAGCTCGATTAACATTGAAAGTGTTCAACGTTTCTTCAGTGCTATATAGTAGTGAATCTAGAAAGTCACACACAATAGAGCATGGTGAATGGTTTTTCTATTGAGCTTGATTTAGTTTCTCTTAAATTGTTAAAGTGTTAACAATTGCGTTTATTTTCTCTTCAATTATTAAAGTGTTAATAATTCATTTAGTTTCTCTTGAATTATTAAAGTGTTAATAATTCGTTTATTTTCTCTTGAATTATTAAAGTGTTAATAATTGTGTTTAGTTTCTCTTGAATTGTTAAAGTGTTAACAATTATATTTTGTTTCTCTTATATTGTTAAGGAGTTAACAATTGTGTAATTGTTAAGGAGTTAACAATTGTGTAATTGTTAAGGAGTTAACAATTGTGTAATTATTAAGGAGTTAATAATTGTGTAATTGTTAAGGAGTTAATAATGGTGTAATTGACCTGTTAAAAGTTATTGGGGTCAATATGCAATTATTATTAAGTGTTAGGGCTAATGTGAAAATATGAAAATGTTATTTTCATAATTTCAACTAATTGTGATTAGGTTGAATATTTAAATACATTAGTGGAAAAATACTACAATAAAAGAAACAAAAGATGACAAAGGTTTGTCATATTTTCTTTTCTAACAAAGAGACAACACAACCTTAATTCAAGGAATGTTGTCTTCTCTTTTATTTCAAAAGGGAGACAAGAATAAGAAAAGAAGGAAAAAAGATAACAAGGGCTTGTCATCTTTCTCTTCTCTCCACACGTTGGAGACTACACAAGAGAGAGAAGAAGAGTTGTCTTCTTCACTTTTTTGCTAAGCCTCCATGGCTGAAAAACTAAGAGAAAAAAAAGCAGCAAGAAGAAAGAAAAGAAAAAGGATTTTCTTCTTCATCATCTTGAGAGAACCATGGCTGAAAAATGAAGATGAACTAGATGAACTTGTCTTCTCTTCTTGTTCATAAAAACGCAGCCAAAGAAAGGGAGAAGAAGGAAATGGTTTTGCTCTCTTCCTCACAAACAAGCTCATAAATCTTTCATGGTTATCTAGCACAAAACAACCACGGAAATGGAGAAGCCATTCTTTGCTCGTGTGGACGGACTAGAGCTCTTGTGTTTTCAAGAAGAGGTATCTTCCATCAAGTGTGCAAAAATTCAGATCTATGACTTCCATGAGTTGTCTACAAGAGGTATACTCTTATACTATCTCTTGTCAATATATATACTTGCTATATATATGTTTTGCATATGTTGATCACATGATATCAAGATTAGAGTTCCATATGAACATCATGCTTTGAATTCCAGAAATTTTTGAATGTCATGTTTCGTTTCCGCTCGATTCTTAGCTAGATGATGTTTATAGCTCTAAAAATACAAGATCCTTCAGTGCCTCCAGAAGAGGATTATGTGCCATATGTGGAAGAGTCCTACGTGCCAGAGTCTTGTCCTTGATATTTGATAATGTACTTTTTGTTATCTTATATACTAAAACTAGTTGGTATGTATTTATTTAAAAGTTTATGATATATAAGATGTTGTAAAGACAATGGATTAAAAGTTGCTAGTTTAGTGGTCTTGTTTTGGAATATGATTAGGCTACTAGATTGGTTATAATCTATTTTGGGAATGTATGTTATATAGTAAATGTATGATGTTGGAACGGAGGCGTATAACTTATGGATGCAATGGTAAAGAATGTTTATTGTATATTGTGGTTGTGTTGTTAATTGTTGAATTATTGTGGAGTTGGATGCATGTGTTTCGAAGAGGTTGGTTTAGAGCTTCGGAATCCTAATTACTGTCGCTATACTGGCAAAATTCTATTACGTCCTGACTGATCGTAAGAGGGGTCGAGTTGGGGCGTTATAGCTGCCATATTCTTTTTCAGACCCTGCAAAATAGATCTGTTAGCATTTTCTACTTGGCCATTAGTTTGCGGATGTACTACAGAAGCAAATCTAAGGGAAACACCCAACTCTGAGCATTGTTTCTTGAAATAGTGGCAATCAAACTGGGTCCCGTGATCTGTTACTATCACTCTTGGAATCCCAAATCTGCATACGACAGTTTTTTCACACAAAATTCCAAGCATTCCTATCAGTAGTCTTGGCGACAGGCTCGGCCTCGACCCATTTAGTAAAATAATCTACCGTCGCAAAACATTTGACCCTCTGACCTGTGCTCATCGGGAAAGGTCCTAATATATCTAGACCCCATTGAGCAAAAGGGCAGGGGCTCATCATCACAGTCAAGTCTACTGCAGGTTGCCATGGGATTCTTGAGAAAAAATCTGGCATGTATCACATTTATGCACCAAGCGCCCAGCATCTTCATTCAGGGTCGGCCAGAAATACCCATATCTCAATATCTTTCGAGCCAATGCTTTGTAGCCTATGTGATTACCGCAGATCCCCTCATGCATTTCCTTGAGTATATAATCGCCCTTACCCTTGTCTACACACTTCAATATGGGCCAAGTAAATACTTTTCAATACAACTGCTTTCCGAGCATTACATACTTAGGGGTTCGGATTTTTACCTTCCTTGCTTCTTCACTGTTTTCTAGTAAGATTCCCCTTTCAAGGAAATCAACTATAGGTTGCATCCAAGATTCACTGTGCTCCACCTGGGCTACCTCCTTGAGCTCCTGAACTATGCTTGGCTCGGACACCTCTTCCACCTCTATCGTCATCGGCCTTGTCACCCCTACTGCAAGCTTTGAGAAGACATTGGCTTTCTCATTTTCCGTTCGTGGGATTTGATTGATTGTCAAACCATCTAATTTAGCCACTGCTTCTTTTGCCTTGGCTAAATATGCCGCCATGGTTTCATCTTTGGCCTTATACTCTCCACTTATCTGATTTGCCACTAGCTGTGAATCTATGTAGGCTTCTATTGTATCACCCCCATCACTCGAGCTATTTTGATACCTGCAATGAGGGCTTCATATTCGGCCTCGTTATTCAAGGCTGAGAAACGGAACTTCAAAGCAAATTGCAACTCATTACCTTCTAGATCCTGTAGTATAACCCCAGCTCCGCTGTCGCTTTTGCCAAAGGCCCCATCTACCCAGATCTTCCACGGCCTTAGACCACCCTCTGATGACCTCAGACAGCCTTCCGACAGCTTCGAACCACCCTCTGATGACCTCGGACAACCTTCCAACGGCCTCGGACCATCCCTCAACAACCTCAGACAACCCTACCATGAATTCCACAATGAAATCTGATATAGCTTGAGCTTTTATTGCCGACCTTGGTCTGAAAGTAATGTCAAACTGGCTCAACTCCACAGACCATTTTAAAAGCCTCCCCGATGCCTCTGGTTTCTGTAGTACCTGTCTGAACAACATATCCATCATCACAGATATAGGGTGTGCCTCAAAGTAATGTCTGAGTTTTCTCTAGGCCATAAGTAAGGCCAACACCATCCACTCTATGGGTGGATACCTCAGCTCTGCACCTTTAAGTATCTGGCTTGCATAATAGACTGACCTTTGCTGCTTTCTATTATGCCGCACCAGTGCTGCAACTACGGCTACCAAGGATACTGCCAGATATACGTACAAGACTTCACCGGGCTCCGGTCTAGACATCAAAGGTGCCGAGCTCAAGTATTCCTTCAACATCTCAAAGGCCTCTTGACATTCTTCTGTCCACCAAAAGTCCTTTGGTTTGCGCAAGATTTTGAACAAAGGAGCGCATCTATCTGCTGACCAAGCTATGAATCTACTCAAAGCTACTATCTTCCTTGTCAATTTTTGAACATCTTTGACACTTCTGGGTGGCTCGAGACCCAAAATGGCTTGCACTTTTTTTGGGTTAGCCTCGATGCCTCTTTGAGTAACCATGAACCTCAAAAATTTCCCCGCCTGAACTCCAAAGACACATTTTTCAGGAATTAACTTGATACGGACCCTCCTCATTATTGAGAATGCCTCAGTTAGATCTTCAAAGTGAGTTTCTGTCTTCTTACTTTTTACTAACATATCATCAACATAGATCTCCATTTTTGCCCCAACTGTGCCTGGAATACCTTGTCCATCATGCGTTAGTAACATGCTCCTATGTTCTTCAAACCAAAGGGCATCACTGTGTAACAAAACAACTATCAGTCTGCTATGAACTCCGTTTTCTCCTCATCCTCTGGTGCCATCTTAATTTGGTTGTATCATTTAAAGGCATCCATGAATGACAAAATTTCAAAACCTGAAGTGGCATCCACCATTTGATCTATTCTCGGCAAAAGGGTAACAGTCTTTCAGGCAACCTTTATTTAGGTTTGTGAAGTCTACACACATTCGCCAAGTTCCCGAAGGCTTTGGGACTATCACCATGTTTGTTAACCAGGTAGGATACTCCATCTCACGAATGTGCCCAGCTCTCAACAGTTTACTCACTTCTTCTCTGATTGCTTGGTTCTTTTCTACATGGAAGACTTGTTTTTTTTGCTTCACCAGCCTGAATGCTGGGTCTATGTTTAGCCGATGCACGGCTATTTGTGGGTCTATTCCTATCATATCATGTACAGACCAAGCAAATACATCTTTATTACAAGATAGGAAATGGGTTATACCTTCCGCCAGGTTTGGAGGAAGCTATGTTCCGAGCTGAACCTTTTTTCCAGTTGTTAGTTCAATTTTCTGCAATTTCTCTACGGGTTCTACTCTCTTCGGCTCCTGTCCCTTTTTAGCTTTCTTCTCTGGGATCTCAACCAATTCTTTCTATTCTTTTTGCAATCTCAAACAAGCTGCATAGCATTCTTGGGCTCTCCTCTGGTTACCTCTTACTGTCACTATTCCAGCCTCAAACGAGAACTTCATGGCCAGGTGATAGGTGGATCCCACTGCTCTGAACTCTCCCAATACTACTCTCCCCAATATCCCATTATATGGTAATTCACAATCTATTACAATGAAATCGAGCATCTCACTATGGCTCTGCTCATTTCGCTCGAGGATCATCTTCAATGTTATCATACCCTCGGGCTTTACTTCTCTGCCATTGAAACTTGATAGGGTTCCATTCATCATCCTCAAATGTTCCCTTTTCAACCCTATCTTCTCAAAAGTGATCAGGAATAGGACTTCCGCCGAGCTTCCCGTATCAACCATAATCTTGCGCACCACAATCCCAGCGATGTCCGCTGCAATCACTAGTGGGTCATCATGGGGAAATACCATACCATTCAAATCTTCATCTCCAAAGGTGATATTTTCTTCCACCCTTGATCTCTTCGTCGGGGGATCCCCGTGACCCGCTCTGTGGTAAACCTTTCTGGCCTGAAGGTTTTTCCCTCCTGAGGCCAAGCCTTCTGTTATCATATCAACCTTTACCTGAGCACGTGCTGCCTGAGCATGTCTTAGGCTTATCTCCCTCTGTCTTTCCCCCTGATTGCCCTTCCTGACATAGGCTTGCAGATGCCCACGCCTGATTAGGGCTTCAATCTCATCTTTTAAGTTCCTGCAGGCCTCGATATAGTGCCCAAAATCTTTGTGATGCCTGCAATATTGTCCTTTGCCTTTGTGGCGTTCCTTCTCTGTCTTCATCTTTGGCAGATTTGGGAGGTTCATCCGAGTCCGAATTTCGGCCAAGATTTCAGATTTGGGTTTCATCAGAGGAGTATAATTATAGAATCTCTACAACCTAGGTGGTTATTTCCTTTCCCTTCCTCTTTTCTCATGTCTGCCCTCTTCTGCCCTTCTTTCTTTTTGGGTTACATGAGATTGGTTATTCTATTCTTTCCTCCTAGGGTCTTCATCTTTCTCCGTCATTGCCACCTCCTCTACTTTAATATACTTCTCTGCCCTGGTCATCAATTCTGTCATGTTCTGTGGGGTATTCTTAGCTAAAGGGACTTGAAGCAATTCGTTCGTTACTCCTTTTGTGAATATCTGTATTGCGAATTTCTAATCAAATTGAGTACACCGAAGGATAACTTCATTAAAGTAGGTTGCGTACTGACAGAGAATTTCTTATTTTCTCTGCTTTAGACCGAGCAAAGAGGTAGTATGATGGGTTGGTCTAATAACCAAAAAAAATCTTCTTGCAAACAACTTTACCAGTTGCACATAAGAACCGACTGAATGTGACGCCCGAGATTTTGTCATACTTCTAGATTACTGTTGCATCCACTATGTACGCATTTTTTTGTGCTTTGCTTGTTGTCTTCTTTAATCACAATTCATTCCGTTTTTCAACTACTTAATTACCATAGATTATCATTTTTCTCAAATCATAATAATTGTTTTAGGAATGAGAAAAATGTGTATTTGAGCTAGGAGTGATAGGAGCCTTCGTTTAAAAAATAGTTTAGTGAACTAATGAATAGTGTTACATAACCTAACTAAGTGTTTTAATTAGCTAGCACTTATTTTGCACCTTAGGCTCGTTTTAAAGCTAACGAGACTCATTTTAGTGGATCATTTAAAAACCCAACTTGACCCCACCTTAGCTTACTCAACATATAACACAACCTAAGCTCATAACTTGCAAAAGAAAAAAAATAAAAGCTGAAAATACTGTGCAGAACCCGTTAGCCCTTATCTTGCTTATGGAAGATTTTTGCTTCATCAATTCACCAATTCAAGCCAATCCAAGTTGGATGCAAGTAGTTTAGGGTGTTTGCTAACCTCCCGAGAGTTCCTATGCACATTGGTGAGGGTTTCATGCTTGTTTGTGCATTTTAGAAATGTTGCTATTTTCTTGAATTCTTAGATTTGTTGTCAAATGCTATTGCAATGCCTAAATATGCTTATGTATGCTGTATATGAGTGGTAGAGACCTAATTTATGCTATTGTTTCGTAGTTTAAACGGTTGAAATTATTCGTTGATTATTTGACATGAATAGTGATGAGAGTGTTTGGGTTTTGTGGAATCGAACCTTATATCTTGAATCAATAGTTCTAATAGATGCTTTGGGTGCTAATGGAAGTAGTGTAAAGGCTCCGTAGCCTTTAATTGCCTGTAACCTATTGAAAGAATGAAATAGCCGACTTGTAGAAAGGGGTTTCAGGATTATCGCGAATCCGGGTTGAATTGGCCTCTACATTTAGTAATCCTAGGCTATTTAGGACCTAACTAAGCTTTGCTAGCTCCCATTTGAGTCTCGATTGAGGTACATGTAGTACAAAGTTAAAAGAGAGAATTTGGGACTTTCAGGCTAAATGCGGGTGTTTGCGTGATTTTGAGGGTCCTAAAGGTGTCTAAGGGGTTAACTAAAAGCATAGTAAAGGCCGCTTGCTAATATAGAACCATAACATGAGTTTGGAAGGAAAATAGGTTGGGTTACAAAGGTGTTTAAGTACAAATTCGATTGTCTCACGCTTCTAAGACATTGCCATGACTCCTTGTGTGTTTAAATGTAGTTTCAAGATGTTTTGGAGCTTTTGGTATAGTTCTATGTGAATTTTGAATATGCCCCTTTGTAAATTTCTTAATTGCTTATATGAAATTGCTTCTTTTCTAACTGTTTCGAGGTCAACCTACTTTGTTGATCCTCCCACATGTTATTGCTTATATTGTTGATATTGTCTTGCCATTGTTAAGTGCATTGCATATTGGTTGCGCAACCATAGTGTCAGGGGCGGTTGTTTTAGATATCGGTTGGGCAGCAGCGGGCTTGCTAGTGGATATTCGATCTCCGTGCCCTAGTCCCTCACTCGCCTAGTCTGGAGATTGCCAGGGGGTGTTGGGTCGTAGGATTATCGGGGTACATTCGGAGTACACCCACTAGAGTGATTGGGGTTATGCCGGCATAGTGATCATAGTTCGTGGATCATGAGTGAAGATCAAGTGAAGATTGGAGTGTTGGGGTTAAGTGTATCGTATCCTTTGTTATATGTGGTTATTTACTGCTTTAATGTACTTTACTTGCCTTTCTTGTTTAACTGTTATATTTGTTGCATTGCACGTCCCGATTGGCCTTTATCCCTCACTGAGCAATAGTGGTTGCTCATACCTCGCTAACATGTTTCAGGAGACGCTGTGGTTGAACCCCAGCTAGATTTGGTAGAGGGAGAAGAACAGGAGGTTCAGACTGATCCGTTGCCTTAGTTGTCGTGTCTAGTTGCCTGAGGTGGTTTATGTTCTTGTTGTTAAGTGAAGAACTTGTTTGTTTTACCTTATATTCTATTTTGTAGCCTAAGTGCTATGTACATATTATGTAATTTGCAAGGCAAAAGATAATTGGTTGTAGTAGTAGATTGGAACCATGTCATGTAATAACTTATGTACTACTTCTAGTTACTTGCATGCTTGGGTGTGAATGCTATGTTGTATGTTTGTTTCCAACTTCCAAGAATGTTTCAATGCTATAATGGAGTGTCATGCTAAGCGGTTTGGTAAATAAGTGAAGTTGCATGCATGCTTGTGTGAATCTGAACTATTGTATGTCTTAAGGCTATGATGGCCTTGAAGCTTTGAATTTTAGTTATAAATGCTTGTCTTGTTATATTGTGGCTTTATTGAGCGTTTACAGGTTTTCAGAATGTCCACGGTACAGGGGAGACTCTGTCTATTTGTCGGGTCCGGACTTAACCTTTAGCATAGGGTTGGGTTGGGGTGTGACACTGAACCCTCCTTCAATTCATTGTACCACACCATGGCTACTTCCACTAAAGTTCCAGCAAAAGCCTTACACACCTAAGCCTCTGGCAACTCCGTGAACTCCATCTTGTGCCTGAAAATTGCCAGGTGATCCTTAGGGTCTCCATGCCCATCATAGGTGGGCAAATAGGGCAATTTGTATTGTGCGAGTTTCGAAACTTTGTTAATAGTGTGGTTAAATGGATTTAGGCCTTTGAAAGCTCCTGCAATGAGACGGTATAAGTAATACCTTCTCTTTGGACACTTTGAGATGGGCCTCGTGCCGCTGCATATGAGCCCTGTGATGACCCTGTGGAGCTCATCGTTTCTTTGCGTTGCCCCGGTGTGAATATGTTGTTCGGATTCTCTTTGGTTGGTTATATTTCTGGCTAATTGGATTTTTTGGCATAAGGAATTTGCTGAGATCTTTGGCGTGGTTGGTTTTCTGAGTGGCGTGGTGCTGGTTGATGTGTTTGGTTATGAATAGTCTTCCTCAACTCCTCCAGAGTTTGTAGGATATATCCGAGATCCGCTGGCTGGTTAGTCTGCGAAAACTGCATTGTGGCAGTGGGATATTGCCACCCTGTGTACCAAGTAGGTCCTTGTGGATAGTTTTATGAGTATGTTGGTAGATAGGTTGGGTATGGATTTGTGTATGGGTTGGTATATGTGTTCGTATATGGTGGATGATTTCCTGCAGGTATTTCCACCCTTGGCGGCGGTAGATCAGTTTGTCTAAGGTTAGAGGTCTCCCCTGGACAGAACTGCACATTTGGCTGCTCTACAGCCTCTTCTTTATGTACACTTATAACATTCTGACTTCTGGTAGTTATCGTGGTGTAATCTTGTGAAAAACTCAGTGGGAAACTTAGAATCGGCCCCACGGTGGACGCCAACCTGTTAAGGTAAAAAAATGTCCAGCGATTAGTGTCTTCATGCGCTGCCTTGATATCTGCAAAACAAAGAGGACTTAGTGGGTCTTGCCCGCATTAGCATTCCGATGCTTAAATTAGCTTGGTGCTTATGTAGAGGAAGAAATATGTATACAAGTATTGATGTGAGTATCATATGTACCTGCATTTCCTTGCTTAACCCTCTGACTTTTATAGGCACCATGGCTTCTGATTCAAAAGATAAGTCATCATGGTTACTGAATCAAAAGGGAAGTCATCATGGTTACTGAATCAAAAGGGAAGTCATCATTGTGGCTGAGTCAAAAGGGAAATTAGCAGAGTGGTGTGTAATCATTAAAGGATTAATGGAGAATTGTTTAAAGGATTAGTGGAGAATTTAGCTATATGCAGTGGTTGGTAGGGCCCTAATATTAAGGAACAATGTCTGCCAGTTCCAGTTGGTTTGAAGTCCTAAAAAGAGACCTTCTGATTACCCTACACTTCGTCCAACCCCCTTAGATCCCTCTCATCACGATGTTCGAGGTTTTCGAGCTATTTTCGAGGTCTCTAGGACCTCGTCCGATGTCTCTTGGACCTCGTCTGAGATCTCTAGGACCTCGGACGAGGCTTCCCCGATCATCCCGAGGGATCAATTTGCGATTTGAAAAAAGTATAGGGGTCTTACCCATATCACTTTTGAACATACTGAATTAGTTCTGCTCAATTGGAACACAGTTATACTTTCATTACTTTTACTAGAAGTAGAGTTATGGAGGCACTTTTGCGCAATATAATGGACGAAACCACAGGGATGGATCTAGGTACCAAATTTCAGGATGTGCAATCGTACAGTTGATAGGTTAGAGTGTGCACTCATACAACGAAAATTTTAATATAATGTTTTTAAAAATATATATATATATTATTTTTTCAAGTTGAGGCTGTGCAAGTTGTAGGTCCGCCACTGCAAAACTAGACAATAGTAATTCAAATTGCTCCTTTGAAGCAATAAGAAAAATATTGACTAACACATGTTGCAGAACGTATTGTTATCAATTCACATAGTCACAAAACTACCAGCAATTAGATGACTACTCCCACATGCCACTAAAAATGCTATTTAAACAAATTCAGCCTAGGCTAGTTAATTGCAATATTATACATACATATATATATATATATATATATATATATATATATATATTTAACGACATTAATTTTTTTAAAAACATTATATGCTCCGCCTCTAGAAAGGAGGTTTGAAATTGTCAACAAATGACTATTAAAGGAAGCCTTCTTTATTATTCTATATATGCAACATTCAATTGATTGTAGATATGTATTCTTGAGAATATAGATAATTTTAATATTACTTTCGTTTTTTTCCCCAAAAATATTACTTTTGTTTGATATACTACTTGCACTAGAATTTTAAGAGAACTTTGTTGTAAAAGTATAATGCTCTTTACGTGAGAAAAGCTAAAGAAAAGTTGGGATTGGGATTGCTTTCACTCTATCTCTTTTTTTCTTTTTTCTTTTTGTTGTTATAATTGTTTTCTCGATCAAACTAGAAGAACAATTTCTTTTATTTTCTTTTGGTCAGAGAAAGAAAAATTTTCGGAAAACCAATTCATTTAGCTAATCTCTGAGAATTGGGAACTGTAATATGGAAAATGTCACAAAACCCGTCATGTGATTTATCGAAAGTACACTAAATGCCATGAGATTTCAAAACTCCCCTCATAGTTCTCTTTCACCCCACCCCAACCCACACCATAAAAAACCATTTGATGAGGGTGGAAAATATCGCCCTCGACGAAAAGGCCTTTGTGCCTCTGAACCACTTAACCACATTAGAAAAAATAGCGCCCAGAAAAGGATGATCTTCGTACCTCAACAACCTCCCGATGACATCCCAAATCAGATCTCCCGATGACATCCCAAGTCAGACCTCTCGATAACATCCCAAGTCAGACCTCCCGATGACATCCCAAAAAACTTATCCAAATGACAGCTCACCCAACAAGATCTTTAAGTGTCAGAACATGTCGGTTTATCTCTCATCCAAACGGTATAGAATGTGCCCGAACACTCTTCAGGGGAGGTATCTAATTCATTTTTACTAGAATAATCTACATTTTCCTTCTTCTAGCATCAACTAACTTAAGTTTCGGAGTACTAACGCAGGGCCACCCCTTGTAGCTTTGTTTCTTTTTTGCAGGCTCAAGAGAGTCAACTCAAGTCAACCTTCCAAAATCTGCCTCACCAGATTTGTATCTTAACAATTTTGCGCCATTTGTGGGAATCAACTAAAGGGTTCCCACTGAGCAGACACGATGGTTTACACTAAAAGCGATGCTAGCTCCGGTGAGGTTTCGCCATAGTACAACCGCGAGCAACAACACAGCGGAATGACCCTGATACCAGAGGCTGTACCAGCTCCCACCAATAATGTCATCTAGCTAGAAATAAGCCCTGCTGGAACGTCTGGAACAACATAGGCTGAGCAGTTGCTGGAGGAGCCAGCGTCCCGTGTTGAGCTGCAAGCGTTCACTCAGCTGGTTTACGACATGAAGCGAACTATGGATAATTTTATCTAGGAGCAAAGATCAATTAAAGAGCCACATCTAGCTCCACAAAGAGCCCAATCATTCCTTCCTCGCTCGAAAGTAACCTAGAGACCTGGACCATCTAATGAAGAAGGCCAGAAAGTACATAACGTCAAAGAAGGACGCAGTGGACCTGAAGTATAAAGAAGAAAGCACAATTTGCGCAGCGCCACCTCATGGCAAAGGAAAAGACGAAAGATCTAGAGGATTTAGGTCGGGGACGGCGTCAAGCTCTTCAGCTCCCAGGAACAAGGTTTGATAGGTACACCCCCTAACTATGACTAGGTTAGAGGTATTAATGGAGATCGAGTCCCAACCTTACCTCAATATCAAATGGCTAGCGTAGATGAGGTCGAATCCAAATAAGAGAGGAAAGGAAAAATTTTGCTGGGTTTACCATGACTATGGTCATGGAACCAATGAATGCAAAAATATAAAGAATGAGATTGAGGCGTTGATTCAAAGAGGCAAGCTAGACAAATATCTAGCAAGGAATGGACAAGACCCCGAGCAAATGGTTGATCGGGAAAGAGACAGGAGCCCCTGAAGGACTGACGAAATGATGGTAGATATCAATATGATCACAGGAGGATCAGCAACAGGTGGGACCAACAAGTTAGCCAACAGAGCCTACGTAAGGTCAGGGAATGAGGAACCCATTCCCAAAAGATCAAAGGTCTACTAGGAGCTCGTCATCTCCACTTACAACTTGGAAGGGTCTACATGACGATCCCCTAGTAATCATTATACAGATAGCAAAATACAAGGTCCGACGAATGATGGTTGATACTTTATGGGATTCACTGGCCACGGTTCAAACCAGAAGGCACTATCTGACTCCCCCTCACTATTAGGCTCGATGCTAAGCAAGTCCAGATGATGGCTGAGTTTGTGGTAATGGATTTCCCTTCGTCCTACAACAGGATATTGGGACGTCTAGCCCTCCATCACCTCAGGGCAATCATCTTAACCTATCATCAGGTGATGAAGGTCCCAATCCCCGAAAGTATAGTAGTGGTCCATTGAGACTAGAAAGCTGCGAAAGAATGCTATGTCGCAGCATTAAAGATTCGAAGCCCAAGTCCGTGGGACGGGGTGAGGGAGAAAAGCAAGAAAGAGAGGAAGGAGGAAGAAAAAAAGGCAGTCCCAGTGGAGAAACTGGACGAGGTCGAGATCGGACCAGGAAAAACAGTTCAGATTGGAAGTGAGCTGACTCCGCCAATGAAAGAAGGTATAACTGTAACACCCCGATCCCTCACGAGACTGGAACGCCAATCCAAAACCCAAAGTCACAAAAAATTAGGGAAAACGGACGAAGTCTTCCCTGTATTTAGGCCTAACCACATACTTGCACTCAGAAGAAATAGTCACAATAACAATATACAAACATTCATAAATAACCACATCATCCATAACCAGAACTTCCAAATCCCTAGGGCTATCCAAGCCTTTCTACTGTAACAAAATAAACATACAAGCATGCATTTACTTTAACTATTGAGACATTATGACTATAATTCCGATTATCATACCACTCTAATTTTTTCTATATCATTTTCTTAGATATTAAGTCTAGCAACCAACCTTAACTTCATCCATACAAGCATGCAAGCTAACTAGTCAAAGAGTAATACATTAGAAGTTATTACATGCCAACAACTATCTAACTAGTCATACAAGGATTTCAACTTCACATTACAACTCTTCAAACCAAATACAAATACATACAAGACCATAAGGACTCAAAATGGAACATATATATATAACAAGATCACATCCAGTACACAAGCCATCCAACCTCAGCAAACAAGCCACACAGCAACTCAAGGCAATTGATCAATCTAAACATCTTCTTCTCCTTCTACAACTAATAACTGGGGATCAACCTCAGCTTCTCTTGAAACATGTTAAAGAGAGGAATGAGCAAACACAGTTGCTCAGTGAAGGATAGGGTACAGTTAATCAGGGGCGTTTTCGAAAAACCTTTCGTGCAATGCAACAAATAAACACAAGAACAGTAACTATACAATAAGAATCAATTTAATAATTAAATACCACATATTTAAAAGGATACGATCTCAATAACCCCAAATAATCCAAAGTCTTGATCTTGATCATGAACCTCGATCCACGAACCACGAAATCTTACGACCTAACACCCCCTGGCAATCTTTAGACTAGGTGAGCGAAGGACTAGAGCACGAAGATTGAATATCCGCTGGCAAGCCCGGTGTCGCCCAGCGAATACCCAATATATCCGTCTCGACGATATGGTTGCATAACCACAATGCAATGCACTGAAGATAACAATGACAATATAATTCAATAACCACATAGATGAGAGACAACAAAATAGGTTGCCCTCGTATAATTACAATCAATAAGCAGTATAACAAGAATTGGACAATATTCATTCAAAGTAGCCAAATCACACAATTCACGAACTTCACTAATAGAATACACAAGCTATTCAAATGCATTTAAACTCTCAAATAACCAATTACAAGTCAATTACTAACATGTTCTCAAGCCAATTACTTACATGTTTCTCAACTTTTACAAACTAGTTCTCTTAGTCCCAATTCAAGCTCAATCAAAACGAAACTCACCTCTCTAATGACACTTTATGAACACCTCTTAAGCCAAGAAAACTCTATTTTAGCCACTTACTACCACAAAAGCCATGAAAGCCCATGGTCCATTTGAACTACAACTACCCAAACCACCCCTCAATCAATGCCATAAAGGCATTTTAAGTACTACCCCACCTAATAAACACTAACTATAGCATTCAATTATACCCTGTCAACAATTATACGCAAAGCCCCTTTTGAATTCAAGCCAATTTTACAAGTTTATGCAAGTTTACTCAAATTATATCTATTCTAGTCACTAACCTAGGTTCAATAACACTTATGGCATCATTAGATTACATGGAATTAAGCTTAGAATCAACATTGCACAAAAACCCTAGAAAGCTACTATTCATCATATTCTTAAATTGATATTTTGAAATAATTCAATAACCAAGCCATTCAACTACACCAAACAAGTCTCCATAGCAACTAGACATCATATTATACCATATTCAAGCATTATATAAGCAAATATTAACAAATCTAAGAATTTTAAATCTTGACATAAACATTAAAGATGCAAAAATATGCTAAATCCCTCACCTAAACAAGTAGTAGAGGCTAGGAATGACTCTAGGATGGCTCAAGATTACATCAAACTAGCTTGAATGGTACCAGATGGATCAACCTTAACATTTTTTCTTCTCGTTTTCCTCTCTTAGAGCTCACGGCTTTTGGCCTACTTTTCTTCTATTTTTTGGCTATTTTTGTGTGTATTTTTTATATATATGTATATATAAAATATATAGAAAGATATAGATATTAGTTGGGCCTTAATTTAGTTGAGAGCAATGCCAAATAATCTAGTTTTAAAGCCCAAATGTTGAGTTAAGTTAAAAGAGGCCCAAACAAGCAAACTAGCTTCTACTATTCATATGATAGATATAACAATTTTTCTACCCGACTTCCCGAAGTGCTATGCAAGTCAAAATTATAAACGTATGCCTAAAATCACTTATATAATAAGGAAAAAAATATGAGATTTGCAAAATTAAATACTTTAATTTTTACCCCGGGCTCAGGGCTCGTTTAAAAATGATAAAAATAAGTCTACTAAGTATTAATAATAATCCCGTATAATGTAAATGCCAAAATAGGAGTTAAAATATTTTTATTTGAATTTAATAATGCTAGTGTCTCCTTTGAAGAAAAATAAGAGAAGTAGAAGAAAATAAAACTACTATATAAATCTTAAATGCTAAAATAAATACATATACACATATAACACTTAAACTGGCACAAATTTATATGCAATTAAGTATGATATGTTACATGCTAGGTCAGGGTTGTTACAATAACCAACTTCATCTCTGAAAATAAAAGTGTATTTGTATGGTCTTCTTCTGACATGATAGGAATAGACCCCAAAGTCATAGCACACCACTTGAATGTGGACCCGAACCGTAAACCGGTAAAATAAAAACGCAGAAACTTCCACCCAGATAGGAACCAAACCATCAGGAAGGAGGTAAAAAAGCTCCTAAAAGCCAGCGATATCCAGGAGATACAAAACTCGACCTAGTTAGCAAATGTGGTCTTGGTGAAGAAAGCTTATGGACAATGGCGAATGTGTGTGGACTACACAGATCTTAACAAAGCCTGTCCGAAAGTCTGCTACCCCCTACCTTAAATAGATCAGCTGGTGGACTCGATCTCAGGAAGTGAAATGTAGTCATTCATCGACGCATTTAAGGGCTATAATCAGATCAAGATGGCCTCAAAAGATGAGAAGAAGACCGCGTTCATCGCCGACAGAGGTACTTACTATTATACACTAATACCATTCGGACTGAAAAATGTCGGGGCCATCTATCAAAGGATGATGAACTAGGTGTTCCAATACCAGATCGGGAAGAATATGGAAGTTTACGTGAAGAAGTTTGGGATCAAACTGAACCCAGAAAAGTGTGCATTCATGGTAAAAGCCAAAAAATTCCTGGGGTACATGATTACCCACAGAGGTATTGAAGCAAACCTGGACAAGATCTAGTCTATCCTCGAGATGACTCATCCCCAAAGTACGAGTGAGGTACAATCTCTCACAGGCAAAGTAGCCGCACTCAGTAGGTTTATGGCCAGGTCAGCCGATAAATGTGGACCACTATTCAAAATATTGCAGGGCCTGAAAGATTTCTACTGGACCAATGAGTGTTAGAAATCTTTCGAGGAACTAAAAGAGTATCTAAGCTCTCCCCCCATACTATCCCGACCTGAGCAAGGAGAATTACTTTTTCTGTACCTGTCAGTAACACTGATAGCTCTAGCAACAACCCTAGTTCGAGAAGATGGAAAGATAAAAAAACCAGTGTACTATATCAACAAAACTCTCCAGGGAGCAGAAATGAAGTACCCGCAGATTAAGAAAGTCACCCTGGCACTGGTAACGGCCTCTAGGAAGCTGAAGCACTACTTTGACGCCCATCCAATCAAGGTTATGACAAACTTACCTTTAAGGCAAGTCTTGCACTGACCTGAAATGTCATGAAGGCTATTAAAATGGGCGGTAGAACTGAACCAATTCGACATCGAATACCAGCCTCGACTGGCGATAAAAGCTCAGGCGCTTGCAGACTTTATAGTCGAGTACACTGGGTACGCTCAAATGGAAGATCCAACCTGGCACATACAGGTTGACAGGTTCTCAAACAGGCAATAAAATCGAGTAGGAGTGGTGCTAATAAGCCCCGGAGGAGAAGAGATGCTATACTCTCTTAAATTTGGGTTCCCCGCCTCAAATAATGAAGTAAAATACGAAGCCTTGGTGGCAGGATTAAAAATAGGAAAATCATTGGGGGCACAAGCAGTGGACATTCAAACAGACTCGCAATTGGTAACCCATCAGGTCTGTGGAGAATATGATACAAAAGAACCCGCCATGGCGGCATACCTGTCCCATGTGAAGGAACTTATCTCAAGGTTTGACCGCTTTAATTTTTCCCAAGTCCCGCAAATGAAAAACGAAAAAACAGACGCACTTTCTAGGTTAGCCCTGAACACAGATGAGGGTGTAGTGATCCAGCTCGGAGAGGTCAGAAGACCCAGTATTACTACTGCCAGTAGGCAAGTAGCCGTAATCAACCAAGAGGACTCTTGGACCCAACCTATGGTCTGATACCTCAAAGAAGGGGTTCTTCCCGAAGTAAGCAGTGACGCAAAAACATTCGAGTGCCAAGCTCACCAATTTACCATAATCAGAGATCAGCTATATAAGAGGTCTTTTACCTGGCCACTATTTAAATGCGTAAACAGGGAAGAAGGGGGGTACGTACTCCGAGAGTTTCATGAAGGAATATGCAGGAATCACTTGGGATACTGAGCTTTAGCATGGTTAATATTAAGGCATGGATATTACTGGCCAACCAAACATGAAGATGCACGAGACTTTGTGCAAAAATATGATGTCTGTCAAAGGTTCGCAAGAATCCCAAGGCTGCCGGCCACTGAGCTAACCTGTATTACCAGCCCTTGGCCTTTCGCCCAATGGGGGCTGGACATTATAGGAAAGCTCACTGTCAGCACCGCCCAAAAGAAGTACATCTTCGTAGTCGTCGATTACTTTACAAAGTGGGTAGAGGCAGAACTGACCTCAACCATAACTGACAAGACAACTTGGAAGTTCTTGTGGAAATCTGTTGTCTATAGGTTCGGGATCCCACGAGTAGTGTTCACCGACCATGACACTCAATTCGATTGTGTTTACTTTAAAAAGCACTGTGAAGAGCTAGGCATAGTACTAAGGTTTGCATATGTACCTCACCCTCAAACTAACGGACAAGTCGAAGTCACTAACCTAACTCTTTTATAGGCATTGAGGACAAAAGTAGAGAATGCCCAAGGCCTATGGGACGAGCTGCTCACCGAAGTGCTATGGTCAATGAGGACGATACCAAGCTCAGCCACGGGGGAAACTCCATTTTGTCTAACATTTGGGACAGAGGCAGTGCTTCCAGTGGAAGTGGGCTCGCCAACTCCTAGAACTGCAAACTTCAATGAAGAAGCAAATAATCAAGCCTTAAAAGCTGACCTAGACCTGGCAAAAGAATTCAGACTGAAAGCTTAGATCAGAATGCTGGAAAGTAAGAGAGCTATGGAATGAAGCTATACCAAACTCGTTCGGCCCCGACCTCTACAAAAAGAAGACCTAGTCTTGAGAAATGTATGTTTCCGACTTAATCCTACCCAGGGAAAATTTGGGTCACGTTGGGAAGGCCCTTATAGAATTTTAGAAGAGCTAATGCCAAGAACTTATAAACTAGCCAAATTAGAAAGAAGGGATCTTAAGAATGTTTGGCATGTCGAGCATCTTAAAAAGTACTTTGTATAAAGACAGAGTTATCAATGAAATACAAACGTTTCCCCCCACTTTTGTCAAATTTTACTACTTGCAAATATAGGCAGAATACCGCGGGTCGGAAGTCATTAAGACAAGACCCAGGGTCAAAAACCTTAAGGTTCGACCCCCCTAAATCGCTAAAGAGCTTATCATTTCGAAGCAAGTCAACCAGTAGTAAGGTTGTGGAACAGCCTAACAAGCAACTAGTAGTTGCATCAATAGTGATCACACAAAATAAAAGTCAAGCAAATTGATAACAAAAAGCATGCTTAACAAAAGAACAAAGAAAACGTACATACAAACATGACAAGACCTGGAAAAGGCTAGAAGAGAGGTCAGAGAATTTTTCAAACATAAAAAACAACAGAAAAGTTGCTCAAACAGAAAACCTCCCACGAAGGGAAGGATTTAAGAGTTCCATCTAAAAAAAAGGTCAACAAGAAGACCTCAAAACTTAACCAATCAACTGATGGCAGCTACATATCAGAAGTACCACCGCCATCCTCATTATCATTGTCAGCTTCTAAATCAGAGGTAGACTCTTTTAGCAACAAGGAAAAATCAATCTCAACCCTACAGGCTCTGGCCAATTTTTCAGCTCGCACGAAGGAAATCTCCTTGCCCTCAGCAACGCCAATACTCTGGGCTTTAAAATAGGCTTGAGAGAGGCCATGGTGGAACTCATCACTATGCTTGTAACTCTCTATAGCCGCCCGAGCTTGAGCTTCACTGTTTGCTAGAGAAGTGTTTAGTACCACGCTCAGCATATCGGTGAATTGTTGAGTGGTGGCCGAACCCGCCTGAGCCTTTCCCAAACCTTCTTTAGCATTAAGGTCAGCATTGTGCTGTATTTTTAAGGCTCTAATCTCCACCTCATGAGACGCCTTCAGATCTGAGATCTACTACTCTTTCTCAACCTTGTATTTAGCATAACCTCGGAGATATGCTTTATTCTGATAATACCTCTCAGTCAAGTCTTTCACGAGGTCACCAGCCTTGACACAGTACTTAATGCCATCATTAAGAGCCTTGGTTTACGGCCAAAAGAAGAAAAGGGTTAGAATAATCATAAAAGAAAACTAAAGGTTCTGAAAAAAAAGAAGGAGAGGGCGGCAAACCTGTTTAAAGCAGTACTTAATGGCGTTCCTCACAGTAATAGAATTAACCAGCTTGGAAAAGGCGCTTAGAATCTTCTCAAAATGAGGATTTCTCTCGTATCCAGGCTCAGGACCCACCTCAAACCTAATCCCAGGATAAGCAATAATACCCGATTTAGGTTGAGTGCTCTATTGCGTAGGATTAGCAGCCTCTTCCTCAGGCACCTCCAATAGGATTGGCCACCTAGTCTCATTCACGAAAAAGTTTGGTTCAGGATGATCGCTGGAAGGAAGGTCACCACTAACCTCGTGGAACTCAGCCTCGACCTCTTTAGCAGCCTCAGAGCATTGCTTTTTAGAAGGACCAACACCTTCTTCCTTTTTCCTCTTACCTTTCCAGCGGCCTTGTTGAGCCAAATTGACTTCCAAGTCATTGAAAATGTCCATACCTGGAATAAAAAAAGGAGGAACGACAATTAATTCTGGGAAGGAATAAGAATAGAACAAGAGCCTACAGAGCTCGATCTCACCAATGGCGGGAGAACGAGGGCCTTAGACGTCTCAACCTCACTCCTAAGAGCAGGACTGGAGGATTCAAAAACATGTGGCTCTGCTCGAGGAACTTGATGATTCTCTCCATATAGTCTCGAGCTAAGCACTCCTTCCAGATCTAGGTACTGGTTACTATCAACACGGAGGCGACCCACGAAGAAGCGTGTCACCAATTCTTCCTCTAGAGTCAAAACTCCACCAGTGGGATAGGGACGTGAAAGGACACGCCATTCGGCCCTAACATCCCATTCTCTATCAGACTTAATGTATACATACTTGGAGTGTCATCCTTTGTTTGATGAAGGCCACTTTGTAAAAATGTTCTTCCCTGTTTGGGCAGTAAAGTAATACCACCCTAGTCCGTCAAAAATCTTTATCGTGTAAAAATAGAGGAAAAGATTTAGGGTCAGGTTAAAGCCTAACACTTTGAGGTACCTATAAAATCCAATCATCATCTGCCAACTGTTCGGAATCACCTGACCAGGGCTAAGGTTAAAGATGTTCAAAATTGCTCTAATGAAAAAAGGAATGGGCAAAGCACATAACTAAAAGATGTATGTGCAGAAAGTGACCTCTCCCTCACCATATCGGCAAGCCCTTTTATGCTTATATGGTATTCACACAGAAAAGCTAGATGGGACAACCCTACTATCCATGACATAAGAGGCCAAATCATCACTAACGTGACAATTACGCCATAACACAGAGAACTGCAACTCTACTGCCCTGCAAGAAGCCGCAATTGGCCTCTCCGATCTTCTAGGAGAATTAGGGTTGGACGACACAGCCACATGAATGCTGGAAGTCCCTACTGCCTCAGCAGAAGGCGCTGCAACTTCAATAGGGGGTAGAACAGAATGACCTAAATTAATTCTCATAGGTGAGACAACCTTAATAGGGGTTGCCTTAACAGTGGCAGTCCGATGGGAAATTCTACGGGGATGGTCAGCTCTAGAAGTCGAAGGTTCCTTCTCCACAGAAGAGTCAGGATTAAAAAAGGAATCATTACTACTTTCCTCACCACCACAACTATAAGAGTGCTCGGACTGATTCTGAGAATCAGAACCACTACTACCCATGAATGATAAAACAAGAACAAAAAGTAAGGGCTTGAAAGACGTGCCTAATAGTCAAAATCTCTAAAAGGATGATGAGGAGTTGAAGACTTTAGAACGGTAATGAGAAATTAAGGGGAATGAGATGATCACGAGAGAAATGCAGAGAAATAGGAAACCCGAGGAAGTTTTGAAACAGTTCAAAAACTTGAAAAGGCTCCTTATTTATAGAAAAAATAGGCGGGAGGTTAAAAATTCCAAATGACGCGCCGGATACATTAAGTGCAACGTTTCAGAAAAGCTGCAAAAACTGACGCATTAATCAGAGGGAGACACGTGTAATCACCAATGAATAAACTGTCGAAAAGACGTTACAAGAAGGGGTCAAGGTCGAGGTCGAGCAAAAATGGCAAACGAACGATTTCCCGACCTGCCTTCAGCTGCTCAGAAAATCAGGGGGCAATTGATGAGGGTGGAAAATACCGCCCTCAACGAAAAGACCTATGTGCCCTTGAAGCACTTAACCGCATTAGAAAAAAATAGCATGCCCAGAAAAGGATGACCTCCGTACCTCAACAACCTCCCGATGACATCCAAAATCAAACCTCCCGATGACATCCCAAAATCTTATCTAAATGACAACTCACCCAGCAGGATCTGCAAATGTCAGAGCATGTCGATTTCTCTCTCATCCAAAGGGTATAAAATGTGCCCCAACATTCTTCATGGGAGGTAACTAATTCATTTTTACTAAAATTATCTACAGTTTTCTTTTTCTAACACCCAACTAACTTAAGTTTCGGAGTGCTAACATAGGGCCACCCTCTTGCAGCTCTGTTTCTGTTTTGCAAGCTCAAGAGAGTCAACTCAAGTCAACTTTCCACAATCTGCCTCACCACATTTGTACCTTAACACCATTTTTCGGTCGATGATGGTAACCAAATATATTAAAAGACAATTATGCCCTTAATTTAAAAACAACCTCTTTTATCCTTTTTCTCTTTTTCTTTCATCATCGTCCTTCTTCTTCCTCTTCTTTCTTGTTACAGTTACAATCACCCACACACCCACACATACATACAAAAACTGATACCAACACTCACCCCCACACAGATATACACACCTACGCATGCACAAATACACACATATACACCCATATACACATATATACATGCTAAACATACCCACCCAAAAGATACCCATCAGCACCCATACACACGCAGGCATATGTACATACACATACACAGACGTAATTCCACTCACCCATATAAATGTCAATATTTAGAACTTAAATATATAATTTTGTTTGTGTACATGGAATTTTTAACATTTGAATCCATTCACTTTTTAAAAAAGATTACTTGTGTGTATTGATATTATCTATTGCTTGGTGTAGATGGTTTTTATTAGTATGGGTGGTTTCAAAGTAGTAAACAATGGTACAATGGTGGAAAAAAATTGAGTGATAAGTGCTGCTATAATTTGTGTAGTAAGCAGAAACGTTACTTATTTCTGTAACTTCACAAAGAAAAAAATCAATTGTTCCAATAGCTCAGTTAGAGGGAATCATGCTTTGCTAGTATTAGGTTTGTGGTTCAAGTCCTGCTTCTACAAAATTTGCAATTTTTCGTGGTCTAATTTTTAAATGTTTTTATGAGAATTCGGGAAAAAAAATAACTACAGAATCTAACCCGAGTGTCTTAGTTTCTACACAAGCCTTCTAACAACTAGAACAAATTTATTTTGACACTTGTCTTTGCTTTCTTCTATTTATGACGAAAACAAAATGGGACCTAATGACTAATAAAGTGCTTATTTAAACAAAAATAAAGAACTACTTGTATATTAGTGGCGTGAAATACAAAATTAGTTAAAAAAGACATTTTTTTTTTTTTTACGGAGGGGAGTATTGTGCTTATTTTGAAAAATCATAAGAGAATTATGAAGGAGTTTTAAAACCATAGAGGGTGCTGTTCAATTTCCACAAACCACAAAGGGGTCTGGAGTATTTTACCACTTTTACGAAGGATAATATGGTATGAATGGTTTGGAATTTTCAAAAGTGTATATAGGCATTTAATTTCATACTTTTTACACACACTTTTGACATGACATGCACGTAAATTTATTTAATTTTTAAATATCCTACTTCATTTGACATGGCCTCAGACCTAGAGGTAAGCTTGCATCCGTAGTGAACTTTTCTTTGTGTACCAACCTAATCCACTATCCTATTGCAAGTTAATTCTTCAAAGCAAAGTGCACATGATAGGTATTAGTGGAAAGAAGTGTATACACACAATGATTTGTTTTTTAATCTAGTTTGATAAGGCTACATTCACGACTGATTCTAAAGAACTAATAGTCAATGATTGTTGGACAAAAGTAATAGCTTCAACCGTGCATCAAGGCAATTTTTAAGACTTTGACACATTGTTATGAACATTAAAATATACTCTAACATATTCTTAACAATATATACAAGGGATTCAAATCCCTTGATCACAATTAATTGTTTGTCTGTTTATGCATATATGCAAGCACTGTACACAAAGTCATATGTGGTGAAAAATTATTACAAGCAAAACCTTGCTTCTATCGGGGAAATTGAAAAGTTATCTTCTATCTAGTTGTCTTGTATCTAAGTTGTGATAATATCTACTAGGTTAAGCCAATGTAAGCTTTCTAGTATCTAAGTTGTGATAATATCTACTAGGTTAAGCCTTGTAAGATAAGATGTTAATAGGGTTAGGTTGTCTTGTAGTTGAAGCCTTTGTCTATATAAAGGCTCATGGATGTAATTTTGAAACATGCAACTACAACAACAAGCTCTAAGACTCCCTAAGTCTTTCTTCTACTATTGTAATCCCTCTCCCTTAATATATATCCTTTTTGTACTCCATCCTTCATATAATAAATCTCGATCCTATTAATACCTTCTTTGTAGTTGTACCTCCTATGTAGTTATAAAACTTGATATCATAGCGATGTTTGTTTAAGCCCTTGAGGACTCCTATCATCCTAAAGGGCTAGTGTGACCCTTGACTTTCTCTATCAAATGGCATAACTTAGCGAAATATGCTTTGTGGTAGCCACTTCATGCATCCTCCACATCAGAAACTCTTATGCCTAGAGAAAACAAAAATATTAAAGAAATAAGTTGTGCAACTCTATGGGTTATGTGCCTTGAGACTGTTGGTGAATTGTTGTTGTCTCGACTTTTTACCCTTTAAACGCAGAAGTCATTTCTTAATGTATCTAAGTCTTTGCAATGCCAAAGGAGAAGGCCATGGACCTCACACTCTCCAAATGAATGTCTGACTAGGTTCCCTCAAACATGGCTGTCAATACCACCACTCCTTGTTCCTCTAGTTTTAGAAAATCTACCTTTGCAAAAGTTGACCATTTGTACGAAATAGAATATTTTGGTGAAGATAGTAAAGCCCCTATTATAGAAATTCCTTTTCTAAATCCTTATAGATATTTTACCAAACCAAGCACCTCAATGACAGTTCTTAAAGTATGATTTTGGCCCAAAAAATTCAAATATTAGGGAAGTGATATTGGCAATCTCGAAATGGAACAATATCGAATTTGTGTTATAGAATCTGAACAAATGGTTCTATTGCTAATTCAAGAAGAAACCATTCAGTAGTGAAAATTGCAAGGCTATACATACATCCATGCACTTTGGAGCCGTAAAAACTGCATTAATGCTTCACATGAGAAAAGGCCTTCCTGTCATTGCCAGGATTTCAATTCTTGACACCAGATACTGGCAGTACAATCATCCATGCATAGGCACAGTACAAACTAGCTTAAATGCTAGCACCATTCTACTCACTCTTTTCCCAAATTTCAACCTGCCTCTTGAAGATCCATTCAAAACTCATAACCTTTAAAACCAATTGCAAATAATAGGTGCTCTTGTGACTGGTCTGACTTTTTCAACCACATTACACTACCAAATGGCCTATATAATACAAAATCATTCCATTGCTAATGAGCCCTTGGTGAAGTAGGTGTCCTGTCTTCAAGTCCTTAATGCAATAGCCAAAATAGGTAAATATAAAGTGACAATTGTGTTCTCTAGTAAACTGGGCAACTGATAAAAGTCTTTTACTAAGAGCAGGAACAAGTATGACCTGAGAATTAAATATTGTACCAGATGATAAATTAATAGATGATATACCAGTATGTGAAATAGGATTTCTTACCGGTAACACTTGATTCATCTAGGATCATATTGTGAGTCATACCAATATCGATGTACCAATTCAGATTAGGAGAGTCACTAACTTCCACAACAAAGAATGCTTTCTTAGCGGCATTAAATGCTTCATCAGGGTCCTTGCAATTATTGGCCTTATGGTCTAGATTGCCACCCCTATAATAAACTACTATTGAAGAGCCGAAGTTAGGAGATGAGAAAATCGACGAATGGAAACCACGACATCTTCCTCTTCCACGACCACCGTGATGAACTATTTTTCCTGATTGAGTTGCACAATTTTAAGGAGATGGGATATAAACTATAGCCGAAGTGGTACGATGACTCATGGTAAAGGCCATTGTCTTGTCGGAGATAGAAGATGAAGTTGTTAGGTAGATTTCAAAGTCAAGGAGGAGGCCACATACCTCAGCGAATGTTAGACAGTTAGGATGCAGGTTTATCACGACAACGACAGGGTCGAACTCAGAACCTAGACCCTGGATTATCCAAAGGACTAAGTGATCTTCATCATCAGTAGGATGACTTGCTCTAGTAAGAATTAATGACAATGATTTTGCATGTTGCACATATACATGAATAGATTGTGCATCCTTTGTTGGTGACTGCAACTCAGTTTTGACTTGTTGTATGAGAGCTCTGGACTACAACCCATATAATAGCTCAAAAGTTACCCAAACATCACGGGTTGTGGATTTATCAACCACCTGAGAGAGAACAGAGTCAGATAGAGAAACTAGCAGCTAGCCGAGGACCATTTGGTCGAGATGAATCTAAGTTGTAATGTTATTAGAAGAAGGTGTGGGGTTTGGTATGAAACCATCAATAAAGCCAAGAAGGCCGTGACATCATCGAACATGATAAAGTTGTGTTTCCCATAGTAGAAAATTATTGCTACCAAGTTTTAGAGAGATTTCTTGGTGGATATTTTTTTACCTCAAGTAAAGACGCCATGGGTAAGGGAGATGCCATAACTAAGGTGGAGGTTTTGTCGCTAGTAGAAGAGTAGAGGAGGATGAGGAAGATTCCAATAAAAGAGAGAAACGTGGAATGTGTTAAAAAAGACCTTAAGCTTTGTTTACGTTGTAAAGATGGAATTTGCTGCAGGCAAATGTGTTAGTTTTCATTAATATTTAAAGTTACAGCTTCATAAGAGTTTACATCAATTGTAATTTCTATCCAATATACAAGGATATTTCTATAAGAAACTCAAAGACTTTGTGATTTATATGAGGTAACTACTTGATAGGAGTCAGTTAGACATAAAGATCAAATGAAGCTTAACAATTAGTTTGAATTGCCTTTATAATAACAACTTAACAAATTCTTGGTAGTTTTCTCTCTTAATTGTTTTTCTGTCTATTCTTTTAACATGTCAACTAATCTACGTATATATATGAAGTAATAAATGCGATATTTTAAAAAAAGTGACATATAACATTTCTCATAACAACATCGTGTTTCCCTTGACCATTCAACTTTTAGTACAAATTTGAGCGCTTAAGTAAAGTGACCATAATTATTTTTCAAGTGACCCAATGAAATTAGGAAATTATGTTGAGGAATGCCATATATTACTTACAACAATGTTTCACCATCTCCTTTGTTGTAAGAATTGAAATGCACAAGAATGTTGTAATGTCTTGGGTGATTTTTTAAGACATTTTGACCCTATACTAAACGGAAAAATATCATTACACTAATATAAATCACTACTGGTTGATTCTGTAGCTTTGCAGATCATTCTCAATAGTTGTATATGAATTAGCATCTATAATTTCTGGAGCAGTATCTTTGTTTTGCCTAAAACTGTCTTTCGCAATGTTAAGTAACACCTTGTTAGTCATAATATTAAACCTAAGGTGGCCTGGGATTATATTTGTAGACGGATAGAAAAGGGGGTCTTGGTTTGAAAAAACTTAAGGATACAAATAAAACTGCTATTCTGAAACAATTCTGGCTCATGTACTCTGATCCCCATTCATTTTGGGAAGGTTGGACAAGGAAAGTGCTTCTAAGGGGCAAATGTGTTTGGAGATAGGAAGAATACTTTTCTTTGGTTGGATTGGTGGCACCCTATGGGCATGTTGATTGACCTTGTGGATAATAGTACTATAATTGCTTCTAGACTTTGTCACGAACCCATTTCACTAATATGATTTCTGATACCACCATTAGACTAATATCCATAATTTCTTAAACACCGATCAATCTGGGATCTTGATGCCATAGGCTTAAGAAGATCATCCCTCCTAAGTCCACTAAGGCGCACTGCGTTAGCCCGATCATTATTAACTGCCAAATTCCATATCAACATTTATTATCGAGAAATACGTCTCTGCAAGTAATACTACCTAAAGTGTCCGGTCGTGACGGTCCATCGTTTGATATAACAATTAGATATAACTTATGCTAAAGCCATTTTCCTTGATATATTCAATAAGCTTCCCATTTTCCTTAGGTGACCCTAACTCCTATAGTATTATTCATACCTAATTCCCGTAGCCTAAGCTCTTTTGAAAATGAAATTTGATCGGCTGCATTTACAACACCATTTGAATCAATGATTAACTTAATAGTATTATCGCAATGATCTCTATCTGTATCCAGACTACCCGATTCAACCTACCATGGTCCAATAAGCAACTAAGCCTTAAAAGGACAACTAAGGACTTATATAACATATGGAGAAATCTATGAACCCTAAATCCTTAATTATATACATGCCATAAAGATAAAGATTCATAAGTACTCAAAATAATCAACATAAGTTAAACACATACCAAATACTTGATTGAAGCTATCTGGCATAAGCCTAGCAATTGATGCATAACCAAAACAGACTTATGAATTTACAACAAAAGTTCTTCTACAACCTACTTAAGTAACATCATACAATACATAATTTAACAAAGGTCCAAATACTGCACATATATAAGTCAAAGATAGAATAGACAATATTCCACAAGCATATCAAGCCTCGGGCTCAATCACGACCTCTTCAGGCACGTACTGCACATACTCTATTTTAGGCTCGCCTGAAATGTTAGCAAATAGGGGTGAGTTTCCACCAACTTAGTGAGGAAAGGGAAATAAGGGAGATTTTAGAAAGCATTCTTTTAGTTTGAAACATGTTGTACAACAATAGATGTACAACAAATACAATACCTCAATTAATAGTAAGGTAAATAAGCATTCATTAAGGATACGTTAGCTTCATTGATGTCGTCTCCTTGTATCACCATCATCATTATTTTCCTGTACACCAAGCAATACTTTGCATGTATGCTAAACTACACTCCACACCCTATGAAACACTCTGTTTATTCGGGTTAGGGAATAGAACATCAGTAGTCGTGTCATCGCCTAGCAAGCCTGATATCGTTTAGTGCAACACGAACGCTACAACATCTGTTTAAAGGTTGTAACCTTGCCCTTCTTTTTTCACATGCACATTTAACAATAACACGTATTCATGACAATTAACAAATAGCCACATAGGAATCGGTAACAAAGTAAGTCACTCGTCCGTTACTTTTAACATGTCATTGCTCTTGAAACAATTCCAACAAACACACTAGACCATTGGTACATATTAACATGATACTAGGCCTTAAATGCATGATAGACTACTCAAATTCAACGTGCAAGTTTAGTTTCTCAAACATGCTTCTACAACACCCCATACACACATGAAACACGTAAAAAGATGATTAGCATGCACAAATATACCATGTGACCACATAATCTAGCATACAATCATGATTTGATAGCATTTGAACACATGCAAGAATTAAAACACCAAGGAATGCAAATCGAAAAACTCAAACTACACATGCATGACTTTATCCAGTTCGATTAACACATTTAAAGTTCTTAGAAGTTTATGAAATTGCACAGGAAGGTATTTCTTTAAATGTAAATAGTCCTAGAATCAAACGGATCCAAATTCAGAGTTGAATTCAGAAAGATATGGTCCTTGGAAAAATATTGCGCAAACTGCCAGCACTAGTGCGAGGTTTCCCAACTCACTGGAATGGAATTAAATGAGAGGTTTCTATTCACAATCTGAACAATCAATCAACATGAAATTTGTTCTACTATGTCTTGTGCATAAGATATCTGAAAATGAGCTTCATTCGTTGACTTTTACTATGTCAAAACGATTGTACAAAATCAGTGCACAAGTTACCTACTTAATTTATACATCCAGTAAACTCATGTAATCATAACTTACTGAAATTGCTTTTAAACATGCCTTTAACCACGAAACTTGCACATGCACCAAACATGAGATATGCTCTATTATGAGTCTAGCATGACATATTTGAAAATCAGCCAGATCCATGAAGGTTGTTTACTTGTAAGCATATATAAAATATATATATTCCAATATGCATGATTTGGCAATACAATAAACATGAATATAATTAGCAGCGGAGTCACATACCTGTTTGAGTCATGATAAAAATAAGTTGAAAGTTGAAATCGTTACCCGATTTCTGATGTAGGTCTTTCTCTTTTTGCTCTATCCAGGATCAACTACCGTTTATGGAAACAATTAGTTAGGGCAAGATTAGGAGAGGGATTATAGCCATATATTTATAATTATTCTAACAAGCCCTCCCATAAAAGGCTTAGGCTCCGTTTGTTTGCCGTAAAATATTCTTCCGGAAAATATTTTTTTATTTTTACAGTGTTTGGTAATATCAAAAAATTGGTCAACTGGAAAACATTTTCCAGTTAAAAATGGTGGGCTATTTTTTGAAGATTTTCCAGTGTTTGGTAACACCGAAAAATTGATCAACCGAAAAACATTTTTCGGTCAAAAATAGTAGGCTACTTTTTAGAGATTTTTCGCTGTTTGATAACACCAGAAAATTAGTCAACTAAAAAATATTTCCGGTCAAAAATGACAGCTAGTTCAAAATTTGGGAAATTATTTTCATTTCTTTGGGAGATGAAAACATTTTCCAGAACTTAACCACCCCTATTTTATGTGTTTTTTTTTTTTTTATAAATCTCATGTCGGAAAATATTTTTTATTGTACATTCAAACACCAGAAAATATTTTTCAGTATTCTATTTTCCAGAAAAATATTTTTCTCTAACAAGTTATTTTACGGCAAACAAACGGAGCTCAGGAAAATATTTTCCTCTGAAAACATTTTCCAAGAAAACATTTTCCACAAGTAAATTATTTTACGGTAAACAAACGAAGGAAAATATTTTATTTTCCAAGAAAACATTTTTCACTGAAAACATTTTCCACAAGTTATTTTACGGCAAACAAACGGAGCCTTAGTTAGAATATACAGGTCTACACACAATTAACCGTATACGAACTTATGAGGTGGACTTAAAAAAATAATATAATCACAACCCTATCCATGAATCAGTTACCCAGCCTATTTTATAAAACCAAAAATAATTAACGGTAGCCCAATTAAAGAGAAATATCCCACTTGGATAACGTTAATTGTTTTATTTATTTCTAAAAAAAAGTTTTGAAAACATTTATTAGGCTGAATAAGTAAACTTAATGTGGACACAACTTTAAAAACATTGATTCATAGAACAACACCTCAAACACAATCCCATCTAATAAGATTATCAAACATCGAATCATGGCGATCGTAGTATTCCATTTTGACACAGGACCTTCCATGGTTACAAATACCAACAACCCCATTGACATGGATTAATATACGATAGTGTATCAACAAAGCAGCACCAATATGTGATCAAATGTGCTCATTCTTTGTCAGTCCTCAACATGATTTCCCAAAAATTGGCGGTCGATATGCCGAGAAAATCAACTATTCATATCCTCCCAAAATGGTAGTCAAAAGGCCAGAGAAAAGAATGCATATCTCCGATCAAAATGGTGTCCTTATGGAGATATTAAAATCAATAGATGGTCTTATCAATATGGACACCAAACCAAGACCTTCTATATACGTATGAGTGTTCACAGAATAATCAAGTATGTTATAAAACATAATAATATGTTATTCCACAAATTTACAAAAGTCTGAAACAAAAACACACAATAATGGGAATATTCAACAATGCATGAAAATCCAAAACTCCCACTAGTCAATAGCATCAAAAGACAATAGAACACTCATATGCAAAACCAATACCAAGCCTAGTGTGCACTTGAACACACACCAAGCTCTCAATAGCACTAGCATATGGCACATGTCTCATGGATCTCTTTATGTCAGGGACTCTATAATACCCATATCTCAACATGCTATTTAAATGTTATGATCTCAAACCTTTAATTAGAAGATCAACAAACATTGAGTTCATTTCATATTCTTAGTAACAATGTCTCCCTTTTCTTGTCAAATCCATGACAGTTGTTCATAAGGGAAACTAGATTAGAATATAGGTTATTACAATAGCTCCCAATAGGAATAAGTTGTATATGAGACCCAAGTGTATTATCATTACCTCATATTTGAGCAGATGGTACAACATATTATAATTATCCCAATCATGAAGGTAAAAAAGAAATATACACAACATTCAAGAAGTTAAGATTATCTTTAGGCAGATAAATCCCTCTAGGGCATGCATTCTCTCAAACCAGTAAAGCATCTACAAGCTCATAAATAAATCCCTTGGGTGGATAATTTCTTTGACTATATATCATCACTACCACAATTCGTCCACCCGAAAACAACACACACAATGACCCCCTTTGGGTAGGCTATTGTATGTATTAATCTGGAGAACACAAAGAATGTATATCGAGTCTTATTTCCTTTCATAAAATATGGGATATTTATTTAGAACATAAAACTCACATGCTTGACTTATAACTTCAAAAACATTTACACTGGGATATATGCTTCCAATAATATTCACATTATATCCTCTGGATGGAAATCCCATAAAAATATTTCACATAGAAGTATCATAAGGCCTATAGTTCTTCATATTAAATCATTTAAGAACTCAATCAATATAAGCCTTTTGCGATAGATCCAAAAGATCACAAGACATATCATGGTGTATCTGGATACTAAGAGCAAAAGAGGTCTGTCCAAAATCCTTCTGGTTGAAAGTCTTGAAAATACTAGACTCGTGGAGTATACCTTAATGATTTGTAGCTTAGCAAAATGTCCTCAACATACAATATCAGGAAAATAAACTTACTCCCACTGATCTTGAGTATATTGCTTCAATGTATAGATACATCTTCAAAGTCTACAAACAATGTTCTCTTTATTGGAAAGGACAAGCTCCTCAATTGAAAAAAAAATCCTAAAATAGGAAAATGGTTTAAGCTAGGTTTTTCTTCCCAATCAAAATTCAATAGGTGTCTTAGGAACATATTTTCTAGTAACACGGTTAGTAGTATATGGAGTAGTTCTAATGGCTTCACCCCAAAAGATATAATAGTTTAGTTACACTCATCCTTATCATATCTTTAAAGGTGCAATTTTCCCTCATCAACCACACCATCATTTCTAGGGCTAAAAGGCATGGTATATTGGGCAACAATCCTACAATCCTATAAGTACATGGCAAACGATCCTATATGTTGCCAGTGACTCAATGTCTACCAAAGTACTTATATCCCCGGTCAAATCTTACAATTCCTTCATATTTCTCTTTAATTAAATAAAGGTATCCATAATGAGAGAAGTCATCAATAAATGTAACAAAACTTGTTACCACACAATGTAACATAATAAGGTCCATAAATTTATGTATTACTTATAAAAGGTCAGAGATATGGGTAGTTTATTCTCATTTAATATTACTGAGTTTACCCCTTATACATCCAACACAAGTTTCAAAATCATCAAAATTAAGAGAAGGAAAATTATCAACTCTAATGAGTCTTTCAAACATTCCTTTAAAAAATATGACTCAATCATTTATGTCATAACAAAGATAAAGTTTCTTCAATTAAGCTTCGTTCCGAAACAAAATTTTCTGAAAAATAGTCATAGGAATTTTTTTTTTTGGGGAATAAAGACAATTGATATAAATCATTTGGTAAAATACATTACCAACAATTTTGGAATTAAAAATAATTTTATTTTACCATTGTCAAAGTTAAAAACATAACCAATTCAAAACTTGTTCAAAACAGATACATAAATCAAATTGTCTAAAAGACAATACATAAAAATGTTCTTCAAAATAAGTTCAAAAACTAGTCTCCAAAGTAAAAATAATAAACCCTATGAATTCAACTTCAATGGCAAAATTATTCCCAACTTTAATTTAGGACTCTAATTCACTTGGCCTCGATTTGTATTCAAACATTTTTAAAGAAATATGAATGGTTGCACCACAATCAATCCACCCAATATTTACTGGTACTTCAACTAAAAGGGATTCTAAACAAACATAGGCCAGTGAATTTCCTTCTTTAACTTTTTTTTCTTTAACCATGATTGTGCTTAGTACAATCAGCACTTTTATGACCTTTTATTTACAGAAGTAACACTTCTTTTCAAATCAAGTGGCAACAGATTTGGGACCTTTTACATTGTGATTCATCTTCTGATTTTGACCCTTACCACCCTTTTAAAACCCTGACATCTTAGGACAATATCCCTCAATTTCGAGGTTATTACCTTATCAAAGTAGCCCTTAGGGTTGGAAACAAGTAATGCAACCTCATGATTTCACTCTTAAATTTGTTTTCCTCAGTTTGCACACTTGCTAGTCAAGTCTAATAGTCTATGTCCCCTTTGGGTGTTATAGACAGTCTTTATGTGAGTAAACTCAAAAGCTAAGATGTTAAGGGCATGGTGAACAATAAAAGAATTTGAAATTATCATTCCACAAGATTTAAGTTTGGTTTGGACAAGAACCATTGTCGCAACATAATCCCTAATCCCACATAGCTTATCATATTTCATAATCATAAGTTCACCCATTAAGTCCTAACGATTATACCATTATTTTTCTTCATAACTCCTTTAATTAGTCAAGCAGTAAGTGCATTAGAATCCCACGCTACTATCCTAGGATCAATTCAATGTGTACCTTCAACTTATTAAAAAAAATTTCCATTCAAAAACTAAAAGTAGTGGTCACATTGTTCAAAGCAAAAGAAACTGTTCAGGGAAAAATATAATGTTAGCAAACAACAAGCATACATGTTCCATTACAAAATAAGCACTTAAAACAAAAAGAGTCTAGGCACATCATTACATCCCCACCTTTGGACAGGTAACATAACATGTAAATAGGTACCCTTTTAACATAAAGCGACAATGAGATCATCCCCCACTAAAAGAAAAGGCAATCACCTTTGGGCAACCGAACTCCCTAACAATAGTATAATCTCGACCGATACTATATGTTCATGCTACCTGGCTAAACTCATATATTGACCTTTTTTGGGTGATCATTGAGCATTCTACCATGGTAGTTTCCCAACCAATACGAGAAAAGCCATAGATTTTAATTAGACTAGTCACTTTGGTGAATTTTGCCTAATCAAACCTATGTTGTCAACTCATTGGGAAGGCTAGTGCCTAACATTAACGAAACTATCATGCATATCATTGACCATACAATATGAAACACTTCAATATAATGTGTCTCTATGATCAGTAAACTTGCATTCGACAATAAACTTGAACATATTATATACAAATTTAGTAGAGCACATCTGATGCATATAAATATAAATAGAGAAAGTACCCAAAGTTTCACATTGAATTGAGGAAAATCACAAATTTTCATTGCTTTTAGTGGCCCAAAAAGGACTTTAAAACAATCCCAATTCATTTGGACATAATTCAAAATTATCATGAAAATTGTGCACAAAATATAATATTTAGATAAGACCAATTAAATATTACCAAAAAAAGGAAAGTGATAAGGCCCTATTTGACATGTGTGAAAATTATACACTAATAGGAATTTATTAGATGTCCTCTAGCCAAACATATCATTTCACACCTAAAATAAGGCAATGTTTGGTTTCACACAATTTTCAAGCTATTTATTTTGCAAGAAGGTCACTCTGGCCAAACAAGGCCCTTCCTTTTAAACTAAGGCACTATTTGGTTGTGCAAATTAATTTCAAAGGCTAGACTACAAAAACAAAACCCAGTGCCAAACGTGGCCCTTCTTTTATTTTCCAAAAGAAAACTGCTGCAAAATAAATGTACTTAATAGAAATTGAGCCCAAAACCTCAAGCTTTTATATGCACATCTAACCAGCTAAGCTAACTTGACAACTTGAACTAAAAGAAGCTGATTTTAATAAGAACAATAACTGCTCCATTTTTGTAACTATTTGAAAACAAAAATAATGATAACAGTGTGGCATCTGCAAAGTTTTGAACTCAAGATGAATACATAACAAGCCAAATCTCTAACCATTGAGCTATCAAGATTTTGGGAACAGAAGGTAACATTAATTTTTTTAAGGGTATGGTCTCTACCAATTTTAATGCAAAAGAAAGATTTCGCTATTGCCAAGAGTTGAACACATCACTTGCATATGGTAATGAAAATCTTACCATCACTGTAGGCCTAACACTTATTATAAAAGAAAACTTTATTTTATTAAAACTTTCAATTGTTTCCAAGAGAAAGCTACTGGAAAAATAGCATATTAAATTCATGGAGTTGCCTAGACTCCAACCTTCTATTTAGCCGACAATACAAATTTATTATTGACACTAAGCCTAATTCTGTTAGTCATATAATCAGTTACCATCTTATTTTCCTAAGCGAAAGAAAATAAAATAATTGTACTCCTACCAGGTTTCTAACCTGCGACCTACACCCTATTATTCAAGCACTCAACTAGCAACGACTACTCAGTTGTTGGAACCAAACAGAATTTATATCCTATATAACTAGGCGACTATCCTATTTGTTGGTAGCTAACTAAATTAAAACATGCATACCTAAATAGGGTTGAACCCATGTTGCTTATAAACTTTATGCATGCTTTTACCCACTGACACAGCCACAAGTTTCAGGATAAAGTATAAGCATATTAAATATAACCCTAAATCACAGAAGTCGTCTTCAACCTCCAACAAGGCCGTTGCGGCCCGTTAAGGCCCGAAACTAAACCCAAAATGTAAAAACCGAATATATGATCTGTTTTTAACAATTAAATAACCTAATCCTAGGTTTTTGATACCAAGGAACTAAAATTTGACATCAATTTCATCAAATAATTGTTATATTTTATTGAATCATGCAAGTGGGTCTCGGATTTAAACTCAAAAATTAGGGTTTTAAATCGTTACAACCATACAAATAATTTTCAGCAACAATCTTTAATTAGAGAACATATATGTTGCTAAATAAATTTGAATCAGTGAGCATATATAATCAATCATGCAATATACTCAAGAAATTCAAAAAACTAATACAAAATATTTCAAACTCATAGAACAACATACTAATAACAATAAACAGCATGTTATAGATCAACAGAGCAAGCAGAGAGTGATCTACAAAAGCCCTCAATCAATTTCATGAAACAATAAAATGATAATCATGAATTAAATCAAGAACTTTCATACATAATTGGCTCTGATACCACATGTAAGCACATATAAAATATATATATTCCAATATGCATGATTTGACAGCACAATGAGATGAATATAATTAGCAGCGGAGTCACATATTTGTTTGAGTCATGATAAAAACAAGTTGAAAGTTGAAATTGTTACTCGATTTCTGACGTAGGTCTTCCTCTCCCTGCTTTATCCAGGATCAACTATTGTTTATAGGAACAGTTAGTTAGGGCAAGAGTAAGAGAAGGAACCTAATCATATATTTATAATTATTCTAACAGATCCTCCCATAAAAAGCTTAGTTAGAATATACAAGCCAACACACAATTAACCGTATACGGACTTCTGAGGTAGACTTAAAAAAATAATATGATCACAACCCTGTTCATGAATCAGTTATCCAGCCTATTTTATAAAACCAAAAATAATTAACGGTAGCCCACTTAAAGAGAAATATTCCAACATTACTATCCCAAATCTGACATGCAAAGGTAGTGTGCAAGAATTTGAACATGCAAGCAGTACTTGGATGAAATCAACTAAAAACACACTCTTAATCACAAAACTAGCACATGCACTGAACATGAGATATGCTCTACCATGAGTTTTGTTTAACATAATTGAAAATCATCCAATTTCATCAAGGTTTACTATAGCAAAAAGTTAAACAAAATCAGTTCGCAGAATTGCACAAACTGCCTACATTCACAACTTTCTTGCAATATTATCAAATTTAGCAAAATGAATCGCTATATAACACAATATAATGCTTATGACCTTCAAAAACAGTTTAATCCCCTCACCTATGCTGAGCAATGCAAGGAATTAGCAAAAGAAATGGTAGAGAATGGCCAATGGTTGAGCTGAAATTTTTCGGAATTCCTTTCTTCTTCACTTTCTCTCGTTTTTCTTGCTTTCTCTCTTACTCTCTCTTCTCTCTTCAGCCGTGTCTCTCACCTTCTCTTTTTATCAAATTGTTGTGTGTGTTAGATAGTGGCGTAAAAGGTCAAAGTAAGGTGGAGGTAGTTGAAGACTTAATGGCAAGCATAATCATGGCTTTTTATGACAAAGTTCAATTTTACACTCCAAAGCAAGCCAATTCTCTCTTTCTCTCATGCATGGCCAGCCAAGGCTTGGCTTTTCCTGATTTTTGTGTGTGTCATGATAAGTATTAAGTGTTGTGTAGAATGCCTAGGTAGAAACACCACTAGTTAGATGGTAACCAAGTTAGTTGCTAGCTAGTTAGTTATAGTTAGTGCTTAGTTGCTAGTAGTAGGTTAACTAGGAATTATTTAGCTAGTTAGTTACATTACAACTAGAAGATAACTATTCTTGCAAGTAGAGTATAAGTGGCAAAGAAGCAAGATATAAAAAGACACATGGCAAGGCATTCTATGACACAAAGTATGATTACATTTCAAAGCCAACAAACCCTTTTCTTTTCCTAGTTATGGCCAGCCATTATGGCCTTGTTTTCTTTATTTTTGTTTTGTTTTGTTATGCATGCTAATTAATATATATAATAGTGGTTAATCAAATGGTCAAACCTAGATGAAAGATTTGGTCAAATTAAGGTCTTCTAAGCCAAAAATTGCTAAGTCAAAGGTCAAAGTTATTCTAGTTAAGTTAATTAAATTATTTAAAAGTACTAGAAGACTACTAAATTGTGCATATGTTAATTCAAATATCTAATTAAAATAGTTAATAGCACATAATATCATGTATATGCACGTATTAATTTAAATAATATCTAAAAGCAATTAAAAGCTCGTAATTTTATACTCGAGTCTTACATGGTCAATTTAAAGTCTTCTTTCTTAAAATGGCTAAGTCAATGGTCAAAACTTTTCTAATTAAGTTAATTGAAATATTTAAAGGTGTTAGAAGATTACAAAAATCCACGTAGAAGTCATATATGTCTTACTTGCTAAGTTAAATGAAACACTATATATTTCCTAATTCTTGTAAATTATGCACATATTAATCGAATATCTAATTAAAATAAACAATTGCACATAAAATCATGTAAATGCACATAGGTTTTATGCTGGGCCTTGCAGACTTAGCACACAAAGTAAGGTTGAAGCTATTATCAGAGAAGGTGCTTGGAGATGGCCGAGGAATCTGAGTAACTTTATCGATAGTGCCTTTTCTCCTCCCACGCATAATAACGACATTATTATGTGGCTTGGGGGACCACATGGGAAATTCTCGATTGCAACTACATAGAATTTTATTCGTGAGAAATACGCTAAGTTTGATTGGGATTTTCACATTTGGAAAAACCCACGGATTCTGAAACACTGCTATTGTTCATGGCTTGCCATTCTTGATAGACTCTTTACAAAAGACAGACTCATCAGCTGGGGTATGCAAATTCGGAGCAATTGTGAGTTGTGCCATATGAGACTGGAGTCAAGAGACCATATATTCTTTGAGTGCACTTTTAGTAGGCGTGTTTGGAGAAAGATTGTGAAGTTTGCTTCATCAAATGTTGGTAATATCCAATGGAGCAAAATTTTACATTTCATCACGAGGAGTTACAGGAAAAATACGATCAAGGCTGCTTTGCTTAAAATTTTATTTCCTGCCTGCATATTCCACATTTGGAAGGAACGAAATACCCACTTGTTTGGGAAAGGTATTGCCAGGGGCAGAGGGAGGGGGACCGATGGGAGCCCGGGCCCCCCAACCTCCAACCAAAAAAAAATTGAGTATAATTTTTTTTTAAATGAAATTTTCCCTCTCCCCCAACGTCCAACAGTCAACCAAAAAAAATTCTAACTTTTTCATCATTTTCTAATTTTTTCATCATTTCACTCACAAGTTTTCTAATTTTTTTGACCCATCCCATTTTCTTTAATATCTATATTTAATCATTTTTTAACTTTTTCATCATTTCACTCACTTTTACTTTAAGAAAAAAACCTAACCTAATATCTTTCTTCTTCTACGTGAAATCAAACATCAATTGAATTTTCCTTTATCTATCTTCTTCATCTCCCATTATGCCTTCTTCCTAAAATTTTAAGTCTCAAAATGTAATACCCGAGCCCGACCATGTATTTACAAGTATTTATTTATATTTATTTCTTTCGTTATTTTTGAAAAATGTGTCTTTGTGATTATTTACCCGCATTTAATATATAGTTAATTGTCTTACTATTTAAAAATCAATTGGTATTACGATTAATAGTAACCTATTATTAGGTGTTCTTATAACATGAATTAACATTAAGCTTAGAGTTGTTACAGGGATGCAAAGCCCATATCGTGACCAAATAAAACTTTTCAGCCGCTTATAAGAGTATGTGTGATTTCTTTTAACATTTCGGGTCATTTCGGCTATTTTTTCAATTTAGGGGTTTTTGGTCCGGAAAAAGGGGTTTCACTTCGCGGCCAATTATAGAAAAATCGGGGTCCCATCGCGAAAAAGGGGCATACGCCATTGGGTTTCTTTTAACTTGTACTAAATGACGAAATTTGACAAAATTGTATCCCGACCGAAAATACGAAAATCAGGACACCTACGCACGAAACAGACAAAAAAATGAAACGTTAATGCCACTCTTGGAGAGTGACACGTGTCTCGGGACACGTGTCATGCATGCGTGGACGTGCCATGCATGCGTAACATGTGGAGGGACATGTGTCATGCATGCGTGGACGTGCCACGCATGCGAGACACGTGGAGGGACACGTGTTTCCCCCCTGTGTCAGCCTTGAGGGCCTATATAAAAGGTCACTTGACCCCCTGAAATTAAACGGGCAAACAAGTTTTTTCTGGCTTGGTTCCACTAAATTATATCGATTAAGTTTAATTAACGTTTCAAAAGTTCCAAAATCGATCCGAGTCTTCTCCAATTTTCAACATTTTGAGGCAAGGGTTTTATTGCTTTACTTATTTATGATATTTACACGTTGTTAGTATTTCCTTGTTATGCTTAAATTTGTCCAGTTAATTGCTAATATGTACTGCCCAATTTATCTTGTAGTTTTAGCATCAGGTAAGCAGAGGTGTTGTCCAAATATTTTCAGAAATGTTATACATTTGCATGCCATCATAATGCCCAACTTATACTTGGAAATTGCTTTATTGAGCCGTTACTCTACTGGAATTATCTGAGTTGCTTGAACTCCCAGTATTGTTACATGTACTTCACCGGGGACAACCTCTTCTGTTATTCCCCATCTACATGTTTGGCAAGTCACATAAATTATTATTTATTGTATGTTATATGATTACTTGTGCATGCTTGTGTGCTACTTGGGGGTTGCAACCTCAGGCACAATAGCGTTTCATGAACGTCTGGCGACATAGGGTTTGCCGGTGATCCCGTGACTATCGTGGTCCTAGTCCCTCTCTCGGTTCGCCTTCTACCCTCGGAGAGTTGGGTCGTAGATTTCGAGTACAATCCGGAGTACACTCTTGGGAGAGATAAGAAGTGGTGATCTTGATTCGAGGCCGGCCACCTCAACAACAGAAACTAAGTACTATGCGGGGCAAAGTGCTACACCTAGAAGTGGTGGGAGCCACCTCTTGAGCCCGTATGAGTCATCTCTAGCATCCTGTACATAACGAAACGTATCCTTTGCAACGTGATATGATTAAGTACTCTCGCTTGGCATTCCACCCTTGGAGAGGTAAATTGATTATTTATCTAAATGTCATTTCTATTATTGATATGTGACTCGAGTGGGATAACAATTTGTACTTGTTATATGTGGATAATTTGTTATATTATCGTATGTGAGTTGCGTTATCATTTGCAAAAGAAACTGACCAGAAATGTTTTCAAACTTTTCTATTCCATCCTCACTGAACTTTCCCAAGAGCTCCCCTTTTTTTCTCTCCCCAGTGCAGGTGCAGCTGAGCTTAAAATGGAAATTGACTTTATATGCTGAAGTTGAATGTTTACATGCTCGAAGCTCCCTACGTATCATGTTTAGATCCAAGTTGCGGAGGTTGGAGTTTGTTTGTATCACTCTCGGGTAGATGGGTAGCTGTGCTGAAACCCCAGTTTGAATGATAGCCGGGTAGTTATCAGATCTCAGATGTTGTAACACCCCTTTGTATCAGAATTATTGTTTATTAACTAGTTATTATTAAAGATCTTTGTACTTTACTTTTTTTAATATTCTAGAAAGTTATGTACACGAGACCGCAACGACAACGAATGTAGATTCTGACCTAGTCTTGAGAAGGGCCGGGTTGGGGTCGCAACACAAGATAAATTATACACCAACATAGATATACAAAGTTAAGGTAATATATCACGATAAATTTGTATTATATTTATTTATTAATTTTTCTTGGCTATATCATTTTATGCATAATTTGTTTTATCAATGTTTTTTTTTTTTGGCTAGTGGGTGAACATCGTAAGGAAAACACCAATAAGTGGCTAAGGTCGGTAATTTGACTGAAATACTTCTTGAAATATTTTTTAGTGTATATTTTTTTATTAATTATATTTTAATGGTCAATTTATGTAATAAATAGATAAATTTTATGGATAAATTTTAGTAATGTATAATTTATTTAATGTTATGCTAGTTAATTTTAGATCTTTTTTATACATAAAAAATTAAGGGTTCTTCATTTCAATTAGAATAATTAAAGACATAAATATAGTTTGAAATTCTATATAGAGTTTTTCTACACATAAAAGTCAAGTAAGCTTTTTTAATGGTTCTAATTTTTGGAAATTATTTTCAAGTTAAAATATTAACAAGTTTGATACAATTTATTCCTTATTTAAAAGGAAAGAAAAGGATGTTAACTCAGTTGTTGACTCAAAACCCATTGAACATATTGATACAAACGTGATTTTAAAACTTGCAACAAAATTCCTAATAGTTGAAAATGATACAATTGACATAACTTCTTTGATGTGTGATTTGGGTTTACGTACTCAGTTTTGGAAATATATCTAGTGAATCAAAGAGATAGTAGTAGAAGAGATGAGCCCAATTTTAGTGACGGAATTAGTAAGCTTTACATTACATACTCATTTTTTTATATTTATTTATGTTTAAAATATTTGTTATCGTTATTCTTTTTAATTGAATGTTGCCCCCCTATATTTTAATCCTAGCTCTGCCCCTGGGTGTTGCAACAAAGGATCAAATTATGGTGAAGATTCACTTGCAGGGAAACAATATAGAGACAACCATAGCAATAGGATCCTTTGTGACTATTGGAACTAAAATGTCTTGTTAAATTAATTTTTGAGTTTTTGGGTAGTTTGTTTGATTGTTTCTTGATTCATTATATATGTACTGTTTTGTTTTCATAGTGGAATAAAATATTTCTTACTGATTTAAACCAAAAATAATCTCTTTTCTTGATTCTTACATTTACAAAATGAGGTAATTACAAGCCATTAAAGTTTCATTTTTTAAATCTCAATCATTCTTTCCAAACTAATTTTGGAACACCTTTTTTTTTTATAAATGATTAATTTATTAGTCTGTATATAATGGAATGAGAATCAAAATTAACAAATCTGATAGATCAGGAAAGGAAAAGATTCTTACCCATTTCTTGCTCTTTTTCGATACAATATCTAAATCTAGCTTTTGAGAAAGATAGTTAACTTAATCTGACAGGTATTATCATACTAATTGCTTCTGATTTTCTATTGAGTTGACTTTTAGTCATCCAATATGTTATTCTTATCACTGATATATGCCCCTAGCTAAGTAGTAATTTCACAATCACAGATTTATAAGTCACCTGTATATATCAAGTTCACTGTTAAAATTGTGAAAGTAGGACATGGGTAACACACAAATTGAGGAGCTATATTAATTAGTATCATTTGTTCAATACAAATGATCGAGCTCTTCAGACAATCATAATAACTTCACACCCACGAAGCCAACTAATCGTTTGTAAATGTGGAAATATATAGGAAAAAGCCATGAACTACGTACTAAAACCAATTAGATAGATACCAAGTCATGGCTGTCTTGTTATTATTTTCTTATTTTTATGTTAAAACAGAGCTTCTTTGGGGGTGAGACACCATACTGTGATCAACAGTTACAAGGGTCACATTTGCAATTTGATCCACACTTGCAGCCATGACCACCTTCTGCACCAAAGCTCTTCTCCGATCCCTCAGCGTAGCTGCATCCAACATTGAGAAATTATACTTTTATTAGTCCAAATATGATAAATTTGATGATGATTCCCAAAAACAATTTATTTAAATTGTACATACTTCTTCACCGGTGCAACTCCTTCAATGATGGTAACAGTTGTAACCTTTTCAACGTCGGGGTACATCCCACATCTGCAAATACACCAAAGCAATGAGTGAATTTGGGAAAGAAGAACATATTCATGCTTACCACAGTGGTGAGACATTAAGCACGCAAATTATTGTTGAAATCTACACGGTACAGTAGGAAATAATAAATCAAGAAAAAGGGATGTATATGCAAGATAATGGAGTTGTAGCTGGCATTAAATTTATAGCAGCCTAAGTTTATCCTTTAATGAATTAAAAAAACACAAAAGATTAAATTTACCCTCCACAGCCGCTGCCGCATTTGCAGCCAGAGCCACATCCACAGTTTCCTCCGCAGCAAGACATTTCTTTCACTTCAAATGTGAATGATAATCGCGGTTTAAGTTTGGACTAACTAGCTATGGGATTAATAACAGCACACTGCAGTTCGAGTTGTTATGCCTAATCGTTAGCTCCTATTTATAATGCAGGAGGAAAGATATAGACAATAATTCACCGTACACGTGTCCCAATTGAAGGAATCTAAGTATACTCAATCACTGGTATGAACGCTTGCGCTTTTTGAGCATGTGCACCACCACTAGACAAATACTTTCCTCGTCTCGCGATTGTTAATGTACCATGTAAAGATTCCTTTAAATTAATGGTGCCTCACCTCATACAACAGCTATTTGATGTGATATATGCCGAGCTACTGTTGTTGACCCTTTCTGCTCAAATCAACATTTTACTGCATTGTTTTTCAAGCGCACTGAATCTTTGCGATTACACGAGTCTGACATAGATAGCCTCCATAGCCTGTGTCTTATCGTCACTCTATATTTTACCACTAAAGAAAACAAATGGAGCATATTTTCAAATTCAGCAGCATGCGTTTCAATATACTAAGTTTAGAGACAAAAATGCAACTTAGTCAAAGTTCTTTGCCTCGTTATAATATCAGGCTTAAAACCTAAACAACCACTTTATGTCTTTTTGTTAAGGAAAAAAAATGTCGAGTGATCAGTGCCTTCACGCACTGTCTTAATATCTACAAAACAAAGAAGACTTAGCTGGTCTTGTCCGCATTAGCATTCTGATACTTAAATTAGCTTGGTGTTTATGTACAGGAAGAAGTATGTATACAAGTATCGATGTGAGTATCAAATGTACCTGCCTTTCCTTGCTTAACTCTCTGAATATTATAGGTACCATGGCTTCTGATTCAAAAGATAAGTCATCATGGTTACTGAGTCAAAAGGGAAGTCATCATTGTGGCTGAGTCAAAAGGGAAATTAGCAGAGTGATGTGTAATCATTAAAGGATTAATGAAAAATTGTTTAAAGGATTAGTGGAGAATTTAGTTGTATGCAGTCGTTGGTAGGGCCCTAATATTAAGGAACAATGTCTGCCAGTTCCAGTTGGTTTGAAGTCCTAAAAAGAGACCTTCTGATTACCCTACACTTCGTCCGATCCCCCTAGATCCCTCTCGGCACGATGTCCGAGGTCTTCGAGCTATTTCCGAGGTTTTTAGGACCTCGTCCGAGGTCTCTTGGACCTCGTCCGAGATCTCTAGGACCTTGAACGAGGCTTCCCCGATCATCCCGAGGGGTCAATTCGCGATTTGAAAAAAGTCTAGGGGTCTTACCCATATCATGATGCCTTCTCAGTTCTTGGAGCTATAAAATAGGTTCGGGAACTGATTGTGATGCCTCAACAACGTCGAGTCCAGTCGAGAAATCATTTTAGTGTTGTTTCGTCTTCTGTGTAATTTATTGCCAACTATTTATTTAATGCAGCCTTGCCACTTGTCATGATCTGGTAGAGTGAATTTTGAATTAATGGTGAGGATTGAAAACTCTTGGGTTTCCCTCCCTTTTTTCACTCCTATAAATAAAATTTTTATCATTCAAAAATTCACTTTTCACCTTTCTTCTCAAACATACTTACGCATCTCCACCTCGGGCTCGACCTTCTACCTTGAGCTTCGCGTTGCTCCATCACTTTGGGCACGCACTCCCACCTCGGATCACCACCAACAACTCGGAATACACTCCAACAGCTCGGGCCTTACTTTAACATCTCGGCCCACCACTAAAATACCTCGGATCCCTCTTCACCACCTCAGATCCCGCTCCAATACCTCGGATCCTGCTCCAATACCTCGGATCCCTTTCCAACACCTCGGATCCCTCTCCAACACCTCAGATCCTACTCCAACACATCGGATCCCTCTCCAACACCTCAGATCTCTCTCCAACACCTCAGATCCTGCTCCAACACCTCGGATCCCACACCAACACCTAGGATCTCTATTCAAACTCTTCTTTCGGCCTCTTACACCCATTATTATGGTGTCCTCTTCGTCTACTTCTTCTTCAAAACTCATGGAGTTTACTGTAGCTCATCCTGCCGTGACCCAAGACCTCGGTCCTCAGAGGGCTGTCCATGCTGAACCCTCAGCCACAGCTATTCCTCAGTCTTCTCCTTCTCCACCCCTCGAAGTCCCTATTCTGGTTCAGCCACTTAGGTCAATTAGGACTGATGAAGCCAAGCCTTCGGGGTCCAGCCCTTCCAATCCTATTGAATCTGAAGCTTCTCAAACCATTCCTCGATACAATCCCAACCCTTATCTTCTACATATCACTTTCGAGATGATCCCCAGGGTGCCCGAACCTTCTCCTCCTCCTTCTAGGGCCGTGACTTCTGACCCCGACCCCGAGGTTCAGACAAGTTTTCAGCCTTGCGCTATTATTGCACCTTTGATGAAGTCGAATTACTCGGTTTTCGCGACGAGGTTGCCTTTCCACAAGGTTATGACTGCAGAATTCCTAGCCATCATGAAGTGGCCTGTCGACCTGAGGTAGGGGAACTAGCCTTACCCTTCTTCGCTCTTCGGTTTCTTCACATTCCACTTCCAACTTTTGTCGTTCGCATCCTCAACTTTCTTGACATTGCTCATTGTCAGCTTGCCCCTAATGGTTGGAGGAAAATAGTAGCTTTTTACGTATGGGTCAAATCACTCGGTCTTACTCTGATCCTTAACCTCTTTCGTCAATTTCATCAGCTAGTCCATGACCCCAAAAATTTCAGTGTATACTCCTTCTCTGCTAGGTCCAAACATCGTTTATTTTCTAATTGGCCTTCTAGTAACCGTGGGTGGCACAACAAGTTTGTATTCATCATTCACCCTTTCAGATGGCCAGTCAGAAGGCTTTATAGGCATTTGTCTCACACCGAGCTTAACGCCTATCGTGAGCCTCTTCTCCTGACCCCACCCGAGAGGCTTATGACTTCTTACATTCTTCGTCGAGCTCGGCTCGTGCGTGGTGCCCTCTATTTGACTCGTGAAGCCATTCTAGCCTCCGGCATTTATGATCGGTCTAGGGGTGCCAATGCCGAGGTGGGACCTTCGGCCCCTATTCGTTCTCCATTATGAGGAACCTCTATTGCGGAGGTCTTATCTCCTCCAGTAGTTGAGTTCCAAGCCGATGTTCCGGTCCACGGCATTGATGAAGGTAATAAAATTTTTTACACATATATTTTCATTTTAGGCTTTTCTCTTTGCCTAGCTGACCCTTATTTTGCTATTACAAGTACCACTATCCCGGATGTTCAGCATCAGATGTTTCCCGGTACTTCCGATGCAGTGGAGGTCCGAAGTACTGGTGCTGGTAAACTCGATCCAGTCGATGCGGCTGCTCAGGAAGCTCGGGCTGAGGCACAACAAGCTCAAGCCGAGGCGCAAAGAGCTCGAGCTGCTAAATGAGTCGAAAAGAAGAAGGTTAAATGTGGTCCCAGCAAGAAACGAAAGAGGGTTATACGGCTGCGAAAGAAGGTAGTCTAGTCAGAGAGTTCGAACAAACCCACCTGGTCCGTGCCTCCCACTCTGCAGGATTTCTCTTCGCCAACCCCTAAAAGAGCTGCTCGTAGATTGGAAGCCTTCGAGGAGGTCGCTGCTCATCATGAAGCTCCTCCTTATGAAGAGGTAGTTGGCGTTATGCTCGAGGACAGTGGTTTGGCCAAGGACGCGTCATTCTTTGCTGCTAGGTCCTCTGCCCAGTCTTGTTCGAGGTCTCCCCCCACTCTTGAAAGCCTTGATAATGTGGCGAGTTCTCTTAATGAACTTCTGAGATATCGGTTATATCCCATTGCTCGAGAAGCCTTTGAAAAGGCTCGTCTTAAGGTATTTTCTTTCTTTTTCTAGTTCTTCATCCATTTTCATCTGAGTTGTGCTTTTTTGACTTTGTTTGGTTGTTGCAGATGTCTGTGGGTCTCAGTGTGGCCTACTGCTTTGTGGAAGAATATGAGCGGCGGCTTGCTGAGGCTGAGGCTACCTTTAAAGAACATGATGAGTGTTTCAAGAACTCAGAGGCTGTAATCCAAGTCGAGCTTATTGCCACCCGTGAGACAACTAGAATGGCTCGGGAAGACGCTGCTTCAACAAATTCTGAGCATCATCAACTCCAGACTGATTGGGAGGCTTCCCAGAGGGCTCAAGAGGAGGCTAAATGTAAGACGTTTCAATCTGAGTTAGAGGTATCTCAAATAGCTTGAGGTTCCGTGAAAGCTCAATTCAGGGATCTGTAAGTTTCACTAGAGGATATGAAGGCCCAGGCAGTGGAGGATTTTCGTTAGGGGCAGGGATACAATGATTTGAAGAAGCTATATGCTCAATCTGCCTTTGACACCACGGATGACGTCACTGCTGCGCTTCAGGCGAAGCTTGATCGTTATGCTCAAAGGCATGGTTTAACTATTAGGAAGAATATGCTTATTAGTGACTCCTCGAGCTCTGAGGATAAGTCTGAGGATAGCGAGGATGAGGGATAGACATTGTATTTAAGGCATTGTATTTACCTTTTACTTTTCTCTTTGTAATGAAGACTTTTGTCTTTAATGAAAAGAGTTTTTCTTCTCTTTCTTGATTTATTGTTTTCCCTATTATGCTCGGTTTCTTTCGTTGGGTTATGTCTTTTTGAAACCCTTTACTGTTGAAGGATAATTTGATGGCTTCGGGGGTCGTGCCCCTAGACTTGGACCTCCGGGGTCGTGCCCCCTATCTTGGACTTCGGGGGTTGTGCCCCCTTGCCTTGGTCCTCGGGGGTCGTGCCCCCTTGTCTTGGACATTGGCCTCCCTTTTTGGGATTTGGCTTTCTTCTACTATAATCATCAACAGAACTTTGGAAATCTGTTATATGGACATAATCTGTCTTGACATAAAATATTCAAGGAGAAAAATTAGACATAGTATCTCCTTAGATGTTCTACGTGTCATGCATTTCTTAGTTCCTTGCCATTGAGGTCTTTGAGTCTGTAAGTTTCGGGTTTGACCTCTTTAACTATCTTGTCCGGACCTTCCCAGTTTGGTCCGAGTTTTCCCTGATTTGGATCAGGTTTGAAGATTACCCTTCTGAGGACTAGATCCCCTCTCTAAGTTCTTTGTTTCTTACTCTCTTTTTAAAATATCTTGCCATAGCCCTCTTGCCTTCGAGCATCTTTATTCTGGCTTTCTCTCCGAATTTTCCACCAAATCCAGGTCTTCCCATAGGGCCTGGTTATTAACTTCTTCTTCATACTCAGCAACTCTTTGGCTTGTTGAGCCAATTTCTACATGTAGGACAGCATCTACCCTGAATGTTAGGCTGAAAGGGGTTTTGTCTGTCGACTCGTTTGGTGTTGTTCTGTATCTCCATTGCACTTCTGGAAAAACTTCAGCCCAGAGGCCTTTGGCTATTGCTGTGAGACCCCATATTTTGTTTTTACCTCGATTTGCGTGTTTTATCTCGATTTGCATGATTTGACCTGTTTATGTGTTACATGAGTTAGAATGTGTTAAATATGTGATTTATATTCCTAATACATGCTCTGTGTGCATTCATGAATTTTTTTTCAAAAAATGGAATCAGAAATTTTATCGACGATTTTTGTGAATAGTATTTTGAACACCTGTCCGCTAAAATTTTTACAGGGGTGTTTTAAACATTTTAAAACCTAGTCCATGGGTATTAATAGACCCGTGTTTGATTAAAACGGATTTGGAATCGATTTTGGAATTTTAAAGGTTTTTACACTTTCTTTTGCAAAAATCGAGTTTTAAGCCGACTTGGGTGGAAATATTTGAATGTAAAACTCTTTGTCACCTAAAATAAATTATCTAGAATTACTCTAAGTGTCAATTTAATGTTTGAGCAAGAAATAGTCAAGAAACTAAATTAAAAGACAAGAAAACACTAAAAATAACTAAGTGTCAACTTTGACTTTCTTTTATTTGTTTGACCTTTGCTTAATATATCATCAACACACATTAAAAGCTCACAAAACACACTCATTTTATACACACATTGCCGAGAGGAAGGAGAGGAAAATAGAGAAAAAATTTCAAAGGTTTTCAAAGCAAAATTCACTTGAAAAAACCTAGTTTTTGTCCATAGTTTTTCGAGCCAAGTTGGATTCCGCTTGTTGGGCACGCATTACACGCATTCATACCCTTGTTTCGGATCAAAGGTGAGAGAAAAATTCTAGATCTCAAAATATCATTTTTATGTTTTCGTATATAATTGAATTTTGAACTGTTAGAAAGTTGAATTGATGTTATATTATTGCTTAGTGCATGCTAAGGATCGTTTATATGTGTTTATATAAGATTTGAACCGTTGTAGCATGAATTTTATTTTTCGGGTATTAAAAGTTGAGTTGTTGGCTATTTGTTGAATATCTGGAGTTGTGGTGTTTGGAATTGCTTGCTGTTAGTTTGTAAAAGTTTGTTAAATACGTGGTAGTAATGTTGTAATGCCGAAATTTTGATTGCAATGTCGGTGTGAAAGTCCAGAAATTTCAGCCTTGATGCATTAGGGTTTAGGGTTGTTGGGCTTGGTGTAGATAGTTGGTTTTCGAGGGGGTGAATGTTGTTGATTGAGTGGGTGAGCGTTAGAAACTGGTTTGGAGGTTATCGGATTGGTAGAATATAAGTTATGACTTTTAGAAGTTTGGGTTGTCTTTCTTTAAAATGTTAAATTATGCCTTTGGATGTTTGGGTGGTGTTTGAGTGATTGAATTGTGAGTTGTTGATGGTTAGATTAGGGTTTGGTTGTGTGTCTAATGCATGTTATGTTGGGTGGCCTACTTTATCATCTAACTTAGTTGTTTGTTGTTTAATTGATTAGTTGTTGTTATGTTGTTGAATTGATGATTATTGATTGATTATTGTTAAACCAGGAGATAGGCAACCTACTTTGTTGTCCTCCTGTGATAATTGATTATTGATGAACCGGGAGATAGTCAACGTGAAAGGTTGTCCTCCCGAGAATTGAATGTTTATTATTATTGCTGAGTCTTGGTATGTGTGTGCCATCTCTCGGGCAGCATCGGGCTGTCGGGTTGAAACCGGCATGACTACCATAGGCTACCCCCAGCTCGCATGACAGAGGTGTCATGGAGGGAGGGGCTAGTGAGGTACCTCGGGTGCATGAGTAATGGGGAATTACAAGAAGAACGGTTGAGATCGGGATGGAATTTGGAGTTATACCAATTAGAGTATCCTTTATTGATTGGTCATTATAGTTAATGTGCTTATATTGTTATTGATGATTGTTGTGTGTTTACTGCTCAAAGGATGATTTCCAAGGAGTATAGTAAATACTGTTAGAGATCTATCGAATCCTCACTAGGCTTATTTTATATAAGCTCACTCTCAATTATTGCATGCATACAGGTGTTACTGATCCAGATTATGGGTACGTGCCTCTAAAAGAGGATTATGTATCATATGTGGATGAGTCCTACGTGCCAGAGTCTTGTCCTTGATATTTGATGATGTACTTTTGGTTATCTTATATATTAAAACTAGTTGGTATGTATTTATTTAGAAGTTTATGATATATAAGATGTTGTAAAAATAATGGATTAAAAGTTGCTAGTTTAGTGGTCTTGTTTTGGAATATGATTAGACTACTAGATTGATTGTAATCTATTTTGGGAATGTATGCTATATAGTAAATGTATGATGTTGGAATGGAGGTGTATAATTTATGGATACAATGGTAAAGAATGTTTATTGTATATTGTGGTTGTGTTGTTAATTGTTGAATTATTGTGGAGTTGGAAGTATGAGTTTTGAAGAGGTTGGTTTAGAGCCTCGGTGTCCTAATTACTGTCGTTATACTGCCGAAATTCTGTTGTGTCCTGACTGATCGTAGGAGGGGTCGAGTTGGGGCGTTACATTAAGTGGTATCAGAGCTAATGTTTAGTTGTCAGCCAGGGTATTCTCGAAATGTAGGTAATGGTCTTACCATGAAAGTATGTATGAAGTGAAAGAAAAGTGAAATATGTATTAATATGATTAAGTGATTAAGTGATTTAGTGACTATGTGATTATGTGATCAATTTGTTTATGTAATTGATACTTAAGTGGTTTATGTGCTTTATGTGAGTTTGTTGCTTATGTGCTAATAATTGTCTATAGCCTGTCTATGTGCTATAACCTGTGCTAACTGTGACGCCCGAGAACATTGCCATGATTCATTAACTGTTTCATCTACTGTTTGTGCATTTTCACTATACATTTACTTGTTGCTTTCCTTGGTTACTATTCATTACGTTTTCCAACTATCTATTTTTTTCGAATTAGCATTTTTCTTAAATCACATTAATTATGTTAGGAATAAGAAAAATGTGCATTTGAGCATTTAGTGTTGAGAGCATTCATTTAGGAAATGTTTTATTGAACTTGTGAATAGTGTTACGTAGTTAAACTTTATGTTTTAGTTAGCTAACATATTAATGCGCATTGAGACTCGTTTTTAAGCAATTAGACTCATTTTTATAGACTTAACACTCACCCAACTCAATACCACTTAGCATATATACTCACACACACATATTAAGCTCATAAAAAAAAAAAAAAAGAGAAAAACTGAAAATACTATAGCAAATCCGAAAATAGCATAGGAGGAGAAATAGAGATTTTTGCTCAACAAATCATTATTCCAAGCCAAGCCAAGCTAGGTGCAAGTGGTTTAGGGTATTTACTAGCCTCCTAGGAGCTCCTATGCGCAATAGATGAGGGATTTCATACCTATTTTTGCATTTCAATAATGTGACAACTTTCTTGAATTTCTTGTTTTGCTCTTAAATGCTAATGCAATACTCAAATATGCTTATGTATGTTATATATAAGTAGTAGAGACCTAATTTATGCTATTGTTTCGTAGTTTAATCGGTTGAAATTGCCCATTTAATATTTGGCATGAATAGTGACAAAAATGTTAAGGTTTTGTAAAATTGGGCTTTATATCTTGAATCAATGATCCTAATAGGTGCTTTAGATGTTAATGAAAGTAGTGTAAATTCCCCATAACATTTAATTGCTCATAACCTAGCAAAAGAATGAAATAGCCGACTTTTAGAAAGGGGTTTCGGGGTTATCGCGAATCCGGGTAAAATTGGCTTTCATTTTTAGTGTTCCTAGGCTAAGTATACCCTAATTATGCTTTGCTAGCCCTCGTTTGAGTCTCGGGTATGGTACTTATAGTACAAAGTCAAAAGAGGGAATTTGGGGCTTTCGGGCTAAATGCCGGTGTTTACGAGATTTTGAGGGTCCTATAGGTGCCTAAGGGGTTAACTAGAAGCATAGTATAGGCCGCTTGCTAATCTAGAACCATAACATGAGTTTGGAAGGAAAACAGATTGAATAACAAAAGGGTTTAGGTGTAAATTCAATTGTCTCACGCTTCTAAGACCTTGGCATGACTTCTTGTGTATTTAAATGTAGTTTCAAGTTGTTTTGGAGGTTCTGGTATAGTTTTATGTGTATCTTGAATATTCCCCTTTGTAAATCTCTTAATTGCTTATATGAAACTACTTCTTTTCTAACTGTTTCGAGGTCAACCTACTTTGTTGATCCTCCCACGTGTTATTGCTTATATTGTTGATATTGTCTTGCCATTGATAAGGGCATTGCATAGTGGTTGCACAACCATAGTGCCAAGGGCGGTTGTATTGAATATCGGCTGGGCGGCAGCGGGCTTGCTAGTGGATATTCGATCTCCGTACCCTATTCCCTCACTCACCTGGTCCGGAGATTGCCAGGGGGTATTGGGTTGTAGGATTATCGAGGTACATCCGGAGTACACCCACTGGAGTGATTGGGGTTATGCCGGCATATTGATCGTGGATCGTGGTTCATGGATCGTGGTTTGTGATCAAGATAAGAAAATTCTGGAGTGTTGAGGTTAAGTGTATCGTATCCTTTGATATGTGTGGTTATTTACTGTTTCAAATGTACTTTACTTGCCTTCTTGCTTAACTGCTATAATTGTTGCATTGCATATCCCGAGTAGTCTTTATCTTTCACTGGGCAATTGTGGTTGCTCATACCTCGCTAACATATTTCAGGAGGTGTAATTGGAGGAGGAGTTGCCTTAGTTGCTGTGTTATACTTGCGTGAGGTGGATTTATAGTTCTTGCTGTTATGTGGAGATCTTGTTTGCTCTACCTTATGATCTATTTTGTAGCCTAAGTGCTTATGTACATGTTTGAGTGATTGTGAGCTAAATGCCAGTTGATTGTAGTAGGAGATATGAACTATGGCATGTAATAACTTATATTTATGCTCTTAGCTTCTTTGCATGCTTGGGAGTGAATGACGGGTTGTTTTCAATTTCTAAAAATGCTTAAAAGCTATCATGGAGTGGCATGATAAGTGGTTTTGTAAAGAAGTTAAGTTATGAATGCATGCTTGTGTGTATCTAAATTGTTTGTATGTCTTAAGGCTCAGATGACCTTAAAGTTGAGATCTTTATTTTGGAAATGGCTTTATTGTTGTTCTATAGCTTATTGAATGCTTACAGGTTTTCAAAATGTCCACGTTATAGGAGAGACTCTATTCGTTTTTCCTTAAAATTTTGAGACCGGGTTAGAATTGGGTTAAGAATAGCTTGGTTATTAGAGCATTTGGTCTCGTGAGGGATCGGGGCGTTACACTAACTCTTTGATTAGTAGAATGACTGGTAGACCAAGAGCCAGAGATAGGCCTGAGGTAGTTGACGAGGCACCGGATAATGTGGCATCGGGCCGAGATAGGGGTGATGACTGTTTTGGTGCAGCCATTGATAGGATGACAGAGATTATGGCAGGGCAAGCACAGATATTAGCAGGGCAGGCTGCCTAAGCACATACATTACAGACTCAGTTGTTGAACGTTCAGGGTGGTTACCACGGGCATGGTATGCTGAAGGAATTCTTGGGATATTATCCGCTGAGATTTCAGGGGGAGCCAGATGATAAGAAGGCGGAAGCGTGGATTAATAAGATAGAGAAGATATTCGATCCTCTAGACTATACTGATGAGAGGAAAGTCACTTATGTTGTTTACTTGTTTGATGATGAGGTAGAGGAATGGTAGCGCACAGTGAGAGTTGGTTGGGAGGCAAGAGGTACTTCGTATGTCTAGGATACCTTTTTAAAAGCCTTTCGGGCGAAATATGTCCGAGGATTGCACGGGAGCGGAGAGAGGCAGAGTTTCTATCTTTGATTCAGGGGAATGCTACGGTGGCTCAGTATGAGGCCACTTTCACTAGACTGTCTCGGTATGCACCGGAGTTTGTAGCAGATGAGGAGCACAAGACCCGAAGGTTTATGTTGGGTTTGAGGTCGGAGATTCAGGATGCGATGGCCCTGAATCAGTATGATATATTCTCTGAGGCTTTTGATGCGGCATCCAGACTGGAAAAGAGGAAAGGGGAACAGATCGGACCTAGTCAGCCTACCAAGAGGCCATTTCAGCCGCAGGGCCAGCAGGGAATGTATAGACCTTCAGCACAGCAGGGTGGTTATAGGCCTTCATTGCAGTAGGGTTCTTTCAGACCTCAGGGTCAGTAGGGTTACTATCGGCCTCAGTTTCAACAGGGGTCTTATCAGGCTCAGTCACAGTACAGGTCGGCCCAGTCTCAGGGTCAATATAGGCCCAGTGTTGTGAGACCTCAGCAGCAGGCTAATACAGCTGCTTTCTTGGCTTCTGGTTCTTCTAGGGGCAGTGGCAGTGCTTCGTCACCGCAGTATACTTACTGCAAGCATCAGGGCCATGTGGAGGCCGACTGCAGGGCAAAGGCAGGAACGTGTTTGGGTTGCGGCAGCAATCAGCATAGGGTGAAGGATTGCCCTAGATATCAGAGGACTGAGGGTCGGGCAGCGACCCAGGGTTATTAGGGCCGACCTACTGGTGGTGCACCTCAGCAGCAGCGGGTTCAGGCTCGGGCCTACGCAGTTGATTTGGAGGAGGCACCTGAGGATACGGCTATTGTGGAAGGTAACTTCCTTATACTCAATCAACTTGTTAAAGTGTTGATTGATTCTGGTACTATGCATTCTTTCATTACGCCTACTTGTGTGCAACGTGTTAACATGCAACTTGAAAGATTGCCTTATGTGGTTGAGATTAGTACTTCTTTAACTGATAAGTATGTGACTGGCTTAGTTTGTAAAGACTGTAAAATACATGTTAAGGGTCAGGATTTTCCATCGGACCTTATTTTATTTCCTATCCGGGGGTATGATGTTATCTTGGGTATGGACTAGCTTTCTAAGTATGACGCCCAACTAAACTGTAAAACAAAGGTAGTACGGTTTCGTATGCAAGATCAGCCAGTGGTTGTGGTAGCGGGGAATCGGGATGCTAAGACGAGTTTTATTATCTCATCAACTAAAGCTGTTAAGCTGGTGAGTAAGGGGTGTTTGGGTTATCTAGCTTATTTGATCAACAAGTCATCTGATAAGCTAAAGCTAGAGAAAGTTCCAATTATTCAGGAATATCCTAATGTATTTCCCGAGGAGTTGCCAAGGTTACCGCCAAATAGAGATGTGGAGTTTGTGATCAATCTTATTCCCGGTACTCAACCTATTTCTAAATCAGCATACTGGATGGCACCAGCTGAGCTTAAGTAACTGAAAACTCAGCTGCAGGAGTTATTAGAGAAGGGTTTCATTCAGCAGAGTTCTTCACCCTAGGGAGCACCTATTTTATTTGTGAAGAAGAAGGATGGTACCTTGAGATTGTGTATCGATTATCATGGTTTGAATTAGGTGACCATCAAGAACAAGTATCCTTTGCCACTGATTGATGAATTGTTTGATCAACTTCAACGAGCCAAAGTCTACTCTAAGTTTGACTTGAGGCAGGGCTATTATCCGCTTCAGATTCGTATGGAGGATGTTCCGAAGTCTGCTTTCAGGACTCGGTACGGGCATTATGAGTTTGTTGTTATGCCCTTTGGACTGACTAATGCACGGCAGTATTCATGGACCTTATGCATCGGGTTTTTCAGTCATACTTGGATCAGTTCGTGGTAATCTTTATTGATGATATCTTAGTTTATTCTAAGTCTGAATCGAAGCACGAGCAACATCTACGGCTTGTCTTACAGAAGTTACAGAAGCATCAGTTGTTTGCGAAGTTTAGCAAATGCGAATTTTGGCTACAACGTATATATTTTCTCGGTCATGTGATCACAAAGAGCAGTATTTCTGTAGATCCCACTAAGATTGAAGTGGTGATGTCTTGGAAACGGCCGAAGAATTTTTCAGAGATTCGTAGCTTACTTGGCCTGGCGGGTTATTACCGTAGGTTTGTCAAGGACTTTTCTAAGATTGCAGGGCCACTTTCTAAGTTAACTCAGAAACAGACCAACTTTGTTTGGGATGAGAAATGTGAGAGTGGGTTTCAGGAGTTGAAAAAGAGATTGACTATCGCTCCAGTACTTGCTCTACCAGAGGGGACCGATAATATGGTTATCTACAGTGATGCATCCAAGGATGGCTTGGGTTGTATACTTATGTAGAATGGCCAGGTTATTGCTTATGCCTCCAGAAAGTTGAAGCCGTATGAGGTGAATTATCCGACTCATGATCTTGAGTTGGCAGCAGTTGTATTCGCAGTGAAAAAGTGGCGTCATTATCTATGGGGCAATAAGTTCGAGATTTTCACTGATCATAAGAGTCTTAAGTATTTGTTCTCACAGAAGGAGTTGAATATGTGTCAACGGAGGTGGATGGAACTTCTCAGAAATTATAATTGTTCTATCAGTTATCCGCCTGGGAAGACAAATGTTGTGACAGACGCTCTTAGCCGTAAGGCGAGTATTTCTTGTTTGGCTGTCAAGAAGTGGGAGGTTCTTGAGGAATTCACTTATTGGAGACCAGAGTTGACTCAGGTTGGGGTGATGTGTTCACATCTCCGTATTCAACTTTTATTACTGTCTCAGATCAGAGAAGCTCAACAGCTTGATCCAAAACTTCTGAAGATCAAAGATCAGATCATGGATGATCAGTCTGATTTCAAATTACATGAAGATGGTATTCAACGGTTTCAGAACATAGTTTATGTTCCCAATGAACCGGGTTTGAGGCGAGATATTCTGGAGGAGGCTCATAATTCTAAGTACACCATTCATCTCAGTGGAAACAAGATGTATCGGGATTTGAAGTAACATTATTGGTGGAATAACATGAAAATAGAAGTTGCTCAGTTTGTATCTAGATGATTGACTTGTCAGCGAGTGAAGGCCGAACATCAGCAACCTGCAAGGTTACTTCAGTCGTTGGCAATACCAAAGTGGAAATTGGAGCATATTACGATGGACTTCGTCTCTACTTTGCCTAGAACATCGAGAGGTAACGACGCAATTTGGGTTGTTGTTGATCGTTTGACGAAGATAGCTCATTTTATTCCGATGAGGTTGGGAGATGAGGTTGCAAAGTTGGCAGATCTTTATGTGGATCAGATTGTTAAACTTCACGGGATTCCATCTAGTATTGTCTCAGATCGAGACCCTTGGTTTACTTCTCGTTTGTGGGAGAAACTTCAAGAGACTTTGGGTACTCAGTTAAACTTCAGCACAACATATCATCCTCTGACCGACGGTCAGTCTGAGAGGACTATTCAGATTCTGGAAGATATGCTCAGGGCTTGTGTTCTGGACTTCGTAAAGAATTGGGAGAAACATCTACCACTTACCGAGTTTGCCAATAACAATAGTTATCAAGCTACTATTGGGATGGCACCTTTTGCACCTCTCTACGGCCGTAAGTGCCTTTCATATTTGTATTGGGATGAAGTAGGGGAGATGAAGACTATTGATCTGACTATTATGCCAGAGCTTCTAGAGAAGATTGAGAATGGTCAGTGGATCAGGCAGAGAATGCTTACAACGCATAGCATATATAAGAGTTATGCTGATAAGCATCGTCGCGATTTAGAATTTGTAGTCGGGGATCGGATTTTCTTGAAATTATCTCCTCGAAAGGGATTTGCTCGTCATGGTAAAGGTGGTAAGCTGAGTTCGAGGTTTGCAGGGCTGTTTGAGATTATCGGCATGGTTGGTAAGTTAGCATATCGGTTGACTTTACCGGAGAACTTCTCTAATGTCCACGATGTCTTTCACGTGTCTAATTTGCGAAAGTATAATCCGGATCCTTCTCATATTCTAGAGCCAGAGCTGTTACAGCTTTGTGAGAATCTGACTTATGATGAGAGGCCGATTCGCATTCTTGATCAGATGGAACAGGAACTGAGATCGAAGAAGATTCTGATGGTCAAAGTGTTGTGGAAGCATCACGGGATTAAGAAGACTACTTAGGAGAGGCGAGATCAGATGCAGCAGCAGTACCCAGATCTTTTTCGTACAACAAGTAAGAATTTCGATGATGAAATTTCTTTAAGGGGGGGGGGGGGAGAATGTGAGACCCCATATTTTGTCTTTACCTCGATTTGTGTGTTTTGCCTCGATTTGCATGATTTGACCTGTTTATATGTTATATGAGTTAGAATGTGTGAAATATGTGATTTATATTCTTAATACATGCTATGTGTGCATTTATGAAATTTTTATCAAAAAATGGAATTAGAAATTTTATCGACGATTTTTGTGAATAGTATTTTGAACACTTGTCCGCTAAAATTTTTACAGGGGTATTTTAAACATTTTAAAACCTAGTCCTCGGGTATTAATAGACCCGTATTTGATTAAAATGGATTTGGAATCGATTTTAGAATTTTAAAGGTTTTTATACTTTCTTTTGCAAAAATCGAGTTTTAAGCTGACTCGGGTAGAAATGTTTGAATGTAAAACTTTTTGTCACCTAAAATAAATTATCTAGAATTGTCTATGTGTCAATTTAATGTTTAAGCAAGAAATAGTCAACAAACTAAACTAAAAGACAAGAAAACACTAAAAATAACTAAGTGTCAACTTTGACTTTCTTTTATTTGTTTGACCTTTGCTTAATATATCATCAACACACATTAAAAGCTCACAAAACACACTCATTTTACACACACATTTCCGAGAGGAAGGAGAGGAAAATAGAGAGAAAATTTCAAAGGTTTTCAAAGCAAAATTCACTTGAAAAACTTAGTTTTTGTCCGTAGTTTTTCGAGCCAAGTTGGATTTCGCTTGTTGGGCACGCATTGCACGCATTCATAGCCTTGTTTCGAATCAAAGGTGAGAGAAAAATTCTAGATCTCAAAATATCATTTTTATGTTTTTGCATATAATTGAATTTTGAACCGTTAGAAAGTTGAATTGATGTTATATTATTGCTTGGTGTATGCTAAGGATCGTTTATATGTGTTTATATAAGATTTGAACCGTTGTAGCATGAATTTTATTTTTTGGGTATTAAAAGTTGAGTTGTTGGCTATTTGGTGAATATCTGAAGTTGTGGTGGTTGGAATTGATTGCTGTCAGTTTGTAAAAGTTTGTTAAATACTTGGTAGTATTGTTGTAATGCCAAAATTTTGATTGCAATGTCGGTGTGAATGTCCGGAAATTTCAGCCTTGATGCATTAGGGTTTTAGGTTGTTGGGCTTGGTGTGGATGGTTTATGGTTGGTTTCCGAGGGGGTGAATGTTGTTGATTGAGTGGGTGAGTGTTAGAAACTGGTTTGGAGGTTATCGGATTGGTAGAATGTAAGTTATGACTTTTAGAAGTTTGGGTTGTCTTTCTTTAAAATGTTGAATTATGCCTTTGGATGTTTGGGTGCTGTTTGAGTGATTGAATTGTGAGTTGTTAATGGTTAGATTAGGGTTGGTTGTGTGTCTAATGCATGTTAAGTTGGGTGGCCTACGTTGTCATCTAACTTAGTTGTTTGTTGTTTAATTGATTAGTTTTTGTTATGTTGTTGAATTGATGATTATTGATTGATTATTGTTGAACCATGAGATAGGCATCCTACTTTGTTGTCCTCCTGTGATAATTGATTATTGATGAACCGGGAGATAGTCAACGTGAAAGGTTGTCCTCCTGGGAATTGAATGTTTATTATTATTGCTGAGTCTTGGTATGTGTGTGCTACCTCTCGGGCAGCATCGGGTTGAAACCGACATGACTACCATAGGCTACCCCCAGCTTGCATGACAGAGGTGTCATGGAGGGAGGGGCTAGTGAGGTACCTCGGGTGCGTGAGTAATGGGGAGTTACAAGAAGAACAGTTGAGATCGTGATGGCAACTAGAGTATCCTTTATTGATTGGTCATTGTAGTTAATGTGCTTATATTGTTATTGATGATTGTTGTGTGTTTACTGCTTAAATGATGATTTCCAAGGAGTATATTAAATACTGTTAGAGATCTATTGAATCCTCACTGGGCTTGTTTTATATAAGCTCACTCTCAATTATTGCATGTGTGAGACCCCATATTTTGCTTTATCTCAATTTGCGTGCTTTATCTCGTTTTGCGTGAATTGACTTGTTTATGTGCTATATGACTTAGAATGTGTTAAATATGTGATTAATACTCCTAGTACATGCTAAGTGTGCATTCATGAAATTTTCATAAAAAACGGAATCATAAATTTTATCGTCGGTGTTGGTGAATATTGTTTTTGAACACCTGTCCTCTAAAATTTTTACAGGGGTGTTTTAAACATTTTAAAACCTAGTCCTCGGATATTAATAGTCTCGTGTTTGATTAAAACGGATTTGGAATCGGTTTTGGAATTTTTAAGAGTTTTACACTTTCTTTTGCAAGAAAACGAGTTTTAAGCCGACTCGGGTGAAACTATTTTAATGTGACACTCTTTGTCACCTAAAATATATTGTCTAGAATTAATTTAGGTGTTAATTCAATAGTTGAGCAAGAAATAGTCAATAAAATGAATTAAAAGACTAAGAAATGAATTAAAAGACTAAAAAATTAACTTTGACTATTTTTAATTGTTGACCATTTCATGATATATCATCAACACACACTTGCAAAGCACAAACACACCCTCAAAAACACACACATAGCTGAGAGCTTCAAGGGAGAAAAGAGAAAGAAATTTCAAAGATTTTCAAAGCAAATTTTCATAGAAAAACCTAATTTTTGTTCGTAGTTTTTCGTGCCAAGTTGGATTCCGCTTGTTGGGCACGCATTGCACGCATATCTAGGCTTGTTTTGCATCAAAGGTGAGAGAAAAATTCTAGATCTCAAAAGTCATATTTTATGTTTTTTGCTTATAATTGCATTTTGAACTGTTAGAATGTTAATTTGAAGTTATATTATTGCTCAGTGCATGCTAAGAATCATTTATGTGTATTACTACGAGATTTGAACCATTGTAGCGAAATTATTTATTTTCGGGTATTAAAAGTTGATTAATTGGCCATTTGATGAATTCTTAAGTTGTTGTGGTTGGAATTGATTGCCGTCGATTTTTAAAATTTTGTTAATTACGTGGTAGCGCCGTTATAATGCTGAATTTTCGATTGCGATATTTGTGTGAAAATCCGAAAATTTCAGCCTTGGTGCATTGAGGTTTTAGGATTGTTGGGCTTGATTTTGATGTGTCTTGGTTGGTTTCCGAGAGGGCTAATGTAGTTGATTGAATGGGTGAGTGTTAGAAACTGATTTGGAGTTGTTTGGATTAGTAGAATGTAAGATATGATTATTTGAAGTTTAGGTTGTCTTTCTTTAAATTGTTGAATTGAGCCTTTAGTTGATTGGGTGGTATTTGAGTGATTGAATTGTGAGTTGTTGATGGTTAGACTAGGGTTAGATTACGTGTTTAATGCATGTTAAGTTGGATGGCCTACTTTGTCATCTAACTTAGTTGTTTGTTGTTTAATTGATTACTTGATGTTATATTGATGATAATTGATGATTATTGATTGATGATTGATGAACCGGAAGCTAGGAAATTCTTCTAGATTGTCCTCATGTGAATGATTGTTTATTATTATTGCTAAGTCTTGGTATGTGTGTGCCACCTCTCAGGCAGCGTCGGGCTATCGGGTTGATAACGGCATGACTACCAGAGACTACCTCCAGCTCGCATGACGGAGGTGTCATGGAGGGCGAGGCTAGTGAGGTACCTCGGGTGCGTGAGTAATGGGGAGTTACAAGAAGAATGGTTGAGATCGTGATGGCGTTTGGAGCTACACCAACTAGAGTATCCTTTATTGATTGGTCATTATAGTTATGTGTTTATATTGTTATTGATGTTTTATTGTGTGTTTACTGCTCAAAGGATTATTTCCAATGAGTATAGTAAATACTATTAGAGATTTATCGGATCCTCACTGAGCTTGTTTTATATAAGCTCACTCTCTATTATTGCATGCATACAGGTGTTATTGAGCAAGATTACAGGTACGTGCCTCAGGAAGCTGAGAATATGCCATATGTGAACGAGTCCTATGTGCCAGAGTCTTGTCCTTGATGTTAGAGATGTTGTATACCTTATAGTCTTGTATTTTATTCTAGTTGTCTTTTATTTACTTCATAGTTTATGATGTATAAGTTGTAGTAATGATAATGAACTAGTTGATGCTAACTTAGTGTTCTTTCTTTTGACTATGATAGGTTACTAAGTTAGTTTATAATCTATTTTGAAATGTATGTTCAATTAATGTATTATGTTGGAACGGAGGCGTATAACTAAGAATGATTATTGTATAGTATGGTTATGTTGTATGTTGTTAACTTAATTGATGAGTTGATTGTTGAATGGTTGAGGTGTTTGGTTGTATGATATTCTGTGAGGTTGGTTTAGAGCCTCGGTGTTTTAATTACTGTCGTTATACTGCCAAAATTCCGTTGTGTCCTGACTGATTGTAGGTGGGGTCGAGTTGGGGAGTGATATTTAAGTGGTATCAGAGCCAGGTTAGCTGTCAGCTGGGGTATTCTCGGAATGTAGGTAATGGTCTTAGCATGAAAGTATGTATGAAGTGAAAGAAAAGTGAACTATGTGTTAATATGGTTAAGTGATTAAGTGATTTAGTGCTTATGTGATTATGTGATCAATTTGTTTATGTGATTGATACTTAAGTGATTTATGTGTTTATGTGAATTGTTGCTTACTTGCTAATAATTGTCTATAGCCTGTTTACGTGATATAACATGTGCTAACTCTTTGATTAGTAGAATGACTGGAAGACCGAGGACTAGAGGTAGGCCTGAGGTAAGTGATGAGGTTCTGAGAAATGTGGCACCAGGCCCAGTTAGGGGTGAGGATCGTATAGGTGCAGCTTTTGATAGGATGAACGAGATCATGGCCGGTCAGGCACAATTACTAGCAGGGCAGGCTGCCCAAACTCAGGCATTGCAGAATCAGTTACTGAATGCACAAGGTGGGTACCACGGTCGTGGTACACTGAAAGAGTTTTAGGGTATTATCCACCGCGGTTTCAGGGGAAGCCAGATGATCGGAAAGCTGAGGCATGGATTAGTAAGGTAGAGAATATTTTTGACCCTCTTGATTATACCGATTAGCGAAAGGTCACTTTTGCCGTGTACTTGCTGGATGATGAGGCAAAAGAATGGTGGCGCACGGTGAAAACTAGCTGGGAGACTCAGGGTATTCCATATGTTTGGGATACCTTTCTGTTAGCTTTCTGGGCGAAGTATGTCCCAAGGATCGCGAGGGAGCGGAAAGAGGCAGAGTTTCTAGCCTTAGTGCAGGGAGATGCTTCAGTGGCTTAGTATGAGGCCACTTTTACTAGGTTGTCCTGGTATGCACCAGAGTATGTGGATGACGAGGAATGTAAGACTCGTAGGTTCATGTTGGGGTTGAGACCCGAGATTCAGGATGCGATGGCCCTGAATCGGAATGATATACTTACTGAGGCCTTTGATGCCGCTTCTAGACTGGAGAAGAGAAAGGGGGAACATATTGTATCTAGCCAGCCTAGCAAGAGGCCATTTCAGCCGCAAGGCCAACAGAGTATGTATAGGCCTTCAGCACAACAAGTTGTGTACAGGCCGCCAGCTCAGTAGGGTTCTTTTAGGCCACAGGGTCAGCAGAGTTATTATCGACCGCAATTTCAGCAGGGGTCTTATCAGGCTCAGTTCCAGTATAGGCCGGCCCAGTCTCAGGGTCAATATAGGCCTAGTGTTGTGAGACCTCAGCAGCAGGCTGGTACAGCTGCTTCTTCAACTTCTGGTTATTCTAGGGGAAGTGTCAGTGCTTCATCACTGCAGTGTACTTACTGCAAGCGCCAGGGCCATGTGGAGGCCGATTGTAGAGTGAAGTCAGGGGCTTGTTTGGGTTGCGACAGCAATCAACATAGGGCGAGGGATTTCCCTAGATATCAGAGGACTGAGGGTCGGGCAGCGACTCAGGGTTATCAGGGTCGACCTGCGGGCAGTGCACCTCAACAGTAGCGGGTTCAGGCTCGGGCCTACGCAGTTGACTTGGAGGAGATGCCTGAGGAGACTGCAGTTGTGGAAGGTAACTTCCTTATACTTGATCAACTTGTTAAAGTGTTGATTGATTCTGGTGCTACGCATTCTTTCATTACTCCTGCTTGTGTGCAACGTGTTAATGTGCAACCTGAAAGATTGTCTTATGTGGTTGAGATTAGTACATCTTTGACTGATAAGTATGTGACTGGCCTAGTTTGTAAGGATTGTATAATACATGTTAAGGGGTATAATTTTCCTTCGGACCTTATCTTATTTCCTATCCGGGGGTATGATGTTATCTTGGGTATGGATTGGCTTTCTAAGTATGATGCCTAGTTGAACTGTAGAACAAAGGTAGTACAGTTTCGTTTGCCAGATCAGCCAGTAGTTGAGGTAATAGCGAACCGGGGTGCTAAGACGAGTTTTGTTATCTCAGCAACTAAAGCCGTTAAGTTGATGAGTAAGGGATGTTCGGGTTATCTTGCTTATTTGATCAACAAGCCATCTGATAAGATACAGCTGGAGGAAGTTCCTATTATTCGGGAATACCCCAATGTATTTCTCGAGGAGTTGCCAGGGTTACCGCCAGAGAGAGATGTGGAGTTTGTGATCAATCTTGTTCCCGGTTCTCAACCTATTTCTAAATCAGCATACCGGATGGCACCAGCTGAGTTGAAGGAGTTGAAAACTCAGTTGCAGGAGTTAATAAAGAAGGGTTTCATTCAGCAGAGTTCTTCACCTTGGGGAGCTCCTGTTTTATTTGTGAAGAAGAAGGATAGTACCTTGAGATTGTGTATTGACTATCGTGGTTTGAATCAAGTGACCATCAAGAACAAGTATCCTTTTCCATTGATTGACGAGTTGTTTGATCAACTTCAGGGAGTCAAAGTCTACTCTAAGTTTGACTTGAGGCAGGGGTATTATCAGCTTCGGATTTGCACGGAGGATGTTCCGAAGTTTGCCTTCAGGACTCGGTACGGGCATTATGAGTTTGTAGTTATGCCCTTTGGATTAACTAATGCACCAGCAGCATTTATGGATCTTATGCGTCGGGTTTTTCAGCCGTACTTAGACCAGTTCGTGGTGATCTTTATTGATGATATCTTGGTTTATTCTAAGTCTGAATCGGAGCACGAGCAACATCTACGGCTTGTCTTACAAAAGCAACAGGAGCATCAGTTGTTTGCGAAATTCAGCAAATGTGAATTTTGGCTGCAACGCATATCTTTTCTTGGTCATGTTATCACACAGAGCGGTATATCTGTAGATCCCACTACGATTGAATCGGTGATGTCTTGGAAACGTCCGGAGAATGTTTCTGGGGTTCGTAGCTTTCTTGGCTTGGCGTGTTATTACCGTAGGTTTGTCAAGAACTTTTCTAAGATTGTAGGGCCACTTTCTAAGTTAACTCAGAAACATACTAGCTTTGTTTGGGATGAGAAATGTGAGAGTGGGTTTCAGGAATTGAAAAAGAGATTGACTACCGCTCCAGTACTTGCTCTATCAGAGGGGACCGATAATATGGTTATTTACAGCGATGCATCCAAGGAGGGCTTGGGATGTGTTCTTATGCAGAATGGCCAGGTTATTGCCTATGCTTCTAGAAAGTTGAAACCATATGAGGTGAACTATTCGACTCATGATCTTGAGTTGGCAGCTGTTGTTTTCTCACTGAAAAAGTGGCGTCATTATCTGTGGGGCAGTAAGTTCGAGATTTTTACTGATCATAAGAGTCTTAAGTATTTATTTTCACAGAAGGAGTTGAATATGTGTCAACGGAGGTGGATGGAACTTCTCAGAGATTATAATTGTTCTATCAATTATCTGCCTGGGAAGACAAATGTGGTGGCAGACGCTCTTAGCTGTAAGGCGAGTGTTTCTTGTTTGGCTGTCAAGAAGTGGGAGGTTCTTGAGAAATTCACTTATTGGAGACCAGAGTTGACTCAGGTTGGGGTGATGTGTTCACATCTCCGTATTCTGCCTTTATTGTTGTCTTAGATCAGAGAAGCTCAACAACTTGATGTTAAACTTCAGAAGATCAAGGATCAGATCACGGATGATCAGACTGACTTCAAAGTGCACGAGGATGGTATTCTTTGGTTTCAGAACAGGGTTTGTGTTCTCGATGAACCGGGTTTGAGGCGAGGTATTCTGGAGGAGGCTCATAATTCTAAGTATACTATTTATCCTGGTGGAACCAAGATGTATCGGGATCTGAAGCAATACTATTGGTGGAATAATATGAAGAGAGAAGTTGCTCAGTTTGTATCTAGATGTTTGACTTGTCAGCGAGTGAAAGCCGAGCATCAACGACCTGCAGGTTTGCTTCAGCCGTTGGCTGTACCACAGTAGAAATGAGAGCATATTACGATGGACTTCGTCACTGGTTTGCCTAGAACTCCGAGGGGTAACGATGCAGTTTGGGTTATTGTGGATCATTTGATGAAGACAACTCATTTTATTTCGATGCGGATGGGAGATGAAGTTACAAAGTTGACGAGTCTTTATTTGGATTAGATTGTTAGACTTCATGGGATTCCATCTAGTATTGTCTAAGATCGAGATCCTCGATTTACTTCTCGCTTGTGGGAGAAACTTCAGGAGACTTGGGGTACTCAGCTGAATTTCAGTACAGCGTATCATCCACAGACCGACGGTCAGTCTGAGAGGACTATTCAGATTCTGGAAGATATGCCTAGAGCTTGTGTTCTGGACTTCGGGAAGAATTGGGAGAAACATCTACCACTTGCCGAGTTTGCCTATAACAATAGTTATCAAGCTACTATTGGGATGACACCTTTTGCAGCTCTTTACGGTCGTAAGTGCCGTTCACCTTTGTACTGGGACGAGGTAGGGGAGATGAAGATGATTGATCCGACTATCATGCCAGAGCTTCTAGAGAAGATTGAGAATGTTCAGTTGATCAGGCAGAGAATGCTTACAACACAAAGCAGATTCAAGAGTTATGCTGATAAGCGTCGTCGGGATTTGGAGTTTGCAGTCGAGGATCGGGTTTTCTTGAGACTGTCTCCTCGAAAGGGGTTTGCTCGTTATGGTAAATGTGGTAAGCTGAGTCCGAGGTTTGTGGGGCCATTTAAAATTACCGGTAGAGTGGGCAAGTTGGCGTATCGGTTGGTTTTACCGAAGAATTTCTCTAATGTCCACGATGTATTTCACGTGTCTAATTTGCGAAAATATAATCCGAATCCTTCTCATATTCTTGAGCCAGAGCCGTTACAGCTCCGTGAGAATCTAACTCATGACGAGCGGCCGATTCGTATTCTTGATCAGATGGAACGAGAGTTGAGGTTGAAGAAGATTCCGATGGTTAAGGTATTGTGGAAACATCACGGTATTGAGGAGGCTACTTGGGAGAAGCAAGATCAGATGCAGCAGCAGTACCCAGATCTTTTCCGTTCAGCAAGTAAGAATTTCGAGGATGAAATTTCTTTAAGGGGGGAGAATGTGAGACCCCATATTTTGCTTTATCTCGATTTGCGTGCTTTACCTCGTTTTGCGTGAATTGACCTATTTATGTGCTATATGACTTAGAATGTGTTAAATATGTGATTAATACTCATAATACATACTAAGTGTGCATTCATGAAATTTTCGTAAAAAACGGAATCAGAAATTTTATCGTCGATTTTGGTGAATAGTGTTTTTGAACACCTATTCTCTAAAATTTTTACAGGGGTGTTTTAAACATTTTAAAACCTAGTCCTCGGGTATTAATAGACCCGTGTTTGATTAAAACGGATTTGGAATTGGTTTTGGAATTTTAAAGATTTTTACATTTTTTTTGTAAGAAAACGAGTTTTAAGCCGACTCGGGTGAAATTATTTTAATGTAAAACTCTTTGTCACCTAAAATATATTGTCTAGAATTAATTTAGGTGTTAAGTTAATAGTTGAGCAAGAAATAGTCAATAAAATGAATTAAAAGACTAAGAAATGAATTAAAAGACTAAAAAATTATCTTTGACTATTTTGAATTGTTGACCATTTCATGATATATCATCAACACATACTTGCAAAGCACAAACACACCCTAAAAAACACACACATAGTCGAGAGCTTCAAGGGAGAAAAGAGAAAGAAATTTCAAAGGTTTTCAAAGCAAATTTTCATAGAAAAACCTAGTTTTGTCCGTAGTTTTTCGTGCCGAGTTGGAATCCGATTGTTGGGCATGCATTGCACGCATATCTAGGCTTGTTTCGCATCAAAGGTGAGAGAAAAATTCTAGATCTCAAAAGTCATATTTTATGTTTTGGCTTATAATTGTATTTTGAACAGTTAGAATGTTAATTTGAAATTATATTTTTGCTCAGTGCATGTTAAGGATCATTTATGTGTATTACTACGAGATTTGAACCATTGTAGCGAAATTATTTATTTTCGGGTATTAAAAGTTTATTAATTGGTCATTTGATGAATATCTTAAGTTGTTGTGGTTGGAATTGATTTCCGTCGATTTCTAAAAGTTTTTTAATTACGTGGTAGCGCCGTTATAATGCCGAATTTTCGATTGCGATGTTTGTGTGAAAATCCAGAAATTTCAGCCTAGGTGCATTGAGGTTTTAGGGTTGTTGGGCTTGATTTTGATGTGTCTTGGTTGGTTTCCGAGAGGGCTAATGTAGTTGATTGAATGGGTGAGTGTTAGAAACTGATTTGGAGTTGTTTGGATTAGTAGAATGTAAGATATGATTATTTGAAGTTTAGGTTGTCTTTCTTTAAATTGTTGAATTGAGCCTTTAGTTGATTGGGTGGTATTTGAGTGATTGAATTGTTAGTTGTTGATGGTTAGACTAGGGTTAGATTACGTGTTTAATGCATGTTAAGTTGGATGGCCTACTTTGTCATCTAACTTAGTTGTTTGTTGTTTAATTGATTACTTGATGTTATATTGATGACAATTGATGATAATTGATGATAATTGATTATTATTGATTGATGATTGATGAACCGGAAGCTAGGCAATTCTTCTAGATTGTCCTCCTGTGAATGATTGTTTATTATTATTGCTAAGTCTTGGTATGTGTGTGCCACCTCTCGGGCAACGTCGGGCTGTCGGGTTGATAACGGCATGACTACCAGAGACTACCTCCAGCTCGCATGACGGAGGTGTCATGGAGGGCGAGGCTAGTTTGGTACCTCGAGTGCGTGAGTAATGGGGAGTTACAAGAAGAATGGTTGAGATCGTGATGGCATTTAGAGCTACACCAACTAGAGTATCCTTTATTGATTGGTCATTATAGTTATGTGTTAATATTGTTATTGATGTTTTATTGTGTGTTTACTGCTCAAAGGATTATTTCCAAGGAGTATAGTAAATACTGTTAGAGATCTATCGGATCCTCACTGAGCTTGTTTTATATAAGCTCACTCTCTATTATTGTATGCATACAGGTGTTATTGAGCAAGATTACAGGTACGTGCCTCAGGAAGCTGAGAATGTGCCATAAGTGGATGAGTCCTAGGTGCCAGAGTCTTTTCCTTGATGTTAGAGATGTGTATACCTTATAGTCTTGTATTTTATTCTAGTTGTCTTTTATTTACTTCATAGTTTATGATGTATAAGTTGTAGTAATGATAATGAACTAGTTGACGCTAACTTAGTGTTCTTTCTTTTGACTATGATAGGTTACTAAGTTAGTTTATAATCTATTTTGAAATGTATGTTCAATTAATGTATTATGTTGGAACGGAGGCGTATAACTAAGAATGATTATTGTATAGTATGGTTATGTTGTATGTTGTTAACTTAATTGATGAGTTGATTGTTGAATGGTTGAGGAGTTTGGTTGTATGATATTTTGTGAGGTTGGTTTAGAGCCTCGGTGTCTTAATTACTGTCGTTATACTGCCAAAATTCTGTTGCGTCCTAACTGATTGTAGGTGGGGTCAAGTTGGGGCGTGACAGCATGCATACAGGTGTTACCGATCCAGATTATGGGTATGTGCCTCCAGAAGAGGATTATGTGCCATATGTGGACGAGTGCTACGTGCCAGAGTCTTGTCCTTGATATTTGATAATGTACTTTTTGTTATCTTATATTTAAAACTAGTTGGTATGTATTTATTTAGAAGTTTATGATATATAAGATGTTGTAAAGATAATGGATTAAAAGTTGCTAGTTTAATGGTCTTGTTTTGGAATATGATTAGACTACTAGATTGGTTATAATCTATTTTGGGAATGTATATTATATAGTAAATGTATGATGTTGGAACGGAGGTGTATAACTTATGGATGCAATGGTAAAGAATGTTTATTGTATATTATGGTTGTGTTGTTAATTGTTGAATTATTGTGGAGTTGGATGTATGAGTTTCGAAGAGGTTGGTTTAGAGCCTCGGTGTCCCAATTACTGTCGTTATACTGCCGAAATTTCATTGCGTCCTGACTGATCGTAGGAGGGGTTGAGTTGGGGCGTTATAGCTACCAGCTTCTTTTTCAGACCCTGCAAAATAAATATGTTAGCATTTTCTATTTGGCAATTAGTTTGCAGATGTGCTACATAAGCAAATCTAAGGGAAACGCCCAACTCTGAGCATTGTTTTTTGAAATAATGACAATCGAACTGGGTCCCGTGATCTGTTACTATTACCTTTGGAATCCCAAATCTGCATACGACAGTTTTCCATACAAAATTCCAAGCATTCCTATCTGTAGTCTTGGTGACGGGCTCGGCGTCCACCCATTTAGTAAAATAATCTACCGTCACAAAACATTTGACCCTTTGACTTGTGATCATCGGGAAAGGTCCTAATATATCCAGACCCCATTGAGCAAATGGGCAAGGGCTCATCATCACAGTCAAGTCTACTGCAGGTTGCCGTGGGATTCTTGAGAAACTTTGGCATGTATCACATTTTTGCACCAAGCGCCAAGCATCTTCATTCAGGGTCGGCCAGAAATACCCATATCTCAATATCTTTCGAGCCATTGCTTTGTAGCATATGTGATTACTGCAAATTCTCTCGTGTATTTCCCTGAGTATATAATCGCCCTCAACCTTATCTACACACTTCAACATGGGCCAAGTAAATGTTTTTCGATACAACTACTTTCCGAGCATTACATACTTTGGGGCTCAGATTTTTACCTTCCTCGCTTCTTCACTGTTTTCCGGTAAGATTCCCCTTTCAAGGAAATCAACCATAGGTTGCATCCAAAATTCACTGTGCTCCACTTGGGCTACTTCTTTGCGTTCCTGAATTATGCTCGGCTCGGACACCTCTTCTACCTCTATCGTCACTGGCCCTGTCACCCCTATTACAAGCTTTGAGAGGACATCGGCTCTCTCGTTTTCCGCTCATGGAATTTGTTTGATTGTGAAACCATCTAATTCAGCCACTACTTCTTTTTCTTTCGCTAAATATGCCGCCATGGTTTCATCTTTGGCCTTATACTATCCACTTATCTGATTTGCCACAAGATGTGAATCTGTGTAGGCTTCTTTTGAATCAACCCCCCATCACCCGAGCCGTTTTGATACATGCAATTAGGATTTCATACTCGGCCTCGTTATTCGAGGCTGAGAAACGGAACTTCAAAGCGAACTGCAACTCATCACCTTTTGGATCTTGTAGTATAACCCTAGCTCCGCTACTGCTTTTACCGGAGGCCCCATCTACCCAGATCTTCCACGGCTTCGAACCACCCTCTGATGACCTTGGACAATTTTCCGACGGCTTCAGACCACCCTCTGATGACCTCGGACAACCTTCCGATGGCCTCGGACCATCCCTCGATAGCCTCGGACAACCCTGTCGTGAATTCCACAATGAAATCCGCTATAGCTTAAGCTTTTATTGCTGTCCTTGGTCTGAAAGTGATGTCAAACTGGCTCAACTCCACAGACCATTTTAAAAATCTCCCCAATGCCTCTGGTTTCTGCAGTTTCTATCTAAACGGCATATCCGTCATCATAGATATAAGGTGTGCCTCAAAGTAATTTCTGAGTTTCCTCGAGGCCATAAGTAAGGCCAACGCCATCCACTCTATGGGTGGATACCTCAGCTCTGCACCTTTAAGTATCTGGCTGACATAATAGACTGGCCTTTGCTGTTTTCCATCTTGCCGCACTAGTGCTGCAGCTACGGCTACTAGGGATACTGCCATATATACGTACAAGACTTCACTTGGCTCCGGTCTAGACATCAAAGGTATCGAGCTCAAGTACTCCTTCAACATCTCAAAGGCAACTTGACATTCCTCCATCCACCGAAAGTCCTTTGGTTTGCGTAAGATTTTGAACAAAGGAGCACATCTTTCTACTGACCTAGCCATGAATCTGCTTAAAACTACTATTTTCCCTGTCAATTTTTGAACATCTTTGACACTTCTGTGTGGCTCGAGACCCAAAATGGCTTGCACTTGTTCTGGGTTAGCCTCGATGTCTCTTTGAGTAACCATGAACCCCAAAAATTTCCCCGCTTGAACTCCAAAGGCACATTTTTTGGGATTTAACTTGATAGGGACCCTTCTCATTATCGAGAATGCCTCAGTCAGATCCTCAATATGAGTTTCTGCCTTCATACTTTTTACTAGCATATCATCAATATAGATCTCCATATTTCGCCCCAACTGTGCCTGGAATACTTTATCCATCATGCGTTGGTAATAAGCTCCCGCGCTCTTCAAACCAAAGGGCATCACTGTGTAACAAAATACCCCTCGGTTTGTTATGAACAATGTTTTCTCCTTATCCTCTGGCGCCATCTTAATTTGGTTGTATCCTTTGAAGGCATCCATGAATGACAACATTTCAAAACCTGAAGTGGCATCTACCATTTGATCTATTCTCGGCAAAGGGTAGCAATCTGGGCAGCCTTTGTTTAGGTCTGTGAAGTCTACACATATTCGCCAAGTTCCCGAAGGCTTTGGGACCATTACCACGTTTGCTAACCAGGTAGGATACTCCACCTCACGAATGTGCCTAGCCTTTAACAGTTTACTCACTTCTTTTCTGGTTGCTTGGTTCTTTTCTACATGGAAGACCTGTCTTTCTGCTTCACTGGCCTGAATGTTGGGCCTACGTTTAGCCGATGCATGGCTATTTGTGGGTCTATTCTTGTCATATCATGTACAGACCAAGCAAATACATCTTTATTACAAGATAGGAAATGGGTTATACCTTCCGCCAGGTTTGGAGGAAGCTCTGTTCTGAGTTGAACCTCTTTTCCAGTTGTTAGTTCAATTTTCTGCAATTTCTCTACGGGTTCTGCTCTCTTCAGCTCCTGTCCCTTTTTAGCTTTCTTCTCTGGGATCTCAACCAATTCTTTCTCTTCTTTTTGCAATCTCAAACAAGCTGCATAGTATTCCTGGGCTCTCCTCTGGTCATCTCTTATTGTCACTATTCCAGCCTCAGACAGGAACTTCATGGCTAGGTTATAGGTGGATCCCACTGCTCTGAACTTTCCCAATGCTACTCTCCCCAATATCCCATTATATGGTGATTCACAATCTATTACAATGAAATCAAGCATCTCACTATGGCTCTGCTCATTTCGCCCGAGGATCATCTTCAATGTTATCATACCCTCGGGCTTTACTTCTCTGCCATTGAAACCTGCCAGGGTTCCCTATCATCATCCTCAAATATTCCATTTTCAACCCCATCTTCTCAAAAGTGCTCAGGAATAGGACCTTCGCCAAGCTTCCCGTATCAACCATAATCTTGCGCACCACAATCCCAGCGATTTCCGTTGCAATCACCAGTGGGTCATCATAGGGCAATACCAGACCATTCAAATCTTCATCTTCAAAGGTGATATTTTCTTCCACCCTTGATCTCTTCATCGGGGGATCCCTACGACCCGCTCTGCAGTAACCCTTTCTGGCTTGGAGGTTTTCCCCTCCTGAGGCCAAGCCTTCTGTTATCATATCAACCTCTACCTGAGCGCGTGCTGCCTGAGCGTGTCTCGGGCTCCTCTCCCATTGTCTTTCCCCCTGATTGCCCCTCCTGACATAGGCTTGCAGGTGCCCACGCCTGATAAGTGCTTCAATCTCATCTTTTAAGTTCCTGCAGGCCTCTGTATCATGCCCAAAATCTCTGTGATGCCTGCAATATTGTCCTTTGCCTTTACGGCGTTCCTTCTTTGTCTTCATCTTTGGCAGATTTGGGAGGTTCATCCGAGTCCGGATTTCGACCAAGATTTTAGATTTGGGTTTCATCAGAGGAGTATAATTCTAGAATCTCTACAACCTAGGTGGTTCTTTCCTTTCCCTTCTTCTTTGCTCATTTCTGCCTTCTTCTGCCCTTCTTTCTTTCTCGGTTACATGAGCTTGGATATTCTGTTCTTTCCTCCTAGGGTCTTCCTCTTTCTCCGCCATTGCCACCACCTCTACTTTAATATACTTCTCCGCCCTAGTTATCAATTATGTCATGTTCTGTGGGGTCTTCTTAGCTAGAGAGATATGGAGTAATTCGTTCGTTACTCTTTTTGTGAACGCCTGTATTGCGAATTTCTGATCAAATTGAGTACACTGAAGGGTAGCTTCATTAAAGCGGGTTGCGTACTGACGAAGAGTTTCTAATTTTCTCTGCTTTAGACCGAGCAAAGAGGTAGTATGACGGGTCGGTCTAATAGCCAAAGAAAATCTTCCTGCAAACAACTCTGCTAGTTGCGCATAAGAACTGACTAAATGTGACACCCTAGATTTTGTCGTACTTCTAGATTACTGTTGCATCCACTATGTGCGCATTTCTTCTGTGCTTTGCTTGTTGTCTTCTTTAATCACTATTCATTCCGTTTTTCAACTACTTAATTATCATGGATTAGCATTTTTCTTAAATCATAATAATTATTTTAGGAATGAGAAAAATGTGCATTTGAGCTAGGAGCAATAGGAGCCTTTGTTTAGAAAATAGTTTAGTGAACTAATGAATAGTATTACGTAACCTAACTAAGTGTTTTAATTAGCTAGCACTCATTTTGCACCATAGGCTGGTTTTAAAGCTAACTAGACTCATTTTAGTGGACCATTTAAACACCCAACTTGACCCCACCTTAGCTTAATCAATATATAACACAACCTAAGCTCATAACTTGCAAAAGAAGAAAAATAAAAGCTGAAAATACTGTGTAGAACCCGACAGCCCTTCTCTTGCTTGTGGGAGATTTTTGCTTTATCAATTTACCAATTCAAGCCAAGCCAAGTTGGATGCAAGTAGTTTAGGGTGTTTGCTAGCCTCTCGAGAGTTCCTACGCGTATTGGTGAGGGTTTTTATGCTTGTTTGTGCATTTTAGAAATGTTGCTATTTTCTTGAATTCTTAGATTTGTTGTCAAATGCTATTGCAATGCCTAAATATGCTTAGGTATATTGTATATGAGTGGTAGAGACCTAATTTATGCTATTGTTTCGTAGTTTAAACGGTTAAAATTGCTCGTTGATTATTTGACATGAATAGTGAAGGTAATGTTAGGATTTTATGGAATCGGACTTTATAGCTTGAATCAATGGTTCTAATAGATGCTTTAGGAACTAATGGAAGTAGTGTAAAGGCTCCGTAGGGTTTAATTGCCCGTAAACTAGTAAAAGAATGAAATAACCGACTTTTAGAAAGAGGTTTCGGGGTTATTGCAAATCCGAGTTGAATTGGCCTCCACATTTAGTAATCCTAGGCTATTTAGGACCTAACTAAGCTTTTCTAGCTCCCATTTGAGTCCCGTTTGAGGAATGTGTAGTACAAAGTTAAAAGAGAGAATTTGGAGCTTTCGGGCTAAATGCGGGTGTTTGCATGATTTCAAGGGTCCTAAAGATGCCTAAGGGGTTAACTAGAAGCATAATATAGGTCGCTTGCTAATCTAGAACCATAACATGAGTTTGGAAGGAAAACGAGTTGGGTTACAAAGGGGTTTAAGTACAAATTTGATTGTCTCACGCTTCTAAGAACTTGGCATGACTCCTTGTGTGTTTAAATGTAGTTTCAAGATGTTTTGGAGCTTTTGGTATAGTTCTATGTGAATTTTGAATATGCCCCTTTGTAAATTTCTTAATTGCTTATATGAAACTGCTTCTTTTCTAACTGTTTCAAGGTCAACCTACTTTGTTGATCCCCCCACGTGTTATTGCTTATATTTTTGTTATTGTCTTGCCATTGTTCAGTGCATTGCATATTGGTTGCGCAACCATAGTGTCAGGGGCGGTTGTATTGGATATCGGCTAGGCAGCACGGGCTTGCTAATGGATATTCGATCTTCGTGCCCTAGTCCCTCACTCGCCTGGTCCGGAGATTTTTCCAGGGGGTGTTGGGTTATAGGATTATCGGGGTATATCCAGAGTACACCCACTGGAGTGATTGGAATTATGCCGGCACAGTGATCGTGGTTCATGGATCGTGAGTGAAGATTGAAGTGTTGGGATTAAGTGTATCGTATCCTTTGTTATATGTGGTTATTTACTGTTTTAATGTACTTTACTTGCCTTTCTTGTTTAACAGTTATATTTGTTGCATTGCATGTTCCGATTGGCCTTTATCCCTCACTGGGCAATAGTGGTTGCTCATACCTCGCTAACATGTTTCAGGATACGCTGTGGTTGAACCCCAGCTAGATTTGGTTGAGGGAGAAGAACCGGAGGTTCAGACTGATCTGTTGCCTTAGTTGCCGTGTCTAGTTGCCTGAGGTGGTTTATGTTCTTGTTGTTAAGTGAAGAACTTGTTTGTTTTACCTTATATTCTATTTTGTAGCCTAAGTGCTAAGTACATATTATGTAATTTGCAAGGCGAAAGATAATTGGTTGTAGTAGTAGATTGGAACCATGGCATGTAATAACTTATGCACTACTTCTAGTTACTTGCATGCTTGGGTGTGAATGCTATGTTATATGTTTGTTTCCAACTTCCAAGAATGTTTCAATGCTATAATGGAGTGGCATGATAAGCGGTTTGGTAAAGAAGTGAAGTTGGATGCATGATTGTGTGAATCTAAACTATTGTATGTCTTAAGGCTCGGATGGCCTTGAAGCTTTGAACTTTTGTTATAAATGCTTGTCTTGTTATATTGTGGCTTTATTGAACGTTTACAGGTTTTCAGAATGTCTACGGTACAGGAGAGACTCTGTCCGTTTGTTGGGTCTAGACTTAACTTTTAGCGTGGGATTGGGTCGGGGCGTGACATTTAAGTGGTATTAGAGCTTATAGAATGCATGAAGCCAGGTTAATTTTCTCGGTCTGTGGGTTAGAGTCTATTAAGTTAAGGTATGATTGCATGAATAAATGTTTCTTTGATTGGCTAAGGGAAATATTGAATGGTTAAAGCACATGCTAGCATAAAAGCGAGAATGTGAAAGGTCTTTTATGAGTTATTGTGTAAAAGTGAAAAGTTAAGAATAGAAAGTATGATTTATTGTTTTACTTGTGTCTTTAGTATGCAAAGTGTTTATATGACCCTATATGTGATCTTATGTTAACTTATTTGAACTTATTCTTATGTGATTTAATTGTGAATTATACATATGCTTGTCATAATACTTTGCATTCTAGTTGTCTGGAATAGGACCCCGCCATCGAACTGGGAATCAGAATGTTGATAGAGAACCAGAGGAGGCTCCCAAGCAAGAAGCTGGTATGGCAGAAAATGCACCACAAGTTCAGGAACCGAGTAAGCGCAGATCTTGGCCACAATGGCCAATGCTATGAATACCATTGCCCAGTTCATGACTCAGCAGGGACAGACAGGGGCTGCCAGAGGTAATCAGGCTGCAAGAGCTGAGGGTAGTGGTACTACTGGAGGTAATTTGTATGACAGGTTTTTATATCATGGGGCCTACAACTTCTTTGGAGAGCCAGAGGATATGAAGGCTAAATTGTGGCTGATAAAGTTTGAAAGGGTGGCTGGAATACTCGAGTGCAGTGATGAGAGAAAAATTACCTATGCCACATTTCTTCTAGAGGGTGACGCCGAGGAGTGGTGGCGTACTATTAGTGAGAAATGGGAAGCCAAGAGGGTTCAACATTCGTGGGCTGACTCCGTCCGTGAATTCTGAGATAAGTATATATCAGTGGTTGCCCGTGAGAGACGTCAAGCAGAGTTCATAGCTTTGAAGAAGGGAAATATAACAGTGGATCAGTATGAGGCTACTTTTACTAGGCTCTCCCGTTACGTGCCGGCTTTGGTACAGCCAGAGGACATGAAAATGCAGAGATTCATCATGGGGTTGAGAAATGATATTATGCTAAATATGTCTGCAAATGATTACCCTAATTATGCTGCAGTGGTCAGAGCCACCTCGAGGTATGAAAAACGCAAGGCAGATGTGCTGGCCGAGACTAGTTAATCGAGTAAGCGGTAGTTCCAGTCACAGAGTCAAGGGTACCAGAGGCAGACTATTTTAGTTGGGCAGAGTTCGCAGCCGAGGCAAACACAGAGTTATGCAGGGCCTGTTCAGACTCAGTCGCGACCAGCTTAGAGTCAGAATCAAGGGTAGACTCGATCAGCAGTGGTTCTTTCACAATAGGGTAGTTCAGCTACCTCTACTTACAGAGCTCATTCGGGAAGCACTGCTTCAAGACGTCACCAGCAGTGCAGCTTCTGTCAATGCTAGGGTCATACTGAGGAAAATTGTTGGAAGAGATTGGGCCGATGTACCGGATGTAGCAGTGATCAACACAAGGTTAAAGACTGCCTGCAATTCAAGAATATTATGGGTCAGACATCTGGTCAGGGCAATCAGACCAGGGCGTCAGCTGCAACACCAGTACCACGAGGTCAGGCCCGAGTATTTGCCTTAGATGCAGAAGAACTTCCGGATACGACTGCTGTAGTAGAAGGTACTTTTCTTCTTAATGATCAATCGGTTAAAGTTTTAATTGATTCCGGGGCTTCGTATTCATTTATTACACCTATAGGTGCACAAAATGCTAAATTGAAACATGATAAATTGTTACATGATATTGTGGTTTATACACCTATGGGGCCGAAGTTTGTCACCAAATCTATTTGCAAAGCATGTAATATCTTTATTCAAGGTCATGTATTTCCTGCCGATTTAATTATTCTACCTTTCCGCGACTTTGAAATTATATTGAGGATGAACTGGTTAGGTAGATATTATGCACAACTTGATTGTAGAAAGAAGATTGTAAAACTAGAAATGCCCGACCAGGCCATACTTGAAATAGTAGGAAGTAGAAAATCTACGGGAACTCCTATCATATCTTCTATTAAAGCATCAAAAATGTTAGGTAAGGGTTGTGAGGCTTACTTTGCTTAGTTGATTATTCAACCTGGTGATCAATTGAAACTGAATGATGTACCTATCGTGAGAGAGTTTCCGGGGTTGTTTCCTGAGGAATTACTTGGTTTACCACCTAATAGAGAGATAGAGTTTGTGATCGACTTATTACTGGGGGCTACGCTTATCTCTAGGACTCCGTTCAGAATGGCTCTACCTGAGTTGCAAGAATTAAAAATTCAGTTATAGGGTTTACTTGAGAAGGGATTCATTCAGCTGAGTTGTTCACCTTGGGGTGTACCGGTCTTGTTTGTTAAAAAGAAAGGCAGATCTCTTCGTGTATGCATTGATTATCGGGGTCTTAATCAGGTAACTATCAAAAACAAATATCCATTGCCTTTGATTGAGGAGTTATTTGATCAGCTACAAGGTGCTAGGGTATTTTCTAAATTCGATATGAGACAGGGCTATTATCAGTTAATTATTAAGTCAGATGATGTTCCTAAAACTGCTTTCAGAACTCGGTATGGTCATTATGAGTTTGTTGTTCTGCCATTTGGGTTAACTAATGCTCCTGTCGCATTCATGGATTTGATGTAGAGAGTATTATGTCCATATCTGGATCAATTTATGGTTATTTTCATTGATGATATCCTTGTATACTCTAAATCTGAGGCTGAACATGAACAACATCTCAGGACTGTACTGCAGACTCTTCAAGAGCATAAATTCTTTGCGAAGTTCAGTAAATATGAGTTCTGGTTAAGGCAAATTACTTTTATGGGCCATATTATTCTCAGGATGGAATTTTTGTTGATCCAGCGACGATTGAGGTTGTCATGGCATGGAAACGGCTAGAGACTGTTACAGAAATTCACAGTTTTCTGGGCTTAGCGGGTTATTACAGAAGGTTTGTCAAGGATTTCTCTAAAATTGTTGGACCATTGACTCAGCTTACTCAAAAGAAGACTATATTTGACTGGAATGAGAAATATGAGGCTAGCTTCCAGGAATTAAAGAAGAGATTAACCACACTCCTATTCTTGTTCTACCTGAGGGTACTGATAATCTGATAATCTATAGTGATGCTTCTAAGAAAGGTTTGGGTTGTATATTGATGCAGAATGGAAAAATTATTCGTATGCTTCCAGAAAATTAAAACCTTATGAACTTAATTAACCGACGCATGATCTTGAGCTTGCAGCTATCATCTTTACACTAAAGAAATGGCGTCACTATCTTTGGGGTAATAAATTTGAAATCTTTACTGATCACAAGAGTCTGAAATATCTCTTTTCTTAGAAAGAGTTGAATATGAGGCAGAGGCGTTGGTTGGAATTGCTTGAGGATTATAATTGCACTATCAATTATCTGCCAGGTAAGGCCAATATTGTTGCTGATGCTTTAAGTCGAAAGGCTACAGTTGCTAGTCTAATCATAAACAATTGGGAGTTCATGGAGGAATTATGTTTATGGAGGCCCAACACTTCAGATTCTGGTATTCAATTTGCAAGTTTGCATATTCAATCTCTTTTGTTATCCAGGATTAGAAAGGCTCAACAGGCTGATCTACAATTGATGGAAATCTTAGAAAAATTGAAAGGGGGAGAGTCGGATTTCAAATTGCATGATGATGGTCTTCTTAAATTCAAAGACAGAATATGTATTCCTTCCGAACTAGCTTTAAAGAAAGAAATTCTTGCAGAGGCTCATAATTCTAAGTATACTATCCATCCAAGCAGTACTAAGATGTACAAGGATCTGAAACAGAACTATTGGTGGAACAACATGAAGAGAGAGATTGCTGACTATGTTACTAGCTGTCTTACATGTCAGAAAGTTAAAGCTGAACATTAGAGACCGACAGGGTTGTTGCAGCCGTTGGCCATTCCTGTTTGGAAATGGGACCACATTACCATGGATTTCATGTTAGATTTACCTAGGTCTTCGAAAGGTCATGATTCAGTCTGGGTTGTTGTGGATAGATTGACCAAAACTTCTCATTTTATTGCTACAAAGAAAACTGAATCTCTTGACAAGTTGGCTGAAATTTATGTTGAGAATATCGTTAGACTTCATAGGATTCCCAAGAGTATTGTGTCAGACAGAGATCCCAGATTCACATCTCAGTTTTGGCAGAAGATTCAGAAAGCTTTGGGCAAGACATTGAGCTTCAATACTTCTTATCATCCTCAAACTGATGGACAATCTGAAAGAACTATTCTAATACTTGAGGATATGTTATGAGCGTGCATTCTGGACTTCGGTAAGAGTTAAGAGAGATACTTACCTATTGCAGAATTTGCTTATAACAACAATTATCAAGCTACTATCGGTATGGCACTGTATGAAGCTGTGTATAGGCGTAAATGTAGATCTCCTTTATATTAGGATGAAGTTGGAGAGTTGAAATCTATTGATCCTACTCTATTGCCAGAGATGAACATAATGATTGATAATGTTCAACTTATCAGAAAAAGAATGCTTACAGCGCAGAGTCGTCAAAAGAGTTACGTAGATAGACGCCGTTATGATCTGAAATTTGCCGTAGGTGATCGGGTATTTTTGAAAATTTCTCCTCGCAAGGGTTTGATTCGGCATAGTAAGGGAGGTAAACTCAGTCCTCATTATGTGGGACCGTTTGAAGTAACTGAAACAATTGGTGAATTGGCTTATCAGCTTTGCCTCCTAGCCTGGGCAGAATTCATGATGTCTTCCATGTTTCTATGCTTCGGAAGTATCAGCCAGATCCTTCTCATGTTCTTGAGAGCCATTAGAGATCAGTGAAACTTTGACCTACACATACAAACCTCTTCGAATTGTTACTTGGAAAGTTCAGGAGCTCAGAACTAAAAGCATCCCGATGGTTAAAGTTTTGTGGGATCATTAGGGTTGGAGGATGCTACTTGGGAGAGAGAGGATCGGATGCGAGACTGATATCCAGAATTGTTCGCCAAATCATGTAAGGATTGCGAGGGCTCAATTTGTTTAAGGGGGAGAGGATGTGACGCCCGAGATTTTGTCGTACTTCTAGATTACTGTTGCATCCACTATGTGCGCATTTCTTCTGTACTTTGCTTGTTATCTTCTTTAATCACTATTCATTCCATTTTCAACTACTTAATTACCATGGATTAGCATTTTTCTTAAATCATAATAATTGTTTTAGGAATGAGAAAAATGTGTATTTGAGCTAGGAGCGATAGGAGCCTTTGTTTAGAAAATAGTTTAGTGAACTAATGAATAGTATTACGTAACCTAACTAAGTGTTTTAATTAGCCAGCACTCATTTTGCACCTTAGGCTGGTTTTAAAGCTAACTAGACTCATTTTAGTGGACCATTTAAACACCCAACTTGACCCCACCTTAGCTTACTCAACATATAACACAACCTAAGCTCATAACTTGCAAAAGAAAAAAAAAAATAAAAGCTGAAAATATTGTGCAAAACTTGACAGCCCTTCTCTTGCTTTTGGGAGATTTTTGCTTCATCAATTCACCAATTCAAGCAAAGCCAAGTTGGATGCAAGTAGTTTAGGGCATTTACTAGCCTCCCGAGAGTTCCTACGTGTATTGTTGATGGTTTTCATGCTTGTTTGTGCATTTTAGAAATGTTGCTATTTTCTTGAATTCTTAGATTTGTTGTCAAATGCTATTGCAATGCCTAAATATTCTTAGGCATGTTGTATATGAGTGGTAGAGACCTAATTTATGCTATTGTTTCGTAGTTTAAACGGTTCAAATTGCTCGTTGATTATTTGACATGAATAGTGATGGTAATGTTAGGGTTTTGTGGAATCGGACTTTATAGCTTGAATCAATGGTTCTAATAGATGCTTTAGGTGCTAATGGAAGTAGTGTAAAGGCTCCGTAGGGTTTAATTGCCCGTAACCTAGTAAAAGAATGAAATAGCCAACTTTTAGAAAGGGGTTTCGGGGTTATCGCGAATCCGGGTTGAATTGGCCTCCACATTTAGTAATCCTAGGCTATTTAGGACCTAACTAAGCTTTGCTAGCTCCCATTTGAGTCTCGGTTGAGGTACGTGTAGTACAAAGTTAAAAGAGAGAATTTGGAGCTTTCTGGCTAAATGCAGGTATTTGCGTGATTTTGAGGGTCCTAAAGGTGCCTAAGGGGTTAACTAGAAGCATGGTATAGGCCGCTTGCTAATCTAGAACCATAACATGAGTTTGGAAGGAAAACAGGTTGGGTTACAAAGGGGTTTAAGTACAAATTCGATTGTCTCACGCTTCTAAGACTTTGACATGACTCCTTGTGTGTTTAAATGTAGTTTCAAGATGTTTTGGAGCTTTTTGTATAGTTCTATGTGAATTTTGAATATGCCCCCTTGTAAATTTCTTAATTGCTTATATAAAACTGCTTATTTTCTAATTGTTTCGAGGTCAACCTACTTTGTTGATCCTCCCATGTGTTATTGCTTATATTGTTGACATTGTCTTGCCATTGTTAAGTGCATTGCATATTGGTTGTGCAACCATAGTGTCAGGGGCAATTGTATTGGATATTGGCTGGGCGGCAGCGGGCTAGCCAATGGATATTCGATCTTCGTGCCCTAGTCCCTAACTCGCCTGGTCCAGAGATTGCCAGGGGGTGTTGGGTCGTAGGATTATCGGGGTATATCCGGAGCACACCCACTGGAGTGATTAGGATTATGCTGGCACAGTGATCGTGGTTCATGGATCGTGAGTGAAGATCAAGTGAAGATTGGAGTATTAGGGTTAAGTGTATCGTATCCATTGTTATATGTGGTTATTTACTGTTTTAATGTACTTTACTTGCCTTTCTGGTTTAACTGTTATATTTGTTGCATTGCACGTCCTCATTGGCCTTTATCCCTCATTGGGCAATAGTGGTTGCTCATACCTCGCTAATATGTTTCAAGAGACGCTGTGGTTGAGCCCCAACTAGATTTGGTTGAGGGAGAAGAATCGGAGGTTCAGACTGATCCGTTGCCTTAGTTGCCGTGTCTAGTTGCCTGAGGTGGTTTATGTTCTTGTTGTTAAGTGAAGAACTTGTTTGTTTTACCTTATATTCTATTTTGTAGCCTAAGTGCTATGTACATATTATGTAATTTGCAAGGCGAAAGATAATTGGTTGTAGTAGTAGATTGGAACCATGTCATGTAATAACTTATGTACTACTTCTAGTTACTTGCATGCTTGGGTGTGAATGCTATGTTGTATGTTTGTTTCCAACTTCCAAGAATGTTTCAATGCTATAATGGAGTGGCATGCTAAGCGGTTTGGTAAATAAGTGAAGTTGGATGCATGCTTGTGTGAATATGAACTATTGTATGTCTTAAGGCTCGGATGGCCTTGAAGCTTTGAACTTTAGTTATAAATGCTTGTCTTGTTATATTGTGGCTTTATTGAGCGTTTACAGGTTTTCAGAATATCCACGGCACGGGGGAGACTTTGTTCGTTTGTCGTGTCCGGACTTAACCTTTAGCATGGAGTTAGGTCTGGGCGTGACACTGAACCCTCCTTCAATTCATCGTACCACACCCTGGCTGCTTCCACTAAAGTTCCAGCAAAAGCCTTACACACCCAAGCCTCTGGCAACTCCTTGAACTCCATCTTGTGCCTGAAAATTGTCAAGTGATCCTTAGGTTTCCATGCCCATCATAGGTGGACAAATAGGGAAATTTGTATTGTGCGAGTTTTGAAACTTCATTAATAGCACGGTTAAATGGATTTGGGCCCTTGAAAGCTCCTGCAATCGAGACAGTATAAGTAATACCTTATCTTTGGACATTTTGAGATTGGCCTCCTGTCGCTGCATCTAAGCCCTGTGATGACCCTGTGGAGCTCATCGTTTCTTTGCGTTGCCCCCCGGTGTGAATCTGTTGTCCGGATTCTCTTTGGTTGGTTATACTTCTGGTTAATTGGGTTTTTTGGCATAAGGGATTTTGCTGAGATGCTTGGCGTGGTTGGTTTTCTGAGTAGCGTGGTGCTGGTTGAGGTGTTTGGTTATGAATAGTTTTCCTCAACTCCTCCAGAGTTTGTAGGATATATCCGAGATCCACTGGCTGGTTAGTCTGCGGAAATTGCGTTGTGGCAGTGAGATATTGCCACCCTGTGTACCAAGTAAGTCCTTGTGGATAGTTTTGTGAGTATGTTAGTAGATAGCTTGGGTATGGATTTGTGTATGGGTTGGTGTATGTGTTCGTATATAGTGGATGATTTCCTCCAGGTATTTCCACCCTTGGTGGCGGTAGATCAGTCTGTCTAAGGTTAGAGGTCTCCCCTAGACAGAACTGCACATTTGGCTGCGCTATAGCCTCTTCTTCATGTACACTTACAACATTCTAACTTTTGGTAGTTACCGTGGTATAATCTTGTGAAAAACTCAGTGGGGAACTTAGAATCGGCCCCACGGTGGGTGCCAACCTGTTAAGGAAAAAAAACTGTCGAGTGATCAGTGTCTTTATACGCTGCCTTGATATCTGCAAAACAAAGAGGACTTAGCGGGTCTTGCCCGTATTAGCACTCCGATGCTTAAATTAACTTGGTGCTTATGTAGAGGAAGAAGTATGTATACAAGTATTGATGTGAGTATCAGATGTACCTGCCTTTCCTTGCTTAACCCTCTGACTTTTATAGGCACCATGGCTTCTGATTCAAAAGATAAGTCATCATGGTTGCTGAGTCAAAAGGGAAGTCATCATTGTGGCTGAGTCAAAAGGGAAATTAGCAGAGTGGTGTGTAATCATTAAGGGATTAATGGAGAATTGTTTAAAGGATTAGTAGAGAATTTAGCTATATGCAGTTGTTGGTAGGGCCCTGATATTAAGGAACAATGTCTGCTAGTTCCAGTTGGTTTGAAGTCCTAAAAAGAGACCTTCTGATTACCATATACTTCGTCTGACCCCCTTAGATCCCTCTCATCACGATGTCTGAGGTCTTCGAGCTATTTACGAGGTCTCTTGGACATCGTCCGAGATCTCTAGGACCTCGGACGAGGCTACCCCGATCATCCCGATGGGTCAATTCGCGATTTGAAAAAAGTCTAAGGGTCTTACCCATATCACTTTTGAACATACTGAATCAGTTCTGCTCAATAGGAACGCAGTTATACTTTCATTACTTTTACTAGAAGTAGAGTTATGGAGGCACTTTTGCGCTATATAATGGACGAAACCACAGGGATGGATCTAGGTACCAAATTTCAGGATGTGCAATCGTACAATTGATAGGTTAGAGTGTGCACTCATACAACGAAAATTTTAATATAATGTTTTTTAAAAAAAAAAAAAATTATTTTTTCAAGTTGAGGGTGTACAAGTTGTAGGTCCGCCACTGCAAAACTAGACAATAGTAATTCAAATTGCTCCTTTGAAGCAATAAGAAAAATATTGACTAACACATGTTGCAGAGCGTATTGTTATCAATTCACATAGTCACAAAACTACCAGCAATTAGATGACTACTCCCACATGCCACTAAAAATGCTATTTAAAAAATTTAGCCTAGGCTGGTTAATTGCAGTATTATATATATATATATATATATATATATATATATATATATATATATATATATATATATATATATATATATATATATATATATTTTTACGACATTAATTTTTTTGACGATATTACATAAACTTTTTTTTAAAAAAAAATATTAGAAGGTCGGGGCCCCTACCGGTCCTGACCTATCTCCGCCCCTGGAAAGGAGGTTTGAAATTGTCGACAAATGACTATTAAAGGAAGCCTTCTTTTTTATTCTATATATGCAACATTCAATTGATTGTAGATATGTATTCTTGAGAATATAGATAATTTTAATATTACTTTTGTTTTTTTCCCCAAAAATATTACTTTTGTTTGATATACTACTTGCACTAGAATTTTAAGAGAACTTTGTTGTAAAAGTATAACATCCTTTATGTGAGAAAAGCTAAAGAAAAGTTGGGATTGGGATTGCTTTCACTCTATCTCTTTTTTTTATTTTTATTTTTTCTTTTTGTTGTTATAATTGCTTTCTCAATCAAACTAGAAGAACAATTTCTTTTATTTTCTTTTGGTCAGAGAAAAAAAAAGTTTCGGAAAACAAATTCATTTAGCTAATCTTTGAGAATTGGGAACTGTAATATGGAAAATGTCATAAAACCCCTCATGTGATTTATCGAAAGTGCACTAAACCCCATGAGATTTCAAAACTCCCATCATAGTTCTCTTCACCCCACCCCACCCCACACCATAAAAAACCATTTGATGAGGGTGGAAAATACTGCCCTTGAAGAAAAGACCTTTGTGCCCCTGAACCACTTAACCACATTAGAAAAAAATAGCGCCCAGAAAAGGATGACCTTCGTACCTCAACAACCTCCCAATGACATCACAAATCAGATCTCCCGATGACATCACAAGTCAGACCTCTCGATGACATCCCAGGTCAAACCTCTCGATAACATCCCAAAATCTTATCCAAATGCAGCTCACCCGGCAGGATATGCAAATGTCAGAGTATGTTGGTTTCTCTCTCATCCAAAGGGTATAAAATATGCCCCAACATTCTTCAGGGGAGGTAACTAATTCATTTTTACTAGAATTATCTACATTTTCCCTTTTTTAGCACCCAACTAACTTAAGTTTCAAAGTGCTAACGCAGGACCACCCCCTTCAACTCCGTTTTTGTTTTGCAGGCTCAAGAGAGCCAACTCAAGTCAACCTTCCACAATCTGCCTCACCAGATTTGTACCTTAACAGTTTGGCGCCGTCTGTGGGAACGACTGAAAGATTCGCACTGAGTAGAAATGATAGTTCATACTAGAAGCCATGCTAGCTCCGGTGATGTATCACCACAGAACAGCCGCGAGCAACAACACCCCAAAATGACCCCAATACCGGAGGTTGTACCCGCTCCTACCAATAATGTCGTCTAGCTAGAAGTAAGCCCAGCGGGAACATCTGGGACAACATAGGCTGAGTAGTTGCTGGAGGAGCCAACGTCCCGTGTTGAGCTGCAAACATTCACTCAGCTGGTTTACGACATGAAGCAAACTATGGATAATTTTATCCAGGTGCAAAGATCAGTTAAAGAGCCACATCTAGCTCCACAAAGAGCCCAATCATTCCTTCCTCGCTCAAAATGAACCTAGAGACCTGGACCATCTAATGAAGAAGGCAAGAAAGTACATAACGTCAAAGAAGGACGCAGTGGACCTGAAGTATAAGGAAGAAAGCACAATTTTCGTAGCGCCACCTCATGGCAAAGGGAAGGACAAAGGATCCAGAGGATTTAGGTCGGGGACGGCGTCAAGCTCTTCAGATCCCAAGAACAAGGTTTAATAAGTACACCCCCTGACTATGACTAGGTTAGAGGTATTAATGGAGATCGAGTCCCAACCTGACCTCAATATCAAATGGCTAGCGCAGATGAGGTCGAATCCAAATAAGAGAGGAAAGGAAAAATTCTGCTGGGTTTACCATGACTATGGTCATGGAACCAATGAATGCAAAAATATAAAGAATGAGATTGAGGTATTGATTCAAAGAGGCAAGCTAGACAAATATGTAACAAGGAAGGGACAAGGCCCCGAGCAAATGGTTGATCGGGAAAGAGACAAGAGACCCCGAAGGATTGACGGAATAATGGTGGATATCAATATGATCACATGAGGATCAGCAACAGGTGGGACCAATAAGTCAGCCAACAGAGCCTACGTAAGGTCAGGGAAGGAGGATCCCATTCCCAAAAGATCAAAGGTCCACTAGGAGCTCGTCATCTCCACTTACAACCTAGAAGGGGTGAAGACTCCACATGACGATCCCCTGGTAATCACTATACAGATAGCAAAATGCAAAGTTCGACGAATGATGGTTGATACTTTATGGGATTCACTGGCCACGGTTCAAACTAGAAGGCACAATCTGACTCCCCCTCACTATTGGGCTCGATGCTAAGCAAGTCCAGATGATGACTGAGTTTGTGGTAATAGATTGCCCTTCGGCCTACAATAGGATATTGGGACGTCTAGCCCTCCATCACCTCAGGGCAATCATCTCAACCTATCATCAGGTGATGAAGTTCCCAATCCCTGAAAGTATAGCAGTGGTCCGTGGAGACTAGAAAGTTGTGAAAGAATGCTATGTCGCAGCATTGAAGATTCGAAGCCTAAGCCCGTGGGAAGGGGTGAGGGAGAAAAGCAAGAAATAGAGGAAGGAGGAAGAAAGGAAGGCAGTCCCAGTGGAGAAATTGGACAAGGTCGAGATCGGACCAGGAAAAACAATTCAGATTGGAAGTGAGCTGACTCCGCCAATGAAAGAAGGTATAACTGTAACACTCTGATCCCTCACGAGACTGGAACGCCAATCCAAAACCCAAAGTCACAAAAAACGAGGGAAAACGGACGGAGTCTCCCCTGTATTTAGGCCTAACCACATACTTGCACTCAGAGGAAATAGTCACAATAACAATATACAAACATTCATAAACAACCACATCATCCATAACCAGAACTTCTAAATCCCTAGGGCTATCGAAGCCTTTCTACTGTAACAAAATAAACATACAAGCATGCATTTACTTTAGCTATTGAAACACTATGACTATAATTCCGATTATCATACCACTCTAATTTTTTCTATATCATTTTCTTAGATATTAAGTCTAGCAACCAACCTTAACTTCATCCATACAAGCATGCAAGCTAACTAGTCAAAGAGTACATTAGAAGTTATTACATGCCAACAACTATCTAACTAGTCATACAAGGCTTTCAACTTCACATTACAACTCTCCAAACCAAATACAAATACATACAAGACCATAAGGTCTCAAAATGGAACATATATATAACAAGATCACATCCAGCACACAAGCCATCCAACCTCAGCAAACAAGCCACACAGTAACTCAAGGCAATTGATCAATCTAAACTTCTTCTTCTCCTTCTACAGCTAATAGCTGGGGATCAACCTCAGCTCCTCTTGAAACATGTTAAAGAGAGGAATGAGTAAACACAGTTGCTCAGTGAAAGATAGGGTATAGTTAATCAGGGGCGTTTTCAAAAATCCTTTCGTGCAATGCAACAAATAAACACAAGAAACAGTAACTATACAATAAGAATCAATTTAATAATTAAATACCACACATTTAAAAGGATATGATCTCAATAACCCCAAATAATCCAAAGTCTTGATCTTGATTATGAACCTCGATCCACGAACCATGAAATCGTACGACCCAACACCCCCTGGCAATCTTTAGACCAGGTGAGCGAAGGACCAGAGCACGAAGATTGAATATCCGCTGGTAAACCCGATGTTGCCCAGCGAATACCCAATACATCCGTCTCGACGATATGGTTGCGCAACCACAATGCAATGCACTCAAGATAACAATGACAATATAATTCAATAACCACATAGATTAGGGACAACAAAATAGGTTGCCTTCGTATAATTACAATCAATAAGCAGTATAACAAGAATTGGACAATATTCATTCAAAGTAGCCAAATCACACAATTCACGAACTTCACTAATAGAATACACAAGCTATTCAAATGCATTTACACTCTCAAATAACCAATTACAAGTCAATTACTAACATGTTCTCAAGTCAATTACTAACATGTTTCTCAACTTTTACAAACTAGTTCTCTTAGTCCCAATTTAAGCTCAATCAAAACGAAACTCATCTCTCTAATGACACTTTATGAACACCTCTTAAGCCAAGAAAACTCTTGTTTAGCCACTTACTACCACAAAAGCCATGAAAGCCCATGGTCCATTTGAACTACGACTACTCAAACCACCCCTCAATTAAATGCCATAAAGGCATTTTAAGTACTACCCCACCTAATAAACACTAAGTATAGCATTCAATTACACCCTGTCAACAATTATACGCAAAGCCCTTTTTGAATTCAAGCCAATTTTACAAGTTTATGCAAGTTTACTCAAATTATATCTATTCTAGTCACTAACCTAGGTTCAATAACACTTGTGGCATCATTAGATTACATGGAATTAAGCTTAGAATCAACATTGCACAAAACCCTAGAAAGCGACTATTCATCATATTCTTAAATTGATCTTTTGAAATAATTCAATAACCAAGCCATTCAACTACACCAAACAAGTCTCCATAGCAAGTAGACATCATATTATACCATATTCAAGCATTATATAAGCAAATATTAACAAATCTAAGAATTTTAAATCTTGACATAAACATTAAAGATGCAAAAATATGCTAAATCTCTCACCTAAACAAGTAGTAAAGGCTAGGAATGACTCTAGGATGGCTCAAGATTACATCAAACTAGCTTGAATGGCACCAGATGGATCAACCTTAACATTTTTTCTTCTCGTTTTCCCCTCTTAGAGCTCATGACTTTTGGCCTACTTTTCTTCTATTTTTTTGGCTATTTTGTGTGTATTTTATATATATATATGTATATATAAAATTTATAGATAGATATAGATATTATTTGGGCCTTATTTTAGTTGAGAGCAATGCCAAATAATTTAGTTTTAAAGCCCAAATGTTGAGTTAAGTTAAAAGAGGCCCAAACAAGCAAACTAGCTTATACTATTCATTTGATAGATATAACAATTTTTCTACTCTAACTTCCCAAAGTGCTATGCATGTAAAAATTATAAACGTATGCCTAAAATCACTTATATAATAAAGAAAAAATATAAGATTTGCAAAATTAAATACTTTAATTTTTACCCCAGGCTCAGGGCTCATTTAAAAATGATGAAAATAAGTCTACTAAGTATTAATAATAATCTCATATAATGTAAATGCCAAAATAGGAGTTAAAATATTTTTATTTGAATTTAATAATGCTAGTGTCCCATTTGAATAAAAATAAGAGAAGTAGAAGAAAATAAAATTACTATATAAATCTTAAATGCTAAAATAAACACATATACACATATAACACTTAAACTGGCACAAATTTATATGCAATTAAGTATGATATGTTACATGCTACGTCAGGGTTGTTATAATAACCACTCTGAAAATAAAAGTGTATTTGTATGGTCTTCTTCTGACATGATAGGAATAGACCCCAAAGTCATAGCACACCACTTGAATGTGGACCCGAACCGCAAACCAGTAAAACAAAAGCGCAGAAACTTCCACCCAGATAGGAACCAAACCATCAGGGAGGAGGTAAAAAAGCTCCTGAAAGCCAACGATATCCGAGACATACAAAACTCGACCTGGTTAGCAAATGTGGTCTTGGTGAAGAAAGCTTCTGGACAATGGCGAATGTGTGTGGACTACACAGATCTTAACAAAGCCTGTCCTAAAGTCTGCTACCCCTTGCCTCGAATAGATCAGCTGGTAGACTCGATCTCAGGAAGTGAAATGTAGTCATTCATCGACGCATTTAAGGGCTATAATCAGATCAAGATGGCCTCAAAAGATGAGAAGAAGACCGCGTTCATCACCGACAGAGGTACTTACTATTATGCATTAATACCATTCGGACTGAAAAATGTCGGGGCCACCTATAAAAGGATGATGAACCAGGTGTTCCAACACCAGATCGGGTAGAATATGGAAGTTTACGTGAAGAAGTTTGGGATCAAACTAAACCCAAAAAAGTGTGCATTCGTGGTAAAAGCCGAAAAATTCCTGGGGTACATGATTACCCACAGAGGTATTGAAACAAACCCGGACAAGATCCAGTCTATCCTTGAGATATCTCTCGCAGGAAAAGTAGTCACACTCAATAGGTTTATGGCCAGGTCAGCCGATAAATATGCACCGCTATTCAAAACATTGCAGGGCCTGAAAGATTTCTACTGGACCAAGGAGTGCCATAAAGCTTTTGAGGAACTAAAAGAGTACCTAAGCTCTCCCCCTATACTATCCCGACCTGAGCAAGGAGAATCACTTTATTTGTACCTGTCGGTAACACTGACAGCTCTAGCAACAACCCTAGTCCGAGAAGATAAAAAGATCCAAAACCAGTGTACTATATCAGCAAAGCTCTCCAGGGAGTGGAAATGAAGTACCCACAGATTGAGAAAGTCACCCTGGCACTGGTAACGGCCTCCAGGAAGCTGAAGCACTACTTTGACGCCTATCCAATCAAGGTTATGACAAACTTACCTTTAAGGCAAGTCTTGCACTGACTTGAAATATCATGAAGGCTATTAAAATGGGAGGTAGAACTGAACCAATTCGACATCGAATACCAGCCTCGACTAGCGATAAAAGCTCAAGCACTTGCAGACTTTATAGTCGAGTGCACTAGGTACACTCAAATGGAAGATCCAACCTGGCACATACAGGTTGACGGGTCCTCAAACAGGCAAGGAAGCCGAGCAAGAGTGTTGCTTATAAGCCCCAGAGGAGAATAGATGCTATACTCCCTTAAATTTGGGTTCCCCGCTTCAAATAATGAAGTAAAATACGAAGCCTTGGTGGCAGGATTAAAAATAGGAAAATCACTGGGGGCACGAGCAGTGGACGAGCAAACAGACTCGCAATTGGCAACCCATCAGGTCCGTGGAGAATATGATACAAAAGAACCCGCCATGGCGGCATACTTGTCCCATGTTAAGGACCTTATCTCAAGGTTTGACCGCTTTAGTATCTCCCAAGTCCCGCAAATGAAAAACGAAAAAGCAGACGCACTTTCTAGGTTATCCATGAACATAGATGAGGGCGCAGTGATCTAGCTCGGAGAGGTCGGAAGACCCAGTATTACTATTGCCGGCAGGCAAGTAGCCGTAATTAGCCAAGAGGACTCTTGGACCCAACCTATGGTACGATACCTCAAAGAAGGGGTTCTTCCCGAAGTAAGCAGTGACGCAAAAATATTCTGAGTGCCGAGCTCGCCAATTTACAATAATCAGTTATCAACTATATAAGAGGTCTTTTACCTGGCCAATATTTAAATGCGTAAACAGGGAAGAAGGGGGTACGTACTCCGAGAGGTTCATGAAGGAATATGCAGGAATCACTTGGGATACCGAGCTTTAGCATGGTAAATATTAAGGCAGGGATATTACTGGCCAACCAAACATGAAGATGCACAAGACTTTGTGCAAAAATGTGATGTCTGTCAAAGGTTCGCAAGAATCCCAAGGATGCTGGCCACTGAGCTAACTTGTATTACCAGCCCTTGGCCTTTCGTCCAATGGGGGCTAGACATTATAGGAAAGCTCATTGTCAGCACCGGCCAGACGAAGTACATCTTCGTAGCCGTCGATTACTTTACAAAGTGGGTAGAGGTAGAACTGACCTCAACCATAACTGACAAGACAACTTGGAAATTCTTATGGAAATTTGTCATTTGTAGGTTCGGGATCCCACGAGTCATGATCATCGACCACGACACTCAATTCGATTGTGCTTACTTTAAAAAGCACTATGAAGAGCTAGGCATAACACTAAGATTTACATATGTACCTCACCCTCAAACTAACGGATAAGTCGAAGTCACTAACCTAACTCTTTTGTAGGCATTGAGGACAAAAGTAGAGAATGCCAAAGGCCTATGGGACGAGCTGCTCCCCGAAGTGCTATGGTCAATGAGGACGAGACCAAGCTCAGCCACGAGGGAAATTCCATTTTGTCTAACATTTGGGACAAAGGCAGTGCTTCTAGTGGATGTGGGCTTGTCGACTCCTAGAACTACAAACTTCAATGAAGAAGCAAATAATCAAGCCTTAAAAGCTGACCTAGACCTAGCAGAAGAATTCAGACTGAAAGCTTAGATCAGAATGCTGGAAAGTAAGAGAGCCATGGAATGAAGCTATACCAAGCTCGTTCGGCCCCGACCTCTGCAAAACGAAGACCTAGTCTTGAGAAATGTATGTTTCCGACCTGATCCTACCCAGGGAAAACTTGGGTCACGTTGGGAAGGCCATTACAGAATTGTAGAAGAGTTAATGCCAAGAACTTATAAACTAGCAGAATTAGAAAGAAGGGAGCTTAAGAATGTTTGGCATGTCGAGCATCTTAAAAAGTACTTTGTATAAAGACAGAGTTATCAATGAAATACAAACGTTGTCCCCCACTTTTGTCAAATTTTACTACTTGCAAATATAGGCGGAATACCGCAGGTCCGAAGTCACTAAGAAAAGACCCAGGGTCAAAAACCTTAAGGTTCGACCCCCCTAAATCGCTAAAGAGCTTCTCATTTCGAAGCAAGCCAACCAGCAGTAAGGTTGTGGAACAGCCTAACAAGCAACTGGTAGTTGCGTCAATAGTGATCACACAAAATAAAAGTCAAGCAAATTGATAACAAAAAGCATGCTTAACAAAAGAAATAAGAAAACGTACATACAAACATGAGAATACCTGGAAAAGGCTAGAAGAGAGATCAGAGAATTTCTCAAACATAAAAAAACAACATAAAAGTTGCTCAAATAGAAAACCTCCCACGAAGGGAAGGATTAAAGAGTTACATCTAAAAAAAAAGGTCAACAAGAAGACCTCAAAACTTAACCAATCAACTGATGACAACTACATATCAGAAGTACCACCGCCGTCCTCATTATCATTGTCAGCTTCTAAATCAGAGGTAGACTCTTTTAGCAACAAGGAAAAATCAATCTCAACCCCACAGGCTCTGGCCAATTTTTCAGCTCGCACGAAGGAAATCTCCTTGCCCTCAGCAACGCCACGACTCTGGGCTTTAAAATGGGCTTGAGAGAGGCCATGGCAGAACTCATCACTATGCTTGTAACTCTCTACAGCCGCCCAAGCTTGAGCTTCACTGTTTGCTAGAGAAGTGTTTAGTACCACGCTCAGCACATCGACGAATTGTTGAGTGGTGGCCTGACCTGCCTGAGCTTTTCTCAAACCTTCTTTAATAGCATTAAGGTCGGCCTTGTGTTGCACTTTTAAGGCTCTAATCTCCGCCTCATGAGACGCCTTCAGATTTGAGATCTCCTGCTCTTTCTCAGCCTTGTATTTAGCATAACCTCAGAGATATGCTTTCTTCTCATAATACCTCTCAGTCAAGTCTTTCACGAGGTCACCAGCCTTGACACAGTACTTAATGCCATCATTAAGAGCCTTGGTTTGCGGCCAAAAGAAAAAAATAGTTAGAATGATCAAAAAAGAAAACTAAAGGTTCCAACAAAAAAGAAGGGGAGGGCGGTAAACCTGTTTAAAGCAGTACTTAATGGCCTTCCTCACAGTAATGGAATTAACCAGCTTGGAAAAGGCGCTTAGAATCTTCTCAAAATGAGGATTTCTCTCGTATCCAGGCTCAGGACCCACCTCAAACCTAATCCTAGGATAAGCAGTAATACCCGATTTAGGTTGAGTGCTCTATTGCGTAGGATCAGCAGCCTCTTCCTCAGGCACCTCTAACAGGATTGGTCCCCTAGTCTCATTCACAAAAAAGTTCAGTTCAGGATGATCGCTGGAAGGAAGGTCACCACTAACCTCGTGGAACTCAGCCTCGACCTCCTTAGTAGCCTCAGAGCATTGCTTCTTAGAGGGACCAACACCTTCTTCCTTCTTCCTCTTACCTTTCTAGCGGGCTTGTTGAGCCAAATTGACTTCCAACTCATCAAAAATGTCCATACCTGGAAAAAAAAAAGGAGGAAAGACAATTAATTATGGGAAGGAATAAGAATAGAACAGGAGCCTACAGAGCTCGATCTCACCAGTGGTGGGAGAACGAGGGCCTTAGACGTCTCAACCTCACTCCTAAGAGCAGGACTGGATGATTCAAAAACATGTGGCTCTTCTCGAGGAACTTGATGATTCTCTCCATATAGTCCCGAGCTAAGCACTCCTTCCAGATCTAGGTACTGGTTACAATCAACACGGGGGCGACCCACGAAGAAGCGTGTCACCAATTCTTCCTCTAGAGTCAAAACTCCACTAGTGGGATAGGGACGTGAAAGGACGCGCCACTCGGCTCTAACATCCCATTCTCTATCAGACTTAATGTATACATACTTGGAGTGTCATCCCTTGTTCGATGAAGGCCACTTTGTAAAAATGTTCTTCCTTGTTTGGGTAGTAAAGTAATACTACCCCAGTCTATCAAAAATCTTTATCGTGTAAAAATAGAGGAAAAGATTCGGGGTCAGGTTAAAGCCTAACACTTTGAGGTACCTATAAAAGCCAATCATCATCCACCAACTGTTCGGAATCACCTGACCAGGGCTAAGGTTAAAGATGTTCAAAATTGCTCTAATGAAAGGGGGAATGGGCAAAGCACATAACTAAAAGATGTCTGTGCAGAAAGTGACCTCTCCCTCACCAGATCGGCAAGCCCTCTCATGCTTATATGGTATTCGCACAGAAAAGCTAGATGGGACAACCCTACTATCCATGACATAAGAGGCCAAATCATTGCCAACGTGACAATTACGCCGTAACGCAAAGAACTACAGCTCTACTGCCCTGCAAGAAGCCGCAATTGGCCTCTCCGATCTTCTAGGAGAATTAGGGTTGGATGACATAGCCTCAAGAATGCTGGAAGTCCCTGCCACCTCAGTAGAAGGCGTTGGAACTTCAATAGGGGGTAGAGCAGAATGACCTAAATTAATTCTCATAGGGGAGACAACCCTAATAGGGGTTGCCTTAATAGTGGCAGTCCGATGGGAAATCCTACGGGGACGGTCAGCTCTAGAAGTCGAAGGTTCCCTCTCCATAGGAGAGTCGGGGTTAAAAGAGGAATCATTACTACTTTCCTCACCACCACGACTATAAGAGTGCTCAAACTGATTCTGAGAATCAGAACCACTGCTACCCATGAATGATAAAACAAGAACAAAAAGTAAGGGCTTGAAAGACGTACCTAATAGTCAAAATCTCTAAAAAGATGATAAGGAGTTGAAGACTTAAGAACGACAATGAGAGATTAAGGGGAAAGAGATGATCACGGGAGAAATGCAGAGAAATGGGAAACCCGAGGAAGTTTTGAAACAGTTCAAAAACTTGAAAAGGCTCCTTATTTATAGAAAAAATAGGTGGGAGGTTAAAAATTCCAAATGACGCGCCGGATACATTAAGTGCAACGTTTCAGAAAAGCTGCAAAAACTGACGCATTAATCAGAGGGAGACACGTGTCATCACCAATGAATAACTGTCGAAAAGACGTTACAAGAAGGGGTCAAGGTCGAGGTCGAGCAAAAATGGCAAACGAATGATTTCCCGACCTGCCTTCAGAGGACAATTGATGAGGGTGAAAAATACTGCCCTCAACGAAAAGACCTATGTACCCTTGAAGCACTTAACTGCATTAGAAAAAAATAGCACGCCCAGAAAAGGATGACCTCCGTACCTCAACAACCTCCCAATAGCATCCAAAATCAGACATCCCGATGACATCCCAAAATCTTATCTAAATGACAACTCACCCAACAGGATCTGCGAATGTCAAAGCATGTCGGTTTCTCTCTCATCCAAAGGGTATAAAATGTGCCCCAACATTCTTCAGGGAGGTAACTAATTCATTTTTACTAGAATTATCTACAGTTTCCTTCTTCTAGCACCCAACTAACTTAAGTTTCAAAGTGCTAACACAGGGCCACCTTCTTGTAGCTCTGTTTCTATTTTGCAGGCTCAAAAGAGTCAACTCAAGTCAACTTTCCACAATCTGTCTCACCACATTTGTACCTTAACACCATTTTTCAGTCAATGTTGGTAACCAAATATATTAAAAGACAATTATGCCCTTAATTTAAAAACAACCTCTTTTATCCTTTTTCTCTTTTTCTTTCATCATCGTCCTTCTTCTTCCTCTTCTTTCTTGTTATAGTTACAGTCACCCACATACCCACACATACATACACAAACTTATACCAATACTTACCCCCACATAGATATACACACCTACGCATGCACAAACACATACATATACACCCATATATACATATATACAAGCTACACATACCCACCCAAAGACACCCATCAACACCCATACACACGCAGGCACACGTACATACACATACACAAACGTAATTCCACTCACCCATATAAATGTCAATATTTAGAACTTAAATATATAATTTTGTTTGTGTACATGGAATTTTTAACATTTGAATCGATTCAATTTCTAAAAAAGATTACTTGTGTGTATTGATATTATCTATTGCTTGGTGTAGATGATATTTATTAGTATGGGTGGTTTGAAAGTAGTAAACAATGGTACGATGGTGGAAAAAAGGTGAGTGATGGTGCTGCTATAATTTGTGTAGTAAGCAGAAATGTTACCTATTTCTGTAACTTCACAAAGAAAAAAATCAATTGTTCCAATAGCTCAGTTAGAGGGAATCGTGCTTTGCTAGTATAAGGTTTATGGTTCAATTCCTGCTTCTACAAAATTTACAATTTTTCATGGTTTAATTTTTAAATGTTTTTATGAGAATTCGGGAAAAAAAATAACTATAGAATCTAACCCGAGTGTCTCAGTTTCTACACAAGCCTTCTAACCACTAGAACAAATTTATTTTGACATTTGTCTTTTCTTTCTTCTAGTTATGACGAAAACAAAATGGGACCTAATGACTAATAAAGTGTTTATTTAAACAAAAATAAAGAACTACTTGTATATTAGGGGCGTGAAATACAAAAATAGTTTAAAAAGACAATTTTTTTTTTTTTACGGAGGGGAGTATTGTGCTTATTTTGAAAAATCATAAGAGAATTATGAAGGAGTTTTAAAACCATAGAGGGTGCTTTTCAATTTCCACAAACACAAAAAGGTCTGAAGCATTTTACCACTTTTACGAAGGATAATATGGTATGAATGGTTTGGAATTTTCAAAAGTGTATATAGGCATTTAATTTCATATTTTTTACACACTTTTGACATGGCATGCACGTAAATTTATTTAATTTTTAAATATCCTACTTCATTTGACATGGCCTCAGACCTAGGTGAGCTTGCATCCGTAGTGAACTTTTCTTTGTGTACCAACCTAATCCACTGTCCTATTGCAAGTTAATTCTTCAAAGCAAAGTGCACATGATAGGTATTAATGGAAAGAAGTGTATACACACAATGATTTGTTTTTTAATCTAGTTTGATAAGGCTACATTCACGACTGATTCTAAAGAACTAATAGTCAATGATTGTTGGACAAAAGTAGTAGCTTCAACCGTGCATCAAGGCAATTTTTAAGACTTTGACACATTGTTATGAACATTAAAATATACTCTAACATATTCTTAACAATATATACAAGGGATTCAATCCCTTGATCACAACTAATTGTTTGTCTGTTTATGCATATATGCAAGCACTGTACACAAAGTCATATGTGGTGAAAAATTATTACAAGCAAAACCTTGCTTCTATCGGGGAAATTGAAAAGTTATCTTCTACCTAGTTGTCTTGTATCTAAGTTGTGATAATATCTACTAGGTTAAGCCAATGTAAGCTTTCTAGTATCTAAGTTGTGATAATATCTACTAGGTTAAGCCATGTAAGATAAGATGTTAATAGGGTTAGGTTGTCTTGTAGTTGAAGCCTTTGTCTATATAAAGGCTCATGGATGTAATTTTGAAACATGCAACTACAACAACAAGCTCTAAGACTCCCTAAGTCTTTCTTCTACTATTGTAATCCCTCTCCCTTAATATATATCATTTTTGTACTCCATCCTTCATATAATAAATCTCGATCCTATTAATACCTTCTTTGTAGTTGTACTTCCTATGTGATTATAAAACATGATATCATAGTGATGTTTGTTTAAGCCCTTCAGGACTCCTATCCTCCTAAAGGGCTAGTGTGACCCTTGACTTTCTCTATCAAATGGCATAACTTAGCGAAATATGCTTTGTGGTAGCCACTTCATGCATCCTCCACATCAGAAACTCTTATGCCTAGAGAAAACAAAAATATTAAAGAAATAAGTTGTGCAACTCTGTGTGTTGTGTGCCTTGAGACTGTTGGTGAATTGTTGTTGTCTCGGCTTTTTACCCTTTAAACGCAGAAGTCATTTCTTAATGTATCTAAGTCTTTGCAATGCCAAAAGAGAAGGTCATGGACCTCACACTCTCTAAATGAATGTCTGACTAGGTTCCCTCAAACATGGCTGTCGATACCACCACTCCTTCTTCCTCTAGTTTTAGAAAATCACCTTTGCAAAAGTTGACCATTTGTACGAAATAGAATATTTTGGTGAAGATAGTAAAAGCCTCTATTATAGAAATTCCTTTTCTAAATCCTTATAGATACTTTACCAAACCAAACACCTCAATGACAGTTCTTAAAACATGATTTTGGCCCAAAAAATTCAAATATTAGGGAAGTGATATTGGCAATCTCAATGGAACAATATCGAATTCGTGTTACAGAATCTGAACAAATGGTTCTATTGCTGATTCAAGAAGAAACCATTCACTAGTCAAAATTGCAAGGCTATACATACATCCATGCACTTTGGAGCCGTAAAAATTGCATTAATGCTTCACATGAGAAAAGGCCTTCATGTCGTTGCCAGGATTTCAATTCTTGACACCAAATACCGGCAGTACAATCATGCATGCATAGGCACAGTACAAACGAACTTAAATGCTAACACCATTCTACTCACTCTCCCAAATTACAACCTACCTCTTGAAGATCCATTCATAACTCATAACCTTCAAAACCAATTGCAAATAACAGGTGCTCTTGTAACTGGTCTGTCTTTTTCAACCACGTTACACTACCAAATGGCCTACATTTATTTGCTAAGAAAACAAGTTTTGCTGGCTGATGAAAAGATTATAGTCCATTGCTAATGCGCCCTTGGTGAAGTAGGTCTCCTGTCGTCAAGTCCTTAATGCAATAGCCAAAACGGGTAAATATAAAGTAACAATTGTGTTCTCTAGTAAACTGGGCAACTGATAAAAGTCTTTTACTAAGAGCAGGAACAAGTATGACCTGAGAATTAAATACTGTACCAGATGATAAATTAATAGATGATATACCAGTATGTGAAATAGGATTCCTTACCGTTAACACTTGATTCATCTAGGGTCATATTGTGAGTCACACTAATATCGATGTACCAATTCAGATTAGGAGAGTCACTAACTTCCACAACAAAGAATGCTTTCGTAGCAGCATTAAATGCTTCATCAGGGTCCTTGCAATTATTGGCCTTATGGTATAGATTGCCACACCTATAACAAACTACTATTGAGGAGCCGAAGTTAGGAGATGAGAAAACCGACGATTGGAAACCACGACCTCTTCCTCTTCCACAACCACCGCGATGAACTATTTTTCATGATTGAGTTGCACAATTTTAAGGAGATGCGATAAAGACTATAGCCGAAGTGGTACGATGACTCATGGTAAAGGCCACTGTCTTGTTGGAGATAGAAGATGAAGCTGTTAAGTAGATTTCAAAGTCGAAGAGGAGGCCACATTCCTCAACGGATGTTAGACAGTTAGGATGCAGGTTTATCACGACAACGATAGGGTCGAACTCAGAACCTACATCCTGGAGTATCCAAAGGACTAAGTGACCGTCATCATCAATAGGATGACTTGCACTAGTAAGAATTAATGACAGTGATTTCGCATGTTGCACATACACATGAATAGATTATGCATCCTTTGTTGGTGACTGCAACTCGGTTTTGACTTGTTGTATGAGAGCTCTGGACTACAACCCATATAATAGCTCAAGAGTTACCCAAACATCACGGGTTGTGGATTTATCAACCACCTGAGAGGGAATAGAGTCAGATAGAGAAACTAGCAGCTAGTCGAGGACCATTTGGTCGAGATGAACCTAAGTTGTAATGTTATCAGAAGAAGGTGTGGGCTTTGGTATGGAACCATCAATAAAGCCAAGAAGGCCGTGACATCGTAGAACATGATAAAGTTGTGTTTTCCATAGTAGAAAATTATTGCTACCAAGTTTTAGAGAGATTTCTTGGTGGATATTTTTTTAGCTCAAACAAAGACGTCGTGGGTAAAGGAGATGCCACAACTAGGGTGGAGGTTTTGTCACTAGTAGAGGAGTAAAGGAGGATGAGGAAGATTCCATTAAAAGAGAGAAACGTGGAATGTGTAAAAAAAAACCTTAAGCATTGTTTACCATGTAAAGATGGAATTTGCTGCAGGCAAATGTGTTAGTTTTCATTAATATTTAAAGTTACAGCTTCATAAGAGGTTTACATCAATTGTAATTTCTATCCAATATACAAGGATATTTCTATAAGACATTCAAAGACTATGTTATTTATATGAGGTAACTACTTGATAGGAGTCAGTTAGACATAAAGATCAAATGAAGCTTAACAATTAGTTTGACTTGCCTTTATAATAACAACTTAACAAATTCTTGGTAGTTTTCTCTCTTAATTGTTTTTATGTCTATTCTTTTAACATGTCAACTAATCTATATATATATATGAAGTAATAAATGTGATATTTAAAAAAAAAAAAGTGACATATAACATTTCTCATAACATCTTGTTTCCCTTGAGCATTCAACTTTTTGTACAAATCTAAGCGCTTCAGTAAAGTGACCATAATTATTCTTCAAGTGACCCAATGAAATTGGGAAATTATGTTAAGGAATGCCATATACTACTTACAACAATGTTTCACCATCTCCTTTGTTGTAAGAATTGAAATGCACAAGAATTTTGTAATGTATTGGGTGATTTTTTAGCCATTTTGACCCTATACTAAACGGTAAAATATCATTACACTAATATAAATTACTATTGGTTGATTCTGTAGCTTTGTAGATCATTCTCAATAGTTGTATATGAATTAGCATCTATAATTTCTGGAGCAGTATATTTGTTTTGCCTAAAACTGTATTTCACAATGTTAAGTAGCACCTTGTCAGTCATAATATTAAACCTAAGGTGGCCTGGGATTATATTTGTAGACAGATAGAAGAAGGGGGTCTTGGTTTGAGAAAACTTGAGAATACAAATAAAACTGCTATTCTGAAACGATTCTGGCTCATGTACTCTGATCCCCATTCATTTTGGGAAGGTTGGACAAGGAAAGTGCTTCTAAGGGGCAAATGTGTTTGGAGATAGGAAGAAAACTTTTCTTTGGTGGGATTGGTGGCACCCTATGGGCATGTTGATTGACCTTGTGGATAATAGTACTATAATTGCTTCTAGACTTTGTCACGACCCCAATTCACTAATATGATATCTGATACCACCCTTAGACTAATATCCATAATTACTTATACACTAATCAGTCTGGGATCATAATGCCACGGGGTTAAGAAGATCACCCTTTCTAAGTCCACTAAGGCGCACTGCGTTAGCCCGATCATTATTAGTCGCTAAATTCTATATCAACATTTATTGTCAAGAAATGCGTCTCCGCAAGTAATACCACCTAAAGTGCCCGGTCGTGACGGTCGATCGTTTGATATAACAATTAGATATAACTTATGCTAAAGCCATTTTCCTTGATATACTCAATAAGCTTCCTATTTTCCTTAGGTAACCCTAACTCCTATAGAATTATTCATACCTAATTCCCGTAGCCTAAGCTCTTTTGAAAATGAAATTTGATTGGCTGCATTAACAACACGATTTGAATCAATGATTAACCTAACAGTATTATCGCAATGATCTCTATCTGTATCCAGATTACCCGATTCAACCTACCATGGTCCAATAAGCAACTAAGCCTTAAAAGGACAACTAAGGACTTATATAACATATGGAGAAATCTATGAACCTTAAATCCTTAATTACATACATGCCATAAAGATAAAGATTCATAAGTACTCAAAATAATCAACATAAGTTAAACACATACCAAATACTTGATCGAAGCTATCCGACATAAGCCTAGCAATTGATGCATAACCAAAACAAACTTATGAATTTACAACAAAAGTTCTTCTACGACCCACTTAAGTAACATCATACAATACATAATTTAACAAAGGTCCAAATACAACACTTATATAAGTCTAAGATAGAATAGACAATATTCCACAAGCATATCAAGCCTCGGGCTCAATCACGACCTCTTCAGGCACGTACTGTACATACTCTATTTTAGGCTCACCTGAAATGTTAGCAAATAAGGGTGAGTTTCCACCAACTTAGTGAGGAAAGGGAAATAAGGGAGATTTTATAAAGCATTCTTTTAGTTTGAAACATGTCGTGCAACAAAAGATGTACAACAAATACAATAGCTCAATTAATAGTAAGGTAAATAAGCATTCATTAAGGATACATTAGCTTCATTGATGCCGTCTCCTTATATCACCATCATGATTATTTTCTTGTACACCAAGCAATACATTGCATGTATGCTAAACTACGATCCACACTCTATGAAACACTCCGTTTATTCAGGTTAGGGAATAGAACATCAGTGGTCGTGTCATCTCCTAGCAAGCCCAATATCGCCTAGTGCAACACAAACGCTACCACATCTGTTTAAAGGTTGTAACCTTTCCCTTCTTTTTTCATATGCACATTTAACAAATAACACGTATTCATGACAATTAACAGATAGCCACATAGGAATGGGTAACAAAGTAAGTTACTCGTCTATTACTTTTAACATGTCAATGCTCTTGAAACAATTCCAGCAAACACACTAGACCATTGGTACATATTAACATGATACTAGGCCTTAAATGCATGATAGACTACTCAAATTCAACGTGCAAGTTTAGTTTCTCTAACATGCTTCTACAACACCCCATACACATATGAAACATGTAATCAAATGATTAGCATGCACAAATATACCATGTGACCACATAATCTAGCTTACAATCATGATTTGATAGCATTTGAACACATGCAAGAATTAAAACACCAAGGAATGCAAACTGAAAAACTCAAACTACACATGCATGACTTTATCCAGTTCAGTTAACACATTTAAAGTTCTTAGAAGTTTATGAAATTGCACAGGAAGGTATTTCTTTAAATGTAGATAGTCCTAGAATCAAACGGATCCAAATTCAGAGTTGAATTCAAAAAGATATGGCCCTTGGAAAAATAATGTGCAAACTGCCAGCACTAGCGCAAGGTTTCCCAACTCACTGGAATGGAATTAAACGAGAGGTTTCTATTCACAATCTGAACAAGCAATCAACATGAAATTTGTTCTACTATGTCTTGTGCATAACATATATGAAAATGAGCTTCATTCGTTGACTTTTACTATGTCAAAACGACTGTGCAAAGTCAGTGCACAAGTTACCTACTTAATTTCTACATCCAGTAAACTCATGTAATCATAACTTACTAAAATTGCTTTTAAACATGCCTTTAACCACGAAACTTGCACATGCACCAAACATGAGATATTCTCTATTATGAGTCTAGCATGACATATGTGAAAATCAGCCAGATCCATGAAGGTTGTTTACTTGTAAGCATATATAAAATATATATATTCCAATATGCATGATTTGGCAATACAATAAACATGAATATAATTAGCAGCGGAGTCACATACCTGTTTGAGTCATGATAAAAACAAGTTGAAAGTTGAAATCGTCACCCGATTTCTGATGTAGGTCTTTCTCTTTTTGCTCTATCCAGGATCAACTACCGTTTATGGAAACAGTTAGTTAGGGCAAGATTAAGAGAGGGATTCTAGCCATATATTTATAATTATCCTAACAAGCCCTCCCATAAAAGGCTTAGTTAGAATATACAGGCCTACACACAATTAACCGTATACGGACTTATAAAAAAATAATATGATCACAACCCTGTCCATGAATCAGTTACCTAGCCTATTTTATAAAACCAAAAAAATAATATGATCACAACCCAATTAAAGAGAAATATTCCAACAGTCTCCCACTTGGATAACGTTAATTATTTTATTTATTTCTAAAAAAAAGTTTTGAAAACATTTATTAGGCTGAATAAGTAAAATTAATGTGGCCACAATTTTAAAAACATTGATTCATAGAACAACACCTCAAACACAATCCTATCCAATAAGATTATCAAACATTGAATCATGGCGATCGTAGTATTCCACATTGACACAGGACCTTCCATGGTTACAAATGCCAACAACCCCATTGACATGGATTAATATAAGACAGTGTATCAACAAAGCAGCACCAATATGTGATCAAATGTGCTCTTTCTTTGTCAGTCCTCAACATGATTTCCCAAAAATTGGCGGTCGATATGCCGAGAAAATTAACTATTCATATCTCCCAAAATGGTAGTCAAAAGGCCAGAGAAAAGAATGCATATCTCCGATCAAAATGGTGTCCTTATGGAGATATTTAAAATCAATAGATGGTCTTATCAATATGGACACCAAACCAAGACCTTCAATATACGTATGAGTGTTCACAGAATAATCAAGTATGTTATAAAACATAATAATATGTTATTCCACAAATGTACAAAAGTGCGAAATAAAAACACACAATAATGGGAATATTCAACAATGCATGAAAATCCAAAACTCCCACTAGTCAATAGCATCAAAAGACAGTAGAACACTCATATGCAAAACCAATACCAAGCCTAGTGCATACTTGAAAACACACCAAGCTCTCAATAGCACTAGCATATGGCACATGTCTCATGGATCTCTTTATGTCAGGGACTCTATAACACCCATATCTCAACATGCTATTTAAATATTATGATCTCAAACCTTTAATTAGAAGATCAACAAACATTGAGTTTATTTCATATTCTTAGTAACAATGTCTCCCTTTTCTTATCAAATCCATGACAGTTGTTCATAAGGGAAACTAGATTAGAATATAAGTTATTACAATAGCTCCCAATAGGAATAAGTTGTATATGAGACCCAGGTGTATTATCATTACCTCATATTTGAGCAGATGGTACAACATACTATAATTATCCCAATCATGAAGGTAAAAAAGAGAAATACACAACATTCAAGAAGTTAAGATTACATTTAGGCAGATAAATCCCTCTAGAGCATGCATTATCTCAAACCAGTAGAGCATCTACAAGCTCATAAATAAATCCCCTTGGGTGGAGAATTTCTTTGACTATATATCATCACTACTACAATTCGTCCACCCGAAAACAACACACACAATGACCCCCTTTGGGTAGGCTATTGTATGTATTAATCTGGAGAACACAAAGAATGTATATCGAGTCTTATTTCCTTTCATAAAATATGGGATATTTATTTAGAACATAAAACTCACATGCTTGACTTATAACTTCAAAAACATTTACACTGGGATATATGCTTCCAATAATATTCACATTATATCCTCTGGATAGAGACCCTATAAAAATATTTCACATAGAAGTATCATAAGGCCTATAGTTCTTTATATTAAATCATTTAAGAACTTAATCAATATAAGTCTTTTACGATAGATCCAAAAGATCACAAGACTTATCCAGATGTATCTCGATACTAGGAGCGAAAGATGTCTCTCCAAAATCCTTCTGGTTGAAAGTCTTGAAAATACTAGACTCGTGGAGTATACCTTAATGATTTGTAGCTTAGCAAAATGTCCTCAACATACAATATCAGGAAAATAAACTTACTCCCACTGATCTTGAGTATATTGCTTCAATGTATAGATACATCTTCAAAGTCTACAAACAATGTTCTCTTTATTAGAAAGGACAAGCTTCTCAATTGAAAAAAAATCCCAAAACAGGAAAATGGCTTAAGCTAGGTTTTTCTTCCTAATCAAAATTCAATAGGAGTCTTAGGAACAGATTTTCTAGTAACACAGTTAGTAGTATATGGAGTAGTTCTAATGGCTTCACCCCAAAAGATATAATAGTTTAGTTACACTCATCCTTATCATATCTTTAAAAGTGCAATTTTGCTCTCAACCACACCATCATTTCTAGGGCTAAAAGGCATGGTATATTGGGTAACAATCCCACAATCCTATAAGTACATGGCAAACGATCCTATATGTTGCCAGTGACTCAATGTCTACCAAAGTACTTATATCCCCGGTCAGATCTTACAATTCCTTCATATTTCTCTTTAATTAAATAAAGGTATCCATAATGAGAGAAGTCTTCAATAAATGTAGCAAAACTTGTTACCACACAATGTAACATAATAAGGTCCATAAATTTAGGTATTACTTATAAAAGGTCAGAGATATGGGTAGTTTATTCTCATTTAATATTACTGAGTTTACCCCTTATGCATCCAACACAAGTTTCAAAATCATCAAAATTTAGAGAAGGAAAATTATCAACTCTAATGAGTCTTTCAAACATTCCTTTAAAAAATATGACTCAATCATTTATGTCATAACAAAGATAAAGTTTCTTCAATTAAGCTCCATTCCGAAACAAAATTTTCTGAAAAATAGTCATAGGAATTTTTTTTTAGGGAATAAAGACAATTGATATAAATCATTTGGTAAAATACATTACCAGCAATTTTGGAATTAAAAATAATTTTATTTTGCCGTTGTCAAAGTTGAAAACATAACCAATTCAAAACTTGTTCAAAACGGATACATAAATCAAATTGTCTAAAAGACAATACATAAAAACGTTCTTCAAAATAAGTTAAAAAATTAGTCTCCAAAGTAAAAATAATATACCCTATGAATTCAATTTCAATGGCAAAATTATTCCCAACTTTAATTTAGGACTCTAATTCACTTGGCCTCGATTTGTATTCAAACATTTTCAAAGAAATATGAATGGTTACACCACAATCAATCCACCAAATATTTACTGGAACATCAACTAAAAGGGATTCTAAACAAACATAGGCTAGTGAATTGCCTTCTTTAACTTTCTTTTCTTAAACCATGATTGTGCTTAGTACAATCAGCACTTTTATGACCTTTTATTTACAGAAGTAACACTTCTTTTCAAATCAAGTGGCAACAGATTTGGGACCTTTTACATTGTGATTCATCTTCTGATTCTGACCCTTACCACCCTTTTAAAACCCTGACATCTTAGGAGCATATCCTTCAATTTTGAGGTAATAACCTTATCAGAGTAGCCTTTAGGGTTGGAAACAAGTAATGCAACCTCATGATTTCACTCTTAAATTTGTTTTCCTTAGTTTGCACACTTGCTAGTCAAGTCTAATAGTCTATGTCCCCTTTGGGTGTTATAGACAGTCTTATGTGAGTAAACGCAAAAGCTAAGATGTTAAGGGCATGGTGAACAATAAAAGAATTTGAAATTATCATTCCACGAGATTTAAGTTTGGTTTGGACAAGAACCATTGTCGCAACATAATCCCTAATCCCACATAGCTTATCATATTTTATAATCATAAGTTCACCCATTAAGTCCCAACGATTATACGATTATTTTTCTTCATAACTCCTTTAATTAGTCAAGCAGTAAGTGCATCAGAATCCTACGCTACTATCCCCAGGATCAATTCAATGTGTACCTTCAACTTATTAAAAAATTTTCCCATTCAAAAACTAAAAGTAGTGGTCATATTATTCAAAGCAAAAGAAACTGTTCAGGGAAAAATATAATGTCAGCAAACAACAAGCATACATGTTCCATTACAAAATAAGCACTTAAAACAAAAAGAGTCTAGGCACATCATTACATCCCCACCTTTGGATAGATAACATAACATGTAAATATGTACCATTTTAACATAAAGCGACAATGAGATCATCCCCCACTAAAAGAAAAGTCAATCACCTTTGGGCAACCGAACTCCCTAACAATAGTATAATCTCGACCAATATTATATATTCATGCTACTTGGCTAAAGTCATATAATGACCTCTTTTGGGTGATCATTGAGCATTTTACCATGGTAGTTTTGAACCAATACGAGAAAAGCCATAGATTTTAATTAGACTAGTCACTTTGGTGAATTTCACCTAATCAAACTTATGTTGTCAACTCATTGGGAAGGCTAGTGCCTAACATTAACGAAACTATCATGCATGTCATTGACCATACAATATGAAACACTTCAATATAATGTGTCTTTATGATCAGTAAAATTGCATTCGACAATAAACTTGAACATATTATATACAAATTTAGTAGAGCACATCTGATGCATATAAATATAAATAGAAAAAGTACCCAAAGTTTCACATTGAATTGAGAAAAATCACAAATTTCCATTGCTTCTAGTGGCCCAAAAAAGACTTTAAAACAATCCCAATTCATTTGGACATAATTCAACATTATCATGAAAATTGTGCACAAAATATAATATTTAGATAAGACCAATTAAATATTACCAAAAAAAAGAAAATGATAAGGCCCTATTTGACATGTGTGAAAATTATACACTAACAGGAATTTATTAGATGTCCTCTAGCCAAACATATCATTTCACACCTAAAATAAGGCAATGTTTGGTTTCACACAATTTCAAGCTATTTATTTTGCAAGAATGTCCCTCTGGCCAAACAAGGCCCTTCCTTTTAAACTAAGGCACTATTTGGTTGTGCAAATTAATTTCAAAGGCTAGATTACAAAAACAAAACCCAGTGCCAAACGTGGCCCTTCTTTTATTTTCCAAAAGAAAACTGCTGCAAAATAAATGTACCTAATAGGAATTGAACCCAAAACCTCAAGCTTTTATATGCACATCTAACCAGCTAAGCTAACTTGACAACTTGAACTAAAAGAATCTGATTTTAATAAGAACAATAACTGCTCCATTTTTGTAACTGTTTGAAAACAAAAATAATGATAACAGTGTGGCATCTGCAAAGTTTCGAACTCAAGATGAACACATAACAAGCCAAATCTCTAACCACTAACCTATCGTGATTTTGGGAATGGAAGGCAACATTAATTCTTTTAAGAGTTTGGTCTCCACCAATTTTAATGCAAAAGAAAGATTTCGCTATTGCCAAGAGTTGAACACATCACTTGCATATGGTAATGAAAATCTTACCATCAGTGTAGGCCTAACACTTGTTATAAAAGGAAACTTTATTTTATTAAAACCTTCAATTGTTTCCAAGAGAAAGCTGCTGGAAAAATAACATATTAAACTCATGGAGTTGCCTAGACTCCAACCTTCTATTTAGCCGACAATGCAAATTTATTATTGACACTAAGCCTAATTTTGTTAGTCATATAGTTAGTTACCATCTTATTTTCCTAAGCGAAGGAAAATAAATAATTGTACTCCTACCAAGTTTCTAACCTGCAACCTACGCCCTATTATTCAAGCACTCAACTAGCAGCGACTACTCATTTGTTGGAACCAAACAGAATTCATATCCTATATAACTAGGTGACTATCCTATTTGTTGGTAACTAACAAAATTAAAACCTGCGTACCTAAAGAGGGTCAAACCCATGTTGCTCATATACTTTATGCATGCTTTTAGCCACTGAGACAGCCACAAGTTTCAAGATAAAGTATAAGCATATTAAATATAACCCTAAATCACAAAAGTCGTCTTCAACCTCCAACCAGGCTGCTGTAGCCCGTTAAGGCCCGAAACTAAACCCAAAATGTAAAAACCTCATATCTGATCTATTTCTAACAATTAAATAACCTAATCCTAGGTTTTTGATACCAAGGAACTCAAATTTGACATCAATTTCATCAAATAATTGTTATATTTTATTGAATCATGCAAGTGGATCTCAGATTTAAACTCAAAAATTAGGGTTTTAAATCTTTACAACCTTACAAATGATTTCCAGCAACAATATTTAATTAGAGAACATATATGTTGCTAAATAAATTCGAATCAGTGAGCATATATAATCAATCATGCAATATACTCAAGAAATTCAAAAAACTAATACAAAATATTTCAAACTCATAGAACAACAAACTAATAACAATAAATAGCATGTTATAGATCAAAAGAGCAAGCAAAGAGTGATCTACAAAAGATCTCAATCAATTTCATGAAACAATAAAAGGATAATCAAGAATTAAATCAAGAACTTTCATACTTTATATATATATAGCCAAACAAGTATCACAAAATTTTCAATTTTATGGCTGAAAATCATGCATAATTGGCTCTGATACCACATGTAACCACATATAAAATATATATATATATATATTCCAATATGCATGATTTGACAGCATAATAGACATGAATATAATTAGCAGTAGAATCACATACCTATTTGAGTTATGATAAAAGCAAGTTGAAAGTTGAAATCGTTACCCGATTTCTGACGTAGGTCTTCATCTCCCTGCTCTATCCAAGATCAACTACCGTTTATGGAAACAGTTAGTTAGGGCAAGAGTAGGAGAAGAGACCTAATCATATATTTATAATTATTCTAACAGGCCCTCCCATAAAAGGTTTAGTTAGAATATACAAGCTTACACACAATTAACCGTATACGGACTTATGAAGTAGACTTAAAAAAATAATATAATTACAACCCTGTCCATGAATCAGTTATCTAGCCTATTTTATAAAACTAAAAATAATTAACGGTAGCCCACTTAAAGAGAAATATTCCAATATTACTATCCCAAATCTGACATGCAAAGGTAGTGCGCAAGAATTTGAACATGCAAGCAGTACTTGGATGAAATCAACTAAAAACACATTCTTAATCACAAAACTAGCACATGCACTGAACATGAGATATGCTCTACCATGAGTTTTGTTTAACTATTTAGCTAGTTAGTTACATTACAACTAGAAGATAACTATTCTTGCAAATAGAGTACAAGTGGCAAAGAAGCTAGATATAAAAAAACACATGGCAAGGTATTCTATGACACAAAGTATGATTACATTTCAAAGCCAATAAACCCTTTTCTTTTCCTAGTTATGGCCGGCCATTATGTCCTTGTTTTCTTTATTTATTATTATTATTTTTGTTTTGTTATGCATGCTAATTAATATATATAATAATGGTTAGTCAAATGGTCAAACCTGGGTGAAAGACTTGGTCAAACTAAGGTCTTCTAAGCCAAAATTGCTAAGTCAAAGGTCAAAGTTATTCTAGTTAAGTTAATTAAATTATTTAAAAGTGCTAGAAGACTACTAAATTGTGCATATGTTAATTCAAATATCTAATTAAAATAGTTAATAGCACATAATATCATGTATATGTACGTATTAATTTAAATAATATCTAAAAGCAATTAAAAGCTCGTAATTTTATACTCAGGTCTTACATGGTCAATTTAAAGTCTTTTGTCTTAAATTGGCTAAGTCAATGGTCAAAACTTTTCTAATTAAGTTAATTGAAATATTTAAAGGTGTTAGAAGATTACAAAAATCCACGTAGAAGTCATATATGTCTTACTTGCTAAGTTAAATGAAACACTACACATTTCCTAATTCTTGTAAATTATGTACATATTAATCAAATATCTATTTAAAATAAAAAATTGCACATAAAATCATGTAAATGCACATAGGTTTTATGCTGGGCCTTGCAGACTTAGCACACAAAGTAGGGTTGAAGCTATTATCAGAGAAGGTGCTTGGAGATGGCTGAGGAATCTGAGTAACTTTATCGATAGTGCCTTTTCTCCTCCCACGCATAATAACGACATTATTATGTTGCTTGGGGGACCAAATGGGAAATTCTCGATTGCAGCTACATGGAATTTTATTCGTGAGAAATACACTAAGTTTGATTGGGATTTCCTCATTTGGAAAAACCCACGGATTCCGAAATGCTGCTTTTGTTCATGACTTGCCATTCTTGATAGACTCCTTACAAAAGACAGACTCATCAGCTGGGGTATGCAAATTCGGAGCAATTGTGAGTTGTGCCATATAAGACTGGAGTCAAGAGACCATATATTCTTTGAGTGCACTTTTAGTAGGCGTGTTTGGAGAAAGATTGTGAAGTTTGCTTCATCAAATGTTGGTAGTATCCAATGGTGCAAAATTTTACATTTCATCATGAGGAGTTGTAGGAAAAATACGATCAAGGCTGCTTTGCTTAAAATTTTATTTCCTGCCTGCATATTCCATATATGGAAGGAATGAAATACCCACTTGTTTAGGAAAGGTGTTGCCAGGGACAGAGGGAGGGGGATCGATGGGAGCACGGGCCCCCAACCTCCAACCAAAAAAAATTGAGTAGATTTTTTTTAAAAAAAATGATTTTTTCCCTCTCCCCTAACGTCCAACAGTCAACCAAAAAAAATATTCTAACTTTTTCATCATTTTCTAACTTTTTTCATCATTTCACTCACTTTTACTTTAAGAAAAAAAACCTAACCTAATATCTTTCTTCTTCTACCTGAAATCAAACATCAATTGAATTTCCCTTTATCTATCTTCTTCATCTCCCATTATGCCTAAAGCCTTCTTCCTAAAATTTTAAGTCTCACAAGATAAATCATACACCAACATAGATACACAAAGTTAAGGTAATATATCATAAAAAATTTGTATTATATTTATTTATTAATTTTTATTGGCTATATCATTTTATGCATAATTTGTTTTATCAATGTTGTTTTTTTTTGGCTAGTGGGTGAACATCGTAAGGAAAACACCAATAAGTGGCTAAGGTAGGTAATTTGACTGAAATACTTCTTGAAATATTTTTTAGTGTATATTTTTTTATTAATTATATTTTAATGGTCAATTTATGTAATAAATAGATAATTTTAATGGATAAATTTCAGTAAGGATAAATTTTAGTAATATATAATTTATTTAATGTTATTCTAGTTAATTTTAGATCTTTTTTATACATAAAAAATTAAGTGTTATTCATTACAATTAGAATAATTAAAGACATAAATATAGTTTGAAATTCTATATAGAGTTTTTTTACACATAAAAGTCAAGTAAGCTTTTTTAATGGTTCTAATTTTTGGAAATTATTTTCAAGTTAAAATATTAATAAGTTTGATACAATTTATTCCTTATTTAAAAGGAAAGAAAATGATGTTAACTCAGTTGTTGACTCAAAACCCATTGAACATATTAATACAAATGTGATTTTAAAACCTGCAACAAAATTCTTAATAGTTGAAAATGATACAAATGTGTGATTTGGGTTTACGTACTCAGTTTTGGAAATATATCTAGTGAATCAAAGAGATAGTAGTAGAAGAGATGAGCCCAGTTTTAGTGGCGGAATTAGTAAGCTTTACATTACATACTCATTTTTTATATTTACTTATGTTTAAAATATTAGTTATCGTTATTCTTTTTAATTGAATGTTGCCCCCCTATATTTTAATCCTGGCTCTGCCCCTAAGTGTTGCAACAAAGGATCAAATTATGGTGAAGATTCACTTGCAGGGAAACAATATAGAGAGAACCATAGCAATAGGACCCTTTGTGACTATTAGAACTAAAATGTCTTGTTAAATTAATTTTTGAGTTTTTGGGTAGTTTGTTTGATTGTTTCTTGATTCATTATATATGTACTGTTTTGTTTTCATAGTGGAATAAAATGTTTCTTACTAACTTACAACCAAAAATAATCTCTTTTCTTGATTCTTACATTTACAAAATGAGGTAATTACGAGCCATTAAATTTTCATTTCTTAAATCTCAACCATTCTTTCCAAACTAATTTTGGAACACCTTTTTTTTTATAAATGATTAATTTATTAGTCTGTATATAATGGAATGAGAATCAAAATTAACAAATCTGATAGATTAGGAAAGGAAAAGATTCTTACCCATTTCTTGATCTTTTTCGACACAATATCTAAATCTAGCTTTTGAGAAAGATAGTTAACTTAATCTAACAGGTATTATCATACTAATTGCTTCTGATTTTCTATTGAGTTGACTTTTAGCCATCTAATATGTTATTCTTATCACTGATATATGCCCCTAGCTAAGTAGTAATTTCACAATCATAGATTTATAACTGACCTGTATATATCAAGTTCACTATTAAAATTGTGAAAGTAGGACATGGATAACACACAAATTCAGGAGCTATATTAATTAGTGTCATTTGTTCAATACAAATGATCGAGCTCTTCAGACAATCATGATAACTTCACACCCACGAAGCCAACTAATCGTTTGTAAATATGGAAATATATAGGAAAAAAGCCATGAACTACGTACTAAAACCAATTAGATAGATACCAAGTCATGGCTGTCTTGTTATTATTTTCTTATTTTTATGTTAAAACAGAGCTTCTTTTGGGGGTGAGACACCATATTGTGATCAACAGTTACAAGGGTCACATTTGCAATTTGATCCACACTTGCAGCCATGACCACCTTCTGCACCAAAGCTCTTCTCCGATCCCTCAGCGTAGCTGCATCCAACATTGAGAAATTAAATATGATAAATTTGATGATGATTCCCAAAAACAATTTATTTGAATTGTACATAACAATTTATTTAAATTGTACATACTTCTTCACCGGTGCAACTCCTTCAATGATGGTAACAGTTGTAACCTTTTCAACGTCGGGGTACATCCCACATCTGCAAATACACCAAAGCAATGAGTGAATTTGGGAAAGAAGAACATATTCATGCTTACCATAGTTGTTGAAATCTACACAAAAAGGTTAGAAACTACACGGTACAGTAGAAAATAATAAATCAAGAAAAAGGGATGTATATGCAAGATAATGGAGTTGTAGCTGGCACTAAATTTATAGCAGCCTAAGTTTATGCTTTAATGAATTAAAAAAACACAATAGATTAAATTTACCCTCCACAGCCGCTGCCGCATTTGCAGCCAGAGCCACATCCACAGTTTCCTCCGCAGCAAGACATTTCTTTCACTACAAATGAGAATGATAATCGCGGTTTAAGTTTGGACTAACTAGCTATGGGATTAATAACAGCACACTGCAGTTCGAGTTGTTATGCCTAATCGTTAGCTCCTATTTATAATGCAGGAGGAAAGATATAGACAATTATTCACCGTACACGTGTCCCAATTGAAGGAATCTAAGTATACTCAATCACTGGTATGAATGCTTGCGCTTTTTGAGCGTGTGCACCACCACTAGACAAATACTTTCCTCGTCTCGCGATTGTTAATGTACCATGTAAAGATTCCTTTAAATTAATGGTGCCTCACCTCATACAGCTATTTGATGTGATATATGCCAAGCTTCTGTTGTTGAGCCCTCTTTTGGCTCAAATCATCATTTTACTGCATTGTTTTCAAGCGCACTGAATCTTTGCGATTACACTAGTCTGACATAGATAGCCTCCATAGCCTGTATCTTATCGTCACTCTATATTTTACCACTAAAGAAAACAAATTGAGCATATTTTCAAATTCAGCAGCATGCGTTTCAATATACTAAGTTTAGAGACAAAAATGCAACTTAGTCAAGTTCTTTGCCTCGTTATAATATCAGGGTTAAAACCTAAACAACCACTTTATGTCTTTTTGTTAAGGTAAAAAAATATCGAGTGATCAGTGTCTTCACGCACTGCCTTGATATCTACAAAACAAAGAGGACTTAGCGGGTCTTGTCCGCATTAGCATTCCGATACTTCAATTAGCTTGGTGCTTATGTACAGGAAGAAGTATGTATACAAGTATTGATGTGAGTATCAGATGTACCCGCCTTTCCTTGCTTAACCCTCTAACTTTTATAGGTACCATGGCTTCTGATTCAAAAGATAAGTCATCATGGTTGCTGAGTCAAAAGGGAAGTCATCATTGTGGCTGAGTCAAAAGGGAAATTAGCAGAGTGGTGTGTAATCATTAAAGGATTAATGGAAAATTGTTTAAAGGATTAGTGGAGAATTTAGTTGTATGCAGTGATTGGTAGGGCTCTGATATTAAAGAACAATGTCTGCCAGTTCCAGTTGGTTTGAAGTCCTAAAAAGAAACCTTCTAATTACCCTACACTTCGTCCGACCCCCCTAGATCCCTCTCGGCACGATGTCCGAGGTCTTCGAGCTATTTCCGAGGTCTCTAGGACCTCGGACGAGGCTTTCCCGATCATCCTGAGGGGTCAATTTGAGATTTGAAAAAAGTCTAGGGGTCTTACCCATATCATGATGCCCCTTCAATTCTTGGAGCTATAAAATAGGTTCCGGAACTAATTGTGATGCATCGGCAACGTCGAGTCTAGTCGAGAAATCATTTTAGTGTTGCTTAATCTTCTGTGTAATTTATTGCCAACTATTTATTTAATGCAGCCTTACCACTTGTCATGATCTGGTGGAGTGACTTTTGAATTAATGGTGAGGATTGAAAACTCTTGGGTTTCCTTCCCTTTTTCACTCCTATAAATACCTTTTTTACCACTCAAAAATTCACTTTTCACCTTTCTTCTCAAACATACTTCTCTCTCTCTTCTCTTTCTCATCTCCCTCCTACCGACGGCTCAACACCTCGGGTTCGCGCCGGTCTACCACCTCGAGCACGCATTTCCACCTTGGGCTCGACCCTCTACCTCGAGCTTCGCGTTGCTCCATCACTTGGGCACGCACTCCTACCTCGGATCACCACAAATAACTCAGAATACACTCCAACAGCTCGGGCCTCACTTCAACATCTCGACCCACCACTAAAATACCTCGGATCCCTCTCCACAACCTCGGATCCCGTTCCAATACCTCGGATCCTGTTCCAACACCTCGGATCCCGCTCCAATACTTCAGATCCCTCTCCAACACCTCGGATCCTGCTCCAACACATCGGATCCCTCTCCAACACCTCGGATCCCACTCCAACACCTAGGATCTCTATTCAAGCTCTTCCTTCGGCCTCTTACACCCATTATTATGGTGTTATCTTCGTCTACTTCTTCTTCAAAACTCATGGAGATTACTGTAGCTCTTCCTGCCGTGACCCAAGACCTTGGTCCTCAGAGGGCTGTCCATGCTGAACCCTTGGCCACAGCTATTCCTCAGTCTTCTCCTTCTCCACCCCTCGAAGTCCCTATTCTGGTTCAGCCATTTAGGTCAATTAGGACTGATGAAGCCAAGCCTTCGGGGTCCAGCCCTTCCAATCCTATTGAATTCGAAGCTTCTCAAACCATTCCTCGATGCGATCCCAACCCTGATCTTCTACACATCACTTTAGAGATGATCCCTAGGGTGCCCGAACCTTCTCCTCCTCATTCTAGGGCTGTGACTCCCGACTCCGACCCCGAGGTTCAGACAAATTTTTCAGCCTTGTGCTATTATTGCACCTTTGATGAAGTCGAATTGCTCGGTCTTCGTGACGAGGGTGCCTTTCTGCAAGGTTATGACTGCAGAATTCTTGGCCATCATGAAGTGGCCTGTCGACCCGAAGTAGAGGAACTAGCCTTACCCTTCCTCGCTCTTCGGTTTCTTCACATTCCACTTCCAACTTTTGTCGTTCGCATCCTCAACTTGCCCCTAATGGTTGGAGGGAAATAGTAACTTTTTACGTATAGGTCAAATCACTCGGTCTTACTGCGACCCTTAACCTCTTTCGTCAATTTCATCAACTGGTCCATGACCCCAAAAATTTTGGTGTATACTCCTTCTCTACTAGGCCCAAACATCGTTTATTTTCTAATTGGCCTTTTAGTAACCGTGGGTGGCACAACAAGTTTGTATTCGTCATTCATCCTTTCAAATGGCCAGTCAGAAGGCTTTATAGGAATTTGTCTCACACCGAGCTTAACGCCTATCGTGAGCCTCTTCTCCTGACCCCACCCGAGAGGCTTATGACCTCTTACATTCTTCGTCGAGCTCGGCTCGTGTGTGGTGCCCTCTATTTGACTCGTGAAGCCATTCTAGCCTCCGGCATTTATGATCGGTCTAGGGGTGCCAATGCCGAGGCGGGACCTTCGGCCACTGTTCGCTCTCCTTTATGAGGCACCTTTATTGTGGAGGTCTTATCTCTTCCAGTAGTTGAGTTCCAAGCCGATGTTCCTGTCCACAGCATGGATGAAGGTAATGAAAATTTTTACACATGTATTTTTATTTTATGCTTTTCTCTTTGCCTAGCTGACCCTTATTTTGCTATTACAGGTACCAATGTCCCAGATGTTCAACAGCAGATGTCTTCTAGTACTTCCAAGGCTGTCGAGGTCCGAAGTACTGGTGCTGGTAGACTCGATCCAGTCGATGCAGATGCTCAGGAAGCTCGGGCCAAGGCACAACAAGCTCAAGCTGAGGCATAAAGAGCTCGAGCTGCTAAACGAGTCAGAAAGAAGAAGGTTAAAGGTGGTCCAGTCAAAGAGTTCAGATGAACCCACCTAGTCCGTGCTTCCCGCTCTACAGGATTTCTTTTCGCCAACCCTTAAAAGAGCTGCTCGCAGATTGGAAGCCTTCGAGGAGGTCGCTGCTCATCATGAAGCTCCTACTTATGAAGAGGTAGTTGGCGTTATGCCTGAGGATGGTGGTTTGGCCAAGGACACGTCATTCTTTGCTGCTAGGTCTTCTACCCAGTCTTGTCCGAGGTTTCTCCCCACTCTTGAAGGCCCTGATAATGTGACGAGTTCTCTGAATGAACTTCCGAGGGATCGGTTACATCCTATTGCTCAAGAAGCCTTTGAAAAGGCTCGCCTTAAGGTATTTTCTTTCTTTTTCTAGTTCTTCATCCATTTTCATCTGAGTTGTGCTTTTTTGACTTTGTTTGGTTGTTGCAAATGTCCGTGGGTCTCAGTGTGGCCTACTGCTTTGTGGAAGAATATGAGCGGCGGCTTGTTGAGGCTGAGGCTACCTTTAAAGAACGTGATGAGTGTTTCAAGAACTCAGAGGTTGTAATCCAGGCCGAGCTTACTGCCACCCGTGAGACAGCTAGAATGGCTCGGGAAGACGCTGCTTCAGCAAATTCCAAGCGTCGTCAACTCCGGACTGATTGGGAGGCTTCCCAAAGGGCTCAAGAGGAGGCCAAGGCTGAATGTGAGAGGTTGCAATCTGAGTTAGAGACATCTCAGATAGCTCGAGGTTCCGTGGAAGCTCAATTCAGGGATCTGCAAGTTTCACTAGAGGATATGAAGGCCCAGACAATGGAGGATTTCCATTAAGGGTAGGGATACAAGGATGATTTGAAGAAGCTATGTGCTCAATCTGCCGTTGACACCACGGATGACATCACTGCTGCGCTTCAGGCGAAGCTTGATCGTTATGCTCAAAGGCATGGTTTAACTATTAGGGAGAATGTGCTTATTGCTGACTCCTCAAGCTCTGAGGATAAGTCCGAGGATAGCGATGATGAGGGATAGGCATTGTATTTACCTTTTACTTTTCTCTTTGTAATGAAGACTTTTGTCTTTAATGAAAAGAGCTTTTCTTCTCTTTCTTGATTTATTGTTTTCCCTATTATGCTCGGTTTCTTTTGTTGGGTTATGTCTTTTTAAAACCCTTTATTGTTGAAGGATAATTTGATGGCTTCGGGGGTCATGCCCCCAGACTTGGACCTCCGGGGTCGTGCCCCTTATCTTGGACTTCGGGGGTCGTGCCCCCTTGCCTTGGTCCTCGGGGGTCGTGCCCCCTTGTCTTGGACATTGGCCTCCCTTTTTGGGATTTGGCTTTCTTCTACTATAATCATCAACAGAACTTTGGAAATCTGTTATATGGACATAATCTGTCTTGACATAAAATATTCAAGGAGAAAGATTACACATAGTATTTCCTTAGATGCTCTACGTGTCATGCATTTCTTAGTTCCTTGCCATTGAGGTCTTTGAGTCTGTAAGTTCCGGGTTTGACCTCTTTAACTATCTTGTACAGACCTTCCGAGTTTGGTCCAAGTTTTTTTTGATTTGGATCAGGTTTGAAGATTGCCCTTCTGAGGACTAGATCCCCCTCTCTAAGTTCTCTGTTTCTTACTCTCTTTTTGAAATATCTCGCCATAGCCCTCTTGGCTTCGAGTGTCTTTATTCTGGCATTCTCTCTGAATTCTTCCACCAAATCCAGGTCTTCTCGTAGGGCCTGGTTATTAACTTCTTCTTCATATTCAGCAACTATTTGGCTTGTTGAGCCAATTTCTACAGGTAGGACAACATCTACCCCGAATGTTAGGCTGAAAGGGGTTTTGCCTATCGACTCGTTTGGTGTTGTTCTGTATCCCCATTGCACTTCTGGCAAAACTTTGGCCCAAAGGCCTTTGGCTGCTACTGTGAGACCCCATATTTTGTTTTTATCTCGATTTGTGTGTTTTGCCTCGATTTGCGTGAATTGACCTATTTATGTGTTATATGAGTTATAATGTGTTAAATATGTGATTTATATTCCTAATACATGCTATGTGTGAATTCATGAAATTTTCATCAAAAAACAGAATCGGAAATTTTATCGACGATTTTTGTGAATAGTGTTTTGAACACCTGTCCGCTAAAATTTTTACAGGGGTGTTTTAAACATTTTAAAACCTAGTCCTCGGGTATTAATAGACCCGTGTTTGATTAAAACGGATTTGGAATCGGTTTTGAAATTTTAAAGGTTTTTACACATTCTTTTGCAAAATTCGAGTTTTAAGCCGACTCGGGTGGAAATGTTTGAATGTAAAACTCTTTGTCACCTAAAATAAATTATCTAGAATTAGCCTAAGTGTCAATTTAATGTTTGAGCAAGAAATAGTCAAGAAACTAAATTAAAAGACAAGAAAACACTAAAAATAACTAAGTGTCAACTTTGACTTTCTTTTATTTGTTTGACCTTTGCTTAATATATCATCAACACACATTAAAAGCCCACAAAACACACCCATTTTAAACACACATTGTCGAGAGGAAAGAGAGGAAAATAGAGAGAAAATTTCAAAGGTTTTCAAAGAAAATTTCACTTGAAAAACCTAGTTTTTGTCCGTAGTTTTTCGAGCCAAGTTGGATTTCGCTTGTTGGGCACGCATTGCACGCATTCATAGCCTTGTTTCGGATCAAAGGTGAGAGAAAAATTCTAGATCTCAAAATGTCATTTTTATATTTTTGCATATAATTGAATTTTGAACCGTTAGAAAGTTGAATTGATGTTATATTATTGCTCAGTGAATGCTAAGGATTGTTTATACGTGTTTATATAAGATTTGAACCGTTGTAGTATGAATTTTATTTTTCGGGTATTAAAAGTTGAGTTGTTGGCTATTTGTTGAATATCTGGAGTTGTGGTGGTTGGAATTACTTGCTGTTAGTTTGTAAAAGTTTTTTAAATACATGGTAGTAATGTTGTAATGCTGAAATTTTGATTGCAATATCGGTGTGAAAGTCCAAAAATTTCAGCCTTGATGCATTAGGGCTTTAGGGTTGTTGGGCTTGGTGTGGATGGTTTATGGTTGGTTTTTGAGGGGGTGAATGTTGTTGATTGAGTGGGTGAGTGTTCGAAACTAGTTTGGAGGTTATCGGATTGGTAGAATGTAAGTAATGACTTTTAGAAGTTTGGGTTGTCTTTCTTTAAAATGTTGAATTATGCCTTTGGATGTTTGGGTGATGTTTGAGTGATTGAATTGTGAGTTGTTAATGGTTAGATTAGGGTTTGGTTGTGTGTCTAATGCATGTTAAGTTGGGTGGCCTACTTTGTCATCTAACTTAATTGTTTGTTGTTTAATTGATTAGTTGTTGTTATGTTGTTGAATTGATGATTATTGATTGATTATTGTTGAACCGGGAGATAGGCAACCTACTTTGTTGTCCTCCTGTGATAATTGATTATTGATGAACCGGGAGATAGTCAACGTGAAAGGTTGTCATCCTGAGAATTGAATGTTTATTATTATTGCTGAGTCTTGGTATGTGTGTGCCACCTCTCAGGCAACATCGGGCTGTCGGGTTGAAACCGGCATGACTACCATAGGCTACCCCCAGCTCGCATGACGGAGGTGTCATGGAGGGAGGGGCTTGTGAGGTACCTCGGGTGCGTGAGTAATGGGGAGTTACAAAAAGAACGGTTGTGATCGTGATGGCGTTTGGAGCTACACCAACTAGAGTATCCTTTATTGATTGGTCATTATAGTTAATGTGCTTATATTGTTATTGATGATTGTTGTGTGTTTACTGCTCAAAGAATGATTTCCAAGGAGTATAGTAAATACTATTAGAGATCTATCGAATCCTCACTGAGCTTGTTTTATATAAGCTCACTCTTAATTATTGCATGCATATAGGTGTTACCGATCCAAATTACGGGTACGTGCCTCCATAAGAGGATTATGTGCCATATGTGGACGAGTCCTACGTGCCAGAGTCTTGTCCTTGATATTTGATGATGTACTTTTTGTTATCTTATATATTAAAACTAGTTGGTATGTATTTACTTAGAAGTTTATGATATATAAGATGTTGTAAAGATAATGGATTAAAAGTTGCTAGTTTAGTGGTCTTGTTTTGGAATATGATTAGACTACTAGATTGGTTATAATCTATTTTGGGAATGTATGTTATATAGTAAATGTATGATGTTGGAACGGAGGCGTATAACTTATGGATGCAATGGTAAAGAATGTTTATTGTATATTGTGGTTGTGTTGTTAATTGTTGAATTATTGTGGAGTTGGATGTATGAGTTTCGAAGAGGTTGGTTTAGAGCCTCGGTGTCCTAATTACCGTTGTTATACTGCCGAAATTCTGTTGCGTCCTGACTCATCGTAGGAGGGGTCGAGTTGGGGCGTTACAACTGCCAGCTTCTTTTTCAGACCCTGCAAAATAGATCTGTTAGCATTTTCTACTTGGCCATTAGTTTGCAGATATGCTACAGAAGCAAATCTAAGGGAAATACCCAACTCTGAGCATTGTTTTTTGAAATAGTGGCAATCGAACTGGGTCCCGTGATCTATTACTATCACTCTTGGAATCCCAAATCTGCATACGACAGTTTTCCACACAAAATTCCAAGCATTCCTATCTGTAGTCTTGGCGACGGGCTCGGCCTCCACCCATTTCGTAAATAATCTACCGTCACAAAACATTTGACCCTCTGACCTGTGCTCATCGGGAAAGGTCCTAATATATCCAGACTTCATTGAGCAAATGGGCAAGGGCTCATCATCACAGTCAAGTCTACTGCAGGTTGCCGTGGGATTCTTGAGAAACTCTGGCATGTATCACATTTTTGCACCAAGCACCGAGCATCTTCATTCAGGGTCGGCCAGAAATACCCATATCTCAATATCTTTCGAGCCAATGCTCTGTAGCCTATGTGATTACCGCAGATTCCCTCGTGCATTTCCCTGAGTATATAATCGCCCTCAACTTTGTCTACACACTTCAACATGGGCCAAGTAAATGTTTTTCGATACAACTACTTTCCGAGCATTACATACTTTGGGGCTTGGATTTTTACCTTCCTCGCTTCTTCACTATTTTCTGGTAAGATTCCCCTTTCAAGGAAATCAACGATAGGTTGCATCCAAGATTCACTGTGGTCCACCTGGGCTACCTCCTTGTGCTCACGAACTATGCTCGGCTCAGACACCTCTTCTACCTCTATCGTCAATGGCCCTGTCACCCCTACTGCAAGCTTTGAGAGGACATCGGCTCTCTCGTTTTCCGTTCGTGGGATTTGTTTGATTGTGAAACCATCTAATTCAGCCACTACTTCTTTTTCTTTCGCTAAATATGCCGCCATGGTTTCATCTTTGGCCTTATACTCTCCACTTATCTGATTTGCCACTAGGTGTGAATCTGTGTAGGCTTCTATTGAATCAGCCCCCATCACCCAAGACATTTTGATACCTGCAATGAGGATTTCATACTTGTCCTCATTATTCGAGGCTGAGAAATGGAACTTCAAAGCAAACTGCAACTTATCACCTTCTGGATCTTGTAGTATGACCCCAGCTCCGCTGCCGCTTTTACCGGAGGCCCCATCTACCCATATCTTCCATGGCTTCAGACCGCCCTCTGATGACCTCAGATAGCCTTCCGATGGCTTCGGACCACCCTCTGATGACCTCGGACAACCTTCCAATGGCCTCGGATCATCCCTCGATAACCTCAGACAACCTTGCCGTGAATTCCACAATGAAATCCGCTATAGCTTGAGCTTTTATTGCCGTCCTTGGTCTAAAAGTGATGTCAAACTGGCTCAACTCTACAGACCATTTTAAAAGTCTCCCTAACGCCTCTGGTTTCTGCAGTACCTATCTGAACAGAATATCCGTCATCACAGATACAAGGTGTGCCTCAAAGTAATGTCTGAGTTTCCTCGAGGCCATAAGTAAGGCCAACACCATCCGCTCTATGGGTGGATACTTCAGCTCTGCACCTTTAAGTATCTGGTTGACATAATAGACTGGCCTTTGTTGTTTTCCATCTTGCCGCACCAGTGCTGCAGCTACGGCTATCGGGGATACTGCCAGATATACATATAAGACTTCACCGGGCTCCGGTCTGGACATCAAAGGTGTCGAGCTCAAGTACTCCTTCAACATCTCAAAGGCGACTTGACATTCCTCCGTCTACCGAAAGTCCTTTGTTTTGCGCAAGATTTTGAACAAAGGAGCACATCTGTCTGCTGACCTAGCCATGAATCTGCTCAAAGCTACTATCTTCCCTGTCAATTTCTAAACGTCTTTGATACTTCTGGGTGGCTCGAGACCCAAAATGGCTTGCACTTTTTCTGGGTTAGCCTCATGCCTCTTTGAGTAACCATGAACCTAAAAAATTTCCCTCTTGAACTCCAAAGACACATTTTTCAGGATTTAACTTGATACGGACCCTCCTCATTATCGAGAATGCCTCAGTCAAATCCTCAATGTGAGTTTCTGCCTTCTTACTTTTTACTAGCATATCATCAACATAGATCTCCATATTTCGCCCCAACTGTGCCTGGAATACCTTGTCCATCATGCGTTGGTAACAAGCTCCTGCGCTCTTCAAACCAAAGGGCATCACTATGTAACAAAACACTCCTCGGTCTGTTTTGAACAATGTTTTCTCTTCATCCTCTGGCGCCATCTTAATTTGGTTGTATCCTTTGAAGGCATCCATGAATGACAATATTTTAAAACCTGAAGTGGCATCCACCATTTGATCTATTCTCGGCAAAGGGTAGCAGTCTTTCGGGCAGCCTTTGTTTAGGTCTGTGAAGTCTACACACATTCGCCAAGTTCCCGAAGGCTTTGGGACCATTACCATGTTTGCTAACCAGGTAGGATACTCCACCTCACGAATGTGCCCAGCCTTCAATAGTTTACTCACTTCTTTTCTGATTGCTTGGTTCTTTTCTACATGGAAGACCTGTCCTTTTTGCTTCACTGGCTTGAATGCTGGGTCTACGTTTAGCCGATGCACGGCTATTTGTGGGTCTATTCCTGTCATATCATGTACAGACCAAGCAAATACATCTTTATTACAAGATAAGAAATGGGTTATACCTTCCGCCAGGTTTGGAGGAAGCTTTGTTCCGAGCTGAACCACTTTTCTAGTTGTTAGTTCAATTTTCTGCAATTTCTTTACGGGTTCTACTCTCTTCAGCTCCTGTCCCTTTTTAGCTTTCTTCTTTGGGATCTCAACCAATTCTTTCTCTTCTTTTTTTTGTCTCAAACAAGCTGCATAGCATTCTTGGGCTCTCCTCTGGTCACCTCTTACTGTCACTATTCCAGCCTCAGACGGGAACTTCATGGCCAGGTGATAGGTGGATTCCACTACTCTGAACTTTCCCAATGCTACTCTCCCCAATATCCCATTATATGGTGATTCACAATCTATTACAATGAAATCGAGCATCTCACTATGGCTCTGCTCATTTCACCCGATGATCATCTTCAATGTTATCATACCCTCAGGCTTTACTTCTCTGCCATTGAAACTTGACAGGGTTCCCTTCATCATCCTTAAATGTTCCCTTTTCAACCCCATCTTCTCAAAAGTGCTCAGGAATAGGACCTCCGCCAAGCTTCCCGTATCAACCATAATCTCGCGCACCACAATCCCAGCGATGTCCACTGTAATCACTAGTGGGTCATCATGGGGCAATACCAGACCATTCAAATCTTCATCTCCAAAGGTGATATTTTCTTCCACCCTTGATCTCTTCATCGGGGGATCCCCGCGACCCGCTCTGCAGTAAACCTTTATAGCCTGGAGGTTTTTCCCTCCTGAAGCCAAGCCTTTTGTTATCATATCAACCTCTACCTGAGCGCGTGCTGCCTGAGCGTGTCTCGGGTTCCTCTCCCTCTGTCTTTCCCCCTGATTGCCCCTCCTAACATAGGCTTGCAGGTGCCCATGCCTGATTAGGGCTTCAATCTCATCTTTTAAGTTCCTGCAAGCCTCCATATCATGCCCAAAATCTCTGTGATGCCTGCAATATTATCCTTTGCCTTTGTGGCGTTCCTTCTTTGTCTTCATCTTTGGCAGATTTGGGACGTTCATCCGAGTCCGTATTTCGGCCAAGATTTCAGATTTGGGTTTCATCAAAGGAGTATAATTATAGAATCTCTGCAACCTAGGTGGTTTTTTCCTTTCCCTTCCTCTTTGCTCATGTATTTCCTCTTCTGCCCTTCTTTCTTTCTGGGTTACATGAGCTTGGTTATTCTATTCTTTCCTCTTAGGGTCTTTCTCTTTCTCCGCCATTGCCACCTCCTCTACTTTAATATACTTCTCCGCCCTGGTTATCAATTTTGTCATGTTCTGTGGGGTCTTCTTAGCTAGAGAGGCATGGAGTAATTCATTCGTTACTCCTTTTGTTAACGCTTGTATTGCAAATTTTTGATCAAATTGAGTACACTAGAGGGTAGCTTCATTAAAGCGGGTTGCGTACTGACGAAGAGTTTCTCATTTTCTCTGCTTTAGACCGAGCAAAGAGATAGTATGACGGGTCGGTCTAATAGCCGAAGAAAATCTTCTCGCAAACAACTATGCCAATTGCGCATAAGAACCGATTGAATGTGACGCCCAAGATTTTGTCGTACTTCTAGATTACTGTTGCATCCACTATGTGCGAATTTCTTCTGTGCTTTGCTTGTTGTCTTCTTTAATCACTATTCATTATGTTTTTCAACTACTTAATTACCATGGATTAGCATTTTTCTTAAATCATAATAATTGTTTTAGGATTGAGAAAAATGTGCATTTGAGCTAGGAGCAATAGGAGCCTTTGTTTAGAAAATAGTTTAGTGAACTAATGAATAGTGTTACGTAACCTAACTAAGTGTTTTAATTAGCTAGTACTCATTTTGCACCTTAGGCTCATTTTAAAGCTAACTAGACTCATTTTAGTGGACCATTTAAACACCCAACTTGACCCCACCTTAGCTTACTCAACATATAACACAACCTAAGCTCATAACTTGCAAAATAAAAAAAAATAAAAGCTGAAAATACTGTGCAGAACCTGACAGCCCTTCTCTTGCTTGTGGGAGATTTTTGCTTCATAAATTCACCAATTCAAGCCAAGCCAAGTTGGATGCAAGTAGTTTAGGGTGTTTGCTAGCCTCCCGAGAATTCCTACGTGCATTGGTGAGGGTTTTCATGCTTGTTTGTGCATTTTAGAAATGTTGCTATTTTCTTGAATTCTTAGATTTGTTGTCAAATGCTATTGCATTGCCTAAATATGCTTAGGTATGTTGTATATGAGTGGTAGAGACCTAATTTATGCTATTGTTCCGTAGTTTAAACGGTTGAAATTGCTCGTTGATTATTTGACATGAATAGTGATGGGAATGTTAGGGTTTTGTGGAATCGGACTTTATATCTTGAATCAATGGTTCTAATAGATGATTTAGGTGCTAATGGAAGTAGTATAAACGCTCCGTAGGGTTTAATTGCCCGTAACCTAGTAAAAGAATGAAATAGCCGACTTTTAGAAAGGGGTTTCGGGGTTATCGCGAATCCGGGTTGAATTGGCCTCCACATTTAGTAATCCTGGGCTATTTAGGACCTAACTAAGCTTTGCTAGCTCCCATTTGAGTCCCAGTTGAGGTACATGTAGTACAAAGTTAAAAGAGGGAATTTGGGGCTTTCGGGCTAAATTCTGGTGTTTACGTGATTTCGAGGGTCCTAAAGGTGCCTAAGGGGTTAACTAGAAGCATGGTATAGGCCACTTGCTAATCTAGAACCATAACATTAGTTTGGAAGGAAAACTGGTTGGGTTACAAAGGGGTTTAAGTACAAATTCGATTGTCTCGCGCTTCTAAGACCTTGGCTTGACTCCTTGTTTGTTTAAATATAGTTTCAAGATGTTTTGGAGCTTTTGTTATAGTTCTATATGAATTTTGAATATGCCCTTTTGTAAATTTCTTAATTGCTTATATGAAACTGCTTCTTTTCTAATTATTTCGAGGTCAACTTACTTTGTTGATCCTCCCACGTCTTATTACTTATATTGTTGATATTGTCTTGCCATTGTTAAGTGCATTGAATATTGGTTGCGCAACCATAGTGTCAGGGGCGGTTATATTGGATATCGGCTCGGCGGCAGCGAGCTTGCCAGTGGATATTCGATCTCCGTGCCCTAGTCCCTCACTTGCCTGGTCTGGAGATTGTCAGGGGGTGTTGGGTCGTAGGATTATTGGGATACATCCGGAGTACACCCACTTGAGTGATTGGGATTATGTCGGCACATTGATCGTGGTTCGTGGATCGTGAGTGAATATCAAGTGAAGATTGGAGTGTTGGGGTTAAGTGTATCGTATCCTTTGTTATATGTGGTTATTTACTGTTTTAATGTACTTTACTTGCCTTTCTTGTTTAACTATTATATTTGTTGCATTGCACGTCCCGATTGGCCTTTATCCCTCACTGGGCAATAGTGGTTGCTCATACCTCACTAATATGTTTCAGGAGACGCTGTGGTTGAACCCCAGCTAGATTTGGTAGAGGGAGAAGAACCGGAGGTTCAGACTGATCCGTTGCCTTGGTTGCCGTGTCTAGTTGCCTGAGGTGGTTTATGTTCTTGTTGTTAAGTGAAGAACTTGTTTGTTTTACCTTATATTCTATTTTGTAGCCTAAGTGCTATGTACATATTATGTAATTTGCAAGGCGAAAGATAATTGGTTGTAGTAGTAGATTGGAACCATGGCATGTAATAACTTATGTACTACTTCTAGTTACTTGCATGCTTGGGTGTGAATGTTATGTTGTATGTTTGTTTCCAACTTCCAAGAATGTTTCAATGCTATAATGGAGTGGCATGCTAAGCGGTTTGGTAAATAAGTGAAATTGGACGCATGCTTGTGTGAATCTGAACTATTGTATGTCTTAAGGCTCGGATGGCCTTGAAGCTTTGAACTTTAGTTATAAATGCTTGTCTTGTTATATTGTGGCTTTATTGAGCGTTTACAGGTTTTCAGAATGTCCACGGTACAGGGGAGACTCTGTCTATTTGTCGGGTCCGGACTTAACCTTTAGCATAGGGTTGGGTTGGGGTGTGACACTGAAAATTGCATCTTGTGCCTGAAAATTGCCAGGTGATCCTTAGGGTCTCCATGCCCATCATAGGTGGGCAAATAGGGCAATTTGTATTGTGCGAGTTTCGAAACTTCGTTAATAGCGCGGTTAAATGGATTTGGGCCGTTGAAAGCTCCTGCAACCGAGACGGTATAAGTAATACCTTCTCTTTGGACATTTTGAGATGGGCCTCGTGCCGCTGCATCTAAGCCCTGTGATGACCTTGTGGAGCTTATCGTTTCTTTGCATTGCCCCCTGTGTGAATCTGGTTTTCAGATTCTCTTTGGTTGGTTATATGTCTGGTTAATTAGGTTTTTTGGCGTAAGGGATTTTGCTGAGATCCTTGTCGTGGTTGGTTTTTCGAGTGGCGTGGTGTTAGTTGAGGTGTTTGGTTATGAATAGTCTTCCTCAACTCCTCCAGAGTTTGTAAGATATATCCGAGATCCGCTGGCTGGTTAGTCTGCGGAAACTGCGTTGTGGCAGTGGGATATTGCCACCCTGTGTACCAAGTAGGTCCTTGTGGATAGTTTTGTGAGTATGTTGGTAGATAGCTTGGGTATGGATTTGTGTATGGGTTGGTGTATGTGTTCGTATATGGTGGATGATTTCCTGCAGGTATTTCCACCCTTGGCGGCGGTAGATCAGTCTGTCTAAGGTTAGAGGTCTCCCCTGGACAGAACTGCACATTTGGCTGCTCTACAGCCTCTTTTTCATGTACACTTACAACATTCTGACTTCTAGTAGTTACCGTGGTGTAATCTTGTGAAAAACTCAGTGGGGAACTTAGAATCGGCCCTACAGTGGGCGCCAACCTGTTAAGGTAAAAAAAATGTGGAGTGATCAGTGTCTTCATGCGCTGCCTTGATATCTGTAAAACAAAAAGGACTTAGCGGGTCTTGCCCGCATTAGCACTCTGATGCTTAAATTAGCTTGGTGCTTATGTAAAGGAAGAAGTATGTATACAAGTATTGATGTGAGTATCAGATGTACCTGTCTTTCCTTGCTTAACCCTCTGACTTTTATAGGCACCATGGCTTCTGATTCAAAAGATAAGTCATCATGGTTGCTGAGTCAAAAGGGAAGTCATCATTGTGGCTGAGTCAAAAGAGAAATTAGCAGAGTGGTGTGTAATCATTAAAGGATTAATGGAGAATTGTTTAAAGGATTAGTGGAGAATTTAGCTATATGTAGTGGTTGGTAGGGCCCTGATATTAAGGAACAATGTCTGCCAGTTCCAGTTGGTTTGAAGTCCTAAAAAGAGACCTTCTGATTACCCTACACTTCGTCTGACCCCCTTATATCCCTCTCATCACGATGTCCGAGGTCTTCGAGCTATTTTTGAGGTCTCTAGGACCTCGTCCGAGGTCTCTTGGACCTCATCCGAGATCTCTAAGACCTCGGACGAGGCTTCCCCGATCATCCCGAGGGGTCAATCTATGATTTGAAAAAAGTATAGGGGTCTTACCCATATCACTTTTGAACATACTGAATCAGTTCTGCTCAATTGGAACACAGTTATACTTTCATTACTTTTACTTGAAGTAGAGTTATAGAGGCACTTTTGCGCGATATAATGGACGAAACCACAGGGATGGATCTAGGTACCAAATTTCAGGATGTGCAATCGTACAGTTAATAGGTTAGAGTGTACACTCATACAATGAAAATTTTAATATAATGTTTTTTTTTTTTTTAAAAAATATTATTTTTTCAAGTTGAAGGTGTGCAAGTTGTAGGTCTGCCACTGCAAAACTAGACAATAGTAATTCAAATTGCTCCTTTGAAACAATAAGAAAAATATTGACTAGCACATGTTGCAGAGCGTATTGTTATCAATTCACATAGTCACAAAACTACCAGCAATTAGATGACTACTCCCACATGCCACTAAAAATGCTATTTAAACAAATTCAGCCTAGGCTGGTTAATTGCAATATTATATATATATATATATATATATATATATATATATATATATATATATTTAACGACATTAATTTTTTTTGACGATATTACATAAACTTTTTTTAAAAAAAAAAATATTAGAGGGTCGGGGCCCCTACCGGTCTCGACCTAGATTCGCCCCTGGAAAGGAGGTTTGAAATTGTCGACAAATGACTATTAAAGGAAGCCATCTTTATTATTCTATATATGCAACATTCAATTGATTGTAGATATGTATTCTTGAGAATATAGATAATTTTAATATTACTTTTTTTTCCCCGAAAATATTACTTTTGTTTGATATACTACTTGCACTAGAATTTTAAGAGAACTTTGTTGTAAAAGTATAATGTCCTTTACGTGAGAAAAGCTAAAGAAAAGTTGGGATTGGGATTGCTTTCACTCTATCTCTTTTTTTTTTCTTTTTTCTTTTTTCTTTTTGTTGTTATAATTGCTTTCTCGATCAAACTAAAAGAACAATTTCTTTTATTTTCTTTTGGTCAGAGAAAGAAAAAGTTTCGGAAAACCAATTCATTTAGCTAATCTTTGAGAATTGGGAACTGTAATATGGAAAATGTCACAAAACCCCTCATGTGACTTATCTAAAGTACACTAAACCCCATGAGATTTCAAAACTCCCCTCATAGTTCTCTTTCACCCCACCCCACCCCACACCATAAAAAACCATTTGATGAGGGTGGAAAATACCACCCTCGACGAAAAGGCCTCTGTGCCCCTGAACTACTTAACCACATTAGAAAAAAATAGCGCCCAGAAAAGGATGACCTTCGTACCTCAACAACCTCCCGATGACATCCCAAATCAAATCTCCTGATGACATCCCAAGTCAGACCTCTCGATGACATCCCAAGTCAAACCTCCCGATAACATCCCAAAATTTTATCCAAATGCAGCTCACCCGACAGGATATGCGAATGTCAGAGCATGTTGGTTTCTCTCTTATCCAAATGGTATAAAATGTGCCCAAACATTCTTCAGGGGAGGTAACTAATTCATTTTTACTAGAATTATCTACATTTTCCTTCTTTTAGCACCCAAATAACTTAAGTTTCAGAGTGCTAACGCAGGGCCACCCCTTTCAGCTCCGTTTTTGTTTTGCAGGCTCAAGAGAGTCAACTCAAGTCAACCTTCCACAATCTGCCTCACCAGATTTGTACCTTAACAGTTTAGCGCTGTCTGTGGAAACGACTGAAAGATTCGCACTTAGCAGAAACGATGGTTCATACTAGAAGCCATGCTAGCTCCGGTGATGTATCGCCACAGAACAGCCGCGAGCAACAACACCCCAAAATGACCCCAATACCAGAGGTTGTACCCGCTCCTACCAATAATGTCGTCTAGCTAGAAGTTAGCCCAGCGGGAACGTCTGGGACAACATAGGCTGAGCAAATGCTGGAGGAGCCAGCGTCCCGTGTTGAGCTGCAAACGTTCACTCAGCTGGTTTACGACATGAAGCGAACTATGGATAATTTTATCCAGGAGCAAAGATCAATTAAAGAGCCACATCTAGCTCCACAAAGAGCCCAATCATTCCTTCCTCGCTCGAAAGGAACCTAGAGACCTGGACCATCTAATGAAGAAGGCCAGAAAGTATATAACGTCAAAGAAGGACGCAGTAGACCTGAAGTATAAGGAAGAAAGCACAATTTGCGCAGTGCCACCTCATGGCAAAGGGAAGGACGAAGGATCCAGATGATTTAGGTCGGGGACGGCATCAAGCTCTTCAGCTCCCAGGAACAAGGTTTGATAAGTACACCCCTTGACTATGACTAGGTCAGAGGTATTAATGGAGATCGAGTCTCAACCTGACCTCAATATCAAATGGCTAGCGCAGATGAGGTCGAATCCAAATAAGAGAGGAAAGGAAAAATTTTGCTGGGTTTACCATGACTATGGTCATGGAACCAATGAATGCAAAAATATAAAGAATGAGATTGAGGCGTTGATTCAAAGAGGCAAGCTAGACAAATATCTAGCAAGGAAGGGACAAGACCCCGAGCAAATGGTTGATCGGGAAAGAGACAGGAGCCCCCGAAGGATTGACAGAATGATGGTGGATATCAATATGATCACAGGAGGATCAGCAACAGGTGGGACCAACAAGTCAGCCAACAGAGCCTACGTAAGGTCAGGGAATGAGGAACCTATTCCCAAAAGATCAAAGGTCCACTAGGAGCTCGTCATCTCCACTTATAATCTGGAAGGGGTGAAGACTCCACATGACGATCCCCTGGTAATCACTATACAGATAGCAAAATGCAAGGTCCGATGAATGATGGTTGATACTTTATGGGATTCACTGGCCACAGTTCAAACCAGAAGGCACAATCTGACTCCCCCTCACTATTGGGCTCGATGCTAAGCAAGTCCAGATGATGGTTGAGTTTGTGGTAATGGATTGCCTTTCGGCCTACAACAGGATATTGGGACGTCTAGCCCTCCATCACCTCAGGGCAATCATCTCAACCTATCATCAGGTGATGAAGTTCCCAATCCCTGAAGGTATTGCAGTGGTCCGTAGAGACTAGAAAGCTGCAAAAGAATGCTATGTCGCAGCATTGAAGATTCGAAGCCCAAGTCCGTGGGACGGGGTGAGGGAGAAAAGCAAGAAAGAGATGAAGGAGGAAGAAAAAAAGGCAGTCCCAGTGGAGAAACTGGACGAGGTCGAGATCGGACCAGGAAAAACAGTTCAGATTGGAAGTGAGCTAATTCTGCCAATGAAAGAAGGTATAACTGTAACACTCTGATCCCTCACGAGACCGGAACGCCAATCCAAAACCCAAAGTCATAAAAAACGAGAAAAAACGGACGGAGTCTCCCTTGTATTTAGGCCTAACCACATACTTGCACTCAGAAGAAATAGTCACGATAACAATATACAAACATTCATAAACAACCACATCATCCATAACCATAACTTCCAAATCCCTAGGGCTATCCAAGCCTTTCTACTGTAACAAAATAAACATACAAGCATGCATTTACTTTAACTATTGAAACACTATGACTATAATTCCGATTATCATACCACTCTAATTTTTTCTATATCATTTTCTTAGATATTAAGTCTAGCAACCAACCTTAATTTCATCCATACAAGCATGCAAGCTAACTAGTCAAAGAGTAATACATTAGAAGTTATTACATGCCAACAACTATCTAACTAGTCATACAAGGCTTTCAACTTCACATTACGACTCTCCAAACCAAATACAAATACATACAAGACCATAAGGTCTCAAAATGGAACATATATATAACAACACATCCAGCACACAAGCCATCCAATCTCAGCAAACAAGCCACACAACAACTCAAGGCAATTGATCAATCTAAACCTCTTCTTTTTCTTCTACAGCTAATAGCTGGGGATCAACCTCAGCTCCTCTTAAAACATGTTAAAGAGAGGAATGAGCAAATACAGTTGCTCAGTGAAGGATAGGGTACAGTTAATCAGGGGCATTTTTGAAAACCCTTTCGTGCAATGCAACAAATAAACACAAGAAACAGTAACTATACAATAAGAATCAATTTAATAATTAAATGCCACACATTTAAAAGGATATGATCTCAATAACCCCAAATAATCCAAAGTCTTGATCTTGATCATGAACCTCGATCCATGAACCATGAAATCCTACGACCCTACACCCCCTGGCAATCTTTAGACCAGGTGAGCGAAGGACTAGAGCACGAAGATTGAATATCCCCTGGCAAGCCCGCTGTCGCCCAGCGAATACCCAATACATCCATCTCGACGATATGGTTGTGCAACCATAATGCAATGCACTCAAGATAACAATGACAATATAATTCAATAACCACATAGATGAGGGACAACAAAATAGGTTGTCATCGCATAATTACAATCAATAAGCAGTATGACAAGAATTGGACAATATTAATTCAAAGTAGCCAAATCACACAATTCACGAACTTCACTAATAGAATACACAAGCTATTCAAGTGCATTTAAACTCTCAAATAACCAATTACAAGTCAATTACTAACATGTTCTCAAGCCAATTACTAACATGTTTCTCAACTTTTACAAACTAGTTCTCTTAGTCCCAATTCAAGCTCAATCAAAACGAAACTCACCTCTCTAATAACACTTTATGAACACCTCTTAAGCCAAGAAAACTCTCTTTTAGCCACTTACTACCACAAAAGCCATGAAATCCCATGGCCCATTTGAACTACAACTACCCAAACCACTCCTCAATTCAATGCTATAAAGGCATTTTAAGCACTACCCCACCTAATAAACACTAACTATAGCATTCAATTACACCCTGTCAACAATTGTACGCAAAGCCCCTTTTGAATTCAAGCCAATTTTACAAGTTTATGCAAGTTTACTCAAATTTTATCTATTCTAGTCACTAACCTAGGTTCAATAACACTTATGGCATCATTAGATTACATGGAATTAAGCTTAGAATCAACATTGCACAAAAACCCTAGAAAGCTACTATTCATCATATTCTTAAATTGATCTTTTGAAATAATTCAATAACCAAGCCATTCAATTACACCAAACAAGTCTCCATAGTAAGTAGACATCATATTATACCATATTCAAGCATTATATAAGCAAATATTAACAAATCTAATAATTTTAAATCTTGACATAAACATTAAAGATGCAAAAATTTGTTAAATCCCTCACTCAACAAGTAGTAGAGGCTAGGAATGACTCTAGGATGGCTCAAGATTACATCAAACTAGATTGAATGGCACCAGATGGATCAACCTTAACATTTTTTCTTCTCGTTTTCCCCTCTTAGAGCTCACGGCTTTTGGCCTTCTTTTCTTCTATTTTCTTGGCTATTTTTGTGTGTATTTTTTATATATATGTATATATAAAATATATAGATAGATATAGATATTAGTTGGGCCTTATTTTAGTTGAGAGCAATGCCAAATAATCTAGTTTTAAAACCCAAATGTTGAGTTAAGTTAAAAGTGGCCCAAACAAGCAAACTAGCTTCTACTATTCATATGATAGATATAACAATTTTTCTACCCGACTTCTCGAAGTGCTATGCAAGTCAAAATTATAAACGTATGCCTAAAATCACTTATATAATAAGGAAAAAATACGAGATTTACAAAATTAAATACTTTAATTTTTACCCCGGGCTCAGGGCTCGTTTAAAAATGATGAAAATAAGTCTACTAAGTATTAATAATAATCCCGTATAATATAAATGCCAAAATAGGAGTTAAAATATTTTTATTTGAATTTAATAATGCCAATGTCCCCTTTGAAGAAAAATAAGAGAAGTAGAAGAAAATAAAACTATTATATAAATCTTAAATGCTAAAATAAACACATATACACATATAACACTTAAACTGGCACAAATTTATATGCAATTAAGTATGATATGTTACATGCTAGGTCAGGGTTGTTACAATAACCAACTTCCTCTCTGAAAATAAAAGTGTATGTGTATGGTCTTCTTCTGACATGATAGGAATAGACCCCAGAGTCATAGCACACTACTTGAATGTGGACCCGAACCGTAAACCGTTAAAACAAAAGCGCATAAACTTCTACCTAGATAGGAACCAAACCATTAGGAAGGAGGTAAAAAAGCTCCTAAAAGCCAGCGATATCCGAGAGATACAAAACTCGACCTGGTTAGCAAATGTAGTCTTGGTGAAGAAAGCTTATGGAGAATGGCGAATGTGTGTGGACTACACTGATCTTAACAAAGCCTGTCCGAAAGTTTGCTACCCCTTGCCTCAAATAGATCAGCTAGTGGACTCGATCTCAAGAAGTGAAATGTAGTCATTCATCGACGCATTTAAGGGCTATAATCAAATCAAGATGGCCTCAAAAGATGAGAAGAAGACCGCGTTCATCGCCGACAGAGGTACTTACTATTATACATTAATACCATTCGGTCTGAAAAATGTCGGGGCCACCTATCAAAGGATGATGAACCAGGTGTTCTAACACCAGATCGGGTGGAATATGGAAGTTTACGTGAAGAAGTTTGGGATCAAACTGAACCCAAAAAAGTGTACATTCGTGGTAAAATCCAGAAAATTCCTGGGCTACATGATTACCCACAGAGGTATTGAAGCAAACCCGGACAAGATCCAGTCTATCCTCGAGATGACTCATCCCCAAAGTATGAATGAGGTACAATCTCTCGCAGGCAAAGTAGCCGTACTCAGTAGGTTTATGGCCAGGTCAGCCGATAAATGTGCACCACTATTCAAAACATTGCAAGGCCTGAAAGATTTCTACTGGATCGAGGAGTGCCAGAAAGCTTTCGAGGAACTAAAAGAGCACCTAAGCTCTCCCCCCATACTATCCCGACCTGAGCAAGGAGAATCACTTTATCTGTACCTGTCAGTAACATTGACAGCTCTAGCAACAACCCTAGTCCGAGAAGATGGAAAGATCAAAAAACCAGTGTACTATATCAGCAAAGCTCTCCAGGGAGCGGAAATGAAGTACCCGCAGATTGAGAAAGTCACCCTGGCACTGGTAACGGCCTCCAGGAAGCTGAAGCACTACTTTGACGCCCATCTAATCAAGGTTATGACAAACTTACCTTTAAGGCAAGTCTTGCACTGACCTGAAATGTCATGAATGCTATTAAAATGGGCGATAGAACTGAACCAATTCGACATCGAATACCAGCCTCGACTGGCGATAAAAGCTCAGGCGCTTGCAGACTTTATAGTCGAGTGCACTAGGTACGCTCAAACGGAAGATCTAACCTGGCACATACAGGTTGATGGGTCCTCAAACAGGCAAGGAAGCTGAGCAGGAGTGGTGCTGATAAGCCCCAAAGGATAAGAGATGCTATACTCCTTTAAATTTGGGTTCCCCGCTGCAAATAATGAAGTAAAATACGAAGCCTTGGTGGCAGGATTAAAAACAGGAAAATCACTGGGGGCACGAGCAGTGGACGTGCAAACAAACTCGCAATTGGTAACCCATCAGGTCCGTGGAGAATATGATACAAAAGAACCCGCCATGGCGGCATACCTGTCCCATGTGAAGGACCTTATCTCAAGGTTTGACCGCTTTAGTATCTCCCAAGTCTTGCGAACGAAAAACAAAAAAGCAAACGCACTTTCCAGGTTAGCCCTGAACACAGATGAGGGCGCAGTGATCCAGCTCGGAGAGGTCGGAAGACCCAGTATTACTACTGCCGGCAGACAAGTAGCCGTAATCAGCCAAGAGGACTCTTGGACCCAACCTATGGTCTGATACCTCAAAGAAGGGGTTCTTCCCGAAGTAAGCAGTGACGCAAAAACATTTGAGTGCCGAGCTCACCAATTTACCATAATCAGAGATCAGCTATATAAGAGGTCTTTTACCTGGCCACTATTTAAATGCGTAAACAGGGAAGAAGGGGGGTACGTACTCCGAGAGGTTCATGAAGGAATATGCAGGAATCACTTGGGATACCGAGCTTTAGCATGGTTAATATTAAGGCAAGGATATTACTGGCCAACCAAACATGAAGACGCACGAGACTTTGTGCAAAAATATGATGTATGTCAAAGGTTAGCAAGAATCCCAAGGCTGCCGGCCACTAAGCTAACCTGTATTACCAGCCCTTGGCCTTTCGCCCAATAGAGGCTGGACATTATAGGAAAGCTCCCTGTCAGCACCAGCCAGAAGAAGTACATCTTCGTAGCTGTCGATTACTTTACAAAGTGGGTAGAGGCAGAACCGACCTCAACTATAACTGATAAGACAAGTTGGAAATTCTTATGGAAATCTGTCATTTGTAGGTTCAGGATCCCACGAGTCGTGATCACCGACCACGACACTCAATTCGATTGTGCTTACTTTAAAAAGCACTGTGAAGAGCTAGGTATGCACTAAGATTTGCATATGTACCTCACCCTCAAATTAACGGACAAGTCGAAGTCACTAACCTAACTCTTTTGTAGGCATTGAGGACAAAAGTAGAGAATGCCAAAGGCCTATGGGACGAGCTGCTCCCCAAAGTGCTATGGTCAATGAGGACGATACCAAGCTCAGCCATGGGGTAACCTCCATTTTGTCTAACATTTGCGACAGAGGCAGTGCTTCCAGTGGAGATAGGCTCGCCGACTCCTAGAACTGCAAACTTCAATGAAGAAATAAATAATCAAGCCTTAAAAGCTGACCTAGACCTGGCAGAAGAATTCAGACTGAAAGCTTAGATCAGAATGCTGGAAAGTAAGAGAGCCATGGAATGAAGCTATACCAAGCTCGTTCGGGCCCGACCTCTGCAAAAAGAAGACCTAGTCTTGAGAAAGGTATGTTTCCGACCTGATCCTACCCAGGGAAAATTTGGGTCACGTTGGGAAGGCCCTTACATAATTGTAGAAGAGCTAATGCCAGGAACTTATAAACTAGCCGAATTAGAAAGAAGGGAGCTTAAGAATGTTTGGCATGTCGAGCATCTTAAAAAGTACTTTGTATAAAGACAGAGTTATCAATGAAATACAAACGTTTTCCCCCACTTTTTTCAAATTTTATTACTTGCAAATATAGGTGGAATACCGCAGGTCGGAAGTCACTAAGACAAGACCCAGGGTCAAAAACCTTAAGGTTCGACCCCCCTAAATCGCTAAAGAGCTTCTCATTTCGAAGCAAGCCAACAGTAGTATGGTTGTGGAACAGCCTAACAAGCAACTGGTAGTTGCGTCAATAGTGATCACACAAAATAAAAGTCAAGCAAAATTGATAACAAAAAGCATGCTTAACAAAAGAAATAAGAAAACGTACATACAAACATGAGAAGACCTGGAAAAGGCTAGAAGAGAGATCAGAGAATTTTTCAAACATAAAAAAACAACAGAAAAGTTGCTCAAACAGAAAACCTCCCACGAAAGGAAGGATTAAAGAGTTATATCTAAAAAAAAAAGGTCAACAAAAAGACCTCAAAACTTAACCAATCAACTGATGGCAGCTACATATCAGAAGTACCACCGCCGTCCTCATTATCATTGTGAGCTTCTAAATCAGAGGTAGACTTTTTTAGCAACAAGGAAAAATCAATCTCAACCCCACAGGCTCTGGCCAATTTTTCAGCTCGCACGAAGGAAATCTCCTTGCCCTCAGCAACGCCAATACTCTGGGCTTTAAAATAGGCTTGAGAGAGGCCATAGCGGAACTCATCACTATGCTTGTAACTCTCTACAGCCGCCCGAGCTTGAGCTTCACTGTTTGCTAGAGAAGTGTTTAGTACCATGCTCAGTACATCGGTGAATTGTTGAGTGGTGTCCTGACCCGCCTGAGCCTTTCTCAAACCTTCTTTAATAGCATTAAGGTCGGCCTTGTGCTGCACTTTTAAGGCTCTAATCTCCGCCTCATGAGACGCCTTCAGATCTGAGATCTCCTGCTCTTTCTCAGCCTTGTATTTAGCATAACCTCGAAGATATGCTTTCTTCTCATAATACCTCTCAGTCAAGTCTTTCACGAGGTCACCAGCCTTGACACAGTACTTAATGCCATCATTAAGAGCCTTGGTTTGCGGCCAAAAGAAGAAAAGAGTTAGAATGATCATAAAAGAAAACTAAAAGTTCCGACAAAAAAGAAGGGGAGGACGACAAACCTGTTTAAAGCAGTATTTAATGGCCTTCCTCACAGTAACGGAATTAACCAACTTGGAAAAGGCGCTTAGAATCTTCTCAAAATGAGTATTTCTCTCGTATCCAGGCTCAGGACCCACCTTAAACCTAATCCCAGGATAAGTAGTAATACCCGATTTAGGTTAAGTGCTCTATTGCGTAGGATCAGCAGCCTCTTCCTCAGGCACCTCCAACAGGATTGGCCCCCTAGTCTCATTCACGAAAAAGTTCGATTCAGGATGATCGTTGGAAGGAAGGTCACCACTAACCTCGTGGAACTCAGCCTCGACCTCCTTAGCAGCCTTAGAGCATTGCTTCTTAGAAGGACCAACACCTTCTTCCTTATTCATCTTACCTTTCAGCGGGCTTGTTAAGCCAAATTGACTTCCAACTCATCGAAAATGTCCATACCTGGAAAAAAAAAAGGAGGAAAGACAATTAATTATGGGAAGGAATAAGAATAGAACAAGAGCCTACAGAGCTCGATCTCACCAGTGGTGGGAGAACGAGGGCCTTAGATGTCTCAACCTCACTCCTAAGAGCAGGACTGGAGGATTCAAAAACATGTGGCTCTGCTCGAGGAACTTGATGATTCTCTCCATATAGTCCCGAGCTAAGTACTCCTTCCAGATCTAGGTACTGGTTACTATCAACACAGGGGCGACCCACGAAGAAGTGTGTCACCAATTCTTCCTCTAGAGTCAAAACTCCACCAGTGGGATAGGGACGTGAAAGGACACGCCACTCGGCCCTAACATCCCGTTCTCTATCTGATTTAATGTATACATACTTGGAGTGCCATCCCTTGTTCGATGAAGGCCACTTTGTAAAAATGTTCTTCCCTGTTTGGGCAGTAAAGTAATACCACCCCAGTCCGTCAAATATCTTTATCGCGTAAAAATAAAGGAAAAGATTTAGGGTCAGGTTAAAGCCTAACATTTTGAGGTACCTATAAAAGCCAATCATCATCCGCCAACTTTTCGGAATCACCTGTCCAGGGCTAAGGTTATAGATGTTCAAAATTGCTCTAATGAAAAGATGAATGGGCAAAACACATAACTAAAAGATGTATGTGCAGAAAGTGACCTCTCCATCACCAAATCGGCAAGCCCGCCTATGCTTATATGGTATTCGCACAGAAAAGCTAGATGGGACAACCCTACTATCCATGACATAAGAGGCCAAATCATCGCCAACGTGACAATTATGTCATAATACAGAGAACTGCGGCTCTACTGCCCTGCAAGAAGCCGCAATTGGCCTCTCCAATCTTCTAGGAGAATTAGGGTTGGACGACACAGCCACATGAATGTTGGAAGTCCCTGCCGCCTCAGCAGAAGGTATTGCAACTTCAATAGGGGGTAGAGCAGAATGACCTAAATTAATTCTCATAGGTGAGACAACCCTAATAGGGGTTGCCTTAACAGTGGCAGTCCGATGGGAAATCCTACGGGGACGATCAGCTCTAGAAGTTGAAGGTTCCCTCTCCACAGGAGAGTCGGGGTTAAAAGAGGAATCATTACTACTTTCCTCACTACCACGACTAGAAGAGTGCTCGGACTGATTCTAAGAATCAGAACCACTGCTACCCATGAATGATAAAACAAGAACAAAAAGTAAGGGCTTGAAAGACGTACCTAATAGTCAAAATCTCTAAAAGGATGATGACGAGTTGAAGACTTGAGAACGGAAATGAGAGATTAAGGGGAAAGAGATGATCACGGGAGAAATGCAGAGAAATGGGAAACCCGAGGAAGTTTTGAAACAGTTTGAAAACTTGAAAAGGCTCCTTATTTATAGAAAAAATAGGCGGGAGGTTAAAAATTCCAAATGACGTGCCGGATACATTAAATGCAACGTTTTAGAAAAGCTGCAAAAACTGACGCATTAATCAGAGGGAGACACGTGTCATCACCAATGAATGAACTATCGAAAAGACGTTCCAAGAAGGGGTCAAGGTCAAGGTCGAGCAAAAATGGCAAACGAACGATTTCCCGACCTGCCTTCAGCTGCTCAGAAAATCAAGGGGCAATTCATGAGGGTGGAAAATACTGCCCTTAACGGAAAGACCTATGTGCCCTTGAAGCACTTAACCGCATTAGAAAAAAATAGCACGCCCAGAAAAGGATGACCTCCGTACCTCAACAACCTCCCGATGACATCCAAAATCAGACCTCCCGATGACATCCCAAAATCTTATCTAAATGACAACTTACCCGACAGGATTTGCGAATGTCAGAGCATATCGGTTTCTCTCTCATCCAAATGGTATAAAATGTGCCCCAACATTCTTCATGGGAGGTAACTAATTCATTTTTACTAGAATTATCTACATTTTCCTTCTTCTAGCACCCAACTAACTTAAGTTTTGGAGTGCTAACACAAGGCCACCCTCTTGCAGCTCTGTTTCTGTTTTGCAGGCTCAAGAGAGTCAACTCAAGTCAACTTTCCACAATCTGCCTCACCACATTTGTACCTTAACACCATTTTTCGGTCAATGATGGTAACCAAATATATTAAAAGACAATTATGCCCTTAATTTAAAAACAACCTTTTTTTTATCCTTTTTCTATTTTTCTTTCATCATCGTCCTTCTTCTTTCTCTTCTTTCTTGTTACAGTTACAATCACCCACACACCCATACATACATACACAAACTCATACCAATACTCACCCCCACACAGATATACACACCTACACAAGCACAAACACACACATATACACCCATATACACATATATACACGCTACACATACCCACCCAAAGACACCCATCAACACCCATACACACGCAGGCACACGTACATACACATACATAGAAGTAATTCCACTCACCCATATAAATGTCAATATTTAGAACTTAAATATATAATTTTGTTTGTGTACATGGAATTTTTAACATTTGAATCCATTCAATTTCTAAAAAAGATTACTTGTGTGTATTGATATTATCTATTGCTTGGTGTAGATGGTTTTTATTAGTATGGGTGGTTTGAAAGTAGTAAACAATGGTACGATGATGGAAAAAAGGTGAGTGATGGTGCTGCTATAATTTATGTAGTAACCAGAAACGTTACTTATTTCTGTAACTTCACAAAGAAAAAAAATCAATTGTTCCAATAGCTCAATTAGAGGGAATCATGCTTTGCTAGTATAAGGTTTGTGGTTCAAGTCCTACATCTACAAAATTTTCAATTTTTCATGGTTTAATTTTTAAATGTTTTTATGAGAATTCGGGAAAAAAATAACTACAGAATTTAACCCGAGTGTCTCAGTTTCTACACAAGCCTTCTAACCACTAGAACAAATTTATTTTGACACTTGTGTTTGCTTTCTTCTATTTATGACGAAAACAAAATGGGATCTAATGACTAATAAAGTGTTTATTTAAACAAAAATAAAGAACTACTTGTATATTAGGGGCGTGAAATACAAAATTAGTTAAAAAAAACAATTTTTTTTTACGGAGGGGAGTATTGTGCTTATTTTGAAAAATCATAAGAGAATTATGAAGGAGTTTTAAAACCATAGAGGGTGCTGTTCAATTTCCACAAACCACAAAAAGGTCTGAAGCATTTTACCACTTTTACGAAGGATAATATGGCATGAATGGTTTGGAATTTTCAAAAGTGTATATAGGCATTTAATTTCATATTTTTTACACACACTTTTGACATGGCATGCACGTAAATTTATTTAATTTTAAAATATCCTGCTTCATTTGACATGGCCTTAGACCGAGAGGTGAGCTTGCATCCGTAGTGAACTTTTCTTTGTGTACCAACCTAATTCACTGTCCTATAGCAAGTTAATTCTTCAAAGCAAAGTGCACATGATAGGTATTAGTGGAAAGAAGTGTATACACAATGATTTGTTTTTTAATCTAGTTTGATAAGGCTACATTCACGATTGATTCTAAAGAACTAATAGTCAATGATTGTTGGACAAAAGTAGTAGCTTCAACTGTGCATCAAGGCAATTTTTAAGACTTTGACACATTGTTATGAACATTAAAATATACTCTAACATATTCTTAACAATATATACAAGGGATTCAAATCCCTTGATCATAACTAATTGTTTGTCTGTTTATGCATATGCAAGCACTGTACACAAAGTCATATGTGGTGAAAAATTATTACAAGCAAAACCTTGCTTCTATCGGGGAAATTGAAAAGTTATCTTCTACCTAGTTGTCTTGTATCTAAGTTGTGATAATATCAACTAGGTTAAGCCAATGTAAGCTTTCTAGTATCTAAGTTGTGATAATATCTACTAGGTTAAGCCATGTAAGATAAGATGTTAATAGGGTAAGATTGTCTTGTAGTTGAAGCCTTTGTCTATATAAAGGCTCATGGATGTAATTTTGAAACATGCAACTACAACAACAAGCTCTAAGACTCCCTAAGTCTTTCTTCTACTATTGTAATCCATCTCCCTTAATATATATCATTTTTGTACTCCACCCTTCATATAATAAATCTCGATCCTATTAATACCTTCTTTGTAGTTGTACCTCTTATGTGGTTATAAAACTTGATATCATAGCGATGTTTGTTTAAGCCCTTCAGGACTCCTATCCTCCTATAGGACTAGTGTGACCCGTGACTTTCTCTATCAAATGGCATAACTTAGCGAAGTATGCTCTGTGGTTGCCACTTCATGCATCTTCCACATTAGAAACTCTTATGCCTGGAGAAAACAAAAATATTAAAGAAATAAGTTGTGCAACTCTGTGGGTTGTGTGCCTTGAGACTGTTGGTGAATTGCTATTGTCTCGACTTTTTACCCTTTAAACGAAGAAGTTATTTCTTAATGTATCTAAGTCTTTTCGATGCCAAAAGAGAAAGCCATGGACCTCACACTCTCTAAATGAATGTCTGACTAGGTTCCCTCAAACATGGCTCTCGATACCACCACTCCTTGTTCCTCTAGTTTTAGAAAATCTACCTTTGCAAAAGTTGACCATTTGTACGAAATAGAATATTTTGGTGAAGATAGTAAAGCCCCTATTATAGAAATTCCTTTTTGTAAATCCTTATAGATACTTTACCAAACCAAACACCACAATGACAGTTCTTAAAACATGATTTTGGCCCAAAAAATTCAAATATTAGGGAAGTGATATTGGCAATCTCAATGGAACAATATCAAATTCGTGTTATAGAATCTGAACAAATGGTTCTATTGCTGATTCAAGAAAAAACCATTCAGTAGTGAAAATTGCAAGGCTATACATACATCCATGCACTTGGTGCCGTAAAAATTGCATTAATGCTTCACATGAGAAAAGGCCTTCCTGTCATTGCCAGGATTTCAATTCTTGACACCAAATACCGGCAGTACAATCATGCATGCATAGGCACAGTACAAACTAGCTTAAATGCTAGCACCATTCTACTCACTCTTTTCCCAAATTACAACCTGCCTCTTGAAGATCTATTCATAACTCATAACCTTCAAAACCAATTGCAAATAACAGGTGCTCTTGTGACTGGTCTGACTTTTTCAACCACATTACACTACCAAATGGCCTACATAATACAAAATCATTCCATGGCCCTCAATCTACTAAAGGATACAGGTAATGCATGCCAGACTTCATATGATACTTTATTTGCTAAGAAAACAAGTTTTGCTGGCTGATAAAAAGAGTATAGTCCATTGCTAATGCGCCCTTGGTGAAGTAGGTGTCCTGTCTTCAAGTCCTTAATGCAATAGCCAAAATGGGTAAATATAAAGTAACAATTGTGTTCTCTAGTAAACTGGGCAACTGATAAAAGTCTTTCACTAAGAGCAGGAACAAGTATGACCTGAGAATTAAATACTGTACTAGTAGATAAATTAATATATGATATACCAGTATGTGAAATAGGATTCCTTACCGTTAACACTTGATTCATCTAGGGTCATATTGTGAGTCACACTAATATCGATGTACCAATTCAGATTAGGAGAGTCACTAACTTCCACAACAAAGAATGTTTTCGTAGCAGCATTAAATGCTTCATCAGGGTCCTTGCAATTATTGGCCTTTTGTTATAGATTGTCACACCTATAACAAACTACTATTGAGGAGCTGAAGTTAGGAGATGAGAAAACCGACGATTGGAAACCACGACCTCTTCTTCTTCCACGACCACTGCGATGAACTATTTTTCCTGATTGAGTTGTACAATTTTAAGGAGATGGGATAGAGACTATAGCCGAAGTGGTATGATGACTCATGGTAAAGGCCACTGTCTTGTCGGAGATAAAAGATGAACTTGTTAAGTAGATTTCAAAGTCGAAGAGGAGGCCACATGCCTCAACGAATGTTAGACAGTGAGGATGCAGGTTTATCACGACAACGATAGGGTCGAACTCAAAACCTACATCCTGGAGTATCCAAAGGACTAAGTGACCTTCATCATCAATAGGATGACTTGCACTAGTAAGAATTAATGACAATGATTTTGCATGTTGCACATACACATGAATAGATTGTGCATCCTTTGTTGGCGACTGCAACTCGATTTTGACTTGTTGTATGAGAGCTTTGCACTACAACCCATATAATAGCTCAAGAGTTACCCAAACATCACGAGTTGTGGATTTATCAACCACCTGAGAGAGAACAGAGTCAGATAGAGAAACTAGCAGCTAGCCGAGGACCATTTGGTCGAGATGAACCTAAGTTGTAATGTTATTAGAAGAAGGTGTGGGCTTTGGTATGGAACCATCAATAAAGCCAAGAAGCCGTGACATTGTAGAACATGATCAAGTTGTGTTTTCCATAGTAGAAAATTATTGCTACCAAGTTTTAGAGAGATTTCTTGGGGGATATTTTTTTACCTCAAGCAAAGACGTCGTGGGTAAAGGAGATGTCACAACTAGGGTGGAGGTTTTGTCACTAGTAGAGGAGTAAATGAGGATGATGAAGAACCTTAAGCTTTGTTTACCATGTAAAGATGGAATTTGCTGCAGGCAAATATGTTAGTTTTCATTAATATTTAAAGTTACAGCTTCATAAGAGGTTTACATCAATTGTAATTTCTATCCAATATACATGGATATTTCTATAAGACATTCAAAGACTATGTTATTTATATGAGGTAACTACTTGATAGGAGTCAGTTAGACATAAAGGTCAAATGAAGCTTAACAATTAGTTTGACTTGCCTTTATAATAACAACTTAACAAATTCTTGGTAGTTTTCTCTCTTAATTGTTTTTCTGTCTATTCTTTTAACATGTCAACTAATCTACGTATATATATGAAGTAATAAATGTGATATTTAAAAAAAAAATGACATATAACATTTCTCATAACAACATCGTGTTTCCCTTGAGCATTCAACTTTTTGTACAAATTTGAGCGCTTAAGTAAAGTGACCATAATTATTTTTCAAGTGACCCAATGAAATTGGGAAATTATGTTGAGGAATACCATATATTACTTATAACAATGTTTCACCATCTCCTTTGTTGTAAGAATTGAAATGCACAAGAATTTTGTAATGTCTTGGGTGATTTTTTAGCCATTTTGACCCTATACTAAACGGTAAAATATCATTACACTAATATAAATCACTACTGGTTGATTCTGTAGCTTTGTAGATCATTCTCAATAGTTGTATATGAATTAGCATCTATAATTTCTGGAGCAGTATCTTTGTTTTGCCTAAAACTGTATTTCGCAATGTTAAGTAGCACCTTGTCAGTCATAATATTAAACCTAAGGTGGCCTGGGATTATATTTGTAGACAGATAGAAGAAGGGGGTCTTGGTTTGAGAAAACTTGAGAATACAAATAAAACTGCTATTCTGAAACAATTCTGGCTCATGTACTCTGATCCCCATTCATTTTGGGAAGGTTGGACAAGGAAAGTGCTTCTAAGAGGCAAATGTGTTTGGAGATAGGAAGAATACTTTTCTTTGGTGGGATTGGTGGCACCCTATGGGCATGTTGATTGACCTTGTGGATAATAGTACTATAATTGCTTCTAGACTTTGTCACGACCCCAATTCACTAATATGATCTCTGATACCACCGTTAGACTAATATCCATAATTACTTATACACTAATCAATCTGAGATCATAATGCCACGGGCTTAAGAAGATCACCCTTCCTAAGTCCACTAAGGCGCACTGCATTAGCCCGATCATTATTAACCGCTAAATTCTATATCAACATTTATTATCAAGAAATGCGTCCCCGCAAGTAATACCACCTAAAGTGTCCGGTCGTGACGGTCGATCGTTTGATATAACAATTAGATATAACTTATGCTAAAGCCATTTTCCTTGATATACTCAGTAATCCCATTTTCCTTAGGTTACCCTAACTCCTATAGTAAGCTCTTTTGAAAATGAAATTTGATCGGCTGCATTAACAACACCATTTGAATCAATGATTAACCTAATAGTATTATCGCAATGATCTCTACGTGTATCCAGATTACCCGATTCAACCTACCATGGTCCAATAAGCAACTAAGCCTTAAAAGGCCAACTAAGGACTTATATAACATATGGCGAAATCTATGAACCCTAAATCCTTAATTACATACATGCCATAAAGATAAAGATTCATAAGTACTCAAAATAATCAACATAAGTTAAACACATACCAAATACTTGATTGAAGCTATCCGACATAAGCCTAGCAGTTGATGCATAACCAAAACAGACTTATGAATTTACAACGAAAGTTCTTCTACGACCCACTTAAGTAACATCATACAATACATAATTTAACAAAGGTCCAAATACAACACTTATATAAGTCTAAGATAGAATAGACAATATTCCACAAGCATATCAAGCCTCTGGCTCAATCACGACCTGTTCAGGCACGTACTGCACATACTCTATTTTAGGCTCACCTGAAATGTTAGCAAATAGGGATAAGTTTCCACCAACTTAGTGAGGAAAGGGAAATAAGGGAGATTTTATAAAGCATTCTTTTAGTTTGAAACATGCCGTGCAACAAAAGATGTACAACAAATACAATAGCTCAATTAATAGTAAGGTAAATAAGCATTCATTAAGGATACGTTAGCTTCATTGATGCCATCTCCTTATATCACCATCATGATTATTTTCTTGTACACCAAGCAATACTTTGCATGTATGCTAAACTACGATCCACACCCTATGAAATACTCTGTTTATTCAGGTTAGGGAATAGAACATCAGTGGTCGTGTCATCGCCTAGCAAGCCCAATATCGCCTAGTGCAACACAAACGCTACCACATATGTTTAAAGGTTGTAACCTTTCCCTTCTTTTTTCACATGCACATTTAACAAATAACACGTATTCATGACAATTAACAGATAGCCACATAGGAACGGGTAACAAAGTAAGTTACTCGTCCGTTACTGTTAACATGTCATTGCTCTTGAAACAATTCCAACAAACACACTAGACCATTGGTACATATTAACATAATACTAGGCCTTAAATGCATGAAAGACTACTCAAATTCAACGTGCAAGTTTAGTTTCTCTAACATGCTTCTACAACACCCCATACACACATGAAACACGTAATAAGATGATTAGCATGCACAAATATACCATGTGACCACATAATCTAGCATACAATCATGATTTGATAGCATTTGAACACATGCAAGAATTAAAACACCAAGGAATGCAAACTGAAAAACTCAAACTACACATGCATGACTTTATCCAATTCAGTTAACACATTTAAAGTTCTTAGAAGTTTATGAAATTGCACAGGAATGTATTTCTTTAAATATAGATAGTCCTCGAATCAAACGAATCCAAATTCAGAGTTGAATTCAGAAAGATATGGCCCTTGGAAAAATATTGCGCAAACGGCCAGCACTAGCGCAAGGTTTCCCAACTCACTGGAATGGAATTAAACGAGAGGTTTCTATTCACAATCTGAACAAGCAATCAACATGAAATTTGTTCTACTATGTCTTGTGCATAACATATCTGAAAATGAGCTTCATTCGTTGACTTTTACTATGTCAAAACGACTGTACAAAATCAGTGCACAAGTTACCTACTTAATTTATACATCCAGTAAACTCATGTAATCATAACTTACTGAAATTGCTTTTAAACATGCCTTTAACCACGAAACTTGCACATGCACCAAACATGAGATATGTTCTATTATGAGTCTAGCATGACATATGTAAAAATCAGCCAGATCCATGAAGGTTGTTTACTTGTAAGCATATATAAAATATATATATTCCAATATGCATGATTTGGCAATACAATAAACATGAATATAATTAGCAGCGGAGTCACATACCTGTTTGAGTCATGATAAAAACAAGTTGAAAGTTGAAATTGTTACCCAATTTCCGATGTAGGTCTTTCTCTTTTTGCTCTATCCAGGATCAACTACCGTTTATGGAAACAGTTAGTTAGGGCAAGATTAAGAGAGGGATTCTAGCCATATATTTATAATTATTCTAACAAGCCCTCCCATAAAAGGCTTAGTTAGAATATACAGGCCTACACACAATTAACCGTATACGAACTTATGAGGTGGACTTAAAAAAATAATATGATCACAACCCTATCCATGAATCAGTTACCTAACCTATTTTATAAAACTAAAAATAATTAACGATAGCCCAATTAAAGAGAAATATTCCAACAGTCTTCCACTTGGATAACGTTAATTGTTTTATTTATTTCTAAAAAAAAGTTTTGAAAACATTTATTAGGCTGAATAAGTAAACTTAATATGGCCACAATTTTAAAAACATTGATTCATAGAACAACACCTCAAACACAATCCTACCCAATAAGATTATCAAACATTGAATCATGACAATCGTAGTATTCCACATTGACACAGGACCTTCCATGGTTACAAATGCCAACAACCTAATTGACATGGATTAATATACGACAGTGTATCAACAAAGAAGCACCAATATGTGATCAAATGTGCTCTTTCTTTGTCAGTCCTCAACATGATTTCCCAAAAATTGGCGGTCGATATGTCGAGAAAATTAACTATTCATATATCCCAAAATGGTAGTCAAAAGGCCAGAGAAAAGAATGCATATCTCCGATCAAAATGGTGTCCTTATGGAGATATTTAAAATCAATAGATGGTCTTATCAATATGGACACCAAACCAAGACCTCCAATATACGTATGAGTGTTCACAGAATAATCAAGTATGTTATAAAACATAATAATATGTTATTCCACAAATGTACAAAAGTGCGAAATAAAAACACACAATAATGGGAATATTCAACAATGCATGAAAATCCAAAACTCCCACTAGTCAATAGCATCAAAAGACAGTAGAACACTCATATGCAAAACTAATACCAAGCCTAGTGTGCACTTGAACACACAACAAGCTCTCAATAGCACTAGCATATGGCACATGTCTCATGGATCTCTTTATGTCAAGGACTTTATAATACCCGTATCTTAATATGCTATTTAAATATTATGATCTCAAACCTTTAATTAGACGATCAACAAACATTGAGTTTATTTCATATTCTTAGTAACAATGTCTCCCTTTTCTTGTCAAATCCATGACAGTTGTTCATAAGGGAAACTAGATTAGAATATAGGTTATTACAATAGCTCCCAATAGGAATAAGTTGTATATGAGACCCAGGTGCATTATCATTACCTCCTATTTGAGCAGATGGTACAACATACTATAATTATCCCAATCATGAAGGTAAAAAAGAGAAATACACAACATTCAAGAAGTTAAGATTACCTTTAGGCAGATAAATCCCTCTAGGGCATGCATTATCTCAAACCAGTAGAGCATCTACAAGCTCATAAATAAATCCCCTTGGGTGGAGAATTTCTTTGACTATATATCACCACTACTACAATTCGTCCACCCGAAAACAACACACACAATGACCCTCTTTGGGTAGGCTATTGTATGTATTAATCTGGAGAATACAAAGAATGTATATCGAGTCTTATTTCCTTTCATAAAATATGGGAGATCTATTTAGAACATAAAACTCACATGCTTGACTTATAACTTCAAAAACATTTACACTGGGATATATGCTTCCAATAATATTCACATTATATCCTCTGGATGGAAATCCCATAAAAATATTTCACATAGAAGTATTATAAGGCCTATAGTTCTTCATATTAAATCATTTAAGAACTCAATCAATATAAGCCTTTTGCGATAGATCCAAAAGATCACAAGACATATCATGGTGTATCTGGATACAAAGAGCGAAAGAGGTCTGTCCAAAATCCTTCTTGTTGAAAGTCTTGAAAATACTAGACTCATGGAGTATACCTTAATGATTTGTAGCTTAGCAAAATGTCCTAAACATACAATATCAGGAAAATAAACTTACTCCCACTGATCTTGAGTATATTGCTTCAATGTATAGATACATCTTCAAAGTCTACAAACAATGTTCTCTTTATTAGAAAGGACAAGCTCCTCAATTGAAAAAAATCCCAAAACAGGAAAATGGTTTAAACTAGGTTTTTCTTCCTAATCAAAATTCAATAGGAGTCTTAGGAACAGATTTTCTAGTAACACAGTTAGTAATATATGGAGTAGTTCTAATGGCTTCACCCCAAAAGATATAATAATTTAGTTACACTCATCCTTATCATATCTTTAAAGGTGCAATTTTGCTCTCAACCACACCATCATTTCTAGGGCTAAAAGACATGGTATATTGGGCAACAATCCCACAATCCTATAAGTACATGGCAAACGATCCTATATGTTGCCAGTGACTCAATGTGTACCAAAGTACTTGTATCCCCGGTCAGATCTTACAATTCCTTCATATTTCTCTTTAATTAAATAAAGGTATCCATGATGAGAGAAGTCATCAATAAATGTAACAAAACTTGTTACCACACGATGTAACATAATAAGGTCCATCAATTTAGGTATTACTTATAAAAGGTCAGAGATATGGGTAGTTTATTCTCATTTAATATTACTGAGTTTACCCCTTATGCATCCAACATAAGTTTCAAAATCATCAAAATTTAGAGAAGGAAAATTATCAACTCTAATGAGTCTTTCAAACATTCCTTTAAAAAATATGACTCAATCATTTATGTCATAACAAAGATAAAGTTCAATTAAGCTCCGTTCCGAAACAAAATTTTCTGAAAAATAGTCATAGGAATTTTTTTTTTGGGGAATAAAGACAATTGATATAAATCATTTGGTAAAATACATTACCAACAATTTTGGAATTAAAAATAATTTTATTTTGCCATTGTCAAAGTTGAAAACATAACCAATTCAAAACTTGTTCAAAATGGATACATAAATCAAATTGTCTAAAAGACAATACATAAAAATATTCTTCAAAATAAGTTAAAAAATTAGTCTCCAAAGTAAAAATAATATGCCCTATGTATTCAACTTCAATGGCAAAATTATTCCCAACTTTAATTTAGGACTCTAATTCACTTGGCCTCGATTTGTATTCAAACATTTTCAAAGAAATATGAATGGTTGTTCCACGATCAATCCACCAAATATTTACTGAAACATCAACTAAAAGGGATTCTAAACAAACATAGGCTAGTGAATTGGCTTCCTTAACTTTCTTTTCTTAAACCATGATTGTGCTTAGTACAATCAACACTTTTATGACCTTTTACTTACAAAAGTAACACTTCTTTTCAAATCAAGTGGTAGCAGGTTTTGGGACCTTTTACATTGTGATTCATCTTTTGATCCTAACCCTTACTACCCTTTTTAAAACCCTGACATCTTAGGAGCATATCCTTCAATTTCGAGGTAATAACCTTATCAGAGTAGCCCTTAGGGTTGGAAACAAGTAATGCAACCTCATGATTTCACTCTTAAATTTGTTTTCCTCAGTTTGCATACTTGCTAGTCAAGTCTAATAGTCTACATCCCCTTTGGGTGTTATAGACAGTCTTTATGTGAGTAAACTCAAAAGCTAAGATGTTAAAGGCATGGTGAACAATAAAAGAATTTGAAATTATCATTCAACGAGATTTAAGTTTGGTTTGGACAAGAACCATTGTCGCAAAATAATCCCTAATCCCACATGGCTTATCATATTTCATAATCATAAGTTCACCCATTAAGTCCTAACGATTATACCATTATTTTTCTTCATAACTCCTTTAATTAGTCAAGCAGTAAGTGCATCAGAATCCCACGCTACTATCCCCAGGATCAATCCAATGTGTACCTTCAACTTATTAAAAAATTTTCCCATTCAAAAACTAAAAGTAGTGGTCACATTGTTCAAAGCAAAAGAAACTGTTCAGGGAAAAATATAATGTCAGCAAACAACAAGCATACATGTTCCATTACAAAATAAGCACTTAAAACAAAAAGAGTCTAGGCACATCATTACATCCCCACCTTTGGACAGCTAACATAACATGTAAATAGGTACCCTTTTAATATAAATCGACAATGAGATCATCCCCCACTAAAAGAAAAGTCATTCACCTTTGGGCAACTGAACTCCCTAACAATAGTATAATCCCGACCGATACTATATGTTCATGCTACTTGGCTAAAGTCATATAATGACCTCTTTTGGGTGATCATTGAGCATTCTACCATGGTAGTTTCGAACCAATATGAGAAAAGCCATAGATTTTAATTAGACTAGTCACTTTGGTGAATTTCACTTAATCAAACCTATGTTGTCAACTCATTGGGAAGGCTAGTGCCTAACATTAACGAAACTGTCATGCATGTCATTGACCAGAAAATATGAAACACTTCAATATAATGTGTCTCTATGATCAGTAAATTGCATTCGACAATAAACTTGAACATATTATATACAAATTTAGTAGAACACATCTGATGCATATAAATATAAATAGAGAAAGTACCCAAAGTTTCACATTGAATTGAGAAAAATCACAAATTTTCATTGCTTCTAGTGGCCCAAAAAGGACTTTAAAACAATCCCAATTCATTTGGACATAATTCAACATTATCATGAAAATTGTGCACAAAATATAATTTTTAGATAAGACCAATTAAATATTACCAAAAAAAGAAAATGATAAGGCCCTATTTGACATGTGTGAAAATTATACACTAACAGGAATTTATTAGATGTCCTCTAGCCAAACATATCATTTCACACCTAAAATAAGGCAATGTTTGGTTTCACACAATTTTCAAGCTATTGATTTTGTAAGAATGTCCCTCTGGCCAAACAAGGCCCTTCCTTTTAAACTAAGGCACTATTTGGTTGTGCAAATTAATTTCAAAGGCTAGATTACAAAAACAAAACCCAGTGCCAAACGTGGCCCTTCTTTTATTTTCCAAAAGAAATCTGTTGCAAAATAAATGTACCTAATAGGAATTGAATCCAAAACCTCAAGCTTTTATATGCACATCTAACCAGCTAAGCTAACTTGCCAACTTGAACTAAAAGAATCTGATTTTAATAAGAACAATAACTGCTCCATTTTTGTAACGTTTGAAAACAAAAATAATGATAACAGTGTGGCATCTGCAAAGTTTCGAACTCAAGATGAACACATAACAAGCTAAATCTCTAACCACTAACCTATCGTGATTTTGGGAACGGAAGGCAACATTAATTCTTTTAAGAGTTTGGTTTCCACCAATTTTAATGCAAAAGAAAGATTTCGCTATTGCCAAGAGTTGAACACATCACTTGCATATGGTAATGAAAATCTCACCATCAGTGTAGGCCTAACACTTATTATAAAAGGAAACTTTATTTTATTAAAACCTTCAATTGTTTCCAAGAGAAAGCTGCTGGAAAAATAACATATTAAACTCATGGAGTTGCCTAGACTCCAACCTTCTATTTAGCCAACAATGCAAATTTATTATTGACACTAAGCCCAATTCTGTTAGTCATATAGTCAGCTACCATCTTATTTTCCTAAGCGAAGGAAAATAAATAATTGTACTCCTGCCAAGTTTCTAACCTGCAACGTACGCCCTATTATTCAAGCACTCAACTAGCAGTGACTACTCAGTTGTTGGAACCAAACAGAATTCATATCCTATATAACTAGGTGACTATCCTATTTGTTGGTAACTAACAAAATTAAAACCTGCGTACCTAAAGAGGGTCAAACCCATGTTGCTCATATACCTTATGCATGCTTTTAGCCACTGAGACAACCACAAGTTTCGGGATAAAGTATAAGCATATTGAATATAACCGTAAATCACAAAAGTCATCTTCAACCTCCAGCCAGGCCACTGCAGCCCGTTAAGGCCTGAAACTAAACCCAAAATGTAAAAACCTCATATCTGATCTGTTTCTAACAATTATATAACCTAATCCTAGGTTTTTGATACCAAGGAACTCAAATTTGACATTTATTTCATCAAATACTTGTTATATTTTATTGAATCATGCAAGTGGATCTTAGATTTAAACTCAAAAATTTGGGTTTTAAATCTTCACAACCATACAAATGATTTCTAGCAACAATATTTAATTAGGGAACATATATGTTGCTAAATAAATTCGAATCAGAAAGCATATATAATCAATCATGCAATATACTCAAGAAATTCGAAAACTAATACAAAGTATTTCAAACTCATAGAACAACATACTAATAACAATAAATAACATGTTATAGATCAAAAGAGCAAGCAAAGAGTGATTTACAAAAGATCTCAATCAATTTCATGAAACAATAAAAGGATAATCAAGAATGAAATCAAGAGCTTTCATACTTTATATATATATATAGCCAAACAAGTATCACAAAATTTTCAATTTTATGGCTGAAAATCTTGCATAATTGGCTCTGATACCACATGTAAGCACATATAAAATATATATATATATATATATATATATATATTATAATATGCATGATTTGACAGCACAATAGACATGAATATAATTAGCAGTAGAGTCACATACCTGTTTGAGTCATGATAAAGCAAGTTGAAAGTTGAAATCGTTACTCGATTTCTGACGTAGGTCTTCCTCTCCCTGCTCTATCCAGGATCAACTACCGTTTATGGAAACAGTTAGTTAGGGCAAGAGTAGGAGAAGAGACTTAATCATATATTTATAATTATTCTAACAGGCCCTCCCATAAAAGGCTTAGTTATAATAGACAAGCCTACACACAATTAACCGTATACGGACTTATGAAGTAGACTTAAAAAAATAATATAATTACAACCCTGTCCATGAATCAGTTATCTAGCCTATTTTATAAAACTAAAAATAATTAACGGTAGCCCACTTAAAGAGAAATATTCCAACATTACTATCCTAAATCTGACATGCAAAGGTAGTGCGCAAGAATTTGAACATGCTAGCAGTACTTGGATGAAATCAACTAAAAATACATTCTTAATCACAAAACTAGCACATGCACTGAACATGAGATATGCTCTACCATGAGTTTTGTTTAACTATTTAGCTAGTTAGTTACATTACAACTAGAAGATAACTATTCTTACAAGTAGAATACAAGTGGCAAAGAAGCTAGATATAAAAAGACATATGGCAAGGTATTCTATGACACAAAGTATGATTACATTTCAAAGCCAACAAACCATTTTCTTTTCCTAGTTATGGCCGGCTATTATGACCTTGTTTTCTTTATTTTTTATTTTTTGTTTTGTTATGCATGCTAATTAATATATATAATAGTGGTTAGTCAAATGGTCAAACCTGGGTGAAAGACTTGGTCAAACTAAGGTCTTCTAAGCCAAAATTGCTAAGTCAAAGGTCAAAGTTATTCTAGTTAAGTTAATTAAATTATTTAAAAGTGCTAGAAGACTACTAAATTGTGCATATGTTAATTCAAATATCTAATTAAAATAGTTAATAGCACATAATATCATGTATATGTACGTATTAATTTAAATAATATATGAAAGCAATTAAAAGCTCGTAATTTTATACTCGGGTCTTACATGGTCAATTTAAAGTCTTTTGTCTTAAAATGGCTAAGTCAATGGTCAAAACTTTTCTAATTAAGTTAATTGAAATATTTAAAGGTGTTAGAAGATTACAAAAATCCACGTAGAAGTCATATATGTCTTACTTGCTAAGTTAAATGAAACACTACACATTTCCTAATTCTTGTAAATTATGCACATATTAATCGAATATCTATTTAAAATAAACAATTGCACATAAAATCATGTAAATGCACATAGGTTTTATGCTGGGCCTTGCAGACTTAGCACACAAAGTAGGGTTGAAGCTATTATCAGAGAAGGTGCTTGGAGATGGCCGAGGAATCTAAGTAACTTTATCGATAGTGCCTTTTCTCCTCCCACGCATAATAACAACATTATTATGTGGCTTGGGGGACCAAATGGGAAATTCTCGATTGCAGCTACATGGAATTTTATTCGTGAGAAATACACTAAGTTTAATTGGGATTTCCTCATTTGGAAAAACCCACAGATTTCGAAACACTGCTTTTGTTCATGACTTGCCATTCTTGATAGACTCCTTACAAAAGACAGACTCATCAGTTGGGGTATGCCAATTCAGAGCAATTGTGAGTTGTGCCATATGAGACTGGAGTCAAGAGACCATATATTCTTTGAGTGCACTTTTAGTAGGCGTGTTTGGAGAAAGATTGTGAAGTTTGCTTCATCAAATGTTGGTAGTATCCAATGGTGCAAAATTTTACATTTCATCATGAGGAGTTGCAGGAAAAATACAATCAAGGTTGCTTTGCTTAAAATTTTATTTCCTGCCTGCATATTCCATATTTGGAAGGAATAAAATACCCGCTTGTTTGGGAAAGGTGTTGCCAGGGGCAAAGGGAGGGGGATCGATAGGAGCTCGGGCCCCCCAACCTCCAAGCAAAAACAATTGAGTATATATATTTTTTTTAAAATGATTTTTTCCCTCTCCCCTAACGTCCAACAGTCAACCAAAAAAAATATTCTAACTTTTTCATCATTTCATTCACAAGTTTTCTATTTTTTTTGACCCCTCTCATTTTCTTTAATATCTATATTTGATCATTTTCTAACTTTTTCATCATTTCACTCACTTTTACTTTAAGAAAAAAAACCTAACCTAATATCTTTCTTCTTCTACCTGAAATCAAACATCAATTGAATTTCCCTTTATCTATCTTCTTCATCTCCCATTACGGCGAAAGCCTTCTTTCTAAAATATTAAAACTCACAATATAAATCATACACCAACATAGATACACAAAGTTAAGGAAATATATTATAAAAAATTTGTATTATATTTTTTTATTAATTTTTCTTGGCTATATCATTTTATGCATAATTTGTTTTATCAATGTTGTTTTTTTTTTGGCTAGTGGGTGAACATCGTAAGGAAAACACCAATAAGTGGCTAAGGTAGGTAATTTGACTGAAATACTTCTTGAAATATTTTTTAGTGTATATTTTTTTATTAATTATATTTTAATGGTCAATTTATGTAATAAATAGATAATTTTAATGGATAAATTTCAGTAATGTATAATTTATTTAATGTTATTCTAGTTAATTTTAGATCTTTTTTATACATAAAAAATTAGGGGTTCTTCATTACAATTAGAATAATTAAAGACATAAATATAGTTTGAAATTCTATATAGAGTTTTTTTACACATAAAAGTCAAGTAAGCTTTTTTAATGGTTCTAATTTTTGGAAATTATTTTCAGGTTAAAATATTAATAAGTTTGATACAATTTATTCCTTATTTGAAAGGAAAGAAAATGATGTTAACTCAGTTGTTGACTCAAAACCCATTGAACATATTAATACAAATTTGATTTTAAAACCTGCAACAAAATTCCTAATAGTTGAAAATGATACAAATGTGTGATTTGGGTTTACATACTCAGTTTTGGAAATATATCTAGTGAATCAAAGAGATAGTAGTAGAAGAGATGAGCCCAGTTTTAGTGACAGAATTAGTAAGCTTTACATTACATACTCATTTTTTTATATTTATTTATGTTTAAAATATTTGTTATCGTTATTCTTTTTAATTGAACCTTGCCCCCCTATATTTTAATCCTAGCTGCGTCCCTGGGTGTTGCAACAAAGGATCAAATTATGGTAAAGATTCGCTTGTAGGGAAACAATATAGAGACAATCATAACAATAGGATTCTTTGTGACTATTGCAACTAAAATGTTTTGTTTAATTAATTTCTGAGTTTTTGGGTAGTTTGTTTGATTGTTTATTGATTCACTGTATATGTACTATTTTGTTTTCATAGTGGAATAAAATGCTTATTACTGACTTAATCCGAAAATAATCTCTTTTCTTGATTCTTATATTTATAAAATGAGGTAATTATGAGCCATTAAATTTTTATTTTTTAAATCTCAACCATTCTTTCCAAAAAAAATTTGAAACACCTTTTTTTTATAGATCAGGAAAGGAAAAGATTCTTACCCATTTCTTGTTCTCTTTCAATACAATATCTAAATATAGCTTTTGAGAAAGATAGTTAACTTAATCTAACAGGTATTATCATACTAATTGCTTCTGATTTTCTATTGAGTTGACTTTTAGTCATCCAATATGTTATTCTTATCGCTGATATATACCCCTAGGTAAGTAGTAATTTCGCAATTGTAGATTTATAAGTCACCTGTATATATCAAGTTCATTGTTAAAATTGTGAAAGTAGGACATGGGTAACACACAAATTGAGGAGCTATATTAATTAGTGTCATTTGTTCAATACAAATGATCGAGCTCTTCATACAATCATGATAACTTCACACCCACGAAGCCAACTAATCGTTTGTAAATATGGAAATATATAGGAAAAAGCCATGAACTACGTACTAAAACCAATTAGATAGATACCAAGTCATGGCTGTCTTGTTATTATTTTCTTATTTTTATGTTAAAACAGAGCTTCTTTGGGGGTGAGACACCATATTGTGATCAACAGTTGCAAGGGTCACATTTGCAATTTGATCTACACTTGCAGCCATGACCACCTTCTGCATCAAAGCTCTTCTCCGATCCCTCAGCGTAGCTGTATCCAACATTGAGAAATTATACTTTTATTAGTCCAAATATGATAAATTTGATGATGATTCCCAAAAACAATTTATTTGAATTGTACATACTTCTTCACTGGTGCAACTCCTTCAATGATGGTAACAGTTGTAACCTTTTCAATGTCGGGGTACATCCCACATCTGCAAATACACCAAAGCAATGAGTGAATTTGGGAACTGATTGTGATGCCTCGGCAATGTCAAGTCTAGTCGAGAAATTATTTTAGTGTTGTTTCGTCTTCTGTGCAATTTATTGCCAACTATTTATTTAATGTAGCCTTGCCACTTGTCATGATCTGGTAGAGTGACTTTTGAATTAATGGTGAGGATTGAAAACTCTTGGGTTTCCCTCCCTTTTTCACTCCTATAAATACCATTTTTACCATTCAAAAATTCACTTTTCACCTTTCTTCTTAAACATACTTACGCATCTCCACCTCGGGCTCGACCCTCTACCTTGAGCTTCGCGTTGCTCTATCACCTTGGGCATGCACTCCTACCTCGGATCACCACCAACAACTCGAAATACACTCCAACAGCTCGGGCCTCACTTCAACATCTCGGCCCACCACTAAAATACCTCGGATCCCGCTCCAATACCTCGGATCCCTCTCCAACACCTCAGATCCCTCTCCAACACCTCGGATCCCGCTCCAACACCTCAGATCCTACTCCAACACATCAGATCCCTCTCTAACACCTCGGATCCCTCTCCAACACCTCGGATCCTGCTCTAACACCTCGGATCCCACTCCAACACCTAAGATCTCTATTCAAGCTCTTCCTTCGGCCTCTTACACCCATTATTATGGTGTCCTCTTCGTCTACTTCTTCTTCAAAACTCATGGAGGTTACTGTAGCTCTTCCTGCCGTGACCCAAGACCTCAGTCCTCAGAGGGCTGTCCATGCTGAACCCTCGGCCACAGTTATTCCTCAGTCTTCTCCTTCTCCACCCCTCGAAGTCCCTATTCTGGTTCAGCCACTTAGGTCAATTAGGACTGATGAAGCCAAGCCTTTGGGGTCCAGCCCTTTCAATCCTATTGAATCCAAAGCTTCTCAAACCATTCCTCGATACGATCCTAACCCTTATCTTCTACACATCACTTTAGAGATGATCCTCAGGGTGCCTGAACCTTCTCCTCCTCCTTCTAGGGCCGTGACTTCCGACCCCGACCCCGAGGTTAAGACAAATTTTTTAGCCTTGCGCTATCATTGCACCTTTGATGAAGTCGAATTACTCGGTCTTCGCGACGAGGTTGCCTTTCCGCAAGGTTATGACTGCAGAATTCCTGGCCATCATGAAGTGGCTTGTCGACCCGAGGTAGAGGAACTAGCCTTACCCTTCCTCGCTTTTCGGTTTCTTCACATTCCTTCCAACTTTTGTCGTTTGCATCCTCAAATTCCTTGACATTGCTCATTGTCAGCTTGCCCCTAATGGTTAGAGGAAAATAGTAGTTTTTTACATATGGGTCAAATCACTTGGTCTTACTCTGATCCTTAACCTCTTTCGTCAATTTTATCAGCTGGTCCATGACCCCAAAAATTTCGGTGTATACTCCTTCTCTGCTAGGCCCAAACATCGTTTATTTTCTAATTGGCCTTCTAGTAATTGTGGGTGGCACAACAAGTTTGTATTCATCATTCATCCTTTCAGATGGCCAGTCAGAAAGCTTTATAGGCATTTGTCTCACACCGAGCTTAACGCCTATCGTGAGCCTCCTCTCCTGACCCCACCCGAGAAACTTATGACTTCTTACATTCTTCGTCGAGCTCGGCTCATGCGTGGTGCCCTTTATTTGACTCGTGAAGCCATTCTAGCCTCCGGCATTTATGATCGGTCTAGGGGTGCCAATGCTGAGGCAGGACCTTCGGCTGTTGTTCGCTCTCCATTATGAGGAACCTCTATTGCGGAGGTCTTATCTCCTTCAGTAGTTGAGTTCCAAGCCACTTTCCAGTCCATGGCATAGATGAAGGTAATGAAAATTTTTACACATGTATTTTTATTTTAGGCTTTTCTCTTTGCCTAGCTGACCCTTAGTTTGCTATTATAGGTACCACTATCCCAGATGTTCAGTAGCAGATGTTTCCCGGTACTTCTGAGGCTGTCGAGGTCCGAAGTATTGGTACTGGTAGACTCGATCCAATCGATGCGCCTGCTCAGAAAGATCGGGCCGAGGCACAACAAGCTCAAGTCGAGCCGCAGAGAGCTCGAGTTGCTAAACGAGTCGGAAAGAAGAAGGTTAAAGGTGGTCCCAGCAAGAAACGAAAGAGGGTTGTACGGCCGCAAAGGAGGGTATTCCAGTTAGAGAGTTCAGACAAACCCACCTGGTCCGTGCCTCCCGCTCTGTAGGATTTCTCTTCGCTAACCCCTAAAAGAGCTGCTCGCAGATTGGAAGCCTTCGAGGAGGTCGCTGCTCATCATGAAGCTCCTCCTTATGAAGAGGTAGTTGGCGTTATGCCCGAGAATAGTGGTTTAGCCAAGTACGCGTCATTCTTTGCTGCTAGGTCCTCTGCCCAGTCTTGTCCGAGGTCTCCCCCCACTCCTGAAGGCCCTGATAATGTGGCGAGTTCTCTGAATGAAATTTCAAGAGATCAGTTACATCCCATTGCTCGAGAAGCCTTTAAAAATGCTCACCTTAAGGTATTTTCTTTCTTTTTCTAGTTCTTCATCCATTTTCATCTGAGTTGTGCTTTTTTTACTTTGTTTGGTTATTGCAGATATCCGTGGGTCTCAGTGTGGCCTACTGCTTTGTGAAAGAATATGATCGGTGGCTTGTTGAGGCTGAGGCTACCTTTAAAGAACGTGATGAGTATTTCAAGAACTCAGAGGCTGTAATCCAGGCCGAGCTTACTGCCACTCGTGAGATAGCTAGAATGGCCCGGGAAGACACTGCTTCAGCAAATTCCGAGCATCGTCAACTCCGGACTGATTGGGAGGCTTCCCAGAGGGCTCAAGAGGAGGCCAAGACTGAATGTGAGAGGTTTCAATCTGAGTTAGAGGTATCTCAGATAGCTCGAGGTTCCATGGAAGCTCAATTCAGGGATCTGCAAGTTTTACTAGAGGATATGAAGGCCCAAGCAGTAGAGGATTTCCGTTAGGGGAAGGGATATAACGATTTGAAGAAGCTATATGCTCAATTTGCTATTGACACCACGGATAACGTCACTACTGTGCTTCAGGCGAAGCTTGATCATTATTCTCAAAGGCATGGTTTAACTATTAAGGAGAATGTGCTTATTGGTGACTCCTCGAGCTCTGAGGATGAGTCCGAGGATAGCGAGGATGAGGGATAGGCATTATATTTAAGGCATTGTATTTACCTTTTACTTTTCTCTTTGTAATGAAGACTTTTGTCTTTAATGAAAAGAGCTTTTCTTCTCTTTCTTGATTTATTGTTTTCCCTATTATGCTCCGTTTTCGAGGGGGTGAATATTGTTGATTGAGTGGGTGAGTGTTAGAAACTGATTTAGAGGTTATAGGATTGGTAGAATATAAGTTATGACTTTTAGAAGTTTGGGTTGTCTTTCTTTAAAATGTTGAATTATGCCTTTGGATGTTTGGGTGGTATTTGAGTGATTGAATTGTGAGTTGTTGATGGTTAGATTAGGGTTTGGTTGTGTGTCTAATACATGTTAAGTTGGGTGGCCTACTTTGTCATCTAACTTAGTTGTTTGTTGTTTAATTGATTAGTTATTGTTATGTTGTTGAATTGATGATTATTGATTGATTATTGTTGAACCAGGAGATAGGCAACCTACTTTGTTGTCCTCTTGTGATAATTGATTATTGATGAACCGGGAGATAGTCAACGTGAAAGGTTGTCCTCCTGAGAATTGAATGTTTATTATTATTGCTGAGTCTTGGTATGTGTATGCCACATCTCGGACATCATCGGGTTGTTGGGTTGAAACCGGCATAACTACCATAAGCTACCCCCATCTCGCATGACGAATGTGTCATGGAGGGATGGGCTAGTGAGGTACCTTAGGTGCGTGAGTAATGGGGAATTACAAGAAGAACGGTTGAGATCGTGATGGCGTTTGGAGCTACACCAACTAAAGTATCCTTTATTGATTGGTCATTATAGTTAATGTGCTTATATTGTTATTGATGATTGTTGTGTGTTTACTGCTCAAAGGATGATTTCCGAGGAGTATAGTAAATACTATTAGAGATCTATCGAATCCTCATTGGGCTTGTTTTATATAAGCTCACTCTCAATTATTGCATGCATACAGGTGTTACTAATCTAGATTAAGGGTACGTGCCTCCAGAAGAGGATTATGTGCCATATGTGGACGAGTCCTACATGCCAAAGTCTTGTCCTTGATATTTGATGATGTACTTTTTGTTATCTTATATATTAAAACTAGTTGGTATGTATTTATTTAGAAGTTTATGATATATAAGATGTTGTAAAGATAATGGATTAAAAATTGCTAGTTTAGTGGTCTTGTTTTGGAATATGATTAGACTACTAGATTAGTTATAATCTATTTTGGGAATGTATGTTATATAGTAAATGTATGATGTTGGAACGGAGGCGTATAACTTATGGATGTAATGGTAAATAATGTTTATTGTATATTGTGGTTGTGTTGTTAATTGTTGAATTATTGTGGAGTTGGATGTATGAGTTTCGAAGAGGTTGGTTTAGAGCCTCGGTGTCCTAACTATTGTCGTTATACTGCCGAAATTCTGTTGCGTCCTGACTGATCGTAGGAGGGGTCGAGTTGGGCGTTACATTAAGTAGTATCAGAGCTAATGTTTAGTTGTCAGCCGGGGTATTCTCAGAATTTAGGTAATGGTCTTAGCATGAAAGTATGTATGAAGTGAAAGAAAAGTGAAATATATATTAATATGATTAAGTGATTAAGTGATTATGTGATTTAGTGACTATGTGATTATGTGATCAATTTGTTTATGTGATTGATACTTAAGTGGTTTATGTGCTTTATGTGAGTTTGTTGCTTATGTGCTAATAATTGTCTATAGCCTGTCTATGTGCTAAAACTTGTGCTAACTATGACGCCTGAGAACATTGCCATGATTCATTAACTGTTTCATCTACTGTTTGTGCATTTTCACTATCCATTTACTTGTTACTTTCCTTGCTTACTATTCATTACGTGTTCCAACTATCTATTTTCTTCGAATTAGCATTTTTCTTAAATCACATTAATTATGTTATGAATGAGAAAAATGTGCATTTGATCATTTAGTGTTGAGAGCATTCGTTTAGGAAATGTTTTATTGAACTAGTAAATAGTGTTACGTAGTTAAACGTTATGTTTTAGTTAGCTAACATATTAACGCGCATTGAGACTTGTTTTTAAGCTAATTATACTCATTTTTATAGACTTAACATTCACCCAACTCAACACCACTTAGCATATATACTCAAACACATATATTAAGCTCATAAAACAAAAACAAAAAAGAAGAGAAAAGCTGAAAACACTGTAGAAAATCCGAAAATAGCATAGGAGGAGAAATAGAGATTTTTGCTCAACAAATCATCATTCCAAGCCAAGCCAAGCTAGGTGCAAGTGGTTTACGGTGTTTACTAGCCTCCTAGGAGTTCCTACACGCAATAGGTGAGGGATTTCATACCTATTTTTGCATTTCAAAAATGTGACAACTTTCTTGAATTTCTTGTTTTTCTCTTAAATGCTAATGCAATGCTCAAATATGCTTATGTATGTTATATATAAGTAGTAGAGACCTAATTTATGCTATCGTTTCGTAGTTTAATCGGTTGAAATTGCTCGTTTAATATTTGGCATGAATAGTGACGGGAATGTTAGGGTTTTGTGAAATTGGACTTTATAGCTTGAATCAATGATCCTAATAGGTGCTTTAGATGTTAATGAAAGTAGTATAAATGCCCCATAACATTTAATTGCTCATAACCTAGCAAAAGAATGAAATAGCCAACTTTTAGAAAGAGGTTTCGGGGTTATCGCGAATTCGGGTAAAATTGGCCTTCATTTTTGGTGTTCTTAGGCTAAGTAGACCCTAATTATGCTTTGCTTGCCCTCGTTTGAGTCTTGAGTGAGGTACTTGTAGTACAAAGTCAAAAGAGAAAATTTGGGGCTTTCGGGCTAAATGCGGGTGTTTGCGAGATTTCGAGGGTCTTATAGATGCCTAAGGGGTTAACTAGAAGCATGGTATAGGCCGCTTGCTAATCTAGAACCATAACATGAGTTTGGAAGGAAAACAGATTGAATAACAAAGGGGTTTAAGTGTAAATTCAATTGTCTCACACTTCTAAGACCTTGGCATGACTTCTTGTGTGTTTAAATGTAGTTTCAAGTTCTTTTGGAGCTTTTGGTATAGTTCTATGTGTATCTTGAATATTCCCCTTTGTAAATATCTCAATTGCTTATATGAAACTACTTCTTTTCTAACTGTTTCGAGGTCAACCTACTTTGTTGATCCTCCCACGTGTTATTGCTTATATTGTTGATATTGTCTTGCCATTGATAAGTACATTGCATAGTAGTTGCGCAACCATGGTGTCAGAGACGGTTGTATTGAATATCGGCTGGGCGGTGGCAGGCTTGCCAGTGGATATTCGATCTCCGTACACTATTCCCTCACTCACCTGGTCCGGAGATTGCTAGGGAGTATTGGGTCGTAGGATTATCGGGGTACATCCGGAGTACACCCACTAGAGTGATTGGGGTTATACCAACATATTGATCGTGGATCGTGGTTCGTGGATCGTGGTTTGTGATCAAGATAAGAGAATTCTGGAGTGTTGGGTTAAGTGTATCGTATCCTTTGATATGTGTGGTTATTTACTGTTTCAAATGTATTTTACTTGCCTTCTTGCTTAAATGTTATAATTGTTGCATTGCACGTCCCGAGTAGTCTTTATCCATCACTGGGCAATTGTGGTTGCTTATACATCACTAATATATTTCAGGAGGTGCAATTGGAGGAGGAGTTGCCTTAGTTGTTGTGTTATACTTGCATGAGGTGGATTTATGGTTCTTGCTGTTATGTGGAGATCTTGTTTGCTCTACCTTATGATTTATTTTGTAGCCTAAGTGCTTATGTACATATTTGAGTAATTGTAAGCTGAATGCCAGTTGATTGTAGTAGGAGATATGAACTATGGCATGTAATAACTTATATTTATGCTCTTAGCTTCTTTGCATGCTTGGGAGTGAATGACAGGTTGTTTTCAATTTCTAAGAATGCTTAAAAGCTATCATGGAGTGGCATGATAAGCGGTTTTGTAAAGAAGTTAAGTTATGAATGCATGCTTGTGTGTATCTAAAATGTTTGTATGTCTTAAGGCTCAGATGACCTTAAAGTTGAGATCTTTATTTTGGAAATGGCTTTATTGTTGTTCTATAGCTTATTGAATGCTTACAGGTTTTCAAAATGTCCACGTTATAGGGGAGACTCTGTCCGTTTTTCCCTAAAATTTTGAGATCGGGTTGGAATTGGGTTGAGAATAGCTTAGTTATTAGAGCCTCCGGTCTCGTGAGGGATTGAGGTGTTACACTAAATCTTTGATTAGTAGAATGACTGGTAGACCAAGAACCCGAGGTAGGCCTGAGGTAGTTGACGAGGTACCGGATAATGTGGCACCGGGCCAAGATAGGGGTAATGACCGTTTTGGTGCAGCCATGGATAGGATGACAGAGATTATGGCAGGGCAAGCACAGATACTAGCAGGGCAGGCTGCCCAAGCACAGACATTACAGACTCAGTTGTTGAACGTTCAGGGTGGTTAGCACGGGCGTTGTACGCTGAAGGAATTCTTGGGGTATTATCCGCCGAGATTTCAGGGGGAGCCAGATGATAAGAAGGCGAAAGCGTGGATTAATAAGATAGAGAAGATATTCGATCCTCTAGACTATACTAGTGAGTGGAAAATCACTTATGCTATTTACTTGTTTGATGATGAAGTAGAGGAATGGTAGCGCACAGTGAGAGTCGGTTAGGAGGCAAGAGGTACTCCTTATGTCTGGTATACCTTTTTGAGAGCCCTTCGGGCGAAGTATGTCCCAAGGATTGCACGGGAGCGGAGAGAGGAAGAGTTTTTGTCTTTGATTCAGGGGAATGCTACGATGGCTCAGTATAAGGCCACTTTCACTAGACTGTCCCAGTATGCACCGGAGTTTGTAGCAGATGAGGAGCGCAAGACCCGGAGGTTTATGTTGGGTTTGAGGTCAGAGATTCAGGATGTAATGGCCCTGAATCAGTATGATATATTCTCTGAGGCTTTTGATGCGGCATCCAGACTGGAAAAAAGGAAATGGGAACAGATCGGACCTAGTCAGCCTATCAAGAGGCCATTTCAGCCGCAGGGCCAGCATGGAATGTATAGACTTTCAGTACAGCAGGGTGCTTATAGGCCTTCGCTACAGTAGGGTTCTTTCAAACCGCAAGCTCAACAGGGTTACTATCAGCCTCAGTTTCAGTAGGGGTCTTATCAGGCTCAGTCACAGTACAGGTCGACCCAGTCTTAGGGTCAATATAGGCCCAGTGTTGTGAGACCTCAGCAACAAGCTAGTATAGCTATTTTCTCGGCTTCTGGTTCTTCTAAGAGCAGTGGCAGTGCTTCGTCACCGCAGTGTACTTACTGCAAGCGTCAGGGCCATGTGGAGGCCGACTGCAGGGCGAAGGCAGGAACGTGTTTGGGTTGCGGCAGCAATCAGCATAGGGTGAAGGATTGCCCTAGATATCAGAGGACTGAGGGTCGGGCAGCGACCCAGGGTTATCAGGGCCGACCTACTGGTAGTGCACCTCAGCAGCAGCGGGTTCAGGCTCGGGCCTACGCAGTTGATTTGGAGGAGGCACCTGAGGATACGGCAGTTGTGGAAGGTAACTTCCTTATACTCAATCAACTTGTTAAAGTGTTGATTGATTCTGGTGCTACGCATTCTTTCATTACGCCTACTTGTGTGCAACGTGTTAACATGCAACCTGAAAGATTGCCTTATGTGGTTGAGATTAGTACTTCTTTAACTGATAAGTATGTGACTGGCTTAGTTTGTAAAGACTATAAAATACATGTTAAGGGTCAGGATTTTCCGGACCTTATTTTATTTCCTATCCGGGGGTATGATGTTATCTTGGGTATGGACTGGCTTTCTAAGTATGACGCCTAGTTAAACTGTAGAACAAAGGTAGTACGGTTTCGTATGCCAGATCAGCCAGTGGTTGAGGTAGCGGGGAATCGGGATGCTAAGACGAGTTTTATTATCTCATCAACTAAAGCTGTTAAGCTGGTAGATAAGGGGTGTTCGGGTTATCTAGCTTATTTGATCAACAAGCCATCTAATAAGCTAAAGTTGGAGAAAGTTCCTATTATTCGGGAATATCCCAATGTATTTCCCGAGGAGTTGCCAGGGTTACCGCCAGATAGAGATGTGGAGTTTGTGATCAATCTTATTCCCGGTACTCAACCTATTTCTAAATCAGCATACCGGATGGCACCAGCTGAGCTTAAGGAACTGAAAACTCAGCTGCAGGAGTTATTAAAGAAGGGTTTCATTCAGCATAGTTCTTCACCCTAGGGAGCACCTGTTTTATTTGTGAAGAAGAAGGATGGTACCTTGAGATTGTGTATCGATTATCGTGGTTTGAATCAGGTGACCATCAAGAACAAGTATCCTTTGCCACTGATTGACGAATTGTTTGATCAACTTCAGGGAGCCAAAGTCTACTCTAAGTTTGACTTGAGGCAGGGCTATTATCATCTTCGGATTCGTACGGAGGATGTTCCGAAGTCTGCTTTCAGGACTCGGTACGGGCATTATGAGTTTGTTGTTATGCCCTTTGGACTGACTAATGCACCGGCATCATTCATAGACCTTATGCATCGGGTTTTTTAGCCGTACTTGGATCAGTTCGTGGTAATCTTTATTAATGATATCTTAGTTTATTCTAAGTCTGAATAGGAGCACGAGCAACATCTACGACTTGTCTTACAGAAGTTACTGGAGCATCAGTTGTTTGCGAAGTTGAGCAAATGCGAATTTTGGCTGCAACGTATATCTTTTCTCGGTCATGTGATCACAAAGAGCGGTATTTCTGTAGATCCCACTAAGATTGAAGTGGTGATGTCTTGGAAACAGCCGGAGAATTTTTTGGAGATTCGTAGCTTTCTTGGCTTGACGGGTTATTACCGTAGGTTTGTCAAGGACTTTTCTAAGATTGCAGGGCCACTTTCTAAGTTAACTCAAAAACGGACCAGCTTTGTTTGGGATGAGAAATGTGAGAGTGGGTTTCAGGAGTTGAAAAAGAGATTGACTACAGCTCCAGTACTTGCTCTACTAGAGGGGACCGATAATATGGTTATCTACAGTGATGCATCCAAGGATGGCTTGGGTTGTGTACTTATACAGAATGGCCAGGTTATTGCTTATGCTTCCAGTAAGTTGAAGCCGTATGAGGTGAATTATCTGACTCATGATCTTGAGTTGGCAATAGTTGTATTTGCACTGAAAAAGTGGCATCATTATCTGTGGGGCAGTAAATTCGAGATTTTCACTGATCATAAGAGTCTTAAGTATTTGTTCTCACAGAAGGAGTTGAATATGCGTCAACGGAAGTGGATGAAACTTCTCGGAGATTATAATTGTTCTATCAGTTATCTGCCTGGGAAGACAAATGTTGTGGCAGACGCTCTTAGCCGTAAGGCGAGTATTTCTTGTTTGGTTGTCAAGAAGTGGGAGGTTCTTGAGGAATGCACTTATTGGAGACCAGAGTTGACTCAGGTTGGGGTGATGTGTTCACATCTCCATATTCAACCTTTATTGCTGTCTCAGATTAGAGAAGCTTAGCAGCTTGATCCAAAACTTCTGAAGATCAAGGATCAGATCAAGGATGATCAGTCTGATTTCAAATTACATGAAGATGGTATTCAGCGGTTTTAGAACAGGGTTTATGTTCCCGATGAACCAGGTTTGAGGCGAGGTATTCTAGAGGAGGCTCATAATTCTAAGTATACCATTCATCCCGGTGGAAACAAGATGTATCGGGATTTGAAGCAACATTATTGGTGGAATAGCATGAAAATGAAAGTTGCTTAGTTTGTATCTAGATGTTTGACTTGTCAGCGAGTGAAGGCCGAACATCAGCGACCTGTAAGGTTACTTCAGTCATTGGCAATACCAAAGTGGAAATGGGAGCATATTACGATGGACTTCGTCTCTAGTTTACCTAGAACATCGAGAGGTAACGACGCAGTTTGGGTTGTTGTTGATCGTTTGATGAAGATAGCTCATTTTATTCCGATGAGGTTGGGTACTCAGTTAAACTTCAGCACATCGTATCATCCTCTAACCGACGGTCAGTCTGAGAGGACTATTCAGATTCTGAAATATATGCTCAGGGCTTGTGTTCCGGACTTCGGGAAGAACTGGGAGAAACATCTACTACTTGCCGAGTATGCCTATAACAATAGTCATCAAGCTACTATTAGGATGGCACCTTTTGCAACTCTCTACGGCCGTAAGTGCCATTCACATTTGTATGGGGATAAAGTAGCGGAGATGAAGACTATTGATCTGACTATTATGCCAGAGCTTCTAGAGAAGATTGAGAATGTTCAGTGGATCAGGCAGAGAATGCTTACAACGTAGAGCAGATATAAGAGTTATGCTGATAAGTGTCGTCGGGATTTAGAATTTGCAGTCGGGGATCGGGTTTTCTTGAAATTATCTCCTCGAAAGGGGTTTGCTCGTCATGGTAAAGGTGGTAAGTTGAGTTCGAGGTTTGCTGGGCCGTTTGAGATTACGGGCATGGTTGGTAAGTTAGCATATCGGTTGGCTTTACCGGAGAACTTCACTAATATCCACGATGTCTTTCACGTGTCTAATTTGCGGAAGTATAATCCGGATCCTTCTCATATTCTAGAGCCAGAGCCGTTACAGCTTCGTGAGAATCTAACTTATGATGAGAGGCCGATTCGCATTCTTGATCAGATAGAACGGGAACTGAGATCGAAGAAGATTCTGATGGTCAAAGTATTGTGGAAGTATCACGGGATAAAGGAGGCTACTTGGGAGAGGCGAGATCAAATGCAGCAGCAGTACCCAGATCATTTCCGTACGGCAAGTAAGAATTTTGGGGACGAAATTTCTTTAAGGGGGGAGAATGTGAGACCCCATATTTTGTATTTACCTCAATTTGTGTATTTTGCCTCGATTTGCATGATTTGACTTATTTATGTGTTATATGAGTTAGAATGTGTTAAATATGTGATTTATATTCTTAATACATGCTATGTGTGCATTCATGAAATTTTCATCAAAAAACGGAATCAGAAATTTTATCGACGATTTTTATGAATAGTATTTTGAATATATGTCCGCTAAAATTTTTACAACGGTGTTTTAAACATTTTAAAACCTAGTCCTCGGGTATTAATAGACCCGTGTTTGATTAAAACGGATTTGGAATCGATTTTGAAATTTTAAAGATTTTTTAACTTTCTTTTGCAAAAATCGAGTTTTAAGCTGACTCGGGTGGAAATGTTTGAATATAAAACTATTTGTCACCTAAAATAAATTATCTAGAATTAGTCTATGTGTCAATTTAATGTTTGAGCAAGAAATAGTCAAGAAACTAAATTAAAAGACAAGTAAACACTAAAAATAACTGAGTGTCAACTTTGACTTTCTTTTATTTGTTTGACCTTTGCTTAATATATCATCAACACACATTAAAAGCTCACAAACACACTCATTTTACACACATTACAGAGAGGAAGGAGAGGAAAATAGAGAGAAAATTTCAAAGGTTTTCAAAGCAAAATTCACTTGAAAAACCTAGTTTTTGTCCGTAGTTTTTCGAGCAAAGTTGGATTCCACTTGTTGGGCACGCATTCATAGCCTTGTTTCGGATCAAAGGTGAGAGAAAATTCTAGATCTCAAAATATCATTTTTATGTTTTTGTATATAATTGAATTTTGAACCGTTAGAAAGTTGAATTGATGTTATATTATTGCTCAGTGCATGCTAAGGATCGTTTATATGTGTTTATATAAGATTTGAACCGATGTAGCATGAAAGTTATTTTTCGGGTATTAAAAGTTGAGTTGTTGGCTATTTGTTAAATATGTGGAGTTGTGGTGGTTGGAATTGATTGTTGTTAGTTTGTAAAAGTTTGTTAAATACGTGGTAGTAATGTTGTAATGCCGAAATTTTGATTGCAATGTCGGTGTGAAAGTCCGGAAATTTCAGCCTTGATGCATTAGGGTTGTTGGGCTTGGTGTGGATGGTTTATGGTTGGTTTCCGAGGGGGTGAATGTTGTTGATTGAGTGGGTGAGTGTTAGAAACTAGTTTGGAGGTTATCGGATTGGTAGAATGTAAGTTATGACTTTTAGAAGTTTGGGTTGTCTTTCTTTAAAATGTTGAATTATGCCTTTGGATGTTTGGGTGGTGTTTGAGTGATTGAATTGTGAGTTGTTGATGGTTAGATTAGGGTTTGGTTGTGTGTCTAATGCATGTTAAGTTGGGTGGCCTACTTTGTCATCTAACTTAGTTGTTTTGTTGTTTAATTGATTAGTTGTTGTTATGTTGTTGAATTGATGATTATTGATTGATTATTGTTGAACCAGGAGATAGGCAACCTACTTTATTGTCCTCCTGTGATAATTGATTATTGATGAACCGGGATATAGTCAACGTGAAAGGTTGTCCTCTTGAGAATTGAATGTTTATTATTATTGTTGAGTCTCGGTATGTGTGTGCCACCTCTCGGGCAGCATTGGGCTGTCGGGTTGAAACTGGTATGACTACCATAGGCTACTCCTAACTCGCATGACGGAGGTGTCATAGAGGGAGGGGCTAGTGAGGTACCTCGGGTGCGTGAGTAATGGGGAGTTACAAGAAGAATGGTTGAGATCGTGATGGCGTTTGAAGCTACACCAACTAGAGTATCCTTTATTGATTGGTCATTATAGTTAATGTGCTTATATTATTATTGATGATTGTTATGTGTTTACTGCTCAAATGATGATTTCCAAGGAGTATAGTAAATACTGTTAGAGATCTATCGAATCCTCACTGGGCTTGTTTTATATAAGCTCACTCTCAATTATTGCATGCATACAGGTGTTACCAATCCAGATTACGGGTACGTGCCTCCAGAAGAGGATTATGTGCCATATGTGGACGAGTCCTACATGCCAGAGTCTTGTCCTTGATATTTGATGATGTACTTTTTGTTATCTTATATATTAAAACTAGTTGGTTTGTATTTATTTAGAAGTTTATGATATATAAGATGTTGTAAAGATAATGGATTAAAAGTTGCTAGTTTGGTGGTCTTGTTTTGGAATATGATTAAACTACTAGATTGGTTATAATCTATTTTAGGAATGTATGTTATATAGTAAATGTATGATGTTGGAATGGAGGCATATAACTTATTGATGCAATAGTAAAGAACGTTTATTGTATATTGTGGTTGTGTTGTTAATTGTTGAATTATTGTGGAGTTGGATGTATGAGTTTCGAAGAGGTTGGTTTAGAGCCTCGGTGTCCTAATTACTGTCGTTATACTGCCAAAATTCCATTGCGTCCTGACTGATCGTAAGAGGGGTCGAGTTGGGGCGTTACAACTGCCAACTTCTTTTTAAGACCCTGCAAAATAGATCTGTTAGCATTTTCTACTTGGCCATTAGTTTGCAGATGTGCTACAGAAGCAAATCTAAGGGAAACGCCCAACTCTGAGCATTGTGTTTTGAAATAATGACAATCGAACTGGGTCCCGTGATCTGTTACTATCATTCTTGGAATCCTAAATCTGCATACGACAATTTTCCACACAAAATTCCAAGCATTCCTATCTGTAGTCTTAGCGACGGGCTCGACCTCCACCCATTTAGTAAAATAATCTACCGACACAAAACATTTGACCCTCTGACCTGTGATCATCGGGAAAGGTCCTAATATATCTAGACCCCATTGAGCAAATGGGCAGGGGCTCATCATCACAATCAAGTCTACTGCAGGTTGTCGTGGGATTCTTGAGAAACTCTGGCATGTATCACATTTTTGCACCAAGCGCCGAGCATCTTCATTCATGGTCGACCAGAAATACACATATCTCAATATTTTTCGAGCCATTGCTCTGAGCCTATGTGATTACTGCAGATTCTCTCGTGCATTTCCCTGAGTATATAATCGCCCTCAACCTTATCTACACACTTCAACATGGGCCAAGTAAATATTTTTTGATACAACTACTTTCCGACCATTACATACTTTGGGGCTCGGATTTTCACCTTCCTCGTTTCTTCACTGTTTTCTAGTAAGATTCCCCTTTCAAGGAAATCAATCATAGGTTGCATCCAAGATTCACTGTGCTCTACCTGGGCTACCTCCTTGCGCTCCCGAACTATGCTCGGCTTGGACACCTCTGCTACCTCTATCGTCACTGGCCCTGTCACCCCTACTGCAAGCTTTGAGAGGACATCGGCTCTCTCATTTTTCGTTCGTGGGATTTGTTTGATTGTGAAACCATCTAATTCAGCCACTACTTCTTTTTCTTTCGCTAATTATGCCGCCATGGTTTCATCTTTGACCTTATACTCTCCACTTATCTGATTTGCCACCAACTGTGAATCTGTGTAGGATTCTATTGAATCAGCCCCCATCACCCGAGCCGTTTTGATACATGCAATGAGGATTTCATACTCGGCCTCGTTATTCGAGGCTGAGAAATGGAACTTCAAAGCGAACTGCAACTCATCACCTTCTAGATCTTGTAGTATGACCCCAGCTCTGCTGCCGCTTTTACCGGAGGCCCCATCTACCCAGATCTTCCACGGCTTCGGACCACCCTCTGATGACCTCGGACAGCTTTCCGACGGCTTCGGACCACTCTCTGATGACCTCGGACAACCTTCCGACGGCCTCGGACCATCCCTCGACAGCCTCGGACAACCCTGTCGTGAATTCCACAATGAAATCCGCTATAGCTTGAGCTTTTATTGCCGTCCTTGGTCTGAAAATGATGTCAAACTGGCTCAACTCCACAGACCATTTTAAAAATCTCCCCAACGCCTCTAGTTTCTGCAGTACCTATCTAAACGGCATATCCGTCATCACAGATATAAAATGTGCCTCAAAGTAATGCCTAAGTTTCCTCGAGGCCATAAGTAAGGCCAACGTCATCTGCTCTATGGGTAGATACCTCAGCTCTGCACCTTTAAGTATCTGGCTGACATAATAGACTGGCCTTTGTTGATTTCCATCTTGCCGCACCAGTGCTGTAGCTACGGCTACTGGGGATACTGCCAGATATACGTACAAGACTTCACCGGGCTCCGGTCTGGACATCAAAGGTATCGAGCTCAAGTACTCCTTCAACATCTCAAAGGCGACTTGACATTCCTCCGTCCACCGAATTCCTTTGGTTTATGCAAGATTTTGAACAGAGGAGCACATCTATCTGCTGACCTAGCCATGAATCTGCTCAAAGCTACTATCTTCCCTGTCAATTTTTTAACATCTTTGACACTTCTGGGTGGCTCAAGACCCAAAATGGCTTGCACTTTTTCTGGGTTAGCCTCGATGCCTCTTTGAGTAACCATGAACCCCAAAAATTTTCCCGCTTGAACTCCAAAGGCACATTTTTTGGGATTTAACTTGATATAGACCCTCCTCATTATCGAGAATGCCTCAGTCAGATCCTCAATATGAGTTTCTGCCTTCTTACTTTTTACTAGCATATCATCAACATAGATCTCCATATTTGGCCCCAACTGTGCCTGGAATACTTTATCCATCATGCGTTGGTAACAAGCTCCTGCGCTTTTCAAACCAAAGGGCATCACTGTGTAACAAAACACCCCTCGGTCTGTTATGAACAATGTTTTCTCCTTATCCTCTGGCGCCATCTTAATTTGGTTGTATCCTTTGAAGGCATCCATGAATGACAACATTTCAAAACATGAAGTGGCATCCACCATCTGATCTATTCTCGACAAAGGGTAGCAATCTTTTGGGCAGCCTTTGTTTAAGTCTGTGAAGTCTACACACATTCGCCAAGTTCCCAAAGGCTTTGGGACCATTACCACATTTGCTAACCAGGTAGGATACTCTACCTCACGAATGTGCCCAGCCTTCAACAGTTTACTCACTTCTTTTCTGATTGCTTGGTTCTTTTTTACATGGAAGACCTATCTTTTCTGCTTCACCGGCCTGAATGCTGGGTCTACATTTAGCCGATGCACGGCTATTTGTGGGTCTATTCCTGTCATATCATGTATAGACCAAGCAAATACATCTTTATTACAAGATAGGAAATGGGTTATACCTTCCGCCCGGTTTGGAGGAAGCTCTGTTCTGAGCTGAACCTCTTTTCCAGTTGTTAGTTCAATTTTCTGCAATTTCTCTACGGGTTCTGCTCTCTTCAGCTTCTGTCCCTTTTTAGCTTTCTTCTCTGGGATCTCAACCAATTCTTTCTCTTCTTTTTGCAGTCTCAAACAAGCTGCATAGCATTCCTGGGCTCTCTTCTGGTCACCTCTTACTGTTACTATTCCAGCCTCAGACGGGAACTTCATGGCCAAATGATAGGTAGATCCTACCACTCTGAACTTTCCCAATGCTACTCTCCCCAATATCCTATTATATGGTGATTCACAATCTATTACAATGAAATCGAGCATCTCACTATGGCTCTGCTCATTTTGCCCGAGGATCATCTTCAATGTTATCATACCCTCGGGCTTTACTTCTCTGCCATTGAAACCTGACAGGGTTCCCTTCATCATCCTCAAATGTTCCCCTTTTAACCCCATCTTCTCAAAAGTGCTCAGGAATAGGACCTCTGCCAAGCTTCCCGTATCAACCATAATCTTGCGCACCACAAACCCAGCGATGTCCGTTGCAATCACCAGTGGGTCATCATAGGGCAATAGCAGACCATTCAAATCTTTATCTCCAAAGGTAATATTTTCTTCTACCCTTGATCTCTTCATCGGGGGATCCCTGCGACCCGCTCTGCGGTAACCCTTTCTGGCCTAGAGGTTTTCCCCTCCTGAGGCCAACAAGCCTTCTGTTATCATATCAACCTCTACCTGAGCGCGTGCTGCCTGAGCGTGTCTCGGGCTCCTCTCCCATTGTCTTTCCCCTTGATTGCCCCTCCTGACATAGGCTTGCAGGTGCTCACGCCTGATTAGGGCTTCAATCTCATCTTTTAAGTTCCTGCAAGCCTCCGTATCATGCCCAAAATCTCTGTGATGCCTGCAATATTGTCCTTTGCCTTTGCAGCATTCCTTCTCTGTCTTCATCCTTGGCAGATTTGGGAGGTTCATCCGAGTCCGGATTTCGGCCAAGATTTCAGATTTGGGTTTCATCAGAGGAGTATAATTATAGAATCTCTGCAACCTAGGTGGTTCTTTCCTTTCTCTTCCTCTTTGCTCATGTCTGTCCTCTTCTGCCCTTCTTTCTTTCTGGGTTACATGAGCTTGGTTATTCTATTCTTTCCTCCTAGGGTCCTTCTCTTTCTCCGCCATTGCCACATCCTCTAATTTAATATACTTCTCTGCCCTGGTTATCAATTCTGTCATGTTCTGTGGGGTTTTCTTAGCTAGAGAGGCATGGAGTAATTCGTTCGTTATTCCTTTTGTGAACGCCTGTATTGTGAATTTCTGATCAAATTGAGTACACTGAAGGGTAGCTTCATTAAAGCGGGCTGCGTACTGACGAAGAGTTTCTCCTTTTCTCTGCTTTAGACCGAACAAAGAGGTAGTATGACGGGTCGGTCTAATAGCCAAGAAAATCTCCCCGCAAACAACTCTGCTAGTTGCGCATAAGAACCGACTGAATGTGTCGCCCTAGATTTTGTCGTACTTCTAGATTACTGTTGCATCCACTATGTACGCATTTCTTCTGTGCTTTGCTTGTTGTCTTCTTTAATCACTATTCATTCTATTTTTCAACTACTTAATTACCATGGATTAACATTTTTCTTAAATCATAATAATTATTTTAGGAATGAGAAAAATATGCATTTGAGCTAGGAGCGATAGGAGCCTTTGTTTAGAAAATAGTTTAGTGAACTAATGAATAGTGCTACGTAACCTAACTAAGTGTTTTAATTAGCTAGCACTCATTTTGCACCTTAGGCTCATTTTAAAGCTAACTAGACTCATTTTAGTGGATCATTTAAACACCCAACTTGACCCCACCTTAGCTTACTCAACATATAACACAACCTAAGCTCATAACTTGCAAAAGAAAAAAAAATAAAAGCTAAAAATACAGTGCAGAACCCGACAACCCTTCTCATGCTTGTGGGAGTTTTTTGCTTCATCAATTCACCAATTCAAGCCAAGCCAAGTTGGATGCAAGTAGTTTAGGGTATTTTCTAGCCTCCCGAGAGTTCTTACGCGCATTGGTGAGGGTTTTCATGCTTGTTTGTGCATTTTAGAAATGTTGCTATTTTCTTGAATTCTTAGATTTGTTGTCAAATGCTATTGCAATGCCTAAATATGCTTAGGTATATTGTATATGAGTGGTAGAGACCTAATTTATGCTATTGTTTCATAATTTAAATAGTTGAAATTGCTCGTTGATTATTTGACATAAATAGTGACGGTAATGTTAGGGTTTTGTGGAATCGGACTTTATAGCTTGAATCAATGGTTCTAATAGATACTTTAGGTGTTAATGGAAGTAGTGTAAAGGCTCCGTAGGGTTTAATTGCCCGTAACCTAGTAAAAGAAAAAAATAGGCGACTTATAGAAAGGGGTTTCGGAGTTATCGTGAATCCGGGTTGAATTGGCCTCCACATTTAGTAATACTAGGCTATTTAGGACCTAACTAAGCTTTGCTAGCTCCTATTTGAGTCCCGGTTGAGGTACGTGTAGTACAAAGTTAAAAGAGGGAATTTGGAGCTTTCGGGCTAAATGCAGGTGTTTGTGTGATTTCGAGGGTCCTAAAGGTGTCTAAGGGGTTAACTAGAAGCATAGTATAGGCCGCTTGCTAATCTAGAACCATAACATGAGTTTGGAAGGAAAACGGGTTGAGTTACAAAGGGGTTTAAGTACAAATTCGATTGTTTCATGCTTCTAAGACCTTGGCATAACTCCTTGTGTGTTTAAATGTAGTTTCAAGATGTTTTGGAGCTTTTGGTATAGTTCTATGTGAATTTTGAATATGCCCCTTTGTAAATTTCTTAATTGCTTATATGAAACTGCTTCTTTTCTAACTGTTTCGAGGTCAACCTACTTTGTTGATCCTCCCACGTGTTATTGCTTATATTGTTGTTATTTTCTTGTTGTTGTTAAGTGCATTGCATATTGGTTACGCAACCATAGTGTCAGGGGCGGTTGTATTGGATATCGGCTGGGTGGCAGCGGGCTTGCCAATGGATATTCGATCTCCGTGCCCTAGTCCCTCACTCGCCTGGTCCAGAGATTGCCAGGGGGTGTTGGGTCGTAGGATTATCGGGATACATCCGGAGTACACCCACTGGAGTGATTGGAATTATGCCGGCACAGTGATCGTGGTTCATGGATCGTGAGTGAAGATCAAGTGAAGATTGGAGTGTTGGGGTTAAGTGTATCGTATCCTTTGTTATATGTGGTCATTTACTATTTTAATGTACTTTACTTGCTTTTCTTGTTTAACTGTTATATTTGTTGCATTACACGTCCCGATTGGCCTTTATCCCTCACTGGGCAACAGTGGTTGCTCATACCTCGCTAACATGTTTCAGGAGATACTGTGGTTGAGCCCCAGCTAGATTTGGTAGAGGGAGAAGAACCAGAGGTTCAGACTGATCCATTGCCTTAGTTGTCGTGTCTAGTTGCCTAAGATGGTTTATGTTCTTGTTGTTAAGTGAAGAACTTGTTTGTTTTACCTTATATTCTATTTTGTAGCCTAAGTGCTATGTACATATTATGTAATTTGCAAGGCGAAAGATAATTGGTTGTAGTAGTAGATTGAAACCATGACATGTAATAACTTATGCACTACTTCTAGTTACTCGCTTGCTTGGGTGTGAATGCTATGTTTTATGTTTGTTTCCAACTTCCAAGAATGTTTCAATACTATAATGGAGTGGCATAATAAGCGGTTTGGTAAAGACATGAAGTTGGATGCATGCTTGTGTGAATCTGAACTATTGTATGTCTTAAGGCTCGGATGGCCTTGAAGCTTTGAACTTTAGTTATAAATGCTTGTCTTGTTATATTGTGGCTTTATTGAGCGTTTACAGGTTTTCAGAATGTCCACGGTATAGGGGAGACTCTGTCCGTTTGTCAGGTCCTGACTTAACCTTCAGCATGGGGTTTGGTCGGGGTGTGACATTTAGGTGATATCAAAGCTTATAGAATGCATGAAGCCAGGTTAATTTTCTCGGTCTGTGGGTTAGAGTCTATTAAGTTAAGGTGTAATTGCATGAATAAATGTTTCTTTGATTGGCTAAGGGAAAGATTGAATGGCTAAAGCACATGCTAGCATAAAAGCGAGAATGTGAAAGGTCTTTTATGAGTTATTGTGTAAAAGTGAAAAGTTAAGAATAAAAAGTATGATTAATTGTTTTACTTGTGTCTTTAGTATGCAAAGTGTTTGTATGACCCTATATGTCATCTTATGTTAACTTATTTGAACTTATTCTTATGTGATTTAATTGTGAATTATACATATGCTTGTCATAATACTTTGCATTCTAGTTGTTTGGAATGGGACCCCGCCGTCGAACTGGGAATCAGAATGTTGATAGAGAACCAGATGAGGCTCCCAAACAAGAAGTCGGTATGGCAGAAAATGCACCACAAGTTCAGGAACCGAGTAACGCGCAGATCTTGGCCACAATGGCCAATGCTATGAATACCATTGCCCAATTCATGACTCAGTAGGGACAGACAAGGGCTGCCAGAGGTAATCAGGCTGTAAGAGCTGAGGGTAGTGGTACTACCGGAGGTAATTTGTATAATAGGTTTTTACATCATGGGGCCTACAACTTCTTTGGAGAGCCAGATGATATGAAAGCTGAATTGTGGTTGATAAAGTTTGAAAGGGTGGCTGCAATACTCGAGTGTAGTGATGAGAGAAAAATTACCTATGCCACATTTCTTCTAGAGGGTGACGCCGATGAGTGGTGGCGTACTATTAGTGAGAAATGGGAAGCTGAGAAGGTTCAACATTCGTGAGCTGATTCCGTCCGCGAATTCTGAGATAAGTATATATCAGTGGTTGCCCGTGAGAGACGTCAACCAGAGTTCATAGCTTTGAAGAAGGGAAATATGACAGTGGATCAGTATGAGACTACTTTTACTAGGCTCTCCCGTTACGTGTCAGCTTTGGTACAGCCAGAGGACATGAAAATGCAGAGATTCATCATGGGGTTGAGAAATGATATTATGCTAAATATGTCTGCAAATGATTACCCTAATTATGCTGCAGTAGTCAGAGCCGCCTCGAGGTATGAAAAACGCAAGGCAGATGTGTTGGCCGAGACTAGTCAATCGAGTAAGCGGTAGTTCCAGTCACAGAGTCAGGGGTACCAGAGGCAGACTATTTTAGTTGGGCAGAGTCCGCAGCCAAGGCAGACACAGAGTTATGCAAGGCCTATTCAGACTCAGTCGTGACTAGCTCAGAGTCAAAATCAGGGGCAGACTCGATCAGTAGTGGTTCGTTCACAATAGGGTAGTTCAGCTACCTCTACTTACAGAGCTCTTTCAGGAAGCACTGCTTCAAGACGTCACCAGCAGTGCAGCTTCTGTTAATGCCAGGGTTATACTGAGGAAAATTGTTGGAAGAGATTGGGCCGATGTACCGGATGTGGCAGTGATCAACACAAGGTTAAAGACTGCTTGCAATTCAAGAATACTATGGGTCAGACATCTGGTCAGGGCAATTAGACCAGGGCGTCAGCTGCAGCACCAGTACCACAGGGTCAGGCCCGAGTTTTTGCCTTAGATGCAGAGGAACTTCCGGATACAACTGCTGTAGTAGAAGGTATTTTTGTTCTTAATGTCAATCAGTTAAAGTTTTAATTGATTCCGGGGCTTCGCATTCATTTATTACACCTATATGTGCACAAAATGCTAAATTGAAACATGATAAATTGTTACATGATATTGTGGTTTATACACCTATGGGGCCGAAGTTTGTCACCAAATCTATTTGCAAGGCATGTAATATCTTTATTCAAGGTCATGTATTTCCTGCCGATTTAATTATTCTACGTTTCTGCGACTTTGAAATTATATTGGGGATAGACTGGTTAGGTAGATATTATGCACAACTTGATTGTAGAAAGAAGATTGTGAAACTAGAAATGCCCGACCAGGCCGTACTTGAAATAGTAGGAAGTAGAAAATCTACGAGAACTCCTATCATATCTTCTATTAAAGCATCAAAAATGTTAGGTAAGGGTTGTGAGGCTTACTTTGCTTATTTGATTAATCAATCTGGTGATCAATTGAAACTGAATTATGTGCCTATCATGAGAAAGTTTCCGGGGTTGTTTCCTGAGGAATTACCTGGTTTACCACCTGATAGAGAGATAGAGTTTGTGATCGACTTATTACCATGGGCTACACCTATCTTTAGGACTCCGTTCAGAATGGCTCTACCTGAGTTGTAAGAATTGAAAATTCAGTTGTAGGGTTTACTTAAGAAGGGATTCATTCAGCCGAGTTCTTCACCTTGGGGTACACCGGTCTTGTTTGTTAAAAAGAAAGACGGATCTCTTTGCTTATGTATTGATTATCGGGGTCTTAATCAGGTAACTATCAAAAAAAAAATATCAATTGCCTTTGATTGAGGAGTTATTTGATCAACTACAAGGTGCCAGGGTATTTTCTAAATTTGATCTGAGGCAGGGCTATTATCAGTTAAGGATTAAGTCAGATGATGTTCCAAAACTGCTTTCAGAACTCGGTATGGTCATTATGAGTTTGTTGTTCTGCCATTTGGGTTAACTAATGCTCCTGCCGCATTCATGGATTTGATGTAGAGAGTATTCTGTCCATATCTGGATCAGTTTATTGTTATTTTCATTGATGATATCCTTGTATACTCTAAATCTGAGGCTGAACATGAACAACATCCCAGGATTGTACTACAGACTCTTCAAGCGCATAAATTGTTCACGAAGTTCAGTAAGTGTGAGTTCTGGTTAAGACAAGTTACTTTTATAGGCCATATTATTTCTCAGGATGGAATTTTTGTTGATCCAGTGAAGATTGAGTTGTCATGGCAAGGAAACGGCCGGAGACTGTTATAGAAATTCGCAGTTTTCTGAGCTTAGCGGGTTATTACAGAAGGTTTGTCAAGGATTTCTCTAAAATTGTTGGACCATTGACTCAGCTTACTCAAAAGAAGACTGTATTTGACTGGAATGAGAAATGTGAGGCTAGCTTCCAAGAATTGAAGAAGAAATCAACCACAGCTCCTATTCTTGCTCTACCTTAGGGTACTGATAATCTGGTAATCTATAGTGATGCTTCTAAGGAAGGTTTAGGCTGTGTATTGATGCAGAATGGAAAAGTTATTGCCTATGCTTCCAGAAAATTGAAACCTTATGAACTTAGTTATCCGACGCATGATCTTGAGCTTGCAGCTATCATCTTTGCACTAAAGAAATGGTGTCACTATCTTTGGGGTAATAAATTTGAAATCTTTACTGATCACAAGAGTCTGAAATATCTCTTTTCTCCGAAAGAGTTGAATATGAGGCAGAGGCGTTGGTTGGAATTTCTTGAGGATTATAATTGCACTATCAATTATCTGCCAGGTAAGGCCAATATTGTTGCTGATGCTTTAGTCGAAAGGCTATAGTGGCCAGTCTAATCATAAAAATTTGGGAGTTCATGGAGGAATTATGTTTATGGAGGCCCAACACTTCAGATTCTGGTATTCAATTTGCAAGTTTGCATATTCAATCTCTTTTATTATCCAGGATTAGAGAGGCTCAGCAGGCTGATCTACAATTGATGGAAATCTTAGAAAAATTGAAAGGGGGAGAGTCGGATTTCAAATTGCATGATGATGGTCTTCTTAAATTCAAAGACAAAATTTGTATTCCTTCCGAGCCAACTTTAAAGAAAGAAATTCTTGCAGAGGCTCGTAATTCTAAGTATGTTGTCCATCTAGGCAGTTCTAAGATGTACAGGGATCTGAAACAGAACTACTGGTGGAACAACATGAAGAGAGAGATTGCTGACTATGTTACTAGATGTCTTACATGTCAGAAAGTTAAAGCTGAACATCAAAGACTGGCAGGGTTGTTACAGCCGTTGGCCATTCCTGTTTGGAAATAGGACCACATTACCATGGATTTTGTGTTAGATTTACCTAGGTCTTCGAAAGGTCATGATTCAGTCTGGGTTGTTGTGGATAGATTGACCAAAACTTCTCATTTTATTGCTACAAAGAAAACTGAATCTCTTGACAAGTTGGCTGAAATTTATGTTGAGAATATCGTTAGACTTCATGGGATTCCCAAGAGTATTGTGTCAGACAAAGATCCCAGATTCACATCTCAATTCTGGCAGAAGATTCAGAAAGCTTTGGACATGACATTGAGCTTCAGTACTTCTTATCATCCTCAAACTGATGGACAATCTGAAAGAACTATTCTAATACTTGAGGATATGTTACGAGCGTGCATTCTAGACTTCGGTAAGAGTTAGGAGAAATACTTACCTCTTGCAGAATTTGCTTATAACAACAATTATCAAGCTACTATCGGTATGGCACCGTATGAAGCTTTGTATGGGCGTAAATGTAGATCTTCTTTATATTGGGATGAAGTTGGAGAGTTGAAATCTATTGATCCTACTATATTGCCAGAGATGAACATAATGATTGATAATGTTTAGCTTATCAGAAAAAAGAATGCTTACAACGCAGACTCGGCAAAAGAGTTACGCAGATAGACGCCATCGTGATCTGAAATTTACCGTAGGTGATCGGGTATTTCTGAAAATTTCTCCTCGCAAGGGTTTGATTCGGCATGGTAAGGGAGGTAAACTCAGTTCTCGTTATATGGGACCATTTGAAGTAACTGAAACAATTGGTGAATTGGCTTATCGACTAGCTTTGCCTAGCTTGGGCAGAATTCATAATGTCTTCCATTTTCTATGCTTCAGAAGTATCAGCCAGATCCTTCTCATGTTCTTGAGCCTGAGCCATTAGAGATCAGTGAAACTTTGACCTACACGGATAAACCTCTTCGAATTGTTAATTGGAAAGTTCAGGAGCTCAGAACTAAAAGCATCCCGATGGTTAAAGTTCTGTGGGATCATCATGGGTTGGAGGATGTTACTTGGGAGAAAGAGGATCAAATGCGAGATCGCTATCCAGAATTGTTTGCCGAATCATGTAAGGATTGCGAGGGCGCAATTTGTACAAGAGGGAGAGGATGTGACGCTTGAGATTTTGTCGTACTTCTAGATTACTGTTGCATCCACTATGTGTGCATTTCTTCTGTGCTTTGCTTGTTGTCTTCTTTAATCACTATTCATTCCATTTTTTAACTACTTAATTACCATGGATTAGCATTTTTCTTAAATCATAATAATTTTTTTAGGAATGAGAAAAATATGCATTTGAGCTAGGTGCGATAGGAGCCTTTGTTTAGAAAATAGTTTAGTGAACTAATGAATAGTATTACGTAACCTAACTAAGTATTTTAATTAGCTAGCACTCATTTTGTACCTTAGGCTCGTTTTAAAGCTAACTAGACTCATTTTAGTGGACCATTTAAACACCCAACTTGACCCCACCTTAGCTTATTCAACATATAACACAACATAAGCTCATAACTTGCAAAAGAAAAAAAAATAAAAGCTGAAAATACTGTGCAGAACCCGACAGCCCTTCTCTTGCTTGTGGGAGATTTTTGCTTCATCAATTCACCAATTCAAGCCAAGCCAAGTTGGATGCAAGTAGTTTAGGGTATTTGCTAGCCTCCCAAGAATTCCTACGTGCATTGGTGAGGGTTTTCATGCTTGTTTATGCATTTTAGAAATGTTGCTATTTTTTTGAATTCTTAGATTTGTTGTCAAATGCTATTGCAATGCCTAAATATGCTTAGGTATGTTGTATATGAGTGGTAGAGACCTAATTTATGCTATTGTTTCGTAGTTTAAATAGTTTAAATTGCTCGTTGATTATTTGACATGAATAGTGACGATAATGTTAGGGTTTTGTGGAATCGGACTTTATAGCTTGAATCAATGGTTCTAATAGATGCTTTAGGTGCTAATGGAAGTAGTATAGAGGCTCCGTAGGGTTTAATTGCCCGTAACCTAGTAAAAGAATGAAATTGCCGACTTTTAGAAAGGGGTTTCGGGGTTATCGCGAATCCGGGTTGAATTGGCCTCCACATTTAGTAATCCTAGTCTATTTAGGACCTAACTAAGCTTTGCTAGCTCCCATTTGAGTCCCGGTTGATGTACGTGTAGTACAAAGTTAAAAGATGAAATTTAGAGCTTTTGGGCTAAATGCGGGTGTTTGCGTGATTTCAAGGGTCCTAAAGGTACCTAAGGGGTTAACTAGAAGCATGGTATAGGCCGCTTGCTAATCTAGAACCATAACATGAGTTTGGAAGGAAAACGGGTTGGGTTACAAAGGGGTTTAAGTACAAATTCGATTGTCTCACGCTTCTAAGACCTTGGCATGACTCCTTGTGTGTTTAAATGTAGTTTCAAGATGTTTTGGAGCTTTTGGTATAGTTCTATGTGAATTTTGAATATGCCCCTTTGTAAATTACTTAATTGCTTATATGAAACTGCTTATTTTCTAACTGTTTTGAGGTCAACCTACTTTGTTGATTCTCTCACGTGTTATTGCTTATATTTTTTATATTGTCTTGTCATTGTTAAGTGCATTGCATATTGGTTGCGCAACCATAGTGTCGGGGGTGGTTGTATTGGATATCGGTTGGGCGGCAACGGGCCTGCCAATGGATATTCGATCTCCGTGCCTAGTCCCTCACTAACCTGGTCCGAAGATTTCCAGGGGGTGTTGGGTCGTAGGATTATTGGGGTACATCCGGAGTATACCCACTGGAGTGATTGGGATTATGTCGGCATAGTGATCGTGGTTCGTGGATCGTGAGTGAAGATCAAGTGAAGATTGAAATGTTGGGGTTAAGTGTATCGCATCCTTTGTTATATGTGGTTATTTACTGTTTTAATGTACGTTACTTGCCTTTCTTGTTTAACTGTTATATTTCTTGCATTGCACATCCCGATTGGCCTTTATCCCTCACTGGGCAATAGTGGTTGCTCATACCTCGCTAACATGTTTCAGGAGACGCTGTGGTTGAGCCCCAGCTAGATTTGGTAAAGGGAGAAGAACCGAAGATTTGGACTGATCCGTTGCCTTAGTTGCCGTGTCTAGTTGCCTGAGATGGTTTATGTTCTTGTTGTTAAGTAAAGAACTTGTTTGTTTTACCTTATATTCTATTTTGTAGCCTAAGTGCTATGTACATATTATGTAATTTTCAAGGCGAAAGATAATTGGTTGTAGTAGTAGATTGGAACCATGGCATGTAATAACTTATGTACTACTTCTAGTTACTTGCATGCTTGGGTGTGAATGCTATGTTGTATGTTTGTTTCCAACTTCCAAGAATGTTTCAATGCTATAATGGAGTGGCATGCTAAGCGGTTTGGTAAATAAGTGAAGTTGGATGCAGGCTTGTGTGAATCTAAACTATTGTATGTCTTAAGGCTCGGATGGCCTTGAAGCTTTGAAATTTAGTTATAAATGCTTGTCTTGTTATATTGTGGCTTTATTGAGCGTTTACAGGTTTTCAAAATGTCCACAGTACAGGGGAGACTCTGTCCGTTTGTCGGGTTCGGACATAACCTTTAGTGTGGGATAGGGTCGGGGCGTGACACTAAACCCTCATTCAATTCATCGTACCACACTCTGGTTGCTTCCACTAAAGTTCCAGCAAAAGCCTTATACACCTAAGCCTCTGGCAACTCCCTGAACTCCATCTTGTACTTGAAAATTGTCAGGTGATCCTTAGGGTCTCTATGCCCATCATAGGTGGGCAAATAGGGCAATTTGTATTGTGCGAGTTTCGAAACTTCGTTAATAGCGTAGTTAAATAGATTTGGGCCCTTGAAAGCTCCTGCAACCGAGACGGTATAAGTAATACCTTCTCTTTGGACATTTTGAGATGGGCCTCGTGCCGCTGCATCTAAGCCCTATGATGACCCTGTGGAGCTCATCGTTTCTTTGCGTTGCCCCCCGGTGTGAATCTGTTGTCCAGATTCTCTTTGGTTGGTTATATTTCTGGTTAATTGAGTTTTTTGGCGTGAGGGATTTTGCTGAGATGCTTGGCGTGGTTGGTTTTCTGAGTAGTGTGGTGCTGGTTGAGGTGTTTGGTTATGAATAGTCTTCCTCAACTCCTCTAGAGTTTGTAAGATATATCCGAGATCCACTGGCTGGTTAGTCTGCGGAAACTGCGTTGTGGCAGTAGGATATTGCCACCCTGTGTACCAAGTAGGTCCTTGTGGATAGTTTTGTGAGTATCTTGGTAGACAGCTTGGGTATGGATTTGTGTATGGGTTTGTGATACCCCGAACCTGGCATGTATTCAATAGCATTTAAAGTTCATTTAAATTGCATTGTATTGACCTTTCACCTTCTTTGACCAAACTAGTTGACTTTTCATCTACATTGACCAACTAGGACAAGGTGGGAATTTTTGAAATGTTTAATAAAAGGCAAACTTGGGATTAGAAATAAAAAAATGCAATGTTAAGTAAGTCAAATTTTGGGTCAACTTTGAAATTAAATCTGAACCAATTGGGGAAGAGTTAGGTAGCAAATTATATATGGTTGGAAAGCTCTATGAGTCTAGTTTATGAGGCTTCAAACCGTTCGTGAATTAGAGTTTCCTAGAAGAAGTTATGGCCGTTTTCGTAAGGTCGCGCATAGCTGTTTTGGTTTAGCGGGTTGACCGAATTTTGTCCTTTGACTTCTTGTCATTTTTTTTTTATAAATAAGCAGAATGCACACGAAAAAAACAGAGAAAAAAAAAGGCTTGAAACCATGATGAAAAAAAGGAGAAAAAAAAAAAAGAAAATCTCAACTTCAAATCTTCGATTCTTCGCGTGGGCTTGTGCGGGGTGGTTTCCGAGGCACTCTACGAGGTTTTCCTAGCGTCTAGGAGCGTCTAAGGTGAGGGTTTCATCGTTATTGCGCATTTGAAATATTTGTATCTAAACTTTGATTTTTGGATTTTATGCGTAGATTGTTGTTTTAATCGTTTTGTTGCTTAAAGAATGTTCCTTGTTGATTGTAGAACATGTATTTATAGCTTTTTAACATTTTCTATGGTTAAATATTGGAATTGAAATATAAATTGTGTGATGAATAGTAAATTATGAATAGTAAACCCCCGTTTCGATGAAGTTGCTCCGTTACGCGTTCTGTTGATGTAGGAAGATGCTAGATATGCTAGAATGCCTAAATGTGTGGTTTAATTGGAATATGTAATGGAAAAACGGAGAAAAACGGCTTAGTGAAAGTCGGGGTCGTTTAGGTCGAGTTTGGCATTTTCTCGTTTTGCGTGTTGGCATTGTTTCGGGAGGCCATGGAAGCACTTTTGGTGCGATTATGGCATTGGTTGGGTGTTTGGTTGGTATAGTTGTAGTTCAAACGAGCAAAGGGGGAAATCGGGGCTTTGCGCGAATTCTAGGGTAAAGTAGGGTTTTGGGGTCCTTGGACGTGCCTTATGGTGACCTAGAAGGATTGGTGAAGTCGGTTTCCAGAACTCGTGGCTCGTTTGGAAATGGTAGTATTTTGATAGTTGGGGCCGATTTGTGATTTTGCTTGTTATCTTGATATTATGCCTATAGAATGCTTAGGGTTGCTTGATATACTTGTTTAATTGGTGTTATTGTTGCTTATTATTGCTTGTTATGCTTGAAAAGTTAGTTGAATGCTAGTATTGATTGTGATTGCTTGTTATCTCGTTTGTTGTCACTAGTTTGTATTGTTGTGATATCGCTTGTTTATTGCCTTGTATCGAGTCTTGCATTGCATAGTGTCAGCACGTGAGTGATGAGCCTCTCTGGGTAGCCTCGGGTTGCCAGTGTTGGTTGCTCTAGCTCCGTAGCTATTCCCTCTTCTCGCTTGGGCTGCCTCCCAGGGAGATTTGGGTCGTAGATTGATGGATACTTCCGGGGTATTCCAAACTGGTGTTATAAGGTGGATGCGCGCTTATTGTCATCGTTGTCAACATCAAGCTCGAGATTGATGTATCGCTCGTGAAATGGTACATTGCTCGTATGAGTGAACCATAGCCTTCAAAGTGTGGTATAGCTTTGAATGGTTGTGTTAATGCTTTCAGTAATTGCTTATTGTATTGATTATTTGTTTTGATTGCTTATTTATCAGTTATATTGCTTAACTGTCTTATTTGCATTGCACGACTTTCTTTCTCTCCAATTCGATATCTGTCTCACCCTCACTGAGTATACATGTTGTGTATACTCACTCCTCACCACCACATTTCAGGAAATGCCATGTTAGCTAGAAAGTTCGTGATTTCGTGAAAGTCCGTGCTTGAAGAGTTGTCATGCGTGCCTATGTGACTTGAGTTGTCAAAGTTGTAAAGTTGTATGCTTTTATGTATTATATGTATTTAATGTTAAAGGGGATGTAATTTAAGTTTCACTAGATTATGTATTTAGTTAATTTAGCTTAACTTCAATGTATATTTGTAATGACAAAGGAAAAGAGATAGAAAGGTATGATAGTCTAGCTTATGATATAGGTTGGTGTAGTTTAATTGCTAAGCTTGAATGTATATTTACTTGTATTTTGCTTGTTGTGAACCAAGGCTCGGATGGCCTTGAGGTGGTTGAATGTTTGGTCATGGTATTGGTCCACTTATATGCTGTCGCATGTTTTACTTTTCGCCTAGAAACAGGGGAGACTCCGTCCGTTTTCCCTGAAAATTTATGCCCGGGTTTGGTTTGGGTTGTGTTTAGATCGATTGACAGAACTCCCAGTCTCGAGAGGGATCGGGGTATTACAGGTGATATCAGAGCTTGTTTAGCTCATAAGCCGGGACAGGGTCCTCGGTCTGGTGGGTAGTGGTCCTTGAATGTGTGCTTGTTAAGTGTGTCTTGAAAGTGTATGCTTGTATGTGAGATTATGTGTCTTGACATGAATGTGTGCTCCTATGTGATATAGTTATGTGTTATGTGTTAATTGTGTGCTAAGTGAAGTAAAGTGTCTAGTTGTGCATTGAATTGACCTATCGAATCGACCTCGTGGATTGTTATTTGCTTGAAGTATTGCTTTTAATGTGTGTACTGGAATGTCTTGAATTAGCTATGCCGTGATTTGAATTGATTATGATGTGCTTGACTTGATTGTTATGCTTGAGTGACCTTGTTGAATAAACTATTTTGTAAACTTGCTGGCATAATAACTTAAGGCATATGTATAACTGTGATATATTGGCATTCATACATGTCCTATTGAAATGGTAAGTAAGTCCTCTTCCTCCCCTGAAGAAAGTGGTTCACCGTTGGCTTTTCAAGGTGTATGGATTGGCAAGAAATGAATGGCATTTGACTAGCCTTTATTTGGGAATTGGTGTTTGCTTTTGGAGCTCGGTTATTGGCGAATCTCTATGGTCTTCCTCTGTGCTTAACGGTTGTGAAAGAATAGATTTCTCTTGGGGTTTATTTGGTTGTTCTTTGGAACATTCTTTGGTTTTCTTAATGGGTATTCTTTGGAGACTTCTGTTGGCATTTCTCGGTGGATTTGGCTATTGGGATTTCAATCGGCCTTTACTGCACAGTATTATCTAGGGTATATGTGTCTCTGTCTTTATTGGTATGATACTGGCATCCCTGACTGGAAATTCTTCAATGGTAATTTCTGGAATTCTCAGTGGCCAATTATTTAGTATTTATTTATTAGGCAAACTTGGCTACTTTCTTATTGGAGCATTGTCTCGGATATCTTCTTCAGTGTTCCTCAGTAGGTTTAGTATTTGGAGTTCCTATCAGACTTATTGAATAATACTACTTATGGTATTCTTTGAAATTCTTATTAGGCGTTCTCTTGGTATTTTCCTTGTTGGCAAAGTTGTATGAAGTTCTCACTTGGCAAACAGTGAAGAGGCCTCAGAGTTTGGTCTCGGTATATTGTTCATCAGTTCGGTGTTTATCCTTGGAGTTTTCGTCCATCTGGGAAACTATGTTTGTTATTCAACTTGGTTGTCTTATTGGGCACATTATATTTTCTCTGTTATTTCCTTTGACATTCCTCTCAGCATTTGATAGCAAAACTCGGAATCTAAATGGTTGTTCCATGGGGTTATTATTTGGAAGGCTTCTTTGGAACTTTGGAAATATATTTGATTGGGTTCTTGGTATTTTCTTCAGCACTCTTAACAGGGAATTCTTCTATGAAATCCATGACCAGCGGGGTACTTCTTTGGACCTCTAGATAGAATCTTTGTTTGAGCTTTAATTTGGCTTCTTGCTTGGGAATTCTCGGGCAGTAACAGTTAGACTTCTATTGGAGATTCGTGCGTGAGGTATTCTTCTTGTCGTTATTGTGTGGTATTAATGACATCTACAGTATCTTTGCTTTAGTCTTTATTGGTATTATCTCGGTGTTTCTGGTTAGAATTTATTCTTCTTCGGTATTCGTGTCAACGGGATTCTTGTACGGTATCTGCATTTGAGCTTCTATTTGACGTTAGTACCTGGCATTTCTACTTGAACTTTCCTATTGGTCATCTTGATTAAATATTTTTTCAGTAGCTAATGAAGACTAGTCAGAGTTGGATTGTAGATGATGCAGAGTCCTATTGGAAGAAGAATTGCGAGGACGCAATTGTTTTAAGGGGGGAAGGATGTGATACCCCGAACCTAGCATGTATTCAATAGCATTTAGAGTTCATTTAAATTGCATTTTATTGACCTTTCACCTTCTTTGACCAAACTAGTTGACTTTTCATCTACATTGACCAACTAGGACAAGGTGGAAATTTTTGAAATGTTTAATAAAAGGCAAACTTGGGATTATAAATAAAAAAATGAAATGTTAAGTTAGTCAAATTTTGGGTCAACTTTGGAATTAAATCTGAACCAATTGGGGAAGAGTTAGGTAGCAAATTATATATGGTTGGAAAGCTCTATGAGTCTAGTTTCTGAGGCTTCAAACCGTTCGTGAATTGGAGTTTCCTAGAAGAAGTTATGGCCGTTTTCGTAAGGTCGCGCATAGCTGTTTTGGTTTAGCGGGTTGACCGAATTTTGACCTTTGACTTCTTGTCATTTTTTTTTCTAAATAAGCAGAATGCACACGAAAAAAACAGAGAAAAAAAAGGCTTGAAACCATGAGGAAAAGAAGGAGAAAAAAAAAAGAAAATCTCAACTTCAAATCTTCGATTCTTCGCGTGGGCTTGTGCGGGGTGGTTTCCGAGGCACTCTACGAGGTTTTCCTAGCGTCTAGGAGCGTCTAAGGTGAGGGTTTCATCGTTATTTGTGCATTTGAAATATTTGTATCTAAACTTTGATTTTTGGATTTTATGCGTAGATTGTTGTTTTAATCGTTTTGTTGCTTAAAGAATGTTCCTTGTTGATTGTAGAACATGTATTTATAGCTTTTTAACATTTTCTATGGTTAAATATTGGAATTGAAATATAAATTGTGTGATGAATAGTAAATTATGAATAGTAAACCCCCGTTTCGATGAAGTTGCTCCGTTACGCGTTCTGTTGATGTAGGAAGATGCTAGATATGCTAGAATGCCTAAATGTGTGGTTTAATTGGAATATGTAATGGAAAAATGGAGAAAAATGGCTTAGTGAAAGTCGGGGTCGTTTAGGTCGAGTTTGGCATTTTCTCGTTTTGCGTGTTGGCATTGTTTCGGGAGGCCATGGAAGCACTTTTGGTGTGATTATGGCATTGGTTGGGTGTTTGGTTGGTATAGTTGTAGTTCAAACGAGCAAAGGGGGAAATCGGGGCTTTGCGCGAATTCTAGGGTAAAGTAGGGTTTCGGGGTCCTTGGACGTGCCTTATGGTGACCTAGGAGGATTGGCGAAGTCGGTTTCCAGAACTCGTGGCTCGTTTGGAAATGGTAGTGTTTTGATAGTTGGGGCCGATTTGTGATTTTGCTTGTTATCTTGATATTATGCCTATAGAATGCTTAGGGTTGCTTGATATACTTATTTAATTGGTGTTATTGTTGCTTATTATTGCTTGTTATGCTTGAAAAGTTAGTTGAATGCTAGTATTGATTGTGATTGCTTGTTATCTCGTTTGTTGTCACTAGTTTGTATTGTTGTGCTATCGCTCGTTTATTGCCTTGTATCGAGTCTTGCATTGCATAGTGTCAGCATGTGAGTGATGGGCCTCTCTGGGTAGCCTCGAGTTGCCAGTGTTGGTTGCTCTAGCTCCGTAGCTATTCCCTCTTCTCGCTAGGGCTGCCTCCCAGGGAGATTTGGGTCGTAGATTGATGGATACTTCCGGGGTATTCTAAACTGGTGTTATAAGGTGGATGCGCGCTTATTGTCATCGTTGTCAACATCAAGCTCGAGATTGATGTATCGCTCGTGAAATGGTACATTGCTCGTATGAGTGAACCATAGCCTTCAAAGTGTGGTATAGCTTTGAATGGTTGTGTTAATGCTTTCAGTAATTGCTTATTGTATTGATTATTTGTTTTGATTGCTTATTTATCAGTTATATTGCTTAACTGTCTTATTTGCATTGCACGACTTTCTTTCTCTCCAATTCGATATCTGTCTCGCCCTCACTGAGTATACATGTTGTGTATACTCACTCCTCACTACCACATTTCAGGAAATGCCATGTTAGCTGGAAAGTTCGTGATTTCATGAAAGTCCGTGCTTGAAGAGTTGTCCTGCGTGCCTATGTGACTTGAGTTGTCAAAGTTGTAAAGTTGTATGCTTTTATGTATTATATGTATTTAATGTTAAAGGGGATGTAATTTAAGTTTCACTAGATTATGTATTTAGTTAATGTAGCTTAACTTCAATGTATATTTGTAATGACAAAGGAAAATAGATAGAAAGGTATGATAGTCTAGCTTATGATATAGGTTGGTGTAGTTTAATTGCTAAGCTTGAATGTATATTTACTTGTATTTTGCTTGTTGTGAACCAAGGCTCGGATGGCCTTGAGGTGGTTGAATGTTTGGACATGGTATTGGTCCACTTATATGCTGTCGCAGGTTTTACTTTTCGCCTAGAAACAGGGGAGACTCCGTCCGTTTTCCCTGAAAATTTATGCCCGGGTTTGGTTTGGGTTGTGTTTAGATCGATTGATAGAACTCCCAGTCTCGAGAGGGATCGGGGTATTACAGGGTTGGTGTATGTGTTCGTATATGATGGATGATTTTCTGCAAGTATTTCCACCTTTGGTGGCGGTAGATCAGTCTATCTAAGGTTAGAGGTCTCCCCTGGACAGAACTGCACATTTGGCTGCTCTACAGCCTCTTCTTCATGTACACTTACAACATTCTGATTTCTGGTAGTTACCGTGGTGTAATCTTGTGAAAAACTCAGTAGGGAACTTAGAATCGACCCCACGGTAGGCGCCAACCTATTAAGGTAAAAAAAATGTCGAGTGATCAGTGTCTTAATGCGCTACCTTGATATCTGCAAAACAAAGAGGACTTAACGGGTCTTGCCCGCATTAGCACTCCGATACTTAAATTAGCTTGGTGCTTATATAGAGGAAGAAGTATGTATACAAGTATTGATGTGAGTATCAGATATACCTGCCTTTCCTTGCTTAACCCTCTGACTTTTATAGGCACCATGGCGTTTGATTCAAAAGATAAGTCATCATGGTTGCTGAGTCAAAAGGGAAGTCATCATTGTGGCTGAGTCGAAAGGGAAATTAGCAGAGTGGTACGTAATCATTAAAGGATTAATGGAGAATTGTTTAAAGGATTAGTGGAGAATTTAGCTATATGCAGTGGTTGGTAGGGCCCTGATATTAAGGAACAATGTCTGCCAGTTCCAGTTGGTTTGAAGTCCTAAAAGAGACCTTCTGATTACCCTACACTTCGTCCGACCCCCTTAGATACCTCTCATCACGATGTCCGAGGTCTTCGAGCTATTTTCGAGGTCTCTAGGACCTCGGACGAGGCTTCCTCGATCATCCCGAGGGGTCAATTCACGATTTGAAAAAAGTCTAGGGATCTTACCCATATCACTTTTGAATATACTGAATCAGTTCTGCGCAATTGGAACACAGTTATACTTTTATTACTTTTACTAGAAGTAGAGTTATGGAGGCACTTTTGCACGATATAATGGACGAAACCACAGGGATGGATCTAGGTACCAAATTTCAGGATGTGCAATCGTACAATTGATAGGTTAGAGTGTGCACTCATACAACGAAAATTTTAATATAATGTTTTTTTTGAAAAAAAAAATATTATTTTTTCAAGTTGAGGGTGTGCAAGTTGTAGGTCCGCTACTGCAAAACTAGACAATAGTAATTCAAATTGCTCCTTTGAAGCAATAAGAAAAATATTGACTAACACATGTTGCAGAGTGTATTGTTATCAATTCACATAGTTACAAAACTACTAGCAATTAGATGACTACTCCCACATGCCACTAAAAATGCTATTTAAACAAATTCAGCCTAGGCTGGTTAATTGCAGTATTATATATATATATATATATATATTAACGATATTAATTTTTTTTGACGATATTACATAAACTTTTAAAAAATATATATATTAGAGGGTCGGGACCCCTGTCGGTCCCGACCTAGCTCCGCCCCTGGAAATGAGGTTTGAAATTGTCAACAAATGACTATTAAAGGAAGCCTTCTTTATTATTCTATATATGCAACGTTCAATTGATTGTAGATATGTATTCTTGAGAATATAGATAATTTTAATATTACTTTTGTTTTTTTCCCCGAAAATATTACTTTTGTTTGATATATTACTTGCACTAGAATTTTAAGAGAACTTTGTTGTAAAAGTATAACGTCCTTTACGTGAGAAAAGCTAAAGAAAAGTTGGGATTGGAATTGCTTTCACTCTATCTCTTTTTTTTTTCTTTTTTCTTTTTGTTGTTATAATTGCTTTCTCAATCAAACTAGAAGAACAATTTCTTTTATTTTCTTTTAGTCAGAGAAAGAAAAAGTTTCGGAAAACCAATTCATTTAGCTAATCTTTGAGAATTGGGAACTGTAATATGGAAAATGTCACAAAACCCCTCATGTGATTTATCGACAGTGCACTAAACCCCATGAGATTTCAAAACTCCCCTCATAGTTCTCTTTCACCCCACCCCACACCATAAAAAACCATTTGATGAGGGTGGAAAATACCGCCCTCGAAGAAAAGACCTTTGTGCCCCTGAACCACTTAACCACATTAGAAAAAAATAGCGCCCAGAAAAGGATGACCTTCGTACCTCAACAATCTCCCGATGACATCACAAATCAGATATCCCGATGACATCACAAGTCAGACCTCTCGATGACATCCCAAGTCAAACCTCTCGATAACATCCCAAAATCTTATCCAAATGTAGCTCACTCGACAGGATATGCGAATGTCAGAGCATGTTGGTTTCTCTCTTATCCAAAGGGTATAAAATGTGCCCCAACATTCTTCAGGGGAGGTAACTAATTCATTTTTACTAGAATTATCTACACTTTCCTTCTTTTAGCACCCAACTAACTTAAGTTTCAAAGTGCTAATGCAGGGCCACCCCCTTCAGCTCCGTTTTTGTTTTGCAAGCTCAAGATAGTCAACTCAAGTCAACCTTCCACAATCTGCCTCACCAGATTTGTACCTTAACAGTTTGGCGCCGTCTATGGGAACGACTAAAAGATTCGCACTGAGCAGAAATGATGGTTCATACTAGAAGCCATGCTAGCTCCGGTGATGTATCGCCACAGAACAGCCGTGAGCAACAACACCCAAAAATGACCCCAATACCGGAGGTTCATACTAGAAGCCATGCTAGCTCCGGTATCGTCTAGCCAAAAGTAAGCCCAGCGGGAACGTCTGGGACAACATAGGCTGAGCAGTTGCTGGAGGAGCCAACGTTCCGTGTTGAGCTGCAAGCGTTCACTCAGCTGGTTTACGACATGAAGCGAACTATGGATAATTTTATCTAGGAGCAAAGATCAGTTAAAGAGCTACATCTAGCTCCACAAAGAGCCCAATCATTCCTTCCTCGCTCGAAAGGAACCTAGAGACCTGGACCATCTAATGAAGAAGGCCAGAAAGTACATAACGTCAAAGAAGGACGCAGTGGACCTGAAGTATGAGGAAGAAAGCACAATTTGCACAGCGCCACCTCATGGCAAATGGAAGGACGAAAGATCCAAAGGATTTAGGTCGGGGACGGCGTCAAGCTCTTCAGCTCCCAGGAACAAGGTTTGATAAGTACACCCCCTGACTATGACTAGGTCAGAGGTATTAATGGAGATCGAGTCCCAACCTGACCTCAATATCAAATGGCTAGCGCAGATGAGGTCAAATCCAAATAAGAGGAAAGGAAAAATTCTGCTGGGTTTACCATGACTATGGTCATAGAACCAATGAATGCAAAAATATAAAGAATGAGATTGAGGCGTTGATTCAAAGAGGCAAGCTAGACAAATATGTAACAAGGAAGGGACAAGGCCTCGAGCAAATGGTTGATCGGGAAAGAGACAGGAGCCCCCGAAGGACTGATGGAATGATGGTGGATATCAATATGATCACAGGAGGATCAGCAACAGGTGGGACCAACAAGTCAGCCAACAAAGCCTACGTAAGGTCAGGGAAGGAGGAGCCCATTCCTAAAAGATCAAAGGTCCACTAGGAGCTCATCATCTCCACTTACAACCTGGAAGGGGTGAAGACTCCACATGACGATCCCCTGGTAATCACTATACATATAGCAAAATGCAAGGTCCGACGAATGATGGTTGATACTTTATGGGATTCAATGGCCACTGTTCAAACCAGAAGGCACAATCTGACTCCCCATCACTATTGGGCTCGATGCTAAGCAAGTCCAGATGATGACTGAGTTTGTGGTAATAGATTACCCTTCGGCCTATTGGGACGTCTAGCCCCCATCACCTCAAGGCAATCATCTCAACCTATCATCAGGTGATGAAGTTCCCAATCCCTGAAAGTATAGCAGTGGTCCGTGGAGAATAGAAAGCTGCGAAAGAATGCTATGTCGCAGCATTGAAGATTCGAAGCCCAAGTCCGTAGGACGGGGTGAGGGAGAAAAGCAAGAAAGAGAGGAAGGAGGAAGAAAGGAAGGCAGTCCCAGTGGAGAAATTGGACGAGGTCGAGATCGGACCAAGAAAAACAGTTCAGATTGGAAGTGAGCTGACTCCGCTAATGAAATAAGGTATAACTGTAACATCCCGATCCCTTACGAGACTGGAACGCCAATCCAAAACCCAAAGTCACAAAAAACAAGAGAAAACGGACGGAGCCTCCCTTGTATTTAGGCCTAACCACATACTTGCACTCAGAAGAAATAGTCACAATAACAATATATAAACATTCATAAACAACCACATCATCCATAACCAGAACTTCCAAATCCCTAGGGCTATCCAAGCCTTTCTACTGTAACAAAATAAACATACAAGCATGCAATTACTTTAGCTATTGAAACACACTGACTATAATTCCAATTATCATACCACTCTAATTTTTTCTATATCATTTTCTTAGATATTAAGTCTAGCAACCAACCTTAACTTAATCCATACAAGCATACAAGCTAACTAGTCAAAGAGTAATACATTAGAAGTTATTACATGCCAACAACTATCTAACTAGTCATACAATGCTTTCAACTTCACATTACAACTCTCCAAACCAAATACAAATACATACAAGACCATAAGGTCTCAAAATGGAACATATATATAACAAGATCACATCTAGCACACAAGCCATCCAACCTCAGCAAACAAGCCACACAGCAACTCAAGGCAATTGATCAATCTAAACTTCTTCTTCTCCTTCTACAACTAATAGCTGGGGATCAACCTCAGCTCATCTTGAAACATGTTAAAGAGAGGAATGAGCAAACACAGTTGCTCAATGAAAGATAGGGTACAGTTAATCAGGGGCGTTTTCGAAAATCCTTTCATGCAATGCAACAAATAAACACAAGAAACAGTAACTATACAATAAGAATCAATTTAATAATTAAATACCACAAATTTAAAAGGATACGATCTCAATAACCCCAAATAATCCAAATTCTTGATCTTGATCATGAATCTCGATCCACGAACCATGAAATCCTACGACCCAACACCCCCTGGCAATCTTTGGACCAGGTGAGCGAAGGACTAGAGCACGAAGATTGAATATCCACTAGCAAGCCCGCTGTTGCCCAGCGAATACCCAATACATCCGTCTTGACGATATAATAGCGCAACCACAATGCAATGCACTCAAGATAACAATGACAATATAATTCAATAACCACATAGATGAGGGACAACAAAATAGGTTGCCCTCGCATAATTACAATCAATAAGCAGTATAACAAGAATTGGACAATATTCATTCAAAGTAGCCAAATCACACAATTCACGAACTTCACTAATAGAATACACAAGCTATTCAAATGCATTTAAACTCTCAAATAACCAATTACAAGTCAATTACTAACATGTTCTCAAGCCAATTACTAATATGTTTCTCAACTTTTACAAACTAGTTCTCTTAGTCCCAATTCAAGCTCAATCAAAACGAAACTCACCTCTCTAATGACACTTTATGAACACCTCTTAAGCCAAGAAAACTCTCTTTTAGCCACTTACTACCACAAAAGCCATGAAAGCCCATGGTCCATTTGAACAAAAACTACCCAAACCACCCCTCAATTCAATGCCATAAAGGCATTTTAAGCACTACCCCACCTAATAAACACTAACTATAGCATTCAATTACACCCTGTCAACAATTATACGCAAAGCCCCTTTTGAATTCAAGCCAATTTTACAAGTTTATGCAAGTTTACTCAAATTATATCTATTCTAGTCACTAACCTAGGTTCAATAACACTTATGGCATCATTAGATTACATGGAATTAAGCTTAGAATCAACATTGCACAAAAACCCTAGAAAGCTACTATTCATCATATTCTTAAATTGATCTTTTGAAATAATTCAATAACCAAGCCATTCAACTACACCAAACAAGTCTCCATAGCAAGTAGACATCATATTATACCATATTCAAGCATTATATAAGAAAACATTAACAAATCTAAGAATTTTAAATCTTGACATAAACATTCAAGATGCAAAAATATGCTAAATCCCTCACCTAAACAAGTAGTAAAGGCTAGGAATGACTCTAGGATGGCTCAATATTACATCAAACTAGCTTGAATAGCACCATATGGATCAACCTTAACATTTTTTCTTCTCGCTTTCCTCTCTTAGAGCTCACGGCTTTTGGCCTACTTTTCTTATATTTTTTGGCTATTTTTGTGTGTATTTTTATATATATATGTATATATAAAATATATAGAAAGATATAGATATTAGTTGGGCCTTATTTTAGTTGAGAGCAATGCCAAATAATCTAGTTTTAAAGCCCAAATGTTGAGTTAAGTTAAAAGAGGCCCAAACAAGCAAACTAGCTTCTACTATTCATATGATAGATATAACAATTTTTCTACTCGACTTCCCGAAGTGCTATGCATGTAAAAACTATAAACATATGCCTAAAATCACTTATATAATAAGGAAAAAATATGAGATTTGCAAAATTAAATACTTTAATTTTTAACCCGAGCTCAGGGCTCGTTTAAAAATGATAAAAATAAGTCTACTAAGTATTAATAATAATCCCATATAATGTAAATGCCAAAATAGGAGTTAAAATATTTTTATTTGAATTTAATAATGCTAGTGTCCCCTTTGATTAAAAATAAGAGAAGTAGAAGAAAATAAAATTACTATATAAATCTTAAATGCTAAAATAAACACATATACCCATATAACACTTAAACTGGCACAAATTTATATGCAATTAAGTATGATATGTAACATGCTAGGTCAGGGTTGTTACAATAACCACTCTGAAAATAAAAGTGTATTTGTATGGTCTTCTTCTGACATGATAGGAATAGACCCCAAAGTCATAGCACACCACTTGAATGTGAACCCGAACCGCAAACCGGTAAAACAAAAGCACAGAAATTTCCACCCATATAGGAACCAAACCATGAGGGAGGAGGTCAAAAAGCTCCTAAAAGCCAGCGATATCCGAGAGATACAAAACTCGACCTGGTTAGAAAATGTGGTCTTGGTGAATAAAGCTTCTAGACAATGGCGAATGTGTGTGGACTACATAGATCTTAACAAAGCCTGTCTGAAAGTCTGCTACCCCCTGCCTCGAATAGATCAGCTAGTGGACTCGATCTCAAGAAGTGAAATGTAGTCATTCATCGACACATTTAAGGGCTATAATCAGATCAAGATGGCCTTAAAATATGAGAAGAAGACTGCGTTCATCGCTGACAGAAGTACTTACTATTATACATTAATACCATTCGGACTGAAAAATGTCGGGGCCACCTATCAAAGGATGATGAACCAGGTGTTCCAACACCAAATCAGGTAGAATATGGAAGTTTATGTGAAGAAGTTTGGGATCAAACTGAACCCAGAAAAGTGTGCATTCGTGATAAAAGCCGAAAAATTCCTGGGGTACATGATTACCCACAGAGGTATTGAAGCAAACCCGAACAAGATCCAGTCTATCCTCGAGATGACTCATCCCCAAAGTACGAAGGAGGTACAATCTCTCGCAGGCAAAGTAGCCGCACTCAGTAGGTTTATGGCCAAGTTAACCGATAAATGTGCACCACTATTCAAAACATTGCAGGGCCTGAAAGATTTCTACTGGACCGAGGAGTGCCAGAAATCTTTTGAGGAACTAAAAGAGTACCTAAGCTCTCTCCCCATACTATCCCGACCTGAGCAAGGAGAATCACTTTATCTGTACTTGTCGGTAACACTGACAGCTCTAGCAACAACCCTAGTCCGAGAAGATGGAAAGATCCAAAAACCAGTGTACTATATCAGCAAAGCTCTCCAGGGAGCGGAAATGAAGTACCCGCAGATTGAGAAAGTCACCCTGGCACTAGTAACGGCCTCCAGGAAGCTGAAGTACTACTTTGACGCCCATCTAATTAAGGTTATGACAAACTTACCTTTAAGGCAAGTCTTGCACCGACTTGAAATGTCATGAAGGCTATTAAAATGGGTAGTAGAACTGAACCAATTCGACATCGAATTCCAGCCTCGACTGGCGATAAAAGCTCAGGCGCTTGCAGACTTTATAGTCGAGTACACTGGGTACGCTCAAACGGAAGATCCAACCTGGCACATACAGGTTGACGGGTCCTCAAACAGGCAAGGAAGCCGAGCAGGAGTGGTGCTGATAAGCCCCAGAGGGGAATAGATGTTATACTCCCTTAAATTTGGATTCCCCGCTTCAAATAATGAAGTAAAATACGAAGCCTTGGTGGCAGGATTAAAAATAAGAAAATCACTGGGGGCACGAGCAGTAGACGTGCAAACAGACTCGCAATTGGTAACCCATTAGGTCCGTGGAGAATATGATACAAAAGAACCCGCCATGGCGGCATACCTGTCCCATGTTAAGGACCTTATCTCAAGGTTTGACAGCTTTAGTATCTCCCAAGTCCTGTAAATGAAAAATGAAAAAGCAGACACACTTTCCAGGTTAGCCCTGAACACAGATGAGGGCGCAGTGATCCAGCTTGGAGAGGTCGGAAGACCCAATATTACTACTGCCGGCAAGCAAGTAGCCGTAATCAGCCAAGAGGACTTTTGGACCCAACCTATAGTCTGATACCTCAAAGAAGGGGTTCTTCCCGAAGTAAACAGTGACGCAAAAATATTCGAGTGCTAAGCTCACCAATTTACAATAATTAGATATCAGCTATATAAGAGGTCTTTTACCTGGCCAATATTTAAATGCGTAAACAAGGAAGAAGGGGGGTATGTACTCCGAGAGGTTCATGAAGGAATATGCAGGAATCACTTGGGATACCGAGCTTTAGCATGGTTAATATTAAGGCAGGGATATTACTGGCCAACCAAACATGAAGACGCACGAGACTTTGTGCAAAAATGCGATTTCTGTCAAAGGTTCGCAAGAATCCCAAGGCTGCCGGCCACTAAGCTAACCTATATTACCAGCCTTTGGCCTTTCGCCCAATGGGGGCTAGACATTATAGGAAAGCTCATTGTCAGCACCGGCCAGAAGAAGTACATCTTTGTAGCCGTCGATTACTTTACAAAGTGGGTAGAGGCATAACTGACCTCAACTATAACTGACAAGACAACTTGGAAATTCTTATGGAAATCTGTCATTTGTAGGTTCGGGATCTCATGAGTTGTGATCATCGACCACGACACTCAATTCGATTGTGCTTACTTTAAAGAGCACTGTGAAGAGCTGGGCATAACACTAAGATTTGCATATGTACCTCAACCTCAAACTAACAGACAAGTCGAAGTCACTAACCTAACTCTTTTGTAGGCATTGAGGACAAAAGTAGAGAATGCCAAAGGCCTATGGGACGAGTTGCTCCCCGAAGTGCTATGGTCAATGAAGACGAGACCAAGCTCAGCCACGGGGGAAACTCCATTTTGTCTAACATTTGGGACAAAGGCAGTGCTTCCAGTAGAGGTGGGCTCGCCGACTCCTAGAACTGCAAACTTTAATGAAGAAGCAAATAATCAAGCCTTAAAAGCTGACCTAGACCTGGCAGAAGAATTTAGACTGAAAGCTTAGATCAGAATGCTGGAAAGTAAGAGAGCCATGGAATGAAGCTATACTAAGCTCGTTCGGCCCCGACCTCTGCAAAAAGAAGACCTAGTCTTGAGAAATGTATGTTTCCGACCTGATTCTACCCAAGGAAAACTCGGGTCACGTTGGGAAGGCCCTTATAGAATTGTAGAAGAGCTAATGCCAGGAACTTATAAACTAGCCGAATTAGAAAGAAGGGAGCTTAAGAATGTTTGGCATGTCGAGCATCTTAAAAAGTACTTTGTATAAAGACAGAGTTATCAATGAAATACAAACGTTGTCCCCCACTTTTTTCAAATTTTACTACTTGCAAATATAGGCGGAATACCGCAGGTCGAAAGTCACTAAGACAAGACCCAGGGTCAAAAACCTTAAGGTTCAACCCCCTTAAATCGCTAAAGAGCTTCTCATTTCGAAGCAAGCCAACCAGCAGTAAGGTTGTGGAACAGCCTAACAAGCAACTGGTAGTTGCGTCAATAGTGATCACATAAAATAAAAGTCAAGCAAATTGATAACAAAAAGCATGCTTAACAAAAGAAATAAGAAAACGTACATACAAACATGAGAATACCTGGAAAAGGCTAGAAGAGAGATCAGAGAATTTCTCAAACATAAAAAAACAACAGAAAAGTTGCTCAAACAGAAAACCTCCCACGAAGGGAAGGATTAAAGAGTTACATCTAAAAAAAAAGGTCAACAAGAAGACCTCAAAACTTAACCAATCAACTGATGACAACTACATATCAGAAGTACCACCGCCGTCCTCATTATCATTGTCAGCTTCTAAATCAGAGGTAGACTCTTTTAGCAACAAGGAAAAATCAATCTCAACCCCACAGGCTTTGGCCAATTTTTCAGCTCGCACGAAGGAAATCTCCTTGCCCTCAGCAACGCCACCATTCTGGGCTTTAAAATAGGCTTGAGATAGGCCATGGCGGAACTCATCACTATGCTTGTAACTCTTTACAGCCGCCCGAGCTTGAGCTTCACTGTTTGCTAGTATTCTTTGGAATTCTTATTGGGCATTCTACTATTATTTTTCTTATTGGCATTTATTGAATATACTAGTAGAATGCCCAATAAGAATTCCAAAGAATACCGTAAGTAATATTACTCAATAAGTCCGATAGGAATTCCAATTACCAAACCAACTGAGGGATGCCAAAAAAAATAACCGAACAATGCTCCAGTAAGAAAGTAGCAAGGATTGCCCAATAAGTAAGTACTAGATAAATGGCCACTAAGAATTCTATAAAATGCCATTGAAGAATTGCCAATAAGGGATGCCAGTAACACACCAATAAAGACCGAGACACATATGTCATAGATAATTCCATGCAGTAAGTCCAATTGAGATCCCAATAGCCAAGTCCACCGAGAAGTACTAACAAAAGTTTCCAAAGAATACCCAATAAGAAAACCAAAGAATACTCCAGAGAACAGCCAAATAGAACCTCAAAAGAAAGCTACTCTTCCACATCTGTTAAGCACAAAGGAGGACCTTAGAGATTTGCCAATAACAGAGCTCCAAAAGCAAACACCAACTCCCAAATAATGGCTAGTCAAATACTGTTCATTCCCGTCAATCCACATAACTTGGAGGGCCTGCTACTAACCACTTCTCTTCAGGGGAGGAAGAAGTCTTTCTTACCATTTCAACAAGACATGTATGAATGCCAAGATATCACATTTATACATACATGCCTTAAACTATTATGCAAGCAAGTTTATAAAACAGTTTAATCATCAAAGTCATTCAAACATGACAATCAATTCAATCAAAACACAATCACTTCAGATCACAACAAAACCAATTCAAGACATTCAAGTACACTCATTACAAGCAACAATTCAAGCAATTAAAAATTCACGAAGTCAATTCGATTCTCGAGGTCAATTCGATGCACTTCACTTCACTTAGCACACATTTAGCACATAACACATAACTATATCACATAGGTGCACACATTCAATTTAAGACACACAATCTCACATACAGGCACACATTTTCAAAACTCATTTAACAAGCATACATTCAAGGGTTACTACCTGACAGACCGAGGACCATGTCCCGGCTTATGAGATAAACAAGCTCTGATACCACCTGTAACACCTCGATCCCTCTCGAGACTGGAAGTTCTATCAATCAATCTAATCACAACCCAATTCTAAACCCGGGCAAAATTTAAAGGAAAGACGGATGGAGTCTCTCCTGTTTCTAGGCAAAATGCAAAACCTGCAATAGCATATAAGTGGATCAGCACCGTGTCCAACCATACAAACACCTCAAGGCCATCCGAGCCTTGTTTCTCAACAATTAAACACAACAAGTATACATAAATTTCCAAGTACCCAGACTATTCTAACTCTTTCTTTAAGCAATACAAACATGCATTAAAGTTAAGCTATACTAACTAGATACATAAACTAGCGTATCATTCTACCTCAATTACCTAGTTAAATTTAAATTACATTCCTTTTAACATTAAATACATACAACACATGAAACATACATCTTTGCATCTTTCTACTACTCAGCCACATAGCACGCAAGATAACTCTTCAAGCACGAGCTTTCCAGCTAACACGACAATTTCCTGAAAAGTGGTGGTGAGGAATGAGTATACACAACACATATACTCAGTGAGGGCGGAACAAATATCGAGGTGGAGAGAAAGAAAGTCGTGCAATGCAAATAAACAGTTAAGCAATATATCCAATAAGAACATCAATCAATATAATCAAGAGTACAATAACAATTAAAGAAAGCATTAACACAACCAATCAAAGTTATACCACACTTTGAAGGCTACGGTTCACTCGAACGAGTAATGTACCAATCATGATTTCGATGACTTTAACGATAACGCGCCAGCTCACCCACCTTATAACTTCCGTTAGATTACTCCAGACATACTCTGTCAATTCTACGACCCAAAACTCCCTGGGCGGCAACCCAAACGAGAACGGGAATAGGACACGGAGCTAGAGCAACCAACCCTGGCAGCCTGAGACGACCCAGAGAGGCCCGTCACTCACGCGCCTGACACAATGCAATGCAATACAAAGAATATAACAATAATTAAGCAAGGCACTGAAGTGCAGATTAGTATCGACATGCGATACAATAAGTATTTACAATCAATAAAATAACAAGAACACACTAACAAGTATTATCAACAATTGATATACAATTCAATCATAATCAAGTATTACAAGCATAATAATCCACATTAAGCATTATATAAGCAAGCATTATAAAAATGAACTAAAACACTAAATGACCCCAACTTTCTCAATGCTATCCTGTCCAAACGAGCCATGAGATTTGGAAACCGATTTCACCACTCCTCTTAGGACACCATAAGGCACGTCTAAGGACCACGAAACCCTACTTTACCCTAGAATTCCCGCAAAGCCCCGATTTTCCCCTTTGTTCATTTGAACTACAGCTACCTCAACCGATCACCCAACCAATGTCATAACTGCACCAAAAGTGCTTCCATGACGTACCTCGACAATGCCTTCACGCAAATCGAGAAATTTTGAAACTCGACCGAAATGACCCCAACTTGTACCAAGCCATTTTTCTCCGATTTTCTATTACACAATCTAATTAAACCATACATTTAGGCATTCTAGCATATCTAGCACCTTCCTACATCAACAGAACACAAAACGAAGAAATTTTAACGAAACGAGGGTTTACTATTCATATTTTACTATTCCTTTAGCATTTAAAGTTACAATAGCTATATTCAACCGTAAAAAATGCTAAAAGTCTACAAATACATGTTCTACAATTGTCAAGGAACATTCTTTGAGTATCAAAATGAATAAAATAACAATCTACGGCTAAAATCCAAAAATTAAAGTTTATATACAATATTTTTAAATGCGCAAATAAGGATGCTTCCCTCACCTTAGATGCTCCTAGACGCAAGGAAAACCACGCTAGATGCCTCGGAAACAACCCCGTGCAAGCTCTCACGAAGATTTGAAGATTTGAATGTTGAAATCTTTTTTTTTCTTTCCCTTTGAAGTTTCGGCCTCCCTTTCTTTTTTTCTGATTTTTGCTCTTTTGTTTCCTATTTTATGCTTAAATAAAAGATGACAAATGATCAAATGGTCAATGGTCCAAGTCCTTGGTCAAAGCTAGCTATTTAGTTGCCAATTTAAGCTTGAATCAAGTCTAGAAAAGTGTAACACTACTAAAATTAACTAAACTAAAATACTTAACACTAAAAAACTCAATACTAAACTACTAAAACACTATTTTTACTATTTGTTGAGGACTAGAAATCACTCTCTAGTTAAAACCCTCGATATGCTATGCACGTAACGATGATGAACAGTAACTCATAAATATCTTGGAATATAGAAAAAAAATATAATTTTTAAAAAGCAACATAATTCAAAATTTACTCCGGCTCGGAGCTACTTTTCATTTAATTGAAAACCGAGCATTAAGGTGCAAGAAAATAAAACCAGGTAACATAAATATGAAAAGTAGTTGATACTCCGTTAACATATTAACTCAAGTATTATTTAATTACTTCTAAAAGAAATATGAAAATAATACTACAAATGAATGTTTAACTAAAAATAAACACAAATTCAATGCTAACATTTAAGATGATACTTAGTTAAATGTAATTAAATGTCATTAAATGCATGCCGGGTTCGGGTTATCACATCCTTCCCCCCTTAAAACAATTGCGTCCTCGCAATTCTTCTTCCGATAGAACTCAACACCACCTGAAATCCAATCCTGACTAATCCGCATCGGTTGCTGAGCAAGATAGTGAATAAGGATGCCCGTAGGAAAACCCAAATAGAAATCCCAACCAAGAATGTCGAGAAAATACCAACTAAAGACTAAAGCAGGGATACTGTAGATAATATCAATACCACATATTAATGGCAAGAAGAATACTGAAGGAATATCCTATTTACGAATCTCCAATAGAAGTCTAACAAGTACCAAATAAGAAAGTTAAAAGATAGCCAGAGTAGATGTACCTCATGCAGTGCTAATTACCGTAAGTAGACCTAGCTGAAAGTTTTGTAAAAGTATATAGAGAAGAATACCAAAGGCCAATCTCCAAATGAAATCCTCCAATCACTGAGTCCCTACCGCAACATCTTAGTAGACAGCAAGTATAGATTTCCCCTGAGTGGAAAGGCCGATGGAGAAGCCGTAAACAATACAAGATAATAAGTCCAAGCAGAATTCCAAGTGTAGGATCTTCCAATAAATGCCAATAAGGAAAATACTAGTAGAATGCCCAATAAGAATTCCAAAGAATACCGTAAGTAATATTACTCAATAAGTCCGATAGGAATTCCAATTACCAAACCAACTGAGGGATGCCAAAGAAAATAACCGAACAATGCTCCAGTAAGAAAGTAGCAAGGATTGCCCAATAAGTAAGTACTAGATAAATGGCTACTAAGAATTCTATAAAATGCCATTGAAGAATTGCCAATAAAGGATGCCAGTAACACACCAATAAAGATCGAGACACATATGTCATAGATAATTCCATGCAGTAAGTCCAATTGAGATCCCAATAGCCAAGTCCACCGAGAAGTACTAACAAAAGTTTCCAAAGAATACCCAATAAGAAAACCAAAGAATACTCCAGAGAACAGCCAAATAGAACCTCAAAAGAAAGCTACTCTTCCACAACTGTTAAGCACAAAGGAGGACCTTAGAGATTCGCCAATAACAAAGCTCCAAAAGCAAACTCCAACTCCCAAATAATGGCTAGTCAAATACTGTTCATTCCCGTCAATCCACATAACTTGGAGGGCCTGCTACTAACCACTTCTCTTCAGGGGAGGAAGAAGTCTTTCTTACCATTTCAACAAGACATGTATGAATGCCAAGATATCACATTTATACATACATGCCTTAAACTATTATGCAAGCAAGTTTATAAAACAGTTTAATCATCAAAGTCATTCAAACATGACAATCAATTCAATCAAAACACAATCACTTCAGATCACAACAAAACCAATTCAAGACATTCAAGTACACTTATTACAAGCAACAATTCAAGCAATTAAAAATTCACGAAGTCAATTCGATTCTCGAGGTCAATTCGATGCACTTCACTTCACTTAGCACACATTTAGCACATAACACATAACTATATCACATAGGTGCACACATTCAATTTAAGACACACAATCTCACATACAGGCACACATTTTCAAAACTCATTTAACAAGCATACATTCAAGGGTTACTACCTGACAGACCGAGGACCATGTCCCGGCTTATGAGCTAAACAAGCTCTGATACCACCTGTAACACCCCGATCCCTCTCGAGACTGGGAGTTCTATCAATCAATCTAATCACAACCCAATTCCAAACCCGGGCAAAATTTTAGGGAAAGACGGACGGAGTCTCCCCTGTTTCTAGGCAAAATGTAAAACCTGCGATAGCATATAAGTGGACCAGCACCGTGTCCAACTATAAAAACACCTCAAGGCCATCCGAGCCTTGTTTCTCAACAATTAAACACAACAAGTATACATACATTTCCAAGTACCCAAACTATTCTAACTCTTTCTTTAAGCAATACAAACATGCATTAAAGTTAAGCCATACTAACTAGATACATAAACTAGCGTATCATTCTACCTCAATTACCTAGTTAAATTTAAATTACATTCATTTTAACATTAAATACATACAACACATGAAACATACATCTTTGCATCTTTCTACTACTCAGCCACATAACACGCAAGATAACTCTTCAAGCACGAGCTTTCCAGCTAACACGACAATTTCCTGAAAAGTGGTGGTGAGGAATGAGTATACATAACACGTATACTCAGTGAGGGCGGAACAAATATCGAGGTGGAGAGAAAGAAATTCGTGCAATGCAAATAAACAGTTAAGCAATATATCCAATAAGAACATCAATCAATATAATCAAGAGTACAATAACAATGAAAGAAAGTATTAACACAACCAATCAAAGTTATACCACACTTTGAAGGCTACGGTTCACTCGAATGAGTAATGTACCAATCATGATTTCGATGACTTTAACGATAACGCGCCAGCTCACCCACCTTATAACTTCCGTTAGATTACTCCGGACATACTCTGTCAATTCTACGACCCAAAACTCCCTGGGCGGCAACCCAAACGAGAACGGGAATAGGACACGGAGCTAGAGCAACCAACCCTGGCAGCCTGAGACTAACCAGAGAGGCCCGTCACTCACGCGCCTGACACAATGCAATGCAATACAAAGAATATAACAATAATCGAGCAAGGCACTGAAGTGCAGATTAGTATCAACATGCGATACAATAAGTATTTACAATTAATAAAATAACAAGAACACAGTAACAAGTATTATCAACAATTGATATACAATTCAATCATAATCAAGTATGACAAGCATAATAATCCACATTAAGCATTATATAAGCAAGCATTATAAAAATGAACTAAAACACTAAATGACCCCAACTTTCTCAATGCTACCCTGTCCAAACGAGCCATGAGATTTGGAAACCGATTTCACCACTCCTCTTAGGACACCATAAGGCACGTCTAAAGACCACGAAACCCTACTTTACCCTAGAATTCCCGCAAAGCCCCGATTTTTCCCTTTGCTCATTTGAACTACAACTACCTCAACCGATCACCCAACCAATGTCATAACTGCACCAAAAGTGCTTCCATGACGTACCTCGACAATGCCTTTACGCAAATCGAGAAATTTCGAAACTCGACCGAAATGACCCCAACTTGTACCAAGCCATTTTTCTCCGATTTTCTATTACACAATCTAATTAAACCATACATTTAGGCATTCTAGCATATCTAGCACCTTCCTACATCAACAGAACGCAAAACAAAGAAATTTTAACGAAACGAGGGTTTACTATTTATATTTTACTATTCCTTTAGCATTTAAAGTTACAATAGCTATATTCAACCGTAGAAAATGCTAAAAGTCTACAAATACATGTTCTACAATTGTCAAGGAACATTCTTTAAGCATCAAAACAAATAAAATAACAATCTACGGCTAAAACCCAAAAATTAAAGTTTATATACAACATTTTCAAATGCGCAAATAAGGATGCTTCCCTCACCTTAGACGCTCCTAGACGCAAGGAAAACCACGCTGGATGCCTCGGAAACAACCCCATGCAAGCTCTCGCGAAGATTTGAAGATTTGAATGTTGAAATCTTTTTTTTTCTTTCCCTTTGAAGTTTCGGCCTCCCTTTCTTTTTTTTCTGATTTTTGCTCTTTTGTTTCCTATTTTATGCTTAAATAAAAGATGACAAATGATCAAATGGTCAATGGTCCAAGTCCTTGGTCAAAGCTAGCTATTTAGTTGCCAATTTAAGCTTGAATCAAGTCTAGAAAAGTGTAACACTACTAAAATTAACTAAACTAAAATACTTAACACTAAAAAACTCAATACTAAACTACTAAAACACTATTTTTACTACTTGTTGAGGACTAGAAATCACTCTCTAGTTAAAACCCTCGATATGCTATGCACGTAACGACGATGAACAGTAACTCATAAATATCTTGGAATATAGAAAAAAAATATAATTTTTAAAAAGCAACATAGTTCAAAATTTACTCCAGCTCGGAGCTACTTTTCATTTAATTGAAAACCGAGCATTAAGGTGCAAGAAAATAAAACCAGGTAACATAAATATGAAAAGTAGTTGATACTCCGTTAACATATTAACTCAAGTATTATTTAATTACTTCTAAAAGAAATATGAAAATAATGCTACAAATGAATGTTTAACTAAAAATAAACACAAATTCAATGCTAACATTTAAGATGATACTTAGTTAAATGTAATTAAATGCCATTAAATGCATGCCGGGTTCGGGTTATCACAATAGGCATACATGTTCCATTACAAAATAAGCACTTAAAACAAAAAGAGTCTAGGCACATCATTACATCCCCACCTTTGGGCAGGTAATATAACATGTAAATAGGTACCCTTTTAACATAAAGCATCAATGAGATCATCCCCCACTAAAAGAAAAGTCAATCACCTTTAGGCAACCGAACTCCCTAACAATAGTATAATCTCGACCCATACTATATGTTCATGCTACATGGCTAAAGTCATATAATAACCTCTTTTGGGTGATCATTGAGCATTCTACCATGGTAGTTTCCCAACCAATACGAGAAAAGTCATAGATTTTAATTAGACTAGTCACTTTGGTGAATTTCACCTAATCAAACCTATGTTGTCAACTCATTGGGAAGGCTAGTGCCTAACATTAACGAAACTGTCATGCATGTCATTGACCATACAATATGAAACACTTCAATATAATATGTCTCTATGATCAATAAAATTGCATTCGACAATAAACTTGAACATATTATATACAAATTTAGTAGAGCACATCTGATGCATATAAATATAAATAGAGAAAGTACCCAAAGTTTCACATTGAATTGAGGAAAATCACAAATTTCCATTGCTTCCAGTGGCCCAAAAAGGACTTTAAAACAATCCCAATTCATTTGGACATAATTCAAAATTATCATGAAAATTGTGCACAAAATATAATATTTAGATAAGACCAATTAAATATTACCAAACAAAAGAAAGTGATAAGGCCCTATTTGACATGTGTGAAAATTATACACTAACAGGAATTTATTAGATGTCCTCTAGCCAAACATATCATTTCACACCAAAAATAAGACAATGTTTGGTTTCACACAATTTTCAAGCTATTTATTTTGCAAGAAGGTCACTCTAGCCAAACAAGGCCCTTCCTTTTAAACTAAGGCGCTATTTGGTTGTGCAAATTAATTTCAAAGGCTAGATTACAAAAACAAAACCCAGTGCCAAACGTGGCCCTTCTTTTATTTTCCAAAAGAAAACTGCTGCAAAATAAATGTACCTAATAGGAATTGAACCCAAAACCTTAAGCTTTTATATGCACAACTAACCAGATAAGCTAACTTGACAACTTGAACTAAAAGAAGCTGATTTTAATAAGAACAATAACTGCTCCATTTTTGTAACTGTTTGAAAAAAAAATAATGACAACAGTGTAGCATCTACAAAGTTTCGAACTCAAGATGAACACATAACAAGCCAAATCTCTAACCACTAACCTATCATGATTTTGGGAACAGAAGGAAACATTAATTCTTTTAAGAGTCTGGTCTCCACCAATTTTAATGCAAAAGAAAGATTTCGCTATTGCCAAGAGTTGAACACATCACTTGCATATGGTAATGAAAATCTTACCATCAGTGTAGGCCTAATACTTATTATAAAAGGAAACTTTATTTTATTAAAACCTTCAATTGTTTCCAAGAGAAAGCTGCTGGAAAAATAACATATTAAACTCATGGAGTTGCTTAGACTCCAACCTTCTATTTAGCCGACAATGCAAATTTATTATTGACACTAAGCCCAATTCTGTTAGTCATATAATCAGTTACCATCTTATTTTCCTAAGCGAAGGAAAATAAAATAATTGTACTCCTACCAAGTTTCTAACCTGCAACCTACGCCCTATTATTCAAGCACTCAACTAGTAGCGACTACTCAGTTGTTAGAACCAAACAGAATTCATATCCTATATAACTAGGTGACTATCCTATTTGTTGGTAGCTAACAAAATTAAAACATGCATACCTAAAGAGGGTCAAACCCATGTTGCTCATAAACTTTATGCATGCTTTTAGCCATTGAGACAGCCACAAGTTTCGGGATAAAGTATAAGCATATTAAATATAACCCTAAATCACAGAAGTCGTCTTCAACCTCCAGCCAGGCCGTTGCAGCCCGTTAAGGCCCGAAACCTAACCCAAATTGTAAAAACCTCATATTTGATCTGTTTCTAACAATTAAATAACCTAATCCTAGGTTTTTGATACCAAGGAACTCAAATTTGACATCAATTTCATCAAATAATTGTTATATTTTATTGAATCATGCAAGTGGGTCTCAAATTTAAACTCAAAAATTAGGGTTTTAAATCTTTACAACCATACAAATAATTTCCAGCAACAATCTTTAATTAGAGAACATATATGTTGCTAAATAAATTTGAATCAGTGAACATATATAATCAATCATGCAATATACTCAAAAAATTCGAAAAACTAATACAAAATATTTCAAACTCATAGAACAACATACTAATAACAATAAATAGCATGTTATAGATCAAAAGAGCAAGCAGAGAGTGATCTACAAAAGCTCTCAATCAATTTCATAAAACAATAAAAGGATAATCAAGAATTAAATCAAGAACTTTCATACTTTATATATATATATATATATATATATATATATATATATAGCCAAACAAGTATCACGAAATTTTCAATTTTATGGCTAAAAATCATGCATAATTGGCTCTGATACCACATGTAAACACATATAAAATATATATATTCCAATATGCATGATTTGACAGCACAATAGACATGAATATAATTAGCAGTGGAGTCACATACCTGTTTGAGTCATGATAAAAGCAAGTTGAAAGTTGAAATCGTTACCCGATTTCTGACGTAGGTCTCCTCTCCCTGCTCTATCCAGGATCAACTACCGTTTATGGAAACATTTATTTAGGGCAAGAGTAGGAGAGGGGACCTAATCATATATTTATAATTATTCTAACAGGTCCTCCCATAAAAGACTTAGTTAGAATATACAAGCCTACACACAATTAACCGTATACGGACTTATGAAGTAGACTTAAAAAAATAATATGATCACAACCCTGTCCATGAATTAGTTATCTAGCCTATTTTATAAAACTAAAAATAATTAACGGTAGCCCACTTAAAGAGAAATATTCCAACATTACTATCCCAAATCTGACATGCAAAGGTAGTGTTCAAGAATTTGAACATGCAAGCAGTACTTGGATGAAATCAACTAAAAACACACTCTTAATCACAAAACTAGCACATGCACTGCACATGAGATATGTTCTACCATGAGTTTTGTTTAACTATTTAGCTAGTTAGTTACATTACAACTAGAAGATAACTATTCTTGCAAGTAGAGTACAAGTGGCAAAGAAGCTAGATATAAAAAGACACATGGCAAGGCATTCTATGACACAAAGTATGATTACATTTCAAAGCCAACAAACCCTTTTCTTTTCCTAGTTATGGCCGGCCATTATGGCCTTGTTTTCTTTATTTTTTTTTTTTGTTTTGTTATGCATGCTAATTAATATATATAATAGTGGTTAGTCAAATGGTCAAACCTAGGTGAAAGACTTGGTCAAATTAAGGTCTTCTAAGCCAAAATTGCTAAGTCAAAGGTCAAAGTTATTCTAGTTAAGTTAATTAAATTATTTAAAAGTGCTAAAAGACTACTAAATTGTGCATATGTTAATTCAAATATCTAATTAAAATAGTTAATAGCACATAATATCATGTATATGCACGTATTAATTTAAATAATATCTAAAAGCATTTAAAAGCTCGTAATTTTATACTCGGGTCTTACATGGTCAATTTAAAGTCTTTTTTCTTAAAATTGCTAAGTCAATGGTCAAAACTTTTCTAATTAAGTTAATTGAAATATTTAAAGGTGTTAGAAGATTACAAAAATCCACGCAGAAGTCATATATGTCTTATTTGCTAAGTTGAATGAAACACTACACGTTTCCTAATTCTTGTAAATTATGCACATATTAATCGAATATCTATTTAAAATAAACAATTGCACATAAAATCATGTAAATGCACATAGGTTTTATGTTGGGCCTTGCAGACTTAGCATACAAAGTAGGGTTGAAGCTATTATCAGAGAAGGTGCTTGGAGATGGCCGAGGAATCTGAGTAACTTTATCGATAGTGCCTTTTCTCCTCCCACGCATAATAACAACATTATTATGTGGCTTGGGGGACCAAATGGGAAATTCTCGATTGCAGCTACATGGAATTTTATTCGTGAGAAATACACTAAGTTTGATTGGGATTTCCTCATTTGGAAAAACCCACGGATTCCGAAACACTGCTTTTGTTCATGGCTTACCATTCTTGATAAACTCCTTAAAAAAGACAGACTCATCAGTTGGGGTATGCAAATTTGGAGCAATTGTGAGTTGTGCCATATGAGACTGAAGTCAAGAGACCATATATTATTTGAGTGCACTTTTAGTAGGCGTGTTTGGAGAAAGATTGTGAAGTTTGCTTCAACAAATGTTGGTAGTATCCAATGGTGCAAAATTTTACATTTCACCATGAGGAGTTGTAGGAAAAATACGATCAAGGCTGCTTTGCTTAAAATTTTATTTCCTGCATGCATATTCCATATTTGGAAGGAATGAAATACCCGCTTGTCTGGGAAAGGTGTTGCTAGGGGCAGAGGGAAGGGGATCGATGGGAGCTTGGGCCCCTTAACCTCTAACCAAAAAAAAATTGAGTAGAATTTTTCCCTCTCCCCCAACGTCCAACAGTCAACCAAAAAAAAACTATTCTAACTTTTTCATCATTTTCTAACTTTTTCATCATTTCATTCACAAGTTTTCTAATTTTTTTGACCCCTCTCATTTTCTTTAATATCTATATTTAATCATTTTCTAACTTTTTCATCATTTCACTCACTTTTACTTTAAGAAAAAAAATCTAACCTAATATCTTTCTTCTTCTACCTAAAATCAAACATCAATTGAATTTCCCTTTATCTATCTTCTTCATCTCCCATTATGCCTAAAGCCTTCTTCCTAAAATTTTAAGTATCACAAGATAAATCATACACCAACATAGATACACAAAGTTAAGGTAATATATCATGAAAAATTTGTATTATATTTATTTATTAATTTTTCTTGACTATATCATTTTATGCATAATTTGTTTTATCAATGTTGTTGTTTTTTGGCTAGTGGGTGAACATCGTAAGACAAACACCAATAAGTGGTTAAGGAAGTAATTTGATTGAAATACTTCTTGAAATATTTTTTAGTGTATATTTTTTTATTAATTATATTTTAATGGTCAAGTTATGTAATAAATAGATAATTTTAATGTATAAATTTTAGTAAGGTATAATTTATTTAATGTTATGCTAGTTAATTTTAGATCTTTTTTATACATAAAAAAATTAAGGGTTCCTCATTACAATTAGAATAATTAAAGACATAAATATAGTTTGAAATTCTATATAGAGTTTTTTACACATAAAGTCAAGTAAGCTTTTTTAATGGTTCTAATTTTTGGAAATTATTTTCAGGTTAAAATATTAATAAGTTTAATACAATTTATTCCTTATTTAAAAGAAAGGAAAAGGATGTTAACTCAGTTGTTGACTCAAAACCCATTAAACATATTAATACAAATGTGATTTTAAAACCTGCAACAAAATTTCTAATAGTTGAAAATGATACAATTGACATAACTTCTTTGATGTGTGATTTGGGTTTACGTACTCAGTTTTGGAAATATATCTAGTGAACCAAAGATAGTAGTAGAAGAGATGAGCCCAGTTTTAGTGACGGAATTAGTAAGCTTTACATTACATACTCATTTTTTATATTTATTTATGTTTAAAATATTTGTTATCATTATTCTTTTTAATTGAACCTTGCCCCCTATATTTTAATCATGGCTCTGCCCCTGAGTGTTGCAACAAAGGATCAAATTATGATGAAGATTCGCTTGCAGGGAAACAATATAGAGACAATCATAGCAATAGAACCCTTTGTGACTATTGGAACTAAAATGTTTTGTTAAATTAATTTTTGAGTTTTTTGGTAGTTTGTTTGATTGTTTCTTGATTCATTGTGTATGTACTGTTTTGTTTTCATAGTGGAATAAAATGCTTCTTACTAACTTAATCCTAAAATAATCTCTTTTCTTGATTCTTACATTTATAAAATGAGGTAATTACGAGCCATTAAATTTTTATTTTTTAAATCTCAACCATTCTTTCCAAAAAAAATTTGAAACACCTTTTTTTATAAATGATTAATTTATTAGTCTGTATATAATGGAATGAGAATCAAAATTAACAAATCTGATAGATCAGGAAAGGAAAAGACTCTTACCCATTTCTTGCTCTCTTTCGATACAATATCTAAATATAGCTTTTGAGAAAGATAGTTAACTTAATCTAACAGGTATTATCATACTAATTGCTTCTGATTTTCTATTGAGTTGACTTTTTGTCATCCAATATGTTATTCTTATTGCTGATATATACCCCTAGGTAAGTAGTAATTTCACAATTGTAGATTTATAAGTCACCTGAATATATCAAGTTCACTGTTAAAATTGTGAAAGTAGGACATGGGTAACACACAAATTGAGGAGCTATATTAATTAGTGTCATTTGTTCAATACAAATGATCGAGCTCTTCAGACAATCATGATAACTTCACACCCACGAAGCCAACTAATCGTTTGTAAATATGGAAATATATAGGAAAAAAGCCATGAACTACGTACTAAAACCAATTATATAGATACCAAGTCATGGCTGTCTTGTTATTATTTTCTTATTTTTATGTTAAAACAGAGCTTCGTTTGGGGGTGAGACACCATATTGTGATCAACAGTTACAAGGGTCACATTTGCAATTTGATCCACACTTGCAGCCATGACCACCTTCTGCACCAAAGCTCTTCTCCGATCCCTCAGCGTAGCTGCATCCAACATTGAGAAATTATACTTTTATTAGTCCAAATATGATAAATTTGATGATGATTCCCAAAAATGAATTGTACATACTTCTTCACTGGTGCAACTCCTTCAATGATGGTAACAATTGTAACTTTTTCAACGTCGGGGTACATCCCACATCTGCAAATACACCAAAGCAAATGAGTGAATTTGGGAAAGAAGAACATATTCATGCTTACCATAGTGGTGAGACATTAAGCACGCAAATTATTGTTGAAATCTACACGGTACAGTAGGAAATAATAAATCAAGAAAAAGGGATGCATACGCAAGATAATGGAGTTGTAGCTGCCACTAAATTTATAGCAGCCTAAGTTATGCTTTAATGAATTAAAAAAACACGAAAGATTAAATTTACCCTCCACAACCGCTGCCACATTTGCAGCCGGAACCACAGCCACAGTTTCCTCCGCAGCAAGACATTTCTTTCACTTCAAATGAGAATGATAATCGCGGTTTAAGTTTGGACTACTAGCTATGGGATTAATAACAGCACACTGCAGTTCGAGTTGTTATGCCGAATCGTTAGCTCCTATTTATAATGCAGGAGAAAAGATATAGACAATTATTCACCGTACACGTGTCCCAATTGAAGGAATCTCAGTATACTCAATCACTGATGTGAATGCTTGCGCTTTTTGAGCATGTTCACCACCACTAGACAAATACTTTCCTTGTCTCGCGATTGTTAATGTACCATGGAAAGATTCCTTTAAATTAATGGTGCCTCACCTCATACAGCTATTTGATGTGATATATGCCAAGCTTCTGTTGTTGAGCACTCTTTTGGGGGTTCTTTTTCTACAAGATATGTGGTAAATTTATCACAGTCACATATCAAGATATTATTTTATGAGCATAAGCCAAGTCAGTTTGTACTATATGATTCTGCCACATAAGTATGGCAGAAGATTCTGTTTTTACTAATTTAGCCTACATAATTTTAAATTACTATAATGTCATTTTGCAGCTTTAATTACCATAATACCCTTGTGCATTGAAAAAATCTATTGCCTTTCCCGAATCCCAAAACCACTTTCTCAGCTATCCAATGCCTTGCTCCGTTCCAAAGCAATTCATCTTTCTCTCTTCCCTCATTTTGAACACCATTAGAACTCTCCATCTCTACTCAAAAAAAAAAAAAAAAAAAAAACGTCGTTTACATTTTTCGCACCGGAGATTGTTGCAGCACTACGAAACAACTAGGAAAAAAGGGCAGTTTAAAGACGGCGTATATACGCACCGACGCCTATAACGATTTCAAGTTCAAGAAATAAGAGGCGTTTCTACACACCGGCGCACACACTTGAGGACAGTTTTATACCAAAACATCTGTGTATGTTCCGCTATTCTTTGCAGTCTCGCAGCTGCGTTTAATTAATTTGTAAGTCTTTTTCAGCTAAAAATTGATGACTAGTTTATAGAGTTTATAAGCCTATAGAATCACACTAAAAAAAAATTCAAATTTTTTGTGTTTCAGATTTTTTTCATTTCTCTTTTCTTAGAGAAAAGTCGAGAGCAATTATTTTTCATCATCTTCGCCAAGGGTTGTATTGTGTTCGTTCCTTATTCACTCTCTTCAACATAGAGGTATGTAGTAACATTATGTAGTTGAACATGCAATTGATCTTTCACTTTCATTTTGTGTAAATTTTATGTTTATTTGATTTTATTGTAGTTTATAGGAAGTAAAATAGAATCTATTAGGAGTTTACAATATAAAAAAAATATGTTTTTATACATGCCCATTACATGTTCGAGGCAATGCCCGAGAGAGACTTTTTTTATATTAGCATTGACATATTTTGTTGCAGATAGCTTGCATATAGATAAATTTATATATGTCATTTTAGTAACTGATGTATGAGTTTAGGAACTTTGGACCATGATTCAAAGATATAGAAGTTAACTGAGCTCATAAAAATTTCAAAGTTAACTGATGTGTGTTTATTGCTTAGTAACTGATGTATGTTCAGTTTATGATTCATGGTCCCTTTCCTATTGTGTAAGCACTGACAAGTTTCTTTTTTACAATATTTCATGGCTGTCCACAGACACTTCTTAAAATCTCCATTTTAACTGATAAACCCACTACTCTTTTCTCTCTCTTCCTGTATGCCAAGCTTCTGTAAGTAGTCTAATGGTCACCTATTACTTGAATATTTTAAATACTTATTGTATGGCTGTGATAATACTTAACTATCCAAGAATTTGCTGTAGTAGTTTTAATTGTATATCTGTAAATGATAGCAGACCATCCACTAGTAAACCATCTTTTCTGAGTAGTAATGAGTCTACTAGAAGAAGAAAGTTTGAAACTTTTAAGGTTTTTCCATTTGGGTGTATGGTTTTTTCGAAGAAAATGAAGAAAGAACATGTTGGCATTTGTGAGTTTTTGATGAAAAGCTAAAATGGGGTTGTGGTGGTTGACAGCAAGCCGAAAAATGGCATGTCTTCAGATGAAGTTATTGGTGTTTTGAAGTCAATTTCATACCCAAGCCAAGCATTTTCTTACTTTAAGTCTGTCACTGAGCAGCCTAATGTTGTTCACACTACAAAAACATGTCATTATATGCTTGAGGTCTTGAGAATACATGGTCTAATTAGTGATATGGCTGTTGTTTTTTATATAATGCAAAAGCAGATTATTTATAGGAGTTTGAATACTTATTTGACTATATTTAAGGGGCTGCATGTCACGGGAGGGATTAGACAAGCGCCACTCGCTCTTGAAAATATGAGATGGGTTTGTCTTGAACGCGTATTCGTATAATGGGTTGATACACTTGCTTCTCCAGTTATTTAGTGGCTTTTGTAGTAGTTAGATTAAACAATTTGTTTTGGTTTTAGTGAGTCATGGGTGGAAGGTATAGCTTTTTCATGGCAAAGAATACCAGTATTACTAACATCTGGCATTTCTTCTTATTGTTGTCGCTTCCTATTTGCATAAAGCAAATGCACAACTTGCAAGAACTGGGGCATAACACTAGTGCAGTAGTCGTGATTGCTATGCTTTATTCACTTTTTTTTATCCTTGAGTTTGCATGGACTGCTGCATCTCTTTCCTTATTATTGACTTGGTTTTCAGTATGATTCTGTTGTATAAATGCTTAAGTTTGTTAATTTTTGTTAAAATGGCTCACATCCAGGCGGATGAAAAAAGATAAGATGGTTCCTTATTTCATTAGTTGTTATCCGATCTTTTCTCTTTCTTTCCATATAGAATATTTGAGACTATATTCATTTGTGTGCAAGAAACCATTGTCGAGCAGACCAAAAAGAGAATTTGTTGAACCTGAAGCAAAAGACACGGTATGTCTTAATGTTTTGGTTTTACTTATGAAACATAGTAATTTTAAAAATTATTTCCCTATTCATGTTAACATCTTTTACAGAGTACTCATGTATAGTATTATAACTTTCCATCAACTTTTTTTTGGTCCGGAATTTAGTTAATTTGGTTTCCATCTAGTCAGGAAGAAGCTAAATACTATAGAAATTATTATTTTGAAACAGTTGGTAGTGAACACATTATTAACAAATTTATGGAAGAAAATAGAGATTAGAATTATATTTTGGCTTAAAAGAAGACAATAGTGGTGAATTCCATGTATATTTGGATTTAACAAACTCTATTGGTATTTTTTTTTTTACAGGGTTTTTAAAAATTTCAATTATTATTTTCTAGAGATTCAAATTATATTTCACAGACTCCATTAAAAATAATCTTAGATGTACATGTATATTTATTTTCTCAGCTTCTTTTATTTTTTTCCATTTTTTGCACATTATAGAGATGCCAAGATAAAGTTGAAGATGGTGTGTTTAAAAGCTTTCAGTCATCATCATATCGGATAAAGAAAAAATAAATTCAAAACAGAACCATTTATCACTCTCTATCTCTCTCTCTCTCTTTATGATGCAATGAAAAAGGAACTGGCTAGACACGTTCTCTTGCAGAGACCAACACCTTTTTATTCATTCAATGTCATTCTCAGATACTCCATGGTGTTGTTTTTGCATAGTTATCTTTAGCTAGTTTAAATTAAACAATAACCGATCAAAAAAAAAATTAAACAATAAAATATCCTTTAACCCATTAGAGTCCACACAAGATTGCCATAGCTTCTTGTGGATTGCTGCTTATTTGTGAATAATTTTTTTTTAAAACGTCCAAAATTAAGTCCTAGCATATGTAGCAAGCTAGACATAAATTTTTGTCACCAATAGGACCAGCATTATATTTTTCACCCGATAGGATAGGTGATCACATATTGATGTTTAATGCTCTTTAGGCTGAAAGTTTGTCTGAAACGTAGTGAATTTTTTTATCAATTCGAAAGTCGTATATATTGTGGAGTTTATTTATATGTATATAAATTTACATGCTCACTTTTACGTAAGTAAATTGATAATTAATCGGGTTGATAAAAAAAAGTTCTCAAAAAGTAGAAGCTATGCGTTGTTTCTTTTTCGGGCAAGGTCACCAAACTAATGGAACATAAGAAGTTTTGTTTTTTTTTCCTTTTTTTTTTAACTAATAAGCAAGGGAAAAAATTATCATCAAATAGTGCCTACTACTAAGAAGCAATTTTTAGATCACAAGCCAGAAAGTCAAAATTCCGACAAAGTATGTAAAGGTTCGTAAAAGATACAGTTCATTAAGAAGAAAAAGACTCAAAAAAAAAAGTGGAATGATTGTAGTTCAATTTATGGCGTGATACAGAAAACATTTTAAACTTGCCATGTCCGAATAATTTATAAGACTATTTTATTGGTATAATATATTAGTGTTTAGCAGAGTTCTTGTTTTTAGCTATTTTAAATTGTGGTTTTAGAATAACTATAAGACTTGTTAGGACTTTTTATTTTATTAAGCTTTTCAATAATATTTTTGAGTTTCTTCAAGTACGATGAATAGAATTGTTTGAGTAATGCCACATGCATATTTAGTTGAAGCTTGAGTTGGGATTAGTTAGCGTGACATTAAGAATGTTCTTGAAGGATGATAAGAATGTTCTTGAAGGATGATCCTTTGCTGTTTTTTTCTTTTCAGAATTTATTACATGTCTTTTCGGTTGATGTTAGATTTTAGATTCAGTACCTTTGGCTTTAGGTTGTAGTTGGTATGATACATCAAACTTGGTTAAAATTATGAATATGTCAATTTTGGGTTGATTTTGAAGTTCACACGTCTTCAAAGATTATTGGATAGGAATTAGAAATAACTGGGTATATAGAATTCAAATAAGTATATTGTTGCGACTTTCTTATAAAAATAAGAAAGTATTCCACACCCCTCAAAAATAAACCAAAGTTTAACAATAAAAATAAAAATAAAGTTAACTAGAAGCATCGGAGGTGCATACCGCACCCCGCAAAAATTCCATTAAGTTTTAAATACAAATAGGACATGCTCACTGCCAAATATTGAAGGAATTGCATGTGTTTCCCCAGTGTCTCCATAAGTCAAACGCAAATTTCTTGCGTTTTTCATCAGAATCTGCAATCTTGAAAGCTGCCATGGACTTGTATTCTTTCATCATCAAACAAATATATAAACCACAATCGTGATCGCCCTCTTGAATAGGTGTCCACGAGGGATGATACAGTGGCATCGATGAAATGTTTTGCATTGCCCGGTATGTTTCGGGTTCTTCATATTGAAATAACTCATCCAAGTATTTCAACTACAAAATATAAATATTAATTTTACTAAAATCGCATTTGATACAATTTATGAAAAATGATAAACATTAAAATTATTTGTACCAATTTTGACACTTGATCGATTATGGGGTCTCTTGTATCACGATGTGGAGCAGTATCTCATATGTTGACCTCATTTTTTATGAAGTCAATTACACACAAATACCAATGTATGTTTTTGTAATTCATTGGTAAAAAAATCTGTAAAAATAAAAAATATTATTATATTATAAGTATTAAACTAACCAAAGCGAGTGTACAAAATGAAGTAATAGTTTATAAAACTATTTATTAAAAAAAATTAATTTTGAAGGATAAGTTACCTGCTCGCAATTCTTTAATGAACCAATAAACTTATGTTCTCCCCAAAACGATACAATACACTTAGAAACGCGAATAGGGTTCTCCTCAACTTCGTGAATAATCTGCTGCTGTCATTGCAAAATATTTGAAAATTACAAATGTAACATGCTTTGAAGCTTTAATACGTGTTTGACAGCTTTTGGACAAATGTGTTATTGTAGTCTTTAATCATTGATATGTGAGAAAAAACTAGTAAATATCTTGTCTTTCCACACTAAACTCACGTATAAATAGAACTCAACAAATGCTCATCTTTGTTCAAAGGAGCGTGGGGACCATTCGGCAGCAGTTGCTTTAATTCTTTGAGGATTACAAATGTAATATTTTCAGAAGATTTAATATCTTTTCAATTAAGGGTAGCGACCATGAGGGCATGATGTAATCATAAAAAATCAATATTAATTATACACATTTCAAAATATTACAAAATAATAAGAACGAATTAAAGGTTGTTTTATCTATTCGTATACATACCGTGAATAGAGATGGAAGATACCATTTGGGCAGTTTTGCATCGTCATGCTTAGTATTATTTCCAAGTTGAGCTACATAGCAATCAATGATCTATGGAAATGATATGTATATAGGTAAGTTTAATGTAATAAGTTTAAAGTAAGATGTAACAATTGACATAACGAAACGAACGATAAAATTTTTACAATTGAGGATATGTCCTTGTTCGGCATTAGTTGTCGCATCTCAAATCTTGTAAGAAAATTATAATTCATGCTAACCAACACCTTCCTATAATATTATTGTCAAAAAATTAGGCAAACTTAATTTATATGAGTAAATAAATAACTACATTAAAAAAAATGTAATAAGTCATAATGAAACTTTCCTAGGATCCTTTTCTAGTGAAAATAAGAATTCAAATAAAAATTCTTCATCTTTTTCCATTTTTTAGACCATCTGCATATGAAACACTATCCAAGTGTTGCAACGGTACTGTAGTATTCGTGTCACTACTTATCTCAATAGCATTTGTATGGAAAATGGTTTTCCCTTGAATCCCAAATGAAAAATACATTTGTGGCTGTTTTTCCACATTTTGCGTAGGCCGAATAATATGCATCGGACCACTTCGATTCTTGTTTAGTGGTGAGGTGATGGATATTGAATCTTCACCCAAAACATTTTTTCCTTTGGCATCACGAATGACCCCATTTACACTGTCTCTACAGTGAGTTTTTTGGGTTTGTATAAACTCCTTCATAACTGTTGTTGCCTCATTAATCTTTTGTTTGAGATTTTCGAATTCTTTTCTCATCACGAATTCATTTTTCATACCCTACACATATCCATTTTAATATAATAAATACATTTGCACATTGTCCTGATTAATTTTCAATAAAATTAAAAATAGAATATAAACATCGTATACATAAAATAATTCAAACCTTGCATTTCTTTGAGCTTCCACAAGGTGATTCAGACAATCTTCTTTTATGACCCCCCCTCTTAGTCATTTTTTGTTCTTCTAAGATAGAATTAACTTCTGAAAAATTGGTTGGTAAGTAAAGTTTGTGGAGATGAAGACACATGCCCGGCTTATTAATGCCAACAAACATTACTTTACTAAGTTTACAAACAATTAATGTTGCATTCCCTACCAACATTAATTGCAAACACCAAACGTTCCCTCACCTGATGTCCAACATCTTTTATCTGTCATCAATTAATGCAACGAACATCATTTGCAAATGCAAATCAACTTTTCAGCTTCCACAACGTTTTTTTTTTTTTGGGTGTTGTTGGTTAAAAACTTTTGGATAAAATCATTACATTTTAGGTATGTATGTGTCTTTTGTAAAGAATCCTATCAATCTTCTCTGCTTACACGTTACAGCATGCACAATGCTCTAGGTGCCTTTATTACCTAACTACATGACAAGCCGTCTCGAGCCTTGTGCGTTCTATTGACATGTGATTGTTGTAAATGTACTATTAAGAAACAAGCATTGAAAACCGAGGAATGATAAAGGATTTAAGTGTATCTACATTGTGCAATTCCAAAAAATGGTTCAGATAACATGGAGAAGAAAGGTATCTGCAAAGGTACTATTGAGAAGCAAAAAAATTGGTTAAGATAACATGGAGAAGCAAAAAAATAACATTAAGCAAACGTTCAGATACGTTTAAATTAACGAAAGTTAATATATTTTATTAAAAATTAGTTTATTTTTTTCCGATGGTTAATAACTTTAGGACAAAACCATTATATATCAATTAAAATATTTTATTAAAAATTAGTTTTTTTTTTCGATGGTTAATAACTTTAGGATAGAACCTTTACATATCATGTCAACGTAATTTGTGCTGATTCTTATCCCTTACACAGCACACACACCACCTCGAGCCTTGCGAATTTATATGACAAGCATTGGCAAAGCGTGGAGAAGATGGAGAAAGTGGAAGCTAACGTTCAGACTAAATTATTGCAAACGTGATGTTGAGGAACATCAACGACCCAAAAAAAAAATATTGAGAAGCATTGGCAAAACGTGTGTTAGATAGGTAACGTGTGTCAGACAAATATATATGTTTTCAATGACTATTTTTAATTGTAATATTACTCATTATTTTTTTAATACAATTAAATAATGATGTATTTAATTTTTGAAAATGATGTGATATTATCTTAAGTCACCCTTTAAATTAATAGGTAAAAATAAAAAATCTATTCCCCTTTGTTAAATAATAGAACCGATTAGACCACAAAAAATTAATATTTTTGGACCGTGGGGTATTAGGACGTGGCTATTCGTTAGGTAGCTTTTGTTTTGTCATGATAACAAGTACATTATTTTTTTTCTCTCCAATGTTGTCAGACCTTTACAAAGGGTGTTGTACTTCTTTTTTTTTTTTTAAGTACAAGTTATCTACCCTCCCCCATGACATCCGCGGAAAGTATGCATTTTTTCCAATGTTATCATATGAGTATATATGTGCTTGGCTCAAATTTTAAAGGTTTCAATTTAAATTTTCTTAACAAAATAATAATAAATTTCAAATGTGATTGCTTTCGTTAATAATATAAGTTTAAACTCAAACCATAATAATGAGATTGCCATAATATTGTGTCTCATAATCCTACAAAGCCATAATCATTTTTTTTCTTTGGACAAAGGACAAGGCCATCATAAACGTGCAACAACCCTTGCATTTTTTTTGGTAGTATTGGTTTCTAGCAACATGGATGCGTCATGAGAATAACGATAATTTATTCACAATTGTTAATTTAATTAATCAAGGATAACAATAAATAAAATGAAATTTATTAAATTAGTTAGTAATATTGCAAAAATTATTAACTCACTTGGAGATTGTTACAAGCATGAATGACAATAAGAAAATGCAAAAAGTAACAAATACAACTAGAATAAAAGTGTTAACATTGGCACCGGTTACAATTTCATTCTTCTTATTCTTCTTCTCTTTTATCATAGATGTTACTTCTTCACCAATATCGTCATCATCAATGTCGGTTATTCTTTTGGACACGTCGAGTTTGGTACTGAACCAAAATGCGGAAAGAGGTTCACACCATTTGAAAAATTTACATATTTTACACATGTAGAATAACCGCCCTATGCTGTTCTTCTTAATGTCGCTCACAACTACAATTTCTGCTTTGCGATTGCACCAACATTTCTTGTTCTCGTATCTCAAGTTCAGTGCTGGCTCCTCGCATTTTTTATCTCGATTAGTCGATGTAGACATTTCGATATTTGTTTGATAAATAAATAAAAATTCAATAACTGCATTACGAAAAATAATTTAGTTAGTATGAATGAAAGATGGTATTCAAATAAAAAGCAATTAGAAAATTGGAAAGCAAAATTATTACAAAATATAACTGTAAAACCTGTGTAAACAAAGGTGTGAAAGTGAAGCCTGGGAGAGATGAAATTATGGAAATGACAATGTAAAATGGTATGTAATGACAAAGCAAAGACACCCTTATATAGACAATGGTTGTGGTGTTTATGTAGGAAGCATTTTAGGGCATAATAGTAAATTCAACGTAATAATCAATATAAAAAATTTAGTAGTACTAAAAATTACGCATCTTGCATATTTGTTGTTAAAATTTAACGATTACCTTACAAAAATAAGTGCACAATTACATTGTCATTTTAAACAAAATACATAAAATACCCAACTAAAAATCCTACATTACAATCTCCTCGATTAGTAGTACTGAAAATTGGTTGGATGGAATGATGAGGTCGATCCGACATTGTCATTTTGCGAACCAATTAGCAGTTGGCTAAGATTATTATAATGATCTCCATAATAACGATGCATACTTGATTGTGTAGACCTGTTGTTTAAGTCATGATGCTGTTCATTATTGTCATCTGATCCATCATCACGCTGTACCTTTGGACAATTATTTGCTTGGTGACCGATACATCTGCAAAAATTTGCATATAACATATAACATATCGAGTTTCAAAATGCTAAGTATAATTAAAAAAAAAAAAAATAACCTGCATCGGCTGCATTTCCTATGTTGTCTGTTGCTATCTGGACCCTTTGCCCGGGACCCTTTCGACTTTGCTTTTTTAGGATCCAAAACATCAAAATCCATTGCTTGGGACGGTCCAGCATCATCACCGTGTACTTCTATCATCCACAACTCCTTGGCACGAGCCGTTAGAATCACAATGCCTTCAACTACTTCCTTAAAGCCCTGACTCGTCCTTTTGGCATAAAACCCCAATTCATTGCACTTTGAAATTATGAAACCATTTCGGGACGTCTCAATTTCCTCTGTTGTCGCATCTATCAGCTTCTTATCACGGAACTCTTTGCTGATGTCAGCTGTCCATCGTTGGTTAATGCATGTTGGGGGAATCTCCTTAAGTCCTTCACACTTAAGCACATATATAATGTGCTTACACGGCAAACCCATGGACTCAACCCTTTTACATTCGCAATATATCTGTAATGACACCCTATTGAACAAAACATGATGTACTAACCCTTCAATATTGTAATCAGCAATGATGTAAGTGCGAGAATTAGTACTGTGGGAGATAACTTTATCGTGCCAAAGCATTGCTTGCAACTCAATGTGTTTTTTAATCTTCATGAACACTGCTCATGTATACACATTAGATGCATGCCGCTCGATTTCTACAAGCGGAGTGGTGAGGACTGGCTTCGTATGGTTTGTCTTCACTTCTTCCTCAATCACATTAATTCGCACTCGCTCCAATGCTCGATGGTAGTCCCTTACGAAGTCTACTAGCTTTCGTTATGTTCTAAGGAAACTGTTCATAAATGCATTCATACCCTCACATCGCTGAGTACTTTTCACTCCGGCAAAGAAATGTCCGCGCAAATATGCCTCTGTCCAAAGTTTTCTCTTCTCGTATACATCCATGATCCACTTGTGGGTCTCAAGACCTTTCTCAACAACCATATCCTTCCACACATTCTCAAACTCGTCAATCGAACATCTAAGTGACATATAAAAATTGAATGTCATATTGAACTTCGGTATATTCACATTTGTACTTGCATTTTTTTGAAGATGCCATCTGCATAGCCTGTGCGTTGCTTTAGGGAACACTGTCGCGATTTCCGCCTGCATTGACTTATCTCCATCCGTGACAACTGATATTGGACTCTTACCTCCCATCGCATTCAGAAATGTGCTGAGCACCCAGATGTATGATTCGGTGGTCTCATTCTCTACCAAAGCAGCTCCGAAAATACATGTGTGTTCGTTGGTTGTTTGCCCCAGCCAGGAGAATCAAGGGAAATTTATAGGCATTTGTCTTGTAAGTAGCATCGAAAATCAGTACATCGCCAAATACTTCAAATTCATCCCTCGATATCCCATCTGTCCAAAATAACTTCTCTAGTCAATTCTTATCATCTACTGTGTATTGAAAAAAAAAAACCATCATCGCTATCCAACTTCCCATGAAGATAACCTAAAGCAGCTTTGGCATCTCCATTGATGACTTCCTCAGATCGATCGCGTTCCATTTTATTGTAAAGATCTTTCCTCGTGAACCCAAGGTCCTGATAACCTCCAGCCACATAGTTAAAAAAATTCATGACTCTGTTTTTTTTACACCGAATCGATTCAAAGCATGGGCTATATCGTTATGTGCATCATCAACGTATCTGTGTGAGCGGAGGAATGACACTGTGAAACCCCACTTTTCTGCTTTAACTCGATTTACGTGTTTTATCTCGTTTTGCGTGCATTTGACCTGTCTATGTGCTATATGACCTAGAATGTTATAATTTTGATGTCAATACTCCTAATACGTGCTAAATGTGCATTCATGAAATTTTCATCAAAAACGGGATCAGAAATTTTATCGTCGATTTTCAGTGAATAGTATTTTCGAAACACGTCCACTAAAATTTTGAAACTGGTCTTTTTAACCCTTCTAGACCTAGACCACGGAATTTAATAGACCTGTGTTTGATGAAAACGGTTTTAAAATTAGCTTAAGAATTTATTAGGGTTTTTACACCGACTTTTGCAAAAATCGAGTTTTAAGCTGACTCGGGTGAAAGTGTTTGATTGTAAAACTTCTTGTCACCTAAAAATAATTTACTTGAGCTAGCTTGGGTGTTGAATAATTGTTTTGAACTTTGGTGATCAAGAAAATGCATTTAAAGTCAAGAAAACACAAAAAAATGCTAAGTTTTAACTTTGACTTTCATTTAAATGGTTGACCAACAAGCTTATATCACCAACACACACTCACAAAGCACAAAAACACCCCAAAAACACACACAAAACCGTGGCTCCTTGGAGGAGAAAGATGAAGGCATTTTCAAAGCATTTTTCTCATAGATTTTGCATTTCAAAGCCGAATTGAGTGATTCAAAGCTTGAAATTGATTGTTGGGCATCCATTCTACACATTTCTTGCATCAAAACACATCAAAGGTGAGAGAAAAATTCTAGATCTCAAAACTCATATTTTGTGTTTATGCGTATAAATGATTATTGAACCGTTAGAATGTTAATCTGATGTTAGATTATTGCTCCTTGCATGCTTGGGATCATTTAGCTGTAATACTACGAGTTTTTATCGGTTGTAGCATAATTTTTATTTTTCGGGTATTTAAATTTGATTAAATTGTTCAATGTTGATTAAATTGAGTTGTGTTGATCGGAATCGATTGCCGTCGATTTCTAAAAGATTGATAATTACGTGGTAGAGTTGTTGTAATGCCGAATTTTCGATTGTGATGTCCGTGCCAAAATCCAAAAATTTCAGCCTAGGTGCCTTGAGGTTTTAGGGTTGTTGGGCTTGATTTTGAGGTGTCTTAGTTGGTTTCCGAGAGGGCTAATGTAGTTGATCGAATGGGTGAGTGTTTGAAACTGATTTGGGGTTGTTTGGATTAGTAGAATGTAAGATATGATTATTTGAAGTTTAGGTTATCTTTCTTTAAATTATTGAATTGAGCCTTAGTTGATCGGGTGTGGTTTGAGTGATTGAATTGTGAGTTGTTGATAGGTAAACTAGGGTTTGATTGTGTGTTTAATGCATGTTCGGTTGGATGGCCTACTTTTTCATCTAACTTAGTTATTTGTTGTTAAATTGATTATTGATGTTATTATGATGATAATATGATTATTGATGATGATATTATGATTATTGATGATGATTGATGATTATTGATTGATGATTGATGCCGGGAGGTAGGCAGTTCTGCTAGACTGTTCTCCTGTGAATGATTGATGTTTATATTTATTGCTGAGTCTCTGGTATGTGTGTGCCACCTCTCGGGCAGCATCGGGCTGTCGGGTTGAAAACGGCATGACTATCAGAGACTGCCTCCAGCTCGCATGACGGAGGTGTCATGGAGGGAGATGTTATTAGGGGTACCCCGGGTGCGTGAGTAATGGGGAGTTACAAGAAGAATGGTTGAGATCGTGATGGCATTTGGAGCTACACCAACTAGAGAGAGTATCCTTTATTGAATGGTCATATAATTATGTGATGATAGTATTATTGATGTTATTGTGTGTTTACTGACTCAAAGGATTATTCCAAGGAGTTTAGTAGACCTTGCTCGAGATCTATCGGATCCTCGCTGGGCTTATTTTATATAAGCTCACTCTCTATTATTGCATGCATGCAGGTGTTACTGATTTTGACTACGGGTATGTGCCTCCTGAAGAGATAAATGTGTCGTATGTGGATAAGTCTTATGTGCATGAGTCATTGCCATGAGATTATCTTAGTTGTTGTAAAATAATGTTTTGTATAATCTGTTTTGAAATGTTTGTATAGCCTATGTATTAAGTTGGAACGGAGGCGTATAACTATGATTGGAATGTTGAAGAATGATTATTGTATAATATGGATGTGTTGTATGTTGTTAACTTAATTGAGGAAATGATTGTTGGGATTGTTTATGGAGTTTGATGTATGATGTTCTAAAGAGGTTGGTTTAGAGCCTCGGTGTCCTAATTACCGTCGTTATACTGCCGAAATTCCGTTGCGTCCTGACTGATCGTAGGTGGGGTCGAGTTGGGGCGTGACATTTAAGTGGTATCAGAGCTTGATTAGCTGTCAGCCGGGGTATCCTCAGAATGTGGGTAGTGGTTTAAGCATGCAAGTATGTATTAAGTGAAAGAAAAGTGAAACATATGTTAATATGTTTATGTGATTAATTTACTTATGTGTCTAACTTTCTATGTGACTAGTATGCCTTGTGTGTTAAGTCAACTAATGTGGTCAATATGTTTTATGTGATAACGTGCTATACGTACTCAATGTGTTGTAATTAATGTGCATTATGTGATTAATGTGTATTATGTGACAATTGTGTTTTATGTGATTTTGTGCCTTGTGTGAAGTTAGTTGTTTATGTGCTTTTAATTGTTTATAACTAGCTTATGTGAAACAACGTGTTTTGGGTGATCAATTTACTTTAACTGACCAATGTGAGTTGCGTGATCAACTTGTCTTATGTGAAGTTTGTTGCTTATGTGACTTTAATTGTTTATAACTTACTTCTGTGATATAACCTGTTTATGTGATGTTGGCTTCTTATATGTTGAATTGTGTGTTATGTGATAATGTTGCATTGTATGATAATTGCGCATTACGTTATACTTGTCTTTCATATGATATAGTTGCATACATGTTTTAACTTGTGAGTGACCTTTTAATGTCTAGGGTGGTTGTAAGAGCTTTCGGAAATAGAGATAGGCCATGATTTTGAATTATTATTATTCTAGAAGTTTATCAGTTATATTTTAATTGTTATGTTTATGGATTTTAGTTTCGGCTTAGCGGATTGATCTTGATGTTCCTTTAGCGAGAATGAAGTTGTTCGAGGAAATAGTAATGTATCTTGATGATTATAATTACTTTTGTTGCCATGTTTAACTTGTTATTACTTGGAAATGAATCATAAGTTGAGGTTTCTGTGAGGTTGTGATTAGACACTTTTGGAGTCTCAACTTAGACTATACTTCCTTGAGGTTATTTTAGAATGAATTTATTTGAGGAATTAGTGATGTATATTTGTGAATGGAATGAACTGTGGTATAACATGTGAATATGTCTACTATTTGGGATTGCTATATTATTAATGGGTATTTTGGAGTTTTGATCTCTAAACCTTGGAGACAATTGGAGTGATTCCTGACTAAAGTTACTTTATTCGAGGATGTAATTGTTGGGAGATAGAATTATTTGAGGAAATAAGAATGCATTTTGGGGACTGAACATTTACTTGCCTACATCAAGCTTTTGAGTTCTAGGTGGTATAACTTTCTAAATTGTTGATTGAGGATTCACTAGTGTTATAATGGGTTAATATGAATCTGTATTGTGTTATCAGATTTTGGAGTCTTCATTAGTTAACCTTGTTGGGTAATCGGTGGTTTATCTTGTTTGGTGATTGGTCTGGTACGGAATGTAAAATTTTGGAGTGATTTATCTTGTTTGATGATTGTTATGACTCCTTAGGTTCTCTAGATCTCCTTAGTGTCTTTGTTTTGGAGGAAGATAGATTGTAGGATTTGACTTGTTGGTATTTAAATGTATAGGTGGGACACCCCTTTTGTGCTTCCTATTCTATTGGTCTTATTATTCTTTTCTACTCTATTCTCACTTATTTGAGAGAGAGTTACACTTTTCTAGCCTATCAATTGTTTCTTGAAAGTTTGCTTATTGGATTAATGGATCCTATACTCATTTGACATTGTTTCTATTCTTAACATTCATATTTGCTTCTTATAGCAATGTCACTTATTGGAGTTAAGGTTTAAGACTTCTATATTTCATTCTATATCTCCAGCCATTGGTTTCAATATTTCATTTCATCTTATTACTATTCATTTGGAAGTAATTTCACCTTTGGTATACCTTTTTACTTATTCGATTTCACTTGTTTGATGTACTCCTTACCTAAGTACATCATTGTCATTCTTGTTGATCCTTGTTAATCATATTGTTTCATTATTAAATCCTGAGTCATTACTTTGCTTGTAATTGCTCATTTAATATACTCAACACTGTCCTTTCTTATTTATACTTCTTTGACTATTGCGTGTTGAGATACTCATTATCTTGACACTCATATTTTCTATTGAATTAATCATCTCTTATTTCTTAATTTCATTTCGCCTCAAGTACAACTTACTTGTTGGTTCCTTGAACAATCATTGAGAATTGAAATATCTACTTGTTCAGGAATTTTCGTTCAACATACTCAGCATTGTTTTGACTCGTCATCATCCTTTGTTCGTACTTATTTAACTGATAGGTGCTGAGACATTTCTTATCTTAGTTATCATGCTTCCTTATTAAACTATTAGCCTCTTGATTATCTAACTTGTTTGACCTCTTGTTCCCTTGATTGTTGGCTCGAATATGACTTTCTATATTCTTATTTCCTTGCAAATTTCATAAGAGCCATATTCTGATAAATGTCACTTTTGAGATATTCTCTTGATCAGTAATCATTCATGTTATCGTGAATGAGTTTTTAAACCCTCGGGGTGTTCATAGAGCTCTTTTGTGTAGTAGGGGATGATTGATAATTAGTGGTGTCATGCTAGGACTTTGGAGTTGCGATTTCTTTCATATGCAATATGATATTAGGTAGGAGAGAATTATGAATTGAAGATTGTCTTGGAACTATGATCATCAACTTGCAGTCAACAGAGGTTGTTCTTTTGAGGTCTTTGGTTAGTTGTCATCCTAAGAGGTAAATGGGAACTAAGAGAAGTATTGTTAAGTGTAACGATTGAGGATTTAATTGTCTATCAGTTCGAGAATTGCGCGAACGCAATTGTTTTAAGGAGGGGAGAATGTGAAACCCCACTTTTCTGCTTTAACTCGATTTACGTGTTTTATCTCGTTTTGCGTGCATTTGACCTGTTTATGTGCTATATGACCTAGAATGTTATAATTTTGATGTCAATACTCCTAATACGTGCTAAATGTGCATTCATGAAATTTTCATCAAAAACGGGATCAGAAATTTTATCGTCGATTTTCAGTGAATAGTATTTTCGAAACACGTCCGCTAAAATTTTGAAACTGGTCTTTTTAACCCTTCTAGACCTAGACCCCGGACTTTAATAGACCTGTGTTTGATGAAAACGGTTTTAAAATCGGCTTAAGAATTTATTAGGGTTTTTACACCGACTTTTGCGAAAATCGAGTTTTAAGCTGACTCGGGTGAAAGTGTTTGATTGTAAAACTTCTTGTCACCTAAAAATAATTTACTTGAGCTAGCTTGGGTGTTGAATAATTGTTTTGAACTTTAGTGATCAAGAAAATGCATTTAAAGTCAAGAAAACACAAAAAAATGCTAAGTTTCAACTTTGACTTTCATTTAAATGGTTGACCAACAAGCTTATATCACCAACACACACTCACAAAGCACAAAAATACCCCAAAAACACACACAAACCCGTGGCTCCTTGGAGGAGAAAGATGAAGGCATTTTCAAAGCATTTTTCTCATAGATTTTGCATTTCAAAGCCGAATTGAGTGATTCAAAGCTTGAAATTGATTGTTGGGCATCCATTCTACACATTTCTTGCATCAAAACACATCAAAGGTGAGAGAAAAATTCTAGATCTCAAAACTCATATTTTGTGTTTATGCGTATAAATGATTATTGAACCGTTAGAATGTTAATCTGATGTTAGATTATTGCTCCTTGCATGCTAGGGATCATTTAGCTATAATACTACGAGTTTTTATCGGTTGTAGCATAATTTTTATTTTTCGGGTATTTAAATTTGATTAAATTGTTCAATGTTGATTAAATTGAGTTGTGTTGATCGGAATCTATTGCCGTCGATTTCTAAAAGATTGATAATTACGTGGTAGCGCTGTTGTAATGCCGAATTTTCGATTGTGATGTCCGTGCCAAAATCCGAAAATTTCAGCCTAGGTGCCTTGAGGTTTTAGGGTTGTTGGGCTTGATTTTGAGGTGTCTTGGTTGGTTTTCGAGAGGGCTAATGTAGTTGATCGAATGGGTGAGTGTTTGAAACTGATTTGGGGTTGTTTGGATTAGTAGAATGTAAGATATGATTATTTGAAGTTTAGGTTATCTTTCTTTAAATTATTGAATTGAGCCTTAGTTGATCGGGTGTGGTTTGAGTGATTGAATTGTGAGTTGTTGATAGGTAAACTAGGGTTTGATTGTGTGTTTAATGCATGTTCGGTTGGATGGCCTACGTTTTCATCTAACTTAGTTATTTGTTGTTAAATTGATTATTGATGTTATTATGATGATAATGTGATTATTGATGATGATAATATGATTATTGATGATGATATTATGATTATTGATGATGATTGATGATTATTGATTGATGATTGATGACGGGAGGTAGGCAGTTCTGCTAGACTGTTCTCTTGTGAATGATTGATGTTTATATTTATTGCTGAGTCTCTGGTATGTGTGTGCCACCTCTCGAGCAGCATCGGGCTGTCGGGTTGAAAACGGCATGACTATCAGAGACTGCCTCCAGCTCGCATGACGGAGGTGTCATGGAGGGAGATGTTATTGGGGGTACCCCGGGTGCGTGAGTAATGGGGAGTTACAAGAAGAATGGTTGAGATCGTGATGGCGTTTGGAGCTACACCAACTAGAGAGAGTATCCTTTATTGAATGGTCATATAGTTATGTGATGATAGTATTATTGATGTTATTGTGTGTTTACTGACTCAAAGGATTATTTCAAGGAGTTTAGTAGACCTTGCTCGAGATCTATCGGATCCTCGCTGGGCTTATTTTATATAAGCTCACTCTCTATTATTGCATGCATGCAGGTGTTACTGATTTTGACTACGGGTATGTGCCTCCTGAAGAGAGAAATGTGTCGTATGTGGATGAGTCTTATGTGCAGGAGTCATTGCCATGAGATTATCTTAGTTGTTGTAAAATAATGTTTTGTATAATCTATTTTGAAATGTATGTATAGCCTATGTATTAAGTTGGAACGGAGGCGTATAACTATGATTGGAATGTTGAAGAATGATTATTGTATAATATGGATGTGTTGTATGTTGTTAACTTAATTGAGGAGATGATTGTTGGGATTGTTTATGGAGTTTGATGTATGATGTTCTAAAGAGGTTGATTTAGAGCCTCGGTGTCCTAATTACTGTCATTATACTGCCGAAATTCAGTTGCGTCCTGACTGATCGTAGGTGGGGTCGAGTTGGGGCGTGACAGACACGCCGTATGTCAGTACCAACTCATGATTATGTTCTTCAATGAATGTGGTAACAACATATTGCATAGTTAATTTGTTGAGCCTAATACGAAATTTTGCATTACATCCACATCTTGTTAATGCTCGATGCTCTCGCTGTCTGTTTGGCATATCCAAGCAATCCTTACTCCGCTCACCCTCGCAATGACAAACATATTGACGATTTAACACTTCACCAGTTAATTTATCTCTATGAATCGTAAATTTTCAGACACTAAATCCAACACCGCGTGCATAATTGTTATAGAAGTTGAATGCACCATCTTCAGATGAAAATTTCATTTGACATATTTCTTCTTTACTTAGATATTGCATGTTTGATGAGTGGTCAACATCATTGCGTGGAATTGGGCTCTCATCCATCTTCAAAAAACTTCCAACTATAATATAAAGCATTATTGTTACGTTATACGATACACAATAAATTTTAAAACACAATAATTACAATGGACTACGACTTTAAATTAAAAATTCATTTTTTAATAGTAAAGTGGATAATAAATTAATACTCAAATAGTGGGCTTCAATTTTTATTTTTTCATATTAAAGAGATATTTAAATTTTTCTTTTTCTAACAGTCATCTTAAAATTTTAGATTCTTTAACATCAAAGATAAAAAATAATTTTTTTAACAGATGAAGACAAGAATTAAAAATTCATTTTTTAATAGTAAAGTGAATAATAAATTAATACTCAAATAGTGGGCTTCCATTTTATATTTTTCATATTAAAGAGATAAATAAAAATTTTATTTTTCTAACAGTAATATTAAAATTTTAGTTTTTTTTTAACAGTAAAATATAATAACGAATTTTTTTAACAGCAGAGCTAAAATTAAAAAGTCTTTTTAACATAAAAGGAAATAAGTAACATTTCCTCTGAATTTTATACTAAGGGATATCCCCAGCATAGCGGTTAACATCTTCAAACACAAGCTTAAGGTCCTGGGTTCGACTCTTGCAAATGCTAAGCCAAAAAAAAAAATTACTATTTTTGACAGAAAATAGAGTAAATAAATTCTCTCTCAATTTGATGCTAAGGGATATCCCCAGCATAGCGGTAAACATTTTCAAACACAATCTTAAGGTCCTGGGTTCGACTCTTGCAAACGCTAAGCCAAAAAAAAAATTTAGCTTTTTGACAGAAAAGAGAGTAAATAAATTCATTGTCAATTTGATGCTAAGGGATATCCCCAGCATAGCGGTTAACATCTTCAAACACAAGCTTAAGGTCCTGGGTTCGACTCTTGCAAATGCTAAGCCAAAAAAAAAATTTACTATTTTTGACAGAAAAGAGTGTAAATAAATTCCCTCTCAATTTGATGGTAAGGGATATCCCCAACATAGCGGTAAACATCTTCAAACACAATCTTAAGGTCCTAGGTTCGACTCTTGCAAATGCTAAGCCAAAAAAAAAATTTTAGTTTTTTTGACAGAAAAGTGAGTAAATAAATTCATTGTCAATTTGATGCTAAGGGATATCCCCAACATAGCGGTTAACATCTTCAAACACAAGCTTAAGGTCTTGGGTTCGACTCTTGCAAACGCTAAGCCAAAAAAAAAAATTACTCTTTTTGACAGAAAAGAGAATAAATAAATTCCCTCTCAAATTTGATGTCAAGGGATATCCCCAGCATAGCGGTAAACATCTTCAAACACAAGCTTAAGATCCTGGGTTTGACTCTTGCAAAAGCTAAGCCAAAAAAAAATTTAGTCTTTTTGAGACAAAAGAAAGTAAATAAATTCCCTCTCAATTTGATGCTAAGGGATATCCCTAGCATAGTGGTAAACATCTCCAAACACAAGCTTAAGTTCCTGGGTTCGACTCTTGCAAAAGCTAAGCCAAAAAAAAAAATTAGTTCTTTTGACAGAAAAGAGAGTAAATAAATTCATTGTCAATTTGATGCTAAGGGATATCCCCAGCATAGCGGTTAACATCTTCAAACACAAGCTTAAGGTCTTGGGTTCGACTCTTGCAAACGCTAAGCCAAAAAAAAATTTACTCTTTTTGACAGAAAAGAGAGTAAATAAATTCCCTCTCAAATTTGATGTCAAGGGATATCCCCAGCATAGCGGTAAACATCTTTAAACACAAGCTTAAGGTCCTGGGTTCGACTCTTGCAAAAGCAAAGCCAAAAAAAAAATTAGTCTTTTTGACACAAAAGAGAGTAAATAAATTCCTTCTCAATTTGATGCTAAAGGATATCCCCAGCATAGCGGTAAACATCTTCAAACACAAGCTTAAGATCCTGGGTTCGACTCTTGCAAAGGCTAAGCCAAAAAAAAATTTAGTCTTTTTGACACAAAAGAAAGTAGTAAATAAATTCCCTCTCAATTTGATACTAAGGGATATCCCCAGCATAGCGGTAACATCTTCAAACACAAGCTTAAGGTCCTGGGTTCGACTCTTGCAAACGCTAAGCCAAAAAAAAATTTAGTCTTTTTGACACAAAAAGACTATAAATAAATTCCCTCTCAATTTGGTGCTAAGGGATATCCCCAGCATAGCGGTAAACAATTTCAAATACAAGCTTAAGGTCCCTGTTTCGACTCTTGCAAACACATTTTAACATTTTACTTATTTTAGTATAAAAGAGAATAAATAAATTTTTTTGTCAATTTAATGCTAAGAAATGTCTCTAGCTTAGTGGCATTTAGTTTCAAGCTCTATTTCAAGGTCCGAGGTTCGACTATTGCAAACTATTTTTTTGTTCTTCCATTATTCCATTTTTACTAACTCTATTTTTTTGTTCTTCCATTTTTCCATTTTTACTAACTGTATTTTTTTGTACTTCCATTTTTCCATTTTTACTAACTGTTACATTGTTTCAGCAAAACATTTTTTTGTTCTTCCATTTTTCCATTTCTACTAACTGTTACATTGTTTCAACTAGTGTATATGCAAAAGGATAAGACAATATACATCAATAATATTACTTTTCTACCAATATTAAGCTACATTCTAAACATTTCTTAATACATTAAAAAAAAATAGTATTGAATAAATCTTACTAACCTGGTAAATAATTGGTATTTTCTTCTTTCCTCAACAATATTACTCTTCTACAAAATTATATGTGAAATTCACATTTGTGTACCATCCATATGAGTTTGCTTTATTTATAGAGGATGTATTTATTGTGTTAGTTGTAACTGATTGTGGTTTATTTATGAGATATGACATTGATTTGAGGTGAGTAATTCATTAATACTTTTATTGGCTTATACACAAAAGTTTTGGACATTAATCTTATCTTTGATTTCATGAAACTAATAAGTGCAAGATTACGTGGTTATAAGCATCAATTGAAGTATTTTTTCTAGTAAATTATATACTCATTCACACATTTTCACAGTTGAGCTCTTTACATAGATTGGATACTCATGAATTGGCTACATAGCTCAACGCCTCAATTGATCTTTAATTACGTTAATTCTCTTGCAACCATTACAATATTCTTGTTCTACACCATCATTTCTTTGCACAAGGATAAAAAATTTATGAATACGTTGATCTTACAGTAACCATAGCAAACTATATTTCAAATAGAAATATACATCATTTTATATCAACCAAATCAACTATAAAAAAATGCAGATTGATAAACTAGATTAAACAATGATATATATAAACTAGATTCATTTTTTTTTTCAAAGAGGCTCAGATCTGTTTGTGTTGTGAGACAAAGACAGTCCAACTATGCCATGGCTGCATACCCCCAAAATGAAAGATAGCTCAGAAAGATATTAATTAAAAAATGAAACATCATCACAACCTCATGCATATAATGACGATGAGGCATGATCACGACGACGAAAGCTCAACAATAGCATATATAAAGAAAAGTAAAAGATAGATATGCATATACAATGAGTGATTGGGTGGGACCGGTGGGTGATTTTTTTTTTTATTCATGTCTAATTTGGTCAATTTAACACATATTATTGTGGGGTCATATAAAGGTAAGTTGTTATTTTAAATTTAAATGTCAAGGCTAATTTAGTAATTCTTCAAAAGTAGTTGATCCCACTTTATTCCACATATTATGCACATGAACCTAAGCCTCCATTTGTCTCCTATGTGGCTGTGGCAGCCTCCATGTGTCAGCTATCAGCCTCCATGTGTCAGCTATGTGGCTGTGGCAAAATTGCTACAGCCACATAGAAGAATTTTCCCTCTTTTGGCTCAAATCATCATTTTACTGCATTGTTTTTCAAGCGCACTGAATCTTTGCGATTACACTAGTCTAACATAGATAGCCTCCATAGCCTGTATCTTATTGTCACTCTATATTTTACCACTAAAGAAAACAAATTGAGCATATTTTCAAATTCAGCAGCATGCGTTTCAATATACTAAGTTTAGAGACAAAAATGCAACTTAGTCAAGTTCTTTGCCTCGTTATAATATCAGGGTTAAAACCTAAACAACCACTTTATGTCTTTTTGTTAAGGTAAAAAAATGTCGAGTGATCAGTGTCTTCACGCACTGCCTTAATATCTGCAAAACAAAGAGGACTTAGCGGGTCTTGTCCGCATTAGCATTCTGATACTTAAATTAGCTTGGTGCTTATGTACAGGAAGAAGTATGTATACAAGTATTGATGTGAGTATCAAATGTACCTGCCTTTCCTTGCTTAACCCTCTGACTTTTATAGGCACCATGGCTTCTGATTCAAAAGATAAGTTATCATGGTTGCTGAGTCAAAAGGGAAGTCATCATTGTGGCTGAGTCAAAAGGAAAATTAGCAGAGTGGTGTGTAATCATTAAAGGATTAATGGAAAATTGTTTAAAGGATTAGTGGAGAATTTAGTTGTATGCAGTGGTTGGTAGGGCTATGATATTAAGGAACAATGTCTGCCAGTTCCAGTTGGTTTGAAGTCCTAAAAAGAGACCTTCTGATTACCCTACACTTCGTCCGACCCCCCTAGATCCCTCCCGACACGATGTCCGAGGTCTTCGAGCTATTTTCGAGGTCTCTAGGACCTCGAACGAGGCTTCCCCGATCATCCCGAGGGGTCAATTCGGGATTTGAAAAAAGTCTAAGGGTCTTACCCATATCATGATGCCCCCTCAGTTCTTGGAGCTATAAAATAGGTTCGGGAACTGATTGTGATGCCTCGGCAACGTCGAGTCTAGTCGAGAAATCATTTTAGTGTTGCTTCGTCTTCTGTGTAATTTATTTCCAACTATTTATTTAGTGCAGCCTTGCCACTTGTCATGATCTGGTAGAGTGACTTTTGAATTAATGGTGAGGATTGAAAACTCTTGGGTTTCCCTCCCTTTTTCACTCCAAAATAATATGGAGATTCTAAACAAACTCTTTATTGCTCTAATATTTGGTATGTATTTGGTATGACTACAATTGAAAGGACTGACCCCTATTTATAGATTAACAAAAATCCTATGTTAATTAGGATATGGTTCTAGGAAACCATTACCCACTAGGAAAAACTATCTAGTTAAAAACAATTTAAATCTAACTAGAACTTATTTAATAGAGTCCTAATCCAAATCAAGTTTATCTTCTAACAGAGGCCACATTCCTCAACGAATGTTAGACAGTTAGGATGCAGGTTTATCACGACAACGACAGGGTCAAACTCAGAAGAGTATCCAAAGGACTAAGTGACCTTCATTATCAATAGGATGACTTGCACTAGTAAGAATTAATGACGATGATTTCGCATGTTGTACATACACATGAATAGATTGTGCATCCTTTGTTGGCGACTGCAACTCAGTTTTGACTACTTGTATGAGAGCTCTGGACTACAACCCATATAATAGCTCAAGAGTTACCCAAACATCACGGGTTGTGGATTTATCAACCACTTGAGAGAGAACAGAGTCAGATAGAGAAACTAGCAGCTAGCCGAGGACCATCTGGTCGAGATGAACCTAAGTTGTAATGTTATTAGAAGAAGGTGTGGGCTTTGGTGTGGAACCATCAATAAAGCCAAGAAGGCCGTGACATCGTAGAACATGATAAAGTTGTGTTTTCCATAGTAGAAAATTATTGCTACCAAGTTTTAGAGAGATTTCTTGGTGGATATTTTTTTTACCTCAAGCAAAGACACTATGGGTAAGGGAGATGCCACAACTAAGGTGGAGTTTTTGTCGCTAGTAGAAGAGTAGAGGAGGATGAGGAAGATTCCATTAAAAGAGAGAAATGTGGAATGTGTGAAAAAAACCTTAAGCTCTGTTTACCATGTAAAGATGGAATTTGCTGCAGGCAAATGTGTTAGTTTTCATTTATATTTAAAGTTACAGCTTCATAAGAGGTTTACATCAATTGTAATTTCTATCCAATATACAAGGATATTTCTATAAGAAATTCAAAGACTATGTGATTTATATGAGGTAACTACCTGATAGGAGTCAGTTAGACATAAAGATCAAATGAAGCTTAACAATTAGTTTGAATTGCCTTTATAATAACAACTTAACAAATTCTTGGTAGTTTTCTCTCTTAATTGTTTTTCTGTCTATTCTTTTAACATGTCAACTAATCTACGTATATATATGAAGTAATAAATGCGATATTTAAAAAAAAATGACATATAACATTTCTCATAACAACATCGTGTTTCCCTTGACCATTCAACTTTTAGTACAAATTTGAGCGCTTAAGTAAAGTGACCATAATTATTTTTCAAGTAACCCAATGAAATTGGGAAATTATGGTGAGGAATGCCGTATATTACTTACAACAATGTTTCACCATCTCCTCTGTTGTAAGAATTGAAATGCACAAGAATTTTGTAATGTCTTGGGTGATTTTTTTAGCTATTTTGACCCTATACTAAACGGTAAAATATCATTACACTAATATAAATCACTACTGGTTGATTTTGTAGCTTTGCAGATCATTCTCAATAGTTGTATATGAATTATCATCTTTAATTTCTGGGGCAGTAACTTTGTTTTGCCTAAATTAGTCTTTTGCAATGTTAAGTAGCACCTTGTTAGTCATAATATTAAACCTAAGGTGGCCTGGGATTATATTTGTAGACGGATAGAAAAGGGGGTCTTGGTTTGAGAAAACTTAAGGATACAAATAAAACTGCTATTCTGAAACAATTCTGGTTCATGTACTCTGATCCCCATTCATTTTGGGAAGGTTGGACAAGGAAAGTGCTTCTAAGGGGCAAATGTGTTTGGAGATAGGAAGAATACTTTTCTTTGGTGGGATTGGTGGCACCCTATGGGCATGTTGATTGACCTTGTGGATAATAGTACTATAATTGCTTCTAGACTTTGTCACGACCCAAATTCACTAATATGATCTCTGATACCACCGTTAGACTAATATCCATAATTACTTATACACTAATCAATCTGGGATCGTAATGCTACAGGCTTAAGAAGATCGCCCCTCCTAAGTCCACTAAGGCGCACTGCGTTAGCCTGATCATTATTAACTGCTAAATTCCATATCAACATTTATTATCAAGAAAACGTCTCTGCAAGTAATAGCACCTAAAGTGTCCGGTCGTGACGGTTGATCGTTTGATATAACAATTAGATATAACTTATGCTAAAGCCATTTTCCTTTATATACTCAGTAAGCTTCCCATTTTCCTTAGGTGACCCTAACTCCTATATTATTATTCATACCTAATTCCTGTAGCCTAAGCTCTTTTGAAAATGAAATTTGATCGGCTGCATTAACAACACCATTTGAATCAATGATTAACTTAACAGTATTATCGCAATGATCTCTATCTGTATCTAGATTACCCGATTCAACCTACCATGGTCCAATAAGCAACTAAGCCTTAAAAGGACAACTAAGGACTTATATAACATATGGAGAAATCTATGAACCCTAAATCCTTAATTACATACATGCCATAAAGATAAAGATTCATAAGTACTCAAAATAATCAACATAAGTTAAACACATACCAAATACTTGATTGAAGCTATCCGACATAAGCCTAGTAGTTGATGTATAACCAAAACAGACTTATGAATTTACAACAAAAGTTCTTCTACGACCCACTTAAGTAACATCATACAATACATAATTTAACAAAGGTCCAAATACAGCACTTATATAAGTCTAAGATAGAATAGACAATATTCCACAAACATATCAAGCCTCGGGCTCAATCACGACCTCTTCAGGCACATACTGCACATACTCTATTTTAGGCTCACCTGAAATGTTAGCAAATAGGGGTGAGTTTCCACCAACTTAGTGAGGAAAGAGAAATAAGGGAGATTTTATAAAGCATTCTTTTAGTTTGAAACATGTCGTGCAACAATAGATGTACAACAAATACAATAGCTCAATTAATAGTAAGGTAAATAAGCATTCATTGAGGATATGTTAGCTTCATTGATGCCGTCTCCTTATATCACCATCATGATTATTTTCCTATACACCAAGCAATACTTTGCATGTATGTTAAACTACGATGCACACCCTATGAAACACTCCATTTATTCGGGTTAGGGAATAGAACATCAGTGGTCGTGTCATCGCCTAGCAAGCCTGATATCGCTTAGTGCAACACAAACGCTACCACATCTGTTTAAAGGTTGTAACATTTCCCTTCTTTTTTCATATGCACATTTAACAAATAACACGTATTCATGACAATTAACAGATAGCCACATAGGAACGGGTAACAAAGTAAGTCACTCGTCCGTTACTTTTAACATGTCATTGCTCTTGAAACAATTCCAACAAACACACTAGACCATTGGTACATATTAACATGATACTAGGCCTTAAATGCATGATAGACTACTCAAATTTAACGTGCAAGTTTAGTTTCTCAAACATGCTTCTACAACACCCCATACACACATGAAACACATAATAAGATGATTAGCATACACAAATATACCATGTGACCACATAATCTAGCATACAATCATGATTTGATAGCATTTGAACACATGCAAGAATTAAAGTACAAAGGAATGCAAACTAAAAAACTCAAACTACACATGCATGACTTTATCCAGTTCAGTTAACACATTTAAAGTTCTTAGAATTTTATGAAATTGCACAAGAAGGTATTTCTTTAAATGTAGATAGTCCTAGAATCAAACGGATCCAAATTCAGAGTTGAATTCAGAAAGATATGGCCCTTGGAAAAATATTGCGCAAACTGCCAGCACTAGCGCGAGGTTTCCCAACTCACTGGAATAGAATTAAACGAGAGGTTTCTATTCACAATCTGAACAAGCAATCAACATGAAATTTGTTACAGTGCACAAGTTACCTACTTAATTTCTACATCCAGTAAACTCATGTAATCATAACTTACTGAAATTGCTTTTAAACATGCCTTTAACCACGAAACTTGCACATGCACCAAACATGAGATATGCTCTATTATGAGTCTAGCATGACATATGTGAAAATCAGCCAGATCTATAAAGGTTGTTTACTTGTAAGCATATATAAAATATATATATTCCAATATGCATGATTTGGCAATAAAATAAACATGAATATAATTAGCAACGGAGTCACATACTTGTTTGAGTCATGATAAAAGCAAGTTGAAAGTTGAAATCATTACCCGATTTCTGATGTAGGTCTTTCTCTTTTTGCTCTATCTAGGATCAACTACCATTTATGAAAACAGTTAGTTAGGGCAAGATTAGGAGAGGGATTCTAGCCATATATTTATAATTATTCTAACAACCCCTCCCATAAAAGGTTTAGTTAGAATATACACGCCTACACACAATTAACCGTATACGGAATTAAAAAAATAATATGATCACAACCTTGTCCATGAATCAGTTACCCAGCCTATTTTATAAAACCAAAAATAATTAACGGTAGCCCAATTAAATAGAAATATTCCAACAGTCTCCACTTGGAAAACGTTAATTGTTTTATTTATTTCTAAAAAAAAGTTTTGAAAACATTTATTAGGCTGAATAAGTAAACTTAATGTGGCCACAATTTTAAAAACATTGATTCATAGAACAACACCTCAAACACAATCCTATCCAATAAGATTATCAAACATCGAATCATGGCGATCGTAGTATTCCACATTGACACAGGACCTTCCAAGGTTACAAATGCCAACAACCCCATTAACATGGATTAATATACAACAGTGTATCAACAAAGCAGCACCAATATGTGATCAAATGTGCTCTTTCTTTGTCAGTCCTCAACATGATTTCCCAAAAATTGGCGGTCGATATACCGAGAAAATCAACTATTCATATCCTCCCAAAATGGTAGTCAAAAGGCCAGAGAAAAGAATGCATATCTCCGATCAAAATGGTGTCTTTATGGAGATATTTAAAATCAATAGATGGTCTTATCAATATGGACAACAAACCAAGACCTTCAATATACGTATGAGTGGCTCCGTTTGTTTGCCGTAAAATAACTTGCTTGTGTAAAATATTTTCCGTGGAAAGTGTTTTCCTGGAAAATAAAATATTTTACAGGGTTCTGTTTGTTTGCCGTAAAATAACTTGTTGGAGGAAAATATTTTATTGGAAAATAGAATACTGAAAAATATTTTCTGGTGTTTGGATGTGCCGTAAGTTTTGTAAAATGTTTTCTTCTCCCAAAGGACATGAAAACATTTTACATAATTTTGTACTAACCGCAATTGTTGACCGAAAAATATTTTACGGTTGACCAATTTTCCGGTGTTACCAAACACCGTAAAATTAAGAAAAAGCAGCCGCAATTTTTGACCGGAAAACATTTTACGGTTGACCAATTTTTCAGTGTTACCAAACACCGTAAAATTCAAAAAATGTTTTCCGGAAAAATATTTTACAGCAAACAAACGGAGCCTAAGTTTATGCTTTAATGAATTAAAAAAACACGAAAGATTAAATTTACCCTCCACAACCGCTGCCGCATTTGCAGCCAGAACCACAGCCACAGTTTCCTCCGCAGCAAGACATTTCTTTCACTTCAAATGAGAATGATAATGGCGGTTTAAGTTTGGACTAACTAGCTATGGGATTAATAACAGCACACTGCAGTTCGAGTTGTTATGCCGAATCGCTAGCTCCTATTTATAATGCAGGAGGAAAGATATAGACAATTATTCACCGTACACGTGTCCCAATTGAAGGAATCTTAGTATACTCAATCACTGGTGTGAATGCTATGCGCTTTTTGAGCATGTGCACCACCACTAGACAAATACTTTCCTTGTCTCGCGATTGTTAATGTACCATGTAAAGATTCCTTTAAATTAATGGTGCCTCACCTCATACAGCTATTTGATGTGATATATGCCAAGCTTCTGTTGTTGAGCCCTCTTTTGGCTCAAATCATCATTTTACTGCATTGTTTTTCAAGCGCACTGAATCTTTGCGATTACACTAGTCTGACATAGATAGCCTCCATAGCCTGTACCTTATCGTCACTCTATATTTTACCACTAAAGAAAACAAATTGAGCATATTTTCAAATTCAGCAGCATGCGTTTCAATATACTAAGTTTAGAGACAAAAATGCAACTTAGTCAAGTTCTTTGCCTCGTTATAATATCAGGGTTAAAACCTAAACAACCACTTTATGTCTTTTGAACATACTGAATCAGTTCTGTTCAATTGAAACACAGTTATACTTTCATTACTTTTACTATGAAGTAGAGTTATGGAGGCACTTTTGCGGGATATAATGGACGAAACCACAGGGATGGATCTAGGTACCAAATTTCAAGATGTGCAATCATATATTTGATAGGTTAGAGTTGCACTCATACAACGAAAATTTTAATATAATATATATTTTTTTAAAATGTTATTTTTTCAAGTTGAAGGTGTGCAAGTTGTAGGTCTGCCACTGCAAAACTAGACAGTAGTAATTCAAGTTGAAATCCAACAGCTGGACGCAAGTGGCGAGTAATTTGCGAATGCCAAACGAAATCAAGAGTTCGATTCTCCATGAGGGTGTGGTCTCGGACACCAAAGGCTTTAAGCAAAAAAAAAAAATTGCTCCTTTGAAACAATAAGAAAAATATTGACTAACACATGTTACAGCGTATTGTTATCAATTCACATAGTCACAAAACTACCAGCAATTAGATGACTACTCCCACATGCCACTAAACAATTCTATTTAAACAAATTCAGCCTAGGCTGGTTAATTGCAATATTATATATATATATATATCAAATTTTTTTTTTTTGGATACAAGTTAGTGGCAATATTTACTTTTGAACACTTCGTCAATTATCATGTTGCATTCAGCCAACTTGTGTCTTAAAATTACTATTATAGAGTAAAGCCGCCCACTAATATTTTGGACAAATTAGGAGTACGATTGTGGACGTAGCAAAATAATTGTTTATCGGGCACTTGCCTTGAAAAGTTGGTTTAAAAAGCACCAAGTAAGAAAAAGAAAAATTCGGTCCAATTTCAAATCATTATCTTGTCAAGTTTTCCAAGGATCGTCAAGCACCTGAAGAAAGAAAAGGCATGAAGTGCGGCTCCAGATACATGATCACCATTCAAAAGGGAAAGGAGGATTGAAATTGTCGACAAATGACTATTAGAGGAAGGCTTCTTTATTATTCTATATATGCAACATTCAATTGATTGTAGATATGTGTTCTTGAAAATATAGATAATTTTAATATTACTTTTGTTTTTTTTTCCCGAAAATATTACTTTTGTTTGATATACCACTTGTACTAGAATTTTAAGAGAACTTTGTTGTAAAAGTATGACGTCCTTGTGAAAAGCTAAAGAAAAGTTGGGATTGGGATTGCTTCTCTATCGCTTTCTTCTTTTTTTGTTGTTGTTGTTGTTGTTGTTGTTGTTGTTGTTGTTGTTATAATTGCTTTCTCGATCAAAATAGAAGAACAATTTCTTTTATTTTATTTTGGTCAGAGAAAGAAAAAGTTTCAGAAAACCAATTCATTTAGCTAATCTTTGAGAATTGGGAACTGTAATATGGAAAATGTCACAAAATTGACACTTGAACCCCTCATGTGATTTATCAAAAGTATACTAGACCCAATGACGTTTCAAAACCCCTCTCATAATTCTCTTGTAGTCTATGTATACGCCCCCAAAGCCATTTTTCGATCAATGATGGTAACATAATATGTTAAAAGACAATTATGCCCTTAATTTAAAAACAACCTCTTTTATCCTTTTTTTCTCTTTTTCATTCATCATCGTCCGTCTTCTTCCTCTTCTTTCTTGTTACAGTCACCCACACACCCACACATACATACACAAACTCATACCCATACTCACCCCCCACACAGATATACACACTTACACATGCACAGACACACACATATACACCTATATACACATATATACACCCACATACACATTGTTGGAGATATGTCCTAATGCTATATAGTTAGATGACCTATTTTGGGGATATTTTGGCATTAACTTGTACATAATGACATTTACGTCTATATGTTTGTTTACATATTGACTTGTTTATGACGTTCATATTCTCCGTCATTCCCATTATATGAATGTGTCCTTAAATATTTTTCGGAGAAGAAATATATTCTAAAAGTGTTTACAATACATTGGCATATTTATTTGATATGATAAACATTAAAAATGATTCGTAGCCCTCAAATTATTTGACCGGGACTAGAATAATCTAGTACGGGTTATCATATGTAAGTTACATTTGATTAACATATGGATGTTAATCATAAAGGATGGTGAGCATTGTGCCATAACAGCATAGGGATGCGACTAACTTACATATGGGTGATCGTTAGTTGAACAGATCACTGAATGGACAAGAATGACTAAAACTACATGACTTTGGATTAATAGTTTGTCATTCATTGCGAATTGTGCAAATTAATCGTTTGACTTGAGATATTACGGTTGCCGGATATATCATGGGCTAAATTTAGCATTTGGACAAAGCTCGCCTTCATAAAGGTGAGATACGGCATCTCGTAGTGTAGTCTTGTGATATAGAGACCGACAGGTAATTGTCAAGATAGGATCCGTTAACCTCCGACGTGAGGCGATTTCCTATGCGATCTTATATCAGTTGTTGAATGAGGAAGTCCTCGGCCGGGGCATAAAAGATGGAATGATGGAAATGAATTTTTTCATAAGTGTCATCTCTTATTTCACCGAATAGATTTACGCATAGAATCGTTTAGTGGACTTAATCGTATCATGGTCCCCACAACGATCATGACATATTAACGGAAAGATCGGACTGTACGCTAATTTGCGACTATAAATAGATTCATAATAGTTGGACTTCATTACCGTATAAACTGTCATGATATGTATGTTTCTAGTGCGTCACTCTTGAACACATGGGTATTTTGGAGAATGACGGAGACATTCCCAGAATAGATTAAAAGCGTTTAATAGTGCCTCATCGCTATACGGTTATGAATCTAGAAAGTCACACACATAAAGATCATCAAGAATAAAGCATTAATTGAGTTAGTAATTCTTTTTGGAATGTTAATTGTTAAACGAGCCAAAGTGAAAATACTGAAAGTATTGGGGCCAAAGTATAAATAGAGAGAAGGGTCAGTTTCTAATTAATTATTCTAATGAGGATTAAAATTAATTATTAAAAAGTTGTCACTAGAAGACGAAAGACAAGTTGTCACTAGAAGACAAAAGACAAGTTGTCACTAGAAGACAAAGCACAAAATGACAAACAACAAGTTGGCAAAGGAAGAAGTCTTGAGTGAATGCATGTTTGGCACTTGGCAAAAGGAAGATATCTTGAGAAGATATTTCATGCCACTTGTCACAAGCTAACATTACACAAGACACTATATAAAGGTCATATTCTCTTCTTTGTGCATTTGATTTTCGGCCAACACTAGAAAGCATGACAAGAAAAAATTCTCTCCATCTACTCTTGTTCTCTACCTCTCGGCCCAAGCTAGAAAAACACCTAAATGTTTTTCTTTTGCACTTTTCAAACACATACAAGCTTAGCTTTATTACCAAGAAACTAGCACATTTACTTGGTTGATGGAGTTTGCTTTTGGATGCTCGTGTGTATCGATCTAGAACCTTTGCACTTATGAAGGAGGCTAGTCCACGCCATCTTGTTTCCATCAACTTTTTCGGCTATCAACATGAGGTATACCATCTCTCGTTCACTTTGTAATATATTTGATATATTATATATATTTCGTTTAGCATGTTTATTACCATGGACTTTACTTCGAAAATGTATGTGATTACAAATGATTATGTTGAAAATTTTAAAATGTTCAACGCTTGCGCTTAACTTTGATATGTTGTGAATCACATGTTTCCAAGGCGATCCGAGGATTCTCCTCCCCTTTCAAGTGGTATCAGAGTCACAGTTTCTAAATTCCGTGAAATCACATGTATAGCCATAGATCTAATTTTTAAAGTATATAAAATAGCCGAATCTCATGATTCTAAAGATTGTGCATGTAAAGATCTATGATTATCTATGATGGTTCGAGAAACGAACAAGTAGTACGTTTTTTCCTTTGGCATGGCCGAGAGACACTAGGCTTTTGGATGGTTGAGAAACATGCCACTTCATGTGTATTGTACATTGTATATGATAGAACATAGAACATGTAAGTATAGCATTTTCTCCTAGCCTTGGCCCTTTTTTTTTTGGCCTTGAGGTTGGTTTTTGAGAAACGTGTTCTTTCTTGTGTGTTGTACGTAATATACGATGGAACATAGAACGTGAATGTAGAGCATTTTTTCCCTTGCTATGGTCGAGAGTCTTCTTGGGATTGTAAATGTTGAAAAATTATTTCTATTTTGCTTGTACTTGCCATGATGATCAATCTTAACTTGCACAAGTGATATAAAGTGTTATGATCACGGAATCCATTAGTTTATATACAGATTGGCAAGGTATTGCTAATGGATGTTAAAGATTAGATGGTTGTGTTGTCATTTATATTTGATGCATAAGAGATATATGCTAGCTTACTTGTTTAGCTTAGATTGTATATTAGATATGCATGATCTTAGTTTTATGAGTTTGAATGGTTGGTTGAATGGTGAATTTGATAATGGACTTGGTAATTGAATGGTTGTAATTTCAAAAAGGATTTTGTAATTATTTGATTCATTCAATGGTTTGTAATTGAGACATAAGTCTCACTTTACTTTCTTGTAATTGAGAGAATCTTGTAGTGAGAATTATGTGTAATCTTTCAAGAAGATTTGCAAGAAAAACTAATGGAGGCATCCAAGGAGTTGGAGGTCCTATGGAGAACACAAGGAAGTTGAAGATCTTGAAGGCATTTGATGTGCTTTAGGATATTATAGTTTTTCCTTGAATGTGTTCCAGATCCAAGTCCATGATCCACCATTTGTTTGTGTTGCATGCATGCATGCTATTTTATATGCTTTATGTAATAGTAGCCTATAAGTAGCCTTGTGTGCATGATGAGACCTTAATGTATGATTCATGCATATATGTTTATTCGTTTGCTTATATGTGATATTCGCTTATAAATAAACTAATGTGCAAAGTGAGACCTTAACAAATTCAAAACCTCCCTACGTGCAAACTAATATTAAATCCATAAAATGTGTTTTATTGAAGTCCTCCGCCATCCTAGGACTTAATGAACTTAAAGCGATCATATCCGGTCTAACCCAAAGGTAGAGGGATATAACTCGTAATAAGTTTAATTAAGTCGCTAGTAGAACATAGTGATGTTGTTATCTTCCAATATCATGTGTCTGAAACCAAAGTCGAAGTCATAATGATCCAAATTGTCGGATAACTAGTGATGGCGGGTAATTGATCTAACTAAGCCACTCAATCAATAATGCACTAAAGCTAAGATCAAAGTGATTTAGGGACTGAAAATGACCATAGCCTATTTTGTGAAATAGACAACAAAGTGTTGTTGACTCTTAATGTTTATATTCCAACACAGCCACAAAGGTTTGAGGTATACAAATGATTAAGAGAATTTGGTCACCCACTAATGAATCTATATAGATTCACGTCTCTCATTTAGAGAGTGTGAGATTCGATAAAATTAGTGGGAGGTATCATTTACTTAAAGTCCAAATTAAATGATTAAACGAGTTAAAGTCAACTAGCAATCTTATTTTTTCGCATGTTTATGGCTACATGTATGAACCCTTCTTTATCTTAATATTCTAGACTTATATCGCATAAATTAGACCAATCTATATTGATCAATGTTGTCTAAGAATAGTTCTTAGAAACTTAATCATATGATTAAATTAGAATGCTCTTAAGTTTCCTTCTTGATAATGCATCAAAAGGAAAAGGTGTAATACTTATGGTTAATAAGTAAAACAACTTTAATATGCTATTGAGTTATATTCTTTTGTTGATTGTATAATAGTATACAAGATATAAAAGGAATATGATTCTAAATCTACAAAGAGTTGTGTGGTAAGCATATTTCATTGGCATAATAAAGGAAGTCAATTCATGGTCGTATTTCATCTTTCGATAATGCAAAGAAGAAATGCATGAATTAGATGATTTCTATTAGCCAGTGGAAGCATAATCTAAAGGATAATTAAGGATTGTAAAGGTATATATAAAAGTGTTTACATAACCGATAAATCAGACATTAAAAGGAGGATTTATTCAATATATCTTTATAGCATGAATGTCAAGGCCATGAAACTATAATGAATGGTAAATCTCCTTTGTTAATGGTTGTTATTACTTTAAGGTTTTGATTCTTTTATGACATAAGTGTATGTGCATTTGAAAGAATCTTAATCAAAGAGCACTTTGGAAGCATGGAATGGTTTCAGTGTTAGCAAATGGAACAATTGTTGTTACATTAGCTAAAGGATAATTAATTTGTATACTTTCTATACACTCTTAATGTGGATGAAAGAATGTATGAAAAATATATTGTTAACTGTTATAACCACATATCAAATATATTTTGGGATAAAATTTTGTAATCCAAGTCAGTTGTAGTTTCTTTATGACTTAGTTAGCTCCAATATTAAGATAGTAAGTAAGATGGTTTTTGGATCGACTTATGCATCTTATTTTGGAAAGGTAACCAAGTCACAATTTGTTTGATAAATGGTTCGATTGTTTGATTTAGTACATAGTGATGTATGGGCTTTTTGTGAATAAGCTACAATTGTGTTTTCTCCTTTATGTAACCCCACTAGCAATTGTCATAGTAAGGTTATATGTTCTTGTTGAAGATCGTGTCTAAAGCTTTGAAAAGTTCAAAAGTATTAGACTAAAGTAGAGAAACCATATAGGAAAGGGTATTATTGCATTATGATGTGATCATGATTCTAAAATACTTAAGTACTATTTGGATGAGTATCTCAATTTTTGGGTATAGTATCGTAATTAATAACACCCGATGCACCACAATTAAATAGGAATTTCTTAGTGAAGAAATTGTGCTTTGTATGACTTAGTACAAAAGTTGATTAATTGGACTAAACATACTATTTACTTATAGGTTGTACTTTTCTTATTTCAATTTTATTGAATAGTTAGATTCTTACCATTGCTATAACTTTATATGTGATAAGAGTTGGATAGCAACCAAATATTAAAGGATGTAATATTTGGATTGTCCTACTTTTATTGAAAAAGTTTTTAAAGGACAAGTGAGAGTTTGGGGTTGAAATGAAATTTCACGCTATATCCTTGTTTAATGGGATGTAATTTATATTTTGTGATCAAGTTGTATTGATTTGTTAGATTGTGATCATTCTTGAAGAAAAGGTTTTGTTCAAGAAGGTTGATGCATTCTAACTAAATAGAAATTGAAGAAGTGTCCTCTAAGCCACAAAATCACCTAGACCTAAATATTGAATCTATTTAATTCGGTCTAAAATGTCATCACACAAGATCTTTACAAATCTAGTAGTGTATGTCATCCTTTGAAAGGATATGGGGATATATTCTATTGGATGCACAAAAAGTTATTTGTGGCTTTGAGATAATGATCATTGGGATGATCATGCGATTTGTAAAAAATTGATATGTGATATCTACTTCAAGAAATGTTTTAGTGAAATGCGTAATGATTATACTCCTATCTGAATAGTGATTTTCGAGATGAAGATTGAAGTTAATGGAAAAAGGTTTATGACCCTTTATAGCTAGATTGGTTTCTGAAAGATATCATGTGCTTGATTGGGATTGTGTCTTTGCTAACCCAAAGGTAGGGAGACATATTCCAAAAGAGAGCATAATGGATGAAATCTTTTACCAATCGTTATGATTAAGTCTATTTTCATTATGCTAATCATTATTGCATCTACTAAATGGAATTCAAAATTATGTTCTTAGAGGACATCTTTTGGAAGATATCCATATAGAATAGTTTTGGTTTGAATCCTTGGATATTAGTAGCATATGCATATCTCTTGGAATTGTTGCATCCAATTCAAATGAAATAAAAAAGTTTAGTCTCATTATGTACTTGGATGAACCTTGTGTTTGCATCAGAGTTAGTGGGAGCGCAACCACTATTCTCAATCTGTATGTTGATGACTTGTCTATCATAGTTGATAATATAAGTGATGTGATGTTAGTTAAAGTCTAGTCATATTAAATGTTCTCCGTACTTGGAAGATGTCATTAGTATCTTGGGAATTCGTAGCTATGGCGATAGTACGAAGAGATTACTTAACATATTCCAAAGATTGTACCTAGAGTGATTTTGAAGGTGTTCAAGATGATTTTTTTGAAAAGAAATCAAAGAAAGGAATTATTGTTCTTATGACAATAAATCCATCTTCGACGAATGATTTTCGAGAAACTATAGTAGTATAGCAAACTTGGGATGAAATCATCATAGGCTTGAGTGAAATGAATTATTGTTCTTATGACTTCATAAGTTGCTGTACTAAGTACAATGTTTGACATTGCGCAAACTGTAAAGTGTTACGAATGAATGTCAATCATATCCAAATTGAGAATGTTAGATAGTAATTGTATATATATTTAAAAGTACTTTTGAAGCACTTAAAATATATTTTATGGAGAGGGTAAAATCCGTGGTGACGGATTTATTAGTTTAGATTTTGATCTGAAACCAATAATAGAATGTCTATTTCGGGATTCATGTTCATATTTAGTAGGAGCATAGTTAGTTAGAAAGGTTCTGAACGAACTGTATGTCCCATTATGTATTTTATATTTTTTGTAATATTTGATGTTACAAAAGAAGTTGTTTGCATTAAAATAAATCATACAAGTTGATAATGGTTCTTATCATTTAGTTGTGATACTTTTGCGTTACGACTATAATGGAGCTATTGCACAAGCTAAAGAAACGAGGGTCTCACAGTATGTCCAAACATTGGGAAAGGTGTTTCCATTTTTATATATTGTATTTGTAGCCTATAACAATATTGTGATATGTCATTGCGGAAAAACGGCCACATCTTATGATGTAGCTGACCCACATACCTTAGCCATGAATCTGTCATAGCTAGGTCCACGTCTTCTGAAGATGGATATGTGATATCATTGTGTGTTGCACTAATACCATATATATCATAGCATTAGTGCAAGTGGGAGATTGTTGGAGATATGCCCTAATGCTATATAGCTAGATGACCTATTTTTGGGGATATTTTGGCATTAACTTGTACATAATGACATTTACGTCTATATGTTTGTTTACATATTGACTTGTTTGTGACGTTCATATTTTCCGTCATTCCCATTATATGAATGTGTACTCAAATATTTTTCGGAGAAGAAATATATTCTAACAGTGTTTAGAATACATTGACATATTTTTTCGATATGGTAAACATTCAAAATGATTCATAGCCCTCGGATTATTTGACCGATACTAGAATAATCAAGTACGGGCTATCATATGTAAGTTACCTTTGATTAACATAGGGATGTTAATGATAAAGGATGGTGAGCCTTGTGCCATAACAACATAGGGATGCGACTAACTTACATATGGGTGATCATTAGTTGAACGGATCACTGAATGTGACAAGAATGACTAAAACTACATGACTTTGGATTATTAGTTTGTCATTCGTTGCGAATTGTGCAAATTAATCCTCTGACTTGAGATATTACGGTTGATGGAGTTTGCTTTTGGATGCTCGTGTGTATTGATCTAGAACCTTTACACTTGTGAAGGAGGCTAGTCCACGCCATCCCGTTTCCATGAACTCTTTTGGCTATCAACGTGAGGTATACCGTTTTATCTCTCGTTCACTTTGTAATATATTTGATATATTATATATATTTCGTTTATCATGTTGATTACCATGGACTTTACTTCGGAAATGTATGTAATTACAAATGATTATGTTGAAAATTTTTAAATGTTCAACGCTTCCGCTTAACTTTGATATGTTGTGAATCACATGTTTCCGAGGCAATATGACGATTCTCTTCCCTTTTTCACACATACCTGCCCAAAGACACCCATCAACACCCATACACATAGGCACACACACATACAACACCCATACACACACAGGCACACACACATACAATACCCATACACACACAGGCACACACACATACACATACACGGACGTAATTCCACTCACCCATATAAATTGGTCAAAGCTTGCTAAAGAAGCTCGACTTAGATATTTATATCTTGCACATATACATACATAGCATATATATTATTTTGCCTATTCAAAATAAGCATATAATATGTCTAGTATAATTCTAACCATGTGTTCAAAACTTCATCACAAAGTATTGATGTGGCTAATTCTTATCCAAGCAAATGAAATCTTTTAATTTGGAAGACTAATTATATATATACTCTTATATATATATATATATATATATATATATATATATATATATATAATTAAGCTAATCACCATTACTTTAAATTATGAAAATAACTTTTCTATATTTGCACATTAATCCCTACAATTAACCATAATTATACATTGACCCCATTAACTTTTAATGGTTAATTACATCATTGTTAACTCCTTAACAATTCAAGAGAAACAAGATACAATTGTTAACAATTTAACAATTCAAAAGAAACTAAATGCAAGCTCAATATAAAAACTATTCACCATGCTTTATTATATGTGACTTTTTAGATTCTCCGCCATATAACAATGAGCAAACGTTGAACATTTTCAACATTAATCAAACCCTTCGATTTGTTTAGAGAATATCTTCCGTCATTCTCAAAACACCCTCAAAATTCTTAAGTGACGTCTAACAATATATCAAGACAATTTATAAGACAATAAGGTCCAATTCAAGTGAATCTATTTATAGTCGCCGATTACCGTGCAATTCAATCTTTCCATTAATATGTCCTGACCAAATAAGAACCATGGATCGATTAAGTTCTTTGATTAGATACTATGCATGGATCTAAATAGTGTAATAAGAGATGACACATTGAAAACTCATTTTCCATCATTCATACCTCGACCAAGGACTTTCTCATTAAACAATCATAATTAGATCACATAGGACATCGTCTCACACCGAAGGTTAATGGATCCTATCTTGACAACTATATGTCATTCACTATACCGGGAGAATAAAACTACAAGAGCCCGTAACTCATCTTGTACTCGAAGACAAGCATTGTTGAAGTGCTAGTATTAAACCCTAATACATATGACAATCGTAATGTCGCAAGTCAAAGGATCACTTGCACAACATCAACAAATAACAAATAATTAATCCCAAGCCATGAGATTTGTTATTAACATCACATTCAGTGATCTATTCAACTAATAATCACCCACATGTTTGTTAATCGCATCTCATGCTATTATGGCACGTGCCTCACCATCATTTATCATTAACATCACTATGCTAATCAAAGGTAACAACATATGTGATAGTCCGTAATAGATTATTGAAGCCCATATCAAATAATCTCAGGACTATGAATAACTTTAAGTATTTATCATGATAAAAAAATATGCTAACATATTATAAACCCCTTTTAGAATACATCTTTTCTAATGATAAACACTAGGTATTCATTCATATATAAAAGAAGGAGAATATGAATGTCACTAACAAGTCAATATGTAAACAAACATATAGACTACAATGCTATAATATACAAATTAATGTCAAAATACCCAGAACATGTCTTCCAACTATATAGTATTAAGGCATATCTCTAACAGTGTTTGTCATGATCTTTTCTTTACTAGGTGTTAGATTATATGTAGAGTCCTAGCTCTTGATACCACTTGTTAGTCCAAATGAGTCTAAGAGGGCGTGAATTATACTTATGGAAGCAAATCACTACTTTAAAATTTATGTAATTCAACTATAATATTCACTTAGGCAATTTATCAAACACCTATTATGCAAGACAAGTTATGCTGTAACTTACACAATAAATGCTTAAAAAACTTTCTCAATGACAATATATCAAACACCTTGTTTGCACCACATGTAATACCTATGAGTTAATAGTGAATTTAACACTAAATGTGCAATAACCTTGAAAGTAAAGAGAGTAGGGATAGAAAAATCAAACGCAATGATTTTTAGGAGGTTCGCTGATCTACATTTACCACTTAAGGTCTTCTCCCCTTAGGATTTCTATAAACTCTACCATGATACTTCTTCAAATGTTGGTGAAGTACAAACCAACTTTACAACCCTCTCTTGAGTCCACAAGAGGTGCAAGCTCCTTCAAATATACGTGAAGCTCAAACCTACTACAACTTCTATCATTTGAGCCCACAAAGGATTTTTTCACACTCTTCTCTTTATAATGATTCTCTCAATCCTAATGTAAAGCCCCAAAAGTGTGTATGATATAAATAATTGAGTGTTTGAATAATAATACAACTAAGAATAACTCAAACTCCTCTATGAGTAGTTAATACAATTTAAAGCACTTGAATGTTCAGTAGATTTACAAATGTAAGCTCAAGCTTGATGTAATTTAATGTTTTGGATCAACAATATTAGCTTAGCATCAATGGATATTTTGTCTTGGGTGAAATGGGTGAGGTTTGGTATAAATAGACAAAGTTTCAACTTACAAAAATGGCTAGTTTTTTAAACTGACAGCGCGATTCGGTTGAGTGAATCTTCTGGATGAGTCGTCCGTATAAGTAGAGCTGGAATATATGCCAACCAAACACGGCCCGGCCAAATCGTGGTTTGAGAAAATTGAGCCTGGCTCGGCACAGATGTTTAATGGGCTGAGCTGGATCAAGCTTGATGTAATTTAATGTTTTGGATCAACAATATTAGCTTAGCATCAATGGATATTTTGTCTTGGGTGAAATGGGTGAGGTTTGGTATAAATAGACAAAGTTTCAACTTACAAAAATGGCTAGTTTTTTAAACTGACAACGCGATTCGGTTGAGTGAATCTTCTGGATGAGTCGTCCGTATAAGTAGAGCTGGAATATAGGCCAACCAAACACGGCCCGGCCAAATCGTGGTTTGAGAAAATTGAGCCTGGCTCGGCACAGATGTTTAATGGGCTGAGCTGGATTGGCTCATTTCTCAGAATATAGGACCTAGCTCGATCCACGAGCCTGCTAACACGAGTCACGAGCTGTGCTGGACTAGGTTGGGCCAACCCATCATTTTTGTGATTAGTGTATTCTAAATATATAATATATATATATGTTACTTGAATAGTTGGATTAATAATTAAAAAAATAAAATTTAAACTTAATTTTTTAAGAAAAGTTAATTTGATTACTAATGAGACAACACACGAGTTGATTGATAACATTAACAATTAACATAAATAATAAAATACTACATAACAAACTATAAGTTAATAAGATACGAGTATATTAGTGATATAAACATAAAACTAAAACATTAAAGGCACTTTTTTTTTTACTTTAAAGTTTAAACTTTAAATTTAAGACTTTAAGTTTGCATTTTAAAGTTTGCACTTTTACAACTGTTAGCTACTAAGAATTGAATTTGATATTATATCTTTTTTATTTTTTTAATTAAAGTTGCAAGTTGCAAAATTGCAATATCATAGAAAATATTTGATAACAAGTCATTTAATATCAACTTAAAAAATAAATTTGCTACTTGTTATTATTAGTTTGTTAAAAAAAATAGTTACTACGACTTACTAGTTTGTTTAAAAAAATAGTTACTACGACTTACATTGCATGCATAAAATATAATATTTTAATTTATTTTAATAACTGAGTTCAAATTGTGCTTAATTTGTGTTGGGCCCGAGATGGGCCTTATCTGGGCTTAAACTGGGCTGGGCTCCTAGCTAAGCTAGGCTCATGGGTTGTGTTGGGCTAGTCCTCTGTCAAAATGGGCCTGGGCTCAAATGGGTTAGTCAAAAATTATATGATCCATCTCGGCCCACTTATATGTAGTAGGTTGGGCCGAGTCGAGCCCACTTTCAATCGAGTTGGGCTGAGCCTGAATTTTTATGTGTTGGATTGAGCTGGGCCTGTGTCGGCCCAGCCCAAATGTTACCTCTACGGATAAGGTTACAACATTCTTCCATGGATCCGAATGAGTGATCTGGACGAGTAACTCGAGCGGATAAATAGCGCCAAATTTTCAGTTTTGCAAAATTTTACCCGAAATCTAATTTTTCAAAGATAAAACATTTAGGCACTTCAAAAAACACTTATTCTAAAGTGTTTCCAACCTATTTAACACTTCAAAATAGTTTTTAAACTCTTGTGGAAATATTAAAATCGATTTTTGAATTCAAGAGTTTAAAACAAAGTTTTCACCAGAAAATTCAATCTTTTGAAGATAAAACATTTAAATATTTTATGAAAATTTCTTCAAAAGATGTTCCAACTCATTTAACTTCTCAAAACCTTTTAAAAACTCTTGAGGAAATATTTAGAACCATTTTGAAAGATTTAGTAAGAGCTTGAATCGTAAAAATGCATACCTAAGGCAAACGACATTTTTAAGCCACTACCCCTTATGTCGCCAGTTCTCCACCCTTATGACACCACTTCATCTTCACGCCTTCAAGTATTGATTCTAGAAACATGATCTTTATTTCTTTAGCTCTTCAAGACTTTGATTCTTTATGCTAGTGGTATGTACTCTTCAAATCTTCAAATGGCATACATAAGATTCCTTCTTTTCAATCTTGCAATTCTTCTTTGATCAATGACATTGTCTTCTTTCAGGCAAGATTCTCTTCCTTATTCAACACTAAGCATTTATGATATATTTGGCACATAGTAACATAGATACATTGTAATCCACAAATGCCAAATATTCAAATACCATATTGACTCAAAGCAATATAATCAATTTTATCCATATGAGTCACAAGTGTGAATTAATCATATAGCCGTATTAATTCAATCACACCTTTTGCTTTTGATATATTTTGGCTTACAATGATGTATGTTCAGTATAATCTACATAAGCCAAAACATTCAAGTATAATTTTCGCTTATAATGAAATACACATTTAATGCACAAAATCCAACAAGTGTGTATTTAAGAATATAGACATATTTAATTCCATACTTGATAAATCCAATTATTCATACTTACATTCTTCATTAGATCAATATTGTTATTCTTTCCATGTAAGATATGCCACCAATCAATATTTGTTATCATCAAAATCATGCATTTAAACATACACCCTTCATATCATGAGCGAACCAAGCAAATGAATCTTCATTCCTTTACAAGAAATATTCAACCCCGATTTTACATCTGGCCGAAGATTGACCCCAACTTTTACTACATAGCCTTATTGGGTAAGGGTTACTTCTTCCAACCTTTCTATCGGCACAACCATCTTGGCTTTCTTCTTATTTTCAAGGATTTCTATCTGGAACATCTCTTTATCGGGCTTCAAAAAGGCTAGATAAGATTCTCACACCCACTTTTGACTCTGCATACCTCTACATTTCAGCTCGGGTAGGGAATTTCAAGACTGATGGTAGGTGGAGGCGAGTGCTCGAAATTGATTTAGGGTGACATGTCCCAAGACTGTATTGTAGACTGATTTACACTTCACCACCAGGAATTTGCCATGATAGTGGCTTGTGTGGATCCTTCTCCTAAAGTGAAAGGGAGAGAAATGATTCCTTCTAGCGCCACCGTTTTCCCAGAGAACCCAGCAAGGTTAGACCTTACAGGCTTGAGTTTTGCAGGATCCAACATGATCTTCTCAAAAGCTGCATAAAAGAGAACTTCAGCAGAGCTTCCAGTGTCAACGAACACCTTTTGACAAGGTAATTGGCCAGTGTTACCTCTATCATCAACGAGTTATCATGAAGGGTACTAACTTGCTCGAGATCTTTCTTAGTGAATGTCAATTCTTTTGCCTGCCTCTTTTTTTTGGGGAGTGGGCTTCCTTTAACCTCTCGAGCATATCTATTTCTTGCCGAGGTACTTTTTCTGCCCCCAGCCACTCTATAACATACAAGACCCCCACCTATTGTTGTTGTTTGTTCAGCTTGGGACTTTTTCCTTATTTCTCACGCCTATCCTCGTCTCGAGGTTCTTAATCAATGAAGTGACGGAGGCGTCCTCGACATATCAAGTTCTCTATTTCATTTTTCAAATGTTTGCAATCCTCAGTATCATGGCCATGGTCCATATGAAACCTGCAATAGCTTTTTGCATCCCTCTTGTCGGGATTAGACACCATAGATGGGGGCCATTTGAGGCATTTATTGTCTTTAATTTCCATCAGGATTTCTGACCTAGAAGCGTTCAAGGCGATATACTACTCAAAGCGACCAAGATGGCCTAAGGTCTTAGAGTCGTTTCATCCCCTCTACCTCATACCGACTTTTATTATCTTTCTTGGCTTTCCCTTTCTGACTATCCCAAGCTTTCTTCCTTTCTTTCTCTTTCTCTCACCGAGCCTGTGATGCCCGAGCCTGACTATGCATTTATTTTATTCTCTTACATTTATACATGACACCCATTTGCATTATTCTTGAGAAACGTGCCTTAAACCCTATTTGCTTTTATTTAATTTAAAATCATAAGGGTTGCCCGAGACACTTATTTCATTATTTTAATTTTTTTTTTTTTTGAAAAAAATTTTGTTGTACATGTTTTAAAATTAAATTCTTTTACTGTTCGAACGGGAAGCCCGAGCCAGGACCCGAACGAGCCAATTTAATTATTTTAATTATTATATTTATTTAATTGGCCTGGAACTGAACGAGTTATTTTAATATTTTTATTAATTGCATTCATTTAAATTTCATCTATATGATTTACATAAAAGAATTTCTTCATTATTTTTATTATTAGTATTTATTTTGTGTACATTTAATTGATTTGTTTTCGCCATTGGAATCGTTAGTTGCATATTAGAAGTCGTTTCGTGCATAGATTGCACCACTTAGTGAGTTAGGAATTGGACATCTAGCATTAGAAGCTTCTACTTTATTCTTGATCTTGGTGACTTAGTTGTAACCACACAAATTAAGTAGAATAATAATAAAAAAAAGACACAAATCACACACCACACACGACTTTAGCTACACACACACACAAAAACATACAAAATCACTCATACATTCTCTCATCGTCAGACCAAAAAGTAAAGAAAAAAATAAAAAAATAAAAGAAGACAGTGAGCTCACCGTCAAGAAGAAAAGAAAGGGAGAGAGGAAGAGGAGGAAAAAAGGGAAAGATTTTGGCCATGTAGCTCAATCCAAACTCCTATTTTACATTTTCTAGCTTGTACAAGATGAGGGGATTCTTCTAGCTTGCATTTTATTTGATATTTTGGTACGTATTATGGCTGAAATTATTGTTTTAGGTAGTAATTGAGTTATAAATGTATCCAATGTTAGTTAACGAGTTCATAGAATAAACTTTTAGCTTATTTCACTTGTGCAGCCATTGTTTATATATGGTTTTGCTATATTGCTCAAGATTTAAATAATTGAAGAGTAGTGTGGATAATGTGTTTGGTGATATGATTAAGTGGATGATTCTGAATTTTATATGTAGAAAGAATACCTAGAACAAGCCACATATGCAACATAGAACTAAAATAAACTAGTGTAATTGGGAGTGTGAGTGCTCTTGTTTTTGTAGGGGTGTAGCCGTGACTGTCCAACTGGGCTGGACAGTCTAGCATTGTGACTGCCACGACAGTCTAATACCATGGCATTTCCCTTTCCTTTGTTCCCTGGTTTGTGCTACAACTTGGCTAGCAAATGTATTAAATGTTATATCTTGTAATGCATAGATTGTTTACTTTGAGCTTTAGGAATGGTTAGGTTGTTTTTAAGTTGAGTTGACTTTGAAGCTTTAATGCAAATGTACTAGTGTAGCTGTTAATTGGTAATTGATAGATTGTAATTAAACTATTATAGTAAGGAAGTGATAGCTTGGGTAGAAAAAAATATAAAAGCTTGAATTCAATCTTGCATGTGTAGCTAAGGTGAGGGTTCATTCTATTGTATCTTCTATGTTTATTTCTTGTATTTTGATGAAGGTAAATTATGTGAAAAACACCTTGTTTTAACTAGCTATCTTAAATACTATGAGTATTATGTGAAATATAGTTGTTATTATTAGCTAATTTCGGGAGATATGGACATGCTATTTGTAGATAAGTGTTGATTTAAGCTAAGCTAATAGTAGCAAGTCTTTATAATTATATAATGCAAGCAAAGTAAGCTAAATGCACAATGGTATTCGTGTGTGTGTGTTCAATTGGGGCTGTCCAATTTTTTCAGCAAAAATGGGGTAATTTCAGGCTTAAAACTGTATTAATTGGAGAAGGATTAGGGGTTGAATTATATACCGTTAGAAAGCCTTACGAGTCTAGTTTCTAATACTTTTTACGGTGCACTAATTGGAGTTTCCTAGAATAAGTTATGAGCGTTTTGGTGAGATGTGTCGGAATTGCCCTATTACGCGGGAATCTGAATTGTGTTGTTATCTTGCTATAGTGTTGATGTATTTCAGTTTTAATTGGATGTATTCGATCAAGACCTTGTTGTGTAGTGTCCTTGGATGATTAGTAGTATAATGGGGCTCTTATAGTTAGGTTGTCTTCATGAATCGTAATTGAAATTTAATTGCTAGTAAAGTTAATTTAAATTGAAAGCTATTCTATTTGACTGTGAATGAGAAATGCTAGTAGAGTTGTGATGGTCATCACCTTTAGAGATAGGTAATATTTCTGTATATGCTAAACAATTCAATTACTAGAATTAGTTGTTGTTATCAATGTGTAACTAGTGAATACTTAGAAGGGTTAAATAAGCTATGTGAAAGAATGTGTTTAATGCTCTTTGAACCTACATGTAAGGTCAATTGTAAGTTGATAATTGTCTATTATATGTTAAATGTAATTAACTTAAGTTGATCCTACTAGTGATATGTTAGAATCTTAGCTTGAAGTATAGTTATTTTGCTAAAATGATATGTTAGTTATTAAATGGTTGATAGTTAACTTTTCTATTGGTTGATAAATGCATTTATTTCCCTATGTGCTAATGTTGGGCTATCTTCATGGAGATATTACTAACTATTGTAACTAAAGTGGATTATGAATTAAAAGCTCATTAAGTAGTAAAAGACTGGGTAGTGTCATTGTGAATGAATGTGTCATTTGAACATTAAAGTAACTTAACCTTTATTATCTATAAATTATTTGCATGAATTCCTTCAATTGAGTTATTAGCTAGTTTATTGTTATATGGAGTGAACTAGTTTCTTGTACAAGTTATTAACTAAAGTAAAATGAGGAATAGTATGAGTAACTATAGGCTTATGTGTTGATTTTAGTTAAACTAAATTCTAGCTCGGGTTACATCTAGTTATAGCATGTTGGTTGAATCATTCTCCTTTAAGTTGTTGAGCTATCTTCTTAATTAACTTGTAGAATATTAAAAGGATGGAGTATATGAGTTAAATATTCTAATTACTGTAACTTATAAGTTGATTGTAGTGTCTGCAAAAGTTTCAACTACGACCTTGTCTAGCTTCTCTAATGGTGACTTCTGGTTGAAATCTCTCTTATTCTACATAGATTACTAACACTTCAGTAGAATGCCTGATAGGGTAACTTAGTGAATATTGTACTAATTAAACCTCAGTTGAAACTAGAGTATAATTATGCATAGCCTACTAATTGTAATGTTCCTATATTCTGTGAGTTACTAGCTAAAAGTAAAATGTTATATAAGTTAGGTACATAGATCATGTATTAATTGAGCTATATTGATTCTAGTTAGTTATATAGATATTCGAATGTAATTAATATAGTTAATTGATAAAGTGTTATACTTGTGTGAATAGACTAGGGTTGCACATTTAAGCTAAGTCAAAGAGGTTGGAGTAAACCTCAACTATTCGCTTGCATACTTAGCTTAATTCCAGGTGAGGGAGTCTTCATCTCTTTTGTACATCTTAACTTGATTTATTGTTTCTAAATTGAATTATTTAGTAATTGATAAAGTTTATATGTATTATTTTACTTGCTATCTTGAGTCTTTTCGTGTTATTTGTGATTATCTGCGAGGGCGGCCTACTTTGTCGTTCCTCTTATATGATATTTGATATACTTGGCTCTCGTGATCTTGTCTCGGGGTTGCGCAACCTTTTCGGACATGGTAGCGTCAAAAACACGGACGGCATTGGGCTTGCCGTGCTCCCTCGACTACCATGGTGCCTATTCCCTTTCTCTCACTGAATATACTCCACTACCCCAGATGCGCGGTTTACCTCGTTGGGGCATATGGACCTACCTCAGGAGAAAGGGTCGTAGGATTGGGGTACATCCGGAGTACCCCATTTTTGGAGGAATAAGGGTTTTGCCGGCACTTGCTTGAAGATCTTGGCTCGTGGCTCGTGATGGAAGAAAAGTGGAATCGTATCCTTTTTATACGTGGTTAAATACTTGTCTAATTAACTTGTTTATTTGTGTTATTAATATTATTATCTTGTTGCATATCACGAAAACACACCCTGGTTTATTGCATCACCTTCCTCACTGAGTAACTTTGGTTATTCATTCCTCGTCTCAATATGTCCTAGGAAAAGCTGGAGATTGGATTGCCTCCTGTGTGACCTGTCTGCTCTATCAGTGTGTAGAACAAGGAAGAATGTGTACATGATATGCTTGTATACTATTTGAGACCTTATGGTCATGTATGTATTTGTGTTATCTTAAGAAATGTAATTTTAAAGTTTTAGTTTTGGGTGATGGTTAGGTGCTAGTGGTTTGTAATAACTTCTACTGTTTTACTTTATTGTCTAGTTGACTTGCATGTTTGTAGGGATGAAAGGGATTGAAGTTGTGGATTATGGTCTAGTGGTTATATGTTGTTGTTTACAGGTTTCCAGATAGTCCTATATATAGGGAAAACTCAGTCCATTTTTCCTAAATTTTCGTGCTTTAGGTTTTGAGTTCAGGACCCCGATCTTATGAGGGATCGGGGTGTTATAGAGCCTGAATGACTTCTTCAGCATTAATGTATTTTTCGTCTTAGGCCATCAAGTCAGCTAGGTTGTTAGGAGGTTTATGTGCTAAAGAGGCTTGTAAGCTCGCAGATCGACATCCCTGCATGTAGGCCACTTGAGTGACCAAATGCTCCAGGTCGGGAATTTTCAAGGCCACCTAGTTGAACCTCAATGTGTAGTTTCAGAGAGATTCTTTCCTGTTCTGTCTTACAACCATTAGGGAAGCAGTAAAATTCATAGGCCTTTTATTACTTGCAACCTATTGGAGAAAGCCATCACCAACTAATCAAAAGTCTCAATCGAGTTCTTGGGCAAGCAAGAATACCATTGTCGAGCCGCTCTAGTGAGGGTAATGGGGAATGCTTTGCATTTGATCAAATCGGGGACCCCATGAAACATCATCATGTGGTCAAATGTTAATATATGATCATCAGGGTCTCCTGACCCATTGTAAGTCTGCAACTGAGGCAATTTGAATCCTGGGTGTACCATCACATCATAGTGAAATGGGTGCTAGCCAAGTAGGGCTCCTTAAGCTCTGCGTCTCTCCACGTACCGGGTCACATTTGATGTTGACTAACCTTCGAGTCCGCCCTGGGTCATCACGAGCACGTGGCTATGGAGTGGCTCTTGAGGAAGCTTAGTCGTTTTCCTACATCTCTTGTGGCTCGGGCATCAGTGCCTCGGGCCTAAGGGGTATACACCTCGACTGACCCCGGTAATAATTCATCACTGTTTTTTCCATGGCCATGAAGAAGGCTACCGAATGTTGTTCTGGGATCTGAAAGGATGCCGAGTGATCGACTTCGACTGGCTAAGTGGGTCGATTGGGTTTTGCCTCCCCAGTATGTTGTGTTAGATGCATCTCTACATAGTCTTCACCGTTTTAGGAAGGTCCGACACATTGCTGGTTATGACTTCTAGTGTACACCATTGTGTACTCAGTGGAATTCTAAGTCTAAACATCAGCTTTCCAAAAGTGGCGCCAAACTGTTATCGTCAGAAAATGCTTCCTCCTTCATCTTGTATAATACTTGGACAAATGGAACACGTGGGCTAAATCTCGAGGGATAAACTTCAACACTTAAATTAGTAAAATTGAAATAATATTTGTCGAGATTGAAAATCTCACAGTTGAATTTGGGAGCTGCTTTCGCCGAGCTGGCTTCTCAGGTCGGCCTCCGAGCTGTACTTTCCTGGTCGGCTATCGGACCTACACAAGGAAAGGAAGGAAAAGGCGGGGTGACGACCCGGATTTTCCCCTCAAGCGTGCGAATGATTAGTATGTCCGAGCTGGCAAAGTAGCTGAGAGCATTTAATAGCGAGATCCCCCTTAAATGAAGAGGGTGGAGCTCTATTTATACTAAGTTCGGGTCTGACAGCATTTAATGCGATGCAGCTTTATGTCCCATCAGTGCTTTATGTCCCATCGGAACAGCTGGAACTGAGGTCAGGGTTAACGGGGTCGGGTCAGTCATCTAGGTTGGACATTAAGCTGAACGCGCTGTTAACGGAGCGCGGATTAGCCCGTCTCAGCTCGGAATGGTCGGCTCACTTGGATCAGCTCGGGAACCCCTCGTCAATTCCCCCTCCCCAAGTCGAGATCAAGAGGGTGAGATCTAGAGATAGAAGTTCATCCCGAGCTGTAGGTGCCCGACCCCGATAGAGTAGGGATGGCCACGTCAGCGGTGCATGCCCAACGGATGGCTGCCACGTCACCTGGCGGTTCTGACGAGACGCGACGTTTGGGCTTCCCGATGCAACTTTCAGGGGCGCCTATAAATAGGGCCATATTCTCCAAGATTCACTTCATACTTCGCTTTCAATTTCTCAAGGAATTCAGGTCGGACACCAGAGTGGTTGGACGCAACTAGCTCGGAAAGAATCTTCTCGGGATAATTCAGCTCGGACCCAGCTTAGTCGGTCGTACTCCGCAGTTAAGAGCATTAGGTACGTCCCGACTCCCTTTAGTCATTCCTGTACATTTATATTTGTTGTAGACAGGATGGGGAGGTCGGAATCGGAAGATTCTTAGGCTATGGAAGTAAGGTCCTATGGTGGAGATGAAAGTCCGCCGAGCTCGGCATCTACCTCGAACAGGATCCGTGGTGGAGAGAGCACCAGCTCGTCCTCAGGGCCGGCTTGGAAACCTAATCGCGGGGAGAGCGACGACGACTGCCAAGTTATTGGGGTCAGATTGGTGCGAGAGGAAGCAGAGGAGGATCCTTTGGCCGACCTGGGAGAATTCGATGACGGGGAGGATGGGGAGTCGCTGAACCGACTGGAGGGCATCGAGATACCACAAGAGTTAGCCGGGGTCTCTGCCACCGAGCCGATCGAGGCTGTCCCAGTCAGTGCTGTTCAACCTCGGAGCTCAGCTTCAGCCAGCGCTTCTTCAATTCGAGGGAAGATGATCGAGCAGCTGTTTGCCTGTTGCAAGCGTGAGTGCCATTCTACAGTGCAGATGGCGAATGCAAGGCTGAGGAACTGGTCGGTTGACCGGCATCACAAGCTGAAGGTTCCAGGTCGGCAAGAATCGGCGTGTTATCCCCCAGCCAACCACTTCACCATATATGATCTGGCTTTCGACGTCATCCAACTCCCCCTCCCTGGCTTCATTATTGGAATTCTGAACTATTTCGAGCTCAGCCCGGGTCAGATTTCACTGAATGGTTGGGCCGTGATGGTGGCCTTCTACGTGTTTTGCCTGGAGAAAGAAGTGGAGCCGACCTTGCGCCGGTTCAGGCATTTCTTCGTGTGTAAACCCAACCCGAAGCAGCCAGGGTGGTTCCACTTCGCAGCTCGGGTCGGCCACTCCATATTCATCAAGTGGCACTCCTCTAACAAGGGCTGGCATAATGACTATTATTGGGTGAAATCGTCCATGAACCCTGGATGCAGGCTGGACTGGCTCCCGAGCTTGAGGAAGATCGCCAACGACGACCTTAAACTCTCGAAGAAGGAGCTTAAAGAAGTTGCAGTGCTCAAGCCCGCACCCGGGACGCTGATAGACATTGACAGCCTGCTGAAATGGGAGCGAATATGGGATTCCAAGTTGTTTGGTCGGGAGCCCGACCTCTCGAGGGATCATCCCCACCTGATTCCCGACCCAGAAGGAAATGATGGGTCTAGCTCAGAAGAGGGTCAGTTTGCAGGATTGGCGCCCGACCTCCCCGTCCTGTTTATTAGCCTTTTTAGGTGGGTCTTCGACTCATTTTTACCTCTTTGCTCTGCTTTTTGCAGATATGGCGGACATGAGGAAGATTGCATATGCCCAGGTGCGGAGGAAGAGTGAGGTTAGTGGCGACGCATCGGCTCGGTCAGGACTGGGCGGTACTGCCCAAGGACAAAGGCAGCGCCCCAGCGGCCAAGGACGAGAGGTCGGTCCCGAGGTCTCTTCAAAAGGGGCTTCGGGGTCCCCTTTGCCAAAGAAATCGGGCTCGGGCCTAGCGATCCCAGAGCGTTCTTCCTCTTGACCCGAGATCAAAAAGCGGCCTCGGCCCGAACACTCTGGGAAGGGCAAGGCCACGGAGGTGAGCCCTCTCGACAAAAACTTCATGGAGGCGTCCAAGGTGGATCGCGACCCCAAGCTGGCGACGGTCCCCGCGGAGCAACTCTCGCTTGACTTGAGGACGGCCATAGTCACTGTAAGTCCTTAACCATCTTCTGTTAAGGTTGTATTTTTAGCTCGGCTGATTGCTTTATTTTCTGCTGAACAGGCCGAGTCCCACATCCTCTCTGCCCCCAGCTTCTTTATCAAGGCCCAAACTCACTACGTCGAGCTCGAGCAACGATATGTGGATGCCCGAGCTGAGCTTAAAACCGTGAGGGAGGAGGCCGCTCAGAGGTAGAAGGCTGATACGGCGGAGGTCGACCGCCTGAAGAAGGAGCTGGATCTGGAGAAGGACCGACGTGAAGCCGCGGCCAAGGACGTCGACCGCTATAAGCAAGAGAAACGGGAGGCAGAGGCTAAGTTAAAGGATCTGGTGGAGCGGGTCGGCGTCCAGGGGGAAAAGGCAGTGGAGGCCTTCAAGTCTAGCGATGCGGCGGTGGATTGGTTGGCCACGTAAGGCGGGGCCATGGCGAAGTACGCGGAAATGAAATTCTACTTTCGAGGTCAAGTCGCAGCTCAGGAGAGAGCGAAGACCTTCTTCCCAGCCTCCAAGAACGACTACATCGAGATCTTGGAGGTTCCGCCGCCAGAATTCTGGGAGATCCCCGAGCTTCCGTCCGACCTGATATCCCAGGCCAAGGAGGTTACTGAGTTTGTCCAAAAGGGCTTGGACCAGGTTGGGGATGAAGCTGAGGCCACCACCTCCGCCGCTGCGCAAAAATAGATTTTGCAGTGTTTCCCGAGTAGGGTTATTGTAATCCCGCCCGAGCTGGGCTTTTGTAATTATCTTTCAACTTTAATGAAATGCTTGCTTTACCTTCATTTGCGTTTTAATTGAGTTCGTAGACGTACTTTTCTTGTCGCAAATTTTTACTCAAGTAAGTGGGGTCGGACCAATTTAATAGACCATTCAAACTTAAGTTTAATGAACCGAGCTGGATGTGGTCAAACGTTTTACCATCCTAATCCGAGCCAGAATAATCGGGGCAACTTTATAATCGTTACCAAATCGAACTCTTCAGTCCGTTACAAAATTGGTCAAACTAATGTTGACAAATATACCGACCTGAAGCCGGGATACTCCGAGTTGGAACATAATCCGAACTGGCAAATTTAATCAAGTTATTGATTATACCCGAGCTGGAACTTAGTCCGAGCTGGTTTACTTCGTGATTACGCGTGGCCACTGCGTTAATCCGAGTTGGAGTAATTTTTTGTTGTAGCACTTGGGCCCGAGTTGGGCATTGCGCCGGTGTGTCTGTTCACAGGTCGGGCATTCGTACTAGTTTACAAAATTTGCATTGCATTGAATTTGTACAAGTAATGTTTTGGCCCGGGGACTTTACAAAATACTTCGGCTCTGGGCCGTTTACAAAATGTTTCGGCTCAGGGCCTTTTACAAAATATTTCGGCTCGGGGCCGTTTTTAGACAAAATACCGCTTCAGATGTTCTGAATGCCATGCATTTTTCAACAGTTTTCCGTTCTTGTCGCGAAGGTAGAAGGTCCCGGGTCGGACTTCTTTCACGACTTCGTAGGGTCCCTCCCAGGTCGGAGAGAGCTTGTTAACGGAGCGCGGCAAAAAGATGGCCTTTCTGAGTACGAGGTCGCCGACCTTAATAGGCTTAGGCTTGACCTGTTTGGAAAAGGCTCTTTTCATTGCAGCTTTGCTGGCCAGCATTCTGATTTGAGCTTTAGCTCGGAGCTCTTCAGCGAGGTCGAGCTCTTCACGGATTCGTGCTCCGTTTGTTTCTGGGTCATGGTGGAGGGTTCTACTGGTCGGAGACCCGATCTCCACTGGCAGCACTGCTTGAGTGCCGAAGGTCAGTTCGAAGGGCGATTCTCCCGTCGCCGAGCTGGTGTTGGTCCGCTGAGCCCACATCACTCGGGAAGAATTGATGCCCATTGGCCCTCTGCTTCCTCCAGCTTGGTTTTCAGGCCCTACAAAATGATTTGGTTAGTCCTTTCAACTTGGCTATTACTTTGAGGGTGAGCAACGGATGAGAATCTGAGGTCGATCCCAATCTCAGCACATTTGCCTCGAAAGTATGCACTGTCGAATTGTTTGCCGTGGTCAGTGACGATGACCTTTAGCACCCCAAATCGGCAAATGATGTTTTTCCATACGAAATCCCAAGCTGCCTTTTCTGTTATTCTAGCAACACCTTTAGCCTCGGGCCATTTAGTGAAGTAGTCTACAGCTACGAAGGCGTGCTTCTTTTGGCCGACACTGGTCGGCAAGGGGCCGATGATGTCTAGACCCCACTGATAGAATGGCCAAGGGCTTACCATCACTGTGAGGTCCACAACAGGCTTCCGTTGCACGTTGGCGAACCTCTGGCAGGTGTCGCACTTTTTTACATACTCTTTGACATCTTGTTCTAAGGTTGGCCAGAAATAGCCTTGCTTTAATGCCTTCCGAGCCAGAGCTTTACCCCCCAAGTGGTTTCCACATACCCCTTCATGAATCTCCCGGAGTACATAGTTTCCCTCCTCGGGTCCTACACATTTTAAAAGGGGCCAGGTGTAGGCTCTTTTATAGAGTTGCCCGGCGATTATCACAAACCTTGAGGCCTGTTTCATGAGTTTCCGAGCTGTTTTTTCATCTTCTGGGGTCATACCCCCTTCCAAGTAGTCCATGATTGGTTTGGTCCAATATGGACTTAAATTGAGCTCGGCTACCACCTGTACTCCCAACTGGATACTAGGTTCGGATACTTCCTCCACATGGACCAGGGCAGGTCGGCTTTCGCCCAAGGCCAACCTGGACAAGGCATCAGCCTTCATATTCTCTTCCCTGGGAATCTGCTGTATCGTGAACCTTCTGAGTGCTGAGGTCAAATCCTTGACTCTGTTGAGGTAGGCTAGCATAGCACTGTCCTTGGCTTCGAACTCTCCCGATATCTGACTAGAGACCAACTGAGAGTCGGTGCTCAGGTCGACTGTCTGTGCCCCGAGCTGAGCTGCAATTTTCAGTCCTGCAATCACCGCTTCGTACTCTGCTTCATTGTTGGACGCCGGGAAGGTGAACTTGAGGGAGTACTGGTGCTCATGCCGGTTTGGGTCAAGGATGACCACCCCAGCTCCGCTTCCGGACTTCCCTGAGGCCCCATCCACATGGACCTTCCATACGTCCTCCGGGTCATGCTCTGCTCGGCCAGTGCATTCTACAACAAAGTCCGCCATGGCTTGGGCTTTGATGGCTGTCCTGGGCTGGTAGGTGATGTCGAATTGACTCAGCTCAACTGCCCATTTCAGTAGCTTGCCCGACGCCTCTGGCTTGTGCATGATGGACTTGAGTGGAGCATCAGTCATGACCTTAATTGGATGAGCATCAAAGTATGGCTTCAACTTTCTAGCCGCCGTGATGAGCGCGAGGGCGAGTTTTTCCAAGGAGGAGTATCTCGCCTCGGCTCCCTGCAAGGTTTTACTAACATAATAGACCGGCTTCTGTTCCTTTCCTTCTTCTCGGACTAGTGCCGCCGCGACTGCTGTGCCCGAGCATGCTAAGTATATTACTAGCTCCTCCCCCACCTCAGGTCGGGATAACAGGGGTGGCGAAGCTAGATACCTTTTCAGCTCTTGAAAGGCGTTCTGGCATTCCTCAGTCCATTCAAAGTTCTTAGGATTCCTCAATATTTTGAATAGAGGAGCACACTTGTCAGCCGACCTGGACATGAATCTGCTCAGCGCTGCGACCTTGCCTGCTAACACCTGGATGTCCTTCACGCAGGTCGGTGGTGCCAGGTCTAGTATCGCTTGGACCTTCTCCGGGTTGGCCTCTATTCCGTGGGCTGTGACCATGAAGCCCAGGAACTTGCCTGCCCTGACGCCGAATGCGCACTTTTCCGGGTTCAGTTTTATCCCAAAGTGCTCCATTACGGCGAAGGCTTCAGCCAGGTCGGCTACATGGTCTTCCACCCTCCTGCTCTTGACCAACATGTCATCTATATAGATTTCCATATTCCGGCCAATCTGATTTTTGAAGACCTTGTTCACCATCCGAGTGTATGTGGCTCCAGCATTCTTGAGGCCAAAGGGCATGACCTCATAATAGTAGAGTCCTTTATCGGTGGTGAAGGCGGTCTTCTCCTTGTCCCCGGGAGCCATCTTGATTTGATTATAACCTTTGAAGGAATCCATGAAGGAGAGCAGTTCGAATCCGGAGGTGGCGTCCACCATTTGGTCAATCCGTGGTAGGGGGAAGCAGTCCTTGGGGCAAGCTTTGTTGAGGTCGGTGAAATCAATACACAGTCTCCATCCACCCGAGGACTAAGTCACCAGTACCACATTGGATAGCCAGGTTGGGTACTGTATTTCCTTTATGTGGCCGACGTCCGCCAACTTGTCCACCTCTTCTGCTATGATTTGTTACTTATCATAATGAAAGTGCCGGCGCTTTTGTTTTACCGAATAGTGTTCGGGTCAGTATTCAGGTGATGCTCAATCACATTCGGGTCAATTCTTGTCATGTCAGAGGCAGACCAGGCAAATACATGCTCATTCTTTAAAAGAAATTGGCTTATACCTTTCTTGAGGTTGACAGATAGTTCACTCCCGATCTTTGCTCTCTTAGTTTCATCGGAGAGCTCCACCTCCTGAAGGTCCTCAGCCGGGCTTCCTCTCTTAGCATCTCTTTTTTCTTTGGGCAGGTCTGGTCCCCAACCGATTTGATATTTGGGCCGGAGTGAGTTTTCATAACATTCCTGCGCTGAGAGCTGGGCTCCGCGAATGGTGGCTACCCCGGCCGGGGTCGGGAACTTCAGGGCCTGGTGATATGTTGAGGGGACGGCCCTGAAGTGATTAAGTGCCACCCGACCTAAGATCCCGTTGTAAGTGGAATTACAATCCATTACAATGAAGTTGGCCTGCATCGACGCCCACTTATCCCCATCCTCCAGCTTCAGGGGGAGGTTGATGACTCATTCGGCTCGGTGGGACTGCCCGGTAAAACCTGCTAAAGTACCCCTCAACGGCCTGAGTCGGCTCCTGTCCAACCCCATCTGCTCAAAAGCGCTGAGGAATAAGACTTCTGCCGAGCTCCCGGTGTCCACCATCAGCCTTTTGACGGTGAAGTTGGCTATTTCAGCGCTGATCACCAGGGGGTCGTCGTGAGGCAATATCACCCCCTCCAAGTCTTCTGAAGAGAAGGTGAGCTCTTGCATCTCCGTGGCCGGTCCCCTCATTGGTCCATATTCCCTCCCAGCACGAACATAACCCTTTCTGCCTGCTGAGGTCTCGCCTCCTGACGCCAATCCTCCCGCAATGGTTTCAATCACGGCCAAGCGTCCGCCCCCAGCCTGGCGCCTGGGCGGACTCCTCTCCCTATCCCTTTGGTCTGGATTCCGGGTTGGCTGCGGATCTATATACCTCCGTAGGTGGCCTCGGGCTATTAGTGTCTCGATCTCCTATTTCAAGTCTTTACATTCCTCAATGGTATGGTCGTAGTCCATGTGGTAGCGGCAATATTTGGTCCTATTACGCTTCTCGGGTCGGCCTTTCATTCTCGGAGCTGGAGGCAAGTGGTTCTGGTGCTGGATCTCCATTAGGATCTACTCCCTTGAGGTGTTAAAGGGAGTGAACATAGTGAACCGGGGGTTCGACTTCGGCTGTTGAGGCTGCTTGCCTCGGTCGTTCTGGGCTTTGGCCCCAGGTTGGGCTCGGGAGGCCTCTCATTTCTTCCCAGCTTCCTTCTCCTTGTCATCGTCCCTTTTTGCCTGATGGATTTCCTCCGAGTGTATGTACCCTTCTGCTCGCACCATCAGCTCGGACACAGTATCCACGGGGCCGATTGCCAAGGAAGATGTGAGGGGGCCCGACCTGAGCCCGCTCTGGTAAGCCATCAGAGCCATGGAGTCCTCCAGGTTGGGAATTCGGAGGGACTCTTCATTGAATCTAGTCGTGTAAGCCCTCAAAGTTTCCCCTCTATGCTGCTTCACCAGCAGCAATGTAGAAGTATTGCGGGTGGCGCGGCGGCTTCCCGCGAAGCGGGATAGGAAATCCTCAGCCAGCTGGTGAAAACTTGCAATTGAACCAGGACGAAGTTTTTGGAACCAATCCAAGGCATTGCCAACCAGGGTGGTCGGGAATGTCTTCGCCTTCATGAGATCTGGCATGTCATGCAGAGTCATGTGGTGATCAAAATTGAGCAGGTGGCTGGCTGGGTCTCCATCTCCGTTGTAGACGGCCAGGTTGGGCATTTGGTTGCAAGTGGGCAGAGGCGTGGCCAGTACCTCGGGAGAGAGTGGGCTTACGCCGAGTTGGTTGATGACCTTGGCTATGGCAGCCGCGATCTTTGCCTGCTCGGGGTCGGCTTGAGCCGCCCTTTTACCTCTCGCCGTGTCAGATCTTGGTATCGGCTCTAGGAAGCCCTCTTCCTCCTGCGTCCGTTTTCGCCTAGACTCCAGGATGTGGAATTGGGGGCACGATGGCCGCGGCACAGCCTCTTGCGGAGCCAGGGGGCCCTCAGCTAACCAGACTACCTGCTCCTTAAGTTCTTCGAACATCCTCAACATCATCCTTATCTCCGGTGACAGGCTGGAGTTGGGGTCTCCTTCCGCTGCGGGGTTGGTTTGAGTGGCTAAGTGTATACGTTGGCTCGTTCCAACGTCGGCTTGGGTTAGGTTTTGGCTGGGCGCCTGCGCGGTTTCGAGGTCCCCTTCCAGGTTGGGCGAATCCTCTACCGGTATGTTGTGACTTCTAGTTTGTACCATGATGGTTTCTCAATGAGTGGCGAAGAGAGTTATAAAAGAACTAGTCGTTCCCACAGACGGCGCCAAACTGTCGAGGTTGAAAATCTCACAGTTGAATTTGGGAGCTGCTTTCGCCGAGCTGGACTTCTCAGGTCGGCCTTGGAGCTGTACTTTCCTGGTGGGCTATCGGACCTGCACAAGGAAAGGAAGGAAAAGGCAGGGTGACGATCCAGATTTTTCCCTCAAGCGTGCGAATGATTAGTATGTCCGAGCTGGCAAAGTAGCTGAGAGCATTTAATAGCGAGATCCCCCTTAAATGAAGAGGGTGGAGCTCTATTTATACTAAGTTCGGGTTTGACAGCATTTAATGCGATGCAGCTTTATGTCCCATCAGTGCTTTATGTCCCATCGGAACAGCTGGAATTGAGGTCGGGGTTAACGGGGTCGGGTCAGTCATCTAGGTTGGACATTGAGCTGAATGCGCTGTTAACGGAGCGCGGATTAGCCCGTCTCAGCTCGGAATGGTCGGCTAACTTGGATCAGCTCGGGAACCCCTCGTCAATATTGTTAAAGGAGAATGAGAGGTTTAAATATCTAAAGTATCTACATTCATCATGGAGTATTTATAGGAGGATTGTACCATTTTCTTGACATTAGGTGGACGGTTATGGGAGTATGGTTCGCATCGTTTGTTGTAGCTCCCATTAATGGAGGATTTCACATTTTCGGCCCAGTCTTCTCATGCGAGACCATACCTGCTATCAGTGGAATTCATGGCTCCAGGTCGGGTCGGTAATGACCGACCTCCATAGGGGTTTATTTCTCGGGGTCGGATTGTGGTGGATAAAGTGCCACGTGTTGATTAATCGTTGGTCAAAGTTAGTAGTTGATTTTGCTCATGTCATGTGCTTAGTCTGGAAATCTTGCCCATATCAGTAATGAATATTCAAACGCGGTTGAACAACAAAATCTTTGTATATACATCAAAGATTACAAGGAAATCTAGTGCAAAACATTAAACATTATCTGGTCTAAGTAGAGCACATATAAATGAAGTATTTAGCAAACTCAAGAACATAGAAGGTCTTCCAACAGTTCATCCAGAATTATGTCTTCTAGCTCTAAGGCTACACACTCGGATTCAGACTGATGGTTCATCCAACCATCATCTTTGGCCAAATCTGGAGAAACAATATCATCCAGCGTCTGATATTGGTTTGCCTTCCTGCTCAGCAATTTACTGATGTTGGCATAGACCTCATCACGAATACGGTTCTCCACTGGGAATGGATAAACGCGGCAGCTAGAGGATAAGGCCTTCGGGTACACCCTGAATGGTGTATCATAGATTTGATCTATCACCTCATTAACCAAATCAGAAAGAAGCTGATGATGACAACTATCATACGTATCTTCTTTAGAGCATTCCAGTTCCTGGTGCCAGTAAGCTTCCATTTCCTTGAACACTGAGGTATCCAGTGGCTGGCCAGCTGAGCGTGAAGTTTCATTGAAGATATCCCTACACAAGTATGATCGCTCAAGAATTTTCTTCACGTAAAGCAGGTCAGCATCATCTTTCTTGAAAAGTTCAGAATAAGCAAGATTCTTAAAGTTCTCATTTGCATTCTCCGAACTCTCAAGATTTGGCATGCGGCATAGTAAGGAATTATCATCGACTCTTTCTTCTAAGTTTATAGTATCACTCCTGTCATCATGTTTGCAGCTGTTCTCCAACCCTGTAATGATGAGAACAATGAAAATATACCAATTAGAACAATATCAGAAGTTCAATAATGTGATTAAAACTTTGATCTCTAGGAAATGATAACTAATTAATTTCTGTAGGCATCTAATCATATAAGAGAGGCACATTATAGTTATTGTCACTAACAACAAAATCAAGGTACGATCTCATCTAGTAAACAGGCATTCTGACAGTTGAAGCCTAGCTAATCTTATAATGAACCCATTTAACAAGGAAAGTGGCAGGCATGGCATGATCACTTGAATTTACTCTACGAGAAAAAGAGGTGTCTATGAATACCTTCTGAGGAGTATGTACAGCTGGATTCTCCGAGGAAGGAGGCTCCAGAATTTGAAACCATCGATGATTGTGAAAGCTTTTTGGCATTAATCTCTGAGTAATTAACATCTTCTTCCCTGAAGGAAGTGCATCGGTTGTCAGTACTATCATCAACCTTCTCTATAAGGTCATCCAATTCTGTGTTACCTTCATTCTTCACATTCACTCTTGAAATTGCCACATTTCCCGTTGTTTGAATAGTATCAGTTCTCTCGACTATTTCATTTACAGACTCATTACTGGCATCTAGCGTTCCTTCGTCATCTGCAGTCGCGGAGAAAGCTTCTGGCATTGTTTCATCTGGAGTATTTCCTTCAGTGAATGAATTGTTCTCTACAGACTCAATAGGCCAATCTGCTTGGTGAGCATCGCCATGCCCCTCATTCTGAATGGGATAACCAAAACCGAGATGAGATAGGGAGCGTATTCTTCTGAAGGAAACCTGCCCATCTGAGGGTGGATCATATTCATTTCTCAGTTTTAGACTCTTAGAGGGATGAAATATGAATTCATCTCTTGCACAATACTCAAATAGCCTAGCGTATCTATTCAGTGATTCACTGAAAGAAGAACTTCTTCTGTTAAGCACCTTTTCACAGAGAGAATACCCATCAAATTCATGAAAACTTCTGGAATCTGTCTCATCATCCCTGTCTATTGCACGCTCCCCACTCCTTCCTGCTATATTTTTCTCACTAACCAATTGTACATGCCCACTGGAAAGTTCATCCGTGAATACGTTAGGAGAGGCATCAAAACAACCTTCATTTATATCTTCATTTGCCTCAGGTCGTACTCTCTGCTTTCTTTCCTTCACATGTGTGACGATTTCATCATTCCCTTCTTCTGTCAATTCTGTTTTTGGTTTCTGAGACACTGGGCTTGACTTTTCATCCATAATGCTGAACTCATTATCATAAGCCGGAGTCCATGATCTTGCCCTGAAATTCATTATATACTTCGGCAGAGCCAACTCTGGTACTTGATCATTATCTTGAAGCCTTTCTCCTTCTGGAAAGAACCAAATTTCATTCTTCTTGTGTTCGAGTTTAAGAGGCTTAAAGTTCCATCTTGGAGACGAATCAGCAATAGGAAATGTTTCTGACTTGGTCAATCTCGCTTTTGTACTGGAATTAGGCAGAGTATGGAAGAATTTTCCAGTGCTATCGTATGCATTTCCAAGTTTTAAAGACCACTCCTTCTTTACCTTCAACTTTTTCCGAATGTCTGCGTCCTTCTTTAACTGGAGTTCTACATCATTCTTCATACTCCCCAGAATATTTCGATCCGACTTGTTGGAGACCTTCATTTGTGGTGAAACCAGTGATCCATTGTCATCGTCGAAAGTGCTGATTGCGGGTTCTTTCTCCGTGCTTAATTTGTTGAGGTCATGATCTGAAGGTTCTAAGTGATGAATTGAATAAGTTCTCTGCAATTGTGGTCTTGGAGAATAACCTGATTTCTGTTTTTCGTCATTCTCTTGCTTGGAGACTTCTTCGGAAATTAATGCTTTAATGCGAGCTTTGATGGATTTCTTGTTGGATAGGTGTGAATTCTTAGTATTCTGATTAACCTGATATGTCCTGTATGATTAGTTTCTTTCATAGTAGAAGCATGCCATGTTTAACTGTGGATCTTTCGAAAAACTTACAAGCAAATGACTTCTCCCTCTGTCTTCCAAAAGCTGTTGTAGTTCATCAGATTCATGAAGCATTAAGCTAGTTTTGGGATTTACTTTTCCTGCAAAACAAGGCTACTGGTACTTAATAAGAATGTCAGGAACCGAAAACTCAAACCGCTTGTTCCAAGGACTAGAACTAGAATTCATTTAATGAGCACCAACAGATCAATTAAATTGTTTGTTGGAAGAAGTCAAACTGCATTTTTGTAACAATTGACCACAAACATCTGTGACAGGAATTTCAAATTGCTAAATCGATCTACAAATTACAGAATAAATCAGTATATGGATAGTTGCATAAATAATATATTGCTAGAGAACATTCAAATAGAAAAAAAAAAAAAAAAAAAAATCCTTTACAAAAAAACTTTACAGGAAGGTAAGTACAACTACAATGGTTAGAAGCTGGAGAGCAGGGAAAAAGTATAAAAAGAAAGAAAGAGAAATACAGCAATAGAAATATATATATATATATATATATATATATATATATATATATATATATACTGGAAAAGTAAATCTACACCTTTGGCATGTCTTCTTCCTTGATGATTTGTGTGGTGATTGTGAAGCAACTTCTTGGCACTATAGTGCCAGTGATGGTAGTCAATGGCATGTATGAAACCCCACATGCAACCTGGATGATAACCATCATCCTCAAGTTCTTCGTTAAGATGCCTATAATATATGTTCGTTCCCATAGTATAACAAACTTGAACACCCTCAGTAGCTAATCTTCACCTCTGTTCCATCCAACCTGACAAAAATAATCCGATCAAAAACTATATCAACAATCTTTTAAATATAACAACAACAACAAAAAAAAAAAGAAAGAAAAAAATAACATAAATTCCAAGATCAGTTTCTATATGAAATTTAAGATTCAACGTCCCTAATACCTATGTGTTAGCCACTTAAATATCTTTATATATATTCGTCTCGTATCGTTACCAACGGAGGAGCTACTTTTTCACTTCTAAAAACAGAGAAGAAGGAAACTTTTAACTGAAAAGAGCACAGAGAACTGAAGAAAGAAATAGTTATAACTTCTTTGTAACATCATGGAAAAATTTATTGAAAAAGAACAACTCAAAAGGAAAAGAAAGAGGAAATAAAAGAAAGGGAAAGTAACACTTGATGGATTACTATAAGAAAGGTAACAGAAATTTTTGATAAATCCTTTTTCTCATAAAAACTTGAACTAGAAACATAGTAACAGAGAATTTTTGTAACCTTTGAGCTTGTTTAGAAACACTCAAATGGATCAGGCAGGCTAGAGTCTGTTCAGTTTGGCGGCTATTGAAGGAAAACAGAGAAAGAGAAGACTTTTAGACTAATTTATTCTTCAATGTAACAGTAACATAACTTGTTTATCCATCTTATAGAATTGTGAGAATATTTATGATAGTTTATATCATCAATGGAGTGCGTTTGTGTTTTGTTACTCAGAAAGAATACGTTAAATTAAAACTAGGAACAAGAACAAGAAGGATGTCGTGTATATATATATATATATATATATTGATGCAACTAGCTAGACTCGAACTCAGCATTTTTCGTATACATAGCGAGTAACATACCACTTGACCAAAACACTAATGAGACGTTTAGTTCGCGGATTATAAATAGATTCATGGGTATAAGGAGTTAAGAAAGTAACATTCTCATGTTTGGTTCGTGGATTAAAAAATTATTTATGAAAATATTAGATTCTTGATGATCATTTATTCTCATGTTAGGGAGTGAGAATATATTATTCATGAGTTGTGGGAATAATTTAGAGAACATAAAAAGACGAAAACAACCTAACTAAAAATAACTTTTTCTCACTAAAAATACAGAGGTTTTCTAAGTTCTAAAATCGTTGTAGATTTCAAGAATTATGCGGACCTTTGCTTTAGAAGATTTGGTACAAATGTCAAAAATTAGAAAACTTTGAATGAGCCAAACCAATTTGCCTTGGCTACACATTTATATCTGTTAAGGTAGAAAAATGACGTGTCGCAAGTGGCCTTCACGTACCGCCTTGATGCCTGCAAAACAAAGAGAGCTTGATGGGTCTAGCCCGTATTAGCACTCTGATGCTTAAGTTAGCTTGGTGCTTCTACAGAGAAGGCGATGTATATATGTGTATAAATGTGAGTATTAGATGTACCTCCTCTTTCTCCCTGCTAAAACCTTTTCCTTTTATAGGCACCATGACCCTTGAAGTCATCATGGCTGCTCAGTTAAAGAGAGAAGTCACATGGTTGCTGAGTCACAAAGGAGAAATCATCATTGTAGCTGAGTCAAAAGATTAAAGGTATAGTAGTGGATCATCATTACAAACATGTGTGGATTATTAAAGGGCCAGTGGACAATTGTTTAGATGGTTTAGTGGAAGATTAGCTGAGGATTCTTTGAGTTTATAAAACAATGTCAACCAGCGCTTCTTAGCTCGAGGTCTTAAAAAGTGACTTTTGAATAGCCCTATGCCTCGTCTGAATTTATAGAGTTTCTCCACGCTTGATAACCGTGACCCAGCAATTATTTTCGAAGAGCTAATTATTCCGACCAATTGTAAAAATATCTGACGTCCGTAGACCTCAGGCGTTAACGTCCGAGGTCCTATGGACCTCGGATCAGCATGTCCGAGGATCACAGGTCCTCGGATTTCCTTGGTCCGAGGACCTGTAGTCCTTGGACCACCTCAGTCCGAGGTCCTATTGACCTCGGACCACCTTGGTCCGAGGTCCTAGGGACCTCGGACTCCCTTTCCGAGGTCCCTTGGACCTCGGACTGCGCTTTTTCCTTTTAATTGAAGAATTAGTAGGCGAATTTGAGAGAAACCAAGGGTTTATCTCGTATCATGATGCCCCCTCAGTACTTGGAGCTATAAAATAGGTTCGGGAACTGATTATGATGCCATGGCAATGTCGAATCTAGTCGACAAATCATTCTAAAATTACCTTGTCATCTGTGCAATTTGCCACCTACCACCATTAATGTTGTCTTGCCACTTGTCAAGATCTGGTGCAATGACTTTTGAATTAATGGTGAGGATTTGAAACTCCTGGTTTTCCCTCCCATTTTCAGATTTGAAACTCTTGGTTTTCCCTCCCACTCACTTCTATAAATACCTCTTTCCAACATTCAAACACTTCATATTCTTTTCAAATACTCATCTCTCTCATTCTCTCATCTCTCTCTCCAAGGCTCATACTCCTCGAGCTAGCTTTATTATTCTTGGTACAACACCTCGACGCCAATACCTCGTTGATGCCAACCACCTCAGCGCCGTCACCAACACCACGGCACCACCACCTCGGCGCCGCCACCAATACCTCGGTACCGCCACCTCGTCGACGCCAACCACCTCAGCGCCGCTACCAACACCTCGGACTCCCTGGTACCCTATCCTCTATCATTTGACCTTTTTTTACATTCATCATTCATATATATAATTTTATGGCGTCTTCTTCTTCGATTTCTTCTTTGAAAATTATGGAGGTTACTGTTGCTCTCCCTGCTGCGACTCAAGGCCTTGGTCTTAAGGTGGCTACTCATATTGACCCTTTAGTCACAGCTATGCCCCCATCTTCTTCACCTCCACCCCTTGGGATTCCTGTTCCCGCTCAACCACTTAGGTCTATTAGGACTGATGAAGTCGGGCCTTTGGAATCTAGTCCTTCTAAGCCTACTGAGTCCAAAACTTCTCGAACCATTCCTCAATGTGATCCGAATCCTTTTCTTCCTCATATTACTCTAGAGATGATTCCTGGGATACCCGAGCCTTTTCCTCCTCCTTCTAGGGCCGTAACATCTGATCTTGACCCTGACGCCTAAACGGATTTTTCTACCTTGTATTACAACTGTACCTTTGGCGAAGCCGAATTGCGCGAGCTTCGCAACGAAGGTGTGTTTCCACATGATTATGAACTTAGAATTCCTCGCCATTAGGATGTGGCATGTCGACCCGAGGTAGGGGAAGTGGCCTTACCCTATCTCACTCTTCAGTTTCTCCATCTTCCTCTCCCTGCCTTTATCGTTCGCATCTTTAATTTTTTTGACATTGCTCCTTGCCAACTTGCTCCTAACGGCTGGAGGGAAGTAGTAGGTTATTATGTTTGGGTCAAGTCGCTTAGTCTTACTCCGACCCTTAATCTCTTCTGTCAATTTCATCAATTGATTCATGACCCCAAGAATTTCAGTGTATACTCCTTCTCTGCTAGGCCCAGTCATCGTTTATTTTCTAATTGGCCTTCTAGCAACCGAGGATGGCACAACAAGTTTGTGTTCGTCATTCATCTTTTCAAATGCCCAGTCAGTAGACTTTTCAGGCATTTACCACGCACTGAGCTTGATGCTTATCGTGAGCCTCCTCTCTTGACCCCAACTGAGAGACTTATGACTTCTTACATTCTTCGTCGAGCTCGGCCCGTGCGCGGTGTCCTCTATTTAACACGTGAAGCTGTTCTAGCCTCCGGCATTTATGATTAGTTGAGGTGTGTTAATGCCAAGGTGGGACCTTTGGCTACTGCTCGCTCTCCTTTATATGGATGCCCTGTTGCTGTGGTTTCATCTTCTCCAGTCACTGGGTTCCAAGCTGATGCTCTGGTCCACGAAGGTAATAAAAATTTCCATACATGTATTTTTAAGCTTCTCTTTTTGCATAGCTGACTCTTATTTTGCCGTTGCAGGTACCGCTATCCCAGAGGCTCAGCAGCAAACACCTCCTGGTGCTTCTGAGGCTCGAACCACCAGGGTTGGCAGACTTGATCCAGTTAAAGCGGTTGCTTAGGACGCCCGAGCTGAGGTATAAAGAGCCCGCGCTGCTAAACGAGCTGGAAAGAAGAAGGTTAAAGGTGTTCATAGTAAAAAATGAAAGAAGGCTGCTCAGCCACGAAGAAAAGTAGTTCAGTCAGATAGTTCATCCGAGTCTGAGCCCACCCGGTCCGAGACTCCCGTCCTGTAGGATTTTTCTTCTCCAACTCCTGAAAGAATTGCTCGTAGATTTGAAGCTTTTAGGGAAGTTGCTGCTGGTTATGAGGCTCCTCCTTATGAACAGCTAGTTGGTGTTATGCCTGAGGACAGTGGTTTGGTTAAAGATGCCTTTCTTTTAGCCGCCAATTCTTCCGACCCGCCTCATCTGAGATCTCCCCCTACTCCTGAGGGCTCGGCCCAGTCTCGTCCGAGGTCTCCCCTTATTCCTGAGGGTCCCGATAATGTGGCGAGTTATTTGGATGAGTTTCCGAGCGATCGGTTATACTCTGTTGCTCAAGAAGCCTTTGAAAAGGATCGTTTTAAGGTACTTTCTTCCTTTACCTCACCTTCTATTTTTATTTGAGTTACATTTTCTTGACCATTGTTTTGTTTGTCGTAGATGTCCATAGGTCTCAGCGTGGCCTACCGCTTCATGGAACAATATGAGTGGCGGCTTGTTGAGGCTAAGGCTTCTTTTAAAGAATTCGAGGAGCGTTCCAGGAGCTTAGAGGCTGCAATCCAAGCCAAGCTTATTGCCACTCGTGAGACAACTAGAATGGCTCGAGAAGAGGCTGCTTCAGCAAATTCCAAGCGTCGCCAACTTCGGAGTGACTAGATGGCTTCCTTGAGGGCTCAAGAGGAGGCCAGGGCTGAGTGTGAGAGGCTTCAGTTTGAGTATAAGAGGCTTCAGTCTGAGTGTGAGAGGCTTCAGTCTAAGTTAGAGGTATCACAGACAGCTCGCGGTTCTGTGGAAGCTCAATTCAGGGATCTGTAAGCTTCACTAAAGGATATGAAGGTCCAAGGAGTGGAGGATTTTCGTTGCGGGCAGGGATACAAGGATGATTTGAAGAAACTATATGCTTAATCTGTTGCTGACACTACGGATGACGTCACTGCTGCACTTCAGGTGAAGCTTGATCGTTATGCCAAACGACATGGTTTAACTATTAAAGAAAATGTGCTTACTGGTAATTCTTTGAGCTCTGAGGACGAGTGATAGACATTGTTTTTAAAGCATTGTATTTGCCTTTTGTAATGAAGACTTTCGTCTTTAATGAAAAAAGTTTTTCTTTTCATTGATTTATTGTCTCTTTCTTTTTTCGTATTTGGTTTTGTTAGATCATGCCTTTTCAAAACTCTTTATCTGATTGAAGGACAATTTGATGGCTTTGGGGGGGGGGAGGGTTGTGCCCCCAGCCTTGGACTTCGGGGATCGTGCCCCTGGGTCTAGATCTTGGGAGTCGTGCCTCCTTGTTTTTATTCTCGAGGGTCATGCCCCCTTGCCTTGATTCTCGGCTTCCCTTTATTGGGACTTGACTTTCTTCTACTACAATCATTAACGGAAACTTTGGGCCGAAAAAAGGACAATCATAAACAGTATTTAAATATTCAAGGAAAAGGATTACATGTAATATTTTCTTATATGCTCTACGTGCCATGCATTTCTTAGCTCCTTGCCATCGAGGTCTCTGAGTTTGTAAGTTCCGGGTTTGACCTCTTTAATTATTGTATACGGGCCTTCCCAGTTTGGTTCGAGTTTTTCCTGATTTAAATCAGGTTTGAAGATTGCTCTTCTGAGGACTAGATCCCCCTCTTTAAGTTCTCTGTTTTTTACTCTCTTTTTGAAATACCTAGCCATAGCCCTCTTGCCTTCGAGCATTTTTATTCTAGCTTTCTCTCTGAATTCTTCCACCAAATCCAGGTCTTCTCGCAGGGTCTGGTTATTAACTTCTTCTTCATACTCAGCGACTATTTGGCTTGTCGAGCCAATTTCTACAGGTAGGATAGCATCTACCCTGAATGTCAAGCTGAAGGGAGTTTCGCTTGTCGACTCGTTTGGCGTTGTTCTGTATCCCCATAGCACCTCTGGCAAAACTTCAGCCCAGAGGCCTTTGGCTGCTGCCAGCTTTTTTTTCAGACCCTGCAAATTAGATGTTTTAGCATTTTCTACTTGGCCATTAGTTTGCGGATGTGCTACAGAAGCAAATCTAAGGGAAACGCCCAACTCTGAACATTGTTTCTTGAAATAGTGGCAGTCGAATTGGTTCCCGTGATCTGTCACTATCACTCTTGGAATCCCAAATCTGCACACGACGCTTTTCCACACAAAATTCCAAGCATTTCTATCTGTAGTCTTGGCGACGGGCTCAGCTTCCACCCATTTAGTAAAATAATATACCATTACAAAACATTTGACCCTCTAACCTGTGCTCATTGGGAAAGGTCCTAATATATCCAAACCTCATTGAGCAAATGGACAGGGACTCATCATCACAGTCAACCCCACTGCAGGTTGTCGTGGGATTCTTGAGAATCTCTGGCATGTATCACATTTTTGCACCAAGCGCCGAGCATCTTCATTCAGGGTTGGCCAGAAATACCCATATCTCAGTATCTTTCGAGCCAATGCTCTGTAGCCTATGTGATTACCACAAATCCCCTCGTGCATTTCCCTGAGTATGTAATCGCCCTCGCCTTTGTCCACACACTTCAGCATGGGCCAAGTAAACGCTTTTTGATACAATTGTTTTCTGAGCATTACATATTTTGGAGCTCGGATTTTCACCTTCCTTGATTCTTCACTGTTTTCTGGTAAGATCCCATTTTCAAGGAAATCGACCATAGGTGGCATCCAAGACTCACTGGGCTCCACCCGGGCTATCTCTTTGCACTCCCAAACTATGCTTGGCTCGAACACCTCCTCCACCTCTATCGTTATTGGCCCTGTTACTCCTACCGCAAGCTTCGAGAGGACATTTGCTTTCTCGTTCTCCGTCCGTGGTATATGGCTGATTGTGAAACCATTCAATCCTGCCACTACACTTTTTACTTTGGCTAAGTAGGCCGCCATGGTTTCATCTTTGGCTTCGTACTCTCCATCTATTTGACTTGCCACCAATTGTGAGTCTGTGTGAGCTTCTATCGCATCAGCCCCTATCGCCTGAGCTGTTTTAATACCTGCAATGAGGGCTTCATATTCAGCCTCATTATTTGAGGCTGAGAAACGGAACTTTAAAGAAAACTGCAACTCATCGCCATCTGGACCCCGAAGTATGACTCCAGCTCCACTGCCGCTCTTGCTTGAGGCTCCATCTACCCAAATCTTCCACGACCTTGGACTAACCTCAGATGGCTCTCCTGTAAATTCCACAATGAAATCCGCCACAGCTTGAGCTTTTATCGCGGTCCTTGGTCTGAATGTAATGTCAAATTGGATCAACTCCACAGACCACTTTAGGAGCCTTCCTGATGCCTCTGGTTTCTGCAACATCTGTTTGAACAGCATATCTGTCATAACACATACGGGATGCGACTCAAAATAATGTCTAAGCTTTCTTGAGGCCATCAGTAGAGATAATGTCATTCGCTCTGTAGGAGGATACCTCAGCTCAGCTCCTTTAAGTACTTGGCTGATATAGTAGACTGGCCTCTTCTTCTTTCCATCCTGTCATACTAGTGCTGCCGCCACAGCTACTGGGGATACTGCTAAATATACGTACAAAGTCTCACTGGGTTCTGGTCTGGACACCAAAGGTGCCGAGCTTAAGTACTCCTTCAACTTTTCAAAAGCTTCTTGACATTCTACCGTCCACTGAAAATCCTTTGGTTTGCGCAGGATTTTGAACAGGGGAGCACATCTGTCTGTTGACCTAGCCATGAATCTGCTCAAGCCTGCTATCTTTCCCGTCAATTTCTGAACATCCTTGACACTTCTGGGTGGCTCGAAGTCCAAAATGGCTTGCACCTTTTCTGGGTTAGCCTCGATGCCTCTTCGAGTAACCATGAATCCCAAAAATTTCCCTGCTTGAACCCCAAAAGAACATTTTTCAGGATTCAATTTGATGCCGACCTTCCTCATTATCGAGAATGCCTCGGACAGATCATCAATGTGAGTCTCTGCCTTCTTACTCTTCATCAACATGTCATCAACGTACACCTCCATATTTCGCCCCAACTGTTCCTTGAACACCTTGTCCATCATGCGCTGATAACAATCCCCTGCGTTCTTCAAACCGAATGGCATCACCATGTAGCAAAACACCCCTCGGTCTGTTATGAAGGCCGTCTTCTCCTCATCTCCTGGTGCCATCTTAATCTGATTGTACCCCTTGAAGGCATCCATGAATGACAACATCTCGAAACCTGAGGTGGCATCCACCATTTGATCTATTCTATGCAATGGGCAGCAGTCCTTCGGGCAGCTCCTGTTCAGATCCGTAAAGTCTATACACATCCTCCAAGCCCTTGATGCCTTTGGAACCATCACCACGTTTACCAACTAGGTAGGGTACTCCACTTCTCGTATATGCCCAGCCCTCAACAATTTACTTACTTCTTCTCTAATTGCTTGATTCTTTTCTGTATGGAAGACCCGTCTTTTTTGCTTTACCGGCCTGAATGCTGGATCTACGTTTAGCCAATGCACGACTATTTGTGGGTCTATCCCTGTCATATCATGTACAGACCAACCAAATACATCTTTATTACAAGATAGGAAATGAGTTATACCTTCCACCAAGTTTTGAGGAAGCTCTGTTCCGAGCTGAACCTCATTTCCAGTTGTTAATTCCACTTTCTGCAATTCTTCCGCGGGCTTTGCTTTCTTCAGCTCATGCCCCTTTTTAGCCTTCTTTTTCGGGATTTCAATTAATTCTTTCTCTTCTTTTTGCAGCCTGAGACAAGCCGCATAGCATTCCTGGGCCCTCCTCTGGTCACCTCTTACTGTCACTATTCCAGCCTCAGATGGGAACTTCATGGCCAGGTGATAGGTGGATACCACTGCTCTGAACTTTTCCAATGCTACTCTCCCCAATATCCCATTGTATGGTGATTCACAATCTATTACAATGAAATCGAGTATCTCACTACGGCTCTGTTCATTTTACCCGAGGATCATCTTCACTGTTATCATACCCACTGGCCTTACTTCTCTGCCATTGACACCTGACAAGGTTCCCTTCATCATCCTCAATTGCTCCTTCTTCAACCCCATCTTCTCAAAGGTGCTCAGGAATAGAACCTCCGCCGAGCTTCCTGTATCAACCATGATCTTGCGCACCATAATCCCAATGATGTCCGCTGCAATCACCAGTGGGTCGTCATGGGGCAACACCAGACCATTCAAATCTTCATCTCCAAAGATGATACTTTCTTCCATCCTTGGTCTTTTCATCGGGGGATCCCCGCGACCCACTTTGCGATAACCTTTTCTGGCCTGGAGGTTTTCCCCTCTTGAAGCCATACCACCTGGTATCATATCAATCTCCACCTGAGCATGTGCTACATGAGCGTGTCTCGGGCTTCTCTCCCTCTGTCTCTCTTCCTGATTGCCCCTCCTAACATAGGCTTGCAGGTGTCCACGCCTGATTAGGGCTTCAATCTCATCTTTCAGATTCCTGCAGGCCTCGGTATTGTGCCCAAAATCCATGTGATACCTATAATATTGCCCTTTCCCTTTACGGCGCTCCTTTTTTCCGTTTTCATCTTTCGTCGATCTAGGAGGTCCATCCGCGTTCGGATTTCAGCCAATATTTGAGATTTGGGTTTCATCAAAGGAGTGTAGTTGTTGAACCCCCGCCATCTAGGTGGTTCTCTTCTCTCCCTTCCCCTCTGTTCTTGTCAGCCCTCTTCGGCCTTTCTCTCTTTCTGGGTTATATGAGCTTGACTATTCTGCCCTTTTTTCCTATGGTCTTCCTCTTTCTCTGCCATCGCCACCTCTTCTACTTTGATATATTTCTCCACCCTGGTCATTAATTTCGTCATATTTTGGGGAGTCTTTTTAGCTAAAGAAGCTTGAAGCAGCTCATTTGCCACCCCTTTCATGAATGCATGTATTGCAAATTTCTGATCAAATTGCGTACACTGTAAGGTAGCCTCATTAAAATGGGTTGCATATTGTCGGAGGGTTTCTCCCCTCCTCTGCTTTAGACCGAGCAACGAGATGGTATGCCTGGTCGGCTTAATAGCCGAAGAAAGTCTCCCTACAAACAATTCTGTTAGTCGTGCGTAAGAATCAATTGATCCTTCTTTCAATTTATCGTACCATACTCTAGCCGCCTCCAGTAAAGTTCCAGTAAAAGCCTTACACACCCAGGCCTCTGGCAACTCCGTGAACTCCATCTTGTGCCTAAAAACTGCTAGGTGATCTTTAAGGTCTCCATGCCCATCATAGGTGGGCAAATATGGCAATTTGTATCGTGCGGGCTTTGGAACTTTGTTGATAGTGCGATTGAATGGGTTTGGACCTTTGAAAACTCCTACAACTGAGACAGTACAAGTAGTACCTTCTCTTTGGATACTTTGAGAGGGGCCTCGTTCTGCTGTATCTGAGCCCTATGAAGATCTGGTGGAGTTCATTGTCTCTTTGCATTGCCCCCTAGTATGAATCTACTGCACTGATTCTCTTGGGTTGGCTACGTTTCTGGTTAATTGGGTTTTTTGGCGTGTGGGATTTTGCTGCGATGCTTGGCGTGGTTGATTTTCTGAAAGGTGCTGTGTTGGCTGAGGTGCTGGGTTATTAATAGCTTTTTTCAACTCCTCTAGAGTTTGCAGGATATATCCAAGGTCTACTGGCTAGTTAGTTTGTGGAACTTGCATTGTGGCAGTAGGATACTGCCACCCTGGATACCAAGTAGATCCTTGTGGATAGTTTTGCGGTATGTAGGCAGATAGCTTGGGTATGGATTTGTGTATGGATCGGGGTATGTGTTTGTATATGGGGGATGATTTTCTGTAGGTATTTCTACCCTTGGAGGTGGTAGATCAGTCCGTCCAAGGTTGGAGGTCTCTCCTGGACAGAATTGCACATTTGGCTGTTCTACGGCCTCTTCTTCATGTACGCTTACAACATTCTTACTCCGGGTAGTTACCATGGTGTGATCTTGTGAAATCTCAGTGGGGGATTTAGAATCGGGCCCCACGGTGGGCGCCAACCTATTAAGGTAGAAAAATGATGTGTCGCAAGTAGCCTTCAAGTATTGCCTTGATGCCTGCAAAACAAAGAGAGCTTGACGGGTCTAGCCCGTATTAGCACTCCGACGCTTAAGTTAGCTTGGTGCTTCTGCAGAGAATGAGATGTATATATGTGTATAAATGTGAGTATCAGATGTCCCCCCTCTTCTTCCTACTGAAACCTTTTCCTTTTATAGGCACCATGACCCTTGAAGTCATCATGGCTGCTCAGTTAAAGAGAAAAGTCACATGGTTGCTGAGTCACAAAGGAGAAATCATCATTGCAGCTGAGTCAAAATATTAAAGGTGCAGTAGTGGATCATCATTACAAACATGTGTGGATTATTAAAGGGCTAGTGGACAATGTTTAGATGGTTTAGTGGAAGATTAGCTGGGGATTCTCCGAGTTTATGGAACAATGTCAACCAGCGCTTCTTAGCTCGAGGTCTTAAAAAGTGACTTTTGAATAGCCCTATGCCCCGTCTGAATTTATAGAGTTTCTCCACGCTTGATAACCATGACCCAGTAATTATTTCTGAAGAGCTAATTATTCCGACCAACTGTAAAAATATCCGAGGTCCGTAGACCTTTGGCCTTAACGTCCGAGGCCTCAGATTACCATGTCGGAGGCCCCCAGGTCCTCGGATCTCCTTGGTCCGAGGACCTGTGGTCCTTGGACCACCTTGGTCCGAGGTCCTATGGACCTCAGACTCCACGTATGAGGTCTGAGGTCCATTGGACCTCGGACCAGCTTGGTCCGAAGTCTTAGGGACCTCGGACTCCACGTCCGAGGTCCCTTAAACCTTGGACCTGTTCGGTCCAAGGTCCTAAGGATCTCGGACTATCTGTCCGAGGTCCCTTGGACCTCGGACCTGCTCGGTCCAAGGTCTTATGGACCTCGGACTCCACGTCCGAGGTCCATAGGACCTCGGACCAACTTGGTCTGAGGTCCTAGGGACCTCGGACTCCCTGTCCGAGGTCCCTTGGACCTCGGACTGCGCTTTTTCCTTTTAATTGAAGAATTAGTAGGCGAATTTGAGAGAAACCAAGGGTTTATCTCGTACAAATATCACAACTTTGTACCTGGTGAACCAATTGATAATACCATCACGTCATCTGGGTTTGTGTTTGAAGTGGTGAAAAATGAGAAATTTGTGTTTGTGAGACAATCATAATGAGGGGTTTGTAGGGTTTTGGGGGAGAGAAAGAAGGGTGTTTTGAGAAGATAGGTGAAGGGTTTGTCGATGGATGGTGGTGGTATGAGGGAAGAGTTGTTGACCGTGGTGGCGGCTGATGTGGCTCCGACAGCCATATTTTTTTTTTTTATGTTTTTTTAATTATATAGATATGTAGACACACACACATACACACAATATATATAATGTATTGGGGGGCTGATGGGGTTTGGTATATATATATATATATATATATATATATATATATTTGGGGGCTGATGGGGTTGGGTAGGGGGTGACAGGCTAGGTGGTGGGTGGGGTTGTAGGAGTTGTATGGGTGAGTGTGGCGAATTGGCGGGGATGAATTTATTTTTTTATTTTTTTATTTTTTTAAAAAATATATATATTTTGGTCAATTGAAATAATTATTTTATTGCCAAATACGTTAAAAACTAATAAAAATAGGGGGTGATAATATATTATTCTTGAGTTGTGAGAATAATTTAAAGAACATAAAAAGACGAAAATACCCTAACTAAAAATATAGAGGTTTTATGAGTTCTAAAATCGTTGTAGATTTCAAGAATTATGCGGACCTTTGCTTTAGAAGATTTGGTACAAAGGTAAAAAATTAGAAAACTTTGAATGAGCCAAACCAATTTGCCTTGGCTGCACATTTACATCACAACTTTGTACCTGGTGAACCAATTGATAATACCATCACGTCATCTGGGTTTGTGTTTGAGGTGGTGAACAATGAGAAATTTGTGTCTGTGAGACAATCATAATGAGGGGTTTGTAGGGTTTTGGGGGAGAGAAAGAAGGGTGTTTTGAGAAGATAGGTGAAGGGTTTGTCGATGGATGGTGGTGGTGTGAGGGAAGAGTTGTTGACCATGATATGTTAAAAACTAATAAAAATCGTACCTTGTGTGCGTGTTCCACATTTGCTATTAAAAATAACAAATTTTTTAACGGAGGGGAAAGTATGTTACGTTTTTAAAATCACAGGGGAGATATTTGATGATTTTTGAACTACAAAAAGAGTTGTGTAGTTATGTCAAACCACAGGCGATCTGGTGCACTTCGTCCTACTTTGAGTAATTATTCAAGGCCAAAATTTTTATTGTCTTCGATATGTTAATATGGTGTATTCCTATTTTTTTGTTTAATCTATTGTTAACTGGTTTTTTTTTTTTGCAATAATAAATATTTGTGACATCATTAATAAGTTGATTGTGCAAATATAAGAAAAAAATGCATTGAATATGATATTGTAGTTGTTTTTTCAGTTATGGGCATTTTTGAAAAACTAATCAAGATTCCTAGAAATATCAAGTGCAAACCAAATACAATATTATAATATTTCCAAGAATTTGAGAAAATATTCCTGTATACCAAACAGATTTTACAAAATTCCTGGAAATCACAATCCTGTAAATCACATTCACAGGAATGTGATTCCCAGGAATAAAAAACTAATCCACGAACCAAACGCCCTATAATAGCGTAAACTGTTTATATTCAAAAGGTGATAAAAGCACTAGACACCAAGCTTTCCCCTTTAAGCACCAATTTTTACCTTTTGCTCACGGAGGAAGGAAAGGCCCTTAAAGATGTTGTGCCAACTCCATGACGCCCGATATGGGACTAATGCAAGAGCAACTTTATGAGGAAAATACAAACTTTTGAAAACTTGAGATGCTAGGCCATTCAAGCGGTGAACAAGACGCTATGCCTGATTCGCCAGCAGGGTGAGGTTCATAGACAAAAATCCCGGAATCCAAGGCCTTTTTGTCTTTTCGGTTGGGCAATAGACAACCACTTGAGCCATGGGATTCTGGCTGAAGAACTAGAACCCCACCAGAAGCGAGCAATCAACAGTGATAGTTTCTTATGGACCGTCTTCTGGAAGAAGAAAATGGACATAGCATATTGTGGAATAGCTTGCAGTATTTCTTTAATAAGGATTTCTTTATCAACCTTCGAAAGCAGCTTGCTTTCCAATCCTGGATCTTAGTGATGAGTCGATCAAGTGACCAGGATAAATATTTCACCTTGGAACGACCGTCTGGGAGTGGCAGGCCAAGATATATGTGCCCAAAGATTCACTGCTAGGCAGACCAGTGATTGTAACACCTCGATCCCTCTCGAGACCGGGAGTTCTATCAATCAATCTAATCACAACCCAATTCCAAACCCGGGCAAAATTTTAGGGAAAGACGGACGGAGTCTCCCCTGTTTCTAGGCAAAATGCAAAACATGCAACAGCATATAAGTGTACCAGCACCATGTCCAACCATATAACACCTCAAGGCCATCCGAGCCTTGGTTCTCAACAATTTAACACAGTAAATATACATATTTCCACGTACCCAAACTATTCTAACTCCTTTCCTTTGGACATTACAACCATACATTGAAGCTAAACTATACTAACTGAATACATAAACTAGCTTATCATTCTACCTTAAATTACTTAGCTAAATTTAAGTTACATTCCATTTAACAATAAATACATACAACACATGAACATACATCTCTGCATCTTTGACAACTCAAGCCACATAGCACGCAAGGCAACTCTTCAAGCACGATCTATCACATATCCACGAACTTTCCAGCTAACATGATATTTCCTGAAATGTGGCGATGAGGAGCGAGTATACTCAACACGTATACTCAATGAGGGCGAGACAGATATCGAGGTGAAGAGAAAGAAAGTCGTGCAATGCAAATAAGGCAGTTAAGCAATATAACTGACATGTAAGCAATCAATATAACAATCAATACAATAAACATTTAACAAAAGCATTAACACAACCATCCAAAGCTATACCACACTTTGAAGGCTATGGTTCACCCATACGAGCAATGTACTGATCATGATTTCGATGACTTTAACGATGACGCGCCAGCTCACCCACCTTATAACTTCCGTTAGAGTACTCCGGACATACTCTGTCAATTCTACAACCTAAACTCCCTGGGCAGCAACCCAAGCGAGAAAGGGAATAGACACGGAGCTAAAGCAACCAACATTGGCAACCCGAGGCTACCCAAAGAGGCCCATCACACCGCCCCTAACTCTATGAATGCAATACAATATACCATGCAACAATCGAGCAATAAAGCCACACGTGGGAGAATAACAAAGTAAGTTACTTTCGCACGCAATAGCAACAGTTAGCAAACATATCAATCATAACCAACTTTAACAAGCATAACAAGCAATAATAAGCATTCTACAAGCATAACACTATGAAAACCAACAAAAACACAAAACGACCCCAACTTTCAAAACGCTACTACTTTCAAACGAGCCACGAGTTTTGGAAACCGACTTCACCAATCCTCCTAAGTCACTATAAGGCACGTCTAAAGACCCCAAAACCCTACTTTACCCTAGAATTCCCGCAAAGCCCTAATTTCCCCCTTTGCTCGTTTGAACTACCGCTACCCTAACCAAACACCCAACCAACGCCATAACCACACCAAAAGTACTCCTTTGTTTTGCAGGAGTAAATTTTGATACACATATTTCTTGGTCAAAGTTAGGTTAGTGCTTCTGCAGAGAAGGAGATATTACTTAGATATATATATGTGTATCAAATGTTGCTTAAGTTGGTCAATTAGGCTTATTTCTTGCATTTTGAAATCATTTCCTAACTATCGTTCTCGATATGCTATGCACTTTGTGACAATAAAAGAATAACAATTAAATCTCAAAGAATTTAAGAAAATATAATTTTCGAAAAGTAACATAGTTCAAAATTTACTCCGGCTTGGAGCTACTTTTCATTTAATTGAAAACCGAGCATTAAGGTGCAAGAAAAATAAAACCGATTAACATAAATATGAAAGTAGTTGATATTCTGTTAAAATAATTAACTCAAGTATTATTTAATTACTTCTAAAAGAAATATGAAATTAATGCTAGAAATGAATGTTTAACTAAAAAATAAATAAACACGAAATTCAATGCTAACATTTAAGATGTCACTTAATTAAATGCAATTAAATGCATGCCAGGTTCGGGTTATCACATCCTTCCCCCTTTAAAACAATTGCGTCCTCGCAATTCTTCTTCCAGTAGAACTCTGCATCCACTTAAATCCAACTCTGACTAATCTTCATCAGCTACTGAGCAAGTATATTAATCAAGATAACCAATAGGGAAGTTTAAGAAGAAATTCCAAGTAGTAATGCCGAATAAAGGCTCAAATGTAGATACCGCACAAAAATCCCGTTGACACGAATACCGAAGAAGAATAAAATTCCAACCAAAAGCGCCGAGATAATACCAATAAAGACTAAAGCAAAGATACTGTAGATAAAATCACATCACGTATTAATGATAAGAAGAATACCAAATGAATACCCCATACACGAATCTCTAGTAGAAGTTCAACTATTACTGCCCGAGAATTCCCAAGCAAGAAGCCAAATAAAGGCTCAAACAAAGGTTCCATCCAGAGGTCCAAAGAAGTACCTCACTGGTCATGAATTTCATAGAAGAATTCCCTGTTTAGAGTGCTGAAGAAAATACTAAGAAACCCAATCAAATATACTTCAAAAGTTCCAAAGAAGCCTTCCAAATAATAACCACATAGGACAACCAATTAGATTCCGAGTATCGCTATCAAATGATGAGAAGAATGTCAAAGGGAATAACATAGAAAATATAATGTGCCCAATAAGACAATCAAGTTGAATAACAAATATAGTTTCCCAGATAGACGAAAACCCTAAAGAAAATACCAAGCTGGTGCACAATATACAAAACCAAACTCTAAGGCCTCTTCACTGTTTTCCAAGTGAGAACTTTATACAACTTACCACCAAGAAAGCCCAATTTATTCCACAGCATACCATAAGCAATATGAGATAATAAGTCTGAACAAGATTCCAAGTGTAAGACTTCCAATAAGTGCCATCAAGGAAAGATACTAGTAGAATGCCCACTAAGAATTCTATAAAATGCCATTGAAGAATTTCCAATCAGGGATGCCAGTATCACACCAATAAAGACCGAGACACATATACCATAGATAATACTGTGCAGTAAGTCCGATTGAAATCCCAATAGCCAAGTCCACCAAGAAGTGCCAACAGAAGTCTCCAAAGAATACCTATTAAGGAAACCAAAGAATGCCCCAGAGAACAACCACATAACATAAAACCCCAAGAGAAAGCTACTATTCACAACTATTAATCACAGAGGAGGACCTTAGAGATTCGCCAATAACCGAGCTCCAAAAGCAAACACCAACTCCCAAATAAAGTCTAATTAAATGCCATTCATTTCCTACCAATCCATACAACTTGAGAGGCTAGCTGTGAACCACTTTCTTCAGGGGAGAAAAAAGTCTTTCTTACCATTTCAACAAGACACGTATGAATGCCAAGATATCACATTTATACATATATGCCTTAATCTATTATGCAAGCATGTTTGTAAAATAGTTTATAAAACAGTTTATTCAACAAAGTCACTGAAGCACGACAATCAAGTCAAGCACAACATAATCAGTTCAAATCACGGCATAACCAATTCAAGACATTCTATACACACATTACAAGCAATACTTCAAGCAAATAACAATTCACGAGGTCGATTCGATTCACGATATCAATTCAATGCGCAACTAGACACTTCACTTCACTTAGCACACATTTAGCACATAATACATAACTATTTCACATAGGTGCATACATTCAAGTCAAGACACACAATCTCACATACAAGCATACACTTTCAAGACACACTTAACAAGCACACATTCAAGGATCACTACCCACCAGACCGAGGACCCTGTCCCGGCTTATGAGCTAGACAAGCTCTGATACCACCTGTAACACCCCGATCCCTCTCGAGACCGGGAGTTCTATCAATCAATCTAATCACAATCCAATTCCAACCCGGGTAATATTTTAGGGAAAGACGGACGGAGTCTCCCCTGTTTCTAGGCAAAATGCAAAACCTGCAACAGCATATAAATGGACCAGCACCATGTCCAACCATATAACACCTCAAGGCCATCCGAACCTTGGTTCTCAACAATTTAACACAGCAAATATATATATTTCCACGTACCCAAACTATTCTAACTCCTTTCCTTTGGACATTACAACCATGCATTGAAGCTAAACTATACTAACTGAATACATAAACCAGCTTCTCATTCTACCTTAAATTACTTAGCTAAATTTAAGTTACATTTCATTTAACAATAAATACATACAACATATGAACATACATCTCTGCATCTTTGACAACTCAAGCCACATAGCACGCAAGGCAACTCTTCAAGCACAATCTATCATATATCCACGAACTTTCCAACTAACATGATATTTCCTGAAATGTGGTGATGAGGAGTGAGTATACTCAACACGTATACTCAGTGAAGGCGAGACAGATATTGAGGTGAAGAGAAAGAAAGTCGTGCAATGCAAATAAGGCAGTTAAGCAATATAACTGACATGTAAGCAATCAATATAACAATCAATACAATAAACATTTAACAAAAGAATTAACAATCCAAAGCTATACCACACTCTGAAGGCTATGGTTTACCCATTCGAGCAATGTACCGATCATGATTTCGATGACTTTAACGATAACGCGCCGGCTCACCCACCTTATAACTTCTGTTTAGAGTACTCCAGACATACTCTGTCAATTCTACGACCCAAACTCCCTGGGCAGCAATCCAAGCGAGAAAAGGAATAGGACACGGAGCTAGAGCAACCAACACTGGCAACCCGAGACTACCCAGAGAGGCCCATCACACCGCCCCTGACTCTATGAATGCAATACAATATACAATGCAACAATTGAGCAATCGAGCAATAAAGCCACACGTGGGAGAATAACAAAGTAAGTTACTTTCGCACGCAATAGCAACAGTTAACAAACATATCAATCATAACCAACTTTAACAAGGATAACAAGCAATAAATAGCATTCTACAAGCATAACACTATGAAAGCCAACAAAAACACAAAACGACCCCAACTTTCAAAATGCTACTACTTTCAAACGAGCCACGAGTTTTGGAAACCGACTTCACCAATACTCCTAAGTCACTATAAGGCACGTCTAAAGACCCCGAAACCCTACTTTACCCTAGAATTCCCGCAAAGCCCCGATTTTCCCCTTTGCTCGTTTGAACTACCGCTACCCTAACTAAACACCCAACCAACTCCATAACCACACCAAAAGTGCTTCCATGGCCTCCCGAGACAATGCCATCACGCAAATCGAGGAAATACTAATCTCAACCTAAACGACCCCAACTTATACCAAGGTATTTTTCTCCGTTTTTCCATTACGCAACCCAAACAAATCATGTATTTAGGCATTCTAGCATATCTAGCATCTTTTTACATCAACAGAACGCATAACGGAGCAACTTCATCGAAACGGGGGTTTACTATTCATAATTTACTATTCAATTATCAATTTCAATTTCAATTTCGATATTCAACAGCAGAAAATGCTAAAAAGCTATAAATACATGTTCTACAATTGCTAGGGAACATTCTTCAAGCATCAAAACGAATTAAATAACAATCTACGGCTAAAACCCAAAATTTAAAGTTTATATACAACATTTTCAAATGCGCAAATAAGGATGAAACCCTCACCTTAGACGCTCCTAGACGCTAGGAAAACCACGCTGGAAGCCTCGGAAGCAACCCCGTGTAAGCCCTTGCGAAGATTTGAAGTTTGGAATGTTGAAATCTTTTTTTTTTCTTCTCCTTGTATTTTCGGCCTGCTCACTTCTGTTTTCAGCTCTTTTTTTTATTTTGTGCTATACTAAGCTTTAAATAGGATGGCAACTCAAGTCAAATAGTCAAGGCTTGGTCAAAGGTTGCTTAAGTTGGTCAATTAGGCTTATTTCTTGCATTTTAAAGCTAAAACAACCAACACAAATTTAATTCTAATCAACAACAACTAAGATACTAAAATTAAAATACTAATTACCAGTTTTTACTATTTGCTGAGGACTAGAAATCATTTCCTAACTATCGCTCTCGATATGCTATGCACTTTGCGACAATAAAAGAATAACAATTAAATCTCAAAGAATTTAAGAAAATATAATTTTCAAAAAGTAACATAGTTCAAAATTTACTCCGGCTCGGAGCTACTTTTCATTTAATTAAAAACCAAGCATTAAGGTGCAAGAAAAATAAAACCAATTAACATAAATATGAAAGTAGTTGATATTCCGTTAAAATAATTAACTCAAGTATTATTTAATTACTTCTAAAAGAAATATGAAAATAATGCTAGAAATGAATGTTTAACTAAAAAAAATAAACACGAAATTCAATGCTAGCATTTAAGATGTCACTTAATTAAATGCAATTAAATGTCATTAAATGCATGCCGGGTTCGGGTTATCACAATGATTTCCGTAAGTTGATCTCTGAGAGGAGCGGGTGTGTCCCGACTAAACATAATTGATGACTTTTGGAAGTTCACTCGTTGACCAGAGGCAAAATATAATTGATAAATAGTTTCTTTTAATGCAAACGCATCCTTGGGAGAGGCTTTAATAAAGAACATAGAATCATTAGCAAAAAGAAGGCGAGTGAGGGTTGGACACGATTGGGCAAGTTTGATCCTTTGTAGCACACCATGAGCTCAAAAATGCTGAATGGTACTAGAAAGACCTTCCGTAAGAAGGACAAAGAGAAAATAAGATAGAGGATCACCTTGTCAGAGCCCCCTCCCAGGGGTGACGTAAGGAAGAGGCTCACCATTAAGCAGAACGCTATAGGTGACAGAAGTAATGCAAGACATCATCCAGGAGGTCCATTGTACACAGAAACCCAACTTACGCAAAAGGAGCCAAAGAAAGTCCCAGTCTACCATATTGTAAGCTTTGGACATATCTAACTTGATGGCTGCTATGTGTGAATTGGAACGACGTTTGCTCTGTAGAAAATACTCTACCTCTTGGGTAAGCAAGAGATTGTCCTAAATTGTTCGATCGTTGGTTTTGTCCTGCCTCTCCCCTGGAGAAATATTTGACCACTCCCTTTTCTACAGTAGCAGATCTTCTTTTAAAACTGTCAGGCTGCTAGAACAAGGGGCTACTCATATGTCTCCTCCCGCAACATATCTCTAATCGTATTTTGAGCATTCAGCCCTCTTGGACTCCTCAGCTTGAAGATCGGTCGTCTGGCCTGCTACATCAAATGGCATATATCATGTTCGATCAGGCTATTTTCTTGATTTTCAGTCTTTTGCAAAAATATATACGGAGGTTGCCTCTTGATCTTACCAGTCTCCCCTTCAACTTTGGAAGGATATCTGGTCTTCCTCGGTACCCCCACGGCTGAAACACTTTATATGGCATGTATGCTGAGGAGCCTTAGCCACACGAGAAAACTTATTTAGCAGAAAGTGTGCCCCAACTTTTCTTTGTCAGATATGTAAGATTGAAATCGAGACAGTAAAACATGTACTATTTTGCTGTCCCTGGACACATCATCTTTGGTTCGCATCCCCTCTTCAGTTACACATTTCAACGCACCATATCTCTAGATTTGATGCATGGTTTCTGAATATGATTCAATTGTGTGTCGAGAAGGGTTTTCTGCGGTCTTATGCAACAAGCCTTTTATCCATTATCTGTTGGACCATTTGACGTGCACACAATAAAAGGATATTTGAATAACATCAGATATCCATATCCACCTTATTAGCTGATATTCAACTTCACTTCAAGGATTTGGATTCTCTTCGGTGTTTGTCACCACAGGTACATGACTCCTCAACTATGGCTCACATGGAGCAATCGAAGACTTCTCTTTAGACACCCCCTCAAGGCGTTCTCAAGGTCAACTGCGATGCCTCTTTCATCAATGCAGATTCCCCGGTAAGTATTACGATCGTAGTTCGCAACTCCACTGGCTCTATCATAGATGGTTGTCCTCATTTAGTCTGGAGTGATGCCTCTCTGTAGGCAGATGCATTGGCTTGTCAAATGGCTTGTGATCAACTTGCCACCTTTCAGACCTCGGACATGACAATAATTGAATCGGATGCGGCTCAGCTTATTAATGCCTTTAAGGATTCAAATTTGTGTGACTAGAGGATTTTCTCGATTGTCCACAATTCTCACTTCATCGTATCGCCGGTTGTTGGCTACTCCTTTCGTTCGATCACTCGATCTGTGAACAAAGTAGCGGATTGGACTGCCCGTGCAGTTATGATAGGTTGTTTACCTCTTTAATGGTCTACCACTCTACCCCATGAACTTTCGACTCTTGTAATATGAGATGCTGACCCCGTTGGTGTCAACTAGTATATTGTTTTTTTGGCAATAAAGTATGGCCTCTTTGACAAAAAAAAAACTACTATTGAAAACTACTAATAATTGTAGATTTTAGAAACGTAGTTTAATTGCAAAGCTGTCACGCCCCAACTCGACCTTTAAAGGTTAGACTAGGAAGTGATCTAAACATTCAAGTCGTTTCACGTACTTAATTGTTCATGAAGGTTTAACCCTTAACGTTTAGCCTAAACTCCACAAATTCTCCGAAAAACCGACAGCATAACGGCTGTAATTGGGTCTTTAGTTTGACCTACTTCTCTAAATGCCTCAAAACTTTCAATCTCAAATTCATTTCCAACTAAGATTACTATTTATCACCAATCGGAGTGCCTACTAATTATCTCAAAGCCTCGTTTGACTAATAACCTAGCATGATACTATGTCTCATTTATTTGTTAATCTAGTTATACCAGTACTTGTTGATCTTAGCTTAACAATGAGTACCTACTTAAGATTGGATAAATTCATTTTACTTAACTTTTATCTAGTACTTCATAAGTTTGTGATAAATACAAAACCAAAGTAGCGATAGCAAAATGACCAGAAGAGTGTGTACCTAGTTATGATTAGTACAAGCCAAAATTAGACCCTAAATTACAACGGGGGTCATTTACAATACAACAACAAGCAACATAAGAAATAGTCTTCGAGCAATATATCGTTCACAAAATGGCCGTAGTCAAGTAAGGCACGTAGGGCAAGCAATCATTCCAAGGAGTCATCAATAGGCACGTTGTCCTCGGGTACCTATTCCTGGTCTTCTTCACCTGAGATGATAAAAGAGGGTGAGTCCTTATGAACTTAGCGAGGGGAAACGAGAAATACGTTTTGAAATTCTTTTTCCAGTTAACTTATGAAAAACCCCTTTTTGAAAACATGTCATGTATTACAAGTAAGAAGGTACACAAGTATAAGAATCAAATTGAGCAACATATACAATTACCAATCATTTCAAAGATACGGTGAGCATTTGCTCTCAATATCGATTTCGATACGATTGTTGCGGCCGACTTCAATAATCCACTTATCGCTCCCATTTGGGTATACTCTGGATGTACCCCGAAATCCTACAACCCAACTCTCTGAGGGTCACATGCCAAGCGAGATAGGGAATTGGATCATGGTAGTCACGGTAACACCGGCAAGCCCGATGCCGCCATGCCAGAATGAAAGGTTGCAACCTTGTATGCAATGCACATTTATAACATTAAACATATCACATTAGGAGGACAACAAAGTAGGTTGCCTCCGAGCAGTTATAAGATCGCACGTTGACAAGTAAACACACAAGGCATGCTATGACAAGTAATTTCACTTGTAAGGCACATGGAGTTACATGAATATTAAATGGACAGTCATGTAACACATGTGAATCAAGTCATATAACTCATTTCGGGGTTCACGCAATCAAATAATAAGGTTATACAACATGCAACGACATCTACGTGGGACCGGGTGCAAGAAAGGTCCACTTGTCAACATGTAATCATCGGAATCACATTTAGGGCTATAAGGACAACTACGGGCAGACCACTAATCACATAATTAGACATGATAACCATAGGATCAACATTTAGCGCATTTTCATAGTCACTAGGGTTTCAATTCATGCTTACCCGTGTGATTAAGCCACAAGTTGTCACGTAATTAAACTCAAGCCATGCATCGATTAATTAAAACACCCTCAATCATCCAAAACAGTCCACACAACATCCAAATGCCACAATCCCAAGCATTTAATACAACGAGATAAGTTACAATAATTTTCAAAGCATATCACTAAGCAAAAATATCACTGCAATGGTCTGTTTTCCCACAATCATTTAGACAAGCAAACAATCTCCAATTCCAGTGAGAAAAACGTAAAATTAAAGCTTAATGAGTGAACTAAATCCAGAAACAAACCTCGCATCATTTGGAGTTCGGATTCAAGAGTTATAGCCAAAACCGTGAGACTACGCAAAATTGTCCAGATTTGTACACATTGCAATACTTGTCGTTTTTGAGGACCTTAGGGTCAGATTTAGCCTTAGTCTATTTCTGACAAAAATGTCTAGAACTGAAAAAGATAGAAACCTACCAAATTTAATGTATTTTGGATATCATTTACTAAGTCAAAACCAGTTCGTTCTACAAGGACAGTGAACTGCCAAAAACCTGCTCCATTTTCCCAGATTTTCCAGATTTGGACTGTGATAACCCGAACCCGGCATGCATTTTATAGCACCTGACTGCATTTGATTAAATGTTTAATTAGTTAAATCAACCAATTTGCACTATTTTAATATTCCACTCGGAAGAATTTAGTAGTTGTAAATTGAATAATTAAAGATTATTACCTATTCCTGATAATTATAGTAATTGAATTTCTTTTCTTGTGATTAATTAAGTGTTATCTTAAATGTTAGGGTTTAATTGTGCTTGACTACGTGTTTATATTAACCTTCATTTGTAGCTTAATATTAATTTCATAATTCTTTAAAATATTCTAGAACTAGTGAAATTAATTATTTTAAATGAATATTGATTAACTTGATTGTTTTGATTATTTTAAAAAATCAGTTTTGGTTGTTTTGCGTTAAAATCACTCGGTTTTCAAATAAATGAGAAAAGTAACTCCGAGCCGGAGTAAATTCTAAACTATGATGCTTTCCAAAAATGATATATTTCTTAGATTCTTTGAGAATTAATTGTTACTTCTTTGTTGTCGCAACGTGCATTGCATATCGAGAAAGATAGTTAGGAAATGAATTCGAGTCCTCAACAAATAGTGAAACTAGTATTTTAGTGCCTTAAATTTTATAATTTAATTGTTGTTAGCTAGAATTGATGTTTCCTTAGTTGTTTTAGCCTAAAAATGCATGAAATAGGCTAGTTTGACCAATTTTTAAGTGGTTTGACCAAGGGGATTGACCATTTTGACCTTGTGCCTCTTTTAATAGCCTAAAATAGCTCAAAATAAAAAAAGAAAGCAAGCTGAAAACAGAACCAGCTAGGGCCGAAAATGAGGGAGAAGAAAAAAAGAAAAATTCAACTTCAAATCTTCGATTCTTCGCGTGAGCTTGCACGGGGTGGTTTCCGAGGCATCCTACGAGGTTTTCCTAGTGTCTAAGAGCATCTAAGATGAGGGTTTCATGTTTATTTGCGAATTTGAAAGTTTTATGTATTAACTTTAATTTTTGGATTTTATCCGTAGTTTGTTGTTTTAATCATTTTGAGGCTTATAGAATGTTCCCTAGCAATCGTAGAACATGTATTTATAGCTTTTTAACATTTTCTGCGGTTAAATATTAAAATTGAAATATAAAATGTTAGTTGAATAGTATTTAATGAATAGTAAACCCTTGAAACGATAAAGTTGCGCTGTTATCCTGTTTGTTGATGTAGAAAGATGCTAGATATGCTAGAATGCCTAAATGTGTGGTTTAATTGGGATATGTAATGGAAAAACGGAGAAAAACGACTTAGTGAAAGTCGGGGTCGTTTTGGTCGAGTGTGACGTTTTCTCGTTTTGCATGTTGACATTACTTCGGGAGGCCATGGAAGCACTTTTGGTGCAATTATGGCATTGGTTGGGTGTTTGGTTGGTATAGTTGTAGTTCAAACGAGCAAAGGGGGAAATCGGAGTTTTGCGTGAATTCTAAGGTAAAGTAAGGTTTCGGGGTCCTTGAACGTGCCTTATGGTGACCTAGGAGGATTGGCGAAGTCGGTTTCCAGAACTCGTGGCTCGTTTGGAAATGGTAGTATTTTGATAGTTGGGGCCGATTTGTGATTTTGCTTGTTATCTTGATATTATGCCTATAGAATGCTTAGGGTTGCTTGATATACTTGTTTAATTGGTGTTATTGTTGCTTATTATTGCTTGTTAGGCTTGAAAAGTTAGTTGAATGCTAGTATTGATTGTGATTGCTTGTTATCTCGTTTGTTGTCACCAGTTTGTATTGTTGTGCTATCGCTCGTTTATTGCCTTGTATCGAGTCTTGCATTGCATAGTGTCTCGCGCGTGAGTGATGGGCCTCTCTGGGTAGCCTCGGGTTGCCAGTGTTGGTTGCTCTAGCTCCGCTGCTATTCCCTTTTCTCGCTTGGGTTGCCTCCCAGGGAGATTTGGGTCGTAGATTGATGGATACTTCCGGGGTATTCCAAACTGGTGTTATAAGGTGGTTGCGTGCTTATTGTCATCGTTATCAACATCAAGCTCGAGATTGATGTATCGCTCGTGTAATGGTACATTGCTCGTATGAATGAACCATAGCCTTCAAAGTGTGGTATAGCTTTGAATGGTTGTGTTAATGCTTTCAGTAATTGCTTATTGTATTGAATGTTTGTCTTGATTGCTTATTTATCAGTTATATTGGTTAACTGTCTTATTTGCATTGCACGACTTTCTTTCTCTCCAATTCGATATCTGTCTCACCGTCACTGAGTATACGTGTTGTGTATACTCACTCCTCACCACCATATTTCAGGAAATGCCATGTTAGCTGGAAAGTTCGTGATTTCGTGAAAGTCCGTGCTTGAAGAGTTGTCCTGCGTGCCTATGTGACTTGAGTTGTCAAAGTTGTAAAGTTGTATGCTTTTATTTTTTATGTGTATTTAATGATAAAGGGGATGTAATTTAAGTTTCACTAGATTATGTATTTAGTTAATGTAGCTTAACTTCAATGTATATTTGTAATGACAAAGGAAAAGAGATAGAAAGGTATGATAGTCTAGCTTATGATATAGGTTGGTGTAGTTTAATTGCTAAGCTTGAATGTATATTTACTTTTTTTTGCTTGTTGTGAACCAAGGCTTGGATGGCCTTGAGGTGGTTGAATGTTTGGACATGGTATTGGTCCACTTATATGCTGTCGCAGGTTTTACCTCTCGCCTAGAAACAGGGGAGACTCCGTCCGTTTTTCCTGAAAATTATGCCCGGGTTTTGGTTTGGGTTGTGAATAGATTGATGGTAGAACTCCCGGTCTCGAGAGGGATCGGGGTGTTACATGGACACCTTTCGATATTTTGCCATTTTGGGGACCTTAGAGTCAAAATTGGCCTTGGCCTATTTCTATGAAAAATTCTCAAAACTGAAAAAACTAGTCATCTATCAATTTTCAGCACCATTTACCTAGTAAAATTCACTTCGCTCCAACAAGTCAGAAAACTGCCATTTATGCGATTTCACCTATCTTCAAATTCTAGCCAAATATCTTGCCATGCATGTTTACAAAAGCCCATGTACACACATATATCACAAGTATAGAGGTAAAAATAGACATTTAAAGGCATGCATGTGGTTTTGGAAAGCTTTTAAATAGGATTAACCCTCACCTTAACCTATTGACAACAAATGATGCTCAAAACTCTTGGAGATGCACAAATGGTCTTCTTTCCTTGTTTGGCCAAGGGATATTGCTTGATTTCCTTAATTCATAGCTAAGTTACCATGTCCTTATAGTATGTGCATGTGGTTAGAACAAAAAGGAAATGAAATAGAAGCTATCAACATACCTAAGGGCCGAATGAGTGTTCTATGAGCTTGCATGCATGCTTCTTTGCTTCTAGCTTGCTTGGTCGAGCTTCCTAGGGCCTTGAGTGACTTGAGGAACCTTAGGATGATGAGCTTAAGCTATGGAGACTAAGATTGCAGCCAAGGCCAAGAGAGAGAGAGGAAATGACTTGAGAGAATGTTTGAAAGCACAAAATGAAGTTGAAGATGCTTTGAATGCAAGTGTCGGCTATGAGCTTGCAAAATTCTGATTTTTGTGTCTTCAAGAGCATGTTTTGAATCACCTTAGCATGGGCAATTGAGTGTGCCGAGAATGTGGAGCTTTGGTTTCATTTTTTATGCATTGTTTGAAGTAATTTGTCATAGTTTGTCTTGGAATGATTTTTGAAATTGCAAAGCATGCCAATCTCTTCACATGGTCGGCCAAAGCATTGCTCAATTCTGAATTTTTGTCATGTTTTGAGCATTATTTAATTGAGTGTGTTTGGAACATGCAAAAAGAATGAAGAATAAAGAATATGAATATTTAGCTTTTTCTGAGATTTTGTCTTCTAGTGCATTGACTTAGCATTTTAATATTAGTTAGTAGAATTTGTAGGATTAATTAATGATCTAGTGCTTCGTGTAAGATACTTTCTTGATTAGCGTGTGAGCACACTTACCTAGGTCTAGGGCACACACTACGAGGTAAAGCACAAACTACGAGACGAATGCACGTTTCTCAAATAAATGCACGCAACCCTAAATGAATGCACGTAATTCAATGCAAGGCACACAAAACGAAACTCGACTCTTAAACCTAGGTCAAGGCACACAAATCTAGGTTATGGCACACGAAACGAGGTAACACACGCAAATCGAGGTCGGGCCTCACAAAAGCCATGGTGAATGACACTAAATCTCTAGTGGTTTTTTGAAAGTGCAAAATATCTCATTGTGTTTTCAGAACTCCTCATAATTTTTGTAATTTCAAAATATCCCCTCCAAAAAATAGGATTTGGCTCATCTACAATTCAATTGCCTACAATTTCACGCAATACACATCAGGATAAATGTCACATGTCATCAAATATAATCTATGGATTAAACTAATCTTTCCAAACTAGCCTAATAACTATGGTTAGAATACATTAAATACCAAAACGTCAAATATATAAAATCTTCTAATTATCTAAATCTTACCATATGTAGGAAAAAAAAGATTTATATAAAAAGAAAAATCTTTTAGTTACATATCTTTCATATGATGTAGTTTGAAAATTGTTTCGGAAAGTTAATTATCTTCAGCTCAATCTCATCTCTATAGGAGATTTTCATTCTTATACAGAAGCATGTCAAATTCATAAAAATGTGTTGCATGTCGATAGAAAATGAAGAATAATCAGATAATTATTAAGTAAAGCTATAATATATGATTAATCTTTATATAATTTAGAACGAAACAATTTTTTTCTTTTTATCTTGTTTTGTATTATTTAGTGGCCATAATTTTGTTGGGAGAATCTTACACGATTAATGGATTTCCAGGTGTGGATGGTTAGCCATCCATGGAGATCAGCAAATGAAAATATTTGATTAGCGAGATTGATGTGCAAAATTATGTTTTGATTGTCTTTTTATGGGACTTGGAATTATGCCAAGGAAATGTGTGACACCCCGAACCCAGTACTTCACTAATTGCATTCATTAAATTGTTCACTTAGTTGTAATTTAGTTAATTATTTTATTTTTTTTATATTTCTATAAATTCAAATATTTCTTTCCATGCATTTTATATTTTTATAAAATACTACATATTTTTAGGGGACTATAGCCCCTAACTGTGCATGCATTGCATATCGGGATCAACGAGAAAAAATTCGCGAAATGTCTGATGAATAGTACCAGCGAGATTCTTTCAGATTTTTCAGATTTTTGGCATTTTATTTTGCTAAAATTTAATCACCCAAATGACCCATTTACCCTTACTAAAATACCCTATTTGCTTGACCTACCCTTTGACCATCTTATGAGAATATTAAAAGACAAGAACCAAACAAAAAGGGTTCAAAAAAATGGCCAAAAAAGAGTTACGAGAATAGTAACTTCTCAAAAAAGAATTACTCTTTGCTTCATTCTTGCTTCCATTGCTTCCCAAATTGGTTGTGCTTCATCCTTAGGACCTTAAGACCATTATTTGATCTTCAAAAGAGGTGAGGGTGCATTCTATTTTTGTATTAAATTCAATTAAAGTTTGTATTATTATTTTTGTGATCTAATATTGTAGTGGTTTAATTCTTGTTCCGTTGATTCTTATAGGCTCTAATGACTTCATAGAATATGTTTGATGGTTTAAAATGCTTGTTGAATGCTTGAAAATGAAAATGACACTTGGGGAAGATGATGAATAGTGCTAAACTAGGGTTTCCGAAAAAAGTTACAATTTAATTTGATTCAATGCTTCTAGTAGTTGCTAATTAGGTCCTTGAGCGTGAAAAAAATGTTAATTGCACTTGATATGTTCAAAATTTGAGAAATTTGATCAAAATAGGCTACTTTAATAAGGGTTTCGGGTTTAACTCAAATTTGGGCACGTTTTGAGGTTATGACTAGTCTTTATTAAGTATTGAAACCTTAGAAATGCTTTCGTTTCGCTTGTTTGGGTTCCGAAATTAGTACTTGCAGTGTAAACCCACAATGAGTTATTTTTGTTGTTTTTGTGTACTTGTGCTATATGTTATGATTTGGAGGTTCTAAATAAAGTATTTAGGTATCCTTAGATTGGTAGGATGGTTAGCTAGCTTAACTTGATCATTGAATTCCGATAGGAAGCTAAATAGCCTAGTTGAACAAAGGGGAAATGAATGAATTAATTGCTTTAGTACTTGTATTGCTTTGTAGTTGCTCCTAGCGAGTCTAAATGCTATTCTAAGGTGGGTGTGGGCTTTCGGTTAAGTTTTGTGAAAAGTATAATATTGACCCCTTTGTGTTCGCATAGTTAATCTCATGATAATTGATTTATAATTGAGTAATTAAATGTTTATATGCATTTGTGTATTGTACGTATTATAGTAGTGAAGTCTCGTGAATTAAGTTGCTTGGTTTACATGGATTTGGTTGAGTATGAATTTAGAATGGACTAAGGGAACTAGTAATGAACCATGGTAATAATTGTTGTTAGTTGATTCTTGATTGATTGGATAAATGTTTAAATGTACTTATGTAACAAGCTCATCTATTCGGAGAAGTTGTGAGTTAAGTTATATCGATACTAGTTAAAGATTGAGTAAACATGTTTATATTGCTTATTAATTGCATTATAAGTGTAAAGATACGCTTATATAACTTATTGGTTAGATGTTATATATTGTTTCTACTTATATGAATTATCATGACTATGTATATGTTATTTATTATGCTATTGTCTTTGTTTGATACTTGAAAATTAAAGAGTGTTGCATATGTGGTCTGTTGAGTTTATGTTCTGATCTAATATTGATTAGAATGATTGTTAAACCATGAAATATATTGTTAGTTATGTGAATTCAAGGGAATCAAATAGAGTTGGATAAACTTAATGGTTTTATGAACTAGCTTTAGTTGACAATAAGAAACCACTTCTTATGCATATAGTTGATTGTATTAGGTAGTGATAATTGAAAGGAATTGATGCTTTTGGAGAATATTGAGGGAATCTTGGCTTAATTCGCGCAGGTTTGACTTCCTAAAAGGTGAGGGATCATTTCTATGTGCATTCTATGTGTCTTATCCTGTTATATGCTAAATATTTGATACTAAGTGATTTAAGTGTTTTAGTTGGATTAGTTTAGCAGTTATAGACTATTGAATGTATCATATTTCATCGTATGGCATGATTGATGATGTGTGTGCTCGAGGACAACCTCTTTTGTTGTCCTCCTTGTTTGTATATCGGTTTATTTTTTTATATTATTATTATTATTGCTTCCTGTGTTATCGAGTCAAGGGTTGCGCAACCTTATCGTCGGGGCGGATGCGATGGGCCTTTCTGGGCGGCAGCGGGCTTGCCAGGGTTGGTTGCTCTAGCTCCGTACCCTATTCCCTCACTCGCCTGGTCCGGAGATTGCCAGGGGGTGTTGGGTCGTAGGATTGGGTACATCCGGAGTACCCTTTGGTGTTTGGGATGCCGGCTTATCGTGATCGAGATCGTGGTTCGTGGATCGTGAATAAAGACCAAGTGAAGATTGGAGTACTGGGGTTAAGTGAATGTATCCTTTTTAATATGTGGTTACTTAAGCTTTTGTCATTCTTGAATGGTTTAATTGCTATTATTGTTTAACTATATTACTTGTTGCATTGCACGCCCCGGGAGACTTTATCCCTCACTGGGCAACAGTGGTTGCTCATACCTCGCTAACATGTTTCAGGTGGCGCAGTTGAAGGAGTTGCCTTAGTTGCTGTGTGATTGTTGTCTGAGGTGGATGTGCTTTCTAGTTGCTATGTGAAGAATTTGTTGTTCTATGTTATAATCTGTTTTGGGGCCTTAAGGCTCATATATGTATTTGTGTAATATGTAAGTTGGAAGCCAGATGACTGTATTAGCAGTGGTAATTCTATGGCTTGTAATAACTTATATTTCTATTTCTAGTTGCTTTGCATGCTTGGGTGTGATTGTTTTGATACATGTTAGTTCAACTTCTAAGTATGTTTCAAAGTTATCATAGAATGGCATGATAAGTGGTTTTATGAAGAAGTCAAGTTGGTTGCATGCTTGTGTGAATCTAAACTATTGTATGCCTCAAGACTCGGATGACCATGAACCTTTGAACTTTAGTTATAAAAGCTTGCCTTATTGTGTTGTGACTTTCTTGAGTGTTTACAGGTTTTCAGAATGTCTACGGTACAGGGGAGACTCTGTCCGTTTTTTTCCTAAAATTTTGAGACCGGGTTAGGATTGGGTTGAGAATAGCTTGGTTGTTAGAGCCTCCGGTCTCGTGAGGGATCGGGGCGTTGCACACACACTACTATATATACACACACACATACACACATATACACACAATACTACTATACACATACTCACACATATACACATATACATTACTATGCACATACATATATACACTACTACACACACATACATACACGCTACTACAGATACATGTGTATGTGTACGTGTTTGTGTGTGTGTTAGTTGTTGGTTGTACACTAGTGTATGTTTGTATATGTGTAGTAGTATATGTATATGTGTGTATAGTAGTATGTATGTGTATGTGTATTAGTAGTAGTATGTATGTGTGCGTGCATGTTTGTGTGTGTAGTGTGTGTGTAGTAGTGTATGTGTGGAGTAGTGTGTGTGCGTGTGTGTGTGTGTGTATGTCTATATGTAGTAGTATGTATATATGTACGTGTAGTAGTATGTGTATGTGTAGTGTATGTAATAGTGTGTGTATATGTGTAGTAGTATGTGTATGTGTGTGTGTAGTAGTAGTAGTAGTATTAGTAGTATGTGTGTGTGTAGTAGTATATGTGTGTGTGTGTTAGTAGTGTGTATGTGTATATAGTGTGTGTATGTGTTGTAGTAGTATGTGTGTGTAATAGTATATGTGTGTGTGTGGTAGTATATGTATGTGTGCGTGCGTGTGTGTGTGTCTAGTAGTAGCATGTGTGTTGTAGTGTAAGTGTATAGTAGTGTGTATGTGTGTGTATGTGTTGTAGTGTGTGTGTGTATGTGTGTGTGTTGTAGGACTAAGAAAAAAATGTGTTCACGTTTGTCGAGGAGAAGAAGAAAGGACACGAAAACATATAAAAATATAAAAAAATTATTCTTGTTTTCTTGTTTTAAAAACACATTTATTATAACAGTTTTTAAAAATAATTTACGAAAACAATTCATGTCAAACAAGTTTTTATATTTTCTTGTTTTTAGAAATTAAAAAAAAAAACTATTTTTAGAAATACTTTCAAACAAATTCGAAGTTTTTCTTTTTCTTTTTATTAGGTAAGCAACGCAAGTAATTCGGTGAGGAGCCAAAAAAGCATAGATACATAGGAAGCATAAACCCAAAAAGAGGAAATAGGAATATGACATCATATAAAAGTATATACTTAAGTTTCCAATCTACACACGTATCCTATTCAAAATATTAAATTTGTACTTTGTCCCTACGCTAAGTTTTCGTCTAACCATGGTAAAGATCCTGTCTCTAAACTGCTTTTCAGTGAGGTAGTTTGAACTATAAATTCTACTATTCCTTTCTTACCATATGCTATAGATTGTGGCACAGAAAAATAGCCTTAGGATAACAGCTTGAAGGTGATCTCCTTTGTAGAATTGTGTAGTCAATTGGTTGATATTTTCTCTATTGACAGTGTAGTAATATGTGGAATATAAGTAAAAACGAAAATATACCTCTGATTCAAAGTTAAAGCACAGTTTATCATTTATTTTAGATAGTCTTTTCACTTGTATTCTACTCGTCTGTAATGGAAAGATTACTAAAGTTTCTCGAGACTATTATTATATAATAACAACCAAATGTAATTCACTCTTTTAACTCTTTTACTTCATGCGCGTATATCCTGGATGATCTCTTAGGAAACTTTTACGAATATATATGTGTACAAAGAATAATGGTAAAAATGTGTTCATTATTAAACATGGTAACTCTTATCATTTGGAGTCTTATGTGATAAACTTTGGTCAAATGACCCATATTGTCTAACAGGTGGAAAAGGAATGGTTGAGTGAAGGTAGAGGATGCCACTGCCAGGGTTTGAGTTTGACAGCGGATAATAGGATCAGGATTGACTTAGCTGGTCGGTGACAGGCCAATTTGATGACATTACTAAAGCTTCCGCAAAGAGACTTGTTACAATGGATATTTAAGTAATCAAATGAGTCAATATTTTATTTATTTATTTATTTATTTCTTATTTTTTTAAAGTTGGAAACTGAAAGAAGGAAAAGAACTGGTAAACTTTTCACCTAAGCATTTCATTCTCACCACAAGTATGAGTTGGCAATACTTCAATTTTTAGATCTTCACTTCGTTGTTGGAGAATATCTGACCATTCAGCCTATGCAACAAGAGAAATACTAAAAAATGAAGAGAATTCTTCCATCAATTCGGACTGATATTAATTTTGATATATTGATAAATTCATATATGTAGATTTTACCTATCATGTAATAAACTGATTTATCAATTCAAATTGATTGAAATATTTTTCAAAAGTGAGGCATCATGAATTTGATCTAAAACATTTCTATATCAATTTATCAATAAGGCAAGCTGCGTGCAATAATTGGGTACGTTCCTTCTAAACTCAAAGTCCTAACCATTAATTCTTGTTATATTGATTCAATCACCCTCGGGGATTTAGACTTCTATGGACAAACTCATACCAAAATCAGTAAGTCTGGCACGCACCTTGAAGCTTACAAAAGGCGAAAACTGAGTAAGCCTAGGACCCACGATGACAACGCTATGCAGAGGGAAAACTCGCGAAATTTCTCAAGGAAAGTCTACCAAGGGAGCAGTCCGGCCCGCACCAACCCCAGCGGAATGGCACACGCAAGCACCATCCGGGGCTTTTGGCGATTTCCATCTCCATTGCGAGTACAACCAAAAACGAAAAATGAACTCCATTACGAGCGCCGTTGTGATTATTTTGGCAATTCAGGTCTTTTCATGGAATAACTCGGACCCAGTATATAGCATGATGTTAGGTTTTTGGTTAGTATTTTGTTATAATAAGAGTTAAAACAAAATAAATAAATGCATGTAAAAAGTAAAGACATAGAGATTTAACGTGGTTCAAACGTGCGGTCTACGTCTACGGGACTTTATCTGGTCCAACAAACTTGTTTTATTAATAAATCACAAGTTATAATATCAATGGACTTACACAAGTAAAGACTCCCTCTTGACTTTGACGCCTTGATGAAGAACTCCTTAATAAACCTAGGTTTGGCGAGTTCCCCTCGACTTGCAACGTTCTCTCCCGAGAACTACACATTTTTCTCCCGAAAAATGAATAGAACAAAGAACAAACTAAAAACTTTTCCTATCTAAGGATTAAATCAGTAAGCATAGCGGAAGCATAAAGAAACTGTTTGCTTCACAGTTTGCTGCAACAACACATGTTCTATCAGATTTATGCGTTACCGACTGTTGTTGCAGCACATCGTCAATCTGCTACAACAAAACTTGACAGTTCGAAATTCTCAAATAAAACCTTGTTTTCAGCTCTGTTTCTCACTTTTTTCAATCGTGTGAGGCTTTATATATATGCCGAATTAGTTGCCTAAATCTCCACAAGGGAATCCGTGCTTGGGCCTTGAGATTTTATAGAATGACTTTGTCTCCAAACAATTCTTGAATAAGACAACCTTTCTTATTTGAAATAAAACTGTTGTCTGCTGCAGCACAAAGGAATAGTATTGTCTGCTGCAGCACAGCTTAGAACTGTCGTAACAATTTCCTCATATCAACACTTGAGCTAGTGGCAGAGCCTGCGCCACCAGGTGTTGTAGCACCATGCTCCCCCTGAGCATCAGCTTCTGCTGCAACAGAAACGGGAACTGTAGTTTGCTCCCCCTGAGTACTGCTTGATGTGAAATAAAACTGGTAAGCATGAATTAAGGCAATTGAACGTGCCACTGATTTGTCCGCTTAAAATTTTAGATATGAAACATCAGAATAAAGTGGTAACTGTTCTAGCTCCTGCTGAAGGACCGTTCATTAGAAAGAAAAGCTTTGCTGCGACAAAACTATTAGTTTTTCATCTTTAATGCAACAAAAACATAACTGATAGATAGGCAAAATTTGTGCTACAACAAATTATGATCAGATATAATTGCCAAGAAGATAAACTTGGTATGTGAGATTCTGCTGCAACATTCGTCAACTAAGCAAATTCCATACTTTGACATTCAACCCTCAAGATTCTGTTGACTTTTTGTAAAATACAGAGGTTACACATGCACACTTCTATGAGCATGAACTTTGAGTCACCACTCGAACTTCTACTGATCACATGCATAAATCAAACAAGAATTTCAAGTGTGGACCATGTGTGTGTTTCATGTATAAGCCACCCTAGAGGTTCTCGACATCCATCACACCAGGTCAGATTAAAGCAATACTTGTTCTAACATACATGGTCATCTAATCATCCCTGCAGGATTTTCTAACCAGAAAATAAATTCTTGTAAGGTTTCTGGTTATTAGCTTGTTGTAACAGAAGTTAAAACAACCTAAATAAACGCATGCAGAAAGTAAAGACACTGAGATTAAACGTGGTTCAACCGTGCGGTCTACGTCCATGGGACCTTCTCTGGTCCAACAAACCTGTTTCATTAATAAATCATAAGTTACAATATCAATTGACTTACATAAGTAAAGACTTCCTCTTGACTTTGACGCCTTGATGACGAACTTCTTTTGTTTTAACTCCTGTTACAACAAGATACTAACCAGAAACCTAACAAGTGGCATTAGAGCAAAAATAGCAAAAACACAAGATAATTAATTTCACAGCACTTGTTGCAGCAAGAGGTGCAACAAGAGGCGTAACACATGACATACTTAATTACATATAAAATCCGTGCCAGTTAAGTGTTATATGTGAATATGTGTTTGTTTTAACATTTAGATTTATATAGTAAATTTATTTTTCTTCTACTTTACTTATTTTCTTTAAAAAGTGGACACTAGCATTATTGATTTAAATAAAAATATTTTAACTACTATTTTGACATTTACATTATACGAGATTATTTTTAATACCTAGTAGACTTATTTTTATTTTTTTCAAAAACGAGTCCCTGAGCCCGGGGTAAAAATTAAAGTATTTTATTTTACCAATTTCGAATTTTTCCCTTAATAGACATTTATTTTTGGACATATGTTCATAATTTTTAATTTCATAACACATCAGGAGAGTGCATTAGGAAAATGATTTTCATACCTCATAAATAGTGTTTTCAGCATTTAGTTTTTGTTTTAATTCTAGTCAAACTACTTGAACCATTTAACATTTAATTAACCCATTTGACTAACCCTTTTACCCAACCCACTAATATACCTTATAATATACATATATACATACATATAACTATATTATAAGCAAAGCAAAAGCAAAAAGAAAAGGCTTATGGCCGAAAGCTTTAAGGGCAAAAAGAGAAGAAAAATTATTCTTCAATCTTTCATTGTGGGATCATCTAAGGCTATCACAAGTGGATTCAAGCAATTACAACATTTACCCAAGCATCTTTGAGCAATTTTGGTGAGAGAGATTGCATAAATTTTGAGCATTGTTAATTAGGGTTTAACTTGATAATATTGATTTGTTGTGTATTGAATTATCTATGCTTGTATTTGCTTATTATACTCTTGAATATGCTTGTAGAACATACTTTTAAGAGTAGATAGCAATTTTAATGGCTAATGTGAAAAATCTTACATTTAAAAAAGATGATGAGTAGTAAAAATTAAAGCTTTGCAAATGTTTGTGATTTAGCTTAATTAATTAAAATCTAAGCTTGTTCTAGAAGTGATCAAACTTAGATTAGTGCCATTAATGGCTTGGAATTGCTAGAGTTACAAATGATTTAATTCAAAGTAAGTTTAGGGGTACTATTCATTCAAGACCATTGAATTAGGACCTGATCAACCCGACAGCCCAATGCTGCCCAAGAGATGGCACACATATACCAAGACTCATGACAATAATAATAATCATTCATATCACAGGAGGACAACAAAAGTAGGTTTCCTATCTCCCGGCTTCATCAATAATCAATCAGTTAATAATATTTCAACAACATAATATCATTTAATCAATTAACAACCCAACAACTAGGTTAGATGACAAAGTAGGCCACCCAACCTAACCTCCAAACCAGTTCCTAACAAGCATTAAACCACACAACCAAACCTGAGTCTAACCTCCAACAACACAAGATTCAATCACTCAACACCACCCAAACACCCAAAGACAATAGTTCAATATTTTAAAGAAAGACAACTCAAACTTCTAAAAGTCATAACTTACATTCTACTAATCCAATAACCTCCAAACCAGTTTTTATCACTCACCCACTCAAGCAACTACATTAGTGCCCTCGGAAATCAACCACAATTCATCCAAAACAAGCCCAACAACCCTAAAACCTCAATGCACCATGGCTGAAATTTCCGGAATTTCACTACAACATCTCAATCAAAATTTCGGCACCACAACATTACTACCACGTATTTAACAAATTTTTAGAAGCTAACAGCAATCGATTCCAACCACCACAACTCCATTAATTCAACAACAAGCCAATAACTCAATTTTAATACTCGAAAAATAGAAATGCATGCTACAACTGTTCAAAGCTTATATAAACACATATAACTGATCCTTAGCATCCACTGAGCAATAATATAACATCAACTCAACATTTCAACGGCTAAAAATTCAATTATATGAATTGACATAAAAATAGTATTTTAAGATCTAGAATTTTTCTCTCACCTTTGATCCGAAACAAGCCTAAGAATGCATGTAATGTGTGCCCAACAAGCGGAATCTAGCTCAGTTTACAAAACTGCGGACAAATCTAGGTTTTCTAAGGTAAAATTGCTTTGAAAAACTTGAATAAAACTTCTCTTTTTCTCTCCTATGGCTCTCAGCCTTGTGTGTGTTGTGTGAGTGTGTTTTGTGTTGTTTCTTGTGTGTGTTGATGCATAAAAGCTCAAGGTCAACAAAAACTAAAAAGTCAAAGTTGGTATTTTAGTCTTTTAATTAGTATTTTTAATCTTTTAAGTAGTTTTTCTTGACTATCTTGCTTGCTCAAGTAAAAATACTATGTTTAGTAGTTCAAGAATAGGTGAAAAAAATTTCACATGCATACTCATACACCCGCTCGGGTAAAAAAACTCAATTTTTGCAAAAGAAAGTATAAAATTCTTTAAAAATCCTAAGTCGATTCAAAATCCATTTTAATCAGACACTGTGAAATCCCACTTTTTTGCTTATCTCGTTTTACGTGCTATACCTCGTTTTTCGTGCATATGATCTGTTTATGTGCTATAGGACCTAGAAAGTTATAATTTTGATGTCAATACTTCTAACACGTGCTAAATGTGCATTCATGAAATTTTCATCAAAAACGGAGTCAGAAATTTTATCGTCGATTTTCAGTGAATAGTGTTTTCGAAACACGTCCGCTATAATTTTGAAACTGGTCTTTTTAACCCTTCTAGACCTAGTCCACGGACTTTAATAGACCTGTGTTTGATGAAAATGGTTTTAAAATCGGCTTAAGAATTTATTAGGGTTTTTACACCGACTTTTGCGAAAATCGAGTTTTAAGCCGACTCGGGTGAAATTGTTGGATTGTAAAACTTCTTGTCACCTAAAAATAATCCACTTGAGATAACTTGGGGGTGGCATAATTATTTTTAACTTGGTGAGCACTAAAATGCAATTAAAGTCATTAAAAACACAAAAATACCTATTAAAACTAACTTTGACTTTGCATTTTTTTAATTGACCAAGCTTTTTATTATATAATGTCATCAACACACACTCACACAACACAAAACACACTCCACAAACACACACAAGGCCGAGAGAAAAGAGGGAGAAAAAGAAAGAGAAAAACTCAAGCTTTTCAATCAATTTTTCAAAGAAAAACCTAGTTTTTGTCCGTAGAACTTCGCACCGACTTGGATTCTGCTTGTTGGGCACGCATAGCACGCATTCCTAGGCTTATATCGCATCAAAGGTGAGAGAAAAATTCTAGATCTCAAAATGTCATTTTTGTGTTTTTGCGTATAAATGAAGATTGAACCGTTAGAATTGAAATCTGATGATAGATTATTGCTCCTTGCATGCTAGGGATCATTATATACTAATACTATGAATTTCTGTCGGATGTAGCATAATTTTTATTTTCCGGGTATTTAATTTTGATTAAAATGTTTAAAGTTGAATTAAATGAGTTGTGTTGATCGAAATCGATTGCCGTCGATTTCTAAATACTTGATAATTACGTGTTAGCGCTGTTGTAATGCCGAATTTTCAATTACATTGTTTGTGCGAAAATTCGGAAAATCCAGCCAAGACATCTTAGGGTTTTAGGGTTATCGGGCATGATTTGGAGGTGTTTTGGTGGATTTCCAAGAAGGCTAATGTAGTAGGTTGAATGGGTGAGTGATAGGAACTGATTTGGCAATGTTTGGATTAGTAGATTGTAAGTTATGAATTTTAGAAGTTTAGGTTGTCATTCTTTAATTTCTTGAACGATGCCTTTAGATGGTTGGGTAGTGTTCGAGTGATGAATGGTGAGTTGTTGATGAGTAATTTAGAGTTTAATTATGTATATTATGCATGTCCGGTTAGATGGCCTACTTTGTCATCTAACTACGTTGTTTGTTGTTTAATTTAATATTGATGTTATATTGATGTTATTGATTGATTATTATTGAGTTCGGGAATCGGGCACTTTTGTTGCTGATCTCCCAATTGTTTGATTGATGATTGATTGTTGATTGATGATTATGGAGTCTTGGTATGTGTGTGCCACCTCTCGGGCAGCGTCGGGCTGTCGGGTTGATAACGGCATGACTGCCATAGGCTACCCCCAGCTCGCATGACGGAGGTGTCATGGAGGGAGGGGCTAGTGAGGTACCTCGGGTGCGTGAGTAATGGGGAGTTATAAGAAGAACGGTTGAGATCGTGATGGCATTTGGAGCTACACCAAATAGAGTATCCTTTATTGATTGGTTATATAGTTATGTGATGATAGCATTATTTATGTTGTTGTGTGTTTACTTGCTCAAAGGACTAAATCCAAGGAGCGTAGTGAATACTGTCGAGATCTATCGGATCCTCACTGAGCTTATGTATATAAGCTCACTCTTTATTATTGCATGTTTTCAGGTGTACTTTCACAAGATTACGGGTACGTGCCTCCTGAAGAGGAGAATGTGGAAAACGTGCCTTTCGTGGATGAGTCATATGTCCCTGAGTCTTATCCATGATTCTATGTTGTTAAACGTCATGTATGTTAGCTTAATAGACTTTTATATGCTTTACGGTTCTTAGTGTAATAGTTGTTGAAAAGATGATGATCCAAATGATGTTAACTTAGTGGCTTCCTTTTGTCTACGGTTAAGTTGTTAGATGAGCCTCAACTTATTTTTGAAATGTATAATAAAGTTGAGGTATTGTATGTTATGTTGGAACGGAGGCAGATAACGAAGACTGATTATTGTATACTACGGTTATGTTGTATGTTGTTATGCTGTTAAGGAGTTGTTGTATGTATGGTTATGGAATTTTGAATGTTTAATGTTATTAACGAGGTTGGTTTAGAACCTCGGTAATCCATTTACTGTCGTTACTGCCGAAATTCCGTTGCGTCCTGACTGATCGTAGGTGGGGTCGAGTTGGGGCGTGACATTTAAGTGGTATCAGAGCTCATGTTAGTTGTCAGCCGGGGTATTCTCGGAATGTGGGTAATGGTCTTAGCATGGAATATGTATGAAAAGAAAGAAAAGTGAAATATGTGTTAATATGATTAAGTGATAAGTGATTATATGATTAAAGTGCTTATGTGATTATGTGATCAATTTGTTTATGTGTTTTATATGAGTTTGTTATTTATGTGTTAATAGTTGTTTATAACCTGTTTACGTGCTATAACTGTGCTAACTCTTTGATTAGTAGAATGGCCGGTCGACCGAGAACCAGAGGTAGGCCTGAGATGGCTGATGAGATTCCGAGTAACGTGGCACCGGGCCGTGACGGGGGTGATGACCGATTAGGAGCAGCTATGGAGCGGATTGCAGAGTTAGTGGCTAGTCAGGCACAGTTATTAGCAGGGCAGGCTGCCCAGAATCAGGCTATGCAGGCTCAGCTTCTGAATATTCAGGGTGGTAACCACGGGCGTGGTACCTTGAAGGAGTTTTTAGGATATCATGCACCGAGATTTTAGGGGGAGCCGGATGATAGGAAGGCGGAGGCATGGATTAGCAAGTTGGAGAAGATTTATGATCCACTTGGCTATACTGATGAGGAGAGCGTCTCTTTTGTCGGGTAGTTGTTAGATGACGAGGCAGAGGAGTGGTGGCGCACGGTAAGGACTAGCTGGGCGGCACAGGGTATTCCTTATGTTTGGGGTACCTTTCTGATGGCTTTCCGAGCAAAGTATGTCCCGAGGATTTGCAGGGAACGGAGAGAGGCCGAGTTTCTAGCCTTGGTCCAGGGAGATGCTACAGTGGCTCAATATGAGGCCACATTTACTCGATTGTCCCGGTATGCACCGGAGTATGTGGCAGACGAGGAGCGGAGGACTCGCAGGTTTATGTTGGGGTTGCGGCCCGAGATTCAGGATGTGATGGCTCTGAATCGATATGATATTTTCACTGAGGCTTTTGAGGCAGCTTCTAGGTTAGAGAAGAGAAAAGGGGATCAAATTGTCTCCAGTCAGCCTAGTAAGAGGCCGTATCAGCCACAGGGCCAGCAGGTTATATATAGGCCTCCAGTACAGCAGGTTGTCTACAGGCCACCAGCCCAGCAGGGTTCTTATAGGCCACAGGGTCAGCAGAGTTACTATCGGCCTCAGTTTCAGCAGGGGCCATATCAGGTTCAGACTCAGTATAGGCCAGCCCAGTCTCAGGGTCAGTATAGGCCTAGTGTGGTGAGACCTCAGCAGCAGGCTGTATCAGCTGCTTCATCAGCTTCTGGTTATTCTAGGGGCAGTGTTAGTGCCACATCATCGCAGTGTAATTACTGCAAGCGCCCAGGGCATGTAGAGTCCGACTGCAGGGTAAAGGCAGGGACATGTTTGGGTTGTGGTAGCAGCGAGCATAGGGCGAAGGATTGCCCTAGATATGCGAGGACTGAGGGTCGGGCAGCGACTCAGGGTTACCAGGGTAGGCCTACGGGCAGTGTACCACAGCAGCAGCGGGTTCAGGCTCGGGCTTATGCAGTTGACTTAGAGGAGATGCCTGAGGAGACTGCAGTTGTGGAAGGTAACTTCCTTATACTTGATCAACTTGTTAAAGTATTGATTGATTCTGGTGCTACGCATTCTTTCATTACTCCTGCTTGTGTGCAACGTGTTAAAATGCAACCTGAAAGATTGCCTTATGTGGTTGAAATTAGTACCTCTTTGACTGATAAGTATGTTACTGGCTTAGTATGTAAGGATTGTATAATACATGTTAAGGGGCATAATTTTCCTTCGGACCTTATTTTATTTCCTATCCGGGGGTATGATGTTATCTTGGGTATGGATTGGCTTTCTAAGTATGATGCCCAGTTAAACTGTAGAACCAAGGTAGTACAGTTTCGTTTGCCAGATCAGCCAGTAGTTGAGGTAGCGGGTAACCGGGGTGCTAAGACGAGTTTTGTTATCTCAGCAACTAGAGCCGTTAAGTTGGTGAGTAAGGGGTGTTCGGGTTATCTAGCTTATTTGATCAACAAGCCATCTGATAAGCTACAGCTAGAGGAAGTCCCTATTATCCGGGAATATCCTAATGTATTTCCCGAGGAGTTGCCAGGGTTGCCGCCTGAGAGGGATATAGAGTTTGTGATTAATCTTGTTCCCGGTACTCAACCTATTTCTAAATCGGCGTACCGGATGGCACCAGCTGAGTTGAAAGAGTTGAAGACTCAGTTACAGGAGTTGTTGGAGAAAGGATTTATTCAGCAGAGTTCTTCACCTTGGGGAGCTCCTGTTTTATTTGTGAAGAAGAAGGATGGTACTTTGAGATTATGTATTGATTACCGTGGTTTGAATCAGGTGACCATCAAGAATAAATATCCTTTGCCACTGATTGATGAGTTGTTTGATCAACTTCAGGGAGCCAAAGTCTACTCTAAGTTTGATTTGAGGCAGGGGTATTATCAGCTTCGGATTCGTACGGAGGATGTTCCGAAGTCTGCCTTCAGAACTCGGTACGGGCATTATGAGTTTGTTGTTATGCCCTTTGGTTTGACTAATGCACCGGCAGCATTCATGGATCTTATGCATCGAGTTTTTCAGCCGTACTTGGACCAGTTCGTGGTGATTTTTATTGATGATATCTTGGTCTATTCTAAATCTGAATCGGAGCACGAGCAACATCTACGGCTTGTATTGGAGAAGTTGCAGGAGCATCAGTTGTTTGCCAAGTTCAGCAAATGTGAATTTTGGCTGCAACGGATTTCTTTTCTTGGCCATGTTATTACACAGAGCGGTATTTCTGTAGATCCCACTAAGATTGAATCGGTGATGTCTTGGAAGCGGCCAGAGAGTGTTACTGATGTCCGTAGTTTTCTTGGCTTGGCGGGTTATTACCGTAGGTTTGTCAAGGACTTCTCAAAGATTGCGGGGCCACTATCTAAGTTGACTCAGAAACGGACTATCTTTAATTGGGACGAGAAGTGTGAGAGTGGGTTTCAGGAGTTGAAAAAGAGGTTGACTACCGCTCCAGTACTTGCTCTACCAGAGGGGACCGATAATATGGTCATTTACAGTGATGCATCCAAGGAGGGCTTGGGATGTGTTCTTATGCAGGATGGCCGAGTTATTGCCTATGCTTCCAGGAAGTTGAAGCCTTATGAGGTGAATTATCCGACTCATGATCTTGAGTTGGCAGCAGTTGTCTTCGCACTGAAAAAGTGGCGTCATTATCTGTGGGGCAGTAAGTTCGAGATTTTCACTGATCATAAGAGTCTAAAGTATTTATTCTCACAGAAGGAGTTGAATATGCGCCAGCGGAGGTGGATGGAGCTTCTTGGAGATTATAATTGTTCTATCAATTATCTGCCTGGAAAGGCAAATGTTGTGGCAGATGCTCTCAGCCGGAAGGCTAGTATTTCTTGTTTGGCTGTCAAAAAGTGGGAGGTTCTTGAGGAGTTTAGTTATTGGAGACCAGAGTTGACTCAGGTTGGCGTGATGTGTTCACATCTCCGTATTCAGCCTTTATTGTTGTCTCAGATCAGGGAAGCTCAGCAGCTTGATGTTAACCTTCAGAAGATCAAGGATCAGATTTCGGATGATCAGTCTGACTTTAAAGTGCATGAGGATGGTATTCTTCGGTTTCGGAACAGGGTTTGTGTTCCCGATGAACCGGGCTTGAGACGAGGTATTCTGGAGGAAGCTCATAATTCTAAATATACTATTCATCCCGGTGGAACCAAGATGTATCGGGATTTGAAACAGCATTATTGGTGGAACAACATGAAGAGGGAGGTTGCTCAGTTTGTGTCTAGATGTTTGACTTGTCAGAGGGTGAAAGCCGAGCATCAACGACCTGCAGGGTTGCTTCAGCCGTTGGCTATACCAGAGTGGAAATGGGAGCATATTACGATGGACTTCGTCACAGGGTTGCCTAGATCACCGAGGGGTAATGATGCAGTTTGGGTTGTTGTGGATCGTTTGACGAAGACAGCTCATTTTATTGCAATGAGGTTAAGAGATGAGGTTACAAAGTTGACGGACCTCTATCTGGTCAGATTGTTAGACTTCACGGTATTCCATCTAGTATTGTCTCTGATCGAGATCCTCGATTTACTTCTCGTTTGTGGGAGAAACTTCAGGAGACCTTAGGCACTCAGTTGAACTTCAGTACCGCGTATCATCCACAGACCGACGGTCAATCTGAGCGGACTATTCAGATTTTGGAAGATATGCTTAGGGCTTGTGTTCTGGACTTCGGGAAGAACTGGGAGAAACATCTACCACTTGCCGAGTTTGCCTATAACAATAGTTATCAAGCTACTATTGGGATGGCACCTTTCGCAGCTCTTTACGGTCGTAAGTGCCGTTCACCTTTATATTGGGACGAGGTAGGAGAGATGAAGACTATTGATCCGACTATTATGCCAGAACTTCTTGAGAAGATCGAGAATGTTCAGTTGATCAGGCAGAGAATGCTTACGGCGCAGAGTAGATTCAAGAGTTATGCTGATAAGCGTCGTCGAGACTTGGAGTTTGCAGTTGGAGATCGGGTTTTCTTGAGATTGTCTCCTCGAAAGGGGTTTGTTCGTTATGGTAAAGGTGGTAAGCTGAGTCCGAGATTTGTTGGGCCGTTTGAGATTACTGGCAGGGTTGGTAAGTTGGCATATCGGTTGGCTTTACCGGAGAACTTCTCTAATGTCCACGATGTGTTTCACGTGTCTAATTTGCGGAAATACAATCCGGATCCTTCTCATATTCTTGAACCAGAGCCGTTACAGCTTCGAGAGAATTTGACTTATGACGAGCGTCCGATTCGTATTCTAGATCAGATGGACCGAGAGTTGAGGTCGAAGAGGATTCCGATGGTTAAGGTGTTGTGGAAGCATCACGGCATTGAGGAAGCTACGTGGGAGAGACGAGATCAGATGCAGCAACAATACCCAGATCTTTTCCGTTCATCAAGTAAGAATTTCGAGGGCAAAATTTCTATAAGGGGGGGAGAATGTGAAATCCCACTTTCTTGCTTATCTCGTTTTACGTGCTATACCTCGTTTTTCGTGCATATGATCTGTTTATGTGCTATAGGACCTAGAAAGTTATAATTTTGATGTCAATACTTCTAACACGTGCTAAATGTGCATTCATGAAATTTTCATCAAAAACGGAGTCAGAAATTTTATCGTCGATTTTTAGTGAATAGTGTTTTCGAAACACGTCCGCTATAATTTTGAAACTGGTCTTTTTAACCCTTCTAGACCTAGTCCACGGACTTTAATAGACCTGTGTTTGATGAAAATGGTTTTAAAATCGGCTTAAGAATTTATTAGGGTTTTTACACCGACTTTTGCGAAAATCGAGTTTTAAGCCGACTCGGGTGAAATTGTTGGATTGTAAAACTTCTTGTCACCTAAAAATAATCCACTTGAGATAACTTGGGGGTGGCATAATTATTTTTAACTTGGTGAGCACTAAAATGCAATTAAAGTCATTAAAAACACAAAAATACCTATTAAAACTAACTTTGACTTTGCATTTTTTTAATTGACCAAGCTTTTTATTATATAATGTCATCAACACACACTCACACAACACAAAACACACTCCACAAACACACACAAGGCCGAGAGAAAAGAGGGAGAAAAAGAAAGAGAAAAACTCAAGCTTTTCAATCAATTTTTCAAAGAAAAACCTAGTTTTTGTCCGTAGAACTTCGCACCGACTTGGATTCTGCTTGTTGGGCACGCATAGCACGCATTCCTAGGCTTATATCGCATCAAAGGTGAGAGAAAAATTCTAGATCTCAAAATGTCATTTTTGTGTTTTTGCGTATAAATGAAGATTGAACCGTTAGAATTGAAATCTAATGATAGATTATTGCTCCTTGCATGCTAGGGATCATTATATACTAATACTACGAATTTCTGTCGGATGTAGCATAATTTTTATTTTTCGGGTATTTAATTTTGTTTAAAATGTTTAAAGTTGAATTAAATGAGTTGTGTTGATCGAAATCGATTGCCGTCGATTTCTAAATACTTGATAATTACGTGTTAGCGCTGTTGTAATGCCGAATTTTCAATTACATTGTTTGTGCGAAAACCCGGAAAATCCAGCCAAGACACCTTAGGGAATTAGCGTCAGCGGGCATCATTTGGAGGGGTTATGGGGGAGTTCCAAGAAGGCTAATGTAGTAGGTTGATTGGGTGAGTGATAGGAACTGATTTGGCAATGTTTGGATTAGTAGATTGTAAGTTATGAATTTTAGAAGTTTAGGTTGTCATTCTTTAATTTCTTGAACGATGCCTTTAGATGGTTGGGTAGTGTTCGAGTGATGAATGGTGAGTTGTTGATGAGTAATTTAGAGTTTAATTATGTATATTATGCATGTCCGGTTAGATGGCCTACTTTGTCATCTAACTACGTTGTTTGTTGTTTAATTTAATATTGATGTTATATTGATGTTATTGATTGATTATTATTGAGTTCGGGAATCGGGCACTTTTGTTGCTGATCTCCCAATTGTTTGATTGATGATTGATTGTTGATTGATGATTATGGAGTCTTGGTATGTGTGTGCCACCTCTCGGGCAGCGTCGGGCTGTCGGGTTGATAACGGCATGACTGCCATAGGCTACCCCCAGCTCGCATGACGGAGGTGTCATGGAGGGAGGGGCTAGTGAGGTACCTCGGGTGCGTGAGTAATGGGGAGTTATAAGAAGAACGGTTGAGATCGTGATGGCGTTTGGAGCTACACCAAATAGAGTATCCTTTATTGATTGGTTATATAGTTATGTGATGATAGCATTATTTATGTTGTTGTGTGTTTACTTGCTCAAAGGACTAAATCCAAGGAGCGTAGTGAATACTGTCGAGATCTATCGGATCCTCACTGAGCTTATGTATATAAGCTCACTCTCTATTATTGCATGTTTTCAGGTGTACTTTCACAAGATTACGGGTACGTGCCTCCTGAAGAGGAGAATGTGGAAAACGTGCCTTTCGTGGATGAGTCATATGTCCCTGAGTCTTATCCATGATTCTATGTTGTTAAACGTCATGTATGTTAGCTTAATAGACTTTTATATGCTTTACGGTTCTTAGTGTAATAGTTGTTGAAAAGATGATGATCCAAATGATGTTAACTTAGTGGCTTCCTTTTGTCTACGGTTAAGTTGTTAGATGGTGCTCAACTTATTTTTGAAATGTATAATAAAGTTGAGGTATTGTATGTTATGTTGGAACGGAGGCAGATAACGAAGACTGATTATTGTATACTACGGTTATGTTGTATGTTGTTATGCTGTTAAGGAGTTGTTGTATGTATGGTTATGGAATTTTGAATGTTTAATGTTATTAACGAGGTTGGTTTAGAACCTCGGTAATCCATTTACTGTCGTTACTGCCGAAATTCCGTTGCGTCCTGACTGATCGTAGGTGGGGTCGAGTTGGGGCGTGACAGACACGGGTCTATTAATATCCGAGGACTAGTTTTTAAAATGTTTAAAACACCCCTATAAAAATTTTAGCGGACGTGTGTTCAAAATACTATTCACAAAAATTGTCGATAAAATTTCTGATACCGATTTTGATAAAAATTTCATGAATACACACTTTGCATGTAATAGGAATATAAATAACATAATTAACACATTCTAACTCATATAACACATAAACATGTCAAATCACGCAAATCTAGACAAAGACGAAATCTGGGGTCTCACAATAACCTTGGTTTAAATCATCAACAAGCATGTTTTTATCAATTCTAATCCATGGAGTTGCAAATATAACTCCATACAAGCCTCATGAATCCATCAATATGCATTTATATCTCATAAATAACCATTTTGAAAGAACCCTCACCTTTGGTTTTGGTTGGAAATGCAAGAACTACCTTGATAATGCCTTATGACCATCTAGCAAGCTTGGATTTCACCTTAGTTGTTGTTCTTCTTCACAAAGTCTTGCAAAAAAAAATGTTCAAATGCTCTCTAAGCTCTGGTGGGGGGGGGGGGGGGGGGGGGGAAGAGGGTACACCACAATGAAGAGAATAGATGACAAGAGTCTTTTTATATCCCTCTTGGAAGCTAGGTTAAAATAACTTTTGTCTAATTGCCTTTTAGCCCTTTTGTTTCTCTTTCTTTATAAGTTGACCCCTAATTTGCCTAGCTTTAGTTGTAGGGCCCCTTAGGTAATTAGTCAACTTAAATCCTAGTTGTAATTGTAATCTTGGTCCCTAAATTTATCTTTTGATATTTGCAATTTAGCCTCTAAAGTTCATAAGTTTTGCTAGTCGTCCCCTCGTGTTTTTCCAAAATGTAAAAGTTTCTATGTTCCTTCTCTAATTGGACTGGGTATTCCTTGTACGATTTAGTATATGCGATATCCAGTTTAAAATTCCAAACTTGGTCTCCGAGTAGTAGTTCTCATAATCGCACTTTGACCCTGAAAAATCCTGAAGTCTCCATTTATGCCCCTAACTTTTAAATAACTCTTGTTCTTGGCTTTCTTTTCTAATTTCCTGTAGTCTTAGGGTTCTAGTGGGGTTTTGGAAATGTTAATTCTTGATTTTGGTTATATAATTGGTGTCTGGGTGAATTTTAGTTAATCACACTTTGTCCCCGTAGGTTTCCAATATTACAACGTTACCCCAAATTTTTTCTACTTAGTTCGTTTTCTTCTAGCTTATTTCCTAGCCTAATACTATTGTATCTAGCACGCATTTAGGGTTTACAGGTACTTAGTATATATACATACATATAACATGGAATTACACGTAACTATACATAGTGGAATAGTAATTCATATGCAGTTGGGTCAGGGTCTCACAACAGGTATCTAGATAGTCCACAATACAAAGGAGACTCTGTCCGTTTGTCAGGTCCGGACTTAACATTTTTAGCGTGGGGTTGGGTCGGGGCGTGACAGAGCTTATATATAACAAATGTGAGACCCCGAATTTGCTTAATTTGCAAATACGTGTTTTATCTGTTTAAATGCTATTATAATTGATATGTATGAAATTATATGTGATATTAAGTGATCTTAGACTAACTTTGCATTTACAATACATTTGCAAAACAAATAATGTGACTTTTCAACTTCTTTTGCAAAATTAAGTTTTATACCTAGGTTGTATGTATATGTATGCATATAAAAAAATGTCAACTATTTTTAGTCTACTAAATATAGTATAAGTGTTAGAATATATATATATATATATATATATATATATATATATATATATATAAGCAAAATAGACTAAAAACTAACAAAATTCAAAAGTTGTCAACTTTGACTTTTACATAAATTGTTGACTTTGCATTATATATACAAAATAAATACATATTACATGTAAACTAAGCACAAAACACCACATATATACACACACATAGACGTGAGTCTCCAAGGGGAAAAGATAAACATTTTCTTAGGTTTTCAAAGCAAAATTTCTCATAGAATTTTCATTTCAAAGTGAAACAACTTCATTCAAAGCTTGAAATTGCTTGTTGGGCACCTATTCTACACATTTCTAACCTAGCTTTGGATCAAAGGTGAGGGAAAAATTAGTTCATTATTTTAACGTTTGAGTTGAATCTTGGTTGATGCACTTGTAGTTGTTATTTTGTTAAATTGATGTTAGATTATTGCTAAGTAGATGATAAGGGCAACATAGCGTATTTATAGCCATTTTGAACGGTAGTAGCATGTATTTTTATTTTTTGGGTATTTAAATTGATAATTTGGTTTATATTTGAATAATTGTAGTTGTAGTAGTTGAAATTGAGTTGTAGTTGCTTCTATAGGCTTGTTAATTATTGAGTAGTAATGTTGTAATGCCAAATTTTCAATTTGAATGCCATAGCAAAATTTGAAAAAATCAGCCTTGAATGCATTGCCATTTTTAGTTTGTTGGGCTTGTTTTGGGTGGCTTTTGGTTGGTTTCTGAGGGGATGAATGTAGTTGCTTGAGTGGTTGAGTGGTAGAAAAAGGTTCGGGGGTTGTTTGATTGATAGATTGTAAGATATGAAGTTTTGAAGATTGAGTAGTCTTTCTTTGAAATGCTTAAGCCCCTGTTTGGATTGCAAGAGGGAAAGGAAATGAAAGTAAAGTGAAGGAAGAAAAATAAAGAAAAGAAAATGAAATGAATTACTTTGTTTGGATTGTAACAAAATAATAATGGAAAGGAAGGGAAAAGATTTTATGATTTTTTGTTTGGATTGGAGAAGGAAAGGAAAGGAAATGTCGTTCATCTTCGGCGCAAGAGCGCTCGATCAGTGAGCTAGTACGCACTCTTTCAAGGGTGGCTGCTTCTAGGCGTTAATTTTAAATGAAAAATTACTTAAGTACCCTTTTTTATTTTTTTAACAATGAGATATGTAGGGACAAAATAGACTTTTTATAACTTTACTTTCCTTTCCCTCCAAAAAACCCCAAATTGGAAGGATTGTAAAATCCTTCTCATTAAAGGAAATGGAGGGGTTTTGAAACCCCTCTATAACCTTTCCTTTATCTAAAATTGCAATTCAAACAAAGGAAATGATTGAAAAATCCCTCTCTAACCTTTCATTTACTTGAATATTGCCAATCCAAACAAGTTGTAAGTGTTGTCTTTAATTGACTAGTAGTGTTTATGTAGTTGTTACTTGGTTTGATGTCGAGTAGGCTCGGGATTGAATGCATGTTACAATGTATGATAAGTTGGGTGTCCTACTTTGTCATCTAACTTGGTTGTCTTAGTTGTTTATTTAATGTTATGTTGGTTGAAGTGTTTTAAATTGATTGATGAATGTTGTTGTACTGGAAGACAACCTACTTTATTATCTTCTCAGAATATTAAATGTTCAATGTTATTGTTACGAGTCATGATAGTGTGTGTCACCTCTCGGCCAGTATCGGGCTGTCGGGTTGAAAACGGCATGACTATCATGTGTTATCCCCTATCTCGTGTGGTAAGAGATACCATGGAGTGTGGGTCTAGAATAGGGTACTTTCGGAATGTATCAAAGGGCATAAGAAGTTAATTGAGTTCGTGATGGCGTATGAAGCTACACCAACTAGTGTATACTTTCTCAATTGAATGGTTATTGTGTTGCCTTAATTGAATTGATGTTGTTGATGAAGTTTATTGTATGTAATTGTACCTAGGAAGTTTTTCCCAAGTGGTAAAGAAAGTGTTTCCAAAATATCCTACTAAACCCTTGCTGCACTTTTTATGTTCCTCAGGAGGCTGAGAATGAGCAATATGTGGATGAGTCCAATGTGCAAGAGTCTTATCCATGATGCCTTTGCTGGAGTGCTCTTTTTCTTGTCTTGAATTATAGAACAAGATATATTGTATTTACTTTGGATTTTGTATTGTATAACTCAACTTAAAGATAGTGGATGGTATGATGCTAGTTTAGTTGTCTTTCTTTTGGAATATGATTAGGTTGCTAGATTAGTATTATATCTATTATGCATGTGTATTGTATAGCTGGATGTATGTTGTTGAAATGGAGGCATATGCCTGGTTGCTGAAATGTTGTATGATTGGTTAACGAATGATATTGGATATGTTGTATGTTGTTGAAATGGTTGATGGAGTTGTTGTTGAAGTTGTAGTTGGTTGTGTGATGTTTTAAAATGATTGGTTTAAAGTCCTGTTATCCATATTACAGACGTTATATTGCCGAAATTCTGCCGCGTCCTGACTGATCATAAGTGGGGTCGTGTTAGGGAGTGACAACAAAGCTCAGCGAGGGTTCAATAGGAGAGTTTGAAAATACTTTCGTGATAACTCTTTGGAAAACACCCTCGGAACATTGAATACACAACAAGCATCAACAACAATACAAGTATAGCAACATAAGTAACCAAGCAATAAGAACACTAGTTTATGTAGCTCCATACGCCATCACGAACTCAACCGACTTCTTATAACGCCCACTGATACATTCTGAAAGTACCCAAACTAGAACCACACTCCATGATTATTCTCCGACCACACGAGATAGGGATAGCACATGATAGTTGTGCCAGTGCAACCCGGCAAGCCCGATACCGCCCGAGGTGACACAACACTATCATGACTCACAACATATATCACTTAACACTTAATATTTTGAGAGTAGAACAAAGTAGGTTGTCTCCCGGCACCTCAACATTTAACAATAAAGTTAACAACACTTCAACAATCAACAACTAAACAATTCTAAAACACCTAAGTTAGATGACAAAGTAGGTCATTTGGACTCAACACACACTTCAACACACAATCAAACCTGAACCTACTTAACACCAACTCAAGTATCAACCACACAAACAACACCAAACAATTAAAGTCAACACTTAGCTAATTCAAAGAAACATAACCCTAACTTCCAAACAACATAACTTATAATCTAGCAATCAAACAACCCCTGAACCTTTTCCTACCACTCAACCACTCAAGCAAGTACCTAAACCCCCTCGGAAACCAACCAAAAGCCATCTAATGTACACTAGGCTGAAATTTTGGACTTCTAAACCAACATTCAAATCAACAGTTTGGCATTACAACATTACTACTCAATATTTAACAAGTTCATAGAAGCAACTACAACCTAAAAACAACTACTACAACAACAATTATACAAAATAATAGCCAAATTATCAAAATAATACATTAAAATTAAAAATACAACCTTCCACCGATTAAATTGGCTATAATTATACTAAGTTGGTTTACAACACCTAACCAACAAAAATCTTAAGACAATTTAGCAAAACAACAACTATATATGCAATAAAAAAAATTTGACATAAACTTTAAAAATAAGATATAGTTTTTCCCTCACCTTTGATCCCAAGAAATACTATGAATAGGTAGAATTCAAGCCCAACAAGCAAAAATAAAGCTTGGAATGAAAAGATTTGGCTTTGATTTGAGGTTTTTCTTTGAATAATTGCTTTGAAAACCGTGAAAAAAAAACTTCTCTTCTTCCCCCTAAGAGCTCATGGCAAGGTGTGTGAGAAATGAGTGTGTTTTGCAAATTGTTTTAGTGTATTATCTATGTATAATGTATATATAGGAAAGTCAAAGCTAGAAGTCTTGGTCAAAGTTGGCAATTTTAGTTATTTTAGTTGATTTTTGCCTAAAATAGTCTTATATATATAATCTAACTTATATAATATATTTAGTAGGACTATTTTTGGAGACAACATTTATATATAAGCATATATTTACATATAGTCTAATTATACTACACAATTTTGCAAAAGAAGATGAAAAGTCATTTTAATTGTTTTTCAAATATCTTTTAAATGCACATTTAATCTAAGATCATATAATGACTCACATATATACTTATATATTAATTCAATTAGCATATAAATAAGTGAAAACACATAATTGCAAATAAGGGCAAATTCGGGGTCTCACAAAGAGTCTACGCCTAAAATCCTAAAGCCAAAATAAGTTTCTTAGCAGATGTGCAAGGAACTAAATTAAGGGTTCATGAGCTATAATGACCAAAAGTCTGTGCCTAAAACCCAAAATCAGAAGATCACAAGGATCTTCACTAAAAGGACCTAATACAGGTCCTCCATGGATTCATGAGCAATAATGACCAAGGGTCTACGCCTAAAATTCTAAATCACAAATATCTTCTCTAAAAGACCTAATATAGGTCCCCCATCAAAAATTCCTATTTTACCAAAGCAAGAGATCACAAGATGATCCAAAATGCAAAAAAAAAAAGCCTAAAAGCACATTATCATAAGCAGCAAGAGGAAAAACTGTTCATAGAAAGGCAACAAATATTGTATTACAGAAAAAAAAAAAAGAATGAAAGCTTTAACTTTCTCATGAGGAGTAGGAGCCTCTTCAGCTCCAAGGGGAATGATGACATTCATCTCATCTGCAGCTTCCTTTTCAGCCTAGGGATTAGCCTCTGTTGAAGGAACTGGATCCTCCTCTTCAAAAGAAGACTTTTTCCAAGTCAACATCCTCGTCAGGTAGAGCAGCACCAAAGAGGTCAGGCAGGATCACATCAATGTTCCACTCATTAAGGAAGGCCTTAACTTCCTTGAACATCTCATGTCGGCCTTCATAAAGTCTCTAAGCATGACTGCCTGCGCATGCCCTACCTATCATTTGGTCAAAGATGTCGCTCTTTTTGAAGGCTGCAACAACATGGTCACCTTGAGCTCTAACCTCTCTGAGGAAGTCATCAATCCTGACATGAAGAGCATTCTATTTTCTCAAGGCCTCAACAAGTTCAACACCAAGTTTCTTGTTGGCCTTCTGGGCATCCAAAATCTCCACAACAGCGAGCTCATTCTCTTCATCTCAAACTCAAGTTGGGCCTCAGCCACGACCTTAGCCTTCTTATCTCCTTCAATAGAAAGCTCAAGGGCAGAATCTCTAGCCTTCAACCTCTCAACCTCGGTATGCAACACCTCATCTTCTTAGGAGAGCAACTCAGAAGTAATTGAAATATCGATATTCGGGATTGCACATAATGATTCAAAGATGCGCAGTGGAAGAAACTATGAAATACAATTTTTAAAAACATATAAGACATTCATATGTGTAGATCAATCCCAATACTTGATATGTATGCAATATACATCTCAAACCAAAGGTAAAACAAGAAGAGAATAATACCTCTTGAAGACCTAAGGTAAGGATTGTCAGGCCCGATCTGGACACCTGCGAAGGCTAAGGCCGGTACGTGACTTTCGTAACCCAAAATCAGTAAAATCAATAACTTAATAACCTGTACTTTCACATATACTCCATAAAGGTTCAAGAGTCTTTCAATTACATTGGCCTTAGAAAGGAATCCACAACTGATTACATATATACAAGACCTTGAATCACATGTCCATACATATAGTCTAGCCAACATTCAGGTATCTAGGTCTCAAAATAATAGAAGTATTTAGTTATATAATAGTTGTCCAAAAGAATAAGTTATACAGTAAATAATTCAAGTACATTAACAGGTAGAGATCACATAAGGCAGAAATCATCAATGTCACACCAAGGAGTTTCGCCAACACCTTGAAAGGTCTTCTCAGCCTCAGCCTCGCCTGAAAGGTTAAAAGAGGGGTAAACTAATCCTGCATATAGCTCAGTGAGGATGAACTATGAAAGGTTTTCGCAATGGTTTTCTCTTTTCGCAAACAATTCGAGAAATCATGCCAAGCACATAAGAATGCACATGTAACTAAACAAGTAGTAACTTAAATATGCAATAAGATAATAAGCAGAGATACTTATTGGAAAAAGATACAATGATTGCTGATGTTGACGGTTTCTGCATTGAATCAATTAATGATAACGCGACACTACAACCGAGAATCAAGTCCTCAAAGGAAACTCGACACCAACTCCATCAACAACCGAGGGTTCCGGATAGCTCCCCTCAAAGGTAAATGATAGGTCCATGGTAGTCGTGGATAAAATCGGCAAGCTCGATGCTGCCTGGGGCCATCGATCACACCAAGGCCTTTAGAAGGTTGCAACCTTGATACATATATTTATATATAATACCCAACTCTCCAAAGGACATTACCAAGAGAAAGAGGGACTAGGATATCAACATAGTAGGTTGTTTCCGTCACAACAGTAATATCAAAGATATGGCAATTAAGTATGTAAACCTCTTGCGGTAATAAATGATTAAACAATGGCATGTCAAGCAAGCATATAATAAGCATGCATATATAGCATTTATAGTACCTCAAATATTGCCAAGTATCATAAGATAGTGAAAAGTCATCAATAGATTACTCAAAACGGCAACGAAACGCAAACACGAACAAAACTATGAAGTAATTTCAATGCTTCTACCTTAGCCTAACTTAAACAGTTAATTTCCTTACTCTTCTGAACTCCAAATAATCTGGTTTTGATATATAATTAAAGCTTATTGAAATTAGATAGTTCTAGAATCAAGCGAAACTAAATTCGGAGTTAAATTGACTAAGATATATCCTTTCGAAAAATGTTGCACAAACTTGAAAATCATCCGGTCGGCAGATCCGGTTGATTGGAGTTGACCGATCGACTCGACAGGATCTTGACCAGTGATATTTGGACGACAGATCTGGTCAATTGGAGTCAGATCCGGTCGACCGGATCCTATAGTACAAAACACAATTTTTTTGCTTTTTCTTGCTTGTTAGCTTGCTACTCTTGATTCTAACACCAATTTACTACCTAATACACTCCATAGCATAGCTAAACATCATAATAACTCAAGACCATGTATACAACACAACTGAATCATGCTACAAGTCAAGAATCATCAAAGCCATTTGAAAGCTCTATGCTCATGTCACCCAAGTTCAACTTTATTCTACCAATTTTAGCTATAAACACACAACTACAACCTCACCCAACTTACATAGCAACTCCTCAACCCATCAAGAGCCTTCAATAGTTCATCAAACAAAACCCTAGCTCAAACACACAATAATGCTCAAATCTTTCATCCAACTCCAACATATATATACATATATAAGCAAGATGAACTCCAACACATATCAAAACACCTTGAATGAGATTAGAAAACCTTTTGCAAGAATCCTTTACATTAGTGTTTGAGTTCTAGAGGTTGAAGGAACAAAGAACACCTTTGTAGAAGCTTAGGAATGCAAAGAGAATGCTAAAAAATGGCTGAACTACTTCATTTTCTTCTTCTTCTTCTTCTTCTTCCTCCTTTCTATTATCTTCCTTTTCTCTCCTTAGTTCAGACATGTGGTGTGTGTGTGTGTGTGAGCTGATTGTGTGTTTGTGTGTGTTGTCTGTGTTTTTGCTAGATCCAAATAGTATTTGTTAGGTAGATAATATCTTATAAGGCTCAATGACTAAGTTTCCCTCCTAACTAATGACTTATTTACTAGCATGCCATCTTGTTCTTTTCCAATTATTTTGGTTCTAATTTAATTATTCTAGTTAGCTAGTATATGTAATAAGATCTAATTATCATACGCATTATCTAAAGTACTCAAATGCACGTTACACAATGCAAATGCACGTAAATCGAGATAAATACACATAATTCAATATAAAAGCATATAAAACAAGGTAAATGCATATAAAATAACTTAATTATGTATGATATGACCTACATGCACATGTGGTCTTGGGCTGGGCCTTATAAGGATTGCTTAGTGAAGCTTTGAGAACCCCTTGAACCTTCCACAAGTGTAGAAGTCCTAGATTGTCCAACTAGCTAGTTGAAAAAGCCTTTCCTCCTTCTTGAGTTGAAGTGCTAGCAAACTCCTTGAAATATTCATGAACATGAATTTTTCTCTCTTATTAAAGATCACTTAAAAGTAGACTGGTTTTAGTTTTCTTTCTAGGACTCAAAGATCATCCAAGATACAAAGCAAAAGGAAAGAAGAACTTAACTTTTATGTTCACTTTATTATACTTGCATACTAAGTGTTTGCTTATATGACTATATGAGGCAATATGAAGAAGAAGAAAACTTTATCTTTCTTCACATGTATGGCCAGCCAAGGCTACCCCAAAAATAGCCAATACAAGTTGTCTTTTCTTTATGTCAAGTTTATACAAGTTGGATGAAAACTTAACCATTAAGTTTCAAGCTATGTGTTCAAATAACACCCCTTGGATCTTTGCAAGATGAATGGCTAGGATTAGATGTTAAATGCAAGAATATTATTGGTCTAGATGTTGGCAACCAATAAGATTAAATCATATTTTACCTTCTTGTACCAAGTACCTTAAAACTTTGCCAATCTTACAAATTCTCCCCTATTAACTTTTAATAGTTGAGACTTCAATTATTAACCCTTAATAATTTTTTTGAGAAGATGATTGAAGTCCAAGCAAGACTTAATCTCTTTGCTAATATGGTGTGACTTTCTAGGTTCATAGCCAAATAGCATTAAGGAAACATTAAACACCTTTAATGCCAATCAAGCTCTTGATTTGATTCAAGAATTTATCCTTCAATTCATGAAACACCCTTAAGGTCTTGAGTGACGTCTTGAAGTCCAAGCAAGGCTTAATCTCTTTGCTAATATGGTGTGACTTTCTAGGTTCATAGCCAAATAGCATTAAGGAAACATTAAACACCTTTAATGCCAATCAAGCTCTTGATTTGATTCAAGAATTTATCCTTTAATTCATGAAACACCCTTAAGGTCTTGAGTGACGTCTAGCAACATATCAAGACAATATATAACAAAATGAAGTAATCATGTGATGAACTTATTTAGTTGTCGATTACTGTGCAATTAAATCCTTTCATTAGTGTGTCCCGATTGAGTAAGAACCATGGTCTGATTAAATTCATAAACTCAATTCTATGCACATATTCAATGTGGTGAAATGAGATATGAAAACCATGGAAAAACAGTTTTCCATCATTCATACCTTGGCCAAGGATTTCTTCATTTACCAAAATTAAATGAATCGCATAAGACATCCCCTCAAAATCGAGGTAATAGATTCTATCTTGACAAACACTTGTCACTCTCTATATTGATCGAATAATACTACAAGTGAATGTAACTTTTCTGTGGTTCGAAGAAGTATTATTTAAAGGTAAGTATTAAACTCCAATACATACAACAACCGTGTCGCCTCAAGTCTAAGGATCAAATACACCATCACAACGAATAACAAATCATTAATCCATGCCATGTGATTTATTATTCATGTCACGTTCAGTGATTATTCCGCTAATACTCACCTACATGTTTGTTATTAGCATCTCATGCTTGTATGGCATGTGACTCATCATCATATATCACTAATATCTTATACTAATCAAAGGTAACAAACCAATGTAATAGCCCGTACTTGATTAGTTGAAGCCCCTTTCAAATAATCTAAGGGCTATGAACATTTTAAGTATTTCTCGTGCCAAAGAAACGTGCTCACATATTTTTAACTCCTTGAGAATACGTTTCTTTAACGAAAATACTAGGGACTCATTCATACGAGAAAGAAGGAGAATATGAATAATTAAACATGCCATGTAAATATAAAAACAAGTAAACATCAAAATGCCCAAATATAAGTCATCTAATTATAGCATTAAGGCATATCCCCAACAGTAGCCTGGGCTTCCTTCAACTTAACAAGCTCCTTCTCGTGCTCATCCCTCTACTCCTCTAGGTCCAAAGCCGTTTTTCTCTCAACCAAAAAGCACCGATATAGGTCTTGGTTGAAGACGTTCAAACGCCGTAGATTGTACATGATATTATATTTGTTGTCTGCTTATGTGCTCGTTTTCAATCTTGTCCTACAGAATTACACTTAAGTGCCGTTAAACGAATCTTTAGATATCTTAAGGGCACATGGGACTTGGGCTATTGTATCCTAAAGGAACATCTTTTGAATTGATAGGTTATTCAGATGCTGATTTCGGTGGTTGTAAACTAGATAGAAAGAGCACAAGTGGAAGTTGCCAATTTCTAGGACACTCACTAGTCTCTTAGTCCAGTAAGAAACAAAATAGTATTGCACTTTCCACGGCGGAAGCCAAGTATGTGGCAATAGAAAATTGAGTTCCTTAAATTTTATGGATGAAACAAACCTTGCTTGACTTCGGCTTGCTATATGATCATGTGCCTATTAAATGTGATAATACTAGTCTATTAATCTCTCTAGAAATCCAATTCAACATTCTCAAACTAAACACATTGAGATTAGACACCACTTTTTACGTGATCATATGCAAAAACGTGATATTGAACTTGAATTTGGTGATTCATTGCGTCAATTAGCTGATATTTTTACTAAACCTTTGACTGAAGATCAAATTTGTGCTATTAGGAGAGAATTGGGCATGCAAAAACCATCGGGAAATGCAAAAAAACTTTTTGAAAACAGCTCCAAAATCTGAAGAATTGCTGATCCAAATGAGGGTATCATCCGGACCCCTCGACCGGATCATAGGCAGTGAGCACTGTCTCCCCATCAGGACGAGACCATCCAGACGAGGCAATAGGGGACCCGGTGCTCCGGATCGCGTACAGCTAGGGTTTTAAAAGCTCTTTTGCTCATTCTTTTTCATTTTAAAATTCAAACCTTTCAAAACCCTACCCCTAAATTTCAAAAATCTCTCTATCAAAACTCAAAATCTCTTCAATTTCTTTCAAAAATCTTCACTTACATCATACACCCACATCAAAATCTATTCAAAATAATTTCTTAAACTACATTCCCACTTCAAAATCTTCAATCATGGCTCCAAAAAAATCCACCAAGAGACCAAGAACTACTCAATAGGCTTCCACAGACTCGTATCCAAAGAATAAGATACTTTGGGGGAAAATCATTGATGAAAAGGCTTTTGAAGGTACTCGTGTTCTAGAACTTTTTAATTATCAAGGTTGGACTCCATTATTGAGATTTCATGATTGTTCCTGTGAGTTATGGGTTAGAGAGTTCTATGCAAATCTTCAACCCCTTATACCCTCCATTATGTTACATAGCTATGTTAATCATCATGAAGTTAGCATTACAACTAGTACCATTACAACCTTTTTGAATGTTCTAAATGTGGGTATTAAAGCCTTTTTCTGGAAAAGATTGGTCTGATGATCTTCCTCAAGAAATAAAAGATGATGTGACTAACTTTATATGGGATATAGTAACTGTACCTCATACTAGTGGCATGCCTAAAAGAATGGATTTGTATGCTGAAAAATGTCTCATGATGCACCTTATTATGGAAGTTATTGTTCCTAGGCAATTAACGATGGGTCTATTCCAAAATTTACTGCATATATACTATACTTGATGTATCAATGGGAGTTGGTTTGTTTTCCTTACATAATGATCTATCATCTTGCTTATACCAAGGAAAATAAAAACTCTTTTGCCTATGATTTGCCTTTGTGTCATATCTTTGAGCTTCTTGATATTGCTCCTGTTGGTATTACTAGTCATCTTCATGACTATACATATATACTTGATATGGGATCACTTAAACGCATGAAAATGGGAATCCTAAATCATAGGATTGTTGAGCTACATGAACTTATTGGTTGCCAAAAGAAAAAGGGTTGAGGGTAGTAATGCCCAAGGCAAAATAGTAATAAATCAGTGGGTGATGATGAAGACGGAGATAATTCTGGTGATGATAAAGAAGAAGGGAATGATCCTGCTGACTCGGATGACGATCCTATTGTCTCATAAACTCGAAAAAAACATCAAGAGAACGTTAGAGGTGCTAGGAATATTGACAATCATGGTGTTTTGGGTGGAACTAGTAATTCAAATCTGCTACCTCAGAGATCGATTGATGAAATGCTTTAGTATATGCGTGACATGAGTATGCGTCAACAAAATTTGGATAAACTTCTCAAAGCTCATCAAAAAGCACCACAAGTGGTTTTGCAAACTTATCTACCCAAATTCAGAGGGCTGAGAAAGATCTTAACAAGAGAGTTGATGATGTTAAAAATGATCCGAACGAGGGGCCCGGTCGAGGCACTCAATCGGACCTTCTCATCCGGATGAATTACAGTGGCTGCTTGGCAAGGTCCAGATGAAGGATCCGAATGAGGCACTCGACAGGACCTTCTCGACTGGATGGTGCCCAGTGTTGATCCGGACGAAGGACCCGGTTGAGGCACTCGACTGAATAATGCTGAGTTTGAAAAAACTAACAGTTATTTTGACTGTTGGGACATTTCTTTAAAGCTACAACCACCCCCCATTTCTAAAATAACTCTTCCAACTTCAAGCATTCAATTCTAAGCTATCAAAAGGCTTTACTACACATTTATTGCTACAAATCTTGACCTAACACTTACAAATAATTGAGCAATCAAATATCTTCATTTGCATTATTCAACTCTCGAGGAGTTAATCTTTGTACTTACTTCTTTTATCCTTCAAAGCTTGTATACATTCTAGATCTATAGCCTTAAGAGAATCATTGTATAGAGAGTGTTCAAATCTTCTTTGTGGATTCAAAGAAAAGGAAGAAGTTTGTTCAACTCTTGTAGATTTAAGAGAACTTGTATTGTTGGTTTTTTGCTTCACCAACTTTTGAAAAAGCAAAACTAGTGGAACTAGTGGAAATCTTAAGGGGAGGTGACCTTAGGTAGTAGACTAGATTAACGAACCATCCTAAATCGTTGTGTTCGTCTTTTATCCATTTTATTTCATTGCTTTTATTTTTGTGCACTCTACGTGTTTGATAATTTACTTGTTTGAATACAAATTGCTTATATTGAGATTTTTAATCGGTACTCATTAATTAAATACTTAATTCACCCCCCCTCTTAAGCATATTTACCTTAACAACTACCTCTCTAAAAATCCTCGAACCTGCAGTCGGGGTGTTAGAGCTCCTAGAAGAAGAAGAGTTGAAGAAAGTGAAGAAGCCCATGCCAGCAGAAGAGCTGACCGAAGTAAACTTGACCCCTAATAAAAAGGTCAAGATCAGAAGCGAGCGCCCACTGGATTACAAAGAGGTATAACCCAATTTTTTCAGATAATATACTTCTTTTTGCCTAGTCTTCCAATGATATGACAGGTTTAGACCTAAAAGTATCCATGCATCGTTTTAACATAGACTTGTTCTATGGGTCTATATGGCAAAAGAAGAGACAGTTCAGAGTTGAGAAAAAACTAAATCATACAGGAAGAGGTAAACAAACTGCTAGAAGTTGGGCACAAACAAGACGCTGAGTACCCAGAATGGCTAGCAAATGTGGTCCTTGTACTGAAGTCAAACGGCAAGTGGAGGATATGTGTAGACTACATTAACCTCAGTAAAGCTTGCCCAATGGACTCCTACTCGTTACATCGCATAGATCAGTTGATAGATGCCATCTCCGGATTTAAGCTTCTCATATTCATGGACCTTTTCAAAGGATACAATCAGATCTGCATGGCACCTAAAGATGAGGAGAAAACCTCCTTCATCACCAACACAGGCACATATTGCTATAAGGTAATGCCATTTGGCTTAAAAAATGCAGGAGAAACCTACCAAAGAATGGTAAACATGGTCTTCGAAAAGTAGATAGGTCACAACATGGAAGTCTATGTTGACGACATACTGGTCAAGAGCAAAAGTACAGAGACTCACATTGAAGATCCCAAAGAAGCCTTTGCAACTATGAAAAGGTTTGAAATCATGCTCAACCCAAGAAAATATGCCTTCGGGTTACAAGTAGGCAAATTCCTGGGGTTCATGGTGACCTGAAGAGGGATAAAAGTCAACCCCGAAAAGGTCCAAGAAATCTTGGAAATAAAACTGCCCTAGTGTCTTAAGGAAGTCCAATCACTGGCAGGAAAAGTAGCTACCCTTAGCAAATTCATCTCCAAGTTTGTCGATAGATATGTGCCCTTCTTTAGGGTGCTTAGAAACCCGAAGGACTTCAAATGGATAGGAGAGTGCCAAAAGTCATTTGAGGAGCTAAAGGCGTATCTATGATCGTCGTCGTTGTTGTCTAGACCCGAAACGGGGAAGGTCTTGACCCTGTATCTAGCCAGCTCATCAGTAGCAATAGCAGTAGCCTTAATCAGGGAAAAGGGCAGGATACAAAAACCTGTTTATTATGTCAGCAAGGTCCTTAAAGGAGTTAAACTCAGATATTCAACTATAAAGTGAATCATTCTAGCTCTGTTAACTATATCGTGAAAGCTCAAACATTATTTCGATGCTCACACCATCAAGGTAATGATGGACATGCCACTAAGGCAGGTCCTCCACAAGCCGAAATCCTCAAGACATCTACTCAAATGGGCCATCAAACTCAGTCAATTCGACATACAGTACTAGCCAAGAGTCTCAATCAAAGCCCAAACACTAGTAGACTTCGTGGTCGAGTGCATTGGACACGCTGAGCTCAGCCTAGGGAAAATATGGTCAATCCAGGTTGGCGGTGCTTCTAGAAAGCAAGGTAGCAGAGTAGGTATTGTTATCACAAACTCAATTGGGAAAAATTCCAATACGCCCTAAAATTCTTGTTCTCGACCTCAAATAACGAGGGAGAATATGAGGCACTGGTTGTGGGGCTCAAAACCGCCATAACCTAAGGAGCACAAGACGTAAATGTCATAACTGACTCCAAGTTGGTAGCCAACTAGATAACTAGGGAATTTAAAACAAGGGATCCAATGATGCGGGCCTATCTCAAAAAGATAAAGGAGCTCGTTTCGGGTCTCAAAAGCTTTCACATCCAGCAGGTCCCTCAAGCTGAAAATGAAAAGAAAGACGCACTAACGTGATTAGCCTTGGGAACCATGGAGCCAGTTATAGTAATTGTAGACAAGGTAGAAAAACCTCTTATAGAAGCCGAGATCATGGAGATAACGAATACAAACTCGTGGATGCAACACGTATGGGCCTACTTATAAATCGGAGACTTGCCTGAAGACAAATCAGAAGCTGAAAAGATTGTGAAGCGTTCCTCCAGATTCATAATCATTGGAGGTCAATTATACAAAAGATCATACACGTGGCCCCTGCTTAAATGTGTAGACACGACGGAGGGAAACTATATCCTCCGAGATGTCCACGAAGGAGTCTGCGGGGGACATATTAGAGTTAAAAGCCTAGCAAAGAAAATCTTACAATTAGGATACTTCTGGCCTACTCTCCAGCAAGATTCTTAAGACATAGTGAGGAAATATGACATATGTCAACGTCACTCTAACATCCAACGACGACCCGCCATGGACCTCACAATTTTAACCAACCCTTGGCCATTTGCCCACTGGAGACTGGACATCATCAAACCTCTACCCCAGAGTACAACACAATGAAAGTTCATATTTGTAGCCATGGATTACTTCACCAAATGGATAGAAGTCGAGCCAGTAGCCAAAATCATTAATAAGGCTGCTTAGAGCTTCATTTGTAAATCAGTTGTGTACCGATTTGGAGTCTCATGAATTATTTTCACGGACCATGACAAACAATTTGACTCTACCTACTTCCGCAATAAATGCACGGAGCTGGGCATAAATTTGAGATTTGCCTCAGTGGCACATCCCCAAACTAACGGTCAAGTCAAAGTTACTAATTGAACTATCTTGTAGGGACTAAAGAAAAAGTTGGGACGAGCCAAAGGCCTATAGGTACAGATCCTTCCTGAGGTCTTGTCGGCCTATAGGACTATACCCAGCACCACGATAGGGAAGATCCTATTTGCACTGACTTTCATAGCTAAAGCAGTCTTACTGATGGAGATCGAATCCCCAAGCAATAGGATACAACTCTACGAAGAAGAAGTCAATAACTAGGGCCTTCATGAAAACCTGGACCTCACAGATGAGTCCAAACAGAAGGCATAAATAAAGACACTAGAAGGAAATAGAGCCATGACCAGGGCCTTTGCCCACAAAGTCAAGCCTAAACAGATCCAAAGAGGTGATTGGGTCATCCGCAAAGCCATATTCAAACCTCAACCAAACGAGGGAAAACTAGCCCCGAACTGGGAAGGACCTTACCTAGTCAAGGAAGAGCTCCGACCACGAGTCTACAAATTGGCTGACCCTAATGGAAGGGAGCTCACAAATGCTTGGAATGCGAAGCACCTTAAGAAATATTTCTTGTAATTACTTTATGTAATAAATGAAATATTAATAAAATGGCTTCATTTGTCCACAGATCCATATGTCACATCAGAACCACACAAGGCAAGTTATCCAAGTGCCGAAGAGGGGCCAAACAACAAAAGGCATAACCAGGAGCAATCAAGCGATGCGTAGAACTTGATATAGCCCCTTAAGTAGCAATGCATAATGAGATTTTCAGTTCCAAAAACCTGGCGTGACCTTAGGCAATCAAGCACTGGGTGGAGCTTGACATAGCCCCTCAAGTCGCAATATATAATGAGCTCTTAAGCTCCCAAAATTTAGCCTAATAGAAGCAATCAAGTGCTAAGTAGAGCTCGACATAGCCCTCTCAAGTTGCAATGCTTAGTGAGTATCTTAACTCAAAAAATCTAGCATGGCCTCAAGCAATTAAGCACCAGGTAGAGCTAGATGCAACCCCCTCAAGATGCAATGCACTATGAGCTAGAAAGCTCTGAAAGTCCCTATTAAGGGCAAAGGCAAATGATTCATGAGCTACAATAACCAAGAGTCTACGCCTAAAATCCTAAAGCCAAAATAATTTTCTTAGTAGACGTGCAAGGAACTAAATCAAGGGTTCATGAGCTATAATGACCAAGAGTCGATGCCTAAAACATTAAATCAGAATATCAAAAGCTTCTTCGCTAAAAAGGACCTAATACAAGTCCTCCATGGATTTATGAGCTATAATGACCAAGGGTCTAGTCCTAAAATTCTAAATCGGAAAATCACAAACATCTTCGTTAAAAGACCTAATATAGGTCCCCTATCAAAAAGGCCTATTTCACCAAAGCAAGAGATCACAAGATGATCCAAAATGCAAAAAAAAAAAAGAAGCCCAAGAACACATTATCATAAGCACCAGGAGGAAAAACTGTTCCCAAAAAGGAAACAAAAATTTTATTACAAAAAAGGGATGAAAGTTTCAACTCTCTCATGAGGAGTAGGAGCCGAATGATAACATTCATCTCATCTGCAGCTTCATCTTCAGCCTAGGCATTAGCCACTGTTGAAGGAACTAGATCCTCCTCTTCAGAAGAAGACTTTTTCCAAGTCAACATCCTCGTCAAGTAGAGTAGTACCAACCAGGTCAGGGAGGATCACATCAATGTTTCGCTCACTAAGGAAGGCCTTAACTTCCTTGAACATCTCTTGTCAGCCTTCATAAAGGCTTTAAGCATGACTGCCTGCATAGGCCCTGCCTATCATCAGGTCAAAGACACCGCTCTTCTTGAAGGCTACAACACATGGTCACCTTGAGCTCCAACCTCTCTGAGGAAGTCATCAATCCTGACCTAAAGAGCATTCTGTTTTCTTAAGGCCTCAACAAGTTCAGCACCAAGTTTCTAGTTGGCCTCATAGGCAACCAAAAGCTCCACAACAGCGAGCTCATTCTTCTTCTTCTCAAGCTCAAGTTGGGCTTCAGCCATGGCCCTAGCCTTCTTATCTCCTTCAATAGAAAGCTCAAGGGCAGAATCTCTAGCCTTCAACCTCTCAACCTCGGCATGCAACACCTCTTCCTCTTAGGAGATTAACTTAGAAGCAATTAAAATATCAATATTCGGGATTTCACATAATGATTCAAAGATACATAGCGAAAAAAACTATGAAATATAATTTTTCAAAGCATAAAAGACATTCATATGTGTAGATCAATCCCAATACTTGATATGTATGCAATATACATCTCAAACCAAAGGTAAAACAAGAAGAAAATAATACCTCTTGAAGACCAAAGGTAAGGATTGCTTGGTGAAGCTTTGAGAATTGAACCTTCCACAAGTGTAGAAGTCCTAGATTGTCCACCTAGCTACTTGAAGAAGCCTTTCCTCCTCCTTGATTTGAAGTGCTAGCAAACTCCTTGAAGGATTTATGAACAAGAATTTTTCTCTCTTATGAAAGATCACTTAAAAGTATACTAGTTTTAGTTTTCTTTCTAAGCCTCAAAGATCATCCAAGATACAAAGCAAAAGGAAAGAAGAACTTAACTCTTATGTTCACTTTATTATACTTGCAAACCAAGTGTTTGCTTATATGACTATATGAGGCAATATGAAGAAGAAGAAAACTTTTTTTTTCACATGTATGGTCGGCCAAGGCTACCCCAAAAATAGCCAATACAAGTTGTTTTTTCTTTATGTTAGGTCTATGCAAGTTGGATGTTAAGTTTTCAAGCTATGTGTTCAAATAACACCCTTTGGATCTTTGCAAGATGAATGGCTAGGATTAGATGTTAAATGCAAGAATCTTATTGGTTTAGATGTTGGCAACCAATAAGATTAAATCATATTTTACCTTCTTGCACCAAGCACCTCAAAACTTTGCCAATCTTACAAATTCACCCCCATTAACTTTTAATAGTTGAGACTTCAATTATTAACCCTTAATAATTTTTTAGAGAGGATGATTAAAGTCCAAGCAAGACTTAATCTCTTTGCTAATATGGTGTGACTTTCTAAGTTCATAGCCAAATAGCATTAAGAAAACATTAAACACATTTTCGGGTCAGATGCACCATCACAACGAATAACAAATCATTAATCTATGTGATGTGATTTGTTATTCATGTCACGTTCAGAGATTATTCCGCTAATACTCACCCACATGTTTGTTATTTGTATCTCATGATTGTATGACATGTGACTCACCATCATTTATCATTAATATCTTATACTAATCAAAGGTAACAAACTGATGTGATAGCCCGTACTTGATTAATTGAAATCCCTTTCAAATAATCTAAGGGCTATGAACATTTTAAGTATTTCTCGTGCCAAAGAAACGTGCTCACATATTTCAACTCCTTGAGAATACATTTCTTTAACGAAAATACTAGGGACTCTTTCATACGAGAAAGAAAGAGAATATGAGTGATTAAACATGCCATGTAAATATAAAAACAAGTAAACATCAAAATGCCCAAACATAAGTCATCTAATTATAGCATTAGGGCATATCCCCAATAGTATTCTGGGCGTCCTTCAACTTAGCAAGCTCCTTCTCAAGCTCATCCCTCTGCTCCTCTAGGCCCAAAGTCATTTTCCTCTCAACCAAAAAAGGCCGATATAGCTCCTGGTTGAAGACATTCAAACGGCGTAGATTGTCCGTCACGAACTCTACGACCTGCAGACCCTGTAAAGGCAGAATTAGAAGAGGTCAGGATAACAGTGCCAAAGGAAGAAACAACGAAGAAGAAGCAAGAAAAAGGTCTACCTTATCCACCTCGAGCCTATGCTCCTTGACTAACTGGGAGAGCTCCACTTCTCGGAGGGGTATTCTCATAATGTTCCCATCTTCACCGTAGTATTTAATGATCCGACAAGGGGGATGAAGGATTGAAGATGACGCAACTCTGCCAGGAGTAGCAACAACTACTAGAGTACTAGCGTGGGGGGTACTAGGGATACCCAGTGCCGAAAGACTTCCAGATGAGATAGAGATAGTGAAATGTAGAGACTTCTAAACTTGAGCCTCTCCCTCAGCAGCAGGGACCTCAAGACCCTGAGATCTAGATGCCCTCTCAGCTCTCTTCTTTTTAGTAAGGGGTGAAGTCATTTGCAAAGAAGCAGCTTTGTAAAGTAAGAAAATCCAAAAAGGTAGAAGACCAAAGGCACCTATTAGAACAGGAAGTATGAGGGGTAGGAGAAAGAATTAATTCTTATAAGCCACAAGAACAAACATCCTTATACGAAAACAGTCCAGAAACATCTACTTTCTCCCTTTTAAGGCTTCCTCAACTCATTTTTCCTCATCAGATAGGGTTGAACAGAAAGCCTAGTACGAGGCTTAGTCCAGGTCCTTTGTACTTTCCACCTAGATGCTGAATGAGCAAATGCATACTTGTTTTGCCAAACTAGGCTATTATCACCAAGCTTGTTAAAGATAGCAAAACCGGGTCTGCTTGAAAAATACTGCTAGTGTGACACCCCGAACCCAGCATGTAGAACATTACATATATTTACATATAATTAGGTGTTATTTAAGTTTTTATGTGAGCATATGTGTTTATTTTAGTTTTTGAATTTATTTTGTAGTTTTATTTTCTATTTATTTCAAATGTGTACCATCATATAACTAATTCAAATAAAATAAAAATGTTTTAACCATTATTTTTTCATTTAAACTATACGGGGTTGTTCATAATACTTAGTAGACTTATTTATAATTATTTTAAAATGAACCCTGAGCTCGGGGTAAAAATTAAAGTATTTTAATTTGCAAATTTCATATTTTTCCCTCAGCACACACTTATTTTTGGGCATACTATCATAATTTTTATTTACATAGCATGTTGGGAAAGCAAGTAGAAAAATTATTTTATGTATCGTATGAATAGTGAAAAATTAGACTACATTTTGGGCTTTCTATAATTGCATTCATTTTGGGCTTTTAAAACTAGATTATCTTGCATTTTTCCTAACTTAATTACGGCCCAATTTACTACATATCTATCTATATATCTATAATTTACATACATATACATATATACATAATAAAAACACAAAAAACAAAGAAAAAATGGCCTTGGGGCTGTGAGCTCCAAGGAGCAAGAAAAGAGAAAAAAAAATCTTCTTCCATCTTGCTTTGTGTGTTCATCCAAGCCTTCAACAAGTAATTCCAAGTTTTCTCAAGCTTACTCCTAGCATCTTTTAGGCATTTGGTGAGGGATTTTGACATTTTTGTGCAATTACATATATATGTCTTAATTTTGAATTTTTAGATTTGTGTATAATGGCTTGTGAAATGCTAGAATATGGTAATATACAATGTCTACATGCTATCTAGACTTAAATTGTGTAGTTAGATAGGCTAGTTGGTGATTAAATACAATTGTTGATTGTAGGAGAAGATGAATAGTAATATTTCTAGGGTTTTGTTAATAGGTGACTTAGAGATTGATTCTATGCTATATTTAGGTGCTATAGGTGTCAATTAATATAGATTAATAATTGTGTGTAATTAGTTTGCTCGAATTTGGATTAAAATGCAAAAATTGCTCAAATTTTCAAATGGGTTTTGGGTGTAAAGTGAATCTAGGTTGATTTGAGTGATATATTTAGTGTTCTTAGGGTAAGGAGGTGCTAAATGTACGGTTATAGCGCTTAATTAAGTATCGATTAAGGTACTTGTAGTTATAATGCATAAAGGGAATTTTGGGAATTTTGTGGGAATTGTGGGTTAATGGGTGAACTCAAGGGTCCTAGAGGTTTCATAAAGGGTAATTAGGAGAATTGAATAGCTCGTTTGAGAATCTTGAATCTCGTCCTTCGATTGTGAGTCAAATTGTGTTAATAGACAAAGGGGTCGTTTGACTGAGTGTTGGTTTTCTCGTTTTGAGTGTTGGCATAGTCATAGTGGGGCATGAAAGCACTTTTGGCGTGGTTGTGGCATTGATTGGGTATTCGGTTAATATAGTTGTAGTTCAAACGTGCTAGGTGGATTTTTGGGGCTCTGTTAAGAAAGCGAGGTTTCGTAGTGTAGAATCGTACCATAATGTGCCTAAGATTGAGTAGTAAAATCGGATTTCAAGTCTCCTAGTTCGTTTGAATGTAGTAGCTTGGGAAAGTTAGAGGAATGAATAGTATTTTGGTTGAGTTTTGTGGTTTTGGTGCAAATGTGTGTTGTAGTGCTTGTATTGGGTGCCATAAGTATTGTAGTAGTTAGATTGATGCCAAAGTGAATAGGTTGTGGTTGAAGTTTGTTATGGTTGGTTGGAATGCAAAGGGCCGAGAATGTGTGTTTGTGGTTAGAGATTAGTTGCTTGATTGGATGTTGGATTAAGTGTCATGAGTGTTAAATTTACCAATTGTATGCTCGGATGCGTTAGAATATAGGTTGAACTTGTGAGAGCTGAATGATCATAAATGGGCTTTTTGATGGTTTTGGATCGTTGTGTGTGTTAAGTGCCATGGAAGGTTCGATGGTAGATTATTTGGAGAGTTTGAGATGTGCTTTGTTTAATGTTTAAGTGGATTAGCTTGGTTTTGTCTTAATATTTGTTCTTTTAGTTGTTAGTTTTGAAAGATTTATGTTCAAAAAGAATAAGATTGGCTAGTGTGTCCTTGAAGTGGTCATTACTTAACAGGTTTAGCTATATGGTAAATATGGCAAATATGTCTAGTATGTTAAGAATTGTTAAGTAGTTGTTTATATTGAATGCTTTTGTACTTATCTATAGTTGATTAATTAGTAGTTTGATAATTGGTTAAATTGTTTAGTTGTATGGTGTGAACTAAATTGTAAATAATATGTGGATTGCTAGTTTTGGCGCTAAGGGAGATTGGAAGAGTTCGTGGGCTATTGAATGAGGGAGTTTTCACCCTTTTGTGCATCTGAGATACTTTATTGTTCGTAAGTTATATGATTTAATATAAATGTTCGAAATTATGTGTGGTTATTGTTTACCATATTGTGTGCGAGGGCAACCTACTTTGTTGTCCCTCATTTATATATTTATTAGCTTTCATTATTATATTGCTTTATTGTTGCTCTCTATGGTTTCGTATTGATGGTTGCGCAACCTCATCGTTGCGGCAGATGTGATGGCCTCGCTGGACAGCATCGCGCTTGCCAGTGTTGGTTGTCTTAGCTCCGTCTACTATTCCCTCACTCACCTGGTCCGGAGATCGCCAGGGGGTGTTGGATTATAGGTTTGGGTACATCCGGAGTACCCATTGGTGTTTGGGATTCCAGTATATTGAGATCATGGTTCGTGGTTCGTGAGTTCGTGGTTCGTGATTCGGAAGTTGGAGTGATAAGGGTTATTGTAGCGTATCCTTTTTAAATGTGTGGTATTTCATAGTTAATTTGCTTCTTTAATGTATATTTGCTATCTTCTGTGACTAACTGTTGCATTGCACAAAAATGATTTCGAAAACCTTCCCGGTTAACTGTTTCCCTCCCTCACTAAGTATACATGTGTTGTATGCTCACCCCTCTTTCTAATCATTTCAGGATCGATGTCCTCAAAGCGTGAGAAATAGAATGTTCAGGAATCATCTTGAGCGAATAATAGTTCTATTTGGTTGTATAGTATGTGAATTATGTAGCATGATTGTAAAGCTTGGCCTGTAATCCACTTTGAGACTTTGGTCCTATATGTATTTGAGTTGCTTTGAAGGACAGTAAATGAGTGTAGAGTCTTGTATAGTTGTATAGTGAAAGATGGCAAAAGTTTTACCTTGTTGCTTAGTTAGCTGCTTGCTTGTGTGATTTTAAAGTGAATGGTTGCAGGACTTAAAATATAAGAAAGTTAAACAAACAATATTATAGTGGTATGATGAGCGGATTTAAAACATAGAATTTCAATAGCTTTTGTCAATGCATATTTGTATGCCTTATTTTATCTTGATGGTAAGGCTCGGATTGCCTTGGGAGTTGATGAGTGTTATGATATTGGAGGTTGGGAATTATGGAGGAGGTTGACTTATGGTTTTGAGGTTATAATTGTTGTGAACAGGTTTTAGATTGTCCTATAAATAGGAGAGACTCTGTTCGTTTTTCCTCATTTTCGTGACCTCGGGCTTTAGGTCAAGGCTCCGATCTCGTGAGGGAGCGGGGTGTTATAGCTAGCCCCTAGAAGAATCAAGCTTCTTCATCTGGAAATAATACCTAAAGAGGGTAGAAGTGGGCGTAAATCCCAAAGATCGCACAAGCCTGTAAAACCCTATCATTATCCTTCAACCATCGGGTGTGATCTGACCAGGGTTTACCTCAAAATGGTTCAAAATCTATTCTACATAAGGAGGAAGGGGCAGGCAGAAGAAGTCGAATACCTTAATGTAAAAGGGAGCCTCACCGTCATCAGGGGAAGTGGCAGTCCTATCGCGATCAGGCAGACGTATCTCAAAACCCTAGGGAAAAACCCTTCTCTCCTCAAGCTTATCAACCTCGGTTAAGATGGTGGTATAAGTTTTGCTATCAGCCGTGAACATGTCTCCACCACTAGCATGCGAGGACTCAATGGCGACATCCTCAAAGCTGGCCCTAGTCGGTGCCTCAATTGATCCCTTACCTAATCTAGCCCTAGTTCTAGAACCTATGGGTCGAAAAGAGGAAATAGGCTCTACCCTAATCAAAGTCGAAGGACTTGTCACTATTACCTTCATATGCTCGCTAGAGGAATCACTCTTGTTGCTTACCATATTTACTCAAAAGAAAATATGAGTAGGGTGAAAAGATCATACCTAGCTAAAAGGGGATGACAAAAGTACAGGTTGGATGTCGGAGGAGTCTGGAAATGTGAAAAGCCTTTTCAACTGCCAAGTTTTAAAATTAATAGGGAAGAGATAACACTCTCTCTTAGGCAACAAGGCCACAGGCCAAAAGCAAAAAGGAGGCAAAGCCTAGCAGATCAAAGGTGTACCAGAAAAATAGTAGAGCCCAATGCAAGACATTCCCCAGGCCTCTATGGGGGGGGAGGGGGGGCAACTGATGTGGCATGAAAAATTGGGCTATAAAGATTGAGCCAAAAAGATAATAAATCAGGTGGGCTAAAGTAATAAATGATATCTAACACAAATTAAGGGCCCAAGATGTTAAACCCAACACGGCCCAAGTCAAGCGTAACGTGTATTGACCTATTCAAACAAATATCAACTAACCCCCTAAAGATCACGGGGCACGATCCACTACACAATCCAGGAACCAATATCCCTACTAAGGTACAACCACTTCCATAAAATCGGAGCTCTCTCAACGGGTGTAAGTGTGACGCCCGAGATTTTGTCGTACTTTTAGATTTCTGTTGCATCCACTATGTGCGCATTTCTTCTGTGCTTTAATTACTGTCTTCTTTAGTTACTATTCCTTTCGTTTTTCAACTTCATAATTACTTCGAATTATCATTTTTCTTAAATCATATTAATTATAGTAGGAATGAGAAAATTGGGCATTCGAGTGATTAGCATGCAGAGCGTCCATTTAGAAAATGCTTTATAGAAACTAGTGAATGGTATTACATAGTTGAATTTCATAATTTAGTTAGCTAGCACAATTGTTGTACCTTAGGCTCGTTTTTAAGCTATCTATAGTCATTTTAATAACCCACTTAAGCACCTAACATGACTCCCCCTTAATATAACTTACTCAACACATCACTTAAACTCATACTAGCAAAGAAAAAAAAAACTGAAATGCACTGTAGCTGGGCCGAGAGCTTCTTGCAGCCATATGAGGGAGATTTTGATCTTCAACTCTTCAATCCAAGCCTTTCCAAGCCTAGAGCAAGTAGTTTAGGGTGTGTGCAAGCCTTCTAGGTGCTCTTACGCGCTTTAGGTGAGGGATTTCATGACTCTTTTTGCATATTAAAAATGTTACACTTTTCTTGAATTGTTAGAAATGCTATCAAATGCTATTGAAATGCTTATCTATGCTATTGTACGTTGTATATAAGTGCTAGAGAACACATTTAAGCCATTGGTTCGTATTTTTAATAGTTGGAATCGTTACTTTGATTTTATGAGGTGAATAGTGATGGATTTTTAGGGTTTTGTGTAATTGTGCGTATTGGATTGATTCATTGCTTCTAATAGATACCTTAGGTGTTAATGAAGGTAGTCCAATAGCCTCGTGCCCTCGAATTACTCTAAACTTGTATAAAACGTGAAATAGCCGATTTTTTAAAAGGGGTTTCGGGGTTAATGCTAATCCAGGTGGAATTGAACTTCACATTTGGTATTCTTAGGCTACCTAGATACTATAGAAGCTTTGCTAACCCTCGTTTGGATCCCGGTTAAGGTATGTGTAGTTCAAAGCCATAAGAGGAAAATTGGGGCTTTGGGGTAATTGTGAGTATTTGAATGTGTTTGAGGATTCTCAAGGTGCCTTAAGGGTTAATTAGAAGAATGGTATAGCTTTCCTCTTGAATTCGAAATATTAACTTTGATTTGGAAGGAAAATGGCTTAGGATAAAAAGGGGATAATTGAGAAATGAATGATTTTTCACTTCTATAACCTTGTAAGTGTGTATTAAGTGTTTAATTACAATTATAAGATGTTTATGAGCTTTTGGTATTGGTTTATTGGAAAAATGTGCAACTTTTCCCTTTATACTCTTTTAATTAGTTTTGTACTATTGTTTATCATATGAACTGTCTCGAGGGCAACCTCTTTTGTTGACCCTCTTAAGTGTTACTGTTCTTCATCGATTATCTTATTGTCAAGAGTTAACGTGCATTGCATAGTGGTTGCGCAACCATAGTGTCAGGGGCAGATGTGTTGAATATCGGCTGGGCGGCAGAGGGCTTGCCAGTGGATATTCAAACTCCGTACCCTATTCCCTCATTCGCCTGGTCTGGAGATTGCCAGATGATGGTGGGTCGTAGGATTATCGGGGTACATCCGGAGTACACCCATTGAGGTGATTGGGAATTTGCCGGCACATTGATCGTGGTTCGTGGATCGTGATTCGTTGCCAAAGATAAGAGAATCATGGAGTTTGGGGTTAAGTGTATCGTATCCTTTGATATTTGTGGTTATTTACTGTTTCAAATGTTCTTTAATTGCTTTTCTTGTTAACTGTTATATTTGTTGCATTGCACGACTCGTTTGGCCTTTATCCCTCACTGGACAATAGTGGTTGCTCATACCTCGCTAACATATTTCAGGAGATGCTGTGGGTGATCCCCAGCTAGATTTGGTTGAAGGAGAAGAACCGGAGGTTCAGACTGAACCATTGCCTTAGTTGCTGTGTCTAGTTGCCTAAGGTGGTTTATGTTCTTGTTGTTTAATGAAGAACTCGTTTGTCTACTTTATGTTATATTTTGTAGCCTAAGAGCTATGTATATGTTATGTAGTTTAAAGTTGAAAGATAGATGTTGTATTAGTAGATTTGGAACCATGGCATGTAATAACTTATGTTCTATTTCTAACTGCCTTGCATGTTTGGGAGTGAATGTTCTAATGTATGTTGTTTTCAACTTCTAAGATTGTTTCAATGCTATCATGGAGTGGCATGATAAGCGGTTTGTAAAGAAGTTAAGTTGGATGCATGTTTGTGTGAATCTGAACTACTGTATGTCTCAAGGCTCGGATGACCTTGAACCTTTGAACTTTAGTTATAAAAGCTTGTCTTGTTATATTGCGGCTTTATTGAGCGTTTACAGGTTTTCAGAATGTCCATGGTACAGGAGAAACTCTGTCCGTTTGTCGGGTCCAGACTTAACATTTAGCGTGGAGTTGGGTCGGGGCGTGACATTAAGCCTCCTTATTCCACTATAAATACATGGGTTCACTATCTAAAAAGGATAAGTGATTTCTTACTCACTACTTGCTATTACTCATTTGCTTTACGCAAGCATTCTTTGGTTCTCTTACTGACTTAAGTATCAAAGGAAGACCCCAAGCCCAAACCTTGGGTCCTTTATTTTGCAGGTCCGGATCGCAAGCTGTGAAATCCAAGCTCAATCTCACTGTTCGAGCCCAGTCAGGTTAACTGTTCTCAACAATTATATTACGAGAAAAATTTGATAATTGTAAACTGTCAAATTGTCGTACGAATAATCAACTCTGTAATCAATTGTTAAATCAATAGAAGAACAAAATGTAAAGGTCTAGATTTTAATTGCATAGAGAACTCAAAATAATGGAAAATTAAATAGAAACTATTGAATTTTGGATATATAAGACTTCCAAATTGAATCTATAACTGTATTATTAATTTACTATTATTAAGTTTTACATGTAATAGAATAACGTTGCGAATAAATCCAACACCTTGTCTTAGTTAATTTTTTCATGTCTAAACTTTTGAATCTTATACCTCCTCTCCACCATTTTCATGGGGAAGAGCAACAAAGCATATTTGTTTGAATGTCCAATGGTGAAGGATATCTTAAAAATTGTGACAGAAACTGATCATTTGTACTCTCTTTTGTTGTTGGATGACCACCATATTGGGTAGGATGAACTTTGTTCTACTGTTTCTTTTTCTTTAATAAAAGCTTTTACTGACCAAAAACAAAAAGGTCTTGAAAAAAAAAAGTCCAAGACCTTTTTTTTTTTTTTTTTGACATAGAATGTCAAAGACTAGAGATCAAAAGTTTAACTACCTATACCATCTCTAACTATTGCTACTATAATTTCATTATTTGAGATGGCAAGAGTTATGGATCTGTTAATTTCTCTTGATGGGAAATCATCAAAATGCTGCCTTTTTCAGCAGCTTACTCTTCAAGCTTCACAACACTAGTGTTTATGGCCTTTTACCATTAAATGAATGACTCAGAGTGCCACTAATTTCCGGAATTTGATTTTTCATAACCACTGACAGGTGTCAAATTGAAAAAATTAAGTATTAATCACACTAAAAGTTAAAATCCAATCTAAAAAATATAGATATATTAATCCTCCCATCGGCCATCACTATCATTGCCCATCATAAACCATCATCATGCCATCAATACCCCTAGCCCTACCCCTACCCCTACCCCACCCCCCAAGCCAACTTCACTCACTCCCTCTCTCACAAACACTACCCCATCACTCTTCCTTGCTTCCCTCTTCAGACCAAAGAGAGAGGGTGGAATGGCTGCCAAAATTTTTTATTCCCATTTTACCCCTACCATATTCCTCTATTTTCTACTTTTATCCTCAACCAACCTACCCATTTCGGCAATTAACATCACAAATCTCTTATCAGCCTACCCTGATCTCTCAGACTTCACTAACCTCCTCACCACCACCGCCGTCGCCGCCGATCTGACTCAACGCTCCTCCCTCACCCTCCTCGTTATCCCCAACTCCTTCCTCCGCTCCTCCACCGATCTCCCCCATCAAACCACCAACCTCGCCGACGTTCTCCGCTGCCACATCATCCTCCAATACCTCTCATTCAACGACCTCCAACTCATCCCACCCTCGGGAAAACTCTTCACCACTCTTTTCCAAACCACGGGCCGGGCTTCCACCAACTCGGGCTACGTTAACATCACCCACAATCCATTAACCAACTCCATCACAATCCTTTCCTCCACCTCAAACGCTACCGTTTTGTCCCTCGTCAAAACCGTACCTTACAACATCTCCATTTTCACCATCAATGCCCTTTTGGTCCCTTACAATTTAGATCTGATGGCCTCCGAAACTCGCCCACCATTAGGCCTTAACATAACCAAAGCTCTCATCGATGGACACAACTTCAATGTTGCTGCATCAATGCTGACGGCATCTGGTGTCGAACAAGAATTCGAACAAGACGAAGGTGGTGCTGGCATTACACTTTTCGTGCCAACTGATGACGCGTTTTCTGATCTTCCAACTAGTTTAAGGTTCCAATCATTACCGGCCGACAAAAAAGCAGTCGTGTTAAGGTTTCACGTTTTGCATTCTTATTATCCGTTAGGTTCGTTAGAGTCAATTGTGAACCCAGTTCAACCCACGTTAGCTACAGAGACGATGGGAGCTGGCAGCTTTACGCTCAACATATCGAAAATCAACGGCTCCGTTGCGATTGATACTGGAGTAGTTCAAGCATCCGTTACGCGGACAGTGTTTGATCAAAACCCTGTGGCCATTTTCGGGGTTTCCAAGGTTTTATTGCCGAGAGAAATGTTTGGAAAAAATGCAATTGAGGTGAACAAGCCTAGTGCTGGCGGTGGTGCAGGGATAGCTCTGCCGCCAGATAATGCTCTTTCGCCGGAGATATACGCTCCGCCTAGTCATTTAACGTCGCCGCCTGGATTAAGTGATGATATGAGATCGGAAGCTGTGAAGAGTGGTGTTTTAAGACCATTTTTGGGGTCGTTGTGGATAGGCTTGCTGTGTTGGTATGGCATTAATTTTCTTGAAATTATTAAATTGTCATTTTTTTATGTTTTATTTTTGCTGTGCATTAAATTAAATTGTCATTTTTATTGAAGGGGAGCCTTGCGTAAAATTGAGGCAGCGTGACATAAAGGTCACGGTTCAGAGACATTGAGCTTTTATAAAATGCAAGGTAAGATTGCATAAAATAAATTCGAGTAGATTTAATCTTTTCTGGAACTGTATGCTATAGCGGGAGTTTTGTATATCAGATTGCCATTTTATCTCTTTTCTTTATTTTCTTTTGACACTGAGGAGGTTAGTAGAAGAAGCTCTCTTTTTCTTTTCACCTACTGAGATTTAAGAGTGTGTTTTAAGTGAGAAATAATTTAGGTCAGGGAAGAAGAATTATCCTTCTTTTTTTTTTTTGGTAATTGTTAAATTCTTGGATCATCATTATTGTTGTTGTTGTAAAGAATTTGAATTTTTGTTTATATAGGTAAATATGATTAAAATTATCTTGTGCAAATACTAGGAGATTGCTCATTATATGTGGTTTTCTCAATTTTGGATCTCTTCTTTCTTTTATCGTGCATTTTCCTTTTTTGGCCTTGTGCTGTATTGGAAAGAGCCTAAGAGCTTGCAAATCTAATTCTAACCCGGTGATGATAGAAATTTTGGTCGATTTGTATATGATTAACTCCTCAATGTTTGAGCACGCCTAGAAACGATACGCCGGTAACTTCTTCACGAAAATGGAGCAAAAGACTCCTACAAGATAATTGACCTTGAAATAGTCGTGTGCTTACGCAGAGGGCCACTCCGATATGTGACTTGTGATACAGGAAAGGTTAACGAGAGATTGTCAAAATTATTTATACAGTCAAAACGAACCTAAGAGTGATTTTATGTGCTGATGGGAGTTATTTTTCTGAGGAAAGGCAATATTCTATTTATACTATTTTTCCAAAGAGCTCTTCCAAATTGTTTGGGTTTTGTTGTGAAGTTATAATTGTTGTATGTCCTGCTATATTTATCTGGGAGTCATTGCCTTCTCTGTTTTAAATGGAGGAAGACGTTTTACCTCTCATCACCTGCTAAAATTTCATTGCATAATAAGAAAATATGTAGACTTGTGATATTGAACTGATAATTGTTAGACAAAATGTGTGAGCATACATTTTGCATATCTAATGTTAATTCGTAATTAATTGAATTATCATAAGACAAAATTTAAAATTGTAGAATTAAAAATAAAACTACAAATAACAAACCAAGAAAGAAGACTTGCTTGTTCTTGGCAGTGTGTTTTGCAAAATAAATGCAAAAGAACGCTAGAAAACCAGAAAAATCCAGAAACTTGAAGGATACCAGAAAGTCCAGAAATATCTGGGAGTGATTGCCTTCATGTCTTTCCGAGAGTTTCTCTCTTCCTTTTTGCAATAATTGGTAATTTCTCATAGTTGTTTATTATTATTATTTTTTTATTTTATTCAGAGGAAACCTATGATCGTACAACACATATATAATTAATAAAAATTGATCCTGTAATTTTTCGCAAATAAGAGAGTAATTTTACCACTAGATCAAAGCCTTGGTGGCTCATAGTTGTTTATCGGCTGAGCAAGTAACATGCGTCTCTTTTAAATGGAGGAAGACATTTTACCCCTCATCACCCGCTAAAACTCATTTCATTGCATAATGCAAATCGCTTAATACCATTTCAAATAAGAAAATCTATAGACTTGGTAGTATTGAATTGATAATCTGGAAAAATTATTGGGTCAGTTTAGATTTACTTATTAGTTTCACACATTGTTGGTAGGACTTGAAGGTGTAGTTCACATAGTTGAGTTTTACTAATATGTGAGAGAGTAACTTCATTCATACACTAATTGAAAAGTTTCTCAATAAATTTGTTACAACTTACAACAGTATGGCAGTTACTATAGTACTTTACTTTCTGCATTTAAAAAATAAATAAAAATGTGAGACCTGTTTCTCCCAAAATTTGACAATGTACAACATTCAGCTGAGGTTACTATGACCAAGAAATAGATACGCTTCTAAAGTTAATATGTTATAAGCGAAATTTAATAATAGTGAATTATTGATGATGTATGACCAAGAAAAAAAAAAGAATTGAAAATATAACTATAATGAAATGATTTTAACAGTTAATAATTATTAAATTTTATTTATAATATAATAATATATTATAAGAAGATATTCACTCCTGGGAATAAGTTAAGGTCAGTAGGAGGCTGTTTTGGTGACATGAAAATTTGTTTTCATGAAGGGAGTCTTGTTTTAAATTCTATTGGCAGATAAGCTTGGAAATTGGTACGTGATTATCGCCAAAAGTGATGGGCAGCGAAAAGCTGATGACGTCCTTGCTAATTTCTAACGTGTGCTTGAGAGCACAGTGTACGGATACAATCTAACAATCTCTTCTTTTTCGCGATGTTGATAGACACAGTGTGGGCTGTGGATGTAAAATACAAAGGTGGTCCATCTGTTTTTAGATCTTTTATTAGTTTTCGCAGAAGCCCATTATTTTTGACGATTAGGCCTTAGCGGCTAAGGTGAGAGCATTTTGGGCTTCTCTAAAATAGTTTAGAAATTTTCGGAAGAGTATCATGGTATTCCATAAATATTAGATTTCTTCTTTCTCTCTATGATGTCAAATGGGATTAGGGAACTGAATATCTAACCTTAGACCTTTCGGAGTGAAGGTTTTAGACGAAAAAATATGTTTATTATGATGGAATAAGAAAGTTTGACGATGTATAAAATATGCTTATAATACTGGCTTAAGTGATATTTTTCAAAATTTTGAGAATAAGGAATACTTATTCTTATTCTATATAAGGGTGAGCTCCAATATGAAAGTTAAACCTACAAACCTAATTACTTCATCCTCGCAATGTTACGTTGGTTCACTTTTCCAAGCAATTATATAAATATTGCAATTAAATTCTTGCTGAAGGAATTTATGGGTTGGAGTTACTGATAATTTGATATGTGAAGAGATGGAGACTTTTTTCGATTCCTTGAAAACTTAGGGTGATAAGAGAGGGTTTAACCAATATATCATCAAACTAATGTAAACGTAAGATATATTTCGCCAATTTAAACGTGTATGTGGTTTGTAGTAGGAAAGTAGGAAACAAACATACACTAATGGCTAGAAACAGGCCCATGTAGTTAAAGTGAGCAGAAACCATTCTAATGATCTAATTGGTTTTGTGTATGTATTACAAAATTCAATTGTCTCACGTGAATAAATTAGGAGACTTTTGATACCAATATTTAAAATCCTAGATAACTCCACCTAATACCAATTGGTCTTAGAATATAATTTTAGTTGGTTATTCAATATGGTATAAGAGCTGAGCATGAAGCCGGCGTTGACTTTGGTACATAACTCTCAAATTTGTTTTTTTTCTTACCACTCCGTTAATCACGCCTTTAATCATGGGTCGAACATGAAATGGGTCGTTGAAAAATCTAATTATCCTATATGGATAAATCAAGACTTCCAAAATATAAGATTTGGAATATTCTACCTTATATCAATTAATTTTAAGATAAAATATCAAGTAGATATTCAATAGTTTGAACCATATGACTCAAATGATGTATTGGTTGATCACCTCACTTGGACATCTGCGTCTTTCTAGTTTATGTAAACCAAAGAGATGATAGGTTATAAATGAGACAATGACCATTTTCCCTTTAAACAGAATTTCTTTTTCTTTTGCTAGATAAATAGTGAGATTTTTAGAGTCAAAATACAAGGATTATTTTAACAACAAAATAATAAGGGCTGAGGAAAAAAAAAAAATCGCATAATAGTCTATTAAGATACCAGAATAAGGCAACGTTGAAAGGCCCGAAAATACAATGCTATACAGCGCAATTTATGAATAAAATTCAATAGTTGTGAATGATTAAATTATATATGATAAAATGATGTTAATAATTCGTAATCATTGAATCTCATTCATAATATAATGATGTTATAATTAAGAGGTTCTTACTCTCTCTCTAAAACAAATTCAAAAGCTCTGAAATGTCATGGTCTTCAAGTACTTGGGAATTCTTTACGTACACATGAAACAAGACTAACCTGAATGTCGTCTTGAGTCGTTAATCAACGTACAAATAAGTCACGTCTCCTAATATAATTGCCTACAAGTTTACGTAACAAAAACGGACTGAGGATCTCTTTCTGTCCTTCTAGATGATATAATCATGCAGCAAATGTGGATTAAGAGGCTTTCCAAGAGAAATTTTTGTATCCGAAATAACGGAAGTGAGAGTCAAACCTAGAACATGTTAATTGTTAAATGCGAGCATCGTCAATTTGGTGGAATTTACTTTCTTAGCTACTAAATCTGTCATCTTATTTCGATGGTTGTTTCTCTAATTAATTGGCACTCTTAGGGCAAGTTCAATAGATGCTTTAAATTTAGAGACTTTTTAAATTTGGGTGTTCCAAGTCTGTTTTTAGAACCCCCAAGCCTAAAAAGCAACACTATTCATGACAAAAATATATGAGGTCCATCACTTTTGGCTTTAAAGATATCAAAATAGAGCTCCAATCTAAATTTTGGGCTCTAAATTTATTGAACAAAATAGAGTCCAGACTCTATTTTGACATCTTTTAAGTCAAAAGTAGTAGATCCTACATATTTTTATTATGAATAGTATTATTTTTTAGGTTTGGGGGCTCTAAAAATAAGATTGAAACACTCAAATTTAGAAAATAGGATGACCTTAATGGCTTTTTTTGTTTTTTAGTGTTTGAACATTTTGGTGTAGGGTGAAGTTTGACTTTGAATAATAATACAAGCGTTTTTTACCAAAAAAAAAGCATCGATCAATCTCCATTAGTCTACTGCAGAGATGTGGAGGTTCTTCGTTTGAAAAGAAAACGGAGGTCTCCGACCGTACGTTTTTGGGTAATTGGCTATGTCATTTAGCAATACAAATAGGCATGATAGACAAAGGAGCTGTTTTCAACAAATCAATACAAGTTAGTGAAAGTTATAGCATGCAATATGATGATTATATGAATAATATTCTCTTTTAGGTAGGAGTTAATTCATTTTTATGGCTTGAAATTATACTTATAAATTTTAAATGCAAAGTTAGTGGAAGTTGCGGGACGCTGGCCCCTATTAAGTCCGCCCATGCACGCAGGCCGTACTATACAATGAATCACAAGAAAAATGCCAATTTTTTGCTGTTGGCATGTGTTTAATTCATAGCTTCACGATAATGGTCTATGTTCAACTTATACAAACATGTAACATGGAAGTCAATTCCTTACGTCTATCAAAGTTTGAATTTGGCACTCGTAGAATTAGTTTGACGTTTCCAAATTTGCTTCAGCTGCAAGTTCTTTGTAGTACAGTATTGTCAAAGGGTTTTTTAATGGGGCAACTTTGATGATTGGTAGATATTTAAATGAGTAAATATCATTCTACCTTTGTGATATATGAAATTATTACGCTACTCTCTCTATTTGTTATCCGTTTGTTTTGCCGTTAAAAGTGCATTGTACGCACAAAAAAGTGGCTGTGAGTGTATTTTAGCTTTATTTGAGCCATTTAATTGACCAAATGGCCCTTGCACTTGAATTAAAAAGGGGCTGCACCAATTTTTTGCCTCAAAGTCGTCCATCTCCACATTTTTTGGTAGTTTTTGCTCTCTATCAGCCTTTCTTGTCTCTTTTTTTTTTTTTTTTCCTTTTTGCCAAGGACATATTTAAAGGCATGCAAAAAGCAAAAATAAGGTACAGAAATAGCCTCCAAATCTCACGGATATGGAATGAATTTCGATTTTAGGGTAGAGTTCTCAGTTGTTTCTCTCTCTTTAATTTTGAGAATTAAGAATTAAGGATTTTGAACTCATATTTTTCTATGTTACAAAATCATATTAAAAGAGGGTAAATCAGTCACTTAATATAATTTTTTAACGGTGTTATCTTAAAATAGACAGAGGAGAGCGATGTATTGTGTTTTAAAAAATATAAAGAATGGGAACAAAGTAATATTTATTCTATTTAAATCAACATTTGGAGTGTGATAGACCAAATTTAACGTTTAAATCAACATTTGGAGTGTGATAGACCAAATTTAACGTGTTGCTCCACGATTTGTCTAGTAAATTCTTCAGGTCAAATCATCAAAGTCAGAAAATTGAATGCAATTCTCTATCCGATTGTTGAACGTTGTCATTTAGGACAGAAAACTGACTGTGTATGATGTTACGTTGGCCATTGGATAATTCTTGATGTTTTACTTTGCCTCAAGTCAACCCTTATCTGATGGGTAATTGAAAGCTACTTTAAACTTGGATGATTATACCCAACTGAGAAAGCAATCAACGCTATAGGATCCTCGTTATACCAAACTAAATCAAATTTTATTTGCCTATGTGTGATTGACCATTATAATGTTACTCATTTTTATCGTGAATTATTCTTTTGTTAATTCTATATATTTATATAAGATCTCATATGAGAGTCTTTATCCATCCTATGCAATATAATGTAAAAAAGAATTAAACAATTCACTTTTTTTTTAATTTAATAGAGACTTAAATCATACAATACATATCAAGAAATGTCACAAACAAAAATTGATATAATCATCTCTCGTACTCATAATAAAAAATATACCATTAAACCAAAAACCCAGTAAACAACCCACATTTCGAAGTCTATGAAGAACAGTCAGGACAAACATATATATGCATATTGTAAAGGTGAAAATCTTTAATATTCTATGGTTCAGATATATGTCCACATGGAAAGGTGGAAACCTCTAGAGACAAGGCGTAAACAATGAAGAAAAAATCAATTAAGAAGGTAGATTGCAGATTTGGTCTCACACAAAAAACATATAATCAATGTGTTTCCACTATACTGAAAACAAAACTGTTGATGGCATATATTGAATGAAGACAGTGAAGTGGTTGTATGGTGGGTGGGGGGGGGGGGGGGGGGGTGGTGTGGGGGGGGGGGGGTGTGTTGTAGTGGACACGGTGCTGATGACTGCCATCGACAGCGACCATGGTGGCCATTAATCCATCGAGTCAAACCATGTCGATTGTGTTTGCTTAATGGCTGGCATTTCATTCTCTTAAAATGTCCTAATAGTAACCTTGCCAATTTTCGCTCAACCCTTTTCCTTTTTATGTGCAGAGAATTTTTGTTGCTTTTAAGATTCTCGAGGGTTGCAATAGTTCAACAAAAGCTTTTCCACTGTCAACTATGTTTTGTTTTTTGGTCGAAATTTTCAAGTAGTTTCATGATTAAAAATGTGTGGGTTTTTCATTCATCTATCTCTTGCAAAGTACAATTTTTTAATTCTTTTGCAATACCTAAACTGATAAATAAAAAAAATTATGGCGATAGACGTCTTACTGAAATCATTTTCTTAACCATTGTATAAACTATAATTTTTTACAACCATTTTATATAATTGCAATGGTTAAATTTGTTCTTATCATTTGTTTATCCTCGTGAAATTACTTTTCCGCAATGGTTTTAAATTATTATTTAATTGCAATGGTTCTTTAAGCACTTCCTTATTTTTTTTTTAGAAAGAAAAAGAAAACGATTGCAACAAAGAACTTGCAACGAGATTAACCATTACATAAATCATTTGCAACATTTATAGTTTTTGTCAAAAATGTTAAGTATTGCAACAAATAAAAAATGTGACAGTAAACTTTTTCTCCATTCAACTTCACAAAGCCATTCCCCTATCATTTTTAATTTAATAATGAATAGTATCATAACAAGTTGTCAAAAGTTCTTAGCAAATTTATCTTCTGAAATTATTGGTTGCAGAGAAATGGAGATATGGGGAAAAGATAAAAGAACAATTGCAAAAAGTCATCTTATTGACCATCAAAACTCCTCAAGGATATTAATACGAACATACAAAAAATTCTTCAAGAATTAGCTCGTAGCGAGTTCAGTATAATACTATATCCTCATAGAAAGAAAATTACATTTTCACCCAGAATAAATGTCAATTTTTGTAACTTTCACCTGTCAACAAACAAGAATCTACAGGTGAATGGGCATCAACATGTTTATATGCTGTGATTCTCCATTTTGGACTGTACAACGTCCCAAGGTGACTAGATATGCCCATTTGGCTCTGGCCTTGCAATGGTATAGGTTGAATTCAACATCAATAACAAAAGATGGTGCCACCAGACAGCATAGCCACATTGCAGAACAATCATAAAAGATAATATAAATCCTCGTTCTCCCACTTAAAAATATCTCGATATATATACGAATTTAGTTTACGATTACTAACTCGTACATTAAGTAGTAGATCATATATATTCCATCCAAAATAAAAATAAAAATGTGTTCCACTTAAATTCTGTAACACTTACATGGATTTCACGAACACTACAAGAAAACAGCCTTGAGGCTACCAAAAATGGCGACGAAAAAAATTTGGTAGCCATTTTCAATGAATGGCGACGAAAGGGCGACGAAATGAAATATTTCGTCACCGTTTGGTGGCTAAAATGTGCGAAAAATTGGAAAATTACAAATGGTCGCCATTTGGTAGCGAAACGGCGACGAAATAGCGACAAACAAAGATAATTTTTGATTAATTAGTTTTTGGTCGCCATTAGGTCGCCAAATGGCGACCACATGGCTACCGTTATCATTAATTTTTGTTCGTATCTTAATTGCATTTTCAATGAATGGTGACGAAAGGGCGACGAAATGAAATATTTCGTCACCGTTTGGTGGCTAAAATGTGCGAAAAATTGGAAAATTACAAATGGTCGCCATTTGGTAGCGAAACGGCGACGAAATAGCGACAAACAAAGATAATTTTTGATTAATTAGTTTTTGGTCGCCATTAGGTCGCCAAATGGCAACCACATGGCTACCGTTATCATTAATTTTTGTTCGTATCTTAATTGCATTTTCAATGAATGGCGACGAAATGAAATATTTCGTCACCGTTTGGTGGCTAAAATGTGCGAAAAATTGGAAAATTACAAATGGTCGCCATTTGGTAGCGAAACGGCGACGAAATAGCGACAAACAAAGATAATTTTTGATTAATTAATTTTTGGTCGCCATTAGGTCGCCAAATGGCGACCACATGGCTACCATTATCATTAATTTTTGTTCGTATCTTAATTGCCAAAAATAATTTATAAAAAATAATTATAAAACAGAAAAAATATAAATATGGTATCCATATAGCGACCAAATGGCAACCAAAAAATAAAAATTTATAAAAGCAAAAATTATAAAAAAAATAATTTAGCCACCAAACGGCGACCAAAAATAAAAGTTTGGTCGCCCTTTGGTCGCCAATAGCCACCAAAGGGCTACGAAATACTCATGTTCATGAAAATTTAAGTTGATTTAGAACATAAGAATTAATAATAACAAATACATTACAAGTTTGTGTAAGATCTCTTTTGTTTTGATTGAAAATATATTATAAGATTTACTCAATGATATAAAATTGTATATATTTAATGACTATAATAAAACATAATATTTAGCTTAAAAGATCTACTTAAAATAAAAGAATTGATTACATTAAATAAGTTTTATTTTTTGCAAGGTAGTTCGTAGCCTCGTGGTGGCTATTGGCCACCAAACGGCGACCAAAAATAAAAGTTTGGTCGCCTTTTGGTCGCCAATAGCCACCAAAGGGCTACGAAATACTCATGTTCATGAAAATTTAAGTTGATTTAGAACATAAGAATTAATAATAACAAATACATTACAAGTTTGTGTAAGATCTCTTTTGTTTTGATTGAAAATATATTATAAGATTTACTGAATGATATAAAATTGTATATATTTAATGACTATAATAAAACATAATATTTAGCTTAAAAGATCTACTTAAAATAAAAGAATTGATTACATTAAATAAGTTTTATTTTTTGCAAGGTAGTTCGTAGCCTCGTGGTGGCTATTGGCCACCAAACGGCGACCAAAAATAAAAGTTTGGTCGCCCTTTGGTCGCCAATAGCCACCAAAGGGCTACGAAATACTCATGTTCATGAAAATTTAAGTTGATTTAGAACATAAGAATTAATAATAACAAATACATTACAAGTTTGTGTAAGATCTCTTTTGTTTTGATTGAAAATATATTATAAGATTTACTTAATGATATAAAATTGTATATATTTAATGACTATAATAAAACATAATATTTAGCTTAAAAGATCTACTTAAAATAAAAGAATTGATTACATTAAATAAGTTTTATTTTTTGCAAGGTAGTTCGTAGCCTCGTGGTGGCTATTGGCCACCAAACGGCGACCAAAAATAAAAGTTTGGTCGCCCTTTGGTCGCCAATAGCCACCAAAGGGCTACGAAATACTCATGTTCATGAAAATTTAAGTTGATTTAGAACATAAGAATTAATAATAACAAATACATTACAAGTTTGTGTAAGATCTCTTTTGTTTTGATTGAAAATATATTATAAGATTTACTCAATGATATAAAATTGTATATATTTAATGACTATAATAAAACATAATATTTAGCTTAAAAGATCTACTTAAAATAAAAGAATTTATTATATGAAATAAGTTTTATTTTTTGCAAGGTAGTTCGTAGCCTCTTGGTGGCTATTAGCCACCAAACGGCGACCAAAAATAAAAGTTTGGTCGCCCTTTGGTCGCCAATAGCCACCAAAGGGCTACGAAATACTCATGTTCATGAAAATTTAAGTTGATTTAGAACATAAGAATTAATAATAACAAATACATTACAAGTTTGTGTAAGATCTCTTTTGTTTTGATTGAAAATATATTATAAGATTTACTCAATGGTATAAAGTTGTATATATTTAATGACTATAATAAAAGATAATATTTAGCTTAAAAGATCTACTTAAAATAAAAGAATTGATTATATGAAATAAGTTTTATTTTTTGCATGGTAGTTCGTAGCCTCGTGGTGGCTATTGGCCACCAAACGGCGACCAAAAATAAAAGTTTGGTCGCCCTTTGGTCGCCAATAGCCACCAAAGGGCTACGAAATACTCATGTTCATGAAAATTTAAGTTGATTTAGAACATAAGAATTAATAATAACAAATACATTACAAGTTTGTGTAAGATCTCTTTTGTTTTGATTGAAAATATATTATAAGATTTACTCAATGATATAAAATTGTATATATTTAATGACTATAATAAAACATAATATTTAGCTTAAAAGATCTACTTAAAATAAAAGAATTGATTACATTAAATAAGTTTTATTTTTTGCAAGGTAGTTCGTAGCCTCGTGGTGGCTATTGGCCACCAAACGGCGACCAAAAATAAAAGTTTGGTCGCCCTTTGGTCGCCAATAGCCACCAAAGGGCTACGAAATACTCATGTTCATGAAAATTTAAGTTGATTTAGAACATAAGAATTAATAATAACAAATACATTACAAGTTTGTGTAAGATCTCTTTTGTTTTGATTGAAAATATATTATAAGATTTACTCAATGATATAAAATTGTATATATTTAATGACTATAATAAAACATAATATTTAGCTTAAAAGATCTACTTAAAACAAAAGAATTTATTATATGAAATAAGTTTTATTTTTTGCAAGGTAGTTCGTAGCCTCGTGGTGGCTATTGGCCACCAAACGGCGACCAAAAATAAAAGTTTGGTCGCCCTTTGGTCGCCAATAGCCACCAAAGGGCTACGAAATATTCATGTTCATGAAAATTTAAGTTGATTTAGAACATAAGAATTAATAATAACAAATACATTACAAGTTTGTGTAAGATCTCTTTTGTTTTGATTGAAAATATATTATAAGATTTACTCAATGGTATAAAGTTGTATATATTTAATGACTATAATAAAAGATAATATTTAGCTTAAAAGATCTACTTAAAATAAAAGAATTGATTATATGAAATAAGTTTTATTTTTTGCATGGTAGTTCGTAGCCTCGTGGTGGCTATTGGCCACCAAACGGCGACCAAAAATAAAAGTTTGGTCGCCCTTTGGTCGCCAATAGCCACCAAAGGGCTACGAAATACTCATGTTCATGAAAATTTAAGTTGATTTAGAACATAAGAATTAATAATAACAAATACATTACAAGTTTGTGTAAGATCTCTTTTGTTTTGATTGAAAATATATTATAAGATTTACTCAATGATATAAAATTGTATATATTTAATGACTATAATAAAACATAATATTTAGCTTAAAAGATCTACTTAAAACAAAAGAATTTATTATATGAAATAAGTTTTATTTTTTGCAAGGTAGTTCGTAGCCTCGTGGTGGCTATTGGCCACCAAACGGCGACCAAAAATAAAAGTTTGGTCGCCCTTTGGTCGCCAATAGCCACCAAAGGGCTACGAAATACTCATGTTCATGAAAATTTAAGTTGATTTAGAACATAAGAATTAATAATAACAAATACATTACAAGTTTGTGTAAGATCTCTTTTGTTTTGATTGAAAATATATTATAAGATTTACTCAATGGTATAAAGTTGTATATATTTAATGACTATAATAAAAGATAATATTTAGCTTAAAAGATCTACTTAAAATAAAAGAATTGATTATATGAAATAAGTTTTATTTTTTGCATGGTAGTTCGTAGCCTCGTGGTGGCTATTGGCCACCAAATGGCGACCAAAAATAAAAGTTTGGTCGCCCTTTGGTCGCCAATAGCCACCAAAGGGCTACGAAATACTCATGTTCATGAAAATTTAAGTTGATTTAGAACATAAGAATTAATAATAACAAATACATTACAAGTTTGTGTAAGATCTCTTTTGTTTTGATTGAAAATATATTATAAGATTTACTCAATGATATAAAATTGTATATATTTAATGACTATAATAAAACATAATATTTAGCGTAAAAGATCTACTTAAAATAAAAGAATTGATTACATTAAATAAGTTTTATTTTTTGCAAGGTAGTTCGTAGCCTCGTGGTGGCTATTGGCCACCAAACGACGACCAAAAATAAAAGTTTGGTCGCCCTTTGGTCGCCAATAGCCACCAAAGGGCTACGAAATACTCATGTTCATGAAAATTTAAGTTGATTTAGAACATAAGAATTAATAATAACAAATACATTACAAGTTTGTGTAAGATCTCTTTTGTTTTGATTGAAAATATATTATAAGATTTACTCAATGATATAAAATTGTATATATTTAATGACTATAATAAAACATAATATTTAGCTTAAAAGATCTACTTAAAACAAAAGAATTTATTATATGAAATAAGTTTTATTTTTTGCAAGGTAGTTCGTAGCCTCGTGGTGGCTATTGGCCACCAAACGGCGACCAAAAATAAAAGTTTGGTCGCCCTTTGGTCGCCAATAGCCACCAAAGGGCTACGAAATACTCATGTTCATGAAAATTTAAGTTGATTTAGAACATAAGAATTAATAATAACAAATACATTACAAGTTTGTGTAAGATCTCTTTTGTTTTGATTGAAAATATATTATAAGATTTACTCAATGGTATAAAGTTGTATATATTTAATGACTATAATAAAAGATAATATTTAGCTTAAAAGATCTACTTAAAATAAAAGAATTGATTATATGAAATAAGTTTTATTTTTTGCATGGTAGTTCGTAGCCTCGTGGTGGCTATTGGCCACCAAACGGCGACCAAAAATAAAAGTTTGGTCGCCCTTTGGTCGCCAATAGCCACCAAGGGGCTACGAAATATTCATATTCATGAAAATTTAAGTTGGTTTCTAATATATATGAAGGGGCTACAAATTAAAAATATAAATTAAATTATTTATATAAATAAAAAAATTTCTTTATTTAGAACATGCATGTCTTTATTTGCAATGAATGGCGACGAAAGGGCGACGAAATAAAATATTTCGTCACTGTTTGGTGGCTAAAATGTGCGAAAAAAATATGTTAATTGAAAAATTACAAATGGTCGCCATTTGGTAGCCAAATGGCGACGAAATAGCGACAAACATATATAATTTTTGATTAATTAGTTTTTGGTCGCCATTAGGTCGCCAAATGGCGACCACATGGCCACCGTTATCATTAATTTTTGTTTGTATCTTAATTATCAAAAATAAATTATAAAAAATAATTATAAAATAGAAACAATATAAATATGGTATCCATTTGGTCGCTATTTAGCGACCAAATGGCGACCAAAAAATATAAAAATTTATAGAAGTAAAAATTATAAAAAAATAAATTGAGAAAAAAAATTTAAATAAATAAATAAATAAAATAAAAATTGATGATTAATACTTCTATATTCTAATTAACAAAAAGTAGTGTTACTGAAATACCAAGTGAAAAACAATGAAGATTTTATGCATTGTCATTAGTTTTTCGTATACTAATCAAATTCTAACTTCGCACTAGTATCAATGAATTAGCGTAAATTGAAGATTGACTATAATAAAAGATAATATTTAGTTTAGAAGAGCCATTTAAAACAAAAGAAGTGATTATATGAAATAAATTCCATATTTTGCATAATAGTTCGTAGCATCGTGGTGGCCATTGGCTACCAAATGGCGACGAAAAGTAAAATTTTGGTCGCCCTTTGGTCGCCAATGGCTACGAAAGGGCGACGAAATTAGAAATATATAAATTAAAAATAAAAAATTATAAAAATAAAATAAAAAAAATTAGGGTTTTTGGGCGACCAAAGTGTTCGTCGCCCTTTGGTCGCGAGAACCACTTAAATTAGAGGGCAGCGCCGCTGCCCTCTAATTTAAGAGGGCGACCAAAGGGCTTGGTGGCCTTTTGGTCGCCCCCTTTTACTAAAAACAGGGGGCAGAACGTTGCCCCCTAGTTTTAGTAAGACTTATATTTTTTTTTTCTTTCAAAAACCCCACCCCATCCCACCCTATCCCACCCCTCACCCCACCCCACCCCGCCCCACCCCACCCCACCCCCCCCCACCTCTCTACCCGCCCCCTCAAAGTTATGTTTTATTTTTTACTTTATTTATTACATTATGAATATAGTATGTATGTATATGTATATCTATATATATATATGTGTGTGTGTGTGTGTGTGTACCTATTTGCACATATATATATATATATATATATATATATATATATATATATATATATGTATATATATAGCTTAAAATAGATATATGTATAGCTTAAACTTTATACATATAGGTATATGCATTCTTTTTTTCTGTTTTTTTTTTTATTTTCGTTTTTGCCTTTTTTTTTTATTTATATATGTAGATCATACTTTTTATATAGATCATATATAAATATGTATAATATATATATATGCATTTTGTTTTTTCTGTTTTTTTTTTATTTTCGTTTTTCCCTTTTTTCTATTTTTTTTTATTTTTGCTTTTCTCTTTTTTTATATATAGATCCTATATATATATATATATATATATATATATATATATATATATATATATATATATATATATATATATGCATTTAGCTTCTATTTTAATGTTATTTTTTTATTTTCAATTTTTTCAGATTTTTATTTTCAGTTTTTTTTATTTTCGTTTTTCCCTTTTTTCTATTTTTTTTATTTTCGCTTTTCCCTTTTTTTATATATATAGATCCTATATATATATATTTGTGTGTGTGTTTTTTCATTTTTCTTTTATTTTATTTTTTTTTTTTCATTTTTTCTTATTTTTTTTATATACATTTTCCCTTTTTTCTGTTTTATTTTATTTAATTGTAGAATTTTTTTTCTTTTTTTAGTAGTGTTGGCTCTTTGAGATATTGTTTTGCAGGGTTGGAGTTTGTTTTGTGTCATAGACCAAACTATTACGGCTCAAGTTAGTCTTCTAATTCACTATCTTTTATATTCGTGTTGAGATATTATATTTGAAATAATGTTGTAGGTGAGATATTATTATGATGTTTGTTGAGATAATAATTGCGTATATAATTGATTATTTATGATTGTTGTTGAGATATTTAGCTAAAATTTAAGTTGATTCTTGAGTTATTTATTGTATATGAAGTGTGTATGCGTACTTCGTTTAGGTGCATGCTTCGTTGGTTAATTGATAGGTAGTTGTTTGGGTGTTGTTTGATTGAGTAATTGCGGAATGTGTTGCTAAAAAGTTGAAGTATTGTTAAAAAAAGTTAGTTTAAGTGTTGTTTTACATTCTTTTGTGTTATGCTGTTAGAGCTTGAGTTGGAATCAAGTAGAGTCAGAATTGGTTAATATATGGACATATATGCTTGAGGTTAGGTAACTTACTTCGTTACCTAATCAATGTGTTTTAAGTGATTTTTACATATAGAATTACTAAGTGTTGCATTATTTAAAGTGTTGAAGTGCCGAGGGGCATCATCTTTGAGTCGTGGAAACTCACCCTCATTTACTAACATTAATTTCAGGTGAGGCAGAGTTGGGATTCATGGCTCAAGAGGCTGAGGTCGAGCCATTTGATGTCGTGCATTATGTGAATGAGTCTTATGCTCAAGAGCCCCATCGTTGTTAGTGCTTTCTTGGATATTTCTTATGTTATCTTTGTGTTTATGGTTATAATGTATGAAAGACTTGCACTTATGTAATATGTAATGTTGTAGCTTTACTTTAAGTTAGTAGTTTATAGTATTTTTGTTGAATGATCAAAGTAAGCATGACTTGAGGAGCAGCAACTGGCGCACTCGAAATTGCTGAGCATCGTGACGCAATTGTAGGATAACATGACCCGGATGCGAGACAAGCGCCCATCCCCTGATCCAGACCAACACGATAATTAGTAGGTTTTAATTTGTTTTAAAAAAAAATTCTAAACCTAATATTATGTACTTTATTTTAAAGATCTTTTAAATATTTAAATATGCATATATTAAATTAATTTTAGTTTTGTAAATATTAAATTAAATTTTTATTTTTTTAAAAATTATTGTGTGGCGACGAAATGGCGACAAAAACTTAGCTACCACATGGCGACTATTATTGACTACCACATGGAGATGAAAATTAATGAATAAAAAAAAATAATTAAAAAATTTGGCTACCTAGTGGCGACGATAAAATAGCCACCATATGGCCACCAAAATCGGCTAAAAATTTTGGCTACCAAATGGCGACCAACGTAAATAATTAATAAAAAAAAATTTAAATTTTTTGGCTACCTAGTGGCGACGATAAAATAGCCACCATATGGCCACCAAAATCGGCTAAAAATTTTGGCTACCAAATGGCGACCAACGTAAATAATTAATAAAAAAAAATTAAAATTTTTGGCTACCTAGTGGCGACGATAAAATAGCCACCATATGGCCACCAAAATCGGCTAAAAATTTTGGCTACCAAATGGCGACCAACGTAAATAATTAATAAAAGAAAATTAAAATTTTTGGCTACCTAATGGTGACGAAAGTATGGCTACCACATGGCCACCAAATTGTTGCTACAAAAATTGGCTACCACATGGCCACCAAATTAAATAATTAACAAAAAAATATTAAAAATAATTTGCGACCTAATGGCGACAAAAAATGGCCACCAAGGGGCGACCATGCATAATTAATTGATAAAAAAATTAACGAATTAATTAATAAAATTGCTAATTATAAAAATTAACTAATAATTTATTTTTCTAAATATTGCGACCAAGGGGCTACGAAATGTAAAAAAATTACATATATATATATTTTTCCGATTTGGCCACCAAAATGCGACCAAATGATAAAATGGCGACAAGGGTTTTCTCGACGCTCGGTTTTTGGTCGCCCTTTGGTCGCCCAATGGGTGTAGGCGACGAAAGGGCGACGAGAAACCTTCGTCGCCCTAGACCAATTTTCTTGTAGTGGAAACTTGATTATATATTTTATTTCACTAGCGAAAGCGAATATAAAACTAAGGATAATTTATCAAAATAGTCCTATATTTTTGTCTTTTTTTACATTTAAGTCTCGTATATTTCATTTTGATAAAATGGTCCTTCATCTTTTATTTTTGTGATAGTTGTTAGTCTTTGAAGTAAAATTCGTTAAAAAAATAACGTTAATGAGCACGTACATGACATGTGAACACCAAATTTATAAATCTTCAGAGATAAAATTATCATGCGATAAAATATAATCATCCTAAAGTTTATGCATTTTGCAACTACATGTCATTCACGTGCCCACTAACATTATTTTTTGACATATTTTACTCCAAGGACTAATAACTGTTACCAAAATAAAAAATAAGAGACTTAAATATAAAAAAAAAACAAATATATAGGATCATTGCGATAAATTACCCTACAACTAATTAGATAACTTTTTTATAAAACAATTAAAAGCGCTTTAGTGCTTTGGGCTTGATTATATGTATGCTCATTCTGGTTTATTTACGATGAGTTGTCGATTACATTTAATCAATAATATATATTGGGAAACAAAAAATGTAATTCTCTCTAATAATTTAAGCGTGAATAGCACGGAATCAGGGAGAAAGTTTTTCTCATGCCACCAATCTTGCCTACTGATTAAGATATAAAGTGACATATGGTTGATGACCATTCTGTTTGAATATTGTTGGAGTATACGTATTTTAACCATATTATGAGGAAGCAAAAACATATCTATATTGTAAAATTTTGGGAGGGTAGACGACAACATTGACTTAAAACTTGTAGAAAAACCCAAAAAAACACCCAAATTAATTTTCTATCATTTGCTTAGAACTTATAGCTAGAGAAAACCCAAAAGAGACCAAAGCTAATAGGACTTGTCTTCTAAGATCTCATATCATCTATAGACATTTGGAAATATTGTTAGAAAAGAGCTTCCAAACACTCTACGAAGACAAAAATGGTATATATTTTGCCTTTTTTATGTTATAAATTACGTATATTAAGTTAATATTCACGAGTCAATAGAGGCGTTGGGTTTTTGGCATGAGTCCAAACTTAATTAAGAGTTGAAGATAAGTAAAAGTTTGTTAAGAGAAAAAATAAGTTTTTTAATCCTAGTGGAGTTAAAGATTAGTTTCTTATAAATAAGACTTTATAGCTTGTAATTATTTGCAATCACAACCCATGTGAGGTGTCGTAAGAAGTGAGCTGAGAGTTGAGAGTATTTTTCGTATTTTTGTAAAAAAAAAAGTCAATATAAAAGAATTTAGACTTTAGTCATAGATAAAAATTTTATGCGAGAGTTTAGATTTTTTCGTTTATAAAGTTACTTTGGAGGGTTTTATAGTTTTTTTAAAAAACTATAAGTGTTTAAATAGGAAAGGGTTTAGATCTTTTTATGATAGAAAGATCTTCGGTGTTGTAATGATTTATTATTAATTAATAAATTTTTTAATTATTTGAGTTGTAGATGTAGGTAGAAAACTGAACTACATTAAACTTCGTATTTATTTTTATTGTGCGTTATGTAATTATGCGTATGTATATGTCCTTATTCCTAACAAATTAGTATCAAAGTCTAGACCCAGTAACTGAGCATGAAGTAAAGAGGACACACGAGTTGTTGTGATAAGGGGCACGCAGATTAAGGAAAAGATTACAGGTTGCTATGTTGCTGACGTAAGTGTTGACATCATCGGATAATATGAGAAAGAATGTGCTTCCGGTTATCATGGTAGATGGTCAGCGGAGCATCAAAATAATGATTCGAAGACACTGTTGGAGTCGCCGAAGTGAGAAGAACAAAATGGTGACAGTTGTGAACAACGAAGAGGTCGTCACCGTCGTCAAGGAAGATGAAGCGCCGACGATGGAGCTGATAACAACAGTGCTGTGGAGTGGTAGTTGGAGGAGTTTCCGGTGACAGAATGAAGCGTGAAAGGTACGAGAAGCTTCACCGTGAGAAGGAGAAGCTTGCAGTGCTGCCAACATGCCGTGACATTGCCGAAATCAATGCCAGCGAGAGTATGAAGCCGGCAGACATGAATTCAATGGTAAATAGCAATAGGAATGCTCAAACTATGCGTAAAAGGTGCCTTTAGAACCGCAGTGGCAAGAGAAAGAGAATGGGACCACCGGCGCAGCTTGCTGTGGCCTGTGATGGCGTCGGCGACTTGAGAAAGTCGGCGGATCTGAGCGGTGATGATCGACAGTGGATCTTGTCCAAAAGAGAAGATCGAAGCCACCATGAGATTCAGCATTTGACGTTAAGTGTTTTGGCGTTGGTGGCACGGCGATCCAACGGTGGGATCGATGGCAATCGGCGGGTCAAGTGTTGCGGGTAGTGAAGAAGACAACCCAGGTACTGAGATCAATTGTGATGCGTGCGTGGTAACCTTGGTGAGTTTTAATTGATGTGAGTCGTTAGAGTGTGATGAAGATATTGATTTGATGGTTGTGTGTTCTAGTACAATGCGGAGCAGGGAGAAATCATGAACCCTAGGATATGATTGGTGCAAATGAGAGGGCTATGATGGGTTGTAGTGCAGCACATGGTGTAATGGTGCAGCTGATTTTATGATTGGGTTGATAGAGTTGACCGCAGTATGGATCTGTCCTTATAACTTAGTGTAAAAAGTCTGTTTTAATTAAGTAATTAACAACTCCATGAGTTAAAAATTATGGTACACCTATAGTCTCATGAAATCTATAGTACAACCTATAGATTCATTATTAAAACACGGAAATATGGCATAAAAGTAAAACAATCATAACATTACTTAAAAGCATTACGTATGAAAGACAATATTGAATTAATACAAGTCATATATTGTATTTAAATCAAATTATCTGAATCTGAGATTATAGATTACAATACTATCATTTACAATATCCTCTCATAGATAATAACTCTACTCATATATAATAAATAAATACGAGTTATACAAATAAAAGAGAGTCAAAAAAGGATCTCCGTATTAATGAACGCGTATTTCTGATTTCAGAAATTGAACAGAGGTTCGATGCAAAATAACTATTCGTGCAGAATTTTCTCCAAATAAGAACTATTTGGGCAGAACTTCCCCTGAGTAAGAGCTTTACTAAAATCTACTCGGGCAGAACTTCCCTTATATTTTTACAAATTATACTAAATTAAACTAACTAATTAACTAAACTAATATTTAAAATTAAAATTAAAACTAACTAATTAATAATTAAAACAATTATTAAATCTAAAAATTATATATATTTCCAAACGGGGAGGGGCTATTTATAGGAAAATTTTTGGAGGCGCACTTAAGCTCCCTTCATGGCGCGCTCGAGCATGCCTATCTTCAATGAATCAGGCGAAGCCACGTGGTCTTCGCGAAGTTGGTGGAAAAATCTGGGTAGTGCGCTCGAGCGCTAGAAAAGGCGCGCTTGAGCGCACTTCTGGTGGTTCAATCATTTTATGCCATTTGTCATCCACGTGGACCAATCAGGGAGTTTGGGTGGTGGAGAGAGGGGCACTCGAGCGCCTAGTAGGGCGCGCTCGAGCGCCCTTTGCTGGCAATTTTGACTTTGATCGGGGCATTGACCGAGACGTTTTAGAGCATTTTTCAGTATTTTGAGTCTGATTCCATGCTAGTTTTGGCCAAATTCCTTCTCTACAGGCTCATTCATCCACCGTCTCTCGAGTTTTCCCATTCTCAACTTCTTGACTTGCAATTTGGATCGTTTCGGGTCTGATTTTTCACTTTTCGAGATGATCCTACATTGCATCAAAATTATATAAGTGTTTGCATTTATTCCTAAGTTATGATGTAAATGTAGTAGAAAAATAGTAGTTTGAGTGCTGCAAATGCAGTCACATCACCTTTCATTGCTATTGATCTTTTAGCTTCATAATATACTCCATTTGAATGCGCTTTACAAAATTCATTTTGAGAATTCATTCTTGTCTACGGAATGCACATTTTATATTTATATAATGGATATTGTTATAACCAACCTGGAAAAGAGGGGAAAAAAAAGAGATATCAAACAACCAAATAATTTAATCTTAGATTTTCCATTTATTATAGGGTAATAGAAGACTACGTACCATTTGAATGTACTCGCAGACCCACACCAACTGTCTAACAAGAAGTAGAGATCACTATAAATTAGCTTGAGAGAGTAAATTAAAAGAGAAATAGATAGAAATGTGTTTCTCCATTTGTTATGATGCTCTTAGTTGTGAAAGAGATACAGAAAACTTAAATATTAAAAAGACCTGAAATTATATGTGAAGTTAAATTATATAATATAATGACACCTGTTAAGCCAGACAAAAGAGTAATCGGCAAATAGATTGTGGAGAAGGTGGCTACGGAGTGTTCTCCACTTGCTATATTCAATGATGGTAGCCTTTAATTCTCAAATGAGATATAATTACGCAAGTGGAAATTTTGAAGCGTTCCCATATGTATTGTTTAATTTATTAACAACCTCTATGCCTTCTAAGTCGCCCATCTATCAATTATTTAGCGACATTCATGACATTGGATGTTGTTTGCATCTTACTTTTTCCTCCTCCTTGTTCTACTTGGTTTATTTTGCACTTCTGACTGCAATTATACAACTACAAACCATCAAGCTTTTTTTTGTTAATTCAAACCATCAGGCTTTGTCTAATGATATTCCACTTTTTTTTTTTGTTATAATATCTTGGGAAATACCAATCATAACTAGGCCCTATAAACGAAAAGGTACTATACTAGAACTACAAGTAATTTCATCGTGAACACAACAATCACTATTTTTTTGTATGAAGCAATCACTTTTTTATATCAATGAACTTTCAGTTTCAGTTGTACGTTGACAAAAACTAAAAATACTAAGAGCAGCCCCACAATCAGAATACTAGATTTGAAATTTTAAACCGTGATATTTCAATACTTTATCATCCGATATTAAGTAATTAAGCTGCATAGACATCTAGTAAAAAAAATTGTGTGCCTATATGAATTATTGAATTCCAATATGGTATGCTTTCAGCGCCTCCTGCCCCTTGAGAGGCGGGGGAGCTAAAAGGATATGAGGTATTTTTTTTGGATCTCCCCAATTGAGCCATTTGACTCGAGACCAAACCGCTCAATACATTTTCTCCCGTTCCCAGAGATTATCAATTTGCCAGGATAGACAGTTGAGATTTTGTTTGTTTTTTAGTGGAGGGAGGGAGTGTTTGGAGGTGTAGTAACTACTCTTGAATAGTATTGATGCGCCTGGCCACATTACATAAAAGAACTTACTCCACTGCTCAAGGCAGGCTTGACAGAGCTTGATTTTATGTTGGAATCAATCCATAATAGATCCCTCCTGTGGAAACTCCCATGCATACTGTATAACTTGCCCACACTTCTGGTTCATCCGCCCAGTAAGCTTCAAATTTAAAACACCGGTGGACTGGTGTGTACTTGTTCTGTGTTGACTAAAGAAAAGGCGTATGGTTAGAGCCCAACATCGAGTGGATGCCAATCCAACCATCTGGAAAAATATGTCTCCATGCCTAACTACATAAGGCTCTGTCTAGCTTTTCTTTACTTAAGTGGTCCCATGCTCACTAATTTGACCAAGTGAACTGACCACATTTCTCTTCCAGATCAATTAGGGTGTTGTTGTTCAGAAAGGAGTAGAAGGAGGTAAGATGGGACTGGGCTTTGGGCTGCAACCCCAACTATTCATATTGATATACCTCATTGAAATTTTCTATTAACAACAATAGTGTACCAGAGAAACCAAAAAAACTAGTAATATGATTCCATAGATTTTGTCTAGCTTTGTACAAAGATGGAGTATATACAAGAGTGAGCAACCAAGGTTGCTCGTCAGCTAGGGCGACCCGAATATGTACATAAGAACGTGAGGTGTCCAAAATATTTATCGTCACACCACTATTTCATAACAAAAGTAAATCCCCTCATAGGCCACTGGGCTGACTGACTACCAAAAATTGAATCCCAACGGGTGAGAAAAAAAAAAGGGATCCTGGAGTCTATAAGGCAAGTGTCAACCAAACCAGCAATGGCAGGATTCTGTTGTACAATAAGGTCTTTGAGGTATCGAATTGTGAGGGGAGACTTGAGCTCCTAACAATTCCATATCAGGATTTTCACAATGTGTCGGGAGATCGATGAGGAGGGGTCTCCAAACCCTGGCCCTAATGGAGAGTCTACCTACTAGAATTAAGATTAGATTGTTGCTGGCCTGGATCAAAGGTAAGAGAGATAGGGATGTCGGTAAGAGTAGCAGTAGTGAGAGGCATAGAGCTAGTAGGTAAGATATCCAGGGGGACAGTGGGGGTACAAGTGATAGAGGGTCGCGTTTAGGTTTGTTTGGGGGGGTGGCAGTGGTAGGCCTGCCACTAATCACCTCTCTTCAAGGGGAGGAATAAGTCTTTCTTACCATTCGACGGGCTATGTATGAATGCCAGAATATTGCATATGTGTAAACATTCTATAAGAGCATAAAAATAAAAGAACTTATAAAAACAATATAAGCAACAAAGTCATTCAAGTACGAATTATAACATAACTAATTCAATTCACAGTAAAACTTAATTCAAGTACATACATTACAATCAATAATTCAAGCAGATAACAATTCACGAGGTCAATTCGATGCAACTTTACTTCACTAGCACATGTTTAGCACATAACACATAACTATACCATATAGGTGCACACATTCAATTCAAGACACACAATCACACATACAGACACACACTTTTAAGACACACTTAACAAGTACACACGCAAGAGTTACTACCCGATAGGCCGAGGACCCTGTCCCGGTTGAGAACTAACTAAGCTCTGATACCACCTGTAATGCCCCGATCCCTCATGAGACCGGAGGCTCTAATAACCATGCTATTCTCAACCCATTACCACCCTGGTCACGAAATTTTTAGGAAAAACGGACAGAGTCCCTATACCATGGACATTCTGGAAACCTGTAAACATAATATAAGCCACAATATAACTAAACTCTAACTCCAACAACTCCAGCTCTAACTAAATCCCAGCTTCAAGGTTGGCCGAGCCTTAAGCAAGACATAGAAAACACACCCAAGCATGCATTTAACAATCCTTGAAACCTTCTCTCTTTTAATCCGCTTATCATACCACTCTATATGTTACATTAGACTTTCTTATAAACTAAAGCCAAACAATTATTAACTTCCATTGACACACAAGCAAGCAGCATAAAGGAAAGAAAGATAAACTATTACAATCTACTACCATTCAAGCCATACATTAACCTAGTTATTACAATTCTTCAACAACTCCAAATATATACAAACCCATAGGCACAAAATAAAACAAAACATAATATAAACAAAGTCTTCCACAGTTTAGCAAACAAACACTCCAATCTCAAGCAATAGCACACAACAACCAAGGTAATTCCTTCAACTGCACCACCTGAAACATGTTTAGCGAGGTATGAGCAATCATAATTGCTCAGTGAGGGATATAGTCTACTGGGGCGTGTAATGCAGCAATTAATACAAATAAAGCATTTAGCAACCAAAGAACAATTGAAACAACAAGTTACCACACATTAAAAAGGATACGATTCATTTGCTCTTCAATCACGAACCACGAGCCACGAACAGAAATCCCGATGTAATAATGACACTAATATCGATAAGCCGACATCCTCTTATAATTCCAAAGTGGGTGTACTCAGGATGTACCCCGAAATACTACGACCCAACTCTCCTTGGGTGGCATCCCAAGCGAGAGAGGGACTAGGCAACCATGGTAGACCAGCAAGCCTGATGCCGTCCGGTTTTCACGATACTACTATGCCCAAATAGTTTCGCAACCACAATGCAACGCACTCAAAATGATAACAATAGAATAAATCAATAAACACATGATTGAGGGACAACAAAGTAGGTTGCCCTCACACACAATATATAGACAATAAGTGCACATAATCGAGGTACAAGTAAATAAACTATTATGCACATAAGGATGAAGACTCCCTCACCTCTACCGAGCTCCAAGATGTAAGTTTGGATCACAACATTTCCAGTCACCTTGAACCTATGAGCAAGCATTACTTCAGTTACTCTTTAACTACAACATTCATTAATTATTTAGCTAGGTTAGCTAACTTATAACTTCACTTATTTAGCATACAATATCTATTAGAATTCTATATTTAGCAGAAGCTACCTTTATATACTCTAGCTAAACATACCATCCAAGTAATCATTTTAGCAACCCAGTTACAAATCTTAAGTATAACTTCACCCATTCAATACAATATACAAGTAATATAAACATTATACAAGATATAAGCATATTTACTCAATCCGTAACAAGTAATACATAAACAATATAAGTAATATATAAGCATATTCACGAATTATTCTAACTAAGTACTCTTGCCTCACAAGTTCATTTAAACACTTAAGAAACATTTACAAGGTCATAGAAGTGCAAAACAACCAATTTCTTACTTTTTCCCTTTGTAACTTAAGTCATTTTTCTTCCAAACACAAGTTAGTGTTCTAGTTAAGCGAGCGGGCTATTCTATACTTCTAATTAACCCCCAAGGCACCACAAGGATCCTTGAAACTACCCAATTACCCGCGTTTAGCACAAAAACTCCAATTTTTCCCTTGTGAGTTTGTACTACAAGTACCCTATCCGGGACTCAACCAAGGTTTCACAAAGCATGCCTAGCATCTAAATAGCTTAAGGACACTAAATATTATGGCCAAAATAACCCAGATTTGCATTAACCCCGAAACCCCTTTATAAAAGTCGTCTAATTCATGTTTTAGTCAAGTTTCGAACAATTCAACGTCACGGGATTATTAAACTATCTTTATTAACATATAAGGCATCTACTAGAAACAACGAATCAAGCCATATCGCACAATTTCACAAAACCCTAAAATTTCGTCACTATTCATACCCTACAATCAAACTATCAATTTCAACCGTTTAAAAAGTGAATCAATGACATAAATGTGGTCTCTAGCACTTATATACAATGTATATTAGCATATTTGAGCATATCATAAGCATTTAATAGTAAATCTACCAAATCAAGAAAGTTGCAACATTTTAGAAAATGCAAATCCCTCACCAATGTGCGTAGAAGCTCGTAGGATGCTAGCAAACCCTCTAAACCACTTGCATCTAGCTTGGCTTGGCTTGAATTGAAGAGTTGAAGAGTCAAAATCTTCTCCTTTGCACACAAAGGGCTGTCGGGTTTGGGGCACTATTCATCCCTTGTATTTTTTTGCTTTTGTTATATTATGAGCTATTGTGGGTATGTGAGTATATAATATATTTGTGTTATGTTTTAAAGTGTGGGTGTAGGCAATAATGTGAGTCAAGCTAACTTAAAACGAGTCCCCAAGGTACAATTAAACGTTAGCTCACCAAAATATAAAGTTACACTACGTAACACTATTCACTAGTCTCAATAAAATATTTTCTAAACAGGTGCTCTCAACCTTAATTGCTCAAAAGCACATTTTTCTCATTCCTAAAACAATTAATATGATTTAAAAAAAATGTTAATTCGAAGTAATTAAGTAGTTGAAAAATATGATGAATAGTGACCACAAAAAGTACAAGTAATCCACAGTAGGAATGCGTGGATGCAATAGTTAAAATGTGTACGGTGAAGTTTTTGGGCGTCAGAGCACACGAGCAACCAGTTACGCTCTACAAGAGATGTGGTAATCACGAGCTGACATGTCAAAGGTTAATAGACGAGGCCTCCATAGAAGTGTGATGGAACAGGCTAGTAACTTCCTCAACATGGCTACTAGTAGTCATGATATAGTAGAAGAAGAGTTGTACAAGTAAGGATAAGGATAGTAGAGTATATACAAGGATAAGCGGGGTGTGATACCCCGAACCCAACATATAATTAGTGATATCTATTTGCATTCAAATGGGTTTTATTTTGAATAATAGTATAAACTTAAGTGATTAATTTAGCTAAAGTCATTTGTTTTGTATTATTTTCATATTTCTTTTTAAAATACTCAATAATACTTGAATTAATTATTTTGAATAAATTAATTAAGTGTCATCTTAAATGTTAGTATTTAATTGCATTTGATTACGTGTTTGCATTAACTTATTCATTTATATCTTAGGATTATTTTCATAATTCTTCAAAATATTCTAAGAATAGTTAAATTAATTATTTTAAATGAATAGTAATTATTTTGATTATTTTTAATGCTCGATTTTCTTTTCTTGCACTTAATTACTTAGTTTTTAACTAAAAGGAAAAATGGCTCCAAGCTCGGAGTGAATTTTGAAACTATTTTACTTTTTAAAATTATATTTTTATATTATTCATCATCATTTTAATAGCGATCGTTAATTGACCGTTTGATCGTAGCGCATCGAAAATGAGAGTTAGAGATTTGTTTATAGTTTTTCGAGAATAGTGTTTTTATTCTAGTTTTAGTTGTTTTTCATTTAATTGCATTATTTTAACTTGAGTTAGACCACATGGTAATTAAATAGCCTTATTTGACCATTTTAACTTGAATTTTGACTTTGCTAAAAAGACCATTTTGCCCTTTAGTTGATTTATCACCTTTTAAATACAAAAACAAGGCAAAATTCTCATCAAAACAAATGCCCAAATTCCCATTTTGTCTCCCCCATGGCCGAAACTTCAAGGACCCAAAAAGAGAGATTTTGATTTCATTTTTCTTGCACAATCTTGCGTGGAATTACTCGGGGATCGTGGCTTGGGTCCTTGCGGGGCTTCCTCTTCAATCTTTGTGAGGGTTTTCACGTTTTTGTGCATTTTTATTCGAATTTGATTTTTGTTTCAAATTTTTAGATTTGATATTTATTACGTTATAATGCCTGTTATAGCTTGAAATAACTGCTTTAGGGTTCGTAAAGCATTGCTTGTTAGTTATTTGGAAATTTTTATGGCTAGAATTGCGTATTTGAATTAAGGAATAACGTGAATAGTAAAAATAAATAGTAAAACCCTAGATTTTTGAATTTTTGATCCGAATCGCGTTTTCTTGATTTGGTTAGGTGCTATTAATGTTAGAAAGATTAAATGTACAATAAAAACGGACTAGCCTTTGGTAAAATTGAGAATTAGACAACGAAGCGTAAATGGGCCATTTGACCAAGCGTTGACCGTGCTCGAATTGAGTTGGGGGTTTGGCTTGGGAGGGCATGGAAGCACTTTTGGCGCTGTTGTAGTGTTGATTGGATGTCCGGTTAACATAGTTGTAGTTCAAACGCAGTAGGTGGACCTTCAAGCTCCGGTTGGGGAAATGAGGTTTAATAGCAAAGAAACGTGCCTTGTAGTGCCCAAGTGAGAGTAGTGAAGACGGTTTCCCAATCCTGTAGCTCCTTTGCTCACAATTGACTTTCAAAGTTAGAGATTGTATAGTATTACTTGTAGTTTTTGTGTATTGAACTTGTATTGCTTGTTTTGTTATTGTTCTAGTTGTTATTGATTATTGTAAATGCTTGTTATATTGATTTCTGCAACTAATTTGCACTTTGGTGCCCTCGCTCGATTATCGTCATGTTTTTCGTATTGCATTGCATAGTGTCAAGCGCGTGAGTGATGGGCCTCTCTGGACAGTCTCGGGCTGCCAGGGTTGGGTTGTTCTAGCTCCGTGTCCTATTCCCATTCTTACTAGGGGTGCCGCCCTGGGAGATTTGGGTCGTAGATGTGTCGGGGTACATCCGGAGTACACCTAGTCAAAATTATAAGATGGATGCGCGCTAATTGTCATCGTTGTCAACATCAAGCTCGAGATTGATGTATCGCTCGTAAAATAGTACATTGCTCGTATGAGTAAACCATAGCCTTCAAAGTGTGGTATAGCTTTGATTGGTTGTGTTAATGTTTCCTTAATTTTTTATTGTATTATTGATTATATTGATTATTTTTCTTATTGGCTATATTGTTTAATTGTACCTATTTGCATTGCATGATCTTCTTTCTCTTCACCTCGATATCTGTTTCACCCTCACTGAGTATATGTGTGTTGTATACTCACTCCTTACCACCACATTTCAGGTATTGTGGTGTTAAAAAGAATGTTGATGCTTGTGTTGATTGCTCTTGCCTAGAAATCAATGTATACGAAAAGTCATTTAAGTTTGTGTAATAAGTTAATGAGTTTTGGGTTCAATGCATGTTTGTAGTTGTCTTAAGGGAAAGAGTTATGATAGTTGTGTAACTTGTGGAACCATATTTGTTGTATATACTTGTTGTGAACCAAGGCTCGGATAGCCTTGAGGTGTTGGTATGTTTGGACACGGTACTGGTCCATTTATGTACTATTTGTAGGTTTTGATTTTGCCTAGAAACAGGGGAGACTCCATCCATTTTTTTCCTAAATTTTATGCCAGGTTTGGTTTTGGGTTGCGATTAGATTGATTAATAGAACTTCCAGTCTCGTGAGGGATCGGGGTGTTACACGGGGGGTTATGGTAGATTTACAATTGTGTGAGGTTAAAAAAAGAGCAAAAAATGAGGATGGGCTCCTAAGAGTTTATGCCACACTCTCTAGAGAGAAAAAGATGACATGAACTTGGATTTATGTCCATCACCGTCGATGACTGAAGTCCGTTGAGCTATTTGGAGTATGGGAAGAAATAAGGCCGCAAGGTCAGATGGTTTTACTGGTCCTTTTTATCAGACATATTGAGAAGTGCTAAAGCTCGATGTCTTCAATGTGGTAATAGCCTTTTTTAGTGGTACCCATTTCTCCCTAGAACTGAATCAAAGCACTATTACTTTGGTCCCAAAAATTGATAACCCGGAATAGGTAACTCATTTTTAGTCCATCAGCTGTATCAACTTCTGCTACAAAATCATTTCAAAGTTGATTGCTAAACCGACTTCGCCCATATATGGATCACCTCATCTCTTCTTAATAGAATGCTTTTTTTGTTTAGGGTCGACCAATCCAGGACAACCTTTTGGTCGCACAAGAAATTGTGTATTACATCAGTCACCAATGTCGGTCTAATAAACATGTAGTAGCTCTAAAATTAGACATGGCCAAAGCCTATGATATGGTTAATTGGAGCTTCCTCTGACTTCTTTTTCTCCATATAGGTTTCGTTGAGATTTGGGTTGGTTGGATCATGAAGTGTATGACCTCTGTTTCACTTAGTATTCTCTTTAATGGTTAGTTATTCCCTTTCTTTACTCCTAGTATAGGCTTACGACAAGGTGACCCACTTTTCCCCATCATTTTCTCATTTGTTACAAAAGGACTCCCTACCCTTATCCACTAGTTCTATTCCACTGGCCTCCTCAAATGTGTCAAGTTGGCTCGCTCATTCCCCATTATCACATATTTGTTTTTTGTTGATGACTTTCTCTTCTTCATCAATGCCACATAGTCTGAAGCTCTAGCCTTGAAATAAGTGATCTTCCAATATTGCTTTACGCTTGGACAACATGTCAGTCTTCAAAAGTCACTAATAGTATTTAGCAAAGGTACACTGGATCATGTTAAGGCGGTTCTCACCTCTGTTATTGGTGTCCTTTAGGTTGATTATTTAGGTCCCTATTTGGGCCCACCTCTGACTTAGCGGGAAATCTAAAATATGTGCTCTCTATTGGATAATTGATCACGTTTAGACCAAAGTCTAAGGATGGAAACAAAAGTTGTTCTCTCAAGCATGGAGGGAAGTCCTCATTAAGGCTGTTCTACAGACTATACTAACCTATACGATGTCTATCTCTAGTTTGCCCAAGGCGACTTGTAAGAAGTTGACCTCCCTAATGTTACGCTTCTGGTGGGTGTCCAACAAATTAGCAGGTATCCCCTGGTTAAAGTGGTCAAAAGTCAAAGGCCCAAAAATATAGGGCGGTGTAGGTTTCTAAGACTTCTAGGCCATTAACATTGCCCTTATCACTGCTCAAGTCTGGCAATTCAATGCTCACCCAGGGTTACTAGTATATCAAGTCCTACAAGGCCTCTACTTTGTAGACACAACTCTTATACGGGCCTCTGCTCCCCATCGTCTATCGTAGAGTTGACGCAACATGTTCAAAGTGTTGGAAATAGGATATGCTCAAAAGACCACTAGCATTTTTGTCATCTTGTATCTGAATATTTGCAACGAATAATTAATGTCATCTTACTTTTATGAGCATGTTTCTCTCTTATGTGGTTGATTTATATGTATATATATATATATATGTCTTAAAGGTCCTTGCTTCAAGTGTTGACTTGGGTACATGGTGGTTATATATAGAAAGTCTATGTCATGGTCACTTGTTAAGCAGAAATATTTTGTCCATAACTAAGTAGTAGAGGTGGATACTCTACTATGGTAGAAGTTATTGTGAATAAGTTCCTTTTACAGTAGGGTGATCTGCCTTGATTATGGATAAGGTTTCGTACTTACTTCACTTATACGTTGGATGCGCCATTGTAGGTGTGAACTCTAAATAAGTACTATCAAAGAAAGAGATCACCTATACCTACTAGCTTTTAAATGAGTCAATGCTCTCAATCTTGAGCATATGTGGATGAACGGACGAAGTTAGGTTCTTGCATTTTGAGATACTATGGGTGAGATCTTGTATGGGTCAATAGCTCTGTGATTTAGGTGTCTGGACTTGGTTAGAAAGGACATGTATATGCAATAAGGAATCTATACAATAATCACTCCCTTAGAAATATCCAAGTTAATCATCCTGAATCTATGTATAGTATTACAGTTTGTGTATTGTATTGGTTGTTACACTTTGGGGTAGCTTCCATGTACAAGTGGATAACTTTCGAAAGATGGTTGGATTATGGGTTAGAGGTTCTAAGGAGAAAGATGTAGTCAAAGAGGTGATAGTACAAGTGATAAACCTGTTTTGGTTATAAGTGAGTATAGAGAGACAATATGGTCATTATCATTTGGTTGATCTAAAGACTAAACATCATATGTTGTTGTGACTAACTCATGTACATACAATAATTATCCTGTAATGCATCCATAGTCTTTTAGTGGAATAGACTAAGGTTAAAATTGTAAAATATTGTTTGGAGACTAGCAAGGGTATTTTGGTCATTTTTAGTAAAGGGTAATTATGTCTTTGGTCCCCCTTTTAGCTATTTACCTTATAAGTGTCATTGCTAAACTTGGGTGTTGCTAAATTAAGAGAGGATAAAATCCATTGGCAACTTTAAGTCATAAAGTAGACTTTCCATTCTTGGAAGAAGTTTTTATTTTGACAGTTAGCTGAAAATTAGATTAAATAATTAATTAATTAATTACATAGAGTATAAGGGCTGAGCCAGGAGCCTAGCACGTGAGCCTAGGCTTGGACGCATGGCCTTAGGTGATTTTCCTAGGCCTTGGACGCATAGAGTAGTGTGAATGCATGATGGAAGAGTTTTTCCACAATTAAATTGGAATTAGAATAATTCAAAATCCTAGACTATTTTTGACTTGGAATTTGTTTTGATCAAAACTACCTTGCATGGTTTTCACCTATATAAAGGCCCCTACTCCAAGCTCTAAAATTGCACCATCTCTTTTGAGATCTCTCTCTTTCTCTCACGTGTAAGTCTCTCTTACAGGAAACACAAAATACTATTCTTTTAGTTTAGTTTTGCAAGATCAAGTCCCACAACTTGATCAACACTTAAGCTAGGATTTGGCATAGGAGAGAAGATCAAAGTAAGGAGCGAAAACATCAAGCTCTTAGGCGTGTAGAGCTTTTGTAGCAAAGGTGAAGTTTTTCTCGTTTCGTTTTAGTGATTAAAAGGTATTTTGAAATAATTTATTTGCATTTAGGTTAAATTATGAATTGTTTAGATGTTCAAATAGTTATTTCATACTTTATTCGTTTTAAAGATCCATGCTTGAATGTTTTCGCCTTATTCTTGTCTAAGATATAATTTGATTCATGTGATATAACATTTTCCTTCACAAAGCCCTCCAATTTATCTGACAGTGTGCCCTCTGGCAAATTGGTATTGGAGAATTAATGGATATCTGGTCTGACCCATGGGTGGAGAATGAGGGCCTCGTCCTGCCAGACACTGTAGCCAAGATTTTGAGCATCCAGCCATCTGGGACCGGTAACCTGGACCACCTTGTATTGCCTTACTCTACAACAGGTACATACTCTATAAAATCAAGATACACTTGTGCCTATGAGGTGGGCCACCAACTTGCTAATGTTAGAGATATGACCTAATGCTATATGTTTGGATGACATATTTTGGGCATTTTGACATTAACTTGTACATTGTGGCATTGTTGTCTATATGTTTGTTTACATATTGACTTCTAATTGACATTCATATTCTCCATCTTTTTGTATATGAATGAGCCCCTAGTATTTTCATTAAAGGAATGTATTCTAAAAGGGTTTAGAATATGTTGGCATATGTCTTTATTATGATAAATACTTAAAATATTCATAACCCTTAGATTATTTGATTGGGACTTCAATAATCTATTATAGACTATCACATGTGTTGTTACCTTTGATTAACATGGGGATATTAATGATAAAGAATAATGATCCACGTGCCATAATAGCATAGGTGCGATTAACAAACATGTCAGTGATTATTAGTGGAATAGATCACTGAATGTGACGTGAATAACAAATTACATGACTTCGGATTAATAATTTGTTATTCGTTGCGATTGTGCATATAATCCTTTGACTTGAAACACTACAGCTGTTATATGTATCGGGGTTTAATGCTTATACTTGGACAATACTTGTCTACATAGTAAATCGAATAGGTTACTGCCTCTTGTAGTATCATTCGTCTGGTATAGTGATTGACATTTAGTTATTAAGATAGAATCCATTAAACTCTGGCGTGAGGCGATGTCCTATGCGATCTAACTTTGGTAGTCGAATGATGAAGTCCTTGACCAAGGCGTGAATGATAGAAAAGGGTTTTTCCATGTGTCATCTCTCATTGTACCATTTAGATCTATCCATCGTTATCGAGTTTATGAATTTAATCATTTCATGGTTCTTACTCAGTTAGGTCGATTTAATGGAAGGATCGAATTGTGCGGTAATTGGTGACTGTAAATAGATTCACTTGAATTGGACTTTATTGTCTTATATATTCTCTAGGCACGTTGCTAGACATTAACCTATAACTTGAGGGTATTTTGAGAATACTGGGATACATTATCTGTCACACCCCGATTACTTCACAGAACTAGGACCCCTACTCATTTCGCTAACTTTAACTTGACCCTACCTCGGGTATGAAAAAAATGATGGAAAACGGACAAAGTTTCTCATGTACTTAGGCCATTCCAAAACCTGCACTCAGAAGAATCATCACACAAGAATCACCATATAATAAACATAGTCCATTCTTAGTTCAAAAGTAGTACTAGCAGTCTTTTCTTAGCAAATTAGATCTATAAGCATTCTAGGTTATATATTTACAAGCAAAAATATTATCTTAAATATTACATGCCAGTACTCTAGATGAGCCCTTCACTTAATTTCATTCTTTACATATACCAAATATACATAAGGCACACAGGCCTCAAAAAGAATATATAAACCTCTACATATCCACATAACTAGTATCCACCTCAAAATGGGAGCAGTCAAGGGCTCTCTTGGGTATCAGGCACTACTTCAGGAGGAGCGGACCCCGCCTCACCTAAAATTGTTAGATAAAAGAGAATGAGCATACACTTATGCTCAGTGAGGGAGAAAATAACAAGGAAGTTTTGAAAACAATTTTCGTGCAATGCATATAAGGCAATCATTAGCTACACATAACAAGAATCTCAAGTATACAACATTAACGTGATAACTTGAAATTAACTTTAACATTTAACATTGAAGTAATCATATATAAAAAGGATATCGCTTGAGTTTTCTTCTTTCAGGTTCATTCTTCATATCTTGAAGCTTCAATTGCTGGTATCCCTTATCACTCCCACTGGTGTACTCCGGATATACCCCGAACCTACGACCCAACACTCCAAAGCCTTCAATGACCCGAGAGTGAGGGAATAGCTACGGAGGATGAACAACCACTAGCAAGCCCGTTGCGGCCTAGTTGGTAGCCACCGCATCTGTGCTGATGCTTAAGGTTGTAACATTTGCTGAGCTTCGCTAGTTAGTATTATTAGTTTCACTTGAATGACATATAACACGTAGCAGGTAACCATGTTGTAGCATTTGTAGCATATAAATATGAAATGTCACGTAAAGGAGGAGTGACAAAAAAGGCCATCCTCATGCCAATAAACATTAACATGCACTACTTTACTTTTAAACTAAATGGCATGCTTTCCTTTAATTTAAAGTTAAGTAACATATACGTAATCAATTTTTTAGCACATAAATCAAATTAACTAATTTAGTAAATAATCCTACGATTCCAATTATGATTAGTATATACGCTCAACACAACATGTAGTAATACTAGTTAGAAGCATTACAACACTTAAGTACACCACAACAAGTGGAAGGTCAATACCATTACATGTAACACTTAAGAGTATTACATACACTAGTTCACTTAGTCATAACTTCCATTGATGGCCATTTGTTTGCTCACTAATAACAAGTATTAATTTAGAACTAACTCTAGTAATTAAACCATTTAGTATATATTGTCGTCATGCCTAACTAACCAACATAACCACATAACCAAGGCATAGGACACTAACTCACAAGCCAAAAGAAGTTATACTTAACATCTAAGAATTTACCTAAATGTACAAGAGGGCAAGGGGGGAGGGGACACAGCAATGGCAGCCACTACTATAGGTGGCTTCCACCCGGCATTCAGCTATTATCGGTACCGACAGTGGGCTGCTGGCATTGGCAACCTTCCAATCACACACACACATGCATGCACACACACTCACACTTTGACATTTGCTTGGTTGCTTGCATTTTTAGTTAGTTTAGCACTTGGTTCTAGCATTTATAGCATGTAAACACTTCATGGAAACAAAGTATCAAGCAACTTGTCTTTATTCAAGTCCAACAACTAACAAAGCAACATCTACTAACTTTAAATAAACATTAACAAGTGAAATAAATGCACAAAAGCATGATTCCCTCACCAAATTAGCTAGAACAAGTAAGGATTTGCTCCAATCCACCACCAATCTTCTTGAATTAGCCCAAAATAGCTCCAAATGTAAAAACCTAGAAGCTTCTACACCTTTCTTGTGACACGCCGAACCTAGTATATAGTGCATAGTACTTATTTACATATATTTGTGTGTTTATTTAAAGTGTTTATATGAGATTACGTGTTTACTTTAGTGATTTGCATTTTTTTATTTGAATACTTTTCATATTCTTGAAAAATATGCAAACTAAGTTTAGTTAATTTATAATAAATGATTAACTCATTATTTTATTAATGGTATTATTTGAAACTATTTTTTTACATCTAATAAATTAGTTTTCATTATTTAAAAATGAGCCATGAGCCCGGGGTAAAAATTAAAGTATTTTATTTTATGAATTTTGCATTTTTCCCATATTACGTGACATAAGCATACATTCATTGAAATTATGTGCATAGCATGTCAGGAGTGTGAGATATAAATGTTTTGTGTCTTGTGTGAATAGTGTTAACTAGTTTGCACTTTTGAACTTTTAAATTGTCTAGCTTTGCATTTGACTAAACTAACCCACCTAGCTTGTTTCATTGACCCAAACCTATGACCCAAATACCCAAACCCATTTACCATTTAACCTTATAATCATATATAGCCAAAAAAATGACCAATAATAGAAAAAAAGACCAATCGGCCAAGAGAGGGAAAGGAAGAAAATGGAGAAAATTCTAGGTTTTTGATTCTTGGTGCATTTCAAATCTTGTTTGAGAGATCTTGAGCTATCCTAGAGCCATTTCAACCTTGTTCTTGGTGAGGGATTTCATAAAACTGTGCATTTAAAGCTTTACCTAGTTTATGCCAAATGTTAGATATGTTATAAATGCTTGAATCAATGGTTATTTTTTCTTGTATTGATGTTTATTGGATGTGTAGAACATACTTTACAGCTTTTTACACTTGTTTAGCTGTAGAAATGCAAGTTGACAGGTTGGAGTAGATGATGAATAGTATTTTCAACAAAGTTTGTGATTTTGGCTTAAATGTTTGTTCTGTTGCTTGTATCATGTGCCATAAATGTTAGTGAAGCTGGATTAATGGTTAAATTGCTTAGAATAGGGCTATAAATCAATGTGTGTGCGAAAATGCAAAGGGTCGAAAATGTGTGTTTGTGTGCAAATGGCTAGATGCTTGTTTCGATGCTTGGATAAGGTGCCATAATTGCTAAAATGTCTAGATTAGTGCTTAAACTCAATAGAATGTGATTGGAACTTAGTTAGAATTGATTGAACATAAAGGGGCCATTTGTCTATTTTTGGCTGCGTGTGTATGTGTGTGTGAATGGTTTATAGAGCTTGGTCGTGGTCCGTTGGTGATTGTGAAGTGTCTAGTATGCTCGTAATGAGTCCTTGTTGTTAGATAGCTTGTATAATTGCTAGAAATTATAAAGGGCTAGTTAATGGTTATTGAATCGATTGTCCATAATTGGATTGAAATTGACTAGTGAAGTGTTTAAATGAGGATGAATGGAATATGTGACTAATCGGAGGAGTAGAAATGATCAAAATGCATGGGTACATAGGTAGTTGAGTGTTATGTTCAATGGGGTACCAAGTGTATTCTATTAGGTGTTAAGTGTTTGATTTGAGTGTAGTTGTGTAATTGATCTGAGTTGAGTAGAATATTGGAGTGGTTTGGTGAAGAAGAATCTATATAGGTGAATGCTTGAACTTGGTATTAAATTGGTACTTTTGTTATAACTAAGTGAATTGCTATTTTGAGAGAATATGAATAGCTAAGAGTATTTGTATGAGAAGGTGTTTAATGCTTCTTGATTGCTTATGGAATTGACCAGACCAGTTGTCTAAGAGAACTTGAATAGATTGTTTAGCTAATCAGAGGAGTTTCGTGGGTTGGATTGCATGTATACATTGTTATGCATTGTGTGAATATGTTTGATCTCTCGTTTTTATAGTTTGTTTAGCTATTAATTGTTATCCTACGTGCGAGGACAACCTACTTTGTTGTTTCTCAATTGTGTGTATCGAATCGTGTAAATATACTTGTTAATTGATTTGCATGTTATCGTATCGAATCGATGGTTACGCAACCTTAAATTCGGGCCGGATGTAATGAGCCTTTATGGGCAGCATCGGACTTGCCGGAGCTGTGTTGCTCTAGTTTCGTACCCTAGTCCCTCACCTACTTGTTTGGAGATCGACAGAGGGTGTTAGATCTTAGGTATTGAGTACAATCTAGAGTACTCATTGGCGTTTGGGGATGCCGGCTATATCGTCTCGTGTTCGTGGTTCGTGGATCGTGATTGCGGGTTAGAGTGATAAGGGTTATCGAATCGTATCCTTTCAATGAATTATCTAGTTTGATGTCCTGATTTATTGCTTGATCTTGTTATTGATACTTGACTTGTTCTTACTTGTATTGCTAGACTCATCTCTAGTTGTCTTGATTTACTTGTTCCTATTTGTATTGCACGAAATCGTTTTCGAAAAGCTCCTCGGATATCTGTTTTTCTCCATCGCTAAGCAAAGTGTTTTGCTCACCCTTTTCAACCAACCTTTCAGGTACTGAAGAGAAAGAAGAGGTCCAAGTGTTCTTGATTGCCTTCAAGTGGATTGCTTGTATTATGTGATCGATCTTGTTGCAAAGTAAAGTCTTGATTGATTGACTGTATTGCATTGTTAGTATTTTGAGGATTGCATAATCTTATATGTATATATTTTATGTTTTCAAAGATTTGTAATTAAGTTAGATAACTAATATGAAACATGTAATAAGTTTATTTATTTGCTTTAGTTAGTAGTTGTTAGTTTAGAAGCTAGAATTATCTTATTAACTTGAAATGGAACCTACTTGAGGTCTTGGAATTTTGTATGTTGTTGTTGTTGGGGAAAATCTTTTGCTTGCAGATATTTGGTTTGGCCTAAGTACAGGGGAGACTCCGTCCATCTTCCCTCGTTTTTTGTGCCTTGGAATTGATACGGGTTGCTATTAGTGGATTTAATAGAGATCTTGGTTCTGTGAGGGATCGGGTTGTTACATTTCCCTCTTTTCTTCTTATGGCCGGCCAACAACCTATCTTTTCTTCTATTTTTTTTCATCTTTTGCTAATATATATGCTATATACATAATTGATTGGGCTTGGCTTGTTTGATCTTGAGTTTGGGCTTAACTAGTTTAGTTTATATGGTAATTAATGGCCTAACTACTAGCTTAGTCTACTCATGACCCAATAATGCAACTAGTTTTCACTATTCATACGATAGACTAACTATTTTGTATCTCTCGTTCCCGATATGCTATGCACGTAATTTCAATAAACGAATGCATAAAATATAATAAGTAATGAGGGAAAAATATAAAATTAAAAAAATAAAGTAATTGAAAATTCATTCCGAGCTCGAAGCTACTTATTCAATAATTAAAATTAGTGAAAAATACCAATTAAATACAAGTGTATAATTTCAAATAGACATAATACTAAAATGATTATCTCATTTAAATTAATTAAACATAGTTTACACATTTTTAAAGAAATAAGAAAATCATACTAAAAATTATAGGCAAATAGTTAATAGAAATCACATAATTATGCATTTCCACTTAAAACAAACACATAGATATATGCAAATATGTACTATTCACTACATGCTAGGTCCGGGGTGTCACATTGTCAAAATAGATTAAAAGTGTTTAATGATCCCTGATTGTTATATGGCGGTGAATCTAGAAAATCACAAATAATAAAGTACTTGTGAGTTATTTTTCTATTGAGCTTATATCTTGTACCTAGTTTCTTTAGAATTGTTAAAGTGTTAACAATTGTTTTAGTTTCTCTTTAATTGTTAAAGTGTTAACACCTATATTTTGTTTCTTTTGTTTTGTTAAGGAGCTAACAATAGTGTAATTGACCACTAATAGTTAATGGGGTCAATATATAATTAATTGTTAATTATGGGGTCAATTTATAATTTCAATTTAATGTTAGGGTCAATGTGCAAATATGGAAAGGTTATTTCTATAATTAATCAAACTAATAGAGATTAGCTTAATTAATTAATTACATAATTAGAAGATTAATATAACATGTACATGATGTGTATATATGTGTGTATGACTTCCAAAAAGGTAAAAAAAACACTAATGGTAGACTTGATTTTGCCACATTATCTTGTCTACCTACCAATTTGAATCAATGGCTAGATTTTAATACTACACTTATGATGGATATATTTGTATATGCCAACATATATGTATGTATATGCCAATGAGATAAGTGGGAATATCTTGGTCAAAAAGGGTATTTTGACTATATAATATATACATACACAAACACAAGAGAAATAAGAGATAGCACTATTCATCTTCTTCTCTTGCTTGCTCATAGGTTTGGCCAAGGAAAAGGGAAAAGATTTTTTCTCTTCAAATCTTCATGATTCAATCTCAAATCTTCAAAGGCCATGCTAGCACTAAGGTCTTAGAAGATGATAGAAGGCTATTCTTTGCTTGTGTGGACCTACTAAGACTCTTATACTTGTGACAGATGGTGTCTTGTATCAAGTGAAGAAAAACTTGGTTTCGTTGGGTTTCATGGCTTTTCATCAAGATGTAATATGTTATACTAACTCTTGAATACATATATTTGTTGTATATATGTGTAGATTATGTTAATTACATGAATTCAAGTTAGGGTTTTGATATGAACATAATGCTTTAATCTTGAATTTTTTTGTTGAAATTGATGCTTGTTTCTACTTTGATTATTGCATATATGATGTTCATAACCTTAAATAATCCTTTCAAGTGGTATCAGAGCATAGGCTTGATGATTCATGAAGTTACATAATCTTTAGCTCATGTTTCTAGTCTTTAGAGAATGTAAGATTATGGTATACTACTAATTTTTCATGGAGATGAAACTTTTAGTTGTATGAAATGATTTTTGTATGTATGGAAAGCTTGGATAAAATCATATGTAGTATGTTGTTATGTAAATTTATATGCTAGATATAGATTATGCAAAGTTGAACATACTTTGAATATAAAGTTTTATGCATAAAGGTTTAGTTGATTTAAAGGGGTTTGATTGGTTCTACCTTTGAATGGATATATAATGGATATGATCTTGCATCAAATTAGTATGCCTAGCTACTAGAACTTGATACGACCGAACTTACCCCTTGGGTTAGCTTGTCCGATTTTGTCAAGAATATTGCTAGACATGTGCTTTGAGTTTAATCCTAGTTTGCATATATGTCATAAGTGTGGTTATGATTCAAGAATCTTTTAATCCTATATGTGTGTTAACAAGTGTTGTTAAAGTGTTAAAGATTATAATATGAATAGTCTTTATGTATATGATACATATGTGTGCTAGTAGTTGATCTAGCTTTTATGACTTGATGTATATGATACATGTGAATGTGCTTATTGTGTTTTTTGTCATATGATGATTGTGTACATGTTGCATGTTCTTTGTCATTTATATATTAGATACGTGACTTGTGCTAAGTAGTTTATTTAGCATTTGATAGATTATGTATATGATGATTTTTTATGCTTTATGAGCTTTATCTTACATAGAGATGTTGGATGTTGGATGGATCATGGACTTGGTTTAGGAATGGTTGTAAATTCATTTGATCATTTTGGAGTCTTAATTCATTCATTCATTTGTTTGTAATTAAGACATAAGTCTCGCTTTAGTTTTGCAAGTGAGTGGACTTTGTAGTGAGGCATTTGATGTATTTTCTACAAATATATTTGCAAAAGGAGTTGAACACATAGAAAGAGTTGATGGCCTTCAGATTGTTGAAGAAATCAAAGAGCCAAGACTTTGAAGACATTTGATGTGATTTCTTTGGTTGTAATAGATTAGTTTCTATAGGCTTGATTTGTCAACAACTATGTCCATGATCCACCATATTGTATGATTCTTGTATATGTGTTTATTTGTTTGCTTATATATGATGTTTGCTTATAAATGAACTAATGTACAAAGTGAGACCTTAAAGACCAAAATCTTTCTATGTGCAATTTAATATTAGATTGTAAAGCGGTAAAGTGTTTGTTGTTGCCTTCCACTATCCTAGGTCTACATGAAGGTAGGAAGGGCATGTTCCATGATGATTATAATGTTCACCTAGTAAGCATAGTGATATTGTGTAGCAAACAATATCTCGTGGCCAAAAATACACTAAAGCTGAGGTCCGAGATTTAAATTGTGGCATCACACTTTGATGGTGGGAGTAATCTAACTATATCACATGGCCAATAATGCACCAAAGCTGAAGTTACGGTGATTTAGGGACAAAATTGTCATATCTTATATAGAGATATAGATAACAATAGTTGTTCACTCTTTGTATGTATGCTTCAATAATGCACCAAAGTTGAGAGCTATTCATATCAAAGAGAACTTAGTCACCTACTATTGAGTCTTTAATTAGATTCACGTTTCTCATTTAGGAAGTGTGAGATTTGATAAAATTAGTGCGAGGTATCATTTAATTAAATTCCAAATTAAACGATTAAACAACTTAAAGTCAGCTAGTAGTCTTATTTTTTTGCATGTTTATGGCTACAAGTATGAACCCGGTTTTATTTTGTATACTAGACTTTATATTGCATAACCGGACCAAACTTTATTGATTAATATTGTTGTCAAAGAATAGTTCTTAGAAACTTAATCATGTCATAGATTTGTATGCTCTTTTATTTTTTTTCTTGATAATGTATCAAAAGAAAAGTTGTGATACTTATAGTTTGATAAGTAAAACAAGTTCTTTATGCTAATGAGTTGTATTCTTTCATTGTTTGCATAATTGTATGCAAGCTGTGAAAGAGTGTGATTCTAAATTTATAATAGTTGTCTGGTAAGCATACTTTATTGGCATGATATTTGATATTAATGGAAATCTTTCTCATGTTTGTATTTCATCTTTGATTACTAGTAATGCAAACAAGAAAGACAAAAAGAGATGATTTATTAGCTAGTTGGAGCATAATCTAAAAGATTATTAAGGATTGTATTGGCATGTGTAAATTGTTTTCATGACCAATATATCGCGCACATTCAAAGAGGATTTATTAATTGCATCTTTGTGGCTTGAAAGTCAAGGTTATGAAGCTACAATGAATGTCAAGTCTTCTTTGTATATGGCTGTTATTACTTTATGATTTTGATTCCTATGTGACATAATTGTATGTGTTATCTGACAGAATCTTAATCAAAGTGCGCTTTGGAAGCATGGAATGATTTCAGTGTTAGCAAATGAAACAATTGTTGTTGCATTAGTTAAGGACAATTTGATTGTATACCTTCTAGACATATTTTGTATTTTGAGGATAATACCTAATGTTGCTAGGAATATATTGTCTATTCCTAAAGCTTGTAAAATGAAATTGTGAATTTTCTTTTGTATTATTGTAATGAATGTATGTTGTTAAAGACATTTTGGTATAGTCTTCATTATCTTAATATGGACGAAAGAATGTATTGTGTATTTATTGTGGACTAACATAAACATATATCAAATTTTGACATGATTCATGTAATTCGAATCAATTGTAGTCTCTATATGACTAGGTTAAATCTAGTAGTAAGATGATGGTTGTGTTGGGTTTTTAACAGACTTATGCATCTTATTTATTGGATAGGTAACCAAATCACCCTTGGTGTGTTGAAGGGTTAGATCTACTAGATTGTTTGGATTTGTAGATGTTGATATATGAGGACTTTTTTGTGAATTAGCTTGAACAATATTTTCTCCTTTATATAACCAAGCTTATGATTATCATAATAAGGTTGTATGTTCTTGTTGAAGTACAAGTCTAAAACTTTTTGAAAAGTTCAAAGAGTATTAGACTAAAGTAGAAAAACTATGTAGGAAAAAGTATTGATACTTTATGATGTGATCATGATTCTGAAATACTTAGTACTATTTGGATGAGTATCTCAAAATTTTGGTAATGTATCGTAATTAATAACGTCTGGTGTGCCACAATTAAATAGGAGTTTCTTAGTGAAGAAATTATGATTTGTTTGACTCAGTACATATATTGATTGGTTCATCTAATCACACTATTTATTTGTGGATTATACTTTCCTTATTTTAGTTGAATAGAAAGTTCTTACTATTGTTCTTTCCTAGAACTTTATATATGTGATATGAGTTTGGAAAGCAACCAAATATCAAATGTGTTAATTTTTGGATTGTCCTACTTTAATTGAAAATATTTTATTAGGACAAGTGGAAGTTTAGATTAAAGGTAATTGTGTGCAATATCCTTGTCTCATAGGATATAATTTCTATTTTAATGATCAAGGTGCATTGATCAATTAAAATACAATCTTTCTTGAAGAAAATGTTTTGTTCAAGAAGTTGTTGTATTCTAAACTAAATGAAAATTGAGAAAGTGCACTCTAAGCTACAAAATCACCTAAACCTAAGTGTTGAATCTATTCAATTCAGTCCAGAGTGTCATCACACAAGATCTTTGCAAATCTAGTAGTTTATCTCATCCTTTAAACAATATAGGGATATCTTCTTTAGGATGCACAAAAGTTGTTTGTGTCTTTGAGATAATGATCATTTTGATGATCCTACGATTTATAAAGAATTGATATGTGATATCTACTCCAATAAATACATTAATGCAATGCATAATGATTAGACTCCATTTATTTCAACCCTATCTGAATACTAGATCTTCAAGAGAAAGGTTGAAGTTAATTGAAAAAGGCTTGTGATCTTTTATAGCCTGATTTGTTTGTAAAAGATATCATTAATGACAAAGCGTTGTCTATGATGAAATCTTTGTACAAATTGTCGAGCTTAAGTCTATTCTTATTATGTTAGTCATTATAGTACATTATGTATACTTGGGAGATCCTTTTGTGATCTTAAGTAAATTTCTTGAAATTGTTGCATCTAATTCTAATGAAATAAAAGATTTTGATTTTGTTAAGAACTTGGATGAACCTTGTGTTTACAGAACAGTTAGTGGGAACGCATCCATTTTTATTAATTTGTATGTTGATGACTAGTTTATCATAGTAGATGATATAAGTGTTGTAATGTCGGTTAAAAGTCTAGTTATATTCAAAATTTCTCCATATGGAAGATGTCGTTTGTATCTTGTGAATTCGTAGCTATGGTGATTGTACGAAGAGATTACTTAACATATTTCAAAGACTGTATATAGAGTAATCTTGAAGGAGTTCAAGATGGATTTTCGAAAGGAATTCAAATAAGGAATTATTGTCTTTGAGATAGCAAACCCATCAAAAGAATTTTTTTTCGAAAAACTCTAGTAGCATAGCTATGAGACCTGGACATGGATTTACGTGCATTTACTTGTTTTAAATTATTATTTGACATAATTTGTGCATTTACATGATTTATTTGTTATTTGACGATAAAAGATGCACTTAAAGTTTATTTGAATTGCATTTAGTTGACATAAGTAGTCTTTTATACTTTTAAATATTTAGTCTACCATAGTTGACTTAATTTGTTCTTGCATTGACTTTATTTGCCTAGACTAAATAGTGATATTGGTAAACTTGAAATTAGAAGCAAATTGCAAGGCTAACTTAGTCATTTGCCACTTTGATGATAGCTTAACTTGCCTTGACCTTTCTTTGACTTCATTTATGCATTATATACATAAAAACAAAAGCCAAAAACACCACAAACAAGCTCATTTCAGCCATGAGGGATAAGAGAGAAAAAGGGTTTGAGTGAATAGTATAAAAGCTTTATTTTGAGCATTTTGGAGCAATTGGAAACCAATTGAACCAAAACGAAGCTTGTTGTTGTATCATTTAGGCCTATTCTACTTGTTTCTAGCCTTTTTAGCACCAAAGGTGAGGGGAATTTTTACAACTTAATTAAAGCTAATGTACATTTTATAATCTTGCATATATATGTTATATATTGTTGTTATTGCTTGTGAATCTTGCTAGATAGGACCAAGAGAGCAGCATACATGAATTTTAGTTAATTTGAATCATGTTTTGTTGTAGTTTAATATATGTGTTGTATATTGAGTTTAAATGGCTAAAAATATGATGAAACTTGGTTCTTAGCATGTATATAAGGTCTATATACATTTACAAACCTATCTGGCAATGCATATAAGCTAGAAATCGCAAAGTGGTGCAAATTTTGAGGGGTTGGGCCTGCTGAATTTTTCAGCACCGGAAGTGGGCTTGCTGGCGCTGGTCAGCCGTGAATTGGTGGCCTTTTAGGCTGCCCTCGAGGTGCTTTAAGTGTATGCTAAGTGGTTTTGATGTTAGGAGGTGGTTCGGGGGTTGTATGGTTGCGTAGTCCCGAGTTATATTGCTAAAAGTTGGTCAAAATATTGCTAAGTGTTGAATTAAGTGTTGTTTACATTCTTTTGTGTTGTACGTGTTATTAAAGCTTGGGTTGGTGTCATGTAGGATCAGAATTTATTAATGTATGGATATGTATGCTTGAGATTAGGTAGCCTATCTTGTTATCTAATCAATGTGTTTCTAAGTGCTTTTAAAGTGTTGATTGAATTCTAGTTTATTAGATTTGTATATGTGCTCAAGTATGGAGTCAATCTTGTTGGAAATGGTTAAATGATTGGTTTAAGTGCAGTCTAAATGTTAAATGTGATATGTGTTAAATGCGATTGGAGAGACAACCTACTTTGTTATCTTCTCAAATGTCGGGAATGCATGATACGTGTTAAATGCGAATGCGAAGCGAATGTGTGAGGCCCGGTCCCAAATTCACATGCATTACTATTGTATTATGTGTAATTACATATATTCTATTGTTATATATGTCTTAGTTATATGTTGTGTGCCTTAGAAATAAGTTAGAAACTAATTAGGAATAAGAATAGAATTCTAGAAGTTAGGTAGATTGATGTTCGGCGTGACTTAGTAGTTATTAGAAACTTTAGGGGCCAAAGTGTAAATACTTAAAATACTACTTTGGACATCAAGTTAAGCCTTAGAGTTATAATTTGTCTAATTACACATTGACCCCATCGGCCAAGCAAGGGACAAAAAAAGACGCAATTGCAAAGCTAACAAAAAAGTTGGGGTAAAAATATAATTACCTAAACTATTGACTTATTCACCAAGATTATAACTTAATTAAAACACTAATCCTACCTACCATAAACCCCCAAACCCGAGGCACCAAGGGAAGAAGAAGAGCAAGGTTGTGGTAGAAACAAAGGAGGATAGAAGAAGTATGAGAGAAATTTGCCTAGTTCGAGCAAGAATTCATTGTTTAGCTCGCCTATACATTAAAGTTTCACCTTTTCTTTGAAGATTCAAGGTGAGGGGTTCTTCTTAACTGAATTTCAGAAGTTCATAAAGCATGGATATGTGTTGTTGGATGAGTTATTGTTATATTATACTAGTATATATGCTTGATCATGCCTTGTAGGAACTGATTAGAGCAGTGATTTTTCATGAGCAGTTTGAGTGGGTAAATATTAATGGAAAATTCTTAATAAATTCTATGTTGTACTAGACGCATAGAAGAACAACTCTTATGTTGGAAGTTTTCTGAGAAAAAATCATTATCATGCTTGAACTTGCTAAAAATCGTGAGGTACTGTTATTTGTGCTGAAACTGGACAGTTCTGTATAGTTGACTTTTGTGGTTCTTCTGACCTAGTAAACATGCTTGAAAAATTCTGAAATTTTTACAGTGAATAGGTTGGTCAGTTTTTAGTAAACTTTATTTTTGGTGTTAGAGCTAATTCCACCGTTTAAGGCTTCTGAAAAATCGAAAACCAAAGGTTAGCAGAAAAATATTACAAAATGGACAGTTCAGAACAGTTGCACGAGAATAGTCATAACTTAATGAATTTAACTTGGAATTGCATTTCGTTTAATTTCAGAGTTATCTACACTGAAGAGATTCGCGTACATATAAAAATTAGTTTAATTGGAGGTCATTTACCTTGGTAACCGAGCTGCCAAATGTTAGTTTCTACTGAAAGTTTTTAAAATGTTAAACTTGTTTGCTTGTGCTATTGTTGATTTCTGTTATCAAAATATGAACTATGAGCTTTTGTCTATATGTGGTATATGCCAAGAATTATATATGTTAAGGGCTTAGACTAAAAGTGATATGTGATGCATGATGCGATGTGATTATCAATGTGATACATGATATATTACGTGAACAAAGTGCATTTCATAATCTAATGTGTTATTGGAAAAGTTGCAACCTTATTTTGACATGGTAGTGTCGAGAAACTCCTGGCAGCATCAGGCTTGCCGATCTAGCTCGGCTACCATGGTTACCAATTCACTCTCTCGCTAAGGAACTTTACTACCCTAGAAGAGTGGGTTGTAGGATTTTGGTATATCTGAAATACCCCTGTGTTGGGTGACATAAGGAATTGATGAATCATTTGGCCGGTCACTACATGTAAAGCGATACGTTATAACAACGTAAGTGTATTCTTACCCCAATATGTACTAAATGTTTACTATATAGCGATGCGATGTGTTTAATAATTGTTGTTGTTATGTGCATGGCATTCATAGGTTTTCAAACATGTTTTAAAAGAGAAAATGATTTCAAAAATCCTTCCCAGATTTTCCCCTCACTGAGCTTAAGTTGTTGTAAGCTCACCCCATTTTATGTCCCATTTTTAGGTAAAAAGGAACAAGAATGTGATCGACAAGTTGATGAAACTGTGCCTGTATGTGATGTAGCTGATTTCTGTCTACTTTGACCATGGACTGTTTGATTGGCGCAAATCTTGATATGTTGCATGTGAACCAGATATTGGGAACAATGTACTATGTATATTATGTTTGGACTTGTAGTATACTTGTATATGAGTCTAACTTAGTCATAATATGTATGTACTTAGTAATCTATTTTGATGACTAAGTTATACTCATATACATGTGTTGCATGTAATTAGTTTTGTTTTTGGTATTGATTACATGTCGGAGGTTAGGTTTGGAAACTATGGGACTACAAAAGAAAGTAATGAAAGTTAACTTAGTTTATGCTAGTTGTTTAAGTAACTAGTGGATTTAATTGTGGTTTAAGGTGTAGGGAATTGTGTTGATGGCTTGAATGGTTGGCTATTGGTTGTTGGAGGATTGTAGATGTGTTGGTTAGCTTGGTTTTGTTAACTTTTCTATGCAGGTGAAGAACTGTAATGTCCGAGTTTTAAAGGAAACTCTATTCGTTATTTCGTTATGCTTTGACTTAGTCTCTTTCAAGTTGGGTCGGGGCATAACAGAATGTGTTAAATGTAAGAGATTATGCGCGACATGTTAGCATCGGGTCACACAAGGCGACATCAGGCTTGCTAGGCGAGGGCATGACTACCATGGTCCGAGTCCCTCACTGGCGTGGACGGAGTTTGTCCATGGGGTACTGGGTCGTAGATTCTAAGGTATCCGGATGCATCTGGTGGAAATAACAAGGGAACGATAGAGTTCGTGGCAATGGGTAAAGTTGACAACATCAACAGAACGAGCGTATCCTTATTGAATGTTTATTTACTTTAATATTACTTGAGCTATTGCACTTATTGTTTCTTGGCATGTTTTCGAAAGGAGTTTTCAAATTAAAATGGTTTTTCAAAACCTCCCTTACTATCTCCTCATTAAATTCATGGAAACTCACCCCATTTGCTAACATTTCAGGTGAGCCGAGGTAGAGTACGTACATTATGTGCCTTGAGAAAATGTGGATGAGCCTGAGGCTTGATTTGCTTGATTGCTTGTTGATGTTGTTATGTTACCTTGGAGCTTTGTTGATGAGGTTGTAAGGAAGGATATATTTGTAATATGTAAATTATGTTGTCTACTTAATGTTGGAAGGCTTTTGGAATTCATGTTAAGTTTAAGTCTTTTACTTTAAAATTGGGAAGTTTGGAGGATTTCGTTGAAAGTTGTAAATCTACTTGGCCATGCATGTGATTATTGAGCCTCTAATGGTTTATTTTGTATTATGTAATTCTTATGAGCATGTTTATAGTAGCCTTGCTAGGTGCTCATGTAAATTTATATGAATGTGCAATGTACAAGTTGTGTATTGTATGGTTGTTGAATGAATGTTCGTATAGGTTTACTTGTCTTAGTGGCGTATTACAGGCATTATAATGTCTATTTACATTGCGTCTGGACTTGGTTCCGTGAGGGGTCAGGTTAGGGTCGTGACAGGTGGTATCAGAGCTTAGATAGCTCATAAGTTGGGATAAGGTCCTCGAACTGTCGGGTAGAAGTCTTGATGCGAACTTGTCTTGAATGATGTATGCATGCATTATGTGCTAAGTGAACCAAATATGGTCAATGTGCATTATGTGTTAAGTGGGCAAATTGTGAACAATGTGTTTTATGTGATCAATGTGCATTATATGATCAATTTGTATATGTGACAAATGTGCTTTATGTGATCAACGTGCTTTATGTGAAACTAGTTTCCTATGTGTTATAATTGCATATAACTTGTTTATCTGATATAACCTGTAAGTGACTCTTTGGCTGTAAAGATGCCAAACACCAGAGGTAGACCCCGTCGAGATGCGAATGTTCCGGGAGATCAGGCCCCGATAAGGGAACAAGTTTTGGACCGTATAGCAGCTACTATGGACCGAATGGCTCAGGTCTTGGAAAGGCAGGCCGGTAGCAATGAAGGCAATAGTAATAGTGGTGACAGCATGCTTAAGGGATTCTTGAAGTATGGTTCGCCCAGGTTTTTGGGGGAACCGAATGATGAGAAAGCTGAGGAATGGTTAAAGAAGGTTAAGAGTATCTACGATGCCCTTGATTACACCGACGACCAAGAGATCACCTTTGCAGTTTTCTTGTTAGATGGGGATGCAAGGCAATGGTGGAGAACAGTTAAACTTCAGTAGGAGCATCAACACACCCCATACTTGTGGCAGAACTTTGTGAGAGCCTTCAAAGACAACTATATCCCAGAGATTGCTCGGGAAGGAAAGAAGAAGAGTTCATGTCCATTAAACAAGGCAATATGACTGTTGCACAATATGAAGCCACATTTAACAAATTATCTCACTATGCACTCGAGTTGGTGTAAACTACTAGTAAGAGAATTGTGAAATCCTAGATTTTATCTATACGTGAAATTGCGTGTTTTGACCTGTATATGTGTTATCTGAGTTAAAATGCGCAAATTATGTGATTTATACTCCTATTACATGCTATGTGAGCATTCACGAAAGTTTCATAAAAATCGGCATTGTAAATTTTATCGTCAAGTTTTATGAATAGTATTTTTAAAACACGTCCGCTAAAATTTTGAAACTGATCTTTTTAGTGTTTGAAAACCTAGTCCTCAGATATTAATAGACTCATGTTTGATTAAAACGGATTTTAAATCGGATTAGAAATTTTAAAGGCTTTTACACATTCTTTTGTAAAAATTGAGTTTTATAGCTATTTGTATGTATATGTGCATATGAAAATGTTGTCACATATTCTTGAACTACTAAATATAGTATATATGATAGATATATATGTAAGTAAGCAAAATAGTCTATAATACAATTAAAAGACTAGAAAATACAATTAAAATACTAAAATTAGCAACTTTGACTTGGCTCTAGCTATTTGACTTTGCATATATATACATAATACAAACAATATATCATATAACAAAGCTCAAAACACCTCCAAATCTCACCTACATGGCCGAAACCCCATAAACAAAAGAGAGAGTTTTTCAACTATTTTTCAAAGAAAATTTTCTTGAGAAAACTCATTTGAAGGCCAAATCTCTTCATCCAAAGTTGGATTTTGCTTGTTGGGCATCCATTGCACACATTGCTAACTTCATTTGGCATCAAAGGTGAGAGAAACATTCTAGATCTTGAAATACTATTCTTTGTCAATTTCATATAACTGTATTTTTATCCGATGTTTTGTTGAATTGTCTTTAGATTATTGCTCAGTAGTTGCCAAGGATTGCTTATATGTATTTATAGCTGTTTTGATCTGTAGTAGCATATATTTTTATTTTTCGGGTATTAAAGTTGAGTTATTGGTTCATTGTTGAATAATTGTTGTTCTAGTGGTTGGAATTAATTGGTTGTTGCTTCTAAAAGTTTATTAATTATGAGGTAGTAATGTTGTAATGCCGAATTTTTTATTGGGATGTTGTAGAAAAAGTCCGGAAATTTCAGCCTAGGTGCATTGCTAAATTAGGGTTGTTGGACTTGATTTGGATGGCTTTTGGTTGGTTTCCGATGGGGCTAATGTAGTTGCATGTGTGGTGGAGTGATAGGAAGTGGTTTGGAGGTTATTGGATTAGTAGAATGTAAGTTATGAATTTTAGAAGTTTGTGTAGTCTTTCTTTAAAATGTTGAAATGTTGTCTTTGGTTGTTGGGTAGTGTTTGTGTAGTTGTTTCTTGAGTTATTGTAAGGCAGGTTCGGGATTGAATGCATGTTTAAATGTATGTCAAGTTGGGTGACCTACTTTGTCATCTAACTTATTTGTTTTAGTTGTTTAATTGACGTTATGTTGATTAGAATGTTATTAACTGATTGATGATTGATGATGATCTGGAACACAACCTACTTTGTTGTCTTTCCAGAATATGAGATGTTTATGATTATTGTCATAAGTCTTGATAGTGTGTGCCACCTTTCGGGCAGCATCGGGCTGTCCGGTTGATAATGGCATGACTATCATAGACTACTCTCAGCTCGCATGGGCGGAGATGCCATGAAGGGAGAGGCTAGATGAGGTACCTCGGTTATGTATTATGGGAGTTATAAGAAGATGGTTGAGTCTGTAATGGCGTATGGAGCTACACCAACTAGTGTATCCTTTCACATTGAATGGTTATTTATATGGTTGAATTGAAATATTGATGTTAATGAAGTTGTTATTATTATTGCTCATAGGATGATTTCCCAAAGGTAAAGTAAATATTTTCAAAAGATCTTTCAAATCCTCATTGAGCTTTGTTATATATAAGCTCACCCTCATTCGTTTATTGTCATCAGGTGTAACTAAACCAGACCTAGGGTAAATCTCTCAGGAAGCTGAGTATGTGTCTTCTATGGACGAGTCTTATGTGCCCAAGTCTTATCCTTGATGTTGTGGATGAAGTTTTATTTTGATGACTTGTATAATAGAAAATGTAGTATTGTATTTACTTTGAGGTCATATTGTATAAGATGCTATAAAGATAGTGGAACATGTAACGCTAGTTTAGACTAGCTTTATATATATATATATGTTATGCATGTGTATGGTTTGGAGTATAGTTGATGTTGGAACGGAGGCATATAACCTATGGATGAACTATTGAATGGTCGTTTAATATATGGAAATGGTTGTGTTATATGTTGTTGAAATATTTGTGGAGTTGTTGTTGATCTTTGGAGTTGGTTGTATGAGTTATAAAGGGTTGGTTTAGAGCTTTGATGTACGTGTTACAGTCGTTATACTGCCGAAATTTCGTTGCGTCCTGACTGATTATAAATGGGGTCGAGTTGGGCCGTGACAAGAATCCGGAGGTTCACTCGAGGTTTGAGGCCTAAGATTCAAGAGAGTTTGGTTCTGTTTCAGTTTGCTGCATACAGTGAGGTTCTTAATGCAGTAGTTAGGGTTGAAAAGAGAAAGAGCGAGGTGAGAGAGGAATCGAGTCAGCCATACAATAAACCTTTTCAGTCAAAGACCAACGGGGATTTTTCCAGCCTCTAAGTCAACAGGAGCAGAGTCAAAGCCAGCAAGAGCAGAGTTATAATCAGATGCAGTATAGACCGACTAATGTGAGGTCTCAGCCTAGTGGTGCAGCTACTTCTTCTGCTCGAAGTTCTTCTCATAATAGTATTGCTGAGCAAGTTAAACTTTGTACTTTTTATAATTGTAAAGGTCATTCTGAGTCTAATTGTTGGAGAAAATCTAGGAGGTGTACACGATGTGGTAGTGACCAGCATAGGAAGAAGAACTGTTTGAAATGACAGAAGGATCGTGCCTAAACTTCAGGCAGAAGTGCCCAAGGTAGGCCTACAGGTGATGTAACTGGACAACATGTACTGGCCAGAATTTGTACTACAGACCAACAGGCATTGGCTCGAGGCAGCAGTCGTGGTTAAAGGTAAGCTCTAATTTTAAACCAGTTGGTTAAAGTATTAATTGACCTCGGTACCACCCATTCCTCTATTACAGTCCCTTGAGTGCAACGTGGTAATATGCAAGTATGGAGTTTGTCTTATATAATAGAAGTTAACATGCCCATGATTTTAAACTTGTGACTGTGCTAGTATGTGAAGCATATAAAAAAAAATCAATTGAGGACCAAGAATTGTCGTTGACCTTATCTTACTTCCTGTTCAAGATTATGAAATTATTTTGGGTATGAAGTGGTTTGCAAAGTATCGTGCACAGTTCGATAGTGGAACCTAGATTGTGAAATTTCATAAACCAAACCGACCAATGGTAGAAGTAGTGGGGAACTGTGATTCTTTGGGGAATTTGCTTATTTCTTCAACTAGAGCTACGAAGCTTGTGAGAAAAAATGCATTTGTGATTGATATGCTACTAGAACACCACCTAATTCCAAAGTACCGTATCGTATGACACTCGTGTTGATTGGGATAAAGAAATATGGCACTCTACGGCTATGTATTGACTATCGGGGTTCAAACCAAGTAACAGTTAAAATGAACACCTTTTGTCATTTATCAATGAATTAATGGACCAATTGCAGGAGTATGATCAACTTCATAATTGTAAAGAAGATATGACAAAGTCTACGCTTCGAACTCGGTATGGACATTATGAACTGGTAGTTATGCCTTTCAAATTAGCCAATGTGCTTGCTATATTTATGAACCTTGTACATCATGTACCTTAACCTTAACTGGATCGGTTGTGGTAAATTTTGTTGATGACATTCTTTCGTGTTCAAAGACTGAACCCGAACATGAACAGTTACAGAAAGTCAAAGACCGAATCACAGATGGTAAGTCTGATTTAAAATAACATATTGATGGTCTATTTGTAACACCCTGATCCCTCACGAGACCGGAGCCCCAATCCCAAATCCCAAGGTCATGAAAAACAAGAAAAAACGAACAAAGTCTCCCTTGTACCTAGGCCTAACCATAAACCTGCACGCAGAAGAATCAACACAAAACACATATATATAAAGCACCATGTCCAATCTCTAAGACTATTCTAGCTTTCTATCCTTAGACAGGTACATACAAGCTTCTGGATTTAAACAATACTAATCTATTCCAAATACTAGCTTATCATACCACTCTAATACTTTAAATTAAACTTTAATTACATTTCTTTACATAACAATAGAATTGAAATCAACAAATAAAATACAAGCCAGATTATCCAAATCACTTCACGTAAGCTCACATAAATCTTCCAACCAAAGCTACAGGAAACCAAGAGTCACTTGACTTTCTACTTCTACCTCCCGAGGCTATCAACTTCATGCCTGTAAACTGTTAGAAAGAAGGGAGTGAGCAAACATTGTTGCTCAGTGAGGGAGGGAAACATATAATAGGGGAGTTTTCGAAAAGGGTTTTCGTGCAATGCATTTAAATCATTGAATCAATTAATAAAAAAAATTACTCACTCAATTATTAAGGATAAGTAACACATTCAGGAAACTATTCTCAGATAATAAACAATATATAATCAATAAAGGCAAACAAGACAGTCACAAGGTACCACGTTAATATAAGAAAGTCAACCACTATCACACAAGTAACTCTCCAAGGACAAAGGGCCCAAGTGAGAATTACAAAAAGGATACGATGATGACCACGAGCACGAACCACGAACCACGATCCACGGGCTACGAACCACGGACTCAATAAGATAATAATCAATAAGCCAGTATCCATATACACCAACGGGGGTACTCCGGATGTATCACCCGTTAATCCTACGACCCAACTCTTCCAGGGCGGCATCCCTAGCGAGATAGGGAATAGGGCATAGAGCTAGAGCAACCAACTCTGGCAAGCCCAATGCCGCCCAGAGAGGCCCATCGCATCTGGCCCGACAATAAGGTTGCGCAACCACCGATATGAGATCACAACAAAGCATACACAAATAACAACTAACAATTCAATAACACATAAAGATGAACAACAAAGTAGGTTGTCATCAACTCAATATAGCAATAGTAAGCACATACAAACTCAAGCGATTATACTAAATCATACGATTTATGAGTAATAAAATAAATTAAGATGCACAAAATAATGAAATCTCCCTCACCTTTAGTAAGCTTCAAGATTCAAGAATGGCTTCAACTCACTCTCAATTACCTTGGATAGTCAACCGAAGCATTCTTGTGGCTTTAAAATATTCCATAACTTCCTAGATAGCATTAACTATATTAATATTTAACAAGGTAACTTTTATAACAAGTTCAAGCAAACACCCATTTTGTAACAACCATTAATAATCCAATAATTCATATATAAATAGCAATTTACACTTAGGCAATTAAGCTCACAATTTCAATCCATAAATTTCATGAATCTTTTCAACATCTAAATATCAATATCTCAAAACTCTATTCAATTCTAAGTATTTGCACAAGAATATAGCTTATCTAACATATCATGCATATAGCTCTAATCCATTTAAACTCAACATGCAAATAACTAACTAGTCCAACAAGGTTACTTCACACAAATATGCTTTAACATCCATTTTAAGTTAACATGTTGAAGATAAGAACATTACTTTAGGAAATTAAGCTAAGACAACCTAACTATAACTAGAAGCACAAGTAATAAGACTAAACCAAACTATCCCACTTAACAATTAAACATGAATTAAGTTCAATCACTACAAACAACTACTTAATAATCCATGATCATACTAGGCATACTTTAGCAACAAGACTACTTCAAGAATACACAAGAGCGATCTTAACTTTAGCTTATTATAATTCATTTCAACTAACTCATACACACACAAACACCAGATTCAACCTCATTTTAGCCAATTATACTCCATCCTAATCCTAACAACACTTATGGCATGTAATTACTACACAAACACACTCACACGACCAATTCACCCAAAAGCCCCTTTACGATCAAACATTCCTAACTAAGTTCTAATCACTTCCTCACAAGTTTAACCATTAAACTAGGCATTATAACATTTATGGCACCTACCGCAATCATTAAACCAAGCATATAAACTCTAATTACATTAGCTCCTTCACACACATACAAAGGGCCATAACTTTTAATGTTAACAAAACTTGATAAATTTTATTGAGTAATACTTTTAGCACCCCTAGAGCATATATCAAACATTAATTCAAGAATTGAAAGGGCTTGCATGAATAGTGCCAACAACATAAACTTTATAATTCAAACTATGCATACACCACATAAACGCAAGAAACAACCTTAAAAGTATGTTCTCCTACTCCTATGGACATAATATATAGCATCAAAATGATTTATAGCAAGCATATATAGCATAATCAATTTTTGACATAAACAACATATAAGCTTGTTATGCAACTTTGAAGAAAACCCTCACCAAAAACAAGTTGTAAAGGCATGAAATAGGCTTAGGAATGGGCCAAATCAACTCTTGAAAGCTTGGAGAGATCAATTTGGCAAAACCCTAGCTTGGCAATTTTTTTTCTCCTTTCATGGGTTGGCTGAAAATGGCTCCTTTGTTTATTCTTTTATTTGCTTTTTATTAAGTATTATGTATATGTGTATATGTTTATAAGTATAATAGATAGATAGATTGTGAAGCCCCGCACACATTCATTCATTTACTTATATGAGTTTATGAGTACTAACATGTACTTGTATCATCTTACTTGCACTCATAGGCTTCTATGTGCATTTATATCGTTTTACTTGCATAAAGTGTTTTAAATAAAGTAGACATTAGATAAATATATTTTAATGTCTTATAGATATAAAATGTTTACTAGGTACAGTAGAAATAAGTTAGAATTATAAGAGTTAAATAAAGTAACTTTCGGGGAACTTTGTAAATATTAGAAAACTTAAGGGCCAAAGTGTAATTAACTAAGTTATGCTCAGACGATAATTAAATAACCAAAAATAATAATTAACATTTCCAAAATTCCATTAGAACCCTAAGACTATAAGAAATTAGAAAAGAAAGTCGAGAACATAAATCCTTTAAAAGTTAGGGGCAAAAGTGGAGACTTTGGAACTTTCGGGGTCAAAGTGCGATTATGAGAACTAATACTTGGAGACCAAGTTTGGCATTTTAGACTGGATATTGCATACACTAAATCATACAAGGAACACCATGGTCGAATTAGAAAAGAAACAGAGAAACTTTTACATTTTAGAAAACACGATGGGTCGATTAACAAAACTTACAAACTTTAGGGGCCAATTTACAAGACACACTTCCTAAGCTTATTCTAGACACCACAAGGCTGAAAAAATTCAGAAAAAAAGAGAGAGAAAACGTGAGAGAGAGGGAGGGAGAAGAAGAGATACAAGAAATTTGGAAGCTACACAATTGATTCCTTGGCATATTCAAGCGATTTCTTTGCATATTCAAAGTATTTTAGCCAATATCTTCCAAAGTCAAAGTGAGGGTTCTTTCAAAATGGATATTTATGATATATAAATGCATATTGATGGATTTATGGAGCTTGTATGGTGTTATAGTTGCAAATCTAAGGCTGAAATGTTGTTGGAGCTTGTTGTTGATGATTTAAATCAAAGATGTAGTTGCTGGAATTTTTGAGTGTTCTTGATGATGAAGCTTGTATCTAGCTATGTAAATATGGTTGATTGTTGCTTATTTAGGTTGCTAGAGGTTGTTGGGTTGTACAGTAGTTGTTGTTGATGATTTAGAAGCAAAAACATGCAAAGATTTTCGGAATGACTTTACTGGACAGATTTGTCCAACCAGAAATTTTAGCCCTTTTTATAGTTGGATATTTTATAAAAATCTGGAAAATTCAGAAAAGGTATAACACTCATAAAGGAATATTTCTCCAGTTCACCATATCATGAGGAAAAATCATTTTCATGCTCTAAAACACATGAGACAGTGGGTTACGGGATTTTTGTTAAATCTGACAGCTCACTGCCTTAAGTTTCTTTTGCTTATTAAAAATAGTAAACGACCTTGGAATCGAACAAAACTTTTACAGTAGCTATATTAGGAAGTTAAGAACAACTTTTGTGTTTTACAAAACGTCAGATTCCATCGTTTTAAGTAGCTGAATTTTTCCATTTTCAAATAACCCTAGAATAGTCTTCAATCTGGACAGTCAAGACATAGATGCATAAAATTGGTTATAACTCTGTCAATTTAGATCGGAATTGAGCTTTTCTTGATTCCATAATTATCTACACTCGAAGAGCTTTAATTCTAGACCTAATTCGAATAATTTGGAGTTCGGGAAAGTAGGTTATTGATTAGCTAAAGTTAGACTAATGCAGTGATATAAACATCATTTTAAGTCAATAAGTTTAGCTCTAATGTAAATTGCTATTGATTGAATGACTAAGTGTTTGGGTTATTAATGTGTAGTGTTATTATATGATCTCTACATGTGTTAAAATATTTGTGCAGACATTAATTTGAATTATATTACTCGATTACTTGTTAAATTATCCGATATGCTATGAATGATCGTATTACTTGAACTTGAATTTGAATTGGTGTCAAAAGGGGTTGCAACCACCTAGTCTTGGCATGGTAGTGTGCATACTACGCCGGACATCCTCGGGGTGTCGTTCATCTTATGTCTAGCATGGTCCTATTCCCCTCTTGTTTGGGACCACTACTGCCCTTGGAGAGCTTTCTCTCACTTGGGACCAGTACTGCCCTCGGAGATGTTGGGTCGCAGTTCAAGTATTATCCAGAATACTCTATTTGGGTGAGATAAGGAAGGAGATGCTGAACATCTCAATTGCTATTGCTTGAATCAGACTCGCTTGTAAAGAGTAAGTTATTTTTTACTACGTATGTGGTATAAAATTTGAATATGTATACTTGAACTGTTTCTTGACTGCAGATCCTACTTGCATTGCATCCACGGGTTTCCAAAAGGTTTATGAAAAGAAAAAAAATATATGTATTCGAAAACCCTTTCCAGATTCTCCCCTCGCTGAGCTTAGTGTTGTTATAAGCTCACCCTTATTTTTTTCCCTTTCAGGTATATGTAAGCTGGAGTATGATATTTGGTGATTGTGTGCTAAGGAATATATGTTCGTGACTTTAATCTCTAGTGATGAAATTTGTATAATATGTGGTATTTGAATTAATGTAATAGTTAGATGTCGTACTTATATATATATATAAAAGTTTTGGTTATTCAAATGATGTATGCTATACTTGGAATTAGATTGTCGTTTTAAAATATGTTGGACGAACTATAAAATGTTGTTGGAAGTTGGAGTTGAGGAACTGTAGTGAAGGATTTGGAGTTGTGGCTTGTGCCTTTTCTGTTTGCAAGTTAAAACTGGAAAATCCAAAATACAACCGTTGTGGTGCCCGATTTTTTAGGAAACTAATAATAGGCTGAAAATTTGACTAAGTTTGGATTGGTAATTAAATCAACTAAGTTACAACCAAATTTAGTCCCTCGACTAAGGTAAATGAAAATTTGAAATTTGGAATTTAGAAATTGGAAAATAATTGTTTTTAAAAGTCTTGAAATATTGAACTATAATAATAGTGCTTGGGCTATTGTAATTGTGCCTTATCGGACTTAGGCGGAGCGATCTTCTTAAGCCGTGGCATCACGATCCTAAGAATATTGGTGGTTTATTTATGGTATCAGAGATTATATTAGCGATTGAAAAATTAGGGTCGTGACTAGTGGTATCAGAGCTTAGCTAGTTAGTAGGCGTAGGCCAGGTCTAGAACCCTTGGACCTTGGAAAGAAATCTTGATAGAAAGCTATCTTGAAAGATGTGTGCGCATGTATTATGTGTTAAGTACACCAATGTGAACAATATGTTTTATGTGCTCAACGTGCCTATGTGATTCATGTGCATAGTATGCTTTAAGTGTTTATTATGATACAATGGTTTCCTGTATGTTAGGCTATATACTAGTTGTTAATATTGTATTATATCATCCTTATACGTGAAGATATAGTTGTTCTTATGTGGTATAATTATATAAGTACACATTTGCTTCTCATGCAACATAATTGTATATATAAATACATATCATATCATGGGGCTACCTCTTTTGGTGAATTAAGAATGGCTGGAAGAGTTCTTGGAATTAGAGGGAGACTCCGAAGGAATGAGTTCGTGACCTTCAAGCAAAGGGATTTAACGATTGCACAGTACGAAGCCTGATTGAATCAACTGTCTCATTATGCTCTGGGAATGGTATAGACTACTGAGAAAAGGATCCGGTGATTTATCCAAGGGTTGAGACCCGAGATTCAAAATAGCTTGGCTCCTTTTCAGTTTCTCACCTACGGTGAAGCTCTTTTCGCGGCAACAATGGCTGAGAGAGGAAAGAGTCAGGAAGTGGCAGGGTTGAGTCAACTGAGTCAAGTTCAGAGCTCGGAGGGGCTACCTGTTGAGAAAGTTTGCCAGGGTAGTTTAGTTATTCATGTAGCTTAAGGCTTTTCTGGAGGTGTTGCTACTACTTTGATCCCGTGTTATAGTTACTGTGCACGTAGGGGTCACCTAGAGATTGACTGTTGGAGGAAGACAGACAGGTGTAACAGCCGTGGTAGTAATCAACATAAGATCAAAGAATGCCCAAAACAGTAGAGGGTACAAGGGCAGGCTACGGGAGGAAGTACCTAAGGTTAGGGCCAGAATCTGGAGGAACTAGCTACTGCCAGATTACAGCCTGGTATCATAGTCACCCAGTTCACTCATGATGCGTCAGGAGGCACAGCCATACCCCAACCTGTTATCTGTAATTACTGCAATAGGAAGGGGCACACTGAAGCTTAGTGTTGGAAGAAGTCTGGTAGGTGCACAGGGTATGAGAATGACCAACATAGAGCCAGGAATTGTTCAAGGTGGTAGAAGAACCTTTCCCAGACTGCAAGTAATAGCCATGACTGAAGGTAATCGCTGATTTTTAAATCTGTAGAGTAATATATTACTTGGCCTCAGTATCATCCATTATTTATGTATATTTCTTTAGAAACAACGTATTGACATGCAAGTAAATAGGTTGCCTTATATAACGAAAGTAAAACTCGTGCATGACGTTGAATTAATGATTGAGTAGTACATTAAGCAAAAACGCGGTACTTTACTTGGGAATTATTATTTGGCACTTCTATTCAATAATTGATATCCAGTATTTGGGCCCTACGTGGTCTCCTTATTTAGTATTCTTCTTTGGCAATCACAATCGGTATTTTATCTCGAAATTCTTGCTCGGCCTTCTTATGGAGTAATTTCGTCGGTATTCTTAATTGATGTTCTGCTTCGGAACTCTTATTGGGATATTTTACATGTAATTTTTATCTGGTGATCATACTCTTATTCAGAATGGTGATCGTACTTGGCATTCTCACTAGGTAATCTTATCTATTAATCGGTATTCTTACTTGGTAATTCTTATTTGGTATTCGGTGTTCGACATTCGGCTTTTTTATTTGGAATTCTTAACTGGCATACCTTACGGTATATAACGTCCAGTGTTGGTATTTTCGATGATGGAAATTGGGAATTCAGCTCAGCAATTGGTATTCGGGCTCGGCTTGGCATGTGATATTCGGGATTCAATCATGAATATTATATTTCTTGCGACCGGAGTCGTTGTAGCTCGATGAAGAGATGCATATGAAGAAATTGCGATGAGGTAATTCTTTTAAGGAAAGGAGGATGTGAAGGCCCGCAAACATTCATGCATTTAACATGCACTTGTATCATCTTACTTGCACTCACAGGCTTCTATGTGCATTTACATCGTTTTACGTGCATTGAGTATTTTAAATAAAGTAGACATTAGATAAATATCTTTTAATGTCTTATATATATAAAATGTTTACTAGGTACAGTAGAAATAAGTTAGAAACTAAGTTAAAATTATAAGAGTTAAGTAAAGTAACTTTCAGGGAACTTTGTAAATATTGGAAAACTTAAGGGCCAAAGTGTAATTAACTAAGTTATGCTCAGACACTAATTAAATAACCAAAAATAATAATTAACATTTCCAAAATTCCATTAGAACCCTAAGACTATAAGAAATTAGAGAAGAAAGTCGAGAACATAAATCCTTTACAAGTTAGGGGCAAAAGTGGAGACTTTGGAACTTTTGGGGTCAAAGTGCGATTATCAGAACTAATACTTGGAGACCAAGTTTGGAATTTTAGACTGGATATCGCATACACTAAATCGTACAAGGAACACCCGGTCGGATTAGAAAAGAAACGGAGAAACTTTTATATTTTAGAAAACACGAGGGGTCAATTAACAAAACTTACAAACTTTAGGGGCCAATTTACAAATACCAAAAGACCTTCTTGGGCACCAAGTTTAAAAGTATAACTAGGATCAAGTTTGGTAAATTATATTTGGAACCCCACAGCTCAAGAAGAAAGAAAAGAGGAGATTTTGCAAACATTTGAGGTCAAATAATAAAGCTTGTAAACTTTTGGGGTCAAATTATAATTATTGAAAGATTGGACTTGGACACCAAGTAAACTAAATAAACTAGGTTTCAACTATCCTAAATTACCCTAGTGACCCCCGGCAATAGGAAACGAGAAAGAGAAAACTATTGGGAGTCAAATTGAAAATTTTGGAAACAATAGGGGTTGAATTATGATTACTTGAAAGTAATAATTGGACACCAAGTTTCTAGCTAAACTAAGATCTAAACTTTCCTAAATTACCTAGGAGGCCCACGACAATAAAAAGAAAAAGAAGAGGGGAAAGAATTGCAAAGCTACTAAACAATTGGGGTTAAAGTGCAAACAAGCATAAATTAAATTGGCTTCTTGTGGAAGCCACTTGTCTTCCAAGTTAGCTAGCTTACAAGAGACACTTCCTAAGCTTATTCTAGACACCACAAGGCTGAAAAAATTCAGAAAAAAGAGAGAGAAAACGTGAGAGAGAGGGAGGGAGAAGAAGAGATACAAGAAATTTGGAAGCTACACAATTGATTCCTTGGCATATTCAAGCGATTTCTTTGCATATTCAAAGTATTTTAGCCAATATCTTCCAAAGCCAAGGTGAGGGTTCTTTCAAAATGGATATTTATGATATATAAATGCATATTGATGGATATGGTGTTATAATTGCAAATCTATGGCTGAAATGTTGTTGGAGCTTGTTGTTGATGATTTAAATCAAAGATGTAGTTGCTGGAATTTTTGAGTGTTCTTGATGATGAAGCTTGTATCTAGCTATGTAAATATGGTTGATTGTTGCTTATTTAGGTTGCTAGAGGTTTTTGGGTTGTATAGTAGTTGTTGTTGATGATTTAGAAGCAAAAACATGCAAAGATTTTCGGAATGACTTTACTGGACAGATTTGTCCAACCAGAAATTTAGCCCATTTTTAGAGATGGATGATTTTATAAAAATATGGAAACTTTAGAAATTGTAGAAAACTCATAGAGGAACATTTCTTCTGTTGGCCATGTCATGAGAAAAAATCGTTTTCATGCCCGAAAACACACAAGACAGTAGGCATTAGGATTTTTGCTGCCACTGGACAGATTTGTACAACCTGAAATTTTAGCCCCTTTTTATAGTTGGATGATTTTATAAAAAACTGGAAAATTCAGAAAACGTATAACACTCATAAAGGAACATTTATTCAGTTTTTCATATCATGAGGAAAAATCATTTTCATGCTCATAAACAAATGAGACGGTAGGTTACGGGATTTTTGTTAAATCTGACAGCTCACTGCCTTAAGTTTTTTTTGCTTATTAAAAATAGTAAACGACCTCGGAATCGAACAAAAATTTTACAGTAGCTATATTAGGCAGTTAAGAACAATTTTCGTGTTTTAAAAATGTCATATTCCATCGTTTTAAGTAGCTGAAGTTTTCCATTTTCAAATAACCCCAGAATAGTCTTCAATTTGGACAGTCAAGACATAGATGCATAAAATTGGTTATAACTCTGTCAATTTAGATCGGAATTGAGCTTTTCTTGATTCCATAATTATCTATACTTGAAGAGCTTTAATTCTATACCTAATTCGAATAATTTGGAGTTGGGAAAAGTAGGTTACCGATTAGTTAAAGTTAGACTAATGCAGTGATATAAACATCATTTTAAGTCAACAAGTTTAGCTCTTATGTAAATTGATATTGATTGAATGACTAAGTGCTTGGGTTATTAATGTGTAGTGTTATTATATGATCTCTACATGTGTTAGAATATTTGTGCAGACATTAATTTGAATTATATTACTCGATTACTTGTTAAATTACCCGATATGCTATGAATGATCATATTACTTGAACTTGAATTTGAATTGGTGTCAAAAGGGGTTGCAACCACCTAGTCTTGGCATGGTAGTATGCATACTACGCCGGACATCCTCAGGGTGTCGTTGATCTTATGTCTACCATGGTCCTATTCCCCTCTTGCTTGGGACCACTACCGCCCTTGGAGAGCTTTCTCTCACTTGGGACCAGTACCGCCCTCGGAGATGTTGGGTCGTAGTTCGAGTATTATCCGAAATACTCTATTTGGGTGAGATAAGGAAGGAGATGCTGAACATCTCAATTGCTATTGCTTGAATCAGACTCGCATGTAAAGAGTAAGTTATTTCTTACTATGTGTGTGATATAAAACTTGAATATGTATACTTGAACTGTTTCTTGACTGCAGATCTTGCTTTCATTGCATCCACCAGTTTCTAAAAGGTTTATCAAAAGAAAAAAAAATGTATTCGAAAACACTTCCCAAATTCTCCCCTCGTTGAGCTTAGTGTTGTTATAAGCTCACCCTCGTTTTTTCCCCCTTTCAGGTATAGGTAAGACGGAGTACGATCTTTGGTGATTGTGTGCTAAGGAATATATGTTCATGACTTTAATCTCTAGTGATGAAGTTTGTATAATATGTGATATTTGAATTAATGTAATAGTTAGATGTCGTACTTATATATATATAAGTTTTGGTTATACAAATGATATATGCTATACTTGGAATAGATTGTCGTTTTAAAATGTGTTGAGCCAACTATAAAATGTTGTTGGAAGTTGGAGTTGAGGAGCTATAGTGAAGGATTTGGAGTTGTGGCTTGTGCCTTTTCTATTTGCAAGTTAAAACTGAAAAATCCAAAATACAGCCATTGTGGTGCCTGATTTTCGAGGAAACTAATAATAGGCTGAAAATTTGACTAAGTTTGGATTGGTAATTAAATCAACTAAGTTACAACCAGATTTAGTCCCTCAAGTAAGGTAAATGAAATTTAGAAATTTGGAATTTAGAAATTGGAAAATAATTAATTTTAAAAGTCTTGAAATATTGAACTATGATAATAATGTTTGGGTTATTGTAATTGTGCCTTAGCGGATTTAGGCAGAGCGATCTTGTTAAGCTCGTGGCATCATGATCCCAGGAATATTGGTGGTTTATTTATGGTAGCAGAGATTATATTAGCGATTAAAAAATTGGGGTCGTGAAATAGATATAGGTTGGGCTTGGGGTAGTTTAGAAAAATGCAAGAAAAGCTCTTTAAGCCCAAAAAATTGAAAATACTATTCATACGGGTCTAAAACATTTTTTTAACTCACTCACCCGATATACTATGCTCAAAATTTCAGTGAACGTTTGCTAAATATAAGTCAAGTAATAAGGAAAAAATACAAAATCCGAAAAATAGAATAGTAAAAATTTTGGTCCAGGCTTGAGTTAATTGAAAAAAATACTTTAACGACAATTTCTTTGAAAGCCTTGATGAAAATAATTTGAATGCACGTTTATCATTTTCTAAAATAAATAATTTCACAATTTTTATATTAGAAGTTAATTAAACAGGTAATTTCACAAAAAAGGCAAATAAACATTTAATTGTACATTTATGAAAAGTAAACATTTAAGCAAGTAAATGCACAAAATATATGCAATTATGTAAGACATATGCATGCTCTAGGCTCAGGCATCACACTATTGTGGTTTGAAACAGAGTATATGTTTCTAATGACCCAAGCTTAAGGAAATAGATTCTTGAAGAAGCTTCATGGAGTATTGGTAAGTATTGTGTTTGATCGAGATCTTCATTTTACCTTTCGATTCTGGTAATGGTTGCAATTAGCAATGGGTACAAAATTGAGTTTCAGTACTACAAATCATTCTGATCCATCTCACGTAACAGAGCCAGAGTCGTTGCAACTTAGAGAAGTTTGTTTTATGAAGAGAGACCTATTTGTGTTCTAGATCAGGAAGTTCAAAGGCTATGTACGAGGAATATTCCTATGGTAAAGTGTTGTGGACTCATCTTGAGATAACAGAGATTATATGGGGAAGACACGATCAAATAGAGCAGCAGTATCTAGAGATGTTTCGGGGAACAAGAAAGAATTTCGAGGACGAAATTATTTTAAGGGGAGGTGAATGTAAGACTCGAACATGGATTTACGTATGTTTACTTGTTTTAAATTATTATTTGACATAATATGTGCATTTAAATGATTTATTTGTTATTTGAATATAAAAGATGCACTTAAAGTTTATTTGAATTGCATTTAGTTGACATAAGTAGTCTTTTATACTTTTAAATATTTAGTCTACCATAGTTGACACAATTTGTTCTTGCATTGACTTTATTTACCTAGACTAAATAGTGATATTGGTAAACTTGAAATTAGAAGCAAAATGCAAGGCTAACTTAGTCATTTGTCACTTTGATGATAGTTTAACTTGCCTTGACCTTTCTTTGACTTCATTTATGCATTATATACATGAAAACAAAAGCCAAAAACACCACAAACAAGCTCATTTCAGCCGTTAGGGAGAAGATAGAAAGAGGGTTTGAGTGAATAGTATAAAAGCTTTATTTTGAGCATTTTGGAAGCCGATTGAACCGAAACGAAGCTTGTTCTTGTATCGTTTAGGCCTATTCTACTTGTTTTTAGTCTTTTTAGCACCAAAGGTGAGGGGAATTTTTACAACTTAATTTTAAAGTTGATGTACATTTTATAATCTTGCATATATATGTTATATATTGTTGTTATTGCTTGTGAATCTTGCTAGATAGGATCAAGAGAGCAACATACATGACTTTAGTTAATTTGAATCATGTTTTGTTGTAGTTTAATATACGTGTTGTACATTGAGTTTAAATGGCTAAAAATATGATGAAACTTGGTTCTTAGCATGTATATAAGGTCTATATACGTTTACAAACCTATCTAGCAATGCATATAAGCTAGAAATCGCAAAGTGGTGCAAATTTTGAGGGGTTGGGCCTGCTGAATTTTTCAGCACCGGAAGTGGGCTTGCCGGCGCTGGTCAGCCGTGAATTGGTGGCCTTTTGGGCTGCCCTCGAGGTGCTTTAAGTGTATGCTAAGTGGTTTTGATGTTAGGAGGTGGTTCGGTGGTTGTATGGTTGCATAGTCCTGAGTTATATTGCTAAAAGTTGGTCAAAATATTGCTAAGTGTTGAATTAAGTGTTGTTTACATTCTTTTGTGTTGTACATGTTATTAAAGCTTGGGTTGGTGTCATGTAGGATCAGAATTTATTAATGTATGGATATGTATGCTTGAGATTAGGTAGCCTATCTTGTTATCTAATCAATGTGTTTCTAAGTGCTTTTAAAGTGTTGATTGAATTCTAGTTTATTAAATTTGTATATGTGCTCAAGTATGGAGTCAATCTTGTTGGAAATGGTTAAATGATTGGTTTAAGTGTAGTCTAAATGTTAAATGTGATATGTGTTAAATGCGATTGGAGAGACAACCTACTTTGTTGTCTTCTCAAATGTCGTGAATGCCTGATATGTGTTAAATGAGAATGCGAAGTGAATGTATTAAATGTAAGCGATTATACACGGCATGGTAGCATCGTGTCATATTGGGAAGCATCGGGCTTGCCAGGCGAGGGCATGACTACCACGGTCCCAGTCCCTCACCTATGTGGACGGAGCTTGTCCATGGGGTGTTAGGTTGTAGATTCCTCGGTATCCGGATGCATCAGGCGGGAGTAACAAAGGAACGGTAGAGTTTGTGGCAATGGGTAAAGGGTATAATATCAACAAAGCAAGCGTATCCTTATTGAATGTTTATTTGCTTTAATATTACTTGAGCTATTGTACTTGTTGTTTAATTATTGTTTCTTGGCATGTTTTCGAAAGGAGTTTTCAAATTAAAAGGTCTTTTCAAAACCTCCCTTACTCTCCCCCCTCACTGAGTTCGTGGAAACTCATCCTGTTTTCTAACATTTCAGGTGAGCCGTGGTAAAGTATGTGCATTATGTACCCCGAGAAAATTTGGATGAGCCTGAGGCTTGATTTACTTGATTACTTGTCGATGTTGTTATTTTACCTTGGAGCTCTGTTGATGAGGTTGTAAGAAAAGCTATATTTGTAATATGTAAATTATGTTGTCTACTTAATGTTGGAAGGCTTTTGGAATTCATGTTAAGTTTAAGTCTTTTACTTTAAAATTGGGAAGTTTGGAGGATTTGGTTGAAAGTTGTAAATCTACTTGGCCATGCATGTGATTATTGAGCCTTTGACGGTCTATTTTGTACTATGTAACTCTTATGAGCATGTTTAAAGTAGCCTTGCTAGGTGGTCATATAAATTTATATGAATGTGCAGGTTGTGTATTGTATGGTAGTTGAATAAATGTTTGTACAGGTTTACTTGTCTTAGTGGCGTATTACAGGCGTTATAATGCACGTTTATGTCGCATCCGGACTTGGTTCTGTGAAGGGTCGGGTTAGGGTCGTGACAATAGCAAAGTTGTGATGAAGTCATCTTTTGCTCCGGCAATAATAACTTCATATTTGATATACTATGTACAAAGCTTGACATTGCGCAAACTGTAAAGTGCTACGAGTGAATGTCAATCCAATCCAGATTGAGAATGCTGGATAATACTAGAATATATTATGAAGTACTTGAGAACCACTAAAGATATATTTTGGTTTATAGAGTAAACTCCGTAGTGACGGATTTACAAGTTAAGATTTTCAATATGAAATTAATAATATAATGTCTATTTTGGGGTTCATGTTTATTTATAGTGGGAACACAGTTAATTATAAATGTTCTGAATGAACTATATATTCTATTACATATTTAGTGTCTTTTGTAATATTTGATGTTGCAAAAGAAGTTGTTTGGAATAAGGTAATCATACGAGTTGATATTGGCTCCTGCCATTTAGTTGTGATGCCTTTGTATTATGACTATAATGGAGCTACTGCACAAGCAACTAGGGTCTCACAATATGTCCAAACACTTGGAAAGGTGTTTCTATCTTCATACTTAGTGTTTGTAGCCTATATGCATATGTTGATATGTTGTTGCAAAAAATAGCCATATTTATTTATGTAGCTAACCCACTTACCATAGCTATGGATTGGTCAAAGCTAGGTCATCATCTTGAGAAGATGGATATGAGATAACATTGTATGTTGAGCTAATAATATATTACATAGCATTAGTGCATTTTGACACTAACTTGTACATTATGGCATTGTTGTCTATATGTTTCTTTACATATTGACTTCTAATTGACATTCATATTCTCCCTCTTTCTGTATATGATTGAGTCCCTAGTATTTTCATTGAAGAGATGTATTCTAAAAGGGTTTAGAATATGTTGCCATATCTTTTTATTATGATAAATACTTAAAATATTCATAGCCCTTAGATTATTTGATCAGAACTTCAATAATTTATTATGGACTATCACATGTGTTGTTACCTTTGATTTATATGGGGATGTTAATGATAAAAAATGGTGAGCCACATTCCATAATAGCATAGGATGCGATTAACAAATGTGTGAGTGATTATTAGTGGAATGGATCACTAAATATGATGTAAATAACAAATTATATAACTTTGGATTAATAATTTGTTATTTGTTGTGATTGTGCATATAATCCTTTGATTTGATACACTACGGTTGTTATATGTATCGGGGTTTAATATTTACACTTGGACAATACTTGTCTACGTAAATCGAGATAAGTTATGGCCTCTTGTAGTATCATTTGTCCGGTATAGTGATTGACAGGTAATTGTCAAGATATAATCCATTAACCTCCAGCATGAGGCAATTTCCTATGCGATCTAACTTTGGTAGTCGAATGAGAAAGTCCTTGGCCAAGGCGTAAATGATCAGTGGCGAAACCAGGAACCAGACATCAGGGTGTGTACTACAATATCAAAGTTAGTAACCGGGATTCCAGGACAATCATTTATGCATAAATTTTTATATAAATTATTTAAAAAAATTGATGGTTTTATGTCTAAATCATATTTTTATACTGTAACTATACCAATATTTAATTTAAACACTTTATAACACAAATATCTTCAAGGCATGAGTCTCCGCATTTAATTCAAAAAAGAATATAAATCTAGGAATAAATTGTTGCAAAGATCAGTAAACTATTGTCCCAAACCTATTTTGACCATTTAATTATTTTTGGTCCTAAAAGAAGCATTAATTTATTAAAAGGGTCTTGTTTCGACCACTCCATTAATTTTTTTTGTTAAAATTGTTTAACAACTGACTTTGTAAGGATAAAATGGAAAAATTATTTAATACAATTACATTTTTACAACAAGGTAAAAAATTATTTACAATCCTACTCTAATAACTTTAAATTCCTTGTATAAAACAAAATGTTATTACTTAGATTTGAACTCAAATCTACTGTTGGTATAAATGAGTGGTTCTACCACTTAACTACAACTAATAACTTGTACATACGTTTCAAAAATGGTTCAATGTCATAAATTTACTTTTATTTTCCCCTTCCATCTTCTTCTTCTTTCACTTTCCCTCACCATCTACACACAATTACATACACACGCCCATCTATATATAGCGAAAGACTCACACAAATAGACACACATACAAAGAAACACAGCTACATATAGACATACAAGAAAACACACATATAGACATATGCTGATGTTTCCATGGTAGGAAGAAGAAGAAAAAAAAAGATTTTTTCCCAAAATTTCAGGGTGTGCCACTACACACCAAAAGCCAAACATGGCTCCGCCCCTATGAATGATAGAAGGGGATTTTTTCATGTGTCATCTCTCATTCTACCATTTAGATCTATGCATCGTTATCGAGTTTATGAATTTAATTGTTTTATGGTTCTTACTCGGTCGGGACGATTTAATGGAAGGATAGAATTGCACGGCAATCAGCAATTATAAATAGATTTACTTGAATTGGACTTCATTGCCTAATAAATTGTCTAGGCACATTGCTAGACGTTAACCTAGAACTTTAGGGTATTTTGAGAATGTGAAGAGACATTCTCAAAATAGATTAAAAGTGTTTAATGATCCCTCATTGCTATATGGTGGTGAATCTAGAAAGTCACACACAATAAAACACTTGTGAGCGGTTTTTCTATTGAGCTTATATCTCGTACCTAGTTTCTTTAAAATTGTTAAAGTGTTAACATTTGCTTTAGTTTCTCTTTAATTTTTCAAGTATTAACAATTATATTTTGTTTCTCTTGTATTGTTAAGGAGTTAACAATAGTGTAATTGACCATTAATAGTTAATAAGGCCAATATGTAATTAATTGTTAATTATGGGGTCAATGTATAATTTCAATTTAATGTTGGGGTCAATGTGAAAATATGGAAAGGTTGTTTCTATAATTAATTAAACTAATAGAGATTAGCCTAATTCATTAATTACATAATTGGAATATTAATATAACATGTATATGATATGTATATATGCATGTATGACTTCCAAAAAGGTAAAGAGCACTAAGGATAGACTAGATTTTGCCACATCATCTTGTCTACCTAAACAATTTGAATCAATGGCTAGATTTCAATACTACACTTATGATGGATATATTTGTATATGCCAACATATATGTATGTATATGCCAATGAGATAAGTGGAAATATCTTGGTCAAAATGGTCTTTTGACTATACAATATATGCATACATAAACACAAGAGAAATAAGAGAAAGCACTATTCCTCTTCTTCTCTTGTTTGCTCACGGGTTTGGCCAAGAAAAAGGGAAAATATTTTTTCTCTTCAAATCTTCATGATTCAATCTCAAATCTTCAAAGGCCATGCTAGCACTAAGGTCTTAGAAGATCATAAGAGGCCATTCTTTGCTTGTGTGCATCTACTAGGACTCTTACACTTGTGAGATATGGTATTATTGGAGATATGCTCTAATACTTTACATTTTGTTGACATATATTGGAGCATTTTGACATTAATTTGTACTTTATGGGATGATTGTCTATATGTTTGTTTGCATATCGACTACTTTTATAGACATTCATATTGTCCCTTTTTATATATATGAATGAGTCCCTGATATTTTCATTAAAGAGATGTATACTAAAAGGAGTTTAGAAAGTGTTCATAGTCCTTAGATTATTTGATCAGGATTTCAATAATATATTATGGACAATCACATGTATTGTTACATTTGATTAACATAGTGATGTTAATAATAAAAGATGGTAAGGCACGTGCCATAATAGCATAGGATACGATTAACAAACATGTGAGTGATTATTAGTGGAATGAATCACTGAATGTGACGTGAATGACAAATTACATGACTTAGGATTAATAATTTGTTATTCGTTATGATTGTTCATGTAATCCTTATGACTTGAGACATTACGGTTATCATATGTATCGGGGTTTGATACTTGCATTTGGACAGCGCTTGTCTTTGTTTTACCAGGACAGGTTACGGCCTCTTGCAGTATCATTCGTCTGGTATAGTGATTGACAGGTAATTGTCAAGATAGAATTCATTAACCTCCGGTGTGAGGCGATGTCCTATGCGATCTAGACATAGTTGTTTAATGAGGAAATCCTTGGCCAAGGTATGATGATGGAAATGGATTTTTCCATGGTTGTCATCTCTCATTATATCATTTGGATCTTTGCATAGTATCAAGTCTATGAACTTAATCCTATAATTGTTCTTGCTCGACGAGACGAATTAATGGAAGGATTTGATTGAAAAGTAATCGGCAACTATAAAGTACAAATTAATGGAAGGATTGGATTGAATTATGAATCACATATGATTTTTTGGACTGTCTTTTGCTTACCCAAAGGTAGGAGGGGCATGTTTCATGATAAGTACAATGTTTCACCTAGCAAGCATAGTGATGCTGTGTATCTTACAATATCTTGTGGCCAATAATGCACCAAAGCTGAGCTCCAGGATTCAAATTATCGGATTACACTTTGATGGTGGTAGTAATCTAAACTAGATCATGTGGCCAATAATGCATCAAAGTTGATGTTATGTTGATTTAGGGGCAAAATGGTCATATTATGCACCAAATCTGAGGGGTATTTATATTAAAGAGAACATGGTCACCTACTATTGAGTTTTTAATTAGATTCATGTTTCTCATTTGGGAAGTGTGAGATTTGATAAAATTAATGGGAGGTATCATTTAATTAAAGTCCACATTAAATGATTAAACAAGTTAAAGTTAACTAGCAATCTTATTTTTCTGCATGTTTATGGCTACAAGTATGAACCCAGTTTTATTTTGTATACTAGACTTTATATTGCATAACCGGACCAAACTTTATTGATTAATGTTGTAGTTTAAGAATAGATCTTAGAAACTTAATCATGTTTTAGATTAGTATGCTCTTTTGTTTCTTCTTGATAGTGTATCAAAAGGAAAAAAGTGTGATACTTATGGTGGATAAGTAAAACAGGTTCTTTATGCTAATGAGTTGTATTCTTTCATTGTTTACATAAATGTATGCAAGATATGAAATAATGCAATTCTAAACTTACAATAGTTATGTGTTATGCATACTTTGTTAGCATGATATATGATATTGATGGAAATTTTTCTCATGTTTGTATTTCATCTTTGATTACTTGTAATGCAAAGAAGAAAGACCAAAAAGAGATGATTTCTATTAGCTAGTTGGAACATTATCTAAAAATTGTTAAGCATTGTATTGGCATGTGTAAATTGTTTTCATGACCAATAGGTCGGGCATTCAAAGAGGATTTATTCATTGCATCTTTGTGACTTGAAAGTCAAGGTTATGAAGCTACAATGAATGGTAAGTCTTCTTTGTTTATGGTTGTTATTACTTTATGATTTTGATTCTTATAACATATTTGTATGTTTTTTCTCACAGAATCTTAATCAAAGTGCGCTTTAGAAGCGTGGAATGGTTTCAGTGTTCGCAAAAGGAACAATTGTTGTTGCATTAGCTAAGGACAATTTATTTTATATACCTTCTAGACATATTTTGTATTTTGAGGAACGTACTTAATGTTGTTAGGAATAATAGTCTATTCCTAAAGCTTGTAAGAGGAAATTGTGAATTTTCTTTTGTAGACAATGTATGTCAAAATTCATTATTGTAGTGAATGTATGTAGTTAAAGGCATTTTGTTATAATCTTCATTATCTTAATGTGGACGATAAAATGTATTGTAAATATATTGTTAACTGTTAAACCATATATCAAATTTTTGTGAATTAGCCTGAAAGTGTTTTCTCCTTTATATAACTGAGCTTATGATTGTCATAATAAGGTTGTATATTCTTGTTGAAGTACGTGTCTAAAGCCTTTTGAAAAGTTCAAATAGTATTAGACTAAAGTAGAAAAAATTGTGTAGGAAAAGGTATTGATGCTTTATGATGTGATCATGATACTAAAATACCTAAGTACTATTTGGACGAGTATCTCAAAAATTTGGTACTAAATCGTAACTAATAACGTATGGTGTACCACAATTAAATAGGAGTTTCTTAGTGAAGAAATTGTACTTTGTTTGACTTAGTGCAAATGTTGATTGGTTTATCTACTCACGCTATTTATTTGTGGATTATACTTTCTTTATTTTAGTTGAATAGATGAATGCTACTATTGTTTTTCCTACAAATTTGTATTTGATATGAGTTGGAAAACTCCAAATATTAAATTTGTTAATTTTTGGATTGTCCTACTTTTTAGTGTAAAAAGCTTTTATTAGGACAAGTAGGAGTTTAGGTTAAAGGTAATTTTGTGCTATATCCTTGTTTTATATAGGGTATAATTTCTATTTAAATGATCATGGTGCATTGATCAATTAGAATGTAATCTTTCTTGAAGAAAATTTTTTGTTCAAGAAGTTATTGTATTCTAAACTAGATGGAAATTGAATAACTGTCCTTTAAGCTACAAAATCACCTAAACCTAATACGTTTTGAATCTATTCAAATTCGGTACGGAGTGTCATCACACAAGATCTTTGTAAATCTAGTAGTTTATCTCATCCTTTAAATAATATAGAGATATTTTCTTTAGGATGCACAAAAGTTGTTTGTGTATTTCAGATAATGATCATTTTTGATGATTTTATGATTTATAAAGAATTGATATGTGATATCTACTCCAAGAAATACTTTAATGTAAAGCATAATTATTAGAATCCATGTATTTGAATCTTATCTGGATATTGATATTCAAGAGAAAGATTGAAGTTAATGGAAAAGGGTAATGACCTTTTATAGCTAGATTGGTTTATGAAAGATATCATTAATGACAAATGGTTGTCTATGATGAAGTCTTTTTACCAAGTGCTTTGCTTATGTCTATTTTAATTATGCTAATCATTATAGCACATTTTGTATACTTGGGAGATCATTTTGTGATCTTAAGTAAATTTCTTGGAATTGTTGCATCCAATTCAAATGAAATAAAAGAGTTTGATTTCATTTAGAACTTGGATGGACTTGTGTTTACAGAACATTTAGTGTGAGCACAGCCACTTTTCTTAAACTGTATGTTGATGACTTGTCTATCATAGTTGATGATATTTGTGATGTGATATTGGTTAAGGTCTAATTATATTAAAGTTTCTCCATTTGGAAGATGTTGTTAGTATCTCGGGAATTTTTAACTATGGTGATATTACGAAGATATTACTTTACATATTCCAAAGATTGTATATAGAGTGATCTTGAAGGAGCTAGAGATGGATTTTCGAAAAGAATTCAAAGAAAGAATTATTGTCTTTGAGACAATGATTCATCTCCGGAGAAAGCTTTTCGAGAAACTCTAGTAGCATAACAAATATGTGATGAAGTCATCTTATGCTCCGGCAATAGTAACTTCATATTTGTTATACTATGTACAAAGCTTGACATTGCGCAAACTGTAAAGTGTTACGAGTAAATGTCAATTCTATTAGGGTTGTGAATGCTGAATTGTACTAGAATATATTCTGAAGTACTTGAGAAGCACTAAAGATATATTTTGTTTTATGGAGGTGGTAAACTCCGTGGTGATGGATTTACTAGTTCAGGCTTTGATATGAAATTATTAATAGAATGTCTATTTCGGGGTTCATGTTTATTACTAATAGAAGCACAATTAGTTAGAAACGTACTAAACGAACTGTATATTCCATTATGCATCTTATGTCTTTTGTGATATTTGATATTGCAAAAGAAGTTGTTTGGATTAAGGTAATCATACGAGTTGATAATGGTTCCTACCATTTAGTTGTGATGTTTTTGTATTATGACTATAATGGAGCTACTGCACAAGCTTATGAATCTAGGGTCTCACAGTATGTCCAAACACTTGGAAAGATGTTTCTATTTTCATACATTGAGTTTGTAGCTTGTATGCATATGTTGATATGTTTTTTTGTAGAAAATAGTCATATTTATTTATGTTACTAACCCACTTACCATAGCTATGAATTGGTCAAAGCTAGGTCATCATCTTGAGAAGTTGGATATGAGATATCGTTGTATGTTGTGCTAATACTATGTTACATAGCATTAGTACAAGTGGGAGATTGTTGGAGATATGTCCTGATGCTATATGTGAAACCCCACTTTCTTGCTTATCTCGTTTTACGTGTTTTACCTCGTTTTGCGTGCATATGATCTGTTTATGTGCTATAGGACCTAGAAAGTTATAATTTTGATTTCAATACTCCTAATACGTGCTAAATGTGCATTCATGAAATTTTCATCAAAAACGGAGTCAGAAATTTTATCGTCGATTTTCAGTGAATAGTGTTTTCGAAACACGTCCGCTATAATTTTGAAACTGGTCTTTTTAACCCTTCTAGACCTAGTCCACGGACTTTAATAGACCTGTGTTTGATGAAAACGGTTTTAAAATCGGCTTAAGAATTTATTAGGGTTTTTACACCGACTTTTGCGAAAATCGAGTTTTAAGCCGACTCGGGTGGAATTCTTTGAATGTAAAACTTCTTGTCACCTAAAAATAACTCACTTGAGATATCTTGGGGGTTGCATAATTAATTTTAACTTGGTGAGCACTAAAATGCAATTAAAGTCATTCAAAACACAAAAATACCTATTAAAATAACTTTGACTTTAATTAAATAATTGACCTTATAAGCTAATGTCCTCAACACACACTCACACAACACAAAAACACCATCACACACACACACATTGCCGTGAGGTTGAGGAGAGAAAAGAGAAGAGAAAAACTTAAGCTTTCAATCCAATTTTTCAAAGAAAAACCTAGTTTTTGTCCGTGAAACTTCGCACCGACTTGGATTCTGCTTGTTGGGCACGCATTGCACGCATTCCTAGGCTTATATCGCATCTAAGGTGAGAAAAATTCTAGATCTCAAAATGTCATTTTTGTGTTTTTGCGTATAAATGAAGATTGAACCGTTAGAATTGAAATCTGATGATAGATTATTGCTCCTTGCATGCTAGGGATCATTATATACTAATACTACGAATTTCTGTCGGATGTAGCATAATTTTTATTTTCTGGGTATTTAATTTTGATTAAAATGTTCAAAGTTGATTTAATTGAGTTGTGTTGATCGAAATCGATTGCCGTCGATTTTTAAATACTTGATAATTACGTGTTAGCGCTGTTGTAATGCCGAATTTTCGATTACATTGTTTGTGTGAAAATCCGAAAAATCCAGCCATGACATCTTAGGGTTTTAGGGTTATCGGGCATGATTTGGAGGGGTTATGGTGGATTTCCGAGAGGGCTAATGTAGTAGGTTGAATGGGTGAGTGATAGGAACTGATTTGGCAATGTTTGGATTAGTAGATTGTAAGTTATGAATTTTAGAAGTTTAGGTTGTCATTCTTTAATTTCTTGAACGATGCCTTAGATGGTTGGGTAGTGTTCGAGTGATGAATGGTGAGTCGTTGTTGAGTAATTTAGGGTTTAATTATGTATATTGTGCATGTCCGGTTAGATGGCCTACTTTGTCATCTAACTACGTTGTTTGTTGTTTAATTTAATATTGATGTTATATTGATGTTATTGATTGATTATTAATGAATGCGGGAATCGGGCACTCTTGTTGCTGATCTCCCAATTGATTGATTGATTTATGCTTGCATGATGATTGATGAATATGGAGTCTTGGTATGTGTGTGCCACCTCTCGGGCAGCGTCGGGCTGTCGGGTTGATAACGGCATGACTGCCATAGGCTACCCCCAGCTCGCATGACGGAGATGTCATGGAGGGAAGGGGCTAGTGAGGTACCTCGGGTGCGTGAGTAATGGGGAGTTATAAGAAGAACGGTTGAGATCGTGATGGCGTTTGGAGCTACACCAAATAGAGTATCCTTATTGATTGGTTATATAGTTATGTGATGATAGCTTTATTTATGTTATTATTGTTGTTGTGTGTTTACTTGCTCAAAGGACTAAATCCAAGGAGCGTAGTGAATACTGTCGAGATCTATCGGATCCTCACTGGGCTTATGTATATAAGCTCACTCTCTATTAATGCATGTTTCAGGTGTACTTTCACAAGATTACGGGTACGTGCCTCCTGAAGAGGAGAATGTGGAAAATGTGCCTTTCGTGGATGAGTCATATGTCCCTGAGTCTTATCCATGATTCTATGTTGTTAAATGTCTTGTATATTAGTTTAATAGACTTTATATGTCTTATGGTTCTTAATGTAATAGATATGGAAAAGATGATGAACCAAACGATGTTAATTTAGTGGCTTCCTTTTGTCTATGGTTAAATTGTAGTTGTGTCTCAACTTACTTTTGATATGTATGATAAAGTTGAGGTATTGTATGTCATGTTGGAATGGAGGCGTATAACGAGGATGTTTTATTGTATAATATGGTTGTGTTGTATGTTGTTGTTTGTATTGAGGAATTACTGGATGTATGATGTTTAATGAGGTTGGTTTAGAACCTCGGAAATCTGTTTACTGTCGTTATGCCGCCGAAATTCCGTTGCGTCCTGACGGATCGTAGGTGGGGTCGAGTTGGGGCGTGACACTATATATTTGGATGGCATATATTAGGGCATTTTGACATTAACTTGTACTTTATAGCATGGTTGTCTATATGTTTGTTTGCATATCGACTACTTTTATAGACATTCATATTCTTCCTCTTTATGTATATGAATGTGTCCCTAGTATTTTCATTAAAGAGATGTATTCTAAAAGGGGTTTAGAATATGATGACATATATCTTTATTATGATAAATACTTAAAGTGTTCATAGTCTTTAAATTATTTGATTTGGATTTCAATAATCTATTATAGACTATCACATGTATTGTTACATTTGATTAACATAGTGATGTTAATGATAAAGGATGGTGAGGCACGTGCCATAATAACATAAGATGCAATTAACAAACATGTGAGTGATTATTAGTGGAATGAATCATTGAATGTGACGTGAATGACAAATTACATGACTTAGGATTAATAATTTGTTATTCGTTGCAATTGTGCATGTAATCCTTATGACTTGAGACATTACGGAAGTCATATGTATCGGGGTTTGATACTTACATTTGGACAACACTTGTCTTTGCTTTATCGGGACGGGTTACGGCCTCTTGCAATATCATTCGTCCGATATAGTGATTGACATGTGGTTGTCAAGATAGAATCCATTAACCACCGGTGTGAGGCGATGTCCTATGCGATCTAGACATAGTTGTTTAATAAGGAAATTCTTGGCCAAGGTGTGATGATGGAAATGGGTTTTTCCATGGTTGTCATATCTCATTATATCATTTGGATCTTTGCGTAGTATCGAGTCTATGAACTTAAGCATATCATGGTTCTTGCTCGACGGGGCGAATTAATAAAAGGATTGGATTGTACAGGAATCGGCGACTATAAACGAATTCACTTTAATTGGACTTCATTGCCTTATTGTCTAGGCATTTGGCTAGACGTCAACCTAGAACTTGAGGATATTTTGAGAATGTCAGGAGATATTCTCAAAATAGATTAAAAGTGTTTAATGTTCCTTCATTGTTATATGGCGGTAAATCTAGAAAGTCACACACAATAAAGTACCTGTGAGTGGTTTTCCTATTGAGCTTGTAACTTGAACCTAGTTACTTTAGAATTATTAAAGTGTTAACAATCTCTTTAGTTCCTCTTTAATTGTTAAAGTGTTAACGATATATTTTTGTTTCTTTTGTATTGTTAAGGAGTTAACAATTGTGTAATTGACCATTAATAGTTAACAAGGCCAATATGTAATTAAATGTTAATTATAGGGTCAATGTATAAATTCAAATTAATATTGGGGCCAAAGTGCAAATATAGAAAAATTATTTCCATAATTAATTAAACTAATGGAGGTTAGTTTAATTAATTAATTACATAGTTAGAAGACTAATATGACATGTATATGTTATTTATATATGCATGTATGACTTCCAAAAAGGTAAACAACACTAAGGATGGACAAGATGAAGCCACATCATCTTATCTACCAACTTAATTTGAATCAATGGTTAGATTTCAATGCTACACATATGATGTATATATTTGTATATGCTAACATATATGTATGTATTTGCTAGACATTAAAATATCTTTGGTCAAGGGGCATAATTAACCAAAGCTAATATACATATACAATACACACAAAACAAAAGAATACAATTCCTCTTCATCTTCAAGAAGCTCACGGCTTCAAGGAGAAAAAGGAGGAAGAAGATTTTTCTTCTTCAAATCTTCAAGCAAGCTCATCCATCTTCAAAGTTAGCCTAGCACATACAACCTTGGTGATGAATAGAGGTCATTCTTTGTTTGTGTTGACCTACTTGATCTCTTACATTTGTGGGAGAGGTAGTCTAGCTTCAAATGCTTCAACCATGGTTTCCAAGGCTTGTCTTCAAGAGGTAACATGCTATACTACCTCTTGTCTACATATATGAGTTATATATTTGTTTAGATTATGTTAATTACATGAATCCAAGTTAGGGTTTTGAAATGTACATAAAGCTTTAATCTTGAAAAAAAAATTGAAATTGATTCTTGCTTCCGCTTTGATTATTGCTTGTATGATGTTCATAACCCTATATCGATCCTTTATGTCTTGCATCAAGTGAAGAAAAGCTTGGTTTCATTGGGCTTCATGACTTGTCTTCAAGAGGTAATATGTTATACTAACTCTTAAATACATATATTTGTTATATATATGTGTAGATTATATTAATTACATGAATTCAAGTTAAGGTTTTGATATGAACATAATGCTTTAATCTTGAAAATTTTCTGAAATTGATGCTTGCTTCCGCTTTGATTATTGCATATATGATGTTCATAACCCTAAATGATCATTTCGGCCTTGGCTTCTGTTGCTTCGTCCTCTTACAGCCCTTCTTCTCAACTGTGGAAAGGCATATGGTTTACCCCGATCCAGCCTGAGGTTAAACACTTCTTGTGGCGAGTCTATCGGGTACTCTCACCCCTAAGAAGAATCTCTACAGACGGCATTGTGCCAGTTCCCCTTTATGATATATCTATACCAATTCTGGTTTGCATCATCACTTCAGTTGCGTATCAATTGCTATCACATCTCCCGCTTTGACACATTGTTTTGGAGCTTATCGACTCCTGTGTTAGGATGGAGTACCAGTACCAGCAATCGAAGGCTATCAATCTAAGCTCCTTTCTCTGCTAGACTATTTGGAAGGCTCGAAACCGATATACTTTGAAAGGTCACCGATCGGACATTAGATGATTTCTTTAGGATGCCTCCTTCTACCTCTTGGACCTTCACATACCAGCACTGGTGACCACCTCGAGGCCTTATCCCTATCTATATCTGCCTTATGGTGCTTTCCTAACCCATGTATCATCAAACTAAATAGAGGAGCATCTTTTCAATCGGCTGACCTGCAAACAGGGATAGCTGTTGTTTGCTAGCACTACAAGAAAAATCAGTTTCGGCGAGGGAAGATTCCCCTCGCCGGGCCCTCGCCGAGACCCTTTAGGCAAGGGCCCAGCGAGGGGAATTTTCCCTCGCCAAAACCTTCGTCGGTGAATTGCAGTCCCTTGCCGAGCCCACGCTATTCGGCGACGACTCGGCGAGTGACCATTTCGGTGACGACTATGCGAGGACAATTAGCCCTCGCCATTTTCGTCCCTCTCCGTGCCCTCACCTTTTTCGTCCCTTGCCATGCCCTCGCCTTTTTTCGTCCCTCGCCGTGCCCTCACCTTTTTTCATCCCTCTCCGTGCCCTCGCCTTTTTCGTCCCTCGCCGTGCCCTCGCCTTTTTCGTCCCTCGCCGTGCCCTCGCCTTTTTCGTCCCTCGCCGTTCCCTCGCCTTTTTTCGTCCTTCGCCGGACTCTCGATTCTCGCACAAATGTAAATTTATATTTGTAACAATATCCATTGTAATAATAAGTTGTTTGACCTGTCAATTAAATATTTAATACTAAAAAAATAATGTCTAATGCACATATTTATCGAATTAGCTAATAAATATCTAATAATATTGTTCAAAGTAAACTTAATAGTTATTACAGTCCGATTGTAATAGAGTTTTATAATGTCATAACAGTAAAAAAGTTATAAATTCAACTCATTTTGACCATCATTCGCAGATGAAGACGAAGACGAAGACGAAGACGCAGACGACGAACACTGTTGTTGTGCAGGGTCAGGTAACCGTGAAGCAAGTAGTGCTAGTTGTGCTTGGACATCACAGAGCTGTGATGAATGTTCTTGTTGGAGTTTGTAGTATGCCTCGTTCTGCTTATCCAGCTTCTCTTCCAGATTGTGGTACGCCTCGTTATTCTTGTCCATCTTGTCTTGCAGCTTGCAGTACGCCTCGTTGCTTTGTTCCAGCTTGCTTTCCAAAGATGCTGTGGCTCGAGCAACTGCCTCCTGGAGATTTCTTTGCGTGATGTGGCTTCCGGTAGTAGGGTAACTATTTGATGTAGACGCCACAGAGACCTATGATCCCACCCCGTATAAACGACCCTTGCGTGGTCTACCAACTACCTCCAAAATAATGCATTACGATCAACAGGAGTTAGAGCTGAACCGGATTCAGATGCCTCGGTTTGTTGTGATGCTTGTTGAAGCAGTTCTGTGTATCGAGCCTGTAACGCACAAATATCAACACGTAGAGACATGAATAATATAATATTGAAAATTTCGGATTCATACCAAAAATATAATGGCCAAACCATCAGAGAAACAAACAAAACAAGCAGTAGGGAAAACATACATTTAATTTCATAAAATGTCGTGGTCCGACAAGACCCCATGCTAAAAGGGTAAGTTTGGACCTGAATAACAGACATAATCTACTATGTACCGTGGACTAACTAATTACCTGCACTCAGAAGAAATAGCCACAACGCAATATACATTGCATTCACACTCAAACACAATGAAATATTAAACAAAATCTTACATTCATGTATGCATTTCTATTATCTATTTCAATACTACCGCTATAATTCCGATGATCATATCAATCTAACATATCGGATTTAACTTTAACTTAGTAGCAAACAAGAATGTATGATTACTCAAGTTTTAACCATTCAACACTTGAACCTAAGTTCAATTGCCCCATTGCCATCATTACATTTCATATAATTAAGCTTGTAATCAACAATTAACAAATTCCCTTAAAATTTTCGGACCCCACAAACGGATAGAATCTCATCTGTACTATGAAGTAACCAGTTACCTGTATTATCTGAAAATATAGCCACAACCCAAGATACAAGCATTGACAGTCAAATACAATGAATATTAAACAAGTTTCTAAGGCAATCAAACTGTTTCTACTAAACAAAATTGTATATTCATGCATGCCCTTCCATTTGCTATTGAAATACTATGTCTATAATTCTGATTATCATACAATTCTAATATACTTTACTAAACTTTCTCAGATATTAAATCGTTCAACCAACTTTAACTTAATTTCAAACAATCATGCCAGATTATAGAAGTGTTTTCCATTCAACACACTAACCTAAGTTCAATCATGTACTTGGCATCATCACATTTCACATAATTATGGGTGTAATCAACAATTTAACAAATTTGTGAGCGAATACGAGTCTTCATAATTTGTGTGGATAAAACATTTGTATAAACTCTATGTATATCAATCATCAACGTTCTAAAGATTAAATAAACTAGCTTACCACTGTCTGTTCAGCCCATGCGTCTGTGTATGGTCCATCACCACCCTTCCGATGAGCTTTGTTGAAAACATCAACAAATGTCACTTCATCCCCGCGTTCTTCGGCCTACATAAAAAATTCACCAAAACAGATAGCTCGACATGTAATGAACAAGATAATATTGTTCATTATTCATCACTTATAGCAATACAGTCACCTTTATTCTTACCATCCTCCTTGCCCATTCGTGTCCGGGGATACATCCCAAATGATGCGTAGATGGATTTTTCTTTCTATTATCAGAGTTTCTTTTGGATTTGTTCTGTCATGCTTGGCTACTCCACACCACTTTCATTCTATCCTATACATCCTGCGAGAGCCACGATGGCTTCTTATTTTGTTTACGCACTTTGCTTAAGTTATCAGTTACGCGTGTTTGCCCGAAAAAGTTAAACCTCTCGGCAACGGTTGCTTCATCGCAGGGATACCACTTGTACATCCTCTGTGAATCATATAATAAAAATATATGATGTACATATCATATATATCTCAAGTACATAATATGTTTATATAATATATAAATTGAATGCGTTTTTCAAACCTTAAAGTAATCAAAAAATTTATCCTTCACATCGGGTGGAATCTCTCCCCAAGTTGTCCAATACTCTAAATAGGCTGCATGTAGTGATTTCCTAATATCTCTGGTCGCGTTATATGGATCCCATCTACAAATTATAAAAGAAACTGTTGTGTTATATGGTATGAAACTTAACTTTCACTATATAGATATATTGTTAATGAATAATTCTACTTACCCAGCACCTTTAACTTTAAGATGCTTGCGTGAATAAGTGGCCCATATTGCAAATTCTTCCATAGATGAGAATCCATATGTTATCCAGTCTGGAATGCCATCAGCTCGATCTTCTGCAGCTCTCGATGACTCAGCCATCGGGTGACATTGTGTATCACCATGTACAGGAGTGCCATCCCTCTCAACATGTAGATCATCAAAACCTTGTCGCAATTCGGATGAGGTAGTGGTTTGGGTATCCGTTACGTGAGGGTGATATGGAATGTTTGGACTAGTATGACCATTTACATGGTCAACGGGAGCTCCGGATGAACGTGAACATTCATGAGGCATTACCTGCTGTGGAAGTGGAGTGTCTGCCACCCGCTGCTCCATACCAATGGAGGCTGAACTGGAGTTATGCAATGTTACACCATGTTCACCTATGGAATGGCGAACACTCGGACTTTGACCATGTGTTTGTCGGCGACCATATGATGGCTGCCCTGTACCTGTAAACCATACAAACTTGTCAACTATGATACAGAACATAGAAATCGGAAGTATTAATTTTAATTGAGTAAAATTAATAATATTGTATACATTACTAACCTGTCGATGTGTTTGTCCCTTGCCCACGTTCTTTGCGCCTTCCTAAGAAATCCGTCAATTTAATATTTTTGCCCTTGGGGTCATTATCATTACCACCTCCCATCTAAAATTTAACACAACTTAGTTATAGTTCACTTAATATATTAGTTAAGTTCATATCTTACAAGCAAAAGGAATGTCTATTAAAAATCTAATGTTACATCAGTTGCGATAACACAAAATATCATAAGTTATTCCAACTACTATCTATCTTTACCAAAGACTAATATTCAGCATCTTCATCACTATTTTCATCATCATCATCACCATTATCATCATCGTCGTCATCTTCAATAGCATCTTCATACTCCTCTTCATCTTCAGTCTCATCTTCATATTCCTCTTCGTCTTCTTCATGTTCTTCCTCCACATTTTGTTCACTGATAAGCTGACCATGGATGTCATTTGGATCATCTTCCAATATTTCGTTGTTCTTACCCGAATCACGACGGATTGTTAGCAAATTACTTTCATTATGTTCTCTTACGGGCACATGCATCTCATCGGACTGGAAACTTGTTCTTTGTTCCACTACTCTTTCATTTTCAGGAATGGCATAGATATTTCTAGGGCGTACTTTAACTACTGCTTGCCAATTTTTACGGTTCCCCTTCGCCCCTGGATATCTACAATAATACACTTGCTGAGCTTGGGCAGCCAATACAAATGGTTCATATTTGGGATACTTTCTCTTCACATTCACTTCAACCAAACTAGACTTGCGATAGTATTTCACACCTCTATCATTTGTGGTATCGTACTAATCGCACTTAAAGAGAACTACCCTTGTATGTTGTAAAGTTGGATTATTATATTCAAGTTGAATAATGTTGTGCAACACACCATAGTAGCCAATATCCCCCGCCCTGCCATCGCTTATCCCTTTCACATATACTCCACTATTATTTGTTTTCATCGATGTAGCATATTCGTGTGTTGCAAATCTGTATCCATTCACCATGTATCTTGACGAAGTCCTAACCAATCTATAAGACCACATTGAAAGACAATGTACACGATAATCTACATCATTCCTGTACAATGCATGTGGACAATGATTTCACATATTGACATATGTACATTTACGTCTCCAAGGAAAATAAATTTTTATTAATCTTTCTAATAATTAATGTGTTTCTTATAACAATTTTTTAAACTTTCATAAATGTCGTGAAGTCCCGTCAATAACATCAACTCTATCACGGGCTGTCATATGGACCATTGATTAATCTTGTCATGAGTACTATGAGAATATCTTATAGGCTACCACGGGGCAGAATGTGGTAAGAATTGATAGGGCCCCGTTGTGCAAAAGATATGGACACAACAACTTCTAAATCTCCAAACAATAAAAAACTCTATGTCCCTAATTATTTGACCCATCAAAGTCCAATGGTACACAAACACGTGTCAACGAACCATTCGTTGATATATTGACCCTTGTAAAAAATGAAGAGTTGTCTCCATACGCTCACCAAGCTATCAATCTTCTCATCTAATGACCTAGTTTCTATAAATAGCACTTGGCATTGCGTTTTCTCATAGTATCTCAAAGTAGTAATTGTAGATTTCATCTAAATTGTTTGAAGGATGAGTAAGGATCAACAACACCACTCAGCTAATCGTCCAGTGACTAAAGATGAAGAGATGGATACAATGCAAAAGTATCCAATTTACAGCGAATACGTTAAACCCCAACTTGATCTAAATGCTCCGCCAAAGTACGACGGATACATTTCTAATGCCCAAGTAGGCCAAAAAGTTCAAGCCGACATGCTGCGGATCTATTTACCAAACTTTTTTCCCTAATATCTATATCTTTTTATCATCTTAGAAGCATCAGCAATAGTAGAAATTGTTACTAAATATAACAATGTTACTACGTTCTTCTGCCTGATGTGTAGTGTACACTTGTTATGTATTAGTGATATTGTAGTACTATGTCAGGTATTAAGTAGGTGTGTTTATGTAAGCCCTCAAAAATAAATTGTAATCTTTATAGGGTTTTAGGTATTAAGTAGGTGTGTTTATGTAAGCCCTCGAAAATAATGTGTAATCTTTATAGGGGGTTAGGTATTAAGTCGTTGTGTTGCATTATAAAAAATGCACGCCATGTAATCCGTTAGTAATTCCCAAAAATGTAAAATTAAGTTAATGCTTGTAATGCATTAACTCTTATAAGAAAATGCTTTAATTATAATTTCGTGATGTCAATTTGAAAGAAATAATTATATATTTCTATTTTGCATGACGTTAAATGTAAATTTTGTATATAGTTACGTATACGCCAATCTAGCTAGGACATTTTAAAAAGGAAAAAAAATTACTCCCTAGTTGCATGTATAATTATTTAAAATAAATTTACTACATATTATTAAATTTAAATTCAATGCTTTTAAAACACTCATAAATTATTATATGAAATAATCATAATTGTTAAATGTAAACTTAGAACTAATTGTTTGTAGTAATTATAAATTACGACTATTTTCATGTAGCGTCAAAAATGTTGGGGCCGAATTAGCGAGGGGAATGATTGTCAGTTGCCTAATTGTTTGAATTGACCTTTCTTAAATTTTCTAATTTTATTTGTTCAATCTAAACATAAAAGTGAATCGGCAAGGAACGTCTAATTCCCTCGCCAAGTCAACGAGCGACAGCGAGATCCCTCGCCGATACATGGCCTTCCCTTGCCGAATCGGCGAGGGACAAGGCCTTCCCTCGCCGATTCGGCGAGGGACATGGCCTTCCCTCGCCGAATCGACGAGGAAGAGTGTCGTCCCTCGCTGAATCGGCGAGGGAAGGCCTTGTCCCTCGCCGATTCGGCGAGGGATGGTCTCCCTTGCCGAGCCCTCGCCGATTCGGCGAGGGACGACACATCGATGCTTCGTCGCCGAAATCCTTTTTTTCTTGTAGTGTGGGATGACTGAGGTCTTGCCTTAGACGGATGGGTGCAAAAATTTAGATGCAACTCGAAATGCCAAGTGGAGGCTTTAACCTGTCAGCTTGCATGCTCTACGCTTATTACGTATGCCTCCTAATAACAACTAATCCTTGAATCATGAGCAAATCTGTCTATCGACGCTCTCAGGGGTTCCGAAAATTGTGACTAGAGGCATGCCTCTATCGTTTGCAACTCATTGTTCCTCTTATCAACTACATCTGACTACTCCTTCAGGTCTGTCCCACGAACAACCAACTGAGTTGTAGATTGGGTTGCACACACAATTATGATAAGTTCCCTCCCCATAATGTGATTAAGAAATGTACCCCTAAACTTAGCCGCACCAGAATAGGTTGATATAATTTTTCTTGTGGTAAAATGACAATCTGACTATAAAAAAAAGAATATAATATAGATGCAAATATTATTGACTAGGCATTTGAAAATGTACCCTAAGTCAAACTGCTGTCGCTCCAGTTACTGGTATTACGGAATTGACCAAATGTAATGAATATTAACGATAAATCAATGTGAGATTAAACTTAAGAAAAGAAACAATCCAGTTGAAAATCGTGACTTTAGAAGAAAGGTAATAACAACCGACTGCTGAACGTGTTCCAACCTGATGGTACTTCAGTCAAGTGGGACCCACTGAATCCGTGGTTGAATCTTTTCTTTTCTTTTTTTAATTGAGTTTCTTCATTTATGTTCCGGACAATAAAAGTCAACATATAGATAGGTACATGGTAGTCAAGCCCAACTAAAATACTAAAAGCTATAATAAATGTAAAACATTAAGTAGAAACCACCCCACCTCAAAAAATAAAAAAAAAGAAAATAATATATATATATATATATATATATATATATATATATATATATATATTTACATGGTAGTCAAGCCCAACTAAAATACTAAAAGCTATAATAAATGTAAAACATTAAGTAGCAACCACCCCACCTCAAAAAAAAAAAAAAAAAAAAAATAAATATATATATATATATATATATATATATAAATATAAATGGAAAAAATACTATTAATTACTTCCAAATAGAAACCAAGAGGGAAAAAATAAATAAAATGAATTGAAAGTTTGATATAATAGGGTAATGGGAAGGGAAAGTCAAGGCGATTTTTTTTTTGATAATAAATAATCCATCATCTTAGGTGGATTTACATAAGATTATAATTTTTTTTATATAACAGAATGAAGTAATATATACATTAGTTCAATTTAAAAAATAATAATTGAACTTGTTTTTCCTTTATTTTTTTTGTCAGTAAGAGAGATTCTCAACTCATAAACTTTTAATTTACACCCAATAACTTCATTCTTTCTTCTTATCTTTAAAAGCAACTCGAACGATATTTTGGAAATGTTCCTTTTTTTTTTTTTTTTTTGTGGAAATGAAATGTTCACGTTGACAATAGAGAACAATTAGGATATAAAACTTCCCACTCCACTTAATTGGTTCTCTAACATCCCCGGGCATCTTCCCGGGCCTCTTCTTTCTCTCTACTAGTTACCCCCACAGGGATTAGCTGATTGTGTAATATATATGTATATTTTGGGAGCTCATTGTGTAATATAAGCATGTAAGTGTTTGTATATATATATAAGGGTGAAGTGCATATGATATTTTTATAATTTTAAAAGTGCACGATACTTTTTTGTACTTTTTAAAACTAAGCACAATAACTCTTCTGTAATTTTAAAAGTACACGGTACACTTCTGTGGTTTTTAAAACTAAGTACAACAACTTTTTCTGTCAAAAAATCCGTATATTTTAACAGAAAGTATGATGAACGTGGATCAAACGAGCTTGCCCATTTTTCTCAATCCTAAAGAAAAAAAAATATGTATCATATAAGGGTATTTTAGTCTAAATAATTAATAATTTTTAAAAAAATATATTAAATAATCGCATTTGACGCGCGTGCTTCACATGTTTTGTGAAAATAAACTAATTTTTTGACAAAGAGAGGTTATTGTACTTAATTTCAGAAATTGCAGGGGGTACCATAAACTTTTAAAAACTACAGAAAGTATTGTACAACTTTATAAAAATATAAGATGTTATGTGCATTTTACCTTATATATAAAGATACTTTTGACAGAAAAAAAAAAAAAAAAAAAACTCAATAAGTGGCAATTTCAGACGGCCAGGTGTCGGCTAACTATAGGGATTCTTCTTCTATGAAGTATGTGGCAAATTTACCACATGTACATAGATAAAAAATGATTCAATTAGTTAACAAATGTTAACCAATTATCATAAGTAGGGACATCATAGTAATTTATTTAAAACTCTATAAGACCAAATTAGTAAAAAAAAAATTTCAAATATTTTGATATAATATATTTGTACGATACATATTAATGTTAATTAATTTTATAAAATAATAACTTAATATTTGACTGTGATAAATTTATTACATATCTCATAGAAGAATTTTTTCTAACTATAGTGTTATCACACACTTGAACTGATGGCGATAAGGCACACTTTCCCATGTCCATTTATTGGGCCTTGCTCTTTGACTTTTTGATGGCTACCCTTTCCTTCAATTTTAACTCACCCAACACTTCCGACAAACAAAAAAAAGAAAAGAAAAATTCAGTAGATCACTACAGTCTACACGCTCCATTTTAGCACGTGTTAGAGACTTCATATAAGACCAATAGGTGTGTTGCCTTTTTTTGACCAAAAAAAAAAAAGAAGTGTTGCCTATTCCACTTTTGGGAGCCACTACAAGTTGACACGAGGATTGTTGATCCACTGTTTGGAAATTTGCGCAAATGATGCTATTGTTTTCTTAGAATTTAAATATTTTTATTATTTTAAATTAATCAATTTAATTCATATTATTTTTAAAAAAATTTAATTTTTTCTTATTATTTAAAATTAGTCAATTTAATTCTTATTATTTCTTTAAAAAAAATTCAATTTAACCCCTTCTTATATTAGTTAAATTGAAATTTTTGGGAGAATAATTTGGAGTAAATTAATTTTTTTAAAAAATAATAAAAATTTAATTTTTTTTAAAAAATAATAGAAATTAAATTAACTAATTTTAAATAATAAGAACAAATTTAAAATTTTGAAAAAAGAAGATAAACTGTTTGTGTAATTTTCCGTTTCAGTTTTCATCAAATTAATAAAGTCCATAAATAGTTGGTTCAACCATCAACATTCAACATTCCACTTAAATGATCTATTTCTCACTTTTACGTATTTAGAGTACTAGGTATCTTTACTCGGTGAAGAGAAAATCACATTTTTTCCATAGGTTGTGTGTGCTTAAATACATACATATATATTAGCTAAAGGGCTCATACAGAGGGGCTCAATAAATTGATCACTGTATCTTGACGCCCCATTCCTTAGTACACAGAACACTAACTCAATCTCGACAATCGCAGTTTAACCGACCCTATTCTTCCTGATTCAGCAACAGTGCGAAAGGTTGTCGTTACAAATTTAAAGACCAAACCACGCTTAAAAATTAATGAATCAAAATGTAATTTTTGAATTACAAAAGACTAAGGCTCTATTTGGCCTAGTTGTGAAATATTAACTTTTGAGTTATAGAACTTTTAATCGTAAAACTTTAGTTAGAAGTGATATTGAACAAAAACTTTTGACTATTTGGCTTATGCCTAACAATGTTAAGCTTTTAGAAATTTTAAGGGCAATGTTGAACTTTAAAAAATATGAAAGAGTATATTTGAGAAAGAAAAAGAAAAACAGCTTCCAATATTTTGTAAAAACAGTTTTGCAAAAACTTTTTTGAAGAGTTTCAATTTAGAGCTTATTATTTTTTAAAAAACTTTTTTCAACTTTAACTTTTAAATAGTGCACTTTCAAATATGGGTCAAACAAGTTAGTTTCAATTTCTAAACTCACAGAAAATACTTTTGAATGTCTAAAAGTTAGGCCAAAAAGAGTCTAAGTTAGATCTACCTTTTTATTTTTCTTGTAAGAAGATAATTTGGTTTCTGTAATTTTCACAACATCTTTTTTTTTTTTTTGGTCAAAAGGATAATTTTCTCAACATCTCAATTGATAATTTTCTTACTTATTTATGTGAGTAAATGTTTAATATCATCTTTGATCATAAATGACTTTATTGGCTTCGAGTGGTCTCTGCGTTCCTTAGCCTCTCGTGAATGAGAACAAATACTTGGAAAAATATCACTCTATCTCCCTATAATATGTAAAATTATCACTTTAGTCTTTTATGTTTCTAAATTTTTAAAAAAGTTTCATGTATTATTAAAAAATCCTCACACTATCCATTCAATGTCTTTCTTTAAGCTATTAAATGACGTTTTTACCTTTTTAAATACATGTACTTTTTTTCTTTTTTTTCTTTCATCTTTACCTATTTATCAAAAATTTAAAAAAAATTAACTAATTTTTTTTTTTTAAAAAAAGATCATCTTCTCCAAACACCCCACCCCCACCCCTACCCCTACCCCTACCCCTACCTGCCATCCACCACCCCTCCCCCTCCCCCACTCCCACGCTGCTGCGCCGTTCTGGCGCAAAACGGCACAACAGCACAACTGCACCAGATCTGGCAACACTAAGTTCGCTGCTACCAACGATTGGCGCAGTAGCATTTTGCTACTGCGTTGGATTTGGTAGCAGCGAATGCGCTGCAGCCAAAGGTAGGGGTGGGGGGTTTGGGGAAGATGATCATTTTTAATTTTTTAATTTTTTAATTTTTTAATTTTTTTAATTTTTTTAATTTTTTTATTTTTTGATAAATAGGTGGAGATGAAAGAAAAAAAAATATATGTATTTAAAAGGATAAAAACGACATTTAATAGTTTAAAAGAGACATGAAAAGGGTAATGTGATGATTTTTTAATAATACATGGGGTTTTTTTGGAGTTTTACGAACACAGGAGATGAAATAATAATTTCGCACATCACAAGAGGGTGGAGTGATATTTTTCCTAAATACTTTGATTGGAAGGAATAATATAACCCTTTGGTTTTAAAACTATACTAGTACAACTATAAAATCATAAATGCTATATCTTTTTTAATTTCCTTCATGAAGAATAAAATAAAGGAAAACCAAAAGGAGGGTAGTAATATTTGATGGCAAGTCCAGAAAAATAAGCAATGGTTTATGGCCAAGGAGGAAGAATATATTCCCAATCTGTTTGGAGTCCCACTATTTGTACTAGACATGTCAAGTGTACTGACGTGCAAGTTTAAGATATTGTACTAGTGAGAATTAAGTAATTTTAATCATTAAAATTATGAAAGTTGGGGGTTAAATAGTTATATAACTTAAAACTATAGGGACAATTCAAATAATTTACACAATTAGTGAAATTTGTAGCTCCTGTGACTTACTACATTGTTTGTGGAGATTAAATTTGCACATTCTATTATTACGATATAAACAAAACTCAACGATAGCGAAATGATAAAATGAACTTAAGAGATAACAACAGTTAATTCTCTTATTACATTACGAGAGTAAGCTTGACGTACTCGTAACCTCTTTTAAACCTATAATTTGGTCAATTAATTACTCATATTGTTGGGAAATAATCATGATTTATAAACCTTAAACCCACCACCCCAGGCCACTTATTATGTGTTAACCCTTCTCTGTCATAGTCAACGCCCAAACACTCAAAAGCAGAATAATAATTTCACATACACAAAAGAACAAATTCCAAGAAAGTGAGCGCACACACTTCTGATTTACTCCTCATTTCAAACACCCCCCACCCCACCCCCCACAAGTCAACGCCTCCCCATTCTCTCTCTCTCTCTCTTTCTACTTCACCTCTCACACAGCTTCTTCTACTATGAAAACTTGCTTGCAGGCTCTTAAGCCCTATTGAGAAAAAAAAAAATTTAAACAAATATATTGAGAAGTTTATTCATATTTTTGATATTTTACTTTATTATTATTGCTATTATCAAATGGGTAACGGTATAGGGAAGCTAAGCATGTGCTGCACCGGTGGCGGCGGTGAAGGACGGAGGAAAGACACGGCGTTGGTGATTTCCGACTCGATGGATGATCTGGGCCATTCATTCTGCTATGTTCGGCCCGACCCGACCCGATTATCATCCTCTAAGGTCCATTCGGAAGAGATCAATACCACGACTACGGCGACGATGTTCAGGTCCATCTCCGGCGCCTCCGTCAGCGCCAACACGTCGACGCCGCTCTCCACAGCCTTTGTCGACGTCTACTCTTACAACAGCATCGACCGGGCCTCCGCTGCCTTCGAGAGCTCCACCTCTTTCGCCTCCATCCCTCTCCAGCCCATCCCCAGAAGCTCAGCAATCAATTCCGGCCCGTTATCATCTTCGGGCCTCATTCCCTGCTCCGGCCCGATTGAGCGGGGGTTCGTATCGGGCCCAATTGAGCGCGGTTTCTTATCGGGCCCTCTTGATCGCGGCGGCATCTTTTCGGGTCCTCTTGAAAAGGGTTCGTCTGATCAGTTCCAAAGAAGCTTCTCTCACGGTGGTTTAGCGTTTCGTCGTAGATCAAGAAAAGGGTCGTTAATTCGGGCCCTACAACGGGCCTTATCGAAGACTATCACAAGAGGGCAGAATTCGATTGTTGCCCCCATCAAAGGCGTTGTTTCTATCAAAGATAGCGATTGGATTGTTAGTTCTGAGAAGCAAAATGAACTAACGATCAGTAGTAGTGTCAATTTAAGCAGTGAATATAGCTTAGAGGATGATGATTCATTAGAAAGCCAAAACCTTCAATGGGCTCAAGGCAAAGCAGGTGAAGATAGAGTCCATGTGGTAGTCTCTGAGGAGCATGGATGGGTTTTTGTGGGGATTTATGATGGTTTTAATGGCCCAGACGCCCCCGATTATTTGTTATCCAATTTGTATACAGCTGTTCATAAGGAATTAAAGGGTTTGTTATGGGATGACAATAAGTTTGATCCATCGAATAACAGTAATGATCCGAACCATTCTGTGGATAATTCGCATTTGAAAGCAGATGTGAATCAGAGTGTTAATGATGAGGTTTCAAGGGATAGGACTATGGATGGTTGTTCAAGGTGCGTTGAACAGGAGTTTTATCCTTGTGCAAATGGGGATCTGAATTTTGATCCGCGGTTTAGAAAGAAAAGGGGAAGGAATTCAAAGAGTGTGTACCGAGGGGTTGCAAAGAAATGGGAGGAGAATCAGAAGAGGTGGAGGTGTGAATGGGATAGGGAAAGACTGGAGCTTGATAGGAGGTTAAAGGAGCAACTGAATAAAAATGGTTCAAATAAATCAACAATGGTTAATCACACGGATGTTTTGAAAGCTGTGTCCCAAGCTTTGAAGAAAACAGAGGAGGCTTATTTGGATTTAGCTGATATGATGCTTATGGAGAACCCTGAGCTGGCTTTGATGGGTTCTTGTGTTCTCGTGATGTTAATGAAGGGAGAGGATGTGTATGTGATGAATGTGGGTGATAGTAGAGCTGTTTTGGCTCAAAAGAAAGAGCCTGATCTTTGGGGCCAAGATTTGGAGAAGATTAATGAAGAAACATTACATGATCTCGAGGTTTCTGATGATGATAGTTCAGATAGAATACCAAGTTTAACTGCTTTTCAACTCAGTGTAGATCATAGCACCTCTGTCGAAGAGGTAAAAATTTGAATCTTTTTTTTTTCTCTTTGTTCTGTTTCATGTCGTATTTTCAATCTGATTAAGGTTTTCAGGATCAAGTTAATGTCTGTTTATTGATGGATGTATATAGGAACTGATGGTACATTGTATGTCAGGAAGTTCAGAGAATACGAAGAGAACACCCGGATGATGCTTGTGCTGTGATAAATGACCGTGTAAAAGGCTCACTGAAGGTCACTCGAGCTTTTGGTGCAGGTTTTCTCAAACAGGTATGGTGCAATATCAGCTTTCTAAGCTGTAACAGAAGTCAACTTTTACAAATGGATATCAGTAGGAAAGAAAAGAAAAGTGAATTTTGATTCGTTTTGTGCTTGAGAAAAAATAGATTCCTCAACCGGTCATGAAAAATTCCAGCACTGATTTGCAGGGAAAGGAGAGTTGGCTTTTGCGGAGGACAAAGTTTAAACTTTACTATGAGCCTTTTTAAGATAGAGAAAAGCAACTTTTTCCTTTTATTATATTTAAAGGCATATTCGAGGATAGGCTTGTTGTTGACATCCTTGGGATATTTCAGGAACAAGCATCTTAGATTTGACAAACTTCAGACATACAACTTTTTAGAGTACTGAAGAGATCCTTTATCTGCATTTTGATTGAGTTCAGTATTAATCTTTAATTCACCATTTACAAGCGCAGGTGGCAAATAGTGCTAATGAGAATTCACTTATTTTATGTTAACTAAATGACTCAAATGAAGAAAGGTAAATTTTCCTGATAGCATAGTTACTTAGCTTTACACTTTCTGTAAGATTTTCAGAGTCTCATCAAATGACAAGGTATCCCAATTGGCATCTTGTTTACTAAAAGCACTATGAACACATGTTCATTCTTTTCAATGGCCTCAGTATATTGGAGAGATTCTGCTCCTCTTGTCTTCACGGTGGACTTGATTATCTTGATTCTGATTTTGTGCTCTTCTATAGTTAGAGGCTTAATTCTGTTGTTTCATTTTTTGCTTTCCCCTGCAGCCTAAGTGGAATGATGCGCTTTTGGAGATGTTCAGGATTGACTATGTTGGAACATCCCCATATATCAATTGCCTTCCATCACTCTATCACCATAGATTAGGGCCGAGAGACAGGTTTTTGATACTGTCATCTGATGGACTTTATCAGTACTTCACTAATGAAGAAGCAGTTTCTGAAGTTGAATTTTTCATCTCATGGTCACCAGAAGGAGATCCTGCTCAACATTTGGTTGAGGAAGTCCTATTTCGGGCAGCAAAAAAAGCTGGTACGCATACTTATCTCACTGAGAAAAATAGTTCAATTTATGATTCGGGGATGAGATAACTGTAGACAACTGAATTCTGATCTATGTTATTTTGTTTCATTAAAGGTATGGACTTCCATGAATTGCTTGAAATTCCACAAGGGGATCGGCGGCGCTACCATGATGATGTTTCAATCATTGTTATTTCATTAGAGGGAAGAATATGGAGATCTTGTGTATAGGTTGTACCCAATGCACAAGTCTCTTGCTAGCAGTTTTTGAGAAGGTAAATGTACACAGCCTTCCATGTCAGAGAGGTTGTATCTAAGAGTTGTGTTTGAGATCAAGTACATTTGACCATCGCGCCAAGCACTACCATCAATATGGAGATCTTGTGTTTAACCCCAAAAAATAAAACAGATGTGGTACAGAGTCATGCACAAAAAGGGTCACGCGTCCATTTTTTACGTTCATTTCCTTGTCACCATTGTAAAATATCAATTAAGCTCTTGAATCAGGGAGCCTTAGTTGTGAAATGTGGTGGGTGGTAAGGGTTGTAAAGGTGTAGAATTTGCTTATCGTCCGTTATAAGCAATCATAGAAATTGTAATTCTCCTAATAAATGTCGAGCTAATGAAAAGTTTTGCTCATTTGTATCATCCATCTTGACTACTAAATGTAAGTACTTTGAATAGTTGTCAACATATTTTTGCTGGATGCAGCTGCATTGCCCTGAAAGAATCCTGAAGCCTGAGAACACCATACCTAATGTTTTTCTCCTTATTGATTTGGTATTATTGTGTTCGTAAGTGGGGATACAAACATGACAAAAAGGACTCTCAAATTGTGCATTAAGCAAAACATCAATTTTGCAGTATTTTTAGTTCAGTTCAGTAGCATAAGAATCAAGTAAGCTTTGCTATCAACAGGTGGTCAATCAGGGAGGAATTTTAGAATATTTTATCAGTGAAATTTAAATAGTGTTGGAAACTAAAATTAGCGGTGTTATGAGAGGTTAAATGGTTTTCAAAACTATATAAAAAAAAATATTTAGTAGTATTTTAAAACATTTTGTGAGATTAACGAAGATTGCAATTTGAATAATCTTACACTTGAATCCGTCACTAGGCTCAATTATATTGAATTCTATGTGCTTTGTTAAGATTCTTATAATTGCTTTTGAATGAACGATGGCTCTTTGAGGTGCGATAACAAGTTAAGATCCTATTACAGCCACGTATTACAAGAAACTTCGTTAGCAAGCCTCTAAGCATCTGCGGAGTGATGCGGCAAAACGGGGGGGACCAAGAATAGCCTATATGGTCACGGCACTTTGGGGTCCTGTCCTGTAACCATCATTTCTATAACTGCTAACGAGTTTCGAATATGAGCAATAAATGCAATGCAGGTGGGATGGTTGGGAGTATCAGATTCATTACTAATGAGAAACCTGTCATTTTGTCGTTTATCCAGGACCAATATTTCAGGTACTGTGCTCGGGATTGATCTTAAAATATCCCATGCGTTCTTGAATCAAATGATCCTCTAGAAGGTCTCATAGAACTGCCCTTTGAATGGTGCTTGGTGGATTGGGGGAGACTTCAATAACCTCCTTTCAGCCAATTTTTTAAAAAAATGGGGCTGATCCCAATTTGGGCTCTATGGAAGATTTTGCTGGTTGTCTACTGGAGTGTGGATTGATGGATGCTTGTTTTGAGGGGCAGCAATTTACATGGATGAGGGGTAATATGATGCAAAAATTAGATAGGGTATGTCTCAATCAAGAATGGTCTGATAAATTTGAAGTTACTAAAGTTTCTCGTCTTGCTAGTGATGGGTTTGATCACTGCCCTTTGCTGATAACTTGTGCTCAGAAAGCAACTAGAGGACCTTCTTCCTTTAGATTTATAAATTCTTGGACTAAACGCTAGGACTTTAAGCAAGTAGTTGAAGAAAATTGGAAAATGGATTCTCACAGCAGCGGGATGTGGAAGTTCTGAATTAACAAAAAAGAGTCAAGTCTACCCTTAAAACTTGGAATAAAGAACATTTTGGTGATATTTTCCAAGCTGTCAAGGAAGCAGAGCTCGAGGCCAAAAATAAAGAAGAGATATACATGATTAACCCCTCTCCTGATAATAGCGAAAACTTTCAAAAGGCAAAAGTTATGTTGAATAAAAGACTAGCCAGTGAAGAACATTACTGGCAACAAAAGTTAGGCATTAATTGGTTAAAGGAGGGTGATAATAACACAAAGTTCCTTCACATGATGGTAAAAAAAAAGACATATCAGAAACTATATTTGGAGTATTGACAGAGATAATGGTGATACAATCGATCAAATCCAGGATATTCAAGATGATGCTATTAATTTTTTTCAGTACTCTTCTCAGAGAGGATCCTTGTTGTCAAATTCCTACTCATGTGAACTTCATTCCTAATATGGTGTCTGAGGAAGATAACAAAATGCTAAATGACGCCTTAACTCTGGAGGAAATCAAAGATGTGGTATTCTCTATTGATGGTAACACAGCTGCAGGGACAGATGGCTTCTCAGCAGTTTTTTATTTTTTTAATTTTTATTTTTATCAATATTGCTGGGATATCATTGTTTCAGACCTTCATGAAGCAGTACTTGATTTCTTTAATGGCTCTGAAATTCCTAAGGGAATTACTGCTACCTCCATTTCTATCATTCTTAAAACCTTAGCCCCCAGTAATTGGACTGAATTCAGGCCTATTAGTTTATGTAATGTGCTAAATAAAGTGCTAACTAAACTTCTGAATGGCATATTGTGAGGCCCGGTTCCAAATTCACGTACACAAATATTATACTACGTGTAATTACATATATTTTAGTGTTTCATATATTTTAATTACTTTTTATGTGAAAAATAAATAAGTTAGAAATTAAGTTAGAATCATAGAAATTAAGTAGAATAACTTTCGGGGTAACTTTGCAAACATTAAAAAACTTTGGAGCCAAAGTGTAATTACCTAAACCTTTACTTGGACACCAAGTTTACCACTTAGAACTAGAATTGATTTTTGTTAAATTTCACTTGGGACCCCACGGCTACAAGAAGAAAAGAAAAGAGGAAACTTTGCAAAGCTATCAAATACTTGGGGTCAAATTCTAATTAGATAGAAATTATAACTTAGCCTTTAAGTTAAACAAAATGTTTCATCTTCTACCTAACACCCTCCAAACCAGTCAACCCCAAGAAAGAAAAAGAGAACTTTGTGAGCAAAAATTTGTAAGAAATTGGTGAAGAATAAGGCTTACGGAGGAAGATTGGAAGCTAAACAAGGGTTCTACTTTGCATTTTCAAGGTTTTCTTGCTTCAATACTCAAATTCAAGGCGAGGGGTTGTTTTAAAATCATGGTTTTGAAATTATAATGGCATGATTGTGGTTTATATAGCTTGTTTGATGTTAAATCTTGCAAGATTATGGTTAACTTGAGCTATTTTTGTGTTATTCGAGAAATTTATAAAAGTTAGCTATGATTTGGTGTTTAATTGCTTTCTTGAGGTTAAAGCCTGATGAAGTAGATGTATATATTGTATATTGAAGATGCTAAGATGAGTTCTTGGAACAAATAATGGTTGAAGTTAGTATTTGAAGTAGTAAATTGGCAAAGAAGCTGAAATTGAGCATTGGACATAATACGACACCTAAATTTCAAAGCCATTTTTGACATAGTAAACGAACTCAAAACTGAATGAAAATTTTATAGTAGTTAGATGAATCAGTTTAGAGCAAACTTTGTTTTTGGAGCATAAGCGAATTCAGTCGTTTTAACCCTTTGACGAAGCCATTTTTGAAAGTTAACAGAAAACGTAGAAATCTGGACAGCTAGGAATAGTTGCACAAAAATGATCATAACCTATTGATTTTAGTTCGGAATTGAGTCCCGTTTGATCCTAGAACTATCTACACTCGAAGATCTTAGTTTACGTATAAAAATTAGAATATTTGGAGGTATTTAGGATAGTAACTGATTTGCTAAAGTTAAGCTTTTGTTGAGAAATTTATAAATGTTTAACTAGATTGCTTATTGCTATTGTTAATTACTATTGTCAAAAGGTCAAATTGTGAGTTTTTGATAACATGTGATATTGTTAAATGTTGATTAAGTATGTGGAATTGCAAATTGAATCACTAATGTGAATGCCATAAATTACATATATCTATGTGTTGAAACTTAACTTGATATATGATGCGATACGTGATGTGATACTTAATGTGATATATGACATATTACTTGAAATGATATGCAATGTATAATCTAGTGTGATATTGGAAAGGTTGCAACCTTCTTTTGGCATGGTAGTGTCACAAAACTCCGAGCAAAGTCTGGCTTACCGGTATAGCGTGGCTACCATGGTCTGTGTTCCCTCTCTCGCTTAGGAACAATTATTCCTTCAGAGAGCTGTATCTCACTTGGGAACAATTATACCTTCGGAGAGATGGGTTGTAGGATTTGGGTATATCCGGAATACCCTATGTCGGAGAGATAAGGGGTTTGATGAATCTTTCGGCCGGCCACCATATGAAATGCAATGCAACGTGAAAGTGTAAGCGTGTTCTTGCCCGAATACGTGTTAAATGTTCATTCTATAATGATGCAAATTGTTTATTAGTTGTTGTTCATATGTACATGACAAACTCTCGCTTGGGCCCTAGATCCTCGGGGAGTAGGGTTGATTGCTTGTTATTGTTTCACATGTTATCTAAATGCTCATTATTGTGTAAAATACATGACTTGCTCGTAAATTTATGTGCATAGCATGATTTTCTTCAAATGTTTTGAAATGATAAAATATTTGCAAAAATTCCCTTCTCATTATCCCTCACTGAGGTAGGTGTAGCTCACCCCGTTTTATCCATCATCACAAGTTGTTCGAGTCAGAAGCTTAGAAGTAGACTACTGCAAATGGATTGTATATTTGATGGTTGCATACAAGGAAATATGTTTGTAACATTAATCATTAGTGATGAAGTTTGTATAATATGTATTATTTGAATGGATGTAATAGTTAGTGAAAGGGAGTGCAAGCCAACACATATAGATATCATGTCTAAGCATATATCATGGTTGGATTCAAGATCTAGAAAGGCATGCATGGATACAAGATAGGGCCGAAACTAGGTGTGCCATATTTCAAAATTTTCTAGCATAGATCAACATACATTCTTTCATATATGTCCATAAAACTACTAACTAACATCATATATCAAATATATATAATGAAAAAGCAAGGTCCTTAGGTATACCTTTCGTAGACAACTTGGTTGATGGTGTGGCTTGAAGTTGGAGCAATGGAGTCCTTCTAACTTGAAAGGTCTAGTTGGTCCACAAGCATCCAAAACTTAACCTTCTACTTGAAGACAAAAATGTGCTAGTATATCTTCAATGTATCAAGCTATGTGTATGTGGTGTTTCATCAAAAAACAAAACCTTCTTGATGAAGTTGCAATGGCCGAAAATCACCAAGCAAGAGGAAGAAGATGAACTTTCTCTCTCCTCAATTGCCTTGGCCGAAATTGTGTTGTATGTAAGTGAGATAAGTTGTCATCTTTTGTATATTACATGCATGTAGAAAGAACCAATCAAAATTAATCTCTTTCTTGTTTCAATAAACCAAGCCATGCATGTCAATAGATCATAATCATTAGCAATAGATGGCAAATGATCAATCTTCTCTCTTCTCCTTGCTATGGCCGAAAATCATAGTGGAAAGAGAGAGAATGTTATCATCTTTTATATATTATTTAATATCAATAATATAATATTGTCTTGCATGCATAAAGAACCAATCACCATTATTTTCTTTCTTGCTTGAATCAACCAAGCCATGTATGGCCTTGGATTGTAATCATTACAATCCAAGGGACAACTTTTTCTCTCTTATGACACTTGACAAAAATGTTTTATCATCGAAAGCAATTGACAAGATTCTTTTGTCTTTATTCAAAAGTCAATCTCATCCATCCAATTCAAATTCAAATGACTAGGATCCTTTATATATATATATATATAAAGGTGTTTATATATGTATATGTATAATGATGATGTAATTTGTGAATTGCCACGTCATCTTCCTAGTCATCAAATGAAAAAGGCAAATTAATGATAGGGCATTGACATGTGTCTATATATATATATATATATATATATATATATATATATATATATAATTTTTTGCCCATTCTAATCTCTATTAGAATAAATATATTGAAACTACTTTTCAATAATTACAGTTTGGCCCCAAAAAATTTGGTAATTACAATTTGACCCCAAAACTTTTCAAAATTATACTTTTGGCCCAAATACCAATATTGATGACTCTTAACACCTTAAAGCCACCAACCACATAATACAAGCTCCCGGTGAACTTATTCATGATACTTATTAGTGTATGACCTTCTAGATTCATAATCACGTACCGATGAGGGACCTTATAAACCTCTTTATCTATTTCGGAAATATCTCCGCCATTTACCAAAATACCCTTATGCTCATGAGTGACGCACTAGCAAAGAACGTATCATGAGAATGTAAACGCTAAAGAAGACGACGTCTTTCATGAATCTATTTAACTATCGAGAATTAGCGTGCAGTCCGATCCTTCTGTTACAAGTGCCCCGATCAGGAAAGGACCATGAAATGGTTAAGCCCACACCCGATACTATGTATAAATCTGAATCGGTGAAATGAGAGATGGCTACTATGGAAAAACTCATTTCCATCACTTCATACTCGCCTCAGCCAATGACTTGCTCGTTTACCAACCGATCTCAGATATCATAGGATATCGCCTCACGCTGGAGGTTAACATATCCTATCTTGACAATTACCTATCGGTTCATACCACAAGACTAAAACGCGAAAGGCCGTATCCTACCTTATAGAAGACAGGCATTGTCCAGACGCAGTATTTAGCCCCTGATATAACCGGCAGCCATAATCTCTCAAGTCTGAGGATTAATTTGCACAATTCTCAACTAAATAGTAAACTATTAACCTAAAATCATGTAGTTCACTATTTATTGTCACATTTAATGATCTGTACACAGACGATCACCATATGTTTATTAGTCCACATCATCATGCTGTTCTGGCATTTCGTACGTCATCATTTATCATTAACATCACTATGTTAATCAAAGGTTATTACATATGATAACTCATTCTCGATTATTCTAGTCCTGGTTGAATAATCTGAAGGGTTATGAATCGATTCTTAATGCTTAACATATCGAAGAGAAAGTGCGAAATATCCTAAACCTTTTTAGAATATTTTTTCTTCTCGGATAAACATTAGGGACATATTTACATCGAAGCGGAGAATATGAACATCCTACAAATCATATAGTGTATAAAACACATAAGTATACTCTCATTAAACCCTAATAAGGTCATATCAAACTTTAACATTAAGGCATATCCCCAACAGTTAGATGTTGTACTTAGGTCATTTTGGACTTGATAAACATTATGTAAGTGTAATTTTGTAACTTCGGTTTTAGTATTGAGATGTTTTAATGGCAAGTTGTATTGTTTTATGGTTAATAGTGCTCAAGCTAATATAGTATGCCTTAGTGAACTTAGGAGGAGTGATCTTCTTAAGCCCGTAGCATCACGATCCCAGAAATATTTTTGGATATTACTGTGGCATTAGAGACTGTATTAGTGATTGAAAGATAGGGTCGTGACAAGTGGTATCAGAGCTTAGTTAACTGACAAGGTGTAAGCTGCTGTAACGACCCAATCCCTCACGAGACCGGAGCCTCGATCCCAAAACCCAAGGCATAAAAAATAAGGGAAAACAGACGGAGTCTCCCCTGTTTATAGGACTAATAGTTTACCTACACACATAATATTTGACTACAAAGCCATAAACCAATCTCCTTAACAATTCCCATCTTCTATTACCAACACATTCAACAACTCCTCAAGGTCATTCGAGCCTTGGAACTCAACTAACTCAACAAAAGTACACAAGCATGCATGCGAATTAGACAACAAAATAAATCATTGAAGTTATTACAATCCAGCCACACCTATCAAATCAATCAAGACTTTAACTTTAAGTTATATTTCTTATAACTAATATATATACAAAGCACGCAGGCCTCAAAAGAAATATAACTATCTCAATTATACATAAAAACAACCATCTACAACTAGCATATCCGATCATGTAGAATCCCGAGCTTTCTTTACCTCAACTTCAAAGGCTCTGAACCTGAAATGGTTAGAAGAGGGATGAGCATACTACAACACGTATGCCCAGTAAGGGAGTTTTCGAAAAGATTTTCGTGCAATGCATATAAAGCATAAAATTAATTTACTAGACGACTTAGCCAAAAGAAAAAAAAATTACTAAACAAAGTGTTCAATCGAGATAATAAAACCAAATAGCATATTTTAAAAAAACTATAACTAAAAGATGAGCAATAAAGAATATACAATAGAACACAATGGCCTCTTAAACACAATTAACAAGACAATACTGATGTATAGTTGACTATTAAGTATCATATATCAAGGAGGGGAAATAACCATAACAAAATAAGTATACAATATGACAATAAGAGCTCAATCAAGGTTACTCTCCAAGGAACAAGGGCCCAAGCTAGAGTTACAATAGCCATTAATAACTAAATAACTCATATAAAGGAATATAATTACAGTTAACTCTTCTACGGTAGATCTGTATGCCCCTAACGAAGCGGTTCAAGCCTCTAGGGTAGTGGATTATGCCACAACGAGAGGTTCTAAAAATGATATATCACCGATCACGAGCACGAACCATGAACCACGAATCACAAAAAATATTTACTATATTGATAAGCCGGCACAAAATCCCTTATAACTCCCATGCGTGTACTCCGGATGTACCCCGATCCTACGACCCATATTTCCCGAGGTAGGTCAGTATGCCCCAACGAGGTGAACCACGCCTCTGGGAGAGCGGAGTGCCTGAACGAGATAGAGTCTAGAAAAGCATGGTAGCCGAAGGAGCACGGCAAGCCCGATGCCGCCCGTGTTACTCGATACTACCATGCACGAAAATGTTGCGCAACCCCAAGAAACGAATCACGAATCATGAGATACCAAGATTTAATCAAGTGGGGAGGTAGCAAAGTAGGCTAGCCTCACCCCATATATAACATATATCACATTTAATAATCAAAAAAAATAATTATAACAATATAAACAATTACTCTTGCAATTAATTCAGGTAATTCACAAGATATACATCAAAATATGACTCAAGTAACTTGGTTAATTCATGAAATCGTTAAGCAAGTAAATAAACTAAATGCACAATAGGATGAAGTCCCTCACCTTTTAGGAAGCCAAGCATGCAAGAAAATAGCCTACATGCACCCCGATTCTCCTTGTGTTAGCTCAACATACACCTTAACTTGACCATACAATTATAACATTTCTTATTTTGCATGTCATTTATAACTCACGAGTAATTAATAGCATCTAATAAGCATTAACTAGCATGGAGCATTACATCTTCAATTAAATAAATGACAAGTAGTTATACACATTTACAAGGCATTTAATACATCATTGCTCAATCAATATACATATGAACTAGATAACATTCTTGAAGATATTCACTACTTACTTAGTTTGAAGTTATCTTAGATAATCCACATAGCATTCTTATGACTCAAAAACATTCCATGACTTCTAGATGGCATTAATTATACTAACATTCATTAAATTAACTATTTACAAGTTTAAATTCAATTAAATGACAAGAGAACTTCAAACTAACCAATCAAACCAAAACATTAACAAAGCTCAACTATAAAACATGACCTAAGAATCATTTTCATGTATATCAATTCGAATATTCTTTAGCTATTGCATTCATTTGAAATCTAGCTAAGTTCACTAACTTTACACATCCACAAAACTAGCATATATCATTTATTAGAATTTAAATCTTATCAGGAGAACACCTAACTAACATTTAAGCAAAATTGGCTATTACAGAGTTTAGGAAAACATAAAGGAATAAGCTAGGACCAAAATGGCCTTTTGGCCAAAACACACACTTACAAATATAACACTTGAAATTTCTCTTGTATTCTTGTTCACATGTTACATAAAACATAATAAAAGCATACTTGCATATCCTATACTTCATACAAGCTTTTTCACAAACACTTGATATACAACTTGAACTTAAAGTTAGCTTAACATCATATTTACTTCAAATCTACCACTAAACTAGAAAATCACTATAAAAGAAAGCTATTCTACCATTAATAACTATAAAACATTAGCTAGCAACATTACGACACATAGCAAGTAGAACTTCAAGAAAACATGCTCATTTTCAAATCTTCAAAAAGAACCCTAAATTTATCAAATTTATTACCCATTCTATTGACCTCTAAATTTTCTGATTTTTACATATAAATGTATCCCTTCGAGTGTAGGTGATCTTAGAATCAAACATAACTCAATTCCGATCTACATTCCTCAAGATACAACCATTTTCGTACGACTGCGCATAACTACCCTGCACCAGTGATTTTCCCAGACACATTTCGGAAATGGCTAAATCGGAGGGTTAAAACGCTAGAATTAGCCTTAGCCCTAGAAATCAACATTTTCTCTAAACTTCCTAATCTAGCTGCTATATAAATTTCGTTAAGTTTTGAGCATGTTTACTAGGTCAAAAGATCTTCAAAAGACACAGCCAGTGGACTGTCCAAATTTGCACTTTGTTGTCTTCTTGCATTTTAGCTAGTTAAACCATTGCTAAGTCATGTATTAACCATATGAAACACTTATACACTTCATTGTGAACTTTAATCAAACACCTAGCCTTCATACAAGGGCTCCAACTAGTAACAACAATACCATTAAGAATACTTGCAACACTTCACAAAACATGCAAAACAGAACTCATCTAACACCACACAAGCTAGAAATTAACTTCACTTGCAATTATAACTCAACAGCTCAACTATCTACTTCATAAAAACATTATATTAGCATAATACTACCATAAAATGCAAGATAGATGCAATTCCTCACCTTGATTAAGCTAAAAGATGCAAGAAATTGGCTCGATAGGCTTGGTATTCTTCCTTTTCTTCTTCTTCTTCTTCTTCTTCTTCTTCTTCTTCTTCTTCTTCTTCTTCTCCTTTTTCTTCTTCTTCTTCTTCTTCTTCTCCTTCTTCTTCTTCTTCTTCTTCTTCTTCTTCTTCTTTCTTGTACGTGTTTAAACGTGTTTAGTGTGTGTGTATGTGTGTTTGATTTTTGTGTGCTTTTGTTTTATTTTTTAATAGATAAGGAGGTAGGATATTAATAAAAGGATAAATCACCACCTTGCCCTCTTAACTAAATTTTATCTACTAGTTTGTCATTCTAGTTTAATTCTAACCAATTTAATTACCCTATTGTTTATCAATACATTTATTTATTTACTACAATTCCTAAATCACCTAAATGCTCGTGAATACACAAAAATACACGTTAAACGAAATAGATGCACATAAACGAAGAAATATGATATTTTATGCAAACAAATATTTGTAAATAATTAAAGTAGATATATAAATATATGCACATTAATAAAATAATTATATGCACTTGTCGGGGTGTCACAGGGATAGGATTCCCAAACTGTGGGTAGAGTCCCGATGTAAGAGAGTATATTTGAAGGGATGTATGCATATTTAATATGACAATTGTATGGTTATGTGAAAATGTGCAATATGTTCTATACGTGCATTATATGACCCTTTGCTTTAAAAAGTACGATTTACAATATATGTATGGATCATAAGTGACAGTGTAGAGTCAAAAGATGTCTAGATTTAGGCCTTGCAAGGATGTAAGATCACAGAGGAAAAAAGAAAAAAGCTTGGCTAGAGGGAACATATAATCTAGTCATCTACAGTGATGCATCCAAGGAGGGCTTGGGTTGTGTATTTATACAAAATGGTCGGTTTATCGCCTATGCTTCTAGAAAATTAAAGTCGTATGAGGTAAACTATCCGACTCATGATCTAGAGTTGGCAGCTATCATGTTTGCTTTGAAAAAGTGGCGTCACTATCTATGGGGCTGTAAGTTTAAAATCTTCATTGATCATTAAAGTTTGAAGTACTTGTTCTCTCAAAAAGAATTAAATATGTGGCAGAGGAGATAGATGGAGCTTTTGGATGATTATAATTGTTCTATCAATTATCTGCCTGGGAATGAGAATGTTGTGGCCGATGCTCTTAGCTGGAAGGCAAGCATTGCAAGTTTAGCAATCAAAGATTGGAAGATGCTTGAGGAAACTAGTTACTGGAAACCAGAGTTGACTCAAGTTGGAGTTATGTGTGCACATTTGTAGATTCAACCCTTATTGTTGTCTCAGATTAGATAAGCTTAACAACTTGATGCAAAGCTTCAGAAAATCAAGGATCAGATCAAGGATGATCAGTCTGACTTCAAATTACATGAGGATTGTATTCTACGGTTTCAGAACAGGGTATGTGTTCCCGATAAACCGAATCTGAAGAGAGGAATTCTAGATGAAGCTCACAATTCAAAGTACACCATTTATCCCAGTGAAAACAAGATGTACCAGGATTTAAAACAATACTATTAGTGGAACAACATGAAAAAGGAGGTTGCCCAGTTTGTATCAAGATGTTTGACTTGTCAACGGGTGAAAGCAGAGCATCAACGACCCGTAGGGTTACTTCAGCCATTGGCAATACCAGGGTAGAAATGGGAACATGTTACGATGGACATTGTCACTGATTTTCCTAGGTCACCGAGAGGGTGTCATATGGTTTGGGTTGTCGTGGACCGTTTGACTAAGACAACTCATTTTATTCTAATGAGGAAAGAAGATGATCTCGAGAAGTTGGCAGATCTTTATTTGGCTAACATTGTTAAACTTCATGGGATTTTAGCAAGTATTGTATCTGATCGAGACCCTCGGTTTACTTCTCAATTTTGGCAGCGTCTTTAGGAAAATTGGGTACTAAGTTGAATTTCAGCACAGCGTATCATCCTCAGACCGATGGTCAGTCGGAGAGAACTATTCAGATTCTAGAGGATATGCTCAGAGCTTGTATGTTAGACTTTAGGAAGAGCTGGGAGAAACATTTGCCACTAGCCGAGTTTGCCTATAACAATAGTTATCAAGCGATTATTGGGATGACACCTTTTGTAGCTCTATATAGACGTAAATACCGATTCCCTTTGTACTAGGATGAAGTAGAGGAGATGAAGGTTGTTGATCTGACTATGATGTCAAAACTTCTAGAGAATATTAAGAATGTTTAGTTAATCAGGCAGAGAATGTTGACAGCTTAGAGCAGATATAAGAGTTATGCTAATAAACGCCGTCAGGATTTGGAGTTCACAGTTGGGGATTGAGCCCTCTTGAAAACTATGTATTCTACTTTAATTATATGTATTAATATGGATAATTATATGTTTTTCCATCTTTGAATAATCCTACAAGGGTAGAATTGAAGTTAGACAACATAGATAAGGTTAATTTGGACCTTAGTCATTAAAAAACTTAAGTTAACCAACTTTGACCTTTGTAATCTTGCTTTGACCTTACATATAAGCTAATATACATACATTCCACAACAAAAAATACCATAAACACATACACACACATTTTTGTAAGCTCCATAGAAGAAAAGAGGACATTTTCACTTAGGTTTTCAAAGCAAATTTTTGAAGAAAAACTCAAATCAAAGCTAAATCTTTTCATTCCAAGCTTGTTTTTGCTTCTCCAACTTATGTTCTACCATATTCTTGCCCTTTTTTGCATCAAAGGTAAGGGAAAAAACTAAATCTCAAAAATAAAGTCTATGTCAAAAATTTTGATATTGCATATATAGTTGTTTTATAGTTAAATTGGCTTATGATTGTTGTTAGTTAAGTGTTGTAGACTAACATAGTTTGATTTTAGACAATTTAAATGGTAGAATATTGTAGTTTTATTTTATTTGTTTTATTTTGATTATTTAGCCATTACTTAGTTTAATTATTGTTGTGTTAGTTGTTTATAAGTTGTATATACTTGTATGGACTTGTTTAGCATAGAGTAGCAATATTATAATGCCAAAAAGTTGAATTGATAGTTGGTTTAAAAGCCCAAAATTCCAGCCGCCTATGCATTGCCTTGTAAGGCTTGTTGGACTCATTTTAGATGGATTTTGGGTTGTTCTCAAGGTGGTTTAGGTACTTTCTTAAGTGGTTAAGTGATAGGAGAAAGTTTGGGGGTTGTTCAGTTGTTAGATTTTAAGTTATGTTGTTGGAAAGTTAGGGTTATATTTCTTTGAATTTGTTACGTGTTGTCTTTAATTATTTGGTGCTGTTTGTTAGGTTGATACTTGAGTTGGTGTTAAGTAGGCTTGGGGTTGATTGAGTGTTGAAGTGTGTGTTGAGTCTAGATGACCTACTTTGTCATCTAACTTAAGTGTTTTATAAATGTTGAGTTGTTGATTGTTGAAGTGTTGTTTAGTTGGTTGTTAAATGTTGTGGTGCCGGGAGACAACCTACTTTGTTGTTCTCTCAGAATATTAAGTGTTAAGTGTTAAATGTTGTGAGGCATGAAAGGGTTGTGTCACCTCGGGCGGTATTGGGCTTACTAGGTTGCATTGGCACGACTATCATGTTCTATCTCCTATCCGTGTGATCGGAGAATGATCATGGGGTATGGGTCTAGTTTGGGTACTTCTGGAATGTATTAGTGGGTGATATAAGAAGTTAGTTGAGTTCGTGATGGCAGTATAAAGAGCTACATCAACAAGTGTTATCGTATCCTTAATGCTTGGGTACTTATATTGCTATATTTGTATTGTTGATACTTGTTGTGCATTCATTGTTTCCAAGGGTGTTTTCATGAAAATAATTTCAAAACCTCCTATTGAACCCTCGCTGAGTTGGTGAAAACTCACCCTTCTTGCTAACCTTTCAGGTGAGCCTAAGCAGGACCTAAGGTATGTCCCTCAAGAAGCTGAGAATGAGCTTTATGTTGATGAGTCCTATGTGGCAGAGTCCCATCCTCGAGTCTTTGCTGGAGTGTTTCACATGTTGTCCTTAAACTTATGATATGTTGTATTGTATTAAGTTTTAAAGTTTGTAATGTATAACTTATTTTCAAGTTAGTGGATTGTATAATGTTAAGCCTAATAGTCTTTCTTTCGGATATGAACTTGTTGTTAGACTAGCTTGATATCTATTTTGTATATGTATATTGTGGTTTGTCTTGTATGGTTGAGACGGAAGCATTGTATCTTGTTTTAATGTTGTTTGGTTAGAATATGAAGTGTTGTTGGTTGAATTGAGGTTTGTTAAAGGTGTTGTTGGTTGTGGTGTTTGAAGTTGAATCGGTTTATGATTTTGTTGTCCATATTACAGATGTTATAATGCCGAATTTCCGTCGTGTCCTGACTAATCATAAGTGGGGTTGTGTTAGGGCGTGACACTACCTCTAGTGCTAGGAGCTCTTTCAACCATCTTTTGTTACTAAAAGGTCACTCAAGTTAAAACATATATGCAAGTTATATCACACAGGAAAAAAGTACCACATAATGCACAATGATCACATAATGTACAAGTAACACATTATGTATGCACACATTTATTCAAAAATCTGGAGTTTTGACATTACACATAAGGCATAATAGATACATTGTTTTCAAGATAAAATTCCAACAAAGTACCGAGCTTTCTATGATACAATAAAAGGCCACTTAAAACATATGCAAAACAAGACTCTCTATTACAAGATAAACTACACAATTTACATTAATCAACATGTACAACATCCATAGCAAGACAAACAAAGCAATCACTTTCATTCTCCTTGTGGCTCGATCTCGGCCTCACCTGAAATGTTCATAAAATGGGGTGAGCTAAACTAGCTTGGTAAAGGGGTGCACGGGAGGTTTTGGAAAAGCTTTAACTTGTAGTTCAGTTGAAAACATGCATTCCAAACAACGTACAAACATTAAGCACTTAGCCATAATTAACTCAAGTAAACATTTCAACTATATAATCATTCAAGAAGGATACGCTAACCATTGTTGATGTTGTCACTTATACTACCATCACGATCTCTACCACTTATCACTCCCGATAGGTGTACTCTGGACCTATACACCAAACCTACGACCTACACCCCATGGACTTCACCATCCATGCGAGCTAGGGACTAAGACCATGGTAGTCATGCCAATACACCGACAATCCCTATGCTGCCTAGAGTGACACGACGCTACCATGCCCTCAATAAAATGTTACAACCTTACGATCATTCATTCAATCAATCAACTATTCACTTTACTTCGAGAGGACAACAAAGTAGGTTGCCCCCTCAACAATGTAACATTCATTAACCAATTCGATTTCATTCAATAGCATATTTGATAGGTGACAAAGTAGGCCACCATACCACTTGCAAACACTTTAAACACTTAACCATTTCCAATTGCACTTAACATAACACATAATTACTTCGAAGAATTAACTTCAATATAATTCAATAATACATGACCTCAACAACAATTATCAACTAACATTTATCACATGTTAACCTTAGTTGCAACATAATATAAGTGTACAAGAGTAACATAGCTAAGCATAGAGTAACAAAGCAAGCAAGACACAAGGGGAAAGGGGAAAGAGGAAAGGGGAAAGGGGAAAGGGGCAAAGGGTTGCTACGCCATGTTGGTAGGCCGGCAATGGTTGGTTCAAGCCAAAAAAAGGACGCTGGCTGGCCAAAAATGGCTGGTACACACATACTGTACACTATACGGCCTAGAGAGAAACGAAAGGCAGAGAAAAAATCTTCCACTCGATTACAGCATCATTCGTAAGGATCGTGGAATAGGAAAAAAGATTCATAGGAGTTGTGCCTTGGAGGTCTTCTTGTGCCTTGAAGCAATTTTTCTAGCCTTTTTCCAGCAACTTAACGTGTGTGTGTTGTATATTTAAGCCAACATGAAAGGTAATAATCATACACTATGCAAACTAGCACTAGATATCGATTTCGGTAATGGTTTTATGCATGATTATGTGTTTATTCCGCTTGTGGATTATTGGATACAATATAATGTTTATATTTCGATTATAAACTGTAAAATATTCTTATGAAGTCTTAAAATCTATATCCTTCAACATGAAGTTAACTAGTTCCTCTATCAAAATGTCAGTAGAGACTTTCCTGATCTCCACAGTTTTGAGCTTCCTGTCCTTGTAGAAGCTCAAGGTTTTGACTACGCCTCAGGATAGATCATTCAAAACAACAGGTACTTTTCTGCCAAACCCGGGTTGCTGCAGAGTTGGAGGTAGCATCTTCCCTTTAGATCCTTTAGCCCGATAGAGGACTTGGGTAGGGTTCTCTTTTTCTGAATCCAATTATGCCATATTTAGATTTTTCTAAACATTATGAGTCTTGGAGGTGTACTGGGGTAGTGTGGTTTGGTTTAGATTTTGGGATAGGGAGGCTTAGGTCGAGTTGTTCCCAACCTTCTTTTTTTTTGTCCTTCTAGATATGGACTTTGGGCCATTATTGCTGGAGCCATCTTTTCTTGGCGATATCCAAGGCACTAGCTATCAACTTTGGGTCTATTTCTGTAATAAAAAGAAGGATAAGGGTTAAATAGATCCCGATCAGGCAGATAAGAACATAAAATAAATAAGGATTGAGGTCCTGAATAAAGTCCTGGTAGGATCAAAGCTGGTACCCTCGAATGGATGAGCCAAAGATTCAAAGGCCATAGGCTCGGACTGAGATTTAGATGTGATAAGACCTAAAGATGTGGAGTTAGAATTTTCTGATGATTCCATCGGGGAGCCATAGATGACTGACCTTAAAATCCATTAAAACTTATAGTATTTCTTAGGCTTGACTTTCACCAATCCTCTAAGTTCATGAATAATTGCATGCTCATCAGAGCTGAGGATATGAGGGTTATTGACATCCTCAGCAGTTCCTCCCAATTCCAGCAGAACTATCTAGTCCGAGCTCAAATGAATAAAATAATACCTATAGTGCCATCCTTTGTTAGAAGAGGTCCAACCTTTGAACAAAGAACACTGGCTTCGGGCACTAATATAGAACACCATCTCTCTTTGGGATTTTGATTAATCTTAAATATCCTCATAAATAATCCTAGGGTAGCTTAATACCCGATCTTCTGAAGGTAACTATAGAAGGCAATGATCATCCTCCATCTATTTGGGGTGATCTAGTCCGGGCTGACATTGTAGTAATTTATAATATCTTTGATATATTGAGGAAAAAGGAGCCTGAGGACTAAGAACGAGTCCTCACAAACCGTAATTTTTCCCGAGCCTGCATCACAAGCCGGGACATTTCTACTTAAAGCATGAATTGAATATCCCTCGGGAACGAGGCCTATCGTCTTCTGATCTTCAACATTATTATCATCTACTTCGCAATGCCTATCCTGACAACCAAATAGCTTATTCCCTTCATTCGAGGCGAAGAGCTTTCTAGTTAAAAAGGTTGAGCCTCCGAGTTATGAGGATCTTCCATGGTCAGATCTACCAAATCATTACCCAAGCCGGCCAAACATTTGATGGAGGGTCATCCATGTCCAAATTATCGGGATTTGGAATTCCAGCTAGATTAGCTAGAGGTAAGTCACCCAAAGTAAGAGTTACTTCTCTCATTTCAAGATCCAATGGAGAAGATTCCTCTTGGTTGTGATCATCCTCGGCGGATCCATTTTTCTCTTCCTCTACTGGATGTTCAGAGTTCTATGTGTTATTTTCCTCTTAGTCTTCACGGTCTTAGGAATGAACAAAATCGTTCTCAAAATTCGTGGAAAAAGTTGACCCCGAGCTTCCCATGACTTAATGTGGAAGGAAAGTATATAAAAAATGAGAAGTTAGGGAGTACTTAAATTGGAGAGATAGGGAAGTAGAGTACCTACTTAATTGACGAAGTAAAAAGGTAAGTCCCGAACTTGAATGCTTTACAACCGAGCTACTTTTTGAGGATGTTTCTTCGTTGAGGAATTATTGGAAGTCTAAGAGAGTAATATGCTAAAAGTATGATAGTATGAAAGTTCCCAACTATATACAGATGGGAGATGGTGCGGAAATCAAAAGGTAGCAATAATTAAGGACAGGTGCCTAGAAATGCGGATGACACACAGCCTGTCAAATGTTCTAGGTTTTCGATTGACGTGTCATGTAGTGAGCTTAGGCCTCTCTCAAACAACATTAATGAATTGGGCCCTAAATAACGTATGCCGATTCTAAGCCATGAGAAAATGGTACCACTGCTACAAACATAATTCCTGAGCCCTTATCCAAGACCTTAGAACTAAGGGCCAACTGATAAGGGATAAAAATAACTAAAAGGGTAAAAGAGTAAATCAACAAGCATAAGTAAGGGCATGACCGCCACTTCGCACATGCAAAAATCCTGATGCTAAATAAGTTCTCAACCTTAGAGTATGCTTTGTTTTTAGTATGACATGGCACTAGGACCCTTCCCACAATTGCCTATAAATAGCGATCTCAAGCGATCTAACAAGGTAATTGCTCCCGAGCATAGATATTGTTTATTTTCTTATTAGCTTATTTATCCCAACCAATACTAACTTGAGCGTCAAAACTATCCCCTAGGTTACTTCTCACATTTGACTCTTTCTCTGTTTCGTAGTTAATCAGTTCGGGACCAAGTCATCCAGTTCCAGGAATCAGTTTAGTAATTTATACATTAATATTGTCAAATATGAACATGGTGATTTCACCGTTGTTGTCACGTTACTGTCACCGATTTTTTTGACCAAATGCATTAGGGTGCTTGGTGGTAGGGGGCTTGGGAAAAAGATGAAACACAAAATTTCCTTCTTTTTTTGTCATGAAAATTAGCTTCTTATGGCTTGGGAAAAAAATGAGAGTTAATAGCCCTGGGAATATCTTACATTAGTACGGTCCAAGTGGCACTATGTGGACCATGTATTAAGTGATTTTTTTATTTGAATTACTAAGGCTAAATGAATAAAATGCCCTTCTAGCATTAAAAAGATAGACACTGTTAACGCTAAAGACCCCCAATAAAATATCAGAAGTTGGGGGATTCGTTTGGGGCTTATGCAAAACTTGATAGACTGCTAAGTCTTTCTCCCATTTAAAAAAATTATTTTGTGTCCCAAAATTAAGTAGAATGATCCTATAACGAGTTTTTTATGATTAAAGATTTCAAATTTAACTTTATATCCTACTATTACTTGGACACGGGGAATCCGAACCTTAACAGGAAAGATCGAAAAATGGTAAAGGGTTTATACAAACATATGTTATCTCTCCATTTAGCCCAAACCCCCGATTCCCAAACCTATACCCCCAAATCCCTAACCCTTATTGCTACCCTAAATCCCCCAAATCACTAACCCTAATCGGCAATGTCATACCCCAACACGACCACTTATGATCAGTCAGGACGCGATGAAATTTCGGCATTATAACATCTGTAATATAGACAACAGAATCACACACTGGTTCACTTCAAACACCTCATATCCAACAACAACTCCAACAACATACAACACAACCAACAACATCTCATAAACCAACCAACCAACATTAAAACAACAAGATATAATGCTTTCGTCTCAACAATATACAACAAACCATAATAGACATATCAAAATAGACATCAAGCTAGCCCAACAACATATTCATATCTAAAAGAAAGACTACTAGGCTTAACATCATACAATCCACTAACTTGAAGTTGAGTTATACATTACAAACTTTGACACTTAACACAATACAACATATTATAAATTCAAGGACAACAAATGAAGCATTCCAGCGAAGACTTATGGATAGGACTCTGGCACATAGGACTCATCAACATAAGGCTCATTCTCAGCTTCCTAAGGTATATACCCTGGGTCCTGCTTAGGCTCACCTAACAGGTCAACAATGAGGGTGAGCTTATATATAACAAAGCTCAGCGAGGTTTCAATGAGAGGTTTTGAAATCACTTTCATGAAATCCCTTTGGAAAACACCCTTGGAAACAATGAATGCACAACAAGCATCAACAATACAAATATAGCAATATAAGTAACCAACAGTAAGGATAGGATACACTTATTGATGTAGCTTCTTACACCATCACGAACTCAACCGACTTCTTGTTTCTCCCACTGATACATTCCGGAAGTACCCAAACTAGACCCACACTCTATGATCATTTTTCGACCACATGAGATAGGGCATAACTTACAACAACATAACAACCAAACAGCCCCCGAACCTTACAATCTAACAACCAAACTAGACCCACACTTTATGATCAAACAACATAACTTACAATCTAACAACCAAACAGCCCCCGAACCTTCTCCTATCACCCAACCACTTAAGCAAGTACCTAAACCCCCTCGAAAACCATCCAAAAGTCATCTAAACCGAGCCTAACTAGCCCTACTAGGCAATGCATAGGCAGCTGGATTTTTGGACTTCTAAATCAACTATCAATTCAATATTTTGGCATTATAACATTACTACTCAATGCTAAACATGTCTATACAAGTATATACAACTTAAAAACAACTAACACAACAAGAATTAAACCAAATAATGGCTATATATCCAAAATAAAACATATAAGATAAAAATACAATATACCGCTATTTAAATTGGCTAGAATCAAACTATGTTAGTCTACAACACCTAACTAACAACAATCATAAGCCAATTTAGCTAAACATCAACTATATATGCAATATCAAAATTTTGACATAAACTTTAATTTTGAGATTTAGTTTTTCCCCCACCTTCGATGCAATCAAAATCTATAAATAGGTAGAACACAAGTTGGAGAAGCAAAAACGAGCTTAGAATGGAAATATTTAGCTTTGATTTGAGTATTTTTCTTCAAAAATGTTTGAAAACCTAGAAAAGACTATTCATTTTCTTCCCAAGGTGCACGGCTAGTTGTATAAAACCATGCACGTATTCATGCATCTATTTAAATAAGTTATGAGTATTAATGTGCGCTTGTATTATCTTACTTATCTTCACGGACTTCTTTGTGCATTCACATAGTCTTATGTGCATTAAGTGTTAGATAAAGTAGACATTAGTTAAATATCTTTTAATGCCCTCTATATATATCTTAAATGTTTACTAGGTGCAATAGACATAAGTTAGAACTAAGTTAGAGTTATAGGAGTTAAGTAGAGTAACTTCGGGGTAATATTGCAAATATTAGAAAACTTTGGGGCCAAAGTACAAATAACTAAACTTTGACTTAGACACTAATTAAACTACATAGGACTAGGATAAGCTTATAAACTACACTTGAAACACCCGACTATAGGAAGAAAAGAAAAATGGAAGAATTACAAAGCTAGAAAAACACTTGGGGTCAAATAACAAAACTTATAAATTTTTGGGGTCAACTTGTAATTATGAAAAGTTATACTTGGACATCAATTAATCGCTTTAAATCAAGAATTAACTCTCCAAAATCCCATTAGAACCCTAAGACTATAAGAAATTAGAAAAGAAAGCCAAAATCAAGAGCTCTTTAAGAATTAGGGGCGAAAGTGAAGACTTTAAAACTTTCGGGGTCAAAATTACAATTATGAGAACTAATACTTGAAGACCAAGTTTGGCATTTTAAACTGGATATCGTATAAACTAAATCATGCAAGGAACACCCCGATCGAATTAGAAAAGAAACAGAGAAACTTTTACATTTTAGAAAATATGAGGGGTCGATTAGCTAAACTCACAAACTTTAGGGGATAAATTACAAATACCAAAAGTTAAACTTGGGGACCAAGATTGCAATTACAACTAGGATTTACGTTGGCTAATTACATAAGGGGCCCCACAACTAAAGCTAGGCAAATTAGGAGTCAACTTATAAAGAAGAAGAAACAACAAGGGCTAAAAGACAAATAGGCAAAAGTTTTTAACCTAGCTTCCAAGAGAAGAATAAGAAGACTCCTTGTCATCTTTTTCTCTTCATTTGGCTGCCTCCCCCATTGGAGACTAGAGAGCATTTGAGCTTTATTTTGCAAAATCTTGTGAAGAACAACAACATCAAAGTTGATATTCAAGCCTGCTAGGTGATCTTAAGGCATTATCAAGGTGGTTATTGCATTTCCAACCAAAAATCAAAGGTGAGGCTATTTCAAAATGATTTTTTATGAGATATAAATGCATATTGATGGATTTATGAGGCTTCTATGGAGTTATAATTGCAAATCCATGGTTGAAATGTTGTTAGAGTTTGTTGTTGATAATTTGAATCAAAGATGATATTGCTGGAAATTTTTGAGTGTTCTTGATGATAGAGCTTGTATCTATCTATGCAAATGGGGATGGTTGTTGCTTATTTGGGTTGCTAGAGGTTTCTTGGTTATATAGTAGTTGATATTGATGATTAGAAGTTAGAACATGCAATGAAATCTCGGAATGACTTTACTGGACAAATTTGTCCAACCAGAAATTTTAGGACGTTTTTATGGATGGATGATTTTATAAAAATATGGAAAATTCAGGAAATGTAGAAAACTCATAGAGAAAAATTTCTTCTGTTGGACATGTCATGAGAAAAAAATATTTTTCATGCTCGAAAACACACAAGACAGTAGGTATTAGAAATTTTGCTACCACTGGATAGATTTGTACAAACTTGAAATTTTAGCCCATTTTTATGACTAGATGATTTTATAAATATCTGGAAAATTTAGAAAATGTATAAGACTCATAGAGGAACATTTCTTCGGTTGTCCATATCATGAGAAAAAATCATTTTCATGCTTCAAAACACATGAGACTGCAGGTTACGGGATTTTTGTTAAATCTGACAACTCATTGCCTTAATTTTCTTTTGCGCATTAAAAATAGTAAACGACCTTGGAATCAAATGAAACTTTAGCAATAGCTATATTAGTCAGTTAGGAACAACTTTCATGTTTTACAAAACATCGGATTCCATCGTTTTAGATAGCTGAATTTTCCATTTTCAAAATAATCCCAGAATAGTCTTCAATCTGGACAAACAAGACATAGATGCATTAAATTAGTTATAACTCTATCAATTTAGATAAGAATTGAGATTTTCTTGATTTCAAAATTATCTACACTCGAAGTGCTTTAATTCTATACCTAATTCAAATAATTTGGAGTTCGAGAAGATAGGTTACTGATTAGCTAAATTTAGACTAATGCAGTGATATAAACATTGTTTTAAGTCAATAAGTTTAGTTCTAATGAAAATTGCTATTGATTGAATGACTAAGTACTTGGGTTATTAATGTGTAGTATTATTATATGATCTCTATATGTGTTAGAATATTTGTGGAGACATTAATTTGAATTATATTATTTGATTACTTGTTGAATTACCCGATATATTGTAAATGATCGTATTACTTGAACTTGAATTTGAATTGGTGTCAAAAGGGATTGCAACCACCTAGTCTTGGCATGGTAGTGTGTATACTATGCCGGACATCCACGGGGTATCGGTGATCTTATGTCTACCATGGTCCTATTCCCCTCTCGCTCGGGAACATTGATTTCCTTGGAGAATCGGGTCGTAGGTTTGAGTATTGTCCAAAATACTCTATTAGGGAGATAAGAAAGGAGATGTTGAACATCTCAATTAATAGCAAGGTAGGCTACCTCCACTGCTTGATATATGATATATAATCACCCTCTCGTTTGGGGACATTGACTTCCTCGGAGATGTTGGAAATAGTAAGTTATTTCTTACTTAGTATGTGTTATATGACTTGTATATGGATACTTGATTGTTTCTTGATTGCAGATCTTGCTTGCATTGCATCCACGGATTTACAAAAAGTTTATGAAAAGGAAAAATATATATATATATTCAAAAACCCTTCCCAGATTTCCCCTCGCTAAGCTTTGGTGCCAGATAAGCTTACCCTCGTTTTTTTCCCCTTTCAGGTATAAGTGAGCCGGAGTATGATACTTGATGATTATGTGCTAAGGGAAAATATGTTTGTGGCTTTAAACTCTAGTGATGAAGTTTGTATAATATGTGGTATTTGAATTAATGTAATGGTTAGATATCGTACTTATATATAAGTTTTTGATTATACAAATGACATATGTTTTACTTTGGAATTAGATTGCCGATTTAATATGTGTTGGACGAATTATATTGCGTTGTTAGAATTTGGGGTTGAGGAATTGTAGTGAAGGATTTGGAGTTGTCAGTTTGAGGCTTTTCTGTTTTTAGTTTAAAATTAGAAAATCCAAAATACAACCGTTGTGCTGCCCGATTTTCGAGAAAACTAATAATAGGCTAAAAATTTGACTAAGTATGAATTGGTAATTAAATCAACTAAGTTATAACAAGATTTAGTCCCTCGACTAAGGTAAAAGAAATTGAGCAATTTAGAATTTAATAATTGGGATATACTTATTTAAAAGTCTTGAAATATTAAATTATGATAATAGTGCTCAGGCTATTATAATAATGCCTTAGCGGACTTAGCCAGAGCTATCTTCTTAAGCCCGTGGCATCATGATCCCAAGAATGTTGGTGGTTTATTTTTGATATAAGAGATTATATTAGCGATTGAAAAATTGGGGTCCTGACAGGTTGTGTATGTATTTGTGGTATTTTTGCATTATATTGTATGTATATAATGATAAATGAAAGGTCAAAGCAAGACTAAATGGTCAAATTTGACAAAAATTAATTTTAAAAGACAAAAGACTAAGTTAATATTTGTTTTTGTTTCATTTTTCATGCATGTCATCCTATGATTATTTAAGATGATAAAATATTTATTTGTAATATAAACTAGGTCAACAGAAGTCAACACAAGAGCCGGTTTTAGCAAAAATTACTATTTAGCTTAAAAATGTACCTTTTTCGCCCGAAAAGTTTACTTTAAATTCCTAATTTATTTCAGAATCAATTTTTATTAAATCACGGGTCAATTAATAATGGAGGACTAGTTTTTAAAACGTTTAAAAGACCAGTTTCAATAATTTAGCGAAAATGTCATCAAATGCTATTGAAAGACACTTTAAATGAAATTTTCTTTAAAATTTTTTATGAAAGTTTAATGAATGCATATATATCATGCAATAGGAGTAGTAATCACATAAATTACACATATATTAATTTAAATAGCATATAAATAAGTCAAAACACGTAATTGCACATAAAAGGAAAATTTTGGGGTCTCACATCCTCCCCTCTTAAAACAATTGCGTCCTCGCAATTTTCAAATTCACAGACTACTAAATTCTCAATTCATAATTCACTCCCACCTAATATCATATCGCATATAAAAGAAATCACAACTCCAAGGTGTGACACCCTGAACCTAGCACTTCATTAATTGTATTCATTAAATGGTTAATTTGGATGTAACTTGGCTAATTACTTTATTTTTTTTTCATATTTTCATAAATTCAACTGTTTCTTTTCATGCATTTTATATTTTTATAAAATACTACATATTTTTAGGGGACTACAGCCCCTGACCGTGCGTGCATTGCATATCGGGATCAACGGAAAAAAATTCGCGAAATGTCTGATGAATAGTACCAGCGGGATTTTTTTTTCCAGATTTTTTCAGATTTTTGGCATTTGTTTTGCTGAAATTTAATCACCCAAATGACCCTTTTTCCCTTACTAAAATGCCTTAATTATTTGACCTACCATTTGACCTTCTCATGAGAATAATATAAGCTAAGAACAAAAAAAAAAAAAAGAGTCAAAAAATGGCCAAAAAATAGTTACGAGAATAGTAACTTTTTCAAAAAAAAAATTATTCCTTACTTCATTCTTGCTTCCATTGCTTCCCAAATTGGTTGTGCTTCATCCTTAGGACCTTAAGACCATTCTTTGATCTTCAAAAGAGGTGAGGGAGTTGCATTTTTCATGATTTTAAAAGTTGATGCATATATATATTGATTTTCTTGTCTTGTTGAATTTAGCTATTTTGCTTGTTATAAATGCTTGCTATGAGTTATTTGATGCCTATAGAGTTAACTTTTATGGCTTGTTAGAAGATTTTATGGTTGAATGTAGATATTGATCAAAGAGATGATGAATAATGCATAGAATTAGGGTTTTGAGAAAAATTGCTAATTGGCTTGAATTGAGGCTTCAATTAGATGCTCTAGACCCTAGTGAAGTTAGTTGAAAAGCTACGTGAGGTTGAATCATTCGAAACTGAGCTTAATTGCATAAATAGCCAACTTTAAAAAGGGGACTTTTCTCCTTAAGCAATCCGGGCAAATTTGGGCATTGATTCGGGTATCCTTGAGCTAAGGAAGCACCTTTGGTGCTTTCGTTTCACGAAAATAGGGTTCGGTTAGTATAGTTGTAGTTCAAACCCATTCGGGGCCTTCCCGAACTTTTGTTTCCAAAATGAGTTTTTGTTATCCTAAAAGGTGCCTTTAGGCTTAATTAAAAATATAGAAAGACTAGGATATGATTTGAAAATCTTGAACCATGCATAGGAGAAAGAAAACTTGGTTAAAGAAAGAGGAAAAAGTAGTTTTGGCTATATTTGATGCAATTGGCACTTGTATTTAAGTTATCTTGTATTGTATTGATTATTTAGGATATAATTAAGCTATTTGAGTAGATTGTGGGAATTAATTGTGTTGATTGCTTCTTTTGGTATCTTTAAGCCAATCTCGTGCTTATGTGAAATTATATCGTGCTTATATGTGAGGGCGGCCTACTTTGTCGTCCCTCTTATGTGTTATGTGATATCTTGATTGCTTGTGATCGAAAATCGGGTTGCGCAACCTTTTCGGACATAGTAGCGTCAAGAAACATGGGCGGTGTCGGGCTTGTCGTGCTCCCTCGACTACCATGGTGCCTATTCCCTTTCTCGTTGAGGCATACTCTACTACCCCAGAGGCGTGGTTCACCTGCTGGGCATGGACCTACCTCGGGAGAAAGGGTCGTAGGATCGGGATACATCCGGAGTATCCTAATTGTTGGTGTTTGGGGTTTGCCGGCATGTTCGTGAAGTTCGTGGTTCGTGGCTCGTGATTGAAGACTTGGAAGTGGAACCGTATCCTTTTAAAAGTGATTAATTGCTTGGCTTGTTATCTTGCTAGTTTACGTGGCTTATATATGTTTTCTTGTATTTGCATATCATATTGCACATTGGTATGTTGCATCACCTCCCTCGCTGGGCAACTTTGTTGCTCATTCCTCATTTAATATGTTTCAGGAGCAGCTGAGGTGAATCCCCAGCTGATAGAAGAAGAGAAGGAAGTGCTAGTTAAGCAATTTCCGTGACTTCTTGTGTGATAAGGTTGTCTAAAATGTGAAGCTTGCGTGGAGTTGTTGTTGGTTGCCTTTTTGAGACCTTGAGTATATTTGGTGAATGTAATAATTTGTAATCTTGTATGTTGGATATGAAGTGGAATGACATGTAAAAATCCATAGTAAACTTATCCTTTTGCATGCTTGTGTGATTAACAAAACTTGGAAGTAGAACTTGGCTATTGTTGTATCTAACTACCTATAGTTAAAAATTAGAAATGCTTTGCTTGCTTGTATGTTATATGTAATTGTTGTTCCAAGGCTCGGATGGCCCTGTGATTACGGGTGGCCCATAAAAATCTTGGAGGATTGGTTGTAAGAGTTGCAGTTTATGGATCTAGCATCATAGATGTCTTTGTGTAGGTACCAGTTTAGTCCTATAAACAGGGGAGACTCCGTCCGTTTTCCCCTAAATTTTGTGCCCGGGGTTTGGATTTGGGTGAGAATAGCATGATAAATAGGAGTCCCGGTCTCGTGAGGGATCGGGGCGTTACACAAGGTCTTAGCATGACGCCACTACTTATCAATCATCCACTACTACAAAAAAGGCTCTATGAACACTTCGAGGGTTTTAAAATTCATTCACAATAACATGAATGATTACTGATCAAAAGAATATCTCAAAAGTGACCTTGGTCAGAATATGGCCCTTATGAAATTTACAAGGAAATAAGGATATGAAAAACCATATACGAGCCATCAATCAATTGTATAAGAGGTCAAACAAGTTAGAGAATCAAGATGCTAATAGTTCAATAGGGAAGCATGATAACTAATAAAATGACTATCTTAGCACCTATAAGTTAAACAAGTACGAACAAGGAATGATGATGAGACAAAGTAATGCTAAGTATGTTGATCAAACATTCTTGAGCAAGTAAACATTTCAATTCTCGATGATTGCTCAAGGAACCAACAAGTAAGTTGTACTTGAGGCTAAATGAAATGGGGAGCTAAGAGATTATTATTTCAATAGGAGACATGAGTGACAATATAATGAGTATCTCAGCACGCAATCCCAAAGAAGTATGAATAAAAAAAGATACAACAGACAGTGCTGAGTACCTTGAACAAGCAATTACAAGCAAAGTAATGGTTCAACGTTTATCAATAAAATAATACAATTAATAAGGATTAACAAGAATGACAATGGTATAATTAGGTATGGAGTACATTAAGCAAGTAAAATTCGAATAAGTAAAATAGTATACCAAAGGAGGAACTTACCCTCAAATGAATAGTAATAAGATGAAAGGGAATAAAGAAACCAATGACTTGAGATAAAGAACGAATATAGAAGTCTCAAACCTTAACTTCAATAAACGACATTGCTATAAGAAGCAAATATGAATGTTAAGAATAGAAACAATGGATCCATTGATCCAATAAACAAAACATTAAAGAAAACAATTGATATGATAGAAAAGTACAACTCTCTCTCAAGTAAGTGAAAATAGAGTAGAAGAGAATAATAAGACCACTGGAAATAGGAGGCACAAAAGATGTCCCACTTACACACTTAAACACCATTAAATCAAATCCTACAATCTACATCTCTCACCAAAACAAGACACTAAGGAGATCTAGAAAATCTGATCAGTCATACAATCACTCTAAAATTTATATACTTCAAGTAACCAGTCGCTAGACAAGATAAATTATTGGTTACCAAACAAGATTCACTGATGAAGACTTCAAAAGTGCAAGATCACAATCTCAAGGGAACCTCTACTTATGACTCATCTCTAAGTAATAACAAGTTACACATGGCAAGAAAAATATCTCGAATTATCAAAATACATTGTTATTTCTTCGAACAAGTTCACTCTCGCTAAAAGAACATCAAGATCAATCCATTAACCTGAGACTAAAATCCATAAACATAATAATTAAAATCTCACTAATAAACTACTAGAATAATAATAATAATTCAAAATCACGGCCTACCTCTACTTCCGAGAGATCTTGCAGTCATCTTTTGACATTAAAAGGTCACTCATGAGTTATAACATGTATGCAACTATATCACAAGAAAGGCAATTACAACATAATGCATGATTATCATATAATACAACATTATCACATAACGCACAATTCAGCACATAGGAAGTAAATATCACCTAAACAGGTTATATCACGTAAGCAAGTGACAAACAATTAAAGTCATATAAGCAACAAACTTCACATAAGACAAGTTGACCATATAACTCACATTGGTCACTTAAAGTACATTGAGCACCTAAAGCACGTGAACACATTAACAACATTTGGTTCACACCACACACAAGGCATACAGACATTCTTTCAAAACACATTCACATTAAAACTCTACCTGATAGTCCAAAGATCCTATCCCGGCTTATGAACTATCTAAGCACTGATACCACAAAACGTCACGTCCCAACATAACCCTACTTATGATCAATCAGGACGTGACGGAATTTCGGCATTATAACATCTGTAATATAGGCAACAGAACCACACACCAGTTCACTTCAAATACCTCACATCCAACAACAACTCCAACAACACACAACACAACCAACAACATCTCATAAATCAACCAACCAACATTAAAACAACAAGATATAATGCATCCGTCTCAACAATATACAACAAACCATAATAGACATATCAAAATAGACATCAAGCTAGCCTAACAACATATTCATATCCAAAAGAAAGACTACTAGGCTTAGCAATATACAATCCACTAACTTGAAGTTGAGTTATACATTGCAAACTTTGAAAGATAACACAATACAACATATTATAAATTCAAGGACAACATATGAAGCATTCCAGCAAAGACTCATGGATAAGACTCTGGCACATAGGACTCATCAACATAAGGCTTATTCTCAGCTTCCTGGGGTACATACCCTGGGTCCTACTCAGGCTCACCTGAAAAGGTCAGTAAAGAAGGTGAGCTTATATATAACAAAGCTCAGCGAGGGTTCAATAGGAAGTTTTGAAATCACTTTCATGAAAACCCTTTGGAAAACACTCTTGGAAACACTGAATGCACAACAAGCATCAACAATACAAATGTAGCAATATAAGTAACCAACAATAATGATAGGATACACTTGTTGATGTAGCTTCTTACACCATCACGAACTCAACCGACTTCTTGTTTCTCTCACTAATACATTTCAGAAGTATTCAAACTAGACCCACACTCCATGATCATTCTTCGACCACATGAGATAGGGGATAGCACATGATAATTGTGCCAATGCAACCCGTCAAGCCCAATACCGCCCGAGGTGACACAACCCTATCATGACTCACAACATATATCACTTAACACTTAGTATTCCGAGAGAACAACAAAGTAGATTGTCTCCCAGCACTTCAACATTCAACAACCAACTAAACAACACTTCAACAATCAACATTTACAAAACAACTAAGACACTTAAGTTAGATGACAAAGTACGCCATCCAGACTCAACACACACTTCAACACACAATCAACCCCTAGCCTATTTAACACCAACTCAAGTCTCAACCACACAAACAAAACCAAACAAATAAAGACAACACTTAACTAATTCAAACAAACATAACCCTAACTTTCAAACACCATAACTTAAAATCTAACAACCAAACAACCCCCGAACCTTCTCCTATCACCCAACCACTTAAGCAAGTACCTAAACCCCCTCGGAAACCATCCAAAAGCCATCTAAAAGGAGCCCAACAAGCCCTACTAGGCAATGCATAGGCAGCTGGATTTTTGGACTTCTAAATCAACTATCAATTCAATATTTTTGGCATTATAACATTACTACTCAATGTTAAACAAGTCTATACAAGTACATACAACTTAAAAACAACTAACACAACAAGAATTAAACCAAATAATGGCTAAATATCCTAAATAAAACATATAAAATAAAAATACAACATACCGCCGTTTAAATTGGCTAGAATCAAACTATGTTAGTTTACAACACCTAACTAACAACAATCATAAACCAATTTAACTAAACATCAACTATATATGCAATATCAAAATTTTGACATAAACTTTAATTTTGAGATTTAGTTTTTCCCTCACCTTTGATGCAATCTAAAGCTAGAAATAGGTAGAACACAAGTTGGAGAAGTGAAAACGAGCTTGGAATGAAAAGATTTGGCTTTGATTTGAGTATTTTTCTTCAAAAATTGTTTGAAAACCTAGAAAAGACTATTCATTTTCTTCCCAAGGTGCACGGCTGGTTGTGTATGTATTTGTGGTTTTTTTGCATTATATTGTATGTATATAATGATAAATGAAAGGTCAAAGCAAGACTAAATGGTCAAATTTGGCAAAAATTGATTTTAAAAGACAAAAGACTAAGTTAACCTTTGTTTTTGTTTCATTTTTTATGCATGTCATCTTAGGATTATTTAAGATGATAAAATATTTATTTGTAATATATACTAGATCAACAGAAGTCAACGCAAGAGCCGGTTTTAGCAGAGATCACTATTTGGCTTAAAGACGTACCTTTTTCGCTCGAAAAGTCTACTTTAAATTCCTAATTTGTTTTAGAATCAATTTTTATTAAATCACGGATCAATTAATAATGGAGGACTAGTTTTTAAAACGTTTAAAAGACCAGTTTCAAAAATTTAGTAGAAGTGTCCTCAAATGCTATTTAAAGGCACTTTAAATGAAATTTTTTAAAAAAATCTTTATGAAAGTTTTATGAATGCATATATATAATGTAATAGGGGTTGTAATCACATAAATTACATATATGTTAATTCAAATGGCATATAAACAAGTCAAAACACGTAATTGCACATAAAAGGAAAATTTCTAGGTCTCACAAGCACCCCCATTAAATATGCCTGATCGCTATTTACTATATGACACATACAATATTTGTACTCATTCCTCCCATTTCCCTCCTAAAGACAATTGCAAAAAAAAAAAATTATTTAAACGGATCTTTCATCAAACTACAGAAAGGTACAACCAGTAATGCACAAAGTTCAACAAGCGTGCAATATGTAGTGCATCCAAAATTGTAAAACTATGATGTGACATTATCATTTTTCGCATAAAAAGACAAATTTGTTTCTCAATTAAATTCGTTACATGCTAAATATACTAAAAATCTCGGCCACTTTGCAATAATTTTGGTGTTGAAATAAGTATGGAGAAAGGGTTATATACACCAATGCAAATTTCTAGTCTGCAACAGAAGAAAGTACAATTGACGGTGCACAATGTACAACATGTGTAGCATAAATTGCTGCTAAAAAGTTGAGTCTATCAGATTTTCTTAATTTCCATGAAATACATATACCATACATAAAAACAAAAATGCAATGCATTTAGAGTAATGAGAATTCCTACTCTGCACATCAAATTACAATCGAAGATGCATAATGTACAACATGAGTGGCATAATTGGTGCCTACTTTATAAATTTAATGGAATATACACAACACATATAGAAAATACAATATACATATATACATATATGATTACATATGCAATTATATGAAGAGGAGGGGGTGGTGGAAGTTTACCGCTAGGGCTAAGGATTTGGGGGATTTGGGGTAGCAATAAGGTTTAGGGGTTTGGGAGTATGGGCTTGGGAATCGGGAGTTTGGGTTAAATGGAGATGTAACATTTGTTTTATTATGCTTTGACGATTTTACCATCTAAAAAATGTATCAGCTGCATTGCACATGATAAAAAGGTGACAGAAGAACCAACGGTAGCACAAAAGATAAAGATAAAAGATTGATCTATGATTATTTTAAAGATAAGGGACCAATTAAACAATCAAAAAAAAAAAAATAAGAGACCAACTAAATAAATCAAAAAAAAAAAAGAGACATATCAGAATATAAGCCCAATGGTAAATGAAAATTCAACAATTGAAGTCCGCAGCCCATTGCAAATGTCATACGTCGACAAAGCATTTTTATACCACTCATACGTCTTTCAGATCAGTTAAAAAAACCATCACCCACATGGACCAGACAACTTCAATTTTCAACTTTGAAATATCGGATTGCTAACATTGTGACACCCAAACCACATTCATTTCATCATCCTAATTTTTAAATGCTCCTTTGACTTTGTCACCTTTTCACATAGTCCACAAAATGTCCCTTTCATCATGCCATCAAATTATTCTTGATCACTATGCAATACCTACTTCATTAGATACAAACTGACCGAACCTCGTGTTTTGATCTCCTATCAAGAATATGTCAATCTTAGGTAGTAACAGCTACAGTGGTAATATGGGCGCACCACTTTTCCAGGAATTCAAAAAACAGGCTTCTTTCTTCCTCAAGGAGAAGATCAAGACAGCACGATTGGCGCTGACTGATGTGACACCGGCTCAATTGTAAGTTTAGCATCACATCAGTGGATTAATCTCATATGATCAATGTTTCTTCATTTATGAATAAGGCTTCTCTCTTCACAGTACACACTTTATTTTTATTAAACTATCAGTTCATCTAAAAATTTAACTTAAAAAAATATTACTGTATGTAATAGATTTGGCGTGACTTGAATGTAAAATTTTTTTATAACTGGATTTTGATACCATATTATCTAAAAATTTAAACTGTATGACGGATATTTTTCTAAAGATTGGCAGAAGAAGCTACAAATGGGAGTCCAGGAGGACCTGATACTCGTATCCTGAAAATTATATCGAGGGCTGCTTTTGAAGTTGATGATTACTGGAGAATTGTGGAGATCCTGCACAAAAGGCGTGTTCATATATTTCTTGATTATGTAATGTGTCGTGTTACATTATTAACATGTTAATTTGATCATCATATTTGTGCTAATTGTATACTATGTGAAACGCCTTCTATGTTTCAGATTGGAGAAATTGGATAAAAGGAATTGGAGGGTATCATATAGGGCTCTCATTTTGCTAGAACACTTGTTGACTCATGGACCTGAGAGTGTCGCAGAGGAGTTTCAAAGTGACAAAGATGTCTTTAGGGAGATGGGAAATTTTCAACATATTGATGAGAAAGGGTCTTAACTTGTTCTGCTTTTGACTTCCACTCCCGATTAGATTTCCAAAATATTTTTAGTCACTACAAACTTGAATCTTTCGTCTTGCAGATTCAACTGGGGCCTAAATGTTAGGAAGAAATCCGAGAGGATATTGAAGCTACTCGAAAATGGAACTCTTCTCAAAGAAGAGAGAAATAGAGCTCGGGAGGTAACAAGAGGCATTGAAGGATTTGGCAGCTTCTGCCAAAGGACTACTTCAGGGCAAGTTCTGCAGGAGTCATCAGTTAAAATGTATGGAAGATGCAATTCTCAGTTCAATGATCAAGAAAATGAAGAAGATCCCTTCACGTGCTTGAAAGAGGAAGACTGTGCCAAGACAAGGCACGAAAACTCATTCGAGCCTACTAATGAAAAGACTGCCGACACATTTTCCACCCAGAAAATGGAGAATTCAAGCTCCTGGACTAATTTTTCTGATCAGCAAATAGTTAAAAACACCAGTAGTCAATTGAGTTTTAAAGAAAATATGGCTCCTAAGGAGAAAATGCTCATCAGGGACTTGAATGAATGGAACTGCACAGTGGAGTCGAACCCCCTACTAGGTGGGGAAAGAGCTGATTCCATGACAAGTATTTCCGAAGAAGATCACCCTTTTGGTGATACCAAGCGTCTAACAACAGTCTCCCTTCTTTCTGATCATGATAGAGTCCTGCAAGCCTGTTGAGAAAAAATGGTTGTAGAATTGAACCCTTACTCTTGTCCTGTTCAAACCATCTACTTTAGTTTTCACCTTGAAGGCTTCTAAGTTCTACTGTGACTATCTCATCCAATGTACTTGTAGCGTATTACACTTTAATGCTCAAATATTAGCGAGTTTGGCCATGTTGATGCTATCGAATTAATCAAAAAGGAGACCATGAAAATGCTGCATTTTCCGTATTTTGAAGCAATTATTTTCAACTGTTTTTCTGCCAACCAATTGCAAGAAAGCAAAGGACCATGGCCATTTCTCCTATTAGTCACCTATCAAGACAATGATATTACTCGTAGACAAGCAATATGCAAGAGATCAACAAGCAGTTATTAATTGCTCAAAATGTTTGCATATGACCTTTGTGATAATAGTTGCTACTGAACAGAGGAACACTTCCATACAGATAAACCGTTTAGTTAAGATGCTTTAATGAAATCCCCAAAAGAAGTTAAAAGATTGGGTAAGGTCCATCAAGCATTCAAGCAGCCAAGAAAAAACTTGTACACCTGAAATCATATAAAGACGTTCAGCATATTTGTCAGAAAATAAGTCCACGTAGAAAGTATCAGGAAATGAATGAGTTCGGTTCTTGAACGTGATAACAAACCCCAAATAATAGAATGGTGAAAAGAATACTCGTCTAGGATGAAAAGAAAGACAGCAATTAACACCAAATGTCTTTTAACATTGAGAGAGGCTTCACAAATTACTTACAGAAAAAGATTTGTTTTTTCTGCAATACCTCAACCAATTTCTTCATCAACACTATAAACAAACCGACATTGATTTTGAAGTAACTAGAAAGCAGCAAGTACATTCCTGAATACTTGTGTTGCTATTTTTTCACTTCTCATCCTGGAATTTAGAAGCATTTCCTGTGCACAATGGAAGGCCCAGATTCATCGTATTCTGCCTTTGCAATCCACATCTGCATTTCATCAGTAAAAGTCAATCTACATCAGATACTGCACTATACAGTCATTATGTCACTCAAATGCACAGTAAATCTAGAGTTCAAATTTAAATGGAATTCACCTGCTGGAAGGTGCTCAAGGATGCCAAAATGGATCCTCCAATCCAGACACTGTACTTCCTCTCAGGTGGAGCTACCACCTTGATCTTCATGCTGCTTGGGGCCAAAGCAGTTATTTCCTTGCTCATTCTGTCAGCAATGCCTCCAAACATGGTGGAACCACCACTAAGGACAATGTTTCCGTAAAGATCCTTCCTAATATCAACATCACACTTCATGATGGAATTGTATGTGGTTTCATGAATGCCTGCAGCTTCCATTCCAATCATTGAAGGTTGGAAAAGGACTTCTGGGCACCGGAAACGCTCTGAGCCGATTGTAATAACCTGTCCATCAGGTAATTCATAACTCTTCTCAACAGAAGAACTGGTCTTGGAAGTCTCCAATTCCTGCTCAAAATCTAGAGCAATGTATGATAGTTTCTCTTTCACATCCCTCACAATTTCATGTTCAGCAGAGGTGGTAAATGAATAACCACGCTCTGTCAGAATTTTCATGAGGTAATCAGTAAGATCACGACCAGCTAAGTCAAGACGAAGAATAGCATGTGGCAGAGCATAACCCTCATATATGGGGACAGTGTGACTGACACCATCTCCAGAGTCCAAGACGATGCCTGCAGCGAAAAGCAAATGAGTATTCAGATCTCCAATATATCAACACTATTTTCAGGCTCAATCAAACACTTCCATTCTTTCACATAACATCAAGCTTTAAGCTTATGCAAGTTATTCTTCTATAATCTAAGGGCTCCAAAATACCAGATTTTCTTCCTCTTTTGGCGATTAACAGATGTCCTCACCATTCTTCACAATCTATCCTTTTGATTGTGTGGCAAACAGCAAACGAATTACATCAAGATTTTAATACATCTTAGTTAATATAGCTAATTTCTGAACCTAGTGAATTACATGAAGCAGAGTATGTGTAAAAGTACTTACCTGTTGTACGACCGCTGGCATACAAGGATAGGACAGCCTGAATGGCAACATACATTGCAGGGGTATTAAAAGTCTCGAACATGATTTGGGTCATCTTCTCACGATTAGCTTTTGGGTTCAGAGGTGCTTCAGTGAGTAGAACAGGGTGCTCCTCAGGGGCCACACGAAGTTCATTATAGAAAGTGTGATGCCAGATTTTCTCCATGTCATCCCAGTTGCTCACAATACCGTGCTCAATTGGGTACTTTAGAGACAAGATACCACGCTTGGACTGAGCTTCATCGCCAACATATGCATCTTTTTGGCCCATTCCAACCATCACACCAGTGTGACGCGGACGACCAACAATGCTAGGAAACACAGCCCTTGGAGCATCATCTCCAGCAAATCCAGCCTAATAATTGGCATTTCATATTAAGAAATAATTGTAATTCTCAAATGAATAGGTGACATTGTTTTGCTAGCCCAAGGAATTTCAACAATTGTTTATGATTCAAAAGTTGTATTTGAAATCCAATTGCAGAAGTTACAAATTTAATTTGTACCTTAACCATTCCTGTCCCATTATCACAGACGAGGGGCTGAACATCTTCAGCGTCTGCCATCTTCTACCAACAGCTAGAAATAATTTACAATACCAAATTAAAACAAAGCCAGAACTAATGAAATAAATCTATGTAAAGAAACAATTTCCTCTAATGTTTACTTTCACTGTTGTTCAACTATTGGAAGATGTTTTTACTGATTCATATCCAAGACAATGATGATCATACGTAACTGCTAGACACTACCATTCGCCGTCGAAAGAATATTAATCAAGTATACAATAAGGACTCAATAATATGATGTTCTTACAGAATATATAAAGATCAAAGACTCAAACTATCCATTCAAATTCTCGAGTTTTACCATCTTGATACGATAGTCTGATTATGGCCTTAAAAGTTCACATTGACAGCTTTCACCAGAAAATGAGTGCACATATTTCAAAGAAGTGCAAACATGTCCCATGATGAAGCAACATGAAACACACAATATCACAAAGATGTACGAATGCAAATATATATATATATATATATATATATATATAGAGAGAGAGAGAGAGAGAGAGAGAGAGAGAGACCTCTGAAGGGAGCAGGGGTCGAGGTGGAGGTTCTCTGGCAGAAGGGTAAGCTGGGCGTGCTCTCAGTTGCAGGAGTTTCAATTGGTAAAAGGGTGAAAAGAAGGTTTAGTATAGAAGAAAGAAAAGGTGGAAATGAATTCGAAACCAACGGCCAACTAATGCGTGAAATTCGCTTTAAACGCTTGTCCGCTCTTTACCCGCATTTCTTTCGTCCAACACTCTTGGGCCTCTTGGCAGCCCGCTAATCCCGGTCTTCCTTCGGTGTTCTCTCCAATACGTAATATAATTTATTCATTAAGTTGTTAAATGTACGAGTTAGACGTTCAAATTGTATAAATCTGACTTTAATAAAGACTTTACTATTCTTTTGAATCATTTTATATATATATAAAAGAGTTTGAAAGTTATTTTTATAGTGGTGATCGGTGTTTGTTTTGGCAATTAATAAAACATATTATGGATTTATTCTTTTTTTATTTATTTATTTAGTGGAAGTGTAAGTCCGTATAACGTAACTAACAAGACTCAGCTCGTAACCTCTCTCACATACGTAACGAGTTACATACCATTAAAACAAAGACCTAGTGGCATGAATTTCTTCTTTTTATTTGCCCATAAGCCATTTCACCAAATTAGTACAACAATTATATTTTCTATCTTTCTGGGGTAGCATTAATCCCATCATTATGGGGTAGCCAAAAAAACGTATGGCATTAAGACCATACCTTTGACAATAGCTGCAACATGCAACTATTTGAAGTGTCAAGTGGGGCTGTTTCCTTTGGGCTCAATTCCTCCAAACCGATGCTTTACTCAGTCTTCCATCTAGGCCTTTTGGGCCATGTTTGAGCTGAGACTAATTTTGGCATCTACAATAAGTCTTGGCTATTTGAGTCCGGAGGTTTGATGACTTGAAGTGTTATTTAGGTGTTTGTCACTTTGACTTCATCACCATTGCTGTTTTAGCAAAGGTGTGTGTCTTTTCGGTCTTTTTCTCACCTTGTCGTAGACTTCTTCTTCAGTTGCGCCTTTTAGGACTTCCATCTATAAAAGCAAAGTGATTATCTTTTGCGTTTGTACTTATCTTCTAAGCTTTCTTCCATACTTTCTTGTTTTTCTTGGTTTCTTTTGTTCTCTCATGGCTAATTAAAGGTGTTCCAGCACTTCTCCCGAAGCACAGTCCAGAGATAATTCAATCCTACTATCAAGAAGTCACAACAAGAAGAGCTATTCTAGTAGTGGTAGAAGAAGAGCTCCAAATACTTTGGAGACCTCTCTGAAGGGATATAACCATAGTTCTAAAGGCTAGATTACTATCCATTTAAGGCATTAAATCTGTAATTTATGGCAGCAAAAGTAATAAGAACCAAGAACCAAGAACCAAGAACCAAGCTAATACATGCAAAACATGCTAGCATATAACACTATTTTAATTTTAGTTGATTACCTGCAAATATTGGCTTAGAACTCAATCTTTTTAAGGCTTAATCGCCATGTGAGATCACATGGTAGACACCACTCCTCTACCTAGCTTGGCCGAGTAGTAACCACTTGCAGGAGACATAGAATGCTCCTCCAACTAGCTTGCTCGAGTAGTAACCCCCTATACATTAGCTAGAATAATTCTAGCTATGTAGTTGTAGCTTGCAAGAGTCATTGGTGAGGGAATAAAACTCTTCTATTGCGCAGAATGAATCTAGACAACATTATTATGTCTAGATAATTTTCTCATAATTTGCTAGACTTTTTGCAAGATAAAATCTCTCTAAATTATCCTGTGGATTTTCTATTTTCCAAAAAAGAAAAATATACACAAAATCAACGAGTCCTGCAAGACTAGCTATCCTACATTCTATTTTCCTTGTTTCCTTTTCAAGTCACGCGTCTGGTACTTGCTAAATACATATTTCACACACCTCTTGCTAAAAGAAGAAGGTCAGTAGCCCAAAAAGGAAAATAGTTAGAAGAGGGACAATAAGACAGATCCGTTCTAGCTCTAAAATGACCAAAATGCCCCTGCTAGTCCCTAGCTGCATCTTGACTATTTTAGCCTTAACTCATTCCGCTAAAGAGCTACGACTACACTCCAGAATGATACTGATTATCTAGAAGCCCATTAAACAAAGTTTGCCCTTTCTCTTTGACCTACTAAGTAAAATGACCGAAATATCCCTCTATGCAGAACCTGTAATCAATACTAGGCCTAAACCTTGTACTATCAACCTTTTATTGATTACATCTATACTTTGTGCCTCTAATCTCTAAATAATCATCATCTAGATATTATTCTATTGATTTAGGGAGCAAACCACAAGTTCAATGTCTAAATATAGTCCCGATTGACTATATTACTAAGTACTTAGATTTAGATAATTAATAGGATATTCACAAAGGGGTTATGACCCACCAATAAACATGGCATAGAACCTCTAACACATATGCATACCCCAATTAGTCAAGTCCATGTATCTAAAATACCGAGCTATTGACCTATATGAGCTCGTACCCATAGTGAATCAAAATATATGTCCTTGAGTTCATTGGTCATCCACTTATACTCAAGAGCTAGATCATTGGTCTCTTAGTAGCTTGAGATGTTTCTGACCTCAAACGAGTGATAGTACTTTTACCGAGATCACATCTACTATGGTCTTGTGCATTCTCATGCACTAATGAGAGAAGTTCGAAAAGTCGTTCAATGACCAAGGAAGGTCACCTTATAAATAGAAGACTCTTTCATTATAACCTTCCATAATGAAGTGCTCAACTTCACTATTCGGTTATGAACCTATAGTTTAGATTCAAGCCTCATGGCATATACTTTTCGTGCGAGACCACCACGCACTTATGCTATTCACTCAAATCATGGAGCCTTTGCATACATATAGAGAATATAAAAAGAGTAATAAGATGCTCATGAGTGATGCATTGATTGTCAATTGTTATAATATCCATTATCCTGAGATGTCTTAATGTTAGTGGTCTTTAGGACATACCATTCCCAACATACTCTTACTTGCACTAAAGAGCACTACTACTTACCTAATTTAGTACCCTTCGCTTTCACAAGAGTATAAAATATTCTCCCAGTAAGACTCATAGGTAAAATAGGGCTTGCTAAATTATCGACTGAATCTATCATCTCCACTACATCACCCCTTTGGGTGAACTCCTGAACTAAGTGGTACTCTCTTCCAATGAGTTTCATATATAGTAGTACCCTTGGTTTCTTTACAACTAGCCTTTATTCATAGTATGTAGCTGTCAGCCTATGTACTATTGATAAAAACCTTAATTCTATTTAGGAATTATCTTGCATTACTTTCATCTTGTATGCAGCTTCCGGTACAGCCGCATACTTTGATTTCCATGGTTGATTCAACAATACCATATTATTGCGCCTTCTCCCATATATATAACACATACACATCCAGAGATCGATTCCCTAGAAACCACATGACTGGTTTTAAAAACATATACCTCGTAGGTATTAAATCATTAGACAGATACATTAGCATATGGTCCCTCTTTCTCCTAAGACACTTGAGTATATACTTATCTATCGGTTAATGACTGGTCTTAGGTTTTACTGATATTTCGCTCATCACGCCAATTACAAAGCAAATATTTGGTCTAGAATAGAATCATGGCATACATGAGATTTGCAACTGTTGACACACATGGAATTCTCTTCACCATTTCTATCTTCTCACTTGTCTCTAGATAATGATCCTGAGATAGAGTTACTCCACATCTGAAAAGTAATACCTTTTTCTTGGAGTTTTGTATGCCAAATATGACTAATGTCTTCTCTAAAAATGAACCTTGGAACAAAGCTAGTGTCTTAACTTTGCGATCTCACATAAGCTTAATGCCTAAGACATAGCTCACCTATTTCATGCTCTTCATTTTCGACTCCAGAAGACAAACATACCATAATGGATGACAATATCTCTATATCATTCCCATGACTAGAATGTTATCCATATTCATAACCAAGAGTGCTACACAATTACCTTCTCATTTTCTTACATACAGGGCTTATTAACATTTTGATCAGAAAAATCTAGGCCGATTGATCAAATCTAATGTTCTAAGTCCTGGATGTTAGCTTAGTTCCAAATGAATGGACTTTATAAGCTTTCAAACAATATGTTCTTTAAACTTATCAACAACCTTAAAAGCATACTTCATAGATTCATTAATACTTCTACCTAAAGAAAACCGTCTTGATATCTATTTGTCATATCTCGCAGTTATATTGACTAACGATGACTAAAAGTGTCTTGATGGTTCTAAGATTGGCAATGGGCAAGAAGGTTTTTCTTATAATCGGTCACTCATTTTTAAGAAAAACACTTGGGCACATGCTTAGCCTTGAAGGTTTTTTCCTTTCCTTCCATACTACTCTTCTTATTGTATGCTATTCATACCCTATGAGATTTGTTTATTCAGGTATGACATAGATTCTAATGCTTGGTTCCATACGCCTATGTACACATAAATATCTACCTCACCATAACCTATAGGATCCATCACCTGATCATCAGAGTCAGTTTAAAAAAATACTCCGATGTGCCTATCTAGCGATCTGGAAATCTTCCCACTATGACGTGGCTCCATCTATGTGCAAGAACTAGATTACTATGTGTCTTCAACCTCGCAATAAAGCTTTGGTGATCTAAAGTTCCCGGTGGAACTTACTCTAGATCAATTCCTGAGTTAGGTTCCAAAAAATTTATACAACCTACTTCCAAGTACATAACCTGGATACTAAGCCACATCCTCCGTTCCTTGGGGTTGTATAATATTCCTTATCTTGTCTTTTTTGGATAGCCTATGAAATAGCATGTATCATATCTTGGTTTAATATTTCTTAGCAAATTTATTAAGTTCATAGGTTGGACAACCTTTTATATGGACATGCATCAAAACTATCTTTTGGGCCTATCAATAGTACTAGGGTGCCCTAGGTACTGATTCAAATAGAACCGAGGCCAATATAAATGATCTACTATTTCAATTACATATTCCCAAAAGAATATTAGTAATGATTGATGAGCCACTCATGGATCTTACTATATCCAATATAACATAATTTTTCCACTTTGACATACCATTTCACTTTAACAAGCACGATGTAGTCACTTGAGACAAAACCAAGTAGTCATTGAGCTTACCTTAGAGATATATACTTCCACGATCAATTTGAAGTACTATAATCCACATACCTAATTGTTGTTTCGTCTAAGCCTAAGGGCTTAGACTCGCATCATAAGGTATACATAATCAAACTTCTAATGATCATCTATGAAAGTAGTAGATATCTTCTATAAACCAGCTTTCTCATTGTACTATATGCACTTGTGTGTACCAACTCTAATATGTCATTCGTCCTTTGTTGTTAAGTTGTAAGTGACATTTTGATAACTCTCCTTTAAGGCAAGATTCTAAATGAGCCTATGGTCCAAGATCCAACGATACCTTGAACTCATTCTTGACCAATCTCTCAATTAGGTTAAGGCTTGAGAAGACATTGACACAAATGGCATAAATAGGTCTTGTTGGTAGAAGATTTTCCTTTTAAAGAATAATGTACCTACTCAGTATTATGTAGTGGAGTACCTTAGTAGGAATAAAACATTAAAATCAGAATAAATTATTGAATTATTTTAGCTGATATGAAATGTCAACAGAATCAAATAAAATTTATGATACTGAAACTAGGTTTCATCGCAAGTCCGAACTATATAATAATTTATTTAAAACTAAATCAAAGTTTTTGTAAAAAAACAAACTAATGACTCCCACTATAATGGCCTAGTCCTTCGATCGAGTACCATCTTAATGGTTTATGAAATCTAGCATAGGGTGAACATATTTTCAAAATCATATGGCATATAAAACATATGTAGGCATTCATAAACTTTAAACCATGAATGTACGCAATAAAACATTCTAGCAATCGAAATAACATAAGGAATCAAAGTATAGTCGTTATACCTTCAAGAACACGGTTCCTTGAGTCTTCTCACCTATTCCACAATCCTAGCGAATGGCATGTGAAATCGGTGAAAAATTTATTCTCTGCCTTTTTTTCTTATTATGGCCAAATGCCCTAGTGTGTGTATGTATAAATGTCGTGTGTTTTTCTCTGCTTTTTTTTTCTTATTATGGCCAAATGCACTAGTGTGTGTATGTATAAATGTCATGTGTTTTTATCTGCCTTGGCTAAGTGATATAGCCATCCAAAGAGAGAGAGAAATAGGAGATCTAGTGAATCTCCTGATTAGTTAGCCTTAAGAGATTTTTTTTATGATTTTATTGAATTATCTGGAGATAAAATACATTATCTTCTTAATTCAAAAAATCAAATCATATCTCTTACTAACTAAATTAGCTCCACACGCCTATCCTATCCATCCACACATAGAAGTGTATCTTCTACACGCCATTTATACAAGACTAGCTAGGTCAAACATTCTTGTCTTAAGTATGTCTTTTGTCCTAATGTCTTAACTTTCTTAATTGAGCTCCATTATACTTAATTAATACACACATACTCAAATGCCAAGCTAAGCAAGAAGCAGTATACTATAAAAGGAATGTGGCTAGGAGAGTGACCCAAAGACATAACTGTTGTGGCTTCAAAATGACCAAAATACCCTTGTTAGACACTAGCTGTATTTTGACCATTTTAACCTTAATTCATTCCACTAAAGAGTTTGGATTGCACTCCATGGAAATTAATAAACTTCCGAGGAAGGTTTTCTATCTTTGACGTACTAAGTAAATTGACCGAAATACTCTTCTATGTTTCAACAACAATAAAGAATAGGTCTTGCATTCAAACTATCATCCTATTTTGATTACATCTATACCTTGAACCTTTATCCTTCACATAATCTACACCTTGGACCTTTATCTTTCACGTACTAAGTAGAATATTTGTCCTTGCGTAGAATGTCCAGATTGCGTGTGCCAGGCACACTCTGGCATGTGGTAGGCGTGTGGGCTGAGTTGGTTGCTAGATGATGAGTTTTGATTATTTGAATTATAAAGATAATTCAAGAAGTTAATCAGAAAGTACTATCCTATGCGAACTAGGACTTTGGAACCCTACCCCTTTGGAACTCAGCTATACCTAGTCTATCTATATATACCACACGACACAACTAACATACACACATACACACACACACACACACACACATACTCATGCATGGCCAAGAGCAATTAGAAAAGGTAGAGAGAAAATTTCCAGCAATTTTCGTCGCCATTCGTAAGGAAATTGAAATAGGGGTGAAGATTCGTAGAGCTCATACCTTGGAGGTCTTCTTGTGCCTTGGAGCAATTTTTTCCAGCCATTTTCTAGTACCTTAAAGTGAGTGTGTTGTGTGTTTAAGCCAACACGGAAGGTAATTAATCACACTCTACTTTTAATAGCACTTAATATTGATTTCGGTGGGTGTTTTATGCATGATTTCATGTGTTCCTGACATGGATTATATGGTTGATAATTTTTGTTTTAAATTCTGCTTATAAAATGAAAAATAATGTTTAGATGCCTAGGAATCCACATTGTAACACCCCGGCCCCTTACGAGAGCAGAAGTTCTATTAAGCAATCTATACTTATCCCAATACCAAACCCGGTCACAAAAATTAGAAAAAAAACAGACGGAGTCTCCTCTGTTTATAGGACAATTGGATACCTGTAAATAGTAAATAAAGCCACAAATATAACCCACATCATTCTCATACAACTCCAACTCCAACCATGCCCCATCTCAAAGCCATCCGAGCCTTAGACTAACATAAACATCAAACATACAAGCATGCAATCATTAACTGTTAAAGGTTCATGATTATAATCTCACTTATCATACCACTCTAACATTAACTAGTTTTCTTTCTTATAATTTAGTCCGTCAACCAGTCAAAACATGCAAGCATACAGCTACTAGACAATAAAGTAAAGATTACAAGATATTACAACATTACAAGTCATTCGCAACTATTAATACATTCTAAATTTAACTTTACAATTATGAAACTGTATTCAATGACAATCTACGTAAGCCAGCATAATCAATCACAAAACTCTCGAGCCTTCTTTTTTACCTCCGATAGCACTAAACCTGAAAGGTGTTAGAAACGAGGGTGAGTATACAACATGTATACTCAGTGAGGAAGGGGAAACGGGAATAGCATACCGGGGGTTCGTGCAATGCAGCAACTTAACACATTTAATACAATAAATAAACAATGGATAACAATTCTAATACCACACTTTAAAAAGGATATGATCGATAACCCTTATCATTCCAAGTCTTCAATTCTCGATCCACGAACCATGACTTGAGCACGATATGCCGGCATCCCAAACACCAAAGGGTACTTTGGATGTACCCAATCCTATGACCCAATACCCCCTCGCAATCTCCGGACCAGGCGAGTGAGGGAATATGGTACGAAGCTAGAGCAACCAACCCTGGCAAGCCCGCTACCACCTAGAGAGGCCCATCGCATCCGCCCCGACGATAAGGTTGCGCAACCATTGACTCGATAACACATGAAGCAATAATGACAACAATATAATAAAATAAGTTGATATATAAACAAGGAGAACAACAAAAGAGGTTATCCTTGAGCACACACATCATCAATCATGCCATACGATGAAATATGATACATTCATTAGTCTATAATTGCTAAACTAATCAAACTAAAACCCTTAAATCACTTAATATCGAACATTTAGCATATAACAAGATAAGACACTTAGAATGCACATAGAAATGATCCCTCACCTTTTAGGAAGCCAAACCTGCGCGAATTATGCCAAGATTCCCTCAATATTCTCCAAAAGCATCAATTCTCTTCAATTATCACTACCTAATACAATCAACTATAAGCATAAGAAGTGATTCCTTATTCTCAACTAAAGCTAATTCATAAAGCCATTAATTTATCCAACTCTATTTGATTCCCTTTAATTCACATAACTAACAATATATTTCATTGTTCAACATGCATTCTAATCATTATTTAAACAAAAGATAACTCAAGTAATCAAATTTGTAACATTCTTTAATGTTCTAAGTATTATTCAAAGACAATAGTATAATAACTAACATATACATAGCAATGATAATTCATATAAGTAGAAACACTATATAACATCTAACCAATAAGTTATATAAGCGTATCTTTACACATATAATGCAATTAATAAGCAATATAAACATGTTTACTCAATCTTTAACTAGTATCGATATAGCTTAACTCATAACTTCTTCGAATAGATGAACTTGTTACATAAGTACATTTAAACATTTATCCAATCAATCAAGAATCAACTAACAACAATTATTATCATGGTTCATTACTAGTTCCTTTAGTCCATTCTAAATTCATACTCAACCAAAGCCATGTAAACCAAGCAACTTAATTCACGAGACTTCACTACTATAATAAGTACACTACACAAAGGCATATAAACATTTAATTACTCAATTATAAAGCAATTATCATGAAATTAACTATGCAAACACAAAGGGGTCAATATTATACTTTTCATAAAACTTAACTAAAAGCTCACACATACCTTAGAATAGCATTTAGACATGCTAGGAGCAACTACAAAGCAATACAAGTACTAAATCAATTAATTTATTCATTTCCCCTTTGTTCAACTAGACTATTTAGCTTCCTACCGGAATTCAATGATCAAGTTAGGCTAGCTAACCATCCTACCAATCTAAGGATACCTAAATACCTCATTTAGAACCTCCAAATTATGACCTAGAGCACAAGTACACGAAAATACCGAAATGCCTCTTTGTGGGTTTACATTACAAGTACCAATTTCGGAACCCAAACAAGTAAAACGAAAGCACTTCTAAGGCTTCAATACTTAATAAAGACTAGCCATAACCTCGAAACGTACCCGGATTCGAGTTAACCCCAAAACCCCTTATTAAAGTAGCCTATTTTGATCAAATTTCTCAAATTTTGAACATAGCAAGTGCAATTAACATTTTTCTCACGCTTATGGACCTAATTAGCAACTACTAGAAGCCTCGAATCGAATTAAATTGTAACTTTTTTCAGAAACCCTAGTTTGACACTATTCATCATCTTTCCCAAGTGTCATTTTCATTTTCAAGCATTCAACAAGCATTTTAAACCATCAAATATATTCTATGAAGTCATTAGAGCATATAAGAAGCAACAGAACAAGTATTAAACCACTACAATATTACATCACAAAAATAATAGCACAAACTTTAATTGAATTTAATACAAGAATGGAATGCACCATCACCTCTTTTGAAGATCAAAGAATAGTCTTAAAGCCCTAAGGATGAAGCGTAACCAATTTGGGAAGCAATGGAAGCAAGAATAAAGCAAGGAACAATTTTTTTTTTTGGAGAAGTTACTATTCCCGTAACTCTTTTTTGGCCATTTTTTTTTCTTGGCTTATAATGTTCTCATGAGATGGTCAAATGGTGGGTCAAGCAATTAGGGCATTTTAGTAAGGGTAAATGGGTCACTTGGGTGATTAAATTTCAGCAAAACAAAATGCAAAAAATCTGAAATTCTGGAAAAAAATCCTATTGGTACTATTCATCAGACATTTCATGAATTTATTACCGTTGATCCCGATATGCAATGCACGTACGGTCAGGGGCTATAGTCCTCTAAAAATATGTAGTATTTTATAAAAATATAAAATTCATGAAAAGAAACAGTTAAATTTATGGAAATATGAAAAAAATGAAGTAATTAGCTAAGTTACATCTAAGTTAACCATGTAATGAATGCAATTAATGAAGTGTTGGGTTCGGGGTGTCACACACATCCTTCATGTGGTATCAAAGCTAGATCATGATTAATCATGCATTAGAACATAAAATCAATAGAAATCGCGTGCTAAAAAAGTTCACAGTTGGCGGACTTCCTAGGGCCGATTATGGACTGCCTTTATGTGATTTTTATGTGGCTTAAATGTGTGTTGTATGAGCATACTAACCTCTATTTTGCAGCACATTAATATCCACTTTTTGATGGTTGAATATATGTATTCGTGTGGATGTTTATTTTTCAGCAATGGTGTAATTAATGTTATTGTTATTGGTGGTTTATCCAAGAGATGTAATAGATAGGTTAATTGTATAGTTTACTGAATATAACTCATTTTGGGAGATTAGGAATCGATGAAATAACATAGGTGTGCTAGAAATTGCATCCGATTCGCGAAAATTGCCGATATCATGATGTTTGGAAAAGATTGGAAATGGCAGCAGCCATAATCTTTTTTCCTAGAATTTTGGCTTTTTTAAGGGCTTCCTAGGGCATGGTGGATCACCCTTGGATCCGTGGGGTTGATGGTAAGCCATACTGGTTGAGTTCTTAACCAAAAGTGGCCCTTAATGGTTCAATAAGGCGGAATTACAACAAGGTGAAAGTCTTGGGGTCAAATTGTAAATTTGTGGCATTAGAGGGGCACAAGTACAGTATCATGATCGTCGAGGAGGCAATTGAGTTTTTCCATAAACATTTGGTGTCAAATGTGGAATTATGGAAAATCCCAAACAGGAAGCCATCAAAAGTGGAAAGTGGTTGTTTTTAGCAATTACTACATTTGTCATGTATGTTTAAATTATGTGAATATATTATATGATTGCATATCATATAGTAACATAGTCAACCACTAGGATTTAAAAAGGGCTAAATCCAGATAATTGAACTTAGGAAGGCTAATTAAAATTATAATATAGAACTAGTTCAATTAAGAATTGGAGATTATGAAAATACTTAAGGTTAAATGGCTAGTAAGAACCTAAGTGCTTTAGTTAACCTAGAAGCTCCTAAGTGGCCTCACCTCACCTGAATAGGTGTATAACTATTGCAATTAAAGTGTGTTTTAATAAGCAAGGTCTCTGGACAAGGATTGCTTGGATTAAAACTAAGGTGCAATTGCAAAGACATAGTTATAGTTAAAAACCCTTTCAAATCAAAATATCAATTAGGAAAAAGATTTTGGAAAGAATCCTAAGGCTTTCCATTTTGGTCTATGCTAATAGCGGGAGCTATCTAAGTTCACCTACATGTGGGCATTCCCTTCGGAGGGTAGTCTCTTTACTAAGACTTAGCAAGAATAAATTAGAATGAGTTTTCAACTAAAGTGTTGAAGGGAGCAACCATCCCTTCGGTGGGGTTTTCGTCACGGACTACTTCATAGAATATTTATTTGGGTTAACTGCCCTTCGGTAGGCTCAGATTAAGAATATTCTAAGTGAAAAAACTCATAAAAAAATGGTTAATTACTTGACATTAAAGAATGGTATCCTCTATTCGGAGTTTTGCCATTGCTCTAATAAAGCCAAACTTGAATTAGTGATTGAAATGTCACTGGGTAGTGTCTATCCAGCTATTGATATTTCAAATAAGTTAAACTTAACTTAATCAAAAATGCAACATGACCATCCCTTCGGTGGAGTATTGTGAATAGGATTAAGACACTGAGACATCCTAGTAGTTTCAAGGGTTTAACTACTACTTTTAGAAATAGATGTCAAAACTATGAATGTTTACTTTTCTTTAATAATTGTCAAAAAGGAATCTATTAACCTCCGGCATAAGGCCATCCTATGGGATCTAGTTATGGTATTTTAGTGAGAAAATCCTCGGCCGGGGTATGAATGATGAAAAAGGTATTTTTTCATGTGTCATTTCTCATTATACCATTTAGATCTTTGCATAGTATCGAGTTTATGAACTTAATCGTATCATGGTTTTTGCTCGATGGGATGTTTAATTGAAGGATTGGATTGCACGATAATCGGGAACCATAAAAAGATTCACTTGAGTCGAAGTTCATTGCCTTATATATTGTCTGGGCATGTGGCTAGACGTTAACCTAGAATGTGGGGGCATTTCTAGAATGAAGGAGAGATTCTCGAAATGGATTAAAATGTTTAATATTTCCTCATTGCTATATGGCAGTGAATCTAGAAAGTCACAAATGTAAAAGCAAATGAATGAGTTTTTTTATCAAGTTTGTATATAGTGTCTCTTTGAATTGTTAAAGTGTTAATGATCATGTTTTGTTTTTCTTATATTATTAAGAAGTTAATAATAATGTAATTGACCATTAAAGGTTAATGGGGCCAATATATAATTAATTGTTAACTATGGGGCCAATGAATAATTTTGATCTAATGTTGGGACCAATATGTAAATATGGAAAGGTTGTTTTCATAATTAATTAAACTAATAGGGATTAGATTAATTAATGAATTACATATTTGGAAGATGGACATTATATATATATGTATGATATATGCATACATGTATGTCTTCAAAAGGTAAAAAAACACTAAGGATGGTCCACATTGTGCCACATCATCTTGTCTACCAACTTTTGTTTAATCAATGGCTTATATTGGATACTACATGCATCTTAGATATATTTGATATGTTAACATATTTGTAGATGATATGTATGTATATGCATAGATAGAAATATCTTGGTCAAAGGTCATTTGACCACACATAATACATATATACATACAATACACACACAAAACAACATAAGACCATATTCATATTCTCTCTCCAACCTCACGGCTAAAGGGAAGCAAAAGAGGGCAAGAAAATTTCATCTATACAAGCTTGTTAGATCTTCATAGTGGCCACGCACAAACTGTCACGCCCCAACTCGACCCCACTTACAATTAGTTAGGAGGCAACAAAATTCCGGCATTATAACGTTTATAACACGGACATCAGGGCTCTAACCTAACCCTTTATAATATCACACAACCAACTCCAAATATCAACAACAACTCCATACCCATTCAACAACATTTAACACCATATATTAAGCAACCAAACTACATACCAACTACAAGTCATATGTCTCCGTTTCAACAACATACTAAAGGCTATATCATTCATACGCATACTTGTTATATACTAGTCTAGCAATCTAAGCATATTCCAAAAGTAAGACTGTAACGCCCCGACCCAACCCCACGCTAAAGGTTAAGTCTGGACCCGATATACGGACAAAGTCTCCTTTGTACCGCGGACATTTTGGAAACCTGTAAATGCTCAAAATAGCCACAACATACTAAAACAAGCTTTTATAATTAAATTTAAAGGTTCAAGGCTATCCAAACCTTGAAACACACAACAGCTCCAAATCACACAAGCCTACACCTAACTTAACTTTTCATTAAACCATTATAACATACCATTCTATGATAACATTAGAGCAATCTTAGAAGTTGAAATCAAACATACCTCTAAACATACACCCCCAAGCAAGCAAGAACTAAAAAGAGAATTAAGAGTTATTACAAGCCACAATATCGCAAAGCTATCATTACAACCAACTAACTTTCAACTTGCAACTACAAGAATATACATAGCCTTAAGGCCGCAAAATAGATCATGCTATAGCAATACAAGTACGCCATGTAACAATAAGAAGGCACATCCACCTTAGACAACAAACACACAACAACTAGGGCAAAGGCTTAGCTTGAACTTCTTCTTCTTCCACTACCACCTCAATTAGCTGGGGATCACCCTCAACACTTCCTGAAACATGATATCGAGGTATGAGCAACACTGTTGCCCAGTGAGGGATAAGGTCCCGGGACGTGCAATGCAACAGATAATATAGATAAACAACAATAGCCATTAAACAATTCAAGAAATAACAATAGCTTAAATAACCACACATTAAAAAGGATACATTTCACATAACCCCTATACTCCAATCTTCACTTGGTCTTCATACACGATCCACGAATCACGATCACGATAAGCCAGCATAACCCTAAACACTCCAGCGGGTGTACTCTAGATGTACCCCGATACTCCTACGACCCAACATCCCCTGGCAATCTCCGGACCAGGCGAATGAAGGACTAGGGCACAGAGTTCGAATATCCATTGGTAAGCCCTCTGCCGCCCAGCCGATATTCAACACATCCGCCCCTGACACTATGGTTGCGCAACCACTATGCAATTCACCTAACGATGACAAGTCAATATCAACAATATAAGCAATAACACATAAGAGGGTCAACAAAGTAGGTTGACCTCAGAATAGATAGATTAGAAGCAGTTTATACAAGCAAATAAACAACTTTACAAAGGAGCATATATAAGATACATTTAGAATTATACCAAAAGTTCCAAATCAACTTGAAACTACATTTAAACACCTAAGGAGCCATGCCATGGACTTAGAAGCGAGAAACAACTAAATTTGCACTTAAACCCCTTTGTTATTCAAGCTATTTTTCTTTCGAATCAAAGTTAAGGTATCAAATTTGAGGGGAAGCTATACTAATCTTCTAAGTAACCCCTAAGGCACCCCTACAACACTCAAACACGTGCAATTACCCTCTATTACCCCAAAAGCCCCAATTTCCCTCTTATGGCTTTGAACTACACATACTTCAACCGGGATTCAAATAAGGGTTGGAAAAGCTTCTAAAGTACCTAGGTGGCCTAAGAATTCTAAAAGAGAAGCCCGAATCCACCCAGATTCACATTAACCGTGTAATCTCTTTGTTAAAGTCAGCTAATTCACGTTCTATGCAAATTTAAAGCAATTCAATTGCACGGGGCTATTAGACTACCTTCATTAGCACCTAAGGCATCTATTAGAAGCATTGAATCAAGCTAATTCGCGCAATTACACAAAACCCTAGAATTTCATCACTATTCACCTCAAAAATCAAATTAACGATTCTAATCGTTTAAAATGCAAACAATGGCTTAAATACGTTCTCTAGCACTTATATACAAGGTATAATAGCATAATTAAGCATTACAATAGCATTGGAACACATTTCTAACAAATCAAGAAAATAGCAACAATTTTAAAATGCGCAAAAAGTCATGAAATCCCTCACCAATACGCGAAGGAGCTCACGGGAGGCTTGCAAATACCCTAAACTATGTGCTCCTAGCTTGGCTTGGCTTGAAGTGAAGAATTGAAGATGAAAAATTTCTCCCAAGTGCAAGAGAGGGATGTCGGGTAAGCTACAGTGATTTTAGCCTTATTTTTTTGTTTTTGTTTTGCTATGTTATGAGCTAAATTGGTGTTGTGTGAGCATATATATTAAATGGGGTCAAGTTAGGTGCTTAGTGGTCCACTAAAATGAGCGTTGATAGCTTAAAAACGAGCCTAAAGTGTAAAGTGTAGGCTAGCTAATTAAATCACTAAGTTAGTTACATAACACTATTCATAGTTTGCTAAAAACATTTTCTAAACGAGTACTCCTAACGCCTCTAGCTCAATTGCACATTTTTCTCATTCCTTTAACAATTAATATGATTTAATAAATTGCTAATTCACTAATATAATGCAGTTTGAAAATGGAGTGAATAGTGGCTAAAGAAGACAGTTAATAAAGCACAAAAGGAAATGTGTAAATTATGGGTGCAACAATAAGTTAATGCAAGGCAAAAAGCTCGGGCATCACATTCTCTCCCCCTTAAACTAATTGCGTTCCACACAATTCTTACATGATTCGGCGAATAACTCTGGATATTGATCTCGCATCTGATCCTCTCTTTCCCAAGTAGCATCTTCCAAGCCATGATGATCCCACAGAACTTTAACCATCGGAATGCTTTTAGTCCTCAGCTCTTGAACTTTCTGATCAACAACTCGAAGAGGTTTCTCTGTGTAGGTCAAGGTTTCACTGATCTCTAGTAGCTCGGGCTCAAGAACATGAGAAGGATCTGGCTGATACTTCCGAAGCATAGAAACATGGAAGACATCAAGAATTCTACCTAGGTTAGGAGGCAAAGCTAGTCGATAAGCCAATTCACCAATAGTTTTAATTATTTCAAACGGTCCCACATAACGAGGACTGAGCTTACCTCCCTTGCCATGCCGAATCAACCCCTTGCGAGGAGAAATTTTCAGAAATACCCGATCCCCTATGGAAAATTTGAGATCATGACGGCGTCTATCTGCATAACTCTTTTGCCAACTCTGTGCTGTAAGCTTTTTTTTCCTCATAAGCTGAACATTATCAATCATCTTGTTCATTTATGGCAATAGAGTAGGATCAATAGATTTCAACTCGCCAACCTCATCCCCAATATAAAGGAGATCTGCATTTCTGCCCATACAAAGCCTCATATGGTGCCATACCAATAGTGGCTTGATAATTGTTGTTATAAGCAAATTCTGCGAGAGGTAAGTATTTCTCCCAACTCTTACCGAAGTCTAAAATGCATGCTCGAAGCATATCCTCTAGTATTAAGATAGTTCTTTCAGATTGCCCATCAGTTTGAGGATGATAAGAAGTACTGAAAGTCAATGTCGTGCCCAAAGCTTTCTGAATCTTCTGCCAGAATTGAGATATGAATCTGGGATCTCTATCTGACACAATACTCTTGGGAATCCCATGAAGTCTAACAATATTCTCAACATAAATTTCAGCCAACCTATCAAGAGATTCAATTTCTTTGTAGCAATAAAATGAGAGGTTTTGGTAAATCTATCCACAACAACCCAGACTGAATCATGTCCTCTCGAAGACCGCGGTAAATCTGACATAAAATCCATGGTAATGTGATCCCATTTCCAAATAGGAATGGCCAACGGCTGCAACAACCCTGTCGGTCTCTGATGTTCAGCTTTAACTTTCTGGCATGTAAGACATTTAGCAACATAGTCAGCAATCTTTCTCTTCATGTTGTTCCATTAGTAGTTCTGTTTCAGATCTCTGTACATCTTAGTACTGCCTGGATGGATAGTATACTTAGAATTATGAGCCTCTGCAAGAATTTCTTTCTTTAAAGCTGGCTCAGAAAGAATACAAATTCTGCCTTTGAACTTAAGAAGACCATCTTCATGCAATTTGAAATCCGACTCTCCCCCTTTCGACTTTTCTAAGATTTCCATCAATTGCAGATCAGCTTGCTGAGCCTCTCTAATCCTGGATAATAAAAGAGACTGAATATGCAAACTTGCAAATTGAATACCAGAATCTGAAGTGTTGGGCCTCCATAAACATAATTCCTCCATGAACTCCCAACTTTTGATGATTAGACTGGCAACTGTTTCCTTTCGGCTTAAAGCATCAGTAACAATATTAGCCTTACCTGGCAGATAATTGATAGTACAATTATAATCCTCAAGCAACTCCAACCAATGCCTCTTCCTCATATTCAACTCTTTCTGAGAAAAAAGATATTTCAGACTCTTGTGATCAGTAAAGATTTTGAATTTATTACCCCAAAGATAATGACGTCATTTCTTTAATGCAAAGATGATAGCTGCAAGCTCAAAATCATGCGTCGGGTAGTTACGTTCATAAGGTTTCAATTTTCTGGAAGCATAGTCAATAACTCTCCCATTTTGCATCAATACACAGCCCAAACCTTCTTTAGAAGCATCACTATAGATTACCAGATTATCAGTACCCTTAGGTAGAGCGAGAATATGAGCTGTGGTTAATCTCTTCTTCAGTTCCTGGAAGCTAGCCTCACATTTCTCATTCTAGTCAAATATAGTCTTCTTTTGAGTGAGCTGAGAAAAAAATCCAGCAATTTTTTAGAAATCCTTGACAAATCTTCTGTAGTAACCCGCTAAACCCAGAAAACTGCAAATTTCTGTAACAGTCTCTGGCCATTTCCATGCCATGACAACCTCAATCTTTGCTGGATCAACAGAAATTCCATCCTGAGAAATAATGTGGCCCAGAAAAGTGACTTGCCTTAACCAGAACTCACATTTGCTAAACTTTGCAAATAACCGATGTTCCTGAAGAGTCTGCAACATAATTATGAGATGTTGTTCATGTTCAGCCTCAGATTTAGAATAGACAAGAATATCATCAATGAAAATAACCACAAACTGATCCAGATATGGGCGGAATACTCTCTGCATCAAATCCATAAATGCGGCAGGAGCATTAGTTAACCCAAACGGCAAAACAACAAACTCATAATGACCATACCGAGTTCTGAAAATAGTTTTGGGAACATCATCAGACTTAATCCTTAATTGGTAATAGCCCTGCCTCAGATCGAATTTAGAAAATACCCTGGCACCTTGCAATTGATCAAATAATTCCTCAATCAAAGGCAATGGATATTTGTTTTTGATAGTTATCTGATTAAGACCCCGAAAATCAATGCATAACCGAAGAGATCCTTCTTTCTTTTTAACAAATAAGACCGGTGCACCCCAAGGTGAAGAACTCGGCTGAATGAATCCTTTCTCAAGTAGACCCTGCAACTGAATTTTCAATTCTTGCAACTCAGGTGGAGCCATTTTGTACGGAGTCCTAGAGATAGGCGTAGCCCCTGGTAATAATTAGATCACAAACTCTATCTCTCTATCAGGTGGTAAACCAAGTAATTCCTCAGGAAATACCCCCGGAAACTCTCTCACGATAGGTACATCATTCAGTTTCAATTGATCGCCAGGTTGATTAATCAAATAAGCAAAGTAAGCTCACAACCCTTACCTAACATTTTTTATGCTTTAATAGAAGATATGATAGGAGTTCCCGTAGATTTTATACTACCAACTATTTCAAGTACGGGCTGGTCGGGCATTTCTAGTTTCACAATCTTCTTTCTACAATCAAGCTGGGCATAATATTTACTTAACCAGTCCATCCCCAATATAATTTCAAAGTCGTGGAAAGGTAGAATAATTAAATCGGCAGGAAAAACACGACCTTGAATATAAATATTACATGCCTTGCAGATAGATTTGGTGACAAACTTCGACCCCATAGGAGTATAAACCACAATATCATGCAACAGTTTATCACGTTTCAACTTAACATTTTGTGCACAAATAGGTGTAATAAATGAATGCGAAGCCCCAAAATCAATTAAAACTTTAACTGATTGATCATTAAGAAGAAAAGTACCTTATACTACAACAGTCGTATCTGGAAGCTCCTTTGCATCTAAGGCAAATACTCGGGCCTGACCCCGCGGTACTGGTGCTGCAACTGAACCCCGGTCTGATTGCCTTGACTAGATGTCTGACCCCTGGTATTCTTGAATTTATGGCAGCCTCTAACCCTGTGTTGATCACTGCTGCATCCGGTACATCGGCCCAATCTCTTCCAACAATTCTCCTCAGTATGACCCTAGCGTTGACAGAAGCTGCACTGCTGGTGACGTCTTGCAACAGTGCCTCCCAAAGGAGCTCTGTAAGTAGAGGTAGCTGAACTACCCTACTGAGAATGAACTACTGCTGGTTGGGTCTGCCCCTGACTCTGACTCTGACTCTGGGCTGGTCGCGACTGAATCTGAACAAGCCTTGTATAACTTTGTGTCTGCCTCGGCTGTGGACTCTGTCCAATTGGAATAGTCTGCCTCTGGTACCCTTGACTCTGAGACTGGAACTGACGTTTACTCGACTGACTAGTCTCTGCCAACACATCTGCCTTGCATTTTTCATACCTCGAGGCGGCTCTGACCACTGCAACATAGTTAGGGTAATCATTCGCAGACAGATTAAGCATAATATCATTCCTCAATCCCATAATGAATCTCTGCATCTTCATGTCCTCCGATTGTACCAAAGCCGGCACATAACGGGAAAGCCTAGTAAAAGCAGCCTCATATTGATCTACTGCCATATTTCCCTGTTTCAAAGCTATGAACTCTGCCTGACGTCTCTCACGGGCAACCACTGATATATATTTATCTCGGAACTCTCGAACGAAGTCAGCCCACGAATGTTGAACCGTCTCAGCTTCCTATTTCTCATTAATAGTACGCCACCACTCCTCAGCGTCTCCCTCCAGAAGAAATATAGCATAAGTAATTTTTCTCTCATCACTCCACTCAAGAATTGCAGCCACCCTTTCAAATTTCCTCAACCACAATTCGGCCTTCATATCATCAGGTTCTCCAAAGAAGCTGTAGGCCCCGTGATGTAAAAATCTGTCATACAAATTAACTCTAGCAGCACCACTACCCTCGGCTCTGGCATCCTGATTAGCTCTGGTAGCCCCTGTCTGACCCTGCTGAGTTACAAACTGTGCAATGGTATTCATAGCAGTAGCCATAATAGCCAAAATCTGTGCAGTGCTGGGTTCTGGTACCTGCGGTGGTGCATTCTCTGCTACACCTTCACCCTCTCCCTGTACACCCTGCCTAGGAGCTTCTTCTGGCTCTCTCCCCGGTCTGTCCATTCTCCTCATCTCAACAGCTAGAATGCAAAGTATTATTATAAGCATTTACATAAATTACAGGTAAAACACATAGGAAGAAGTTCAAATAAATCCACATAAGTTACATATTACATTAGAAGAATGTTCACATACAAGAGATTCATAATCACTTAATCATGCTTGATATCCTAGACTTTTCACTTTCAAACATTAACTCTTAAAGACCTTTCGCATTCCATTCTCATACTAGCACGTTCATTCCCAATTCAAGTTTCAATTAGGCAAATTAAAGAACTACAATATCATACAATCACAAAATCACACAGCAGACCCCTACCCACAGATCGGGAAATTTAACCCGACTTCATGCAATCTATAGCTCAGATACCACCTAAAATGTAACGCCCCGACCCAACCCTACGCTAAAGGTTAAGTCTGGACCCGATAAACGGACAGAGTCTCCTCTGTACCGCGAACATTTTGGAAACCTGTAAATGCTCAAAATAGCCACAATATACAAAAACAAGCTTTTATAATTAAATTCCAAGGTTCAAGGCCATCCAAGCCTTGAAACACACAACAACTCCGAATCACACAAGCATGCACCCAACTTAACTTTTCATTGAACCATTTTAACATGCCATTCTATGATAACATTAGAGCAATCTTAGAAGTTGAAATCAAACATACCTCTAAACATACACCCCCAAGCATGCAAGAACTAAAAGGAGAATTAAAAGTTATTACAAGCCATAATATCTCAAACTAACATTACAACCAACTAACTTTCAACTTGCAACTACAAGAATATACATAGCCCTAAGGTCACAAAATAGATCATGCTATAGCAATACAAGTACGCCATGTAACAATAAGAAGGCACATCCACCTTAGATAACAAACACACAGCAACTAAGGCAAAGGCTCAACCTGAACTTCTTCTTCTTCCACTACTACCTCAACTAGCTGGGGATCACCCTCAACACTTCCTGAAACATGATATCGAGGTATGAGCAACACTGTTGCCCAGTGAAGGATAAGGTCTTGGGGCGTGCAATGCAACAGGTAATATAGATAAACAACAACAACCATTAAATAATTCAAGAAATAACAATAGCTTCAATAACCACACATTAAAAATGATACATTTCACTTAACCCCTATACTTCAATCTTCACTTGGTCTTCATTCACGATCCACGAACCACGATCATGATAAGCCGGCATAACCCCAAACACTCCAGTGGGTGTACTCCGGATGTACCCCGATAATCCTACGACCCAACATCCCTTGGCAATCTCCTGACCAGGCGAATGAGGGACTAGAGTACGGAGTTTAAATATCCATCGGCAAGCCTTCTACCGCCCAGTCGATATTCAACACATCCGCCCCTGACACTATGGTTGCGTAACCACTATGCAATGCACTTAACGATGACAAGTCAATATCAACAATATAAGCAATAACACATAAGAGGATCAACAAAGTAGGTTGACCTTAGAATATATAGATTAGAAGCAGTTTATACAAACAAATAAGCAACTTTACAAATGGGCATATATAAGATACATTTAGAATTATACCAAAAGTTCCAAATCAACTTGAAACTACATTTAAACACCTAAGGAGCCATGCCATGGACTTAGAAGTGAGAAACAACTGAATTTGCACTTAAACCCCTTTGTTATTCAAGCTATTTTTCTTCCGAATCAAAGTTAAGGTTTCAAATTTGAGGGGAAGCTATACTAATCTTCTAAGTAACCCCTAAGGCACCCTTACAACACTCAAACACGTGCAATTACCCGTAATTACTCCAAAAGCCCCAATTTTCCTCTTATGGCTTTGAACTACACATACTTCAACCGGGCTTCAAATAAGGGTTGGCAAAGCTTCTAAAGCACCTAGGTAGCCTAAGAATTCTAAAAGTGAAGCCCGAATCCACCCGGATTCACATTAACCCCGAAATCTCTTTGTTAAAGTCGGCTAATTCACGTTCTATGCAAATTTAGAGCAATTCAATTGCACGGGGCTATTAGACTACCTTCATTAGCACCTAAGGCATCTATTAGAAGCATTGAATCAAGCTAATTCGCGCAATTACACAAAACCCTAGAATTTCGTCGCTATTCACCTCATAAATCAAATTAACGATTCTAACCTTTTAAAATGCAAACCAATGGCTTAAATACGTTCTCTAGCACTTATATACAAGGTATAATAGCATAATTAAGCATTACAATAGCATTGGAACACATTTCTAACAAATCAAGAAAATAGCAACAATTTTAAAAAGCGCAAAAAGTCATGAAATCCCTCACCAATATGCGAAGGAGCTCACGGGAGGCTTGCAAATACCCTAAACTATGTGCTCCTAGCTTGGCTTGGCTTGAAGTGAAGAATTGAAGATGAAAAATTTCTCCCAAGTGCAAGAGAGGGCTGTCGGGTAAGCTACAGTGATTTCAGCCTTTTTTTTTGTTTTGCTATGTTATGAGCTAAATTGGTGTGGGGTGGGCAGATAGATTAAATGGGGGCAAGTTAGGCGCTTAGTGGTCCACTAAAATTAGCGTTGATAGCTAAAAAACAAGCCTAAAGTATAAAGTGTAGGCTAGCTAATTAAATCACTAAGTTAGTTATGTAACACTATTCATGTTTGCTAAAAGCATTTTCCAAATGAGTACGCCTATCATTTCTAGCTCAATTGCACATATTTCCCACTCCTTTAACAATTAATATGATTTAATAAAATTGCTAATTCACTAATATAATGCAGTTTGAAAAGGGAGTGAATAGTGGCTAAAGAAGACAGTTAATAAAGCATAGAAGGAAATGTGCAAATAATGGGTGCAACAGTAAGTTAATGCAAGGCAAAAAGCTCGGGCGTCACAAAGACTACCAAACTAACAATATACAATCCACTATCTTTAGATCATCTTATACAATATAACTTCAAAGTAAATACAATCTAACTAGTTCTAATATACAATATAGCAAAAAAAGAACTTCAGCTCAGATATCACTGATAAGACTCTGGCACATAAGACTCCTCAACATAAGGCACATTCTCAGCTTCCTGAGAAACGTACTTGGAAACTGGTTCAGTTACACCTGATGACAATAAACGAATGAGGGTGAGCTTCTATATAACAAAGCTCAGTGAGGATTCGAAAGATCTTTTGAAAACATGTATTTTACCCTTTGGGAAATCATCCTATGAGCAACAATAACAATAAACTTCATTAACATCAACTTTTCAATTCAACCACATAATAACCATTCAATTTCGAAAGGATACTCTAGTTGATGTAGCTCCATACGCCATCACGATCACAATTAACTCCATACACCCATTGATACATTCCGGAAGTACCCCATTCTAGACCCACACTCCATGGCATCTCCGCCCATGCGAGTAGGGGATAACACATGATAGTCATGCCGTTATCAACTCGACAGCCCAATACTGTCCGAGAGGTGACACACACTATTATGACTCACAACAATAATAATAAACATTCATATTCTACGAAGCCAATAAAGTGGGTTGTCTTCCAGAGGATCATCCATCATAAATCAATTGACAACATCTCAATCATCATATCAACAATTAAACACCCAAGCCAAGCAAGTTAGATGACAAAGTAGGCCACCCAATTTTACACACATATCAACATGCATTCAAATCCAAACCTACTCTACAACAATTCAAGATACATCTACACAAACACTACCAAATAACTAGAGACAACATTTAAGCATTTTAAAGAAAGACTACACAAACTTCTAAAATTCATAACTTACAATCTACTAATCCAATAACCTCCATACCACTTCCTATCACTCAACCACACATGCAACTACATTTACCCCATCGGAAACAACCAAAAGCCATCCAAAACAAGCCCAACAATCCTATTTTGGCAATGCACCTAGGCTGAATTTTTTGGACTTTTGCTATGACACTCAAATCAAAAATTCGGCATTACAACATTACTACGCAATAATTAACAAACTTTTAGAAGCAACAACCATTCAATTCCAACCACTACTACAACAATTATTCAACTATAAGCCAATAATCAATTTAAATGCCCAGAAAATAAAAAGACATGCTACATCTGTTTAAAACAGTTAAAAATACACGTAATTGGTCCTTAACATATACTAAGCAATAATCTAACATCAATTTAACAAAATAACAACTACAAATGCATCAACTAAAATTTGACACAAACTTTAAAAATAAGATCTAGTTTTTCACTCACCTTTGATGCAAACTAAGGCTAGAAATAGGTAGAATGGATGCCCAACAAGAAAAATCAAGCTTTGAATGAAGTGATTTGGCCTTGAAATGAAGTTTTTATATGAAAAATGCTTTGAAAAACCTTGAAAATGTTCTTCATCTTTTTCCTACAAGGAGCCACGGTTTTTGGTGTGTTTTGTGGTGTTTTGGCTGATATTTGAGTGCATATTAAGTTAAGTAAAAAGTCAATGCAAAAATAATTGGTCAAAGTTGTCAATTTTTGCTATTTAGTTGTTTTAGCCAAAAATAGTAATAATAATACTATCTAACTTATACTATATATTTAGTAGACTATATTTTGAGGATCACTAATATTCATAAGCATATATTTACCTACGATTAAAATAAAACTCTTATTTTTGCAAAAGACAATTCAAAACTCATATTATTTATTCTTCAAATGTCTTTTAAATACATTGTTCAATTGTGCCATTTTAGAAATATTTAAGATGAAATATAATTTGTATTTAATATATACTAGGTCAACAAAAGTCAACGCAAGAATGAAATGTAGTAGAAATCACTATTTTGCTTTAAAACGTACTTTTTTCGCCCGTAAAATCTATTTAAATTCCTAATCAGTTTCAGAAATAATCTTTATTAAAATATGGGTCTATTAATAATGTAGGATTAGTATTTAGAACGTTTAAATGACCGGTGTCAAAATTTTAGCAGACGTGCGCTTCAAATACTATTCACAAATATCAACGATAAAATTTTTGAAACAGATTTTTATGAAAATTTCATGAATGCTCACATATCATGTAATAGATGTTATAATCACTTAATTAACATATAAACAGGTGAAATCACGCAATTACAAATATGGGCAAATTTGGGGTCTCACGCAAACACTTTGAAGATCAAATGGAAGCTCATTCATGCTTGTGTGGACCAACTTGATATTCTACACTTATGGGAGGGTTAGTCAAGAATTAAGTGAGCAACCATGACTTCCAAAGGCTTGGCTTTAAGAGGTATAACTTGTTTTCATCTCTTGAATACATATATTGGCTTTATATATGCTTCAATTATGTTAATTGTATGAACTCAAGATTAGGGTTTCATGAACATAATGCTTAATCTAGTGATATTTTTTAAATTCACCTATGCTTTTGCTATTGATTAATGCATTAATGTTGTTTATAGCCCTAATTGGTCTTTCAATTGGTATCAGAGCCAAGGACTTGAAGTTCATATGGTTACATAGTTTTTGCTCATGGTTCAAGACTTTGAATGTTGTTGGATTTGTTCTAGCTTCAAAAGATTCATGTTGGATGGATTTTTTGTAGTCTAGGATAATTTTTTAGTGTATGTGAAGCTTGGATAAATTCATATGTAGTATGTGGTTGTGTAAATTTATATGTTGATATAGATTTTGCAAAGTTAACATACTTTAAATATGAAATTTTATGCATAAAAGGTTGAAATGATCAAAAGGGGTTTTGGTTGGTTCTACCTTTGAATGGTTGTATTATGAATATAATCTTGCATGAAACAAGTGTGTTTAGATAATTCTTGGAGCCTTGGCTAAAAATGTTCTCGGAGTTGACTTGGCCGATTTTTCAAGGTTGTATGTTAGGCATGAATGTTGTGTTTAATCTAAGCTTTGCATAGATGTAATAATTTTTGTTATGCCTTAAAGTTTCATGTATGTGATTTAGTTATGTAAATTTATATGAGATGTAATTTTACATTAGTAGCAAAGTTATGAAACTAACTAGTTTAGGGTATTTAGTGAAATTCCCTTGGTTGGTTTCATGTGAGGTTTGGTTGTTAGCCTATACTTTGTTTTTGGATAATAAAGGTTGTTATATATCTAGAATCACATAAATCTTATGCATGTGTTAACATTTGTTGTTAAAGATTCAAAGTATGAAAGATGAGTAGTTTTGATGTATTTGATACATATACTTGTGCTAGTAGCTTATTTGGCTTTTAATAGATTAAGTATATGATACTTTTCTATGCTTTATAAGCTTTATCATTACATAGTGATATTGGGTGTTGGATGGATCATAGACTTGGTTAATGAATGGTTGTAAATTCATTTGATGACTTTGTAATCTTAATTCATTCATTCTTTTGTTTGTAATTAAGACGTAAGTCTCATTTTAGTTTTGCAAGTGAGTGGACTTTGTAGTGAGGCATTTGATGTATTTTCTACCAAGGGATTTGCAAAAGAAGTTGAAGACTTTCAAGGAGCTGATGGCTTTTCGATTGTTGAAGAAATCAAGGAACTAAGGCTTTGAAGACATTTGATGTGCTTTCTTTGGTTCTAATAGATTAGTTTATATATGCTTGATTTGTCAACAACTAAGTCCATGATCCACCATGGTTGTATGATTCTTGCACATGTGTTTATTTGTTTGCTTATATGTGATGTTTGCTTATAAATGGACTAATGTGCAAAGTGAGACCTTAAAGACCAAAATCTTCCCATGTGCAATTCTTTGTTAGATTGTAAAGCGGTAACGTGTTTGTCGTTGCCCTCCACTATCCTAAGTCTATATGTTTTTGTTTGTGATTGTGTCTTTTGCTTACCCAAAGATAGGAGGGGCATGTTGCATGATGAGTATAATGTTCACCTAGTAAGTATAATGTTGTTGTGTAGCTAACAATATTTTGTGGCCTATAATGCATCAAAGTTGAGGTCCGGGATTCAAATTGTGGTATTACACTTTGATGGTGGGATTAATCTAACTAAATCACCTGGCCAATAATGTACCAAAGCTGAGGTTACGGTGATTTAGGGGCAAAATGGTCATATCCTATATGTTGATATATAACAATAATTGTTAACTCTTTCTATGTATACTTTAATAATGCACAAAAGCTGATGGGTATTCATATCAAAGAGAACATGGTCACCTACTATTGAGTCTTTAATTAGATTCACGTTTCTTATTTAGGAAGTGTGAGAATCAATAAAATTAGTGGGATGTATCATTTAATTAAAGTCCTAGTTAAAAGATTAAACAAGTTAAAGTCAACTAGCAATCTTATTTTTCTGCATGTTTATGGCTACAAGTATGAACCTAGTTTTATTTAGTTTACTAGACTTGATATAACATAAATGGGCGAAAGTCTCTTGATTAATGTTGTTGTCTAAGAATAGTTATTAGAAACCTAATCATTTTTTTGATTTGTATGCTCTTTAATTTTCTTCTTGATAATGTATCAAAAGGAAAATGTGTGATACTTATGGTTAATAAGTAAAACAGGTTCTTTATGCTAATGAGTTGTATTCTATCATTATTTGCATAAGTGTATGCAAGATGACGAAAACATGTAATTCTAAACTTACAATAGTTGTGTGGTAAGCATATTTTATTGGCATGATATATGATATTAGTAGAAACTTTTCTCATGTTTGTATTTCATCTTTGATTACTTGTAATGCAAAGAAGAAAAACAAATTGAGATGATTTCTATTAGCTATTAGGAGAATAATCTAAAGGATTATTAAGGATTGTATTGGCATGTATAAATTGTTATTATGACCAATAGATCAGGCATTGAAAGAAAATTTATTCGTTCCATCTTATGGCTTGAATGTCAAGGTTATGAAGCTACAATGAATGGTAAGTCTTCTTTGTATATGGTTGTTATTACTTTATGATTTTGATTCTTATATAACATAGTTGTATGTTCTATCTCATTTGATTCTTATATAACATAGTTGTATGTTCTTTCTCACAGAATCTTAATCAAAGTGCGCTTTGGAAGCTTGGAATGGTTTCAGTGTTTGCAAATCGAACAAGTTATTGCATTAGCTAACGACAATTTGATTGTATACCTTTTGGACATATTTTGTATTTTGAAGATTGTACTTAATGTTGTTAGGAATATATTGTCTATTCCTAAAGCTTGTAAAAGGAAATTGTGAATTTTCTTTTGTAGAGAATATATGTCAAATTCATTATAGTAATGAACGTATGTTGTTAAAAGTATTTTGGTGTAGTCTTCGTTATCTTAATATGGAAGAAATAATGTATTGCATATATTGTTGACTGTCTTAACTATATGTATCAAATTTTTGAGTTGATTCATATAAGCTGAATCAATTTTCGTCTTTATATGACTAGGTTAAATCTAGTAGTAAGATGATGGTTAAGTTGGTTTTTGAACCGACTTGTGCATCTTATTTATTGGATAGGTAATCAAGTCACCCTTTGTGTGTTAAAGGATTATAGCTACTAATTTATTTGGAAATATACATGTTGATGTATGAGTGTTTTTTGTGAATTTGCTCAAATGGTATTTTCTTCTTTATGTAACCCAGTTTATGATTATTATAATAAGGTTATATATTCTTGTTGAAGTACGTGTCTAAAGTTTTTTGAAAAGTTCAAAGAGTATTAGACTAAAGTAGGAAAACTATGTAGGAAAATGTATTGATGCTTTATGATGTGATCATGATTCTAAAATACTTAAGTACTATTTGGATAAGTATCTCAAAATTTTGGTATCTTATTCTAACTAATAGTGTCTGGTATACTACAATTAAATAGGAATTTCTTAGTGAAGAAATTGTACTTTTTTGACTTAGTACAAATTTTGATTGGTTCATTTAATCACACTATTTATTTGTTGGTTATACTTTCCTTATTTTAGTTGAATAGAAAGTTCCTACTATTGTTTTTTCTAGAACTTTAGATTTGATATGAGTTGGAAAACAACCAAATATTAAATGTGTTAATTTTTGGATTGTGAGGCCTTGACTCAATTTTCGAGCATTAGTATATTAATATAGTTGTATTGTGTTGCGGTTAATGGTATCACCTTATGTGTTCATAATCCTCATGTTAAGAATTAAATTTAGAAAACATATAAAACTTAACATATCAAACTAAGCATTCGTTTCAATTAAAGAGAAAAGAATTCCTTGGTAGGTGCTTTTGGATAGTTTGAATGTCAAGAAGTTAAAAATATTAAAATAAGTACTTTACTTCCCATATGGATTAAATAACATGTATAGCCCTTTGGCATGATTTAGTTGTGGTTGTTCTATTGACTACTTATCTTAGTTAGAAGATAACCTTGAGAATATAATGACTAGGTAATAAGGTAATAAAACTATATAGTAATCTTAATTTCTAAAATAAAAATTAGGATGTTTGTTATGTAATTTAATTGGATACTTTGAAAATATTTAAGTTTGTTATTTGATAATTACAAATAAAGTAGAAATGTTAGCTTATATTAAATCAATACACCTTCCATTAGAATGAGAAAATTGATATAGTATTCCGAGTATCATTCGTTAGCATTTGAATAGAACTCATTAGGCAACAAATTGTTTCCTAGTCAGCAATCCCCTGAACCACGAAAGCTTCAACTAGTCTTAAAGAAATTTAAAAGTAGCTTGGCTTAAGAGTAAACATCAAGGCTAGTGGTACATTGTCTACCTTTATTGAAAATAGTTAGATTATAGTGTAGGTGTTCATGTTCCCTAAAACTTTGATCATTCATTTGTGGTTCATTTACTTGTAGCTATAAGTTAACTTATTGGTTGTAGGAGTACTATGTTACTAAAGTAGTATGCTTGCGAATGTTCTAAAAGTGTTGACATCTTAACTAAAGCAAAAAAATAGAAGTTAAGTATGTTACCATTAACTACGCCATCTAACACTACTACTTAGGTTAGTACTAAAAGATCCTAACTAGTTTATAGGGTATTACTGAAAGATTTAGATAAACTACTTAGGGATGCTAATTCATTAGAATAAAATAAAAGTGTAAGATATGATTTATTTGTATGGTTCGTTAAGATCCCTTAGTTGGTTCATTATGGATTTTGTTAACACTTCCACCATTCTTAGCATTCCAGTTAGCAGCTAGCAATTATATTTCCACCGCTGCTTCAAACCAAAAAAACATAGCCATGCACCAGCTAACCGCTTCATGTAATTAAGTAGACACTAAGCCAAGCTATTTGCTCAACACCTTGCACTAAGCTATTATCCTACATCATCAGCCGCCCAAAATTCATTTCACCTAATTAGCCATCATAATTCCTACAACCTTGCATGATCACCCTAGTGCTAGCAACCTGCATCGCCCACGTCTTGCTTAAGCGAATGAATCAGCACCACACCCTGAATTGCCACGCAAAACCGAAGCCTAAAATGCCATTCTAATGTAGCTGCCTAAGCATTATACATGATATCACTTGGTGCTTAGCATAATCATTGTCACCTATAGCTAGCTCATTTTAGTCACCGCATAAGCTTGCTCGCTGCTGCCACCTCCTTCATCGTAGAACAAAAATACCACACAGCCTTGTCCGAAGCTTAACCGTCTACTTGGCATGCTGAATCGTCCTTCACCACTTTGATGCACCACTTGAAAACTGCCAGACGAATCAAGCTAGAATAACCACTTAATTGTCTAACACTTAGCATCATCATCATTAGCAAACAGTGAAGCAGCCTAGCATTCGTAGTTTCATCGTCCATTCGAGCCAAGCCCTTCGTTGTCACCATGCAAAATTGCCATGAAATAACATAGAAGCCACCTGTTTCATCTCCAAGCTTTGTTATCCACCACCGCAAAATCTTATTGGATGACCATGCTCCATAATTTGCCACCACCCTTCTCAAGAATACAACGCAGCATCGTACTAAATTTTCCTCCATTCTAGCTATTAGCGTAATGATCTTCCCACCACCGCCGCGATCCAATTAGACTAAAGCAGAAATGTTATATGAGGCATGCTAAGCTTTCGATTATGAGCACACAAACAAATAAGCATTTCAAATTCTATTACATTACTTCTAAGCCTATTCGTATATTACTAAGCAATAATTTCATAATTATCGCAAGATTGAGGTGAGGAGATTTTAAAAACAGCATGTAGGATTATGTGAGGAATAGTTAAATGTTAAGCATGCTTGTATCTTATTTCGTATATATAAATGTATATCTATATCGTTAAGTGCAAGATGAAACTGGTTCCTTGCTTTGCATTCGTAGTTAATAGTTAAAATTAATTGTAATAGATTAGTCATAGGTTCCTAGACCTTGTAATAGTTTAATAGAATTCTCTATGTGTTATTGAAATTTATTTCACATGTAAATTATATTATAATGGATATTATAAAGCTTCCAGCTATCTCCTTTACCTTTTGCTCATTAGGTGTTATGAGTTGAATTGTATATAAGCTTATAAGGCTGTAACAAAGTTGATAAAGGTTTTAAAATTATTGACTTAAGTTAATTAATAGTTGTTAGGAAATACTAGTTGGACTAAGTGTGAGTTTAAAACGTGGAACCAGGGTGATTACGTAGGGGTAGTTTATTTAGAATTGGAAATTGAATGGTCGACATTAAGAAATTATATGCTAGATTATAGAACTGAAAGAGGACACCGGTAAGTTAGCAACGGGGTTAATAGTTAATTAGTTTGCATTGTTCTTAGTATACTAACTAAAAGACCAATTGATAGTTAAATGAAATGTACTAGCTGAACTTAATGAGAACTTGGGAAGCAGTGGCATAGTAGCTTGGTAAGGACAGTTAGTTTGTTTGAAATTGAAGAATAAATGTTTAAGAATGCTTAAATGTTGAATGCCTTTTGTAGCAGTTATAGATTTAGCTAAAAACTTTACTCATGTGTAAAATTGAGCTTGAAAGTAAATAGTATTAATAGGTTTACTTGAATGGTTAAGAAGTTTACTACTAAGAGATAGGTAAATGTAGTTATAACCTTAAAAAAATTGGAGAATGATATTAAAAAAAATGGATTAGAAGTTCAAACTGGGAGTCTACTATTGTTACTTGTGTAAATAGGTTTACTTAATATTGGGTATTAATCAATAAGTTTAACTACTGAGTTAGAAGATAAGGATTAGATTTTACTATTGAACCATTTACTAAAGGCACTAAGAAGTTAATTCACTTCCCTTGAATCCTAAACAAGGATGTAGTTGAAAAAACCTGTTTTGAACTCCTTAATGAAATAAGGCTAGGAGACACATTATCATGAGTTATCTTATCTAGTAAAATTATTAAATTAGCAGGGGCTCTAATTCTTTATTTCTCGAACTATAATACATGTTTACGTTTAACTATTAGGAAATGAAAAATGCCATTAAATGACAATTGAAATGCAATTTACTGTATTTAAGTGACAACAATGAGTGATTATAAGGTACATTCTATTGACTGCTTATACAGAGATGATTTACTCAAGATGCTACCAGTTGTGTGTTATGGCTTAGTTTGAGTTAAATATGTCTAATTGTTAAATGTACTTGTTCAGGGACAACCTCTTTCATTGTTCCCTACTTATGTATTTATCGAGTTGCGTGACATAAATTGCAAAAATGTTATAAATTGTGTGTTATATGATTACTTGTGCATGCTTGTATGTTATCAGAATTGGGGGTTGCAATCTCAGGCACGATAGCGTTCACGAACATCGGGCGACATAGGGCTTGCCGGTGCTTCCGTGACTATCGTAGTCCTAGTCTCTCTCTCACTTGGCGATCTCCACCCTCGGAGAGACATGTCGTAGATTTCAGGTACAATCCGAAGTACCCTATTGGGGAGAGATAGAAGTGGTAATCGTGACTCGAGGCCTGCTGTCACGCCCCAACCCAACCCCACGCTAAAGGTTAAGTCTGGACCCGACACATGGACAGAGTCTCCTCTGTACCGTGGACATTCTGAAAACCTGTAATCACTCAATTAAAGCCACAATACAACAAGACAAGCTTTTATAACTAAAGTTTAAAGGTTCAAGGCCATCCGAGCCCTGAAGCATACAATAGTTCAAAATCACACACGCATGCAACCAACTTAACATACTTCATAAAATCCAATCATCATACCATCTAAAATAACATTGGCACATACCTAGGAGTTGAAACCAAGCATACTTTAAAACATACACCCCCAAGCATGCAAATAGCTAGAAAATAGAACATAGTTATTACAAACCATGGTATCTCAAAGATATCACTACAACCAACTATCTTTCATCTTGCAACTACAAGAATATACATAGCCCTAAGGCCACAAAATAGATCATAACATAGTAGTACATGTACGCCATGTAATAACAAGAATTCACATCCACCTCAGGCAATAAACACACGGCAACTAGGGCAAATGATCTGTCTAAACTTCTTCCTCTTCCACTATCACCTCAAATAGCTGGGGATCACCCTTAGCACTTCTTGAAATATATATCGAGGTATGAGCAACCACCGTTGCCTAGTGAGGGATAAAGTCTCCCGGGGCGTGCAATGCAACATATAATACAGTTAAATCATAATAGAAATTAAACCGTTCAAGAAATAACAATAGCTTAAATAACCACACATTAAAAATGATACATTTCACTTAACCCCAACGCTCCAAATCTTCACTTGATCTTTGTTCACGATCCACGAACCACGATCTCGATCCCGATAAGCTGGCATAACCCCAAACACTCTAGTGGGTGTACTCCAGATATACCCCGATAATCCTACAACCCAACACCCCCTGGCAATCTCCGGACCAGGCGAGTGAGGGAATAGGGTACGGTGTTTGAATATCCACTGGCAAGCCCGCAACAGCCCAGCCGATATTCAACACAACTGCCCTTGACACTATGGTTGTGCAACCACAATGCAATGCACTTAACAATGACAAGATATCAATAACGTTATAAGCAATAACACGTGGGAGGACCAACAAAGTAGGTTGACCTCGAAACAGATAGATTAGAAGCAGTTCAATATAAGCAAATAAGAGATTTACAAAGGATAAAATCCAAGATACATTGAGAACCCTGCCAAAAGTTTCAAAATAACTTGAAACCACATTTAAACACATATGGAGACATGCCAAGGACTTAGATGCAAGTGACAGTCGAATTTACCCTTCAACCCCTTTGTAATGCCGTCCATTTTTCTTCCAAAATCATATTAAGGATGCCAATTCGAGGGGAATCTATACCAATCTTCTAATTAGCCCTCAAGGTATCCTTACAACCCACAAATTCATTCAATTATCCACAATTACTCCGAAAGCCCCAATTTTCCTCTTATAGCTTTGAACTACACCTACCTTAATCGGGCTTCAACAAAGAGTTAGCAAAGGTTCTATAGTACCTAGGTAGCCTAAGAACACTAGAAGTGAAGCCCAAATCCGCCCGGATTTGCTTTAACCCCGAAATCCCTTTGTTAAAGTCGGCTAATTCACGTTCTATGCATATTTAGAGCAATTCAAATGCACATGGCTATTAGACTACCTTCATTAGCACCTAAGGAATCTATTAGAAGTATTGAATCAAGCTAATACACGTAATTACACAAAACCCTAGAATTTCATCACTATTCACCTCATAAATCAAAATAACGATTCTAACCATTTAAAATGTGCACCAATGGCTTAAATGTGTTCTCTAGCACTTATATACAAGGTATAATAGCATAGGTAAGCATTACAATAGCATTTGAACACATTTCTAACAAATCAAGAAAATAGCAACAATTTTAAAATGCGCAAAAAGTCATGAAATCCCTCACCAATGCGCGAAAGAACTCTTGGGGGCTTGCAAACACCCTAAACTACTTGCTTCTCGCTTGGCTTGGCTTGGATTGAGGAATTGATTAAGCAAAAATCACCCAAGAGAGAGAGAAGGGCTGTCGGGTAAGCTACATTGTTTTTCAGCTCTATTTTTTTTTTTTGTTTTGCAAGTTATGAGCTTAGTTGTATCATGTGTTGAGTATATATTTGGGTGGGGTCAAGTGGTTGCTTAAATGGACTTCTAAAATGAGCGTTGTTAACTTTAAAACGAGCCTAAGGTGAAAAGTGTAGGCTAGCTAATTAAATTACTAAGTTATTTTACGTAATACTATTCCTAGTTTGCTAAAAACATTTTCTAGATGAGGGTTCTAAATGTTAATCGCTCAAAGGCACATTTTTCCCATTCTTTTAACAATTAATATGATTTAATAAAATTACTAATTCACTAATATAATGCAGTTTAAAAATGGAGTGAATAGTGGCTAAAGAAATACAACAAGTAAAGCGCAGAATTGATGCGCAAATAATGGATGCAACAGTAAATGAATATATGCTAAATCTCGGGCGTCACATCCTCTCCCCCTTAAACAAATTGCGACCACGCAATTCTTACATGAATCGGCGAATAACTCTGGATAGCGTTCCCGCATCTGATCCTCTCTCTCCCATGTAGCGTCCTCTACCCCGTGATGATCCCATAGAACTTTAACCATCGGAATGCTTTTAGTCCTTAGCTCTTGCACTTTCTGATCCACAATCCGAAGAGGTTTCTCTGTGTACGTCAAAGTTTCACTGATTTCTAAAGGCTTGGGCTCAAGAACATGAGAAGGATCTAGCTGATACTTCCGTAGCATAGAAACATGGAAGACATCATGAATTATGCCCAAGCTAGGAGGCAAAGCTAGAAGATAAGCCAATTCACCAATGGTTTCAGTTATCTCAAACGGTCCCATATAATGAGGACTGAGTTTGCTTCATTTACCATGCCGAATCAAACCCTTGCGAGGAGAAATTTTCAAAAATACTCGATCCCCTACGACAAGTTTCAGATCACGACGGCATCTATCTGCATAACTCTTGTGTCGACTATGTGCTGTAAGCATTCTTTTTCTGATAAGCTGCACATGATCAATCATTCTATTCATCTTAGGTAACAGAGTAGGGTCAATAGTCTTCATCTTACCAATCTCATCCTAGTATAGAAGAGACCGGCATTTACTCCCATAAAGTACCTCATAAGGTGCCATACCAATAGTAGCTTGATAACTATTGTTGTAGGCGAACTCTGCGAGTGGAAAATACTTCTCCCAACTCTTACCGAAGTCCAGAATACAAGCTCGTAACATATCCTCGAGGATTAAGATAGTTCTCTCAGATTGACCATCTGACTGAGGATGATAAGCTGTACTGAAACTCAAAGTCGTGCCCAAGGCTTTCTGAATCTTCTGCCAAAACTGAGATGTAAATCGGGGATCTCTATCTGACACAATACTCTTTGGAATCCCATGAAGTCTGACAACATTCTCAATATACAACTCTGCTAGCTTATCAAGAGAATCAATCTTCTTTTTAGCAATGAAATGAGAAGTCTTGGTCAATCTATCAACAACAACCCAAACTGAGTCATTACCCTTCGAAGACCTCAGCAAATCAGAGATGAAATCCATGGTAATGTGGTCTTATTTCCAAACAGGAATGGCCAACAGCTGCAATAACCATGCCGGTCTCTGATGTTCGGCTTTAATTATCTGACAAGTAAGACATCGAGCAACATAGTCAGCAATTTCTCTCTTCATGTTATTCTACCAGAAGTTTTGCTTCAAATCTTTATACATCTTTGTACTGCCTGGATAGATGGTATACTTGGAACTATGTGCCTCAGCAAGAATATCCCTCTTCAGAGTTGGCTCACACGGAATACAGATTTTACCTTTGAATTTGAGAATGCCATCATCATGCAAATTGAAATCCGACTATCCCCCTTTAGAATTCTCTAAGACTTTCAACAATTGGGGATCAGTCTACTGAGTTTCTCGAATCCTGGATAATAATAGAGATTGAATCTGTAGACTTGCGAATTCAATACCAGAGTTTGAAGTATTAGGCTTCCATAAGCATAGTTCTTCCATGAATTCGTAATTCTTGATGATTAAACTGGCCACTATAGCCTTACGGCTTAAAGCATCAGCAACAATATTAGCCTTATGCGGCAAATAATTGATAGTACAATTATAATCCTCAAGCAACTCCAACCAACGCCTCTGCCTCATATTCAACTCTTTCTGAGAGAAAAGATATTTCAGACTCTTGTGATCAGTAAAGATTTCAAGCTTGTTGCCCCAGAGATAATGACGCCATTTCTTTAATGCAAGAATGATAGCTGCGAGCTCTAAATCGTGCGTCGAATAATTGAGTTCATAAGGTTTTAGTTTCCTAGAAGCATATGCAATAACCTTTCCATTCTGCATTAATACACAGCCCAGACCCTCCTTCGAAGCATCACTATAGATCACCAGATTATCATAACCCTCAGGTAAAGCAAGAATAGGAGCTATAGTCAATCTCTTCTTCAATTCCTGGAAGCTGGCCTCACACTTATCATTCCAGTCAAATACTGTTTTCTTCTGAGTAAGCTGAGTCAATGGCCCTACAATTTTAGAGAAATCCTTGACGAATCTCCGATAATACCCAGCTAAACCAAGGAAGCTACGAATTTATGTAACTGTTTATGGCCATTTCCAAGATAACAAAACTTCAATCTTTCCTGGATCAACAGAAATACCATCCCGCGAGATAATGTGACCAAGAAAAGCAACTTGCTTAAGCCAGAATTCACATTTGCTGAATTTTGCAAACAACTGATGCTCTTGAAGAGTCTGTAACATAATTCTGAGATGTTGTTCATGTTCCGCCTCAGATTTAGAATAGACAAGAATATCATCAATAAAGATAACCACAAATTGGTCCAAATAAGGACGGGATACCCTCTGCATTAAATCCATGAATGCGGCAGGAGCATTAGTTAGGCCAAACGGTAAGACAACAAACTCATAATGGCCATAATGAGTTCTGAAAGCAGTTTTAGGAACATCATCTTTCTTAATCCTCAACTGATAATAGCCCTGCCTCAGATCGAATTTGAAAAATACCTTGTCACCTTGCAATTGATCAAATAACTCTTCAATTAAAGGCAAAGGATATTTGTTTTTGATAGTCACCTAATTAAGACCCCGATAATCAATGCATAAGCGAAGAGATCCATCTTTCTTCTTAACAAATAGAACCGGTGCACCCCAAGGTGACGAACTCGGCTGAATAAATCCCTTCTCAAGCAAGCCCTACAATTGAACTTTTAATTCCTGCAATTCGGGCAGAGCCATTCTATACGGAGTCCTAGAGATAGGTGTAGTCCCTGGTAATATGTCAATCATGAACTCTATTTCTCTATCAGGCGGTAAACCAGGTAATTCCTCAGGAAAGACCCCCGGAAACTCTCTCACGACAGGTACATCATTCAAGTTCAATTGGTCCACAGGTTGATTAATCAAATATGCAAGATAAGCCTTACAACCCTTGCTCAATAGTTTAGATGCTCTAATAGAAGAAATAATAGGAGTTCCAGTTGATTTTCTACTACCAATTATTTCAATTACAGGCTGGTCAAACATTTCTAGTCTCACAATTTTCTTTCTATAGTCAAGTTGTGCATAATAACTCCCCAACCAATCCATCCCCAAGATAATTTCAAAGTCATTGAAGGGTAGAATAATCAAATCAGTAGGAAAAACACGACCCTCAATAAAAATATTACTTGCTCTGCAAATAGATCTAGTAACAAACTTCGGACCCATAGGAGTATAAACCACAATCTCATGCAACAGTTTATCATGTTTCAGTTTAGCATTTTGTGCACAAGTAGGAGTAATAAATGAATGAGTGGCCCCGGAGTCAATTAAAACCTTAACTAATTGATCATTGAGAAGAAAAGTACCTTCTACTACAGTTGTCGTATCCGGAAGCTCCTCTGCATCCAAAGCCAATACACGGGTCTGACCTCGCGGTGCTGGTGCGGCAGCTAGTGCCCTGGTCTGGGAATTCTAAGCTGATGTCTGACCCCTAGTGTTCTTGCATTTCAGACAATCCTTCACTCTGTGCTGGTCACTCCCACAGCCTGTACACTTGTTTTGTTTCCTCCAACAAACCTCCTCAGTAAGACCCTGACATTGACAGAAGCTGCACTGCTGGTGACGTCTTAGAGCAGTGCTTCCCAAAGGAGCTCTGAAAGTAAAGGTAGCTGAACTACCTTGCTGCAAACGAGATACCGCTGTACGAGATTGACTCTGAGTCTGACTCTGAACTGGCTGTGCTTGAGTCTGAGTAGGCCCTGTATAACTCTGAGTCGGCCTCGGTTGTGGACTATGCCCAACTGAAATAGTCTGTCTCTGGTACCCCTGACTCTGAGTCTAGAACTACCGCTTACTCGATTGACTAGTTTCGGCTAACACGTCTGCATTACGCTTTTCATACCTCAAGGCAGCTCTGACCACTACAGCATAATTAGGGTAATCATTTGCAGATAAATTCAGCATAATATCATTTCTCAACCCCATAATGAATCTCTGCATTTTCATATCCTCAGGTTGTACTAATGCAGGCACATAATGGGAGAGCCTAGTAAAAGTAGCCTCGTATTGGTCCACTGACATATTTCCCTACTTCAAGGCTATAAACTCTGCTTGGCGTCTCTCACGGGCAACCACTGATATATATTTGTCTCCGAATTCACGGACGAAGTCAGCCCACGAATGATGAACCCTTTCGGCTTCCCATTTCTCGCTAATAGTATGCCACCACTCTTCGGCGTCACCCTTCAGAAGAAATGTGGCATAGGTGATTTTCTTTTTATCACTGTACTCTAGAATTGCAGCCGCCCTTTCAAACTTCCTAAACCATAATTCAGCTTTCATATCATCAGGTTCTCCAAAGAAGCTGTAGGCCCCGTGATGTAAGAATCTGTCATACAAATTAACTCCAGTAGTACCACTACCCCCGGCTCTGGCAGCCTGATTACCTCTGGCAGCCCCTGTCTGACCCTACTGAGTTACGAACTGACCAATGGTATTCATAGCAGTAGCCATAGTAGCCAGAATCTATACAGTGCTGGGTTTTGGTCCCTGTGGTGGTGCATTCTCTGCTACACCTGCTTCCTACCTGGGAACCTCCTCCAGTTCTCTATCAACATTTTGATTCTCAGTTCGACGACGGGGACCCATTCCAGGTAACTAGAATGCAAAGTATTTTGACAAGCATTTGTATAATTCACAGTTAAATCACATAAGAACAAGTTCAAATAAGTTAATATAAGATCGCACATAGGGTCATACAACACTTTACATATTAAACATACAAGTAAAACGATTAATCAAACTTTCCATTCTTAACTTTCCACTTTTAAACCATAACTCAAATAAGACCTTTCACATTCTCACTTTTCATGCTAGCATGTGCTTAATCATTCAATCTTTCTCTTAGCCATTCAAGGAAACATTTATTCACATAATCACACATTAACTCAAGAGACTCCTACCCACAGACCGAGAAAATTAACCCAGCTTCATCCATCTATAAGCTCTGATACCACCTAAATGTCACGCCCCCACCCACCCCCACGCTAAAGGTTAAGTCTGGACCCGACACCTGGACAGAGTCTCCCCTGTACCGTGGACATTCTGAAAACCAGTAATCACTCAATTAAAGCCACAATACGACAAGACAAGCTTTTATAAGTAAGGTTTAAAGGTTCAAGGCCATCCGAGCCCTAAAGCATGCAATAGTTCAAAATCACACAAGTATGCAACCAACTTAACATACTTGATAAAATCCAATCATCATACCATCCAAAATAATATTGGCACATACCTAGGAGTTGAAACCAAGCATATTTTAAAACATACACCCCCAAGCATGCAAGTAGCTAGAAAATAGAACATAGTTATTACAAACCATGGTATCTCAAAGCTATCACAACAACCAACTATCTTTCATCTTGAAACTACAAGAATATACGTAGCCCTAAGGCCACAAAATAGATCATAACATAGTAGTTCATGTACGCCATGTAATGACAAGAAATAACATCCACCTCAGGCAATAAACACAAGGCAACTAGGGCAAATGATCTGTCTGAACTTCTTCCTCTTCTACTATCACCTCAAATAGCTGGGGATCACCCTCAGCACTTCCTGAAATGTATATCGAGGTATGAGCAACCACCGTTGCCCAGTGAGGGATAAAGTCTCCCAGGGCGTGTAATGCAACACGTAATACAGTTAAATCATAATAGAAACTTAAACCATTCAAGAAATAACAATAGCTTAAATAACCACATATTAAAAAGGATACATTTCACTTAACCCCAACACCCCAAATCTTCACTTGATCTTCGTTCACGATCCACGAACCACGATCTCGATCCCGATAAGTCGGCATAACCCCAAACATTCCAGTAGGTGTACTCCGGATGTACCCCGATAATCCTACGACCCAACACCCCCTGATAATCTCTGGACCAGGCGAGTGAGAGAATAGGGTACGGTGTTTGAATATCCACTGGCAAGCCCGCTGCCGCCCAGCTGATATTCAACACAACCGCCCCTAATACTATGGTTGCGCAACTACTATGCAATGCACTTAACAATGACAAGATATCAATAACATTATAAGCAATAACACATGGGAGGATCAACAAAGTAGGTTGACCTCGAAACAGATAGATTAGAAGCAGTTCAATATAAGCAAATAAGAGATTTACAAAGAGGAAAGTCCAAGATACATTGAGAACCCTACCAAAAGTTTCAAAATAACTTGAAACCACATTTAAACACATATGGAGACATGCCAAGGACTTAGATGCAAGTGACAGTTGAATTTACCCTTAAACCCCTTTGTAATGCCGTCCATTTTTCTTCCAAACTCATATTAAGGATGCCAATTCGAGGGGAAGCTATACCAATCTTCTAATTAACCCTTAAGGTACCCTTACAACCCCAAATTCATTCAATTATCCGCAATTACCCCGAAAGCCCTAATTTTCCTCTTATAGCTTTGAACTACACCTACCTTAATCGGGCTTCAACCAAGAGTTAGCATGGGTTCTATAGCACCTAGGTAGCCTAAGAACACTAAAAGTGAAGCCCGAATCCACCCGGATTTGCATTAACCCCGAAATCCCTTTGTTAAAGTTGGCTAATTCACGTTCTATGCAAATTTAGAGCAATTCAAATGCACGGGGCTATTAGACTGCCTTCATTAGCACCTACGGAATCTATTAGAAGCATTTAATCAAGCTAATACGTGCAATTACACAAAACCCTAGAATTTTATCACTATTCACCTCATAAATCAAAATAACGATTCTAATCGTTTAAAATATGTACCAATGGCTTAAATGTGTTCTCTAGCACTTATATACAAGGTATAATAGCATAGATAAGCATTACAATAGCATTTGAACACATTTCTAACAAATCAAGAAAATAGCAACAAATTTAAAATGCACAAAAAGTCATGAAATCCCTTACCAATGCGCGAAGGAACTCTCGGGAGGCTTGCAAACATCCTAAACTACTTGCTCCTCGCTTGGCTTGGCTTTGATTGAGGAATTGATGAAGTAAAAATCACCCAAGAGAGAGAGAAGGGCTGTCGGGTAAGCTACATTGTTTTTCAGCTCTATTGTTTTTTTTTTTTTTTTGCAAGTTATGAGCTTAGCTGTGTCATGTGTTGAGTATATATTTGGGTGGGGTCAAGTGGTTGCTTAAATGAACTTCTAAAATAAGCGTTGTTAACTTTAAAACGAGCCTAAGGGGAAAAGTGTAGGCTAGCTAATTAAATTACTAAGTTATGTTATGTAACACTATTCTTAGTTTGTTAAAAACATTTTCTAGACGAGGGTTCTAAATGTTAATCGCTCAAAGGCACATTTTTCCCATTCTTTTAACAATTAATATGATTTAATAAAATTACTAATTCACTAATATAATGCAGTTTAAAAATGGAGTGAATAGTGGCTAAAGAAATACAACAAGTAAAGCGCAGAATTGATGCGCAAATAATGGATGCAACAGTAAATGAATATATGCTAAATCTCGGGCGTCACACCTGCCACCTTAATGGAAGTGATATCGAAATGTATCCTTTTACTGTGTGGTATCCTACTCTCACTTGGTCCCTAGGGGTTCTCGGAGAGTAGAGTTGATTACTTATTATCATGCTCAATTCCGTTTCTTACTAAGTGCCAAGATATTGCGTTCTACTTGTAACTCATGTCCTTTCATACATGGCATAGTTTTATTTATCGTGTATGACCTCGTTTCTTAATAACTGTACTTGTAATGCATCGCATCATGGTTTTTGAAAGCCCCAAAATGTCTTCAAAACTCTCCCTATTCCATCATCACTAAGCTTCCAAAGAGCTTACCCTCCCCCCCCTGCAGGTAAAGTTTAGCTTGACATGGAAGTTGACATTATGTGCCAAAGTTGATTGATTACGTGCTCGAAACTCCTTGCCTGTCACGTTTTGTTATCTGGTTTAAATTGTCAAAGCTAAAGTTTATTTGGGTTACTCTCGGGTAGAAGGGTAGTTGTTGTTGAAACCCTAACTTGTAAAATAGCTGGGTAGGTTCCATGTCTCGGGTGGTAATAGAACCCCCTTTTGTATTTAAACTATTGTATGAAGCTAAGTTACTCTCAAGTTCTCTGTACTTTACTTATCTTAATGTTATAAAAATTTATATACATGAGACCGCAATGACAATGAGCGTGGACTCTGACCTAGTCTTGAGAAGGGTTAGGTTTGGGGTCATTACATGGATTTAATTTTTAGTATAAAAAGGTTTATTAGGACAAGTGGAAGTTTAGGTTAAAGGTAATTTGAGCTATATCCTTGTCTTATAGGATATAATTTCTTTTTAAATGATCAAGGTGCATTGATCAATTAGAATATAATCTTTCATGAAGAAAATGTTTTGTTCAAGAAGTTATTTGTATTCTAAACTAAAAGGAAATTGAGGAAATGTCATTTAAGCTACAAAATCACCTAAACCAATGTTTTGAGTCTATTCAATTCAGTCTGAAGTGTCATCATACAAGATCTTTGTAAACCAAGTATATCTCATCCTTTAAAATAATTTAGGGATATCTTCTTTAGGATGCACAAAAGTTGTTTGTGTCTTTGAGATAATGATCATTTTGTTGATTCTACGATTTGTGAAGAATTGATATTTGATCTACTCCAAGAAATGCTTTAATGCAATGCATAATGTTTAGACTCCATATATTTCGACCTTATCTAGATATTGCATCTTTGAGAGAAAGGTTGAAGTTAAGGGAAAAGGGGTTATGATCTGTTATAGCTAGATTGTTTTTTAAAAGATATCATTAATGACAAAAAGTTATCTATGATGAAGTCTTTTTACCAATTATTTTGCTTAAGTCTATTCTTATTATACTAGTCATTATAGCATATTATGTATACTTGAGAGATCCTTTTGGGATCTTAAGTAAATTTCTTGGAATTGTTGCATCCAATTCTAATGTAATAAAAAAGTTTGATTTTATTAAGAACTTGGATGAACCTTGTGATTATAGAAAAGTTAGTGGAAGCGCAACCACTTTTATTAAACAGTATGTTGATGACTAGTTTATCATAATTGATGATATTTGTGATATGATGTCGATTAAAGTCTAATTATATTAAATGTTCTCCATATGTAAGATGTCGTTAGTATCTCGAGAATTCGTGACTATGGTGATAATATGATGAGGTTACTTGACATATTCCAAAGATTGTATATAGAGTGATCTTGAAGGAGTTCAAGATGGATTTTCAAAAAGAATTCGAAAGAAGGAATTGTTGTCTTTGCGACAATGAATCTGTCTCTGGAGAAGATTTTTTGTGAAACTCTAGTAGCATAGCAAATGTGTGATGAAGTCATCTTATGCTCCGGCAATAGTAACTTCATATTTGCTATACCATATACAAAGCTTAACATTGCGCAAACTGTAAACTGTTACAAGTGAATGTCAATCCTATCCAGATTGAGACTATTAGATAGTACTAGAATATATTCTATATTTTGGTTTATGGAGAGGTAAATTCCGTAGTGACGGATTTACTAGTTAAGATTTTCAATCTTAATTTGAAAATAGAAAGTCTATTCCTGGGTTTATGTTTATATGTAGTGGGAACACAGTTAGTTAGAAATGTTCTGAACGAACTGTGTATTTCATTACATATTTAGTATATTTTGTAATATTTGATGTTGCAAAAGATGTTGTTTGGATTAAGGTGATCATACAAGTTGATAATGGTTCTTACCATTTAGTTGTGATGCTTTTGTGTTACGACTATAATGGAGCTATTGCACTAGCTTATGGAATCAGGGTCTCACACTATGTCCAAATACTTGGAAATGTGTTTCCATCTTTATACTTTGTTTTGGTAGCCTATATGCATATTGTGATATGTTCTTGCAAAAAATAGCCATATTTATTAGTGATGTAACCCACTTATCATAGCTATGAATTGGTTCTCCTAGCTTGGTATAATTGCAATTAAAACAAGATAGCAAGGGCAACTTAGTCTTTTTAGATTGTAAGATATTTTGACTCAACTTTGACCTAGCAATTGACCCTTTTGATTCATTTATAAGAAAAATTTAGCAATTTCAAGAGGGAGAGAAGAGATAGGCGGCCAAGAAGGGAGAGGAAGGCGATATATTTTGCTATTTTGAGACATGGCATTTTGAGGGCTAAATTAACATTTTGGAGCATCTAGTGTTGGTTTTTGGCAAGGCTTCTTTCTAACTTTCTTTTTCCTTGCATCTTCTAGCATCCTTAAACATCTAAGGTGAAGGATTTCTTATACTCTATGTGAAGTTCATGTTATATGTGCTTGAAAGCTTGAGTTATGCTTGGAAGTTACTTATAATGCAACGATGCTATGCTAGTGCTTGTTTTTTTGTGTGGTTTATATGGAGTAAGATGTGTTGTTGCTATGTAAATGCTTATGGAAGTTTCAATGGAGTTTACGGCTACCATATGTATCGAGTGATATAGCTATAAATGCAGCACTCAAATGATACCACCTGTACGACCCGATCCCTCACAGAATTAGGATATCTATTAAATCCACTAATAGCAACCTGTCCCAATCCCAAGGCACAAAAAAAAGAGAGAAAACGGACGAAATCTCCCCTGTGCTTAGGCCAAACCAAAAACCTGCACGCAGAAGATTGCCACAACATACAACAATATGCTAGATTCCAATACCTCAGATAGGTTCCATTTTAAGTTAATAAGATAATTCCAGCATTCTAAACTAACAACTACTAACTAAAGTAAATTAATACACTTATTACATTCTTCCTATTAGTGTCTAAATTAAATTACAAATCTTTTGAAAACATAAGGTACATATATATAAGATTATACAATCCTCAAAAAACAAACAATGAAATACAATCCATCAAGACTGTACTTTACAAATATGATTGATCATGCAAAACAAGCATTTCACTTCAAAGCAATCAAGGAACACTTGGGTCTTTTCTTTCTCTTCAGTACCTGAAAGGTTGGTTGAAAAGGGTGAGCAAACACTATGCTCAACGAGGGAGGGAAATAGATATCCAGGGAGCTTTTCGAAAATGATTTCGTGCAATGCAAAGAGAGACAAGTCTATCAAGCAATAACAATATAAGAGAATCAATCAAAACAATACAAGTAAACAAGTCATATAGCCAATACAATGTAAACCAAGCAATTCAAGCAATAACTATACAATTCATTGAAGGATACGATTCGATAACCCTTATCACTCCAACTTGTAATCACAATCCACGAACCACGATCACGAGACGATATAGCCGACATCTCAATCACCAATTAGTACTCTGGATTGTATTCAATACCTACGACCCAGCACCTCCTGTTGATCTCCCGACAAGTAGGTGAGGGAATAGGACACGGAGCTAGAACAACACAGCTTCGGCAAGCCCGATGCCGCCCAGAGAGGCTCGTCATATCCATCCCGAGTTTATGGTTGCGTAACCAAAGAAACGATACGATATGATAACATGACATATCAATTAACAAGTATAATCATGCAATTTGATACACACAATTAAGGAACAACAAAATAGGTTGTTCTCGCACGTAAGATAACAACCAATAGCTATACAATCTATAGAAACGAGAAACTATGCATATTCACTCAATTCATACCAAGGTCTACATGCAATCCGACTCCCAAAACTCATCCGACTAGATAAACATTCTCTTCAAGTTCACTTAGACACTTAACTAGTCAATTCCATAAGCAATCAAGAAGCATTTAACACCTTCTCACACCAATACTCTTAACTATTCATATTTTCTCAAAATAGCAATTCACTTAGCTATAACACAAGTACCAATTCAATACCAAGTTCAAGCATTAACCTATATAGATCCTTCTGCACTAAACCACTCCCATATTCCGCTCAACTCAGTTCAATTACACTATTACACTTAAATCAAACACTTAACACTCAAAGAATACTCCAAGTACTCAAAGGATTCCAATCAAACACTTAACAACTAATAGAACACACTTGGTACCCTATTGAACATAACACCCAACTACCTACACTACAAAACATGAATAAGCTGTTTTGTGACAAAATTTTGCCATGAAAATAAAATTGTCGCAAAAATGGGATGAAACTGCTACGAAAAGTTTTGGGTCTCAAATTATATGAAACTTGTAGTGAATCGGTGACGGACACTACGAGTTGTCGCAAATTCGTCACAAGTTGCAACAATTTTGCCATGAAAAGCATAAATCATCGCATATTCATAATAAATTATCTTCGCGCGTCGTAATTTCGTGGCAGAAGGCTACAATTTAGTGACGACATTAGCTAAATAGTTTCTTGTCGCAAATTTGACGTAACTATTACGACAAAATTGTGATGATATGATAATTTTGATTTAATTTAGACTACGTTTTTGTTATGACATGCAGTAAAAGTCAAGTCGTTGCAAGTTTGACGCAATTTTTGTGATGAAATTGTGACGATGCGTGTATATATGACATTTTTATGACGATTGACAAAGTTAATTGAAAAAAAGTTAAACTGGTAAAAAGGGGGCCAATTAACCTAGCCCTTTTTTCACCTATACCCCATTTTCACCCCCCTCCCCCAACACACATACCCTCCACCACCACCACATCTACCTAGCATTACCACTACCGCGCGCCACCTAGCACAACAACAACTGTGTGCCACCTAGTACCACCACCACTGTCACCATCATGCGTCGTTAATGTAAGTTTTCTTCCCATTCTCTTTTATAACTTTTGCTTGTTTGGTCTGATTTGGTTTTTGTTAGATTTATACTCTATTTTCTTCTGTTTGTTTATCTATATATGCATTGAAGAAGTTTCAATGGAGATTTCTAAAAAGTATTTTTGGGCTTTGCCATTATTGCTCTTGAGCTCTTTCATATTCAACAATGACGTCGAAGCATCCCACCATGTGTACCTTAAGAAATATTAAGCACATTTGTATAAAGAAAATCTTAATTAGAAAAAATAATGTTGCTCATTTGGCAAAACAACTAGACTTCAACTTACATTGATTTTGAGTGGTTGTTGAATCTGTCAGATCCACAAAATGCTAGAGAGAATAACAATTTTTGGCAGTCCCAACAAGGGAAAAATTTGTTAACCTCAGACAAAAAAGTGCAACCCTTACACAAAAGGGAGGGAAAAAAAGGTAGTGTACTAACAAGTTGCAGTACTAGATAAATATCCGTAGTCTTAGTATACTATGCCCATTGATGTGTATATATATATATGTACATATACATACATATGTGACATGATTTTATGAAATGAAATTTAAATAATCAAAGCCAAAGTAATTTTTGGTATTTCATAAAAGTCTGCAATTTGGCAGAATCTTATTGAAGATATGAAAGAAAGATGAGTCCTTAGATTGATATAGAATGATGGATGATGGATGATGGATTTTTTTTAAAACTTGTTTTATTATGTAATCCACGTGTTTTTCTTGGTTTTGTCGGTTTGTGCTTTGAAGATTATAGGAAAAGAAAAAGGATGATGAAAAGAAGGGTTGTAGGATTGGATATAAGGTAAGCTTGGAGATGAAATGAGGAGGAGAGATTATTTGTATTTTTTTAGATGATGGGTAACACTTATAGAGGATTCTTTAGGATCATATTAAGATTTAAATTTTGAAATACATTATCTTACCTAAAAGAAGTATGATTTGAATTAGTTATATAAGGTATACCAAGATTAATTTTAAAGAGAATAACATTTTATTTAATTTGAATATGAGATGTTGACATATCTAAATGCTTTAACCCGAAACTTCCTCCTTAAACTTAGATGTTGGTATTATCTTGATTATGTTGTTTATACAGCTAGTAGCAAACTATTGCTTTACAAGATAGGGAAAAAATCTAAACTTAGGTGAATTTGGATTTGGTGATCTGATTTGCTAGTAGTTTTTTGACTTTGTCACTAAGAAATTTCTACATAAATGAAGAGTACATGAACTATCACTGATAGGAGAAATTATTAAAAACGTTACAGCCAAATATTTACTTGTGTGGGAATAAACTTTACGAGCGTATAAAATTCAATCTCCACTCGATGAATGTAATATTTTGTAAGCATTATTCTTACTAATAGTAGTTGCTTGTTTTATGATTTTGAGAACAGAAGTCCAAATAGAGGTGGATATAAGAGCTAACCTATTAGATCTAGGGGCTAGGCTTACAATATACCTTGATGCAGTCATCATATCTATTGTGTGGATTAAAGCTGCTTTTATGATTATGTTATGACTATTTTGAAACGAAAGATATTGATTTTTTTTCCTGACAAAAAAGAGATATTGATTTTGATTGTCAGAGTTCTACAAGTACATCATTGTGTTGAAGCTGAGATCTACATTTTTAACTCCCATAGAAATCACGAACACCTGTTGTGATGATTTATGAGATATATTTCTTATTTTATCACATGTTAAAATTAGTATATTTAAGATTTTATCTGGCCTTTTTTCAGATTTTCATGTAATTCAAATTTTGTGTATTGAATTATTCTTTAAAATTGTATCAGACTACATTGTTATCCTTCACATCTTTTGTTTGAATTTTCAGTTTGTTTGGATTTTCAGTTGAAGGAGTCCAACAAAATCTTTTCTCATTTTATAATCGTACTTAATGTATTTGTCCAATAGACTTGCTGTTTTGCTCGCTATGTTGACAAACTCTCTACTTCTTATTTTTAGCTCACTGAAATAGGTAGGGTTATCAATGGGTGGTATGAACAAGGGGAGATGGTATCTGAAGTCTTTATGGAGTAGAGGAGGCGGCGACTCAAATGTGTATAGAGGAAGGTATTGATTAGGATTACGGCTGAAAGAGAACTTTTTTTTTTATATACAGTTTGTGCAATGTTTTAATAGTGTAATATGACTTTCTTTATATTCTCAATTGTACGTTTAAAAATTAGTGTGTTAGAGTGTGAAAAATAGAAAAAACTAAAAACTAAACGATAATAATAAAAAAATAGTGTGTTAGCTAAAATAGATAGTGATGTTGGAATTAATAATTAAATACAAAAGATAAAGAAAAAGATTATTAAGCAATGAGTTTAGATAAAATATGGAGAATTATTAGAGTGAAATTTAGTTTGGTCAAGAATGGTTTGGTTTGGTCCTACTGAAAATGATTCATAATTAGTCAAGGTATATAACAGCAAATTTTGAGCCTAATTAAATCAACATTTCTGGATTAGATCCCCTTTCGTAATGATTTTGTTGTCATTTATTTTCTTATCTATCTTTTTTTTTTAGTTTTTTAATTCTTTATTTTACTTTGAATTATACTGGATCATAATTTTTTTATGTATTTTGTTTCTGATTGCATGCATGTGGTTTCATGGAGAACACTAGTTGTGTATCAGAGGATATCTTTTTATATTAATTAACAACTAGTTGACCAATTATTTGTGGAGTTTTTTGAGACAGTTTTCCTAGTATTGTGAAGATTTATACCTGTTTCATAAATTTCCTTAATGCTTGTCTCTTTATCTGAAAGATAGTCCATCTACTAGTATAGGTTGCTATTATTGCGTGGTTTGAAGCTGAATCTGTTTGTGGCAGGTTGTAATACCCATAATTCTTGTTTTGCCTTACCTATTTCGATTATTTCAATGTCTTAGACAGTACAAGGAAACCGGAGAAAAGACTTCCCTATTAAGTGGTAACTCGTGCTCTCATTTGAACCTTTCAAAGGGCCAAGCTTGCCATTTTCTATTTATCCACCTTCATGAGTTTTGAATTCAAAAGTTACTTCCTAAGTACCATGCTCGTAACTTGACTACAATTTCATCTCTAAAGTATTCAACAGTAGTACTAGTTATATTTATTTCAGCATGTCTTCCCTGATAAGTGGATTAACTTTTACCGGCCACTGTGGCTTCTTTCAAGTGTGAACTACATGTACTCATTCTATTGGGATGTTACTCATATGTAACATATTAAGTGATATGTGTACTTTGATTTATTTAGTGATATGTGTACTTTGATTTATTTAGTTTAATAGATTTCTTATAATGCTTCAAACGATTAATATGTTTCTTAAAGCTTATCCTTGTTTACCTCAAGGGAGAGTATTATATGGGTGGACATTATCTTCACTAGGATTTCTATATTTTAAAATTTGCCTACTAGTATCAAGAGCATGTCTCTTTCTTTGGTTGAGATGGAAAAGTTTAGATGTGTGAAGTCCTTGTTACGTTAATTCAAATAAAATCAAACTAAGTCATATTTTAACATGGCAGTTTCTTTGGTCAAGATAGATAATTTTGGATGTGTGAAGTATTTGTTACATTAATTTAGACCAAATCAGACTAAGTTTCATTTTAGTATGACTGTTTCTTTGATCGAGATAGAAAAATTTAAATGTGTGAAGTCTTTGAGTTATTCCACGCTGCAACAATAAGACCTAACGTCTCTATTTATAGCAGAACAACTTTAAGAATGCTTTAAGATTTTTTATCCACCATTTTAGCTTTTCCTTTGAAGCTTCTGGATTATAAGAATTCTAGAGAGTCTTTGTTGACTCTTTAACATATTGTGTGTTTTCAACCCCACTAAATAATAATGGCAGGGGGTTGTTTTCTCTGCGTTGAATTTCTTGTGTCTTTGTTTCATTAAGATTTTCTTGTAGTAATCAAATTGGTTTTGAATTAAAACAAAAGGAGAAAATAAATATTTGCTGATATTATTTTAAGTGGTTGGTTTTAAAGTCAATAAAAAGGCTTAGGGTAGTAATTACATATAAACAAATTTTTATGATAACATATTTTTGAAAAAACTATTGATTTCAAAATCAATATCATATCCAAAATTCTAAAACCAAATACTCACAACTCTGTTTTCTTCTACTGAAAGTTTATACTAAACATTACAAAACTTTTCCCGTTTAGAAGGTGAAATTGAAAAGGACGATGTTACGCCCCGACCCAACCTATAGAGGATAGAATAGGGTATGACCTAATTCATTTATGCTATTTTACGACCTAGTCGTATGTTATGATTAACGCTTAACATTGGCCTAGAACTCCAAAAGATTTTTCAGGGAAAACCGGCAGCATATGGTTATAATTAAGATCTTTGGTTTGACCTAATTTCTAAACACCTCAAAATTCCAAATCTTTAGTCTGATTCCAACTAAAATTCCTATTTTTTCATCAATAAATATGCCTACTATTTATCTTGAAAGTCCCATTTGGTTTGCAAGCCTAGCATGATAACTATGTCCCATTTATTTGTCAATTTCCTATCATGCAAGTACCTATTATCCTTTAGCTTACGAATGAGCACCCAAGTGAAATTTGATAGAGTTAACTTAGTTGATTCTTCACCTAATGGTTTAAACACCTACTATAACTACTATTCAAGATAATGAAAGCAAATAGCCAAATAAAGAGTTCGTCCGGTTATAGTTAGTAAAAGACAAAATTAGACCCCAAATTACAACGGGGGGTCATTTACAATAACAATATAGTAGTCTTCAAAACAAACACAACGTTCATAAAACATCCATATTCAGGCAAAGCACATAAGGCACGTAGTCACTTCAAGGATTCATCAACAAGCACATTCTCCTAGGGTACATGTTCCAAATCCGCTTTACATGTGGTAATAAAAGAGGGTGAGTCCTTATGAACTTAGCGAGGAGGAACAAGTGACGAGGTTTTGAAATCCTTTTCCGTTTAATCTTATGAAAACTCCTTTGAAAACATGTCATATAAAATAAGTAATTCATAACATAGCAAAAATATAAATGAACACATTTACTAGTCTTTCCTCCCTGAGGCCCTCTAGGAACCAAGCGAGAGTACTTAAACACATAGTAAAAAGGATACGTTATGCTTTTGCTCTCAAGATCAATCGGTAAGCATTTGCTCTCAAGATCATTTCCAATGACCATTGTTGTAGCCGGCATCAATAATCCACTTATCACTTCCAAATGGGTGTACTCCGGATTGTACACCAAAATCCTACGACCTAACTCTCTGAGGAAGTCTATCCCCCAATCGAGAGAGGGAATTGGACCATGGTAGTCACGCCAACACATCGGCAAGCCCGATGCCGCCCGGAGTGATGTGAACGCTACCATGCCACAATGAAAGGTTGCAACCTTGTATGCAATGCACATTTATGCCATTTAACATTTCACATTAGGAGGTCAACAAAGTAGGTTGCCTCCGAGCAAGTATATGATCACATTTTGACATATTAGCACATAAGGTATTGTAATAACATATAATCATTTCATATATCAATTTGAAAGCAATTAAACTTTCACTGGCAGCCAAGTAATCATGTTCAAAACAAGACATATAATATCTTTTAACAATTCACATTAGGAGGTCAACAAAGTAGGTTGCCTCCGAATACACGTATGATCACATATCGACAAGTAAATGTATGAGACATGCTTTGACATGTAAATTCACTTTGTATAACACCCAGAAGCATATGAACATTTAACGGGCAGCCAAGTAATGTCACACAAAACAAGTCATATAATGCATTTTAGTGCACATACCAAGTGTTGAGGATATACGAGCATGCTACGACACTTTACACAAGACCGGATACAAGAATAGTTAACTTATCAACCTGCAATCATTGAGAATCATGCTTAAAGCTATAAAGACAATTCCGGGAAGTCCATTAACATTCCTCTAACATCAATTATAAGGCACACATGAATGGTTTAGGACTTGGGAACCTACGCAGCCATTAGGGTTTACAAGAACCGTGCTCGGTGTAGGTTTTGTTTGCTAAGAACAACAAGAATCACTTAAACCATTTCATGCATACTTAGAGATTATTGGACAGCCTACTAACAACTCAAATAAATTCATTTAACCATAGGATAATCACTTAGCAAGCATGCGTAAGTTATAGGGCCTCAATTTCATGCTTACTCATACGATTAAGCAAGAATCTGTCATAAAATGAACCTAAGTCATACATCAACTAATTTAAGCAATCTCAATGAACCAAAACAGTCCATGCAACTTCTAATTTTCACAAGTCCAAGCATTTAATATCTCAAAGTACAATTACAATATGATTTAAAGCAAGTTTCCAAGCAAATCCCCACTGCAATAGCCTATTTTTCCTCATTTGGTTAACCAAGCACATAACCTCCAAATTCAGTGAATCAAATGTTAAATCGAATCTGAATGAGTTATTTATATCTAGGAACAAACCTCGCAGCGTTTTAAGTTCGGACTTAGGAGTTATGACCAATACCGTGAGACCACGCAAAATTGTCCAGATTTAGACACATTATGATTTTTTCCATTTTTGGGGGTCTTAAACTCAAAATCAGCCTTAGTCTATTTCTGCAAGATATGTTCAAAACTGAAAAATCTAGTGATTCACCATATTTCATGCATTTTTAACATCATTTTCTAGGTCAAAATCACTTCGTTATAATCAGACAGAAAGCTGCCAGAAACATCACTTCATATTTCCAAGTTTCTATCAAGTTTCAAGCCATGCAAGGGTAGATATGCTCATAAAAACACATGCACATGAACTTCAAGAGCAAATACAGTCATATAAGTGCATGCATGTGAGATTTTAAAGTATTCGAAAAGATTTAAACCCTCACCTCTTTGAAGACTTAGCTAAAATGTAAGAAACTCTTGTTTTTTAGCCTTGAAGGAGCCAAATCCTTTCTTCTCCTAGCTTGGCCAAATGATGGCTTGATTTTCCTTAAATCCTAGTCTAGTTAGCAAGTGTAGGAGGTGTGCATGTGCTAAAAACCAAAAGAGGAAGAAGATGAACCATAAAACTTACCTTTGGCTGAAAATAGGGAGTCTAGGAGCTTTGTGTGAGTTTCTTGCTTGGTTTCCTTACTATGGCCGAGTGCTTGAGTGACCTAGAGGAATTGCATAAGCCTTGAAAGCTCAAGGAAGAGCTAGATCTTAAATAGAGAAAGAGAGTGAGAGAGTTGAGAGAAAAAAGAAAGTTTGAGATGTTGTTTGTGTGTATGCAAGTGTGTATCAGCCTAGGGTGCTTAGAATCTGAATTTTTTTGTTATCTTTAGTATATTTTGAATTGCGGTAGTGTATGGGGTGAGTAGGCAGAGAAAGGGTGGTTTGGGTAGTATGTAGGAATAATTTTATGCCTTCTTGTGTTTTGTGTGTGTGTAAGAGAATGTTTTTATGTTTGTGTGTGTTTAATCTATAATTTTGTGTGTATGGTGTGTAGGAATTTCTTGTTGGCCATGTAAGGCATGTGTGTATGTGTTGTTTATTTTATTTTTTGAATTCTAGTGTTTGATGATAGGATTTAAGGCTTGGTAAGGTTTTGTCCTTTAGTGGGTTGATTTAGAATTAGAATAATAGTTAGCGGTTTGTGTAGGATTAGTTTATTAGTATTTTAATAGTTAGTGGAGTTTGTAGGATTTGAATTAGGGAATATAATAATGCATAGTGCTTTGTGCAGGAATCTTTCTAGGCTAATGTGCAGGCACGTTTTCTTGGGTTTAGGGCACGCACTACGAGGTAAGGTATACACTTCTAGATAAATGCACAGATCCCAATGCAAATGCATGCAAACCTAGGTGATGCACGTAAACCAATGTAAGACACGTAGTTCAATGCAATGCACATAAATCAAGGTACGACTCTTATATCTAAGTTAAGACACGTAGTTCAAGGTTAGTGCACGAATATCGAGGTGTCGCACATAAATTGAGGTCAGGGCACGTATATCCAGGTATCACACACAAATCGAGGATTAGGGCATACAATTCTAGGTCAAGACACGTATGACGAGGCCTGCACGAAAATCAAGATATGACACGTAATCCAAGGTCAGTCTTTTAATTCTGAGTCTAAGGCACGCAAATCGAGGTTAGACACGTTATTCGGGGTCGGACCTCACAACGACATTAATTTCCATTATATATGGTGATTAAGTAGTGCCATCTCTCTTGATTGGAATTTTGTGAGCAATGAGAGAGTCTAATTAGTCACTATTTCGTCTTGTTCTTCATTCAAGCCACATTCTTTTACTTTCTTTTTGTTTTTGCTTGATTTCTCAGGATGTGTTTAACGAGTTTATCTAGTGGGATAAGACTTGATTTGGTGTGTTTGTTGTTAGTACATGATTTTTTAACTATCAAGACTAAGTGACAAAGCAATCTTCTAATGGCATTAGTTTATAGACTCATTATCCTGATTTTAATTGAGAAAGTTTTTTGTTTATAAAACTAATTTAACCTTTCCTAATATGATCAGCTCAAACTATGAAAATAGATAAGAAGCTTAATTCTTTAGAAATACATACTATTTAGCCTTCTATAATTTGTATATGTTAGGCCTTCTTAGTATACTTCATAATTGTTTCTCCTTATATTTAATGAAGTATTGTATTGCATGACTTGTTGGACATTTGTGCAGGACAAATATTATGTAGAGCAAGGTACCAAGAAACTTTGTTGGTTTGCTTTTCGGAAAGGTTATCTCAAGAAACTTTGTTGTGAAAAGAACTCCTACACAAGGTACCAAAATCTTGCAAGTCTTTTGATAGTTGGACTCTACGCTTTTTTGTTGACCTTTCATTAGGCCAAGTAACATTCATTAACTAATTATGAGCATACTTTATCAATAATGAGGATATGAATCAGTACATTGATTTATATAAAAATATTCTATCAATAATGAGGATATGTATCAGTATAATGATTTATGTGGAAATGACAAATTTCGTCTTAAAGCTTCTAGTGCCACGTAACTTTAATTAACCAATACATTGATTTAATGAAGTATTGATGAGAGAACTTCTAAAAAAAATATTACATGAGATTAGAAAAATAACAATTTTAGAAAGAAAAGCAAATCCTCTCAATCAAGGAAATGTCAAAAATGACTTTGTTGGTTAAATGTGTGAAACCCCAAAATTCCCTTTATGTGAAATTACATGTTTTGACTTGTTTATTTATTATATGAATTAAATTATGTTAATTATGTGATTATAACTTCTATTACATGATATATGAGTATTCATGAAATTTTCATAAAAATCTGCATTGAAAATTTTATCGTTGATTTCTGTGAATAGTATTTGAAGCACACGTCCGCTAGAATTTTAAAACTGGTCTTGTAAACATTTTAAAACCTAGTCCTTGGTTATTAATTGACATGTGTTTGATAAAAACTGATTCTAAATTGAATTAGGAATTTAAATGGATTTTATGTCTTCTTTTGCAAAAAAATTGAGTTTATACCCTAGTTGTATGTATAAGTATGCATATAAAAATTGTTGTCAACTAAATTAAGTCTACTAAATATAGTATTTATAGTTGTTTATATATATATAAGCAAAATAGTCTAAAAACAACTAAAAACTAAAATGTTGACAACTTTGACTTTAACTTATTTTGTTGACTTAGCATTATATATACATTATACATACATATTACATGAAAACAAAGCATAAAACACACTCAAATCTCACTCACATTTCCGTGAGCTTCTTGGAGCCAAATGGAGATTTTTCTACTTAGTTTTCAAAGCAATTTTCTCTTAGAAAACTCATTTCAAGTCCAAATCTTTTCATACCGGGCTAGATTTTGCTTGTTGGGCATCCATTCTACACATTCCTAATTTCTTTTGGCATCAAATGTGAGGGAAAAATATAGGTCTATATTTCAAAGTTGAGTTGAGTTTTTGGATGATGCAATTATAGTTATTGTTTTGCTAAATTGATGTTAGATTATTGCTTAGTGTATGTTAAGGACCAATTATATGTATTATTAGGCATTTTGAACGGTAGTAGCATGTATTTCTAATTTTTAGACATTTAAATTGATTTATTGGCTTATATTTGAATAATTGTTGTTGTAATAGTTGAAATTGAGTTGTAGTTGCTTCTATAGATTCATTAATTATTGCGTAGTAGTGTTGTAATGCCAAATTTTCAAATTGAATGCCATAGCAAAAGTCTGAAAAATCAGCCATGTATGCATTGCCATTTTTAGCTTGTTGGACTTGTTTTAGTTGGCTTTTGGTTGGTTTTTGAGAGGGTTAATGTAGTTGCATATGTGGTTGAGTGATAGGAAAATGTTCGGGGGTTGTTTGATTAGTAGATTGTAAGTTATGAATTTTAGAATTTTGGTTGGTTTCTGAGAGGGTTAATGTAGTTACATGTCTTTGGTTGTTGGGTAGTGTTTGAGTAGTTGTTTCATGGAATGTTGGGGAGTAGGTTTGGGTTTGGAAGCATGTTGAAATGTGTGTTAAGTTGGGTGACCTACTTTGTCATCTAACTTGGGTTGTCTTAGTTGTTTAGTTAATGTTATGGTTGATTGAAGTACTGTTAATTGATTGATGATTGTTGTTGTACTAGGGGACAACCTACTTTGTTGTCTTATCAGAATATGAAATGTTTATTATTATTGTCATGAGTCATGAGTCATGATAGTGTGTGCCACCTCTCGGGTAGCGTCGGGCTGTCGGGTTAAAAACAGCATGACTATCCTGTACTACCCCTATCTCGCATAGGCAGAGATGCCATGGAGGGAGGGGCTAGATAAGGTACATCTTGAATGTATTAATGGGTGTTATAAAAAGTTGGTTGAGATTGTGACGGTATGGAGCTACACCAACTAGTGTATCATTTCTCAACTGAATGGTTATTCATGTTGCTTGAATTGAATTGTTGATGTTGATGAAGTTTATTGATTGTTATTGTATCTAGGATGATTTCCCAAGTGGTAAAGAGAAAATGTTTTCAAAACATCTTTTGAACCCTCGCTGAGTTTTGTGTTGTATAAGCTTACTCTCTTTGCTGACTTTCAGGTGTTACTGAGCCAAAGTTAGGGTACGTGCCTCAGGAGACTGAGTACGAGCATTATGTGGACGAGTCAAATGTGCAAGAGTCTTGTCCTTGATGCCTTTGCTGGAATGCTTCTATGTTGTTATGTAATATGAAATATGTTGTAATGTTTAAAGTTTTAAAGGTTGTATTGTATAAGATGCTTTAAAGATAGTGAAAAGTATAATGCTAGTGTAGTAGTCTTCCTTTTGGAAATGAGTAGGTTGTTAGACTACTTTTATATCTATTATGCATATTTATGTTATAGCTTATGATATGTTGTTGAAACGGAGGCATATGACTGGTGGTTGGGTTGTTGTATGGTTGTTAAATGAATGGTTTTGGTTGTGTTGAATGTTGATGGAGTTGTTGTTGAAGTTGGAAGTTGGTTGTATGATGTTATAAAGGACTGGTTTAGAGTCCTGTACTACAGACGTTATATTGCCAAAATTCCGTTGCGTTCTGACTGATTGTAATGACCCCAACCCGACCCTTCTCAAGATTAGGTCAAAGTCTGCGTTTATCGTTATTGCAAGTTCATAACTTTCTATTAAAAGGAACAATAAATAAAGAATTATTCAATAACAAGCCTTTATATAATAATTTAAGTACAAAAAGGTGTTACAACATCTGAGATTTGATAACTACCCGGCTATCATACAAACTGAGGTTTCAGCACCCCTACCCTTTTACCCGAGTTTAATACAAACAAACTTAACTTCTACAATATGACAAGCCAGGAACTTCGAGCATGTCAACTTTCAACTTCAGCATATATAGTTAATTTCCATCTCAAGTTAAGCTGCACCTTCACTAGGGGGAGAAAATAGGGTAAGCTCTTGGGAAGCTCAGTGAGGATGGAATAAAATAGTTTTGAAAATATTTCTGGTCGGTTCCTTTTGAAAATCATGATGCAATTCACGTACGGTAGTATTAACAAATTATCCACATAAATACATATGATAACTAGTAGAAATTATTATCACTTTCGAGTTACATATCAATAAAAGTAATGATATTTAGATAAACAATCAATTTCATCTCCAAGGGTGGAATGCCAAGCGAGAGTACTTAATCATACTACGTTGCAAAGGATACGTTTCGTTACGTACAGGACGCTAGAAGTGGCTTCTACGGGCTCAAAAAGTGGCTTCCACCACTTTTAGGTGTAGCACTTTGCTCCGCATAGCACTTAGTTCCTGTCGTTGAGGTGGCCGGCCTTCAATCAAGATCACCACTTCTTAGCTCTCCTAAGAGGGTACTCCGGATTGTACTCAAAATCTACGACCCAACTCTTCGAGGGTGGTACCAAGCGAGAGAGGGAATAAGTCCACAATAGGCATGGGAGCACCGACAAGCCCTATGCCGCTCGACGTTCGTGCAAGCTGTGACGCCCGAGATTTAGCCATGCATTCAATTACTGTCGCATCCCTTGTTTGCGCCTTTACTTCTATGCTTTACTAACTGACTTCTGTGACTACTATTCACTCCATTTTTAAACTGCATTCTATTAGTGAATTAGCATTTTTATTAAATCATATTAATTGTTAAAGTAGTAGGAAAAATGTGCATTTGAACTAGAGGCGATAGGAGAGCTCGTTTAGAAAATGTTTTTAGTAGTTGAAGGAATAATGTTACGTAACTAACTTGGAGTTTAATTAGCTAACATTAAATTTATGCTTAGGACTTGTTTCTAACTAGTTTGACTCACATTTGACTGTACACTTAAACTAAATAACTCACCTAAGCTTATATAAAACACACACAACTCACCTTAAGTCATAACAAGCAAAAATCAAAACAAAAAAAATGCTGAAATGGCACTGTAGCAGGGCCGAAACTTTGCAGCAGCTCTAGGAGGAAAAATTGGTCATCAACTCTTCAATCCAAGCCTTCCCAAGCCTTGAGCAAGTAGATTAGGGTGTGTGCAAGCCTCCTAGGTGTTCCTACGCGCATAGGTGAGGGATTTCATGGCTTATTTTTGCATTTCTAAATAGTTGCTATTTTCTTGATTTGTTGAAAATGATGTTAAATGCTATTAAAGGCGCAAATAAGTTTATATATGTTGTGTACATGTAGTAGAGACCACATTTATGCTATTGTTTCATACATTAAATAGTAGAAATCGATAGTTGATTCGTGAGAGTGAATAGTGACGGAAATTCTAGGGTTTTGTGAAATCGCGCATTTTAACTTGATTCAAAGCTTCTAATAGATGCTTTAGGTGCTAGTGAAGGTAGTCTAATAGCCTCGTGCACTTGCATTGTCCTAAAATCGCATAAAACGTGAAATAGTCGACTTTAATAAAGGGCTTTCGGGGTTAATGCGAATCCGGGTGGATTCGGGCTTCACTTCTAGTATTCTTAGGCTACCTAGGTGCTATAGAAGCTTTGATATCCCTTATTTGAAGCCCGGATAAGGTATGTGTAGTTTAAAGCCATAAGAGGGAATTTGGGGCTTTCGGGGTAATTGCGAGCGTTTGAATGAATTAGAGGGTTGAGAGGGTTCCTTGAGGGTTAGTTAGAGGGTTGGGAGAGTTTTCTTTTGAAATGAAATCATTAACTTTGGTTTGGAAGAGAAATAGTTTGAAAAATAAAGGGGTTTAGGTGCAATTTCGGTTGATTCACACTTCTAAACCCATGGCATGACTTCTTGAGTGTTTATATGTGGTTTCAAGTTGATTTGGAGCTTTTGGTATGATTCTATACTTATCTTGCATATGTCTCTTTGTAAAACTGCATATTTGCTTATATAATTGTTCTATTCTAATTGCATCGAGGTCAACCTACTTTGTTGATCCTCCTATGTGTTAATGCTTATATTATTGCTATTAACTTGCTATTGTTAAGTGCATTGCATAGTGGTTGCGCAACCATAGTGTCAGGGGCGGATGTGTTGAATATCGGCTGGGCGGCAGAAGGCTTGCTGGTGGATATTCAAACTCCGTGCCCTAGTCCCTCATTCGCCTGGTCCGGAGATTGCCAGGGGATGTTGGGTCGTAGGATTATCGGGGTACATCCGGAGTACACCCACTGGAGTGTTTGGGGTTATGCCGGCTTATCGTGATCGTGCTCGTGGTTCGTGGATCGTGAATGAAGACCAGTGAAGATTGGTTATAAGGGATTGTGTGAAATGTATCCTTTTAAATGTGTGGTTATTTAAGTTATCATTGTTCCTTTAATTGTCTAAGTGATGTTGTTGTATATCTGTTGCATTGCACGCCCCGGGACTATATCCCTCACTGGGCAACAGTGGTTGCTCATACCTCGATATATGTTTCAGGAGACGCTGAGGGTGATCCCCAGCTTGTTGAGTTAGTTGAGGAGGAGGAAGTTCAGACTGATCCTTTACCTTAGTTGCTGTGCCTGATAGCTTGAGGTGGTTTAAATTCTTGCTACTATGCGGAAGGCTCAACTGTTTATCTTATGTCCTATTTTGTGGCCTAAGGGCTATGTACTTGTTTGTTATGTAAAGTTGAAGGATAGTAGATTGTGGTGTAGAATTGGAAGCCCATGTCTTGTAATAACTTTTATTCCTGCTTTTATTTCCTTGCATGCTTGGGAGTGAATGGCTTATGGTAGAAATGTTTTATCTTTTCATTATGTTTTATTGATATCCTAGAATGTCATGGCTACTAGACTATGTTGTAAACAAAGTTATTGCATGCTTGTGTGGTTTTGGAATTGTTGTTTGCTTCAAGGCTCGGATGGCCTTGAATCTTTATATATATAGCCATGAAAAGTTTGTTTACCTTGTAGTTACCTTATTTGCAAGTTTACACATTTTTAGAATGTCCATGGTATAGGGGAGACTCTGTCCGTGTGTCGGGTCCGGACTTAACCTTTAGTTTGGGGGTTGGGTCGGGGCGTGACATTTAAGTGGTATCAGAGCTATAGATTGCATGAAGCCGGGTTAAATTTCTCGGTCTGTGGGTAGAGATTTGTTATATGACTTTGTGAATGTATGAGTCTTTGATTTTGATATGTCTAAGTAAAATTTGAATTAGGAATGAACATGCTAGCATGGAAATAGAATATCAAGAGTCTAGAATGTCAAATATGATCTAATGACTTATGTGTACTTCAAGAATGTGGAATATTTATTTTAATTTCTATGTACTTGACTTTATGTGAATCTATTTGGACATTTCTTTATGTGTTTACTTATAAATTGCATATATACATATGTATACCTGTCATAACACTCTGCATTCTAGCTATTCGAGATGGGGCCCCGCCGTCGTACTGAGAATCAGAATGTTGGTGGAGAACCAGAGGGGGTTCACGGGCAGGAAGCTGATGTGGCAGAAAATGCACCGCAGGTTCAAGAACCGAGCACTGCACAGATCTTGGCCACGATGGCCACTGCTATGAACACCATCGCCCAGTTTGTGACACAGCAGGGTCAGCCAGGGGTCGTTAGAGGTAATCAGGCGGCGAGAACCGGAGGTAGTGGCCCTACCGGAGGGAATCTGTATGATCGGTTTATTAATCATGGGGCCTATACTTTCTTTGGAGAACCGGACGACATGAAGGCTGAGATGTGGCTGAGGAAGTTTGAAAGAGTGGCAGCAATACTCGAGTGCCATGATGATAGAAAGATCACTTATGCCACATTCCTTCTAGAGGGTGACGCTGAAGATTAGTGGCGTACCGTCAGTGAGAAATGGGAAGCCGAAGGGATTCATCATTCGTGGGCCGACTTTGTCCGAGAATTCCGAGACAAGTACATATCGGTGGTTGCCCGCGAGAGGCGTCAATCTGAGTTCATAAACTTGAAACAGGGAAGTATGTCGGTGGATCAATATGAGGCTACTTTTACCAGGCTTTCCCGTTATGCGCCAGCTTTGATATAGCCGGAGGACATGAAGATCCAGAGATTCATCCTGGGTTTGAGGAGGGATATTATGCTAAATTTGACTGCAAATGATTTCCCTAATTATGCTGCAGTAGTCCGAGCCGCCTCGAGATATGAGAAACGCAAGGCCGATGTGTTAGCCGAGACCAGTCAATCGAGTAAGCGGTTTCAGTCTCAGAGTCAAGGGTACCAGGGACAGGCTATATCAGTTGGGCAGAGTACACAGCCAAGGCAGACTCAGAGTTATACAGGGCCTACTCAGACTCAGACACGACCAGTTCAGAGTCAGACTCAGAGTCAATTCCGTCCAGCAGTATCCCGTTCGCAGCAGGGTAGTTCAGCTACCTCTACTTACAGAGCTCCTTCAGGAGGCACTGCTCTAAGACGTCACCAGCAGTGCAGCTTCTGTCAGCGTCAGGGCCACACTGAGGATGTTTGTTGGAAGAAACAGAACAAGTGTACAGGCTGCGGCAGTGATCAGCACAGGGTTAAGGACTGTCAGAAATTTAAGAACCCTAGGGGTCAGACGTCAGCTCAGAACTCTCAGACCAGGGCACCAGCTGTAGCACCACCACCACGAGGTCAGGCCTGTGTATTTGCTTTGGATGCTGAGGAGCTTCGGGATACGACCGCTGTGGTAGAAGGTATTTTTCTTCTTAATGATCAATCAATTAAGGTTTTAATTGATTCCGGGGCTTCGCATTCTTTTATTACTCCTACTTGTGCACAAAATGCTAAATTGAAACATGATAAACTGTTGCATGAGATTGTGGTTTATACTCCTATGGGTCCGAAGTTTGTTACTAGATCTATTTGCAGAGCATGTAGTATTTTTTATTAAGGGTCGTGTTTTTCCTGCTGATTTGATTATCCTACGTTTCAATGACTTTGAAATTATATTGGGGATGGACTGGTTAAGTAAATATTATGCCCAGCTTGATTGTAGAAAGAAGATTGTTTATCTAGAAATGCCTGACCAGCCTGTACTTAAAATAGTTGGTAGTAGAAAATCTACGGGAACTCCTATTATTTCTTCTATTAAGGCATCTAAATTATTGAGCAAGGGGTGTGAGACTTATCTTGCATATTTGATTAATCAACGTGGGGATCAATTGAAATTGAATGATGTACCTATCGTAAGGGAGTTTCCGGGGGTCTTTCCTGAGGAATTACCTGGGTTACCGCCTGATAGAGAGATAGAGTTCATGATTGATTTATTGCCGGGAACTTCACCTATCTCTAGGACTCCGTATAGAATGGCTCCACCTGAGTTGCAGGAATTGAAAGTTCAATTGCAGGGCTTGCTTGAGAAGGGATTCATTCAGCCGAGTTCTTCACCTTGGGGTGCGCCAGTCTTATTTGTTAAAAAGAAAGACGGATCTCTTCGCTTATGCATTGATTATCGGGATCTTAATCAGGTAACCATCAAAAACAAATATCCTTTGCCTTTAATTGAAGAGTTATTTGATCAGTTGCAAGGCGCTAGGCTATTCTCTAAATTCGATCTGAGGCAAGGCTATTATCAGTTGAGGATTAAGAAAGATGATGTTCCTAAAACTGCTTTCAGAACTCGATATGGCCATTATGAGTTTGTTGTCTTGCCGTTTGGTCTTACTAATGCTCCCGCCGTATTCATGGATTTAATGCAGAGGGTATTCCGTCCTTATTTGGACCAATTTGTGGTCATATTCATTGATGATATTCTTGTCTATTCTCAATCTGAGGCGGAACATGAACAGCATCTCAGAATTGTGTTGCAGACTCTTCAGGAGCATCAGTTATTTGCAAAGTTTAACAAATGTGAATTCTGGCTTAAGCAAGTTGCTTTTCTTGGCCATATTATCTCGCAAGATGGTATTTCTGTTGACCCAGGGAAGATTGCAGTGGTGTTATCTTGGAAACGACCTGAAACTGTAACAGAAATTCGTAGCTTCCTTGGTTTAGCTGGGTATTATCGGAGGTTTGTCAAGGATTTCTCTAAGATTGCAGGGCCTTTAACTTAACTTACACAGAAGAAAACAGTATTTGACTAGAATGATAAATGCGAGGCCAGCTTCCAGGAATTGAAGAAGAGATTGACTACAGCTCCTATTCTTGCTTTACTTGAGGGTTATGATAATCTGGTGATCTATAGTGATGCTTCAAAGGAAGGTCTGGGTTGTGTATTGATGCAGAATGGCAGGGTTATTGCTTATGCTTCGAGGAAACTGAAGCCTTATGAACTGAACTATCCGACTCATGATCTTGAGCTTGCAGCTATCATTCTTGCATTAAAGAAATGGCGTCATTATCTCTGGGGCAACAAGTTTGAAATCTTTACAGATCATAAGAGCCTGAAATATCTGTTTTCACAGAAAGAGTTGAACATGAGGTAGAGGCATTGGCTGGAATTACTTGAGGACTATAACTGCACTATTAACTATCTTCCGGGCAAGGCCAATATTGTTGCTGATACTTTGAGCCGAAAGGCTACTGTTGCTAGCTTGATTATCAAGAATTGGGAATTCATGGAAGAATTATGCTTATGGAAGTCTAGTACTTCAGATTTTGGTATTCAATTTGCAAGTTTGCATATTCAATCTCTATTATTATCCAGGATTCGATAAGCTCAACAGACTGATCTTCAATTGTTGAAAGTCTTAGAAAATTCAAAAGGGGGAGAGTCGAATTTCAAACTGCACGACGATGGTATTCTCAAATTCAAAGGTAGAATCTGTATTCCGAATGAGTCAACCTTAAAGAATGATATTCTTACTGAGGCGCACAGTTCTAGATATACTATTCATCCAGGCAGTACGAAAATGTATAAAGATTTGAAGCAGAACTTCTGGTGGAATAATATGAAGAGAGAAATTGCTGACTATGTTGCTCGGTGTCTTACTTGTCAGAAAGTTAAAGCAGAGCATCAGAGGCCTGCCGGGTTGTTGCAGCCTTTGGCTATTCCTGTTTGGAAATAGGATCATATTACCATGGATTTCATATCAGATTTACCGAGGTCTTCGAAGGGTAATGACTCAGTTTGGGTTATTGTGGATAGACTGACCAAGACTTCTCACTTCATTGCTAAAAAGAAGTCTGATTCTCTTGACAAGCTGGTAGAGTTGTATATTGAGAATGTTGTCCGACTTCATAGAATTCCAAAGAGTATTGTGTCAGATAGAGATCCCAGATTCACATCTCAGTTCTGGCAGAAGATTCAGAAAGCTTTGGGCACGACTTTGAGTTTTAGTACAGCTTATCATCCTCAGACAGATGGTCAATCCAAGAGAACTATCTTAATCCTCGAGGATATGCTACAGGCTTGTATTATGGACTTTGGTAAGAGTTGGGAGAAGTATTTGCCACTCGCAGAGTTCGCCTATAACAATAGTTATCAAGCTACTATTGGTATGGCATCATATGAGGCACTGTATGGGCGTAAATGTCGGTCTCCTCTCTACTGGGATGATGTTGGTGAGATGAAGATGGTCGACCCTACTCTCTTACCTGAAATGAACAAAATGATTGATCATGTGCAGCTTATCAGGAAAAGAATGCTTACAGCACAGAGCCGACAAAAGAGTTATACATATAGACGCCGTCGTGATCTGAAATTTGCTATAGGGGATCGAGTGTTTCTGAAAAAATTTCCTCGCAAGGGTTTGATTCGGCATGGTAAATGAGGTAAACTCAGTCCTCGATATGTGGGACCACTTGAGATAACTGAAACTATTGGTGAATTGGCTTACCGTTTAGCTTTACCTTCCAATCTGGGCAGAATTCATGTGATCTTCCATGTTTCTATGCTTCGGAAGTATTAGCCAGATCCCTCTCACATACTTGAGCCAGAACCGCTTGAGATCAGTGAGACCTTGACGTACACAGAGAAACCTCTTCGAATTGTTGATCAGAAAGTTCAGGAGCTGAGGACTAAAAGTATTTCGATGGTTAAAGTTCTGTGGGATCATCATGGTGTAGAGGATGCGACGTGGGAGAGAGAGGATCAGATACGGGAGCGGTATCCAGAGTTATTCGCCGAATCATGTAAGAATTGCGTGGACACAATTAGTTTAAGGGGGAGAGGATGTGAAGCCCGAGATTTAGCCATGCATTTAATTACTGTCACATCCCTTGTTTGCGCCTTTACTTCTATGCTTTACTAACTGACTTCTGTGACTACTATTCACTCCGTTTTTAAACTGCATTCTATTAGTGAATTAGCATTTTTATTAAATCATATTAATTGTTAAAGTAGTGGGAAAAATGTGCATTTGAGCTAGAGGCGATAGGAGAGCTCGTTTAGAAAATGTTTTTAGTAGTTGAAGGAATAGTGTTACGTAACTAATTTGGAGTTTAATTAGCTAACATTAAATTTATGCTTAGGACTTGTTTCTAACTAGTTTGACTCACATTTGACCATACACTTAAACTAAATAACTCACCTAAGCTTATATAACACACACACAACTCACCTTAAGTCATAACAAGCAAAAATCAAAACAAAAAAATGCTGAAATGGCACTGTAGCAGGGCCGAAACTTTGCAGCAGCTCTAGGAGAAAAAATTGGTCTTCAACTCTTCAATCCAAGCCTTCCCAAGCCTTGAGCAAGTAGATTAGGGTGTGTGTAAGCCTCCTAGGTGTTCCTACGCGCATAGGTGAGGGATTTCACGGCTTATTTTTGCATTTCTAAATAGTTGCTATTTTCTTGATTTGTTGAAAATGATGTTAAATGCTATTACAAGGCTCAAATAAGTTTATATATGTTGTGTACATGTAGTAGAGACCACATTTATGCTATTGTTTCATATATTAAACGGTAGAAATCGATAGTTGATTCGTGAGAGTGAATAGTGACGAAAATTCTAGGGTTTTGTGAAATCGCGCGTTTTAACTTGATTCAAAGCTTCTAATAGATGCTTTAGGTGCTAGTGAAGGTAGTCTAATAGCCTCGTGCACTTGCATTGTCCTAAAATCGCATAAAACGTGAAATAGTCGACTTTAATAAAGGGCTTTCGGGGTTAATGCGAATCCGGGTGGATTCGGGCTTCACTTCTAGTATTCTTAGGCTACCTAGGTGCTATAGAAGCTTTGATATCCCTTATTTGAAGCCCGGATAAGGTATGTGTAGTTTAAAGCTATAAGAGGGAATTTGGGGCTTTCGGGGTAATCGCGAGCGTTTGAATGAATTCGAGGGTTGAGAGGGTTCCTTGAGGGTTAGTTAGAGGGTTGGGAGAGTTTTCTTTTGAAATGAAATCATTAACTTTGGTTTGGAAGAGAAATAATTTGAAAAATAAAGGGGTTTAGGTGCAATTTCGGTTGATTCACACTTCTAAACCCATGGTATGACTTCTTGAGTGTTTATATGAGGTTTCAAATTGATTTGGAGCTTTTGGTATGATTCTATACTTATCTTGCATGTGTTTCTTTGTAAAACTGCACATTTGCTTATATAATTGTTCTATTCTGATTGCATCGAGGTCAACCTACTTTGTTGATCCTCCTATGTGTTAATGCTTATATTATTGCTATTAAATTGCCATTGTTAAGTGCATTGCATAGTGGTTGCGCAACCATAGTGTTAGGGGCGGATGTGTTGAATATCGGCTGGACGGCAGAGCGCTTGCTGGTGGATATTCAAACTCCGTGCCCTAGTCCCTCATTCGCCTGGTTCGAAGATTGCCAGGGGATGTTGGGTCGTAGGATTATCGGGGTACATCCGGAGTACACCCACTGGAGTGTTTGGGGTTATGCCGGCTTATCGTGATCGTGCTCGTGGTTCGTCGATTGTGAATGAAGACCAGTGAAGATTGGTGTATAGGGGATTGTGTGAAATGTATCCTTTTAAATGTGTGGTTATTTAAGTTATCATTGTTTCTTTAATTGTCTAAGTGATGTTGTTGTATATCTGTATTATCTGTTGCATTGCACGCCCCAGGATTATATCCCTCACTGGGCAACAGTGGTTGCTCATACCTCGATATATGTTTCAGGAGACGCTGAGGGTGATCCCCAGCTTGTTGAGTTAGTTGAGGAGGAGGAAGTTCAGATTGATCCTTTACCTTAGTTGCTGTGCCTGATAGCTTGAGGTGGTTTATATTCTTGCCGCTATGCGGAAGGCTCAACTGTTTATCTTATGTCCTATTTTGTGGCCTAAGGGCTATGTATATGCTTGTTATGTAAAGTTGAAGGATAGTAGATTGTGGTGTAGAATTGGAAGCCCATGTCTTGTAATAACTTTTTTTCCTACTTTTATTTTCTTGCATGCTTGGGAGTGAATGGCTTATGGTAGAAATGTTTTATCTTTTCATTATGCTTTATTGATATCCTAGATTGTCATGGTTACTAGACTATGTTGTAAACAAAGTTCTTGCATGCTTGTGTGGTTTTGGAATTGTTGTTTGCTTCAAGGCTCGGATGGCCTTGAATCTTTATATATATAGTCATGAAAAGTTTGTTTACTTTGTAGTTACCTTATTTGCAAGTTTACAGGTTTTCAAATGTCCACGGTACAGGGGAGACTCTGTCCATGTGTCGGGTCCAGACTTAACCTTTAGTTTGGGGGTTGGGTCGGGGCATGACACAAGCTATCGGGCCTGAGGTTGCAACCCCCAAGTACACACAAACATGTACAAGTATTCACGTAGCACATAATCAACAATTATTTGTACAATATATAACCACACACTTTCACGCAAGTGGTGAACAGCTCAAATACTAAAGTAGATAATTTGGAATTATTAATACAAGCAGATAATATAATGTAATCTAGAACAACAAATAAATAAATATGAGTTTATGTAAACTCCTCACCTCGATTTGTGAAAATTGTTCTATTCTTGCCAGCCTTAATCTTCTTTTTGTTGGTTGACGGTGAAGGTGGTGACGGTGGCTAGTAAGTAAAATAAAATATGCTTTGTCTTCTTCCTTAGTTAACTGATCAGTAAAGTGAAGATTTTGCTATACTACCTAAGATATAAACTACTATAAAATTAAAGCTAATAATTACCAAAGCTAATGGATCGGCTTAACAACGTTCACAATAACAACACATAGGATCTAAACAAGCAATAATACATGTTCCGCGGTATTTCGGCAAAGTAACGGCTATAGTAAAACAATTTCCAAGTATAAATTAGGCATTATGATGACATGCAAATAACATATATAACATTTTTAGAAATATTTGGGCAGCATCTTTGTTTACCTTACGCTAAAACTACTAGATAAATTGGGCAGTATATATTAGCAATTAACTGGACAAATTTAAGCATAACAGGAATATACTAACATGTAGATACCATAAATAAGTAAAGCAATAAAACCTTGCCTTAAAATGCTAAAAATTGGAGAAGACTCGGACCGGTTTTGAAACTTTCAGAACATTAACTAACTGAATTGATATAATTTAGTGGAATCAAGCTACAAAAAAATGTTTGCCAGTTTGAATTCAAGGGGTCAAGTGACCTTCTTATATAGGCCTTCAAGGCTAACATAGGGGGGGAACACGTGCCCCTCCCTCGTTGGCCGACCAATCATAGTTGGCCACGTGGGGGACACATGTCCCTCTACGTGTCACGCATGCGTGGCACGTCCACGCAAGCATGACACGTGTCCCGAGACACATGTCACTCTCCGAGAGTGGTACTAATGTTTATTTTTTACTCGTTTCGCGCGCAAGTGTTTCGATTTTCGTATTTTTGGGCCAGGATACAATTTTGCCAAACTTCGCCATTAAGTAGTACAAGTTAAAGGAAACCCAATGGCGTATACGGGTTTTTTGCGGCGGAATCCCGATTTTTCTATAAGTGGCCCTGAAGTGAAACCCCTTTTCGGACCAAAAACCCCTAAAATCGAGAAAACAATTGAAATGACCCGAAAAGTTAAAGGAAATCACCCATACTCTTGTAAGCAGCTGAAAATTTTTACTTGGTCACGATATGGGTCTTTACATCCCTATAATGACCCTAAGCTTAATGTTAATTCATGATATAAGAACACCTAATAATAGGTTACTATTAATTTTAATACCAATCGATTTTTAAATAGTAAGACAATTAACTATAGATTAAATGTAGGCAAATAATCACAAAGACACATTTTTCAAAAATAACGAAAGAAATAAATATAAATAAATACTTGTAAATGCATGGTTGGGCTCGGGCATTACATTGATCGTAAGTGGGATCGAGTTGGATCGTGACAAAATGTTCTATCTATAGTTAGTAGGTTGGCTAAAGATGATAATAGAAAATTGAAAAATATAAAGATCTCATGAATTTAGAGAGTTAACTATGTAGTTTGCAAAACAGCTATTCTGCCCTCGTTAAGTATAAATGAGCATCACGTAAGGTGTAGAAAAAGTGCATGTAGATATCCCTTTACCTTTTGTACACTTGTCTTTTTCTTTTTGTTATTTTCTATTTCTTACCTTTTACTTTTTTTTTTGTTCCTTTATCAGTTCATGTTATATCTTTTCCTTTCATTTTTATTCACTAGTTTCTTGCTTAGAGAAATGAGCTTGGTCATTTGGCAGTTGGTTTGGAATTATCACCAACTTGATCAAATTTGTTGAAATTATAGTGTGGAAAATTTTTAAAGACATAACTGAATAATTTCACTTTCATAATTGGATGGCCATATTATAGCCGTAACTAAAACAATCTGAATCATGCATGTGTGTCATAACAACAATAAGGGCAAATCATAAAATCAAAGATTAGGACTGGGCTGTCAATGTAGAGTGATAAACGGACTTGAAAATTACACGTTAAGCCCAACGTCAACTATTATAGTAGTGGACCACATTCTAAACTTATGTCAAAGTATTTTAATTGTGTTACTTAATTTATTTATCTTTTTTAATTTGTGCCAATACTGAATGACTTTAATTAGGCCCAAATAACTATAGTTTGCAAAACATTTCCAATAGGGCCCAACATCTTTAATTGAATCAATAAATTTAACTAGGCCGAATTTGTCCCAACAACTCTAATAGGGCCGAGTACTTTTAGTTGGGACCTACAAATTAATTAGGCCCAACAACTATAGTAGGGCCCATTAACATATTGGGCCATGATTTTATGATTTATATTTATTACAATTTAGACCATTAATTTTTGTTTTTTGAAATTAGTGCAATTCATACTCTAAGTATGTAATCCATATTCTAAGTTATTTTCTTATTTGCAGATATAAGACATGGATTGTTTGAAAATGGTGATGATAGTAGGCTTTGGATTCTCTTCCATGCAAGGATGGCGTGCCACAATGGAAAATGTTGAAACCTTTTTTGCATACAAATTCTCTTTTGGAGCTTATCAGTGCAGGACAAACAAATTAGATGATTTTATGATAGATGAACATTTGGTATTTCTTTTAGAATGTACGTTTGAAGAAGGTAACTTTGTTGAATGATGACTATTATGTATACTGAACTACTTTGGTGTGGAATTGTGTTCATTTGAATGGATGTATAGGTTGTGTAATTACTTGAGATTTAATTATGGGGTTGTCTTTAGAAATTGCTTGAGATTCAATTATGGATATTATTTTGTAATTTAGCAGGACAAACAAGATGATATTACAAGCAACATTAGAATAGTGGATTTGAAAATTGTCACAAATTTGTGACAAAAGGAATGAAATTTAGTCACGATTTTGTGACGAAAACAATTTGACAATTGCCATGAATTTGGGACAATAAGAATGAAATACAGCCACGATTTTGTGATGAAAACAGTTTGGGACGAATTTGCGATGAAACATTCGGCCACGAAATATCAACGAAAACTTTGCCATGATTTTACCACGAACTGTTTGCCACGAATTTTCGTCAACTACATTTCCACAGTTCTGCCACAATTTTTTGACAATCATAGTTCGTAGCAAATTAGCCGCATTGAGATGAATTTTCCATGAAAAGTTTCAGCTTTATAGACCGTCACAAATTAGTCACATTGCAACAAAAATGTGACGAAAAATAATTTTGCCACGCCATGTTTCGCGATAACTTAAATTTCATCATAATTTCGTCATAAATGATTGTTTGTGACGAAAATGTGACGTTGTCACAAAATAACTTATTTTTTGTAGTGCTATGTACCCATGCATTTTTATCATTTCTACTCCTCCGATTAGTCACATATTCCATTCATCCTCATCTAAACACTTTATTAGTCAATTTCAATCCAACTATGAACAATCGATTCAATAACTATTAACTAGCCCTTTACACTTTCTAGCAATTATACAATCTATTCATCAATGAGGACTAATTACGAGCATACTAGACACTGCACAATCACTAATGAATGACAACCAAGCTCTCTAAATCACACACACACACACACAACCAAAATGCACCAAAATTCCCTTTATGTTCAATCAATTATCTCCAAGTATTAGCCACATTCTAGCGAGTTCAAGCATAAATCTAGTCATTTTAGCAATTATGGCACCTTATTGAACCAATGAAATAAGCATATAACCATTTGTACATAAACACACATTTTCGGCCCTTTGCATTTAAACAAGCTATACCAAATTCCAATCATATTCTAACTAGTTTGGTTTCCATTGTAGCTATTATAACACTTATGACACATGATTCAAGCATTAGAACAAACATTTAAGCCAAAAATCACAAACTTTGTTGAAAACACTATTCATCATCTTCCTCAACATGTCATTTTGCATTTCTATGGCTAAACAAGTGTAAAAATCTTTAAATATTGTTCTACTAACTATAAGAATATCATTACAAGCAAAATTAACCATAAAGCTAAGCATTTACAACAAATCTAACATTTTACATAAACTTGATATAAGCTTTAAATGCAAGAAATAATGTATTCCTTCACCAAATATAGGTTGTAGATGCAAGAAAATGGCTTGGATAAGATCAAACTTGAAGCCTTAGTGAAATTTTTCTCTTCCTTTTCTTTTCCCCATTTGGTCAATTCTTCACCCTTTTTTTTCTATTTTTGGTCATTTTTTTGTGCAATATTGGCTTATAAGGTTAATTTGAAAACTAATTTATTACATGTAAGAAAATAATTCCACAAAATACAAATATTAAAATAGTAGGTTAATCATTTTATATAAATTAATTAACATAGTTTACACATTTTCTAAGAATATGAAAAGTATTTTAATAAATGAATGCAAATTACCAAGTAAACAATTTATTGCATACCAACACTTAAATACACACAAAAATATATGCAAATAAGTATTATTCACTACATGCTAGGACCGGGGTGCCACACTCAAGCCATTTTATTTTTACTACATTTGCATCTTAACTTGTGGAATAAATGCAACACTTAATGAACTTATGCTGCAATGTAAGATGATCTTGAAAAATGAACAAACCAAACCCGAAACAACTCAAAATTACAAGTACAACGATGGAGACTCGAGAATCGGTGGTTGAATGGAGCCCGTAGAGAACAAATTTGGCCAAACCAAGTGCAAAAATGGATTTAGAACGATGAAAAAAATGTAAAAAAGCCTTGGTCAAACATTTGGTCAAAGTCAAAATTAAGCAGTCAAAATTGGCAGCAGGAGGGCGCGCTAGGCGTTCGACCTCCCTCCACAGTATCTTCCACCACATTTGCGAAATAACACGTGGTACGAATCCATCGGAGTAGTAGAAGCGCGCTCGAGCGTGTTCTATGTTATCTTCCACCACCTTCGCGAGCACCAAGTGGCGCAATCCGGTTGGATCAGTAGGGCCACGCTGAAGTTTTTCCATATAAATACCCCTCAACCCCAGCAGAAAATATATAGAAAAAATATTAGAAATAGTTTTTAATTGTTTTTATTTTCTAAATTAGGTAGTTTTAATTATGATTTTGTAAATAGTTTAGTAGTTGGGTAAAATACGGAGAAGGTAATGTTTGAATTACTGAGCGGAGAAAATGGAAGAATCTCATAGTTGTGCTCAGGAATCCGACCTCGTACTCAATATCGACTTCATTTATGGGAGATAATCTCTTTAATCACTTTTATATTTGAATATCATAATTACTGTTGTTATGCTCGTATAAATTCGTGTTGATGATTATATATTTAATGGTGTTTTGATTTACTAGTCTTAGATTTGAATTGATTTAATTCGATATTATATATGACTTGATGTTATTTCAGATTACCTATCATTTTATTATACTTGTAGTTAATGTAGTGATAGGTATGCCTACGTGTCATATATTTATGTTTTAATTGTGAAAGTACTGGTTGTACCGTACCTTCCATGAAATTATAGGTTGTACCATGATTTCTAATTTTGGGTTTATTAATTATCATTTTTAGTTGTTATCCTGGTCACTTTAGATTACAAGGACAAATCTATACTTCGGCTATGTAACGGACTCGAAGATAGAACGACACCTATAATCGAGGTTCAACCGGTAATTAACTTGACTTAGATAATTGATAGGATTATGAGCTTGTAGCCTAATCCCAACATCGAACTAGAGAATCCTATTTCCGAGTCTAGATCATTTATCTTAGTACTAATACGAGCTTTAATACTACCGTCCCGTATTTGCAATCCCAACTCTAACAGTTACCTTTCTTTTTCTTTTCTTTTATAAACCACTCACTCTATCTATTACTTTCCAACACTCACTTAAATCACTTTCACACACACTTCTTCACTGAACTAACTAAGGAGCCTCTCTGTGGAATTCAACCCCGCGCTCAAAGCATACTACATTACATTGATCCATGCACTTGAAAGTTATTAAAACTTGGTTACTTTTGCACACATTTTACATACCGACCGAGTAGCGATCAAGTTTTTGGTAGCGTTACCAGGGAGGCACAGTATAGTTTTGTGGAATAGTATTGAATTTGTTTAAGTGTTTGTTTTATCTGCTTTGTTTATAAATAAAAAAAACAATTGTTGTGGAAAAATTTAGATGATTGGAAATATGACTCATTTTGATAAAAATGGTTTTCTAAATTTACCTAATGAGTCATCCGATCAATGGAATTTTAATAAATAGCCCCACTCCTTATCCCAAATACATGTGAAGTTTGTTTTCAATATGGCATACCATTGTTAATTGTCCCTAAAATCCCAAGTTCTTTCATAATCATGATTCAATTACTCAGGGTTATGTTGCGAACAATGATTTTTACTTCAATATATATAACCCGAAGTGGCAAAATCTTCAAAATTCACCTTGGGATCAAAGTAATTCATATTTTCTACCCCAAAATTTTGGAAACATTGCATCTCAAAATCCTAATCCTTTCGAGTTTTATAAAAGTTTCGAAAGTGATTCTTTCAATCAAAACTTTTGTTATCCTCGCTCGGTTGAATTTACTTCTCCTGAAACAAACTTCAATGACAAGATAAACCAACTGGTCCAACTCATTGAAGCCAACCATCAATCCATAAATAGGCTACAAGACCAAATCGGTCAACTAGCCGAGATCACAAGTGGTTGGGATACAGATGAACATCGTTATTCAACCTGTCATGAGTTCGCAAGACCAATATAGTTTCGTTCATCATGAAACTATCCAAAACTGGATTGATGGGATAATGGTATTTAGTGGAGATAATAGGGATAAAGAGTGTAACACTAGAATTGAGGTAGACATCATGTTTGAGGCACACACTCCAGGATGGCAAAACCAACCATCACTTTGGGGTCAATTTTTTTTTTTCTCAAAACTTTGAAAGTCAAGTCCCTACATCTTCTCAATCTGAATCTTCTGGTGACCCTATATTTAATATTTTCAAACAAAATGATCACCAGGATTGTGACGCCCGAGCCCAGCCACACATTTATTTTATTAATTTATATTTATTTATTTCATTAATTTGCATAATTCTTGGAAAACGTGCATTAATACTTATTTGCTTTTATTTAAATTATATTTAAATGACTTGCCGGGACAAATAATTTATTTTATTTTGTTGATTTAATTTTATTCTATTTGTCTTACAATTAAATTATTTTACTGTTTTAACGGGAAGCCCGGGCCCGAACCCAGACGAGCGAGCTTATTATTTAAAAAATTACATTTCTTTAATTGGCCTGGACCTGAACGGGCTAGAAGGTTATTTTAAATAATTATATTTATTTAATTACCCAGACCTGAACAGGCTATCTTAATATTTTTAATAATAAATATATTTACGTGAATTTAATCTAATTACCAAAAATGATTATTTTATATTTATTATTTGTTTATATTTAATTGACTTATATTTCTCGAGCCCGAAGACGATTTTCTTTTAATTTATTTATTATATCTGCTTTCATAATTTCTTTACGTGAATTGTTTTTGTGAATTCAATCTGTGTTCTTTTTGTGCATCGCATTCCGGGGGGTAAAATTGTGTGAGGCCCCGTACTCAAATTTTGAATATTAGTATATTAACTAAGTATTACTGATGTACATGGTATTCGTATTTCTCATATTAAGAATTAAATTAACTTAGGAAACATATCAAACTAAGCATTTGTTTCTATTAGGAGAGGAATTGGATGTTTGAGCGTATTAAATATAGTACTTCACTATCCTAAACCTATTAATGCTTGATTAGAACATTATCCTAGGAAATACTAGGATACAAAATTAACAAAATTATAGCCTGTAGGATAGAAGAAGGGAATTAGGGTATTTAGCTGAGCAGTTTAATTTTACATATGTTTGAAGGACACCTGGATTTATTATGAGTAAGACTAACTAGGATAGTAGTTTATTACCTTTCATAAAACTATTGAGATAATCTTAGTTTGTAAAGTTTAGTATATACTTTAAAAGTAATTAAAACTAATAGACCACTTAGGGTTGATATTAAACGGGAATACCACCTAACTTTAAATTAAGTTTTCTTTGGGCACTTAATCTTCTCAGAATATTAATACTTACGAAATGTACCTAGATCAGTTACTGAGTAATCTTAAATAACTTAGAAAAGCCATTAAGTTAATACTACTAATAGATTACTATAGCAACCCTAATGAAGATAGTCTGGACACGAACCCAACCCCACACTATAGGTCAAGTCCGAACCCGTCACTTGGACAGAGTCTCCTCTGTACAGTGGACTAAAAAGGTTACCTACAATTAACCACATATAGTCTTTGATTCACAAGCAACAACACCTATAAACTATCCTTCACGATATACTTAGTTAAGCCATGACCACAAGGCTATCCGAGCCTTGGAGAGACAAAACCTACTTAAAGCACACAAGCATGCAAGGCAATGCTAACTTTAACTTCCAAGTAGTTTGATATAGTTAAAACAAGCTATCTACCACACCCAAGCACGCAACAACTGAATTAAGTATACTATAGTCTATTACATGCCATTCTACTTTATATCCAACATACAAGAATATAATTAAGTTACAACTTCCTGAGCAAATATACAAGAGCCCAAGGTCTCAAAACATGATATCTAACAACAACCAACAACTTCAAGCAAACTGCACATATGATCAACCTTATCACACATGAATCAAGGAATCTGATCTACGTGCACTTCTTCTTCTTCCTCTACTTCTATCAACTGGGGATTCACTTCAGCTTCTCCTGAAACATGTTAAATGAGGAGTGATCAACAATGTTTCCTAGCAAGGGAGGTGATGCAACATACCGGGGCGTGCAATATGATATGCAGCTCAAAAGTCATATATAAATAACATAAAAAACAAGATTAAATAACAAGAATTAACCACATTAAAAAGGATACGATTCCACTTCAAGTCTTCAATCTTGAACCACGAGCCACGAACTTCACACAATTGCTGGCAAACCTTTACTCTAGCAAGTTGGGATACTCCGGATGTATCCCGATTCTACGACCCTTTCTCTTGAGGTAGCACCATATGCCTAGCAGGTGAACCACGCCTCTGGGGTAGTGGAGTATACTCAGCAAGAAAGGGAATAGGAACCATAGTAGTCGAGGGAGCACGGCAAGCACGACGCTGCCCGTGTTTCTCGAAGCTACCATGCCAGAAAAGGTTGCGCAACCCCAAGACAAGTCCATACTAATCAAGATAACAATTAACACGTAAGAGGGTTGACAAAGTAAGCTGCCCTCACATATAAACACAATATAAGCACGAAATAGATTTATAATCTCGAAAGAAGCAATCAACATAAATTTTCCCCACAATCAACTCAAATAGCTTTATTATACTTTAGATAAACAATATAATACATGATAACTCAACAACAAGCTCCAAATGCATCAAATATGACCAAATACTACTTTTTCCCTTTTTTTAACCAAGCTTTCCTTTTCCTATGTGCAATTCAAGATTACCAAACCATATCCTACTCATTCTAAAATCCTAATTAAGTCAAAGACACCTATTAAGATCATAAAAACCCATTTTAGAAGCAAAAGCTCGAGAAGGGCCCGAGCGGGTTTTAACTACAACTATCCTATCTGGACCCTAAATTCACATAATGAAAGCACCAAAAGTGCTTCTATACCCCAAGGATCCCTAATCCAAAGTCCAAACGTGCCCGGATTGCACAACGACAAAAGTCCCCTTTTTAAAGTTGACTAATTTTGCAATTTAGCTCGGTTTTGGGTGATTCAACTTCATGTGAGCCTTTGACTAGTTTCACTAACATCTAAAGCATCTAAAGGAAGCCTCAATTCAATCTATTTAGCAAGTTTTAGAAAAACCCTAACTTTGAGCACTATTCATCATCTCTTTCATTCAATCTATGCATTCTACCATAAAATTTGCTAACAAGCTACATAAGTTAGTTCTATAGGCTCCAAATAACATATATCAAACATCCATAGCAAACAATATACCAATATTCAACAATACAAGAAATTCATTACATATGCATCAACTTTAAAATCATGAAATATGCACTCCCTCACAATTTAGAAGATGAAGATGTGAAGTAGGAGGTCCTAGTTGCCACAAATCCTTCCTAGACCAAGCCAAGAGTCAAGCTTGCAAGATTGATGCAGACATTTCTTCTTCTTTCTCCCTTGGTGGTGTCGGTTTTGGGGGGGGGGGAGATATATGGGTAATTTTTGCTTTTGTTTATAATGTGATATGCTTGTATGAGTTATATCTTGTATATATATAATATGTACCAAATTAAATTAAGTCAAACATCTCAAATGCTAAGTCAAACTAAGTGAAACTCAATGTTATACTAACTAGTTCAAATTAACATGGTTACGTACGTAATACTATTCAAATGATGCGAAAAACATTTTCTAAATGCATGCTCCCAAGCTCGAAAGTTCAAAATGACAAGTTCCCGATTCCTTTTATGTGTTATATGACTTAAGAAAAATATTAAATCGAACTTTTATGACGGTCGGTTTTCTTATGAATAGTAATTTCAAAATAAAGCAATTAAGCAAGAAAAGTGATGCACATAAGAATGTTCGAGTAGGTATGCAACAGATATATGAAAATTGTGATGAAAACCCAGGCGTCACACCCTCTCCCTCTTAAACTAATTGCGTCCTCGCAATTCTTACATGATTCGGTAAACAGCTCTAGATAATTTTCTCTGATCTGATCCTCTCGCTCCCAAGTGGCATCATCAACTCCATAATGATCCCAAAGAACTTTTAACATAGGAATACTCTTGGTTCGAAGTTCTTGAATCTTTCTGTCAACCACTCGAAGAGGTTTCTCAACATATGTCAAAGACTCATCAATCTCCAACGGTTCTGGCTCAATAATGTGCAACGGATCAGAATTATACTTTCTCAACAGTGACACATGGAAAACAACATGAATTCTACCTAAACTCGGAAGTAACGCCAATCTATAAGTGAAATCTCCAACATTCTCAATAATTTTAAATGGCCCCACATATCTAGGACTGAGTTTACCTTCCTTCCCGTGCCGAATCAAACCTTTGCGGGGAGAGACTTTCAAGAATACACGATCACCTACTGAAAATACTAAGTCTCTTAGACGTCTATCAGCATAATTCTTCTATCTACTCTGTGCTGTAAGTATCATTTTCTTTATAAGCTTCACATTATCCACCATCTTGATCATCTCAAGTAGAATTGCTGGATCGATAATTTTCATTTCACCTACTTCATCCCAATACAATGGAGACCTACATTTCCGCTCGTAAAGTGCCTTGTAGGGTGCTATACCAATGGTAGCCTGATAACTGTTATTATAAGAAAACTCCGCTAGAGGTAGATACTTCTCCCAATTCTTACCGAAATCCAGAACGCAAGCTCGCAACTTGTCTTCTAGTACCCTGATAGTCCTTTTTGACTGACCATCCGTCTGCAGGTGATATGCGGTACTAAAACTCAGATTAGTCCCCAAAGCCTTTTGTAGTTTCTGCCAGAACTGTGATGTAAACCTAGGATCCCTATCCGACACTATCTGAGATGGAACTCCATGCAATCTCACGATGTTTTCAACATAAATCTCAGCTAATTTATCAAGGGAATCTGTTTTCTTTGTAGCAATAAAATGATAACTCTTTGTCAGCCTATCAACCACAACCCATACGGAATCATTGCCCCGTGGTGATCTCGGCAAATCAGACACAAGATCCATAGTCACCTAATCTCACTTCCATACCGGAATCTCTAATGGTTGCAATAATCTTGCCGGTCTCTGATGCTCCGCCTTAACTTTCTGATAAGTCAAACACTTAGCCACATAATCAGCTATCTCCCTCTTCATGTTGTTCCACCAGAAACTCAGCTTTAAATCTCTATACATCTTACGGGATGAATTGTGTATTTAGAACCATGAGCCTCGACAAAAATCTCATCTTTCACAGTTGAATCACTTAGAATGCAGATTCTTTTCTTGTACTTGAGTAATCCATCATCATGCAACTTGAAGTCGGACTCTCCCCTTTTTGACTTCTCTAGAAACTTCAATAACTGAGAATCTGACTGTTGCGCTTCTCTGATCCTAGATAGCAATAGAGACTGGATTTTTAAGCTAGCAAATTGGATACCCGATCCAGAAGCCCTCAGTTTCCACAAGCATAACTCATCGACAGGCTCCCAGTCTTTGATTATCAAACTAGCCACAGAAGCTTTTCGGCTCAATGCATCTGCAACAGTGTTAGCTTTTCCCGGCAAATAGCTAATGGTGGAATTATAATCATTCAACAACTCTAGCCAACGCCTTTGCCTCATATTCAAATCCTTTTGAGAAAACAAATATTTTAAACTTTTATGATCAGTAAATATCTCAAATTGATTACCCCACAAATAATGACACTATTTATTTAGAGCAAAGACAACAGCAGCAAGTTCAAGATCATGTGTAGGATAATTGAGTTCATATGGTTTCAATTTCCTAGAGGCATAAGCTATCACCTTACCATTTTTGCATAAGAATACAACCCAAGCCTTCTTTCGAAGCATCACTATAAATCACCAAATTATTAGTTCCCTCAGGCAATGCAAGAATATGAGCAGTGGTAAGTCTCTTATTCAATTCCTGAAAACTGGCTTCACACTTATCATTCCAGTTAAATATAGTTTTCTTTTGAGTTAAAGAAGTCAATGGTCCTGCAATTTTTGAGAAATCTTTAACAAACCGCCTATAATAGCCCGCCAAACCCAAGAAACTACGAACTTCCGTGATAGTCTCAGGTCTTTTCCAAGTCATCACCACCTCAATTTTCGCAGGATCCACAGATATTCTCTCATGTGAAATAATATGGCCTAAAAAGGCAACCTGTTTCAACCAGAATTCGCATTTGCTAAATTTGGCAAACAATTTATGTTCTTGCAGGGTTCGAAGCACAATTCTCAAGTGTTCTTCATGCTCTGCCTCAGATTTAGAATAGACCAGTATATCATCAATGAAAATCACAACAAACTGATCAAGATAAGGTCAAAATACTCTCTGCATCAAATTCATAAAGGCGGTTAGCGCATTTGTCAACCTAATTGGTAATACAACAAACTCATAGTGACCGTACCTAGTTTTGAATGCAGTATTGGGTACATCTTCTCTACGAATTCTCAACTGATAATAACCCTGCCTCAAATCAAACTTAGAAAATACACAACACCCTGCAGCTGATCAAACAACTCATCAATCAAGGGCAAATGATATTTATTTTTCACCGTCACCTGATTAAGGCCTCGATAATCAATACACAATCGCAGTGTCCCATCTTTTTTCTTTACAAATAACACAGGAGCACCCCAAGGTGACGAACTAGGCTGGATAAAACCCTTTTTCAAGTAGGCCCTGTAGCTGAATTTTTAATTCCTGCAACTCAGGGGGTGCCATTCTATATGGGGTTCTAGAAATAGGATTAGTCCCTAGCAATAAATCAATCACAAACTCTATCTCTCAGTCAGGTGGTAACCCCGACAACTCCTCAGGAAAAACCTCCGAAAAATCTTTTATAATAGGTACCTCGTTTATTTTCAATTTATCTCCAGACTGATTAATTAGATAAGCTAAATATGCATCACAACCTTTACCCAACATTTTTGTAGCTTTAATAGAAGATATGATACGAGTCCCAGTAGATTTTCAACTCCTAGTGACTTTAATAACAGGTTAATTAGGTACTTCTAAAGTTAAAACTTTCCTTTTACAATCCAAACATGCATAATATCGTCCCAACCAATCCATCCCCAAGATAACGTCAAAGTCCCGAAATGGCATAATAATCAAATCAATAGGATACCTGCAACCCTCAACACAAATATCACAATTCCTACACACAGACTCCGTAACACATTTAATACCCATAGGACTACCTACTTCAATCACATACGACAGTTTATCAACTTTTAAAGTAGTAGACTGTGCACATGCAGGAGTAACGAATGAATGTGTAGCCCCGGTGTCAATCAAAACTACCACCAGCTGACTATTAATAAGAAAAGTACATTCCACCACCATCGTCGTGTCTGGAAGCTCCTCCTAATTGAGAGCAAACAACCGTGCCTGGCCTCGCAGTATAGTAGCTGCTCCTGAAGTTCTAGTATGAGCACCCTGGCCTAAAGTCTGCCGCTGACCCTATTTAAACTTGGGGCAATCTCTAGCTCTATGCTGATCACTACCGCAACCCACGCATCGACCCAATTTTCTCAAACACTCTATCCCGTGTGGCCCTTGCGATTGCAATTAGTACACTGTAGGTTCTTATAACTCCCCAACCCAACCCCACGCTAAAGGTTAAGTCTGGACCCGACAAACGGATAGTGTCTCCTTTGTACCGTGGACATTCTGAAAACCTATAAACGCTCAATAAAGTCACAATATAAGAAGACAAGCTTTTATAACTAAAGTTCAAAAGTTCAAGGCCATCTGAGCCTTGAGGCATACAGTAGTTCAAATTCACACAAGCATACATCCAACTTAACTTCTTCATAAAACTGTTTATCATGCCATTCTATGATAACAATGAAACATTCCTAGAAGTAGAAACCAAACATACAACAGAATATACACACCCAAGCATGCAAGAAGCTAGAAGTAGAACATAAGTTATTATAAGCCATAATTTTCCAAACCTACCATTACAACCAACTATCTTTAACTTGCAACTACAAAGCATATACATAGCCATGGGCCATAAAATAGATCATAATATAATAATACAAGTGCCCATATAACAATAACAAATGACATCCACCTCAGACAACAAACACATAGCTACTAGGGCTAAGGCTTTGCCTGCACTTCTTCCTCTTCCACTACCACCTCAACTAGCTGGGGATCACCTTCAGCACTTCCTGAAATATGATATTGAGGTATGAGCAACACTGTTGCCCAGTGAGGGACAAAGTCTCCCGGGGCGAGCAATGCAACAAGTAATATATTTAAACATTAATAGCAATGAAAAACCATTCAAGAATGTTAAAGATCAAATACCACACACTAAAAAAGGATACATTTCACTTAACCCCAACACTCCAATCTTCACTTGATCTTCATTCACGATCCACGAACCATGATCATTATGCTGACATTATCCCAATCACTCTAGTGGGTGTACTCCAGATGTACCCCGATAATCCTACAACCCAACATCCCCTAGCAATCTCCAGACCAGGAGAATAAGGGACTAGGGCACGGAGTTTGAATATCCACGGGCAAGCCCTCTGTTGCCCAATCGATATTCAACACATTCGCCCCTGACACTATGGTTGCGCAACCACTATGCAATTCACTTATCAATGGCAAGACAATGACAACAATATAAGCAATAACACGTAGGAGGATCAACAAAGTAGGTTGACCTCGAAGTAGTTAGAATATAAGCAATTTATACAAACAACTAAGCAGTTTTACAAAGAGGCATATTCAAGAGACACATAGAATTGAACAAAAAGCTCCAAAACAACTTGAAACCACATTTAAACACACAAGGAGTCATGTCATGGTCTTAGAAGCGTGAAATAACTGAATTTGCACATAAACCCCTTTGTTATTCAAGCTATTCTCCTTCCAAAATCAAAGTTAATGCTTCAAATTCAAGGGGAAGCTATACCAATCTTCTAATTAACCCTTAAGGTTCCCATACAACCCTCAACCACATTCAATTACCCGCAATTACCCCAAAAGTCCCAATTTTCCTCTTATAGCTTTGAACTACACATACATTAATCGGACTTCAAACAAGGGTTACCAAAGCTTCTATAGCACCTAAGTAGCCTAAGATTACCAAATATGAAGGTCAAATTCACCCGGATTAGCATTAACCCCGAAACCCCTATTAAAAAGTCAACTATTTCACGTTTTATGCAAGTTTAGAGCAATTCAAGAGCACGGGGCTATTGGATTACCTTCATTAGCACCTAAGGCATCTATTAGAAGTAATTAATCAAGCTAATACGCACAATTACACAAAATTACACAAAACCCTAGAAATTTATCACTATTCACCTCATAAATTCAAAATAACGATTCTTACCATTTAAAATGGGAACTAAAGGCTTAAATGTGTTCTCTAGCACTTAAATACAATGTATAATAGCATAGATCAGCTTTACATTAACATTTGATAGCATTTCTAACAAATCAAGAAAAGTATAACATTTTTAAAAATGCAAAAAGAGCCATGAAATCCCTCACCAATGCGCGTAGGAAATCTCAAAAGGCTAGCAAACACCCTAAACTACTTGTATCCAACTTGGCTTGGCTTGAAGTGAAGAACTGATGAAGCAAAAATCTCCCAAATGCAAGAGAAGGGCTGTCGGGTTCTGCCACTATTCACTGCATTCTTTTTTTTTGTCAACTAATGAGCTATTGTGTGTTTTGTATGGGTATATATGTGGGTGGGTCATGTTGGGTGCATAAATGGGTTATTAAAGTGAGCATAAATAGCTTTAAAATGATCCTAAGGTATAGTTACGTACTAATTAAATGAAACACTAAGTTAAGTCACGTAACACTATTCACTAAGTTCAATAAAGCATTTTCTAAACGAAGGCTCTACACGCTAATCGCTCGAAGGCACATTTTTCTCATTCCTACTATGATTAATATGGTTTAATAGAAATGCTAACTCAAAATAATTATGAAGTTGAAAAATGAAAGGAATAGTTATCACAGAAAATAGTAAATAGATCACAGAAGAAATGCGCAACTAAGGGATGCAACAGTAAGTGAATGTATGGTAAAAAGCTCGGGCGTCACATCCTCTTCCCCTTAAACTAATTGCGCCCACGCAATTCTTACATGATTCGGCGAATAACTCTGGATATCGATCTCGCATCTGATCTTCTCTTTCCCAGGTAGCATCCTCCAACCCATGATGATCCCATAGAACTTTAACCATCGGAATACTTTTAGTTCTCAGCTCCTGAACTTTTCAATCAACAATTCGAAGAGGTTTCTCCGTGTAGGTCAAAGTTTCACTGATCTCTAATGGCTCGGGCTTAAGAACATGAGAAGGATCTGGCTGATATTTTCGAAGCATAGAAACATGAAAGACATCATGGATCCTGCCCAAGCTAGGAGGCAAAGCTAGTCGGTAAGCCAATTCACCAATGGTTTCAATTACTTCAAATGGTCCCACATAACGAGGATTGAGTTTACCGCCCTTACCATGCCGAAACAAGCCCTTGCAAGAAGAAATTTTTAGAAATACCCGATCCCTTACAACAAATTTCAAATCACGACGGCGTCTATCTGCATAACTCTTTTGCCGACTTTGTGCTGTAAACATTCTTTTTCTGATAAGCTGAACATTATCAATCATTCTGTTCATCTTTGGCAATAGAGTAGGATCAGTAGATTTCAACTCTCCAACTTCATCCCAATATAAAGGAGATCTACATTTATGCCCATACAAAGCTTCATACGGTGCCATACCAATAGTAGCCTGATAACTGTTGTTATATGCAAATTCTGCAAGAGGTAAATATTTCTCCCAACTCTTACCGAAGTCCAAAATGCACACTCGAAGCATATCCTCTAGTATTGAGATAGTTCTTTCAGATTGTCCATCAGATTGAGGATGATAAGAAGTATTGAAAGTCAAAGTTGTGCCCAAAGCTTTCTGAATTTTCTGCCAAAACTGAGATGTGAATCTGGGATCTCTGTCTGACACAATAGTCTTGGAAATCCCATGAAGTCTAACAATATTTTCCACATAAATTTCGGCCAACTTGTCAAGACATTTAGTTTTCTTTGTAGTAATAAAATGAGAGGTTTTGGTCAATCTATCCACAACAACCTAGACTGAATCATGACCTCTTGAAGACCGTAGTAAATCTGACACGAAATCCATGGTAATGTAGTCCCATTTCCAAATAGGAATGGCCAACGGCTACAACAACCCTGCCGGTCTCTGATGTTCGGCTTTAACTTTCTAACATGTAAGATATTTGTAACATAGTCAGCAATCTCTCTCTTCATGTTGTTCCACCAGTAGTTCTGTTTCAGATCTCTGTATATCTTAGTACTGCCTGGATGTATAGTATATTTAGAATTATGAGCCTCCGCAAGAATTTCTTTCTTTAAAGCTGGCTCAGAAAGAATACAAATCGTGCCTTTGAATTTAAGAAAACCATCATCATGCAATTTGAAATCCGACTCTGCCCCTTTGACTTTTCTAAGATTTTCATCAATTGCAGATCAGCCTGCTGAGCCTCTCTAATCCTGGATAATAAAAGAGATTGAATATGCAAACTTGCAAATTGAATACCAGAATTTGAAGTGTTGGGCCTCCATAAACATAATTCCTCCATGGACTCCCAATTTTTAATGATTAAACTGGCAACTGTAGCCTTTCGACTTAAAGCATCAGCAACAATATTAGTCTTACTTGGCAGATAATTGATAGTACAATTATAATCCTCAAGCAACTCCAACCAACGCCTCTGCCTCATATTCAACTCTCTCTGAGAAAAGAGATATTTCAGACTCTTGTGATCAGAAAAGATTTCAAATTTATTATCCCAAAGATAGTGACGTCATTTCTTTAATGCAAAGATGATAGCTACAAGCTCAAAATCATGCATCGAGTAGTTAAGTTCATAAGGTTTCAATTTTCTGGAAGCATAGGCAATAACTTTTCCATTCTGCATCAATACACAACCCAAATTTCCTTAGAAGCACCACTATAGATTACCAGATTATCGATACCCTCAGGTAGAGCAAGAATAAGAGCTGTGGTTAATCTCTTCTTCAATTCCTGGAAGCTAGCCTCACACTTCTCATTCCAGTCAAATACAGTATTCTTTCTAGTGAGCTGAGTCAAAGGTCCAGCAATTTTAGAGAAATCCTTGACAAACCTTCTATAATAACCTGCTAAACCCAGGAAATTGCGAATTTCTGTAACAGTCTCCGGCCGTTTCCATGCCATGACAACCTTAATTTTTGCTGGATCAACAGAAATTCTATCCTGAGAAATAATGTGGCCCAAAAAAGTGACTTGCCTTAAACAGAACTCACATTTACTAAATTTCGCAAACAATTTATGCTTTTGAAGAGTCTGTTGTACAATTCTGAGATGTTATTCATGTTCAGCCTCAGATTTAGAGTATACAAGGATATCATCAATGAAAATAACCACAAACTGATCCAGATATGGGCGGAATATCCTCTGCATCAAGTCCATAAATGCGGTAGAAGCATTAGTTAACCCAAATGGCAGAACAACAAACTCATAATGACCATACCGAGTTCTGAAAGCAGTTTTGGGAACATCATCAGACTTAATCCTTAACTGATAATAGCCCTGCCTCAGATCGAATTTAGAAAATACCCTGGCACCTTGCAACTGATCAAATAACTCCTTAATCAAAGGCAATGAATATTTGTTTTTGATAGTTACCTGGTTAAGACCCCGATAATCAATGCATAAGCGAAGAGATCTGTCTTTCTTTTTAACAAAAAAGACCGATGCACCCCAAGGTGAAGAACTCGGCTGAATGAATCCCTTATCAAATAAACCCTGGAACTGAATTTTCAATTTTTGCAACTCGGGTGGAGCCATTCTGTACGGAGTCCTAGAGATAGACGTAGCCCCTGGTAATAAGTCAATCACAAACTCTATCTCTCTATCAGGTGGTAAACCAAGTAATTCCTCAAGAAACAACCTCGAAAACTCTCTCACGATAGGCACATCATTCAGTTTCAATTGATCACCAGGTTGATTAATCAAATAGGCAAAGTAAGCCACACAACCCTTACCTAACATTTTTTATGCTTTAATAGAAGATATAATAGGAGTTCCCGTAGATTTTCTACTACCAACTATTTCAAGTACAGGCTGGTCGGACATTTTTAGTTTCACAATCTTCTTTCTACAATCAAGTTGAGCATAATATTTACCTAACCAGTCCATCCCCAATATAATTTCAAAGTCACGGAAAGGTAGAATAATTAAATCGGCAGGAATTACACGACATTGAATAAAGATATTACATGCCTTGCAAATAGATTTGGTGACAAACTTCGGCCCCATAGGTGTATAAACCACAATATCATGCAACAGTTTATCATTTTCAACTTAGCATTTTGTGCACATATGGGTGTAATAAATGAATGTTAAGCCCCATAATCAATTAAAACTTTAACCGATTGATCATTAAGAAGAAAAGTACCTTTTACTACAACGGTCGTATCCAGAAGTTCCTCTGCATCTAAGGCAAATACTCAAGCCTGACCCTGTAGTACTGGTGTCGTAGCTAACACCCTGGTTTGATTGCCCTGACCAGATGTCTGACCCTTAGCATTCTTGAATTTAAAGCAGTCTCTAACCCTGTGTTGATCACTGCCACATCCGGTACATCGGCCCAATCTCTTCCAACAATTTTCCTCAGTATGACCCTGGCGTTGACAGAAGCTGCACTGCTGGTGACGTCTTGCAGCAGTGCCTCCCGTAGGAGCTCTGTAAGAAGAGGTAGCTGAACTACCTTGCTGAGAACGAACCACTACTGATCGGGTCTGCCCCTGACTCTGACTCTGAGCTGGTCGCGACTGAGTCTGAACAGGCCTTGTATAACTCTGTCTCTGCCTCGACTGTGGACTCTGCCCAACTGGAAAAGTCTGTCTCTAGTACCCCTGACTCTGAGATTGGAACTGCCGCTTACTCGATTGACTAGTCTTGGCCAACACATCTGCCTTGCGTTTTTCGTACCTTGAGGCGGCTCTGACCACTGCAGCATAGTTAGGGTAATCATTCGCAGACAGATTTAGCATAATATCATTTCTCAATCGCATGATGAATCTCTACATTTTCATGTCCTCTGGCTGTACCAAAGCCGGCACATAACGGGAAAGCCTAGTAAAAGTAGCCTCATATTGATCTACTGTCATATTTCCCTGCTTCAAAGCTATGAACTCTACTTGACATCTCTCACGGGCAACCACTGATATATATTTATCTGGGAATTCAAAGACGAAGTCAGCCTACGAATGTTGAACCCTCTTGGCTTCCCATTTCTCACTAATAGTACGCCATCACTCCTCGGCATCACCCTTCAGAAGAAATATGGCATAGGTAATTTTCCTCTCATCACTGCACTCGAGTATTGCAGCCACCCTTTCAAACTTTCTCAACCACAATTCAGCCTTCATATCATCAGGTTCTACAAAGAAGCTGTAAGCCCCATGATGTAAAAATCTGTCATACAAATTAACTCCAGTAGTACTACTACCCTAGGCTATGGCAGCCAAATTACCTCTGGCAGCCCCTATCTGACCCTACTAAGTTACGAATTGAGCAATAGTATTCATAGCTGTAGCCATAGTAGCCAGAATCTGTGCACTTCTGGGTTCTGGTCCCTGTGGTGGTGTATTTTCTGCTACAGCTTCACCTTCTCCCGGTACATCCAGCCTAGGAGCTTCTTCTGACTTTCTCCCCGATCTGCCCCTTCTCCTCATCTCAAATAGATAGAATGCAAAGTATTATGATGGGCATTAACATAAATTGCAGGTAGAACACATAAGAAGAAGTTCAATGAATCTACATAGGTCACATATTACATTAGAAGAATGTTCACATACAAGAGATTCATAGTCACTTAATCATACTTGACATTCTAGACTTTTCACTTTCAAACATTAACTCTTAACGATGTTTCGCATTCCATTGTCATACTAGCATGTTCATTTACAATTTAAATTTCACTTAGGCAAATCAAAGAACTACAGATTCATGCAATCACAAAATCACATAATAGACCTCTACCCACAGACCGAGAAATTTAACCCGGCTTAATGCAATCTATAAGCTTTGATACCACCTAAATGTAACGACTTGACCCAACCCCACGCTAAAGGTTAAGTCTGGACCTGACAAACAGACAGAGTCTCCTCTGTACTGTGGACATTCTAAAAACCTGTAAACGCTTAATAAAACCGCAATATAAGAAGGCAAGCTTTTATAACTAAAGTTCAAAAGTTCAAGGCCATCCAAGCCTTGAGGCATACAGTAGTTCAAATTCAGACAAGCATGCATCCAACTTAACTTCTTCATAAAACTGTTTATCAAGCCATTCTATGATAACATTGAAACATTCCTAGAAGTTGAAACCAAACATACAACAAAATATACACACCCAAGCATGCAAGAAGCTAGAAGTAGAACGTAAGTTATTACAAGCCATAGTTTTCCAAATCTACCATTATAACCAACTATCTTTAACTCGCAACTACAAAGCATATACATAGCCCTGGGCCACAAAATAGATCATAATATAATAATACAAGTGCCCATATAACAACAAGAAAGCACATCTACCTCAGACAACAAACACACAGCTACTAGGGCAAAGGCTCTGTCTATACTTCTTCCTCTTCCATTACAACCTCAACTAGTTGGGGATCACCCTCAGCACTTCCTGAAACATGATATCGAGGTATGAGCAACACTATTGCCCAGTGAGGGACAAAGTCTCCCGGGGCGTGCAATGCAACAAGTAATACATTTAAACATTAATAGCAATAAAAAACCATTCAAGAATGTTAAAGATCAAATACCACACATTAAAAAGGATACATTTCACTTAACCCCAATACTCCAATCTTCACTTGATCTTCATTTATGATTCACGAACCACGATCACTGTGCCGGCATAATCCCAATCACTCTAGTGGGTGTACTCTGGATGTACCCCGATAATCCTATGCCTCAACATCCCCTGGCAATCTCCGAACTAGGCGAATGAGGGACTAGGGCACGGAGTTTGAATATCCACCGACAAGCCCTCTGCCGCCCAATCGATATTAACACATCTGCCCCTAACACTATGGTTACGCAACTACTATGCAATGCACTTAACAATGGCAAGACAATATCAACAATATAAGCAATAACACATAGGAGGATCAACAAAGTAGGCTGACCTCAAAGCAGTTAGAATAGAAGCAATTTATACAAATAATTAAGCAGTTTTACAATGGGGAATATTCAAGATACGTAAAGAACTATACCAAAAGCTCCAAAACAACTTGAAACCACATTTAAACACACAAGGAGTCATGTCATGGTCTTAGAAGCGTGAAATAACTGAATTTGCACATAAACCCCTTTGTTATTCAAGCTATTCTCCTTCCAAAATCAAAGTTAATGCTCCAAATTCAAGGGGAAGCTGTACCAATCTTCTAATTAACCCTTAAGGTTCCCATAAAACCCTCAACCACATTCAATTACCCGTAATTATTCCAAAAGCCCCAATTTTCCTCTATTAGATTTGAACTACACACACCTTAACCAGGCTCCAAACAAGGGTTAGCAAAGCTTCTATGGCACCTAAGTAGCCTAATATTACCAAATATGAAAGTCAAATTCATCCGGATTAGCATTAACCCTGGAACCCCTATTAAAAAGTTAGCAACCTCACGTTCTATGCAAGTTTAGAGCAATTCAAGAGCACGGGGCTATTTGACTACCTTCATTAGCACCTAAGGCATATATTATAAGCAATGGATCAAGCTAATACACACAATTACACAAAACCCTTGGAATTTGTCACTATTCACTCATAAATTCAAAATAACTATTCCTACCATTTAAAATGTGAACTAAATGCTTAAATATGTTCTCTAGCACTTATATACAATGTATAATAGCATAGATAAGCTTTAAATTAATATTTTATAGCATTTCTAACAAATCAAGGAAAGTGTAACATTTTTAAAAATGCAAAAAGAGCCATGAAATCCATCACCAATGCGCGTAGGAACTCTCGAAAGGCTAGCAAACACCCTAAAATACTTGCATCCAACTTTGCTTGGCTTGAAGTGAAGAATTGATGAAGCAAAAATCTCCCAAATGCAAGAGAATGGCTGTCGGGTTCTGCTACTATTCACTGCACTCTATTTTTTTTTTTGTCAACTAATGAGCTATTGTGTGTTTTGTATGGGTATATATGTGGGTGGGTCATGTTGGGTGCATAAATGGGCTATTAAACTGAGCATAAATAGCTTTAAAACGATCCTAAGGTGTAGTTAGGTGCTAATTAAATGAAACACTAAGTTAAGTCACGTAACACTATTCACTAAGTTCAATAAAGCATTTTCTAAACGAAGGCTCTACACGCTAATCGCTCGAAGGCACATTTTTCTCATTCCTACAAATATTAATATGGTTCAATAAAAATGCTAATTTGAAATAATTATGAAGTTGAAAAACGAAAGGAATAGTAATCACAGAAAATAGTAAATAGATCACAGAAGAAATGCGCAACTAAGTGATGCAACAGTAAGTGAATGTATGGTAAAAAGCTCGGGCGTCACAGTTCTTCTTGGCAGTAACACCTCCTGGAGGAGTCCTGTAAGTAGATGTAGTAGAACTACCCTGTTGAGATCTAGCAGTCACTGGTCGGATCTGTGATTGTCCCTGTGGCTGGCTCTGAGCTAGTCTCGGCTATGACTGTGCCTGAACTAGTCTTGGATAGCTCTAGGTCTGCCTAGGCTACTGAGTCTGAATAGGCTGCTGATATTGCCTCTGGTAGCCCTGACTCTGGGACTGATACTAATGTTTACTTGACTGACTAGACTGAGCTAACACATCTGCCTTGCGTTTCTCGAACCTCGATGCGGCCCTGACTATTGCAGCATAGCTCGGATAATCCTGCAAAGACACATTAAGCATAATATCACTCCTCAACCCTGTGATAAACCTCCGAATCGTCATGTCCTCCGGCTAAACTAAAGTTGGCATGTATCGAGAAAGTCTAGTGAAAGTAGCCTCATACTGATCTACAATCATGTTTCCCTGCCTCAAAGCTATGAATTCCTCATGATGTCTCTTGCGAGCTACCACCAATACATATTTATCCCGAAACTCATGAACAAAGTCAGCCCACACATGCTGGACCCTCTCAGCATCCCATTTCTCTCTTACAGTGTGCCACCACTCCTCGGCATCACCCTCCATTAAGAATGCAGCATAAGTAATTTTTCTCTCGTCATTGCACTCGAGTATCGTAGAGATTTTCTCAAACTTGTTCAACCACATCTCAGCTTTCATGTCATCTAGCTCGCCATGGAAACTGTATGCCCCGTGGTGCAAGAATTTATCATACAAGTTACCTCCAGCAGTACCACTACCCTCTGCCCTAGTAGCCTGATTACCTTTGCCAACATCTCCCGTACCCTGCTGAACCACAAACTGAGCTAGAGTATTCATGGTGGTGGCCATTGAGGCCAAAATATACGTATTCCTCGGTTCCTGACCTGGCGGTACATTTCTTGCTGCCGCTGCACCTTGCCCAGGTACATCCTGTCTAGGTGCTTCCTTCGGCTCTCTCCTTGGTTTACCCCGTCTCCTCATCTCAATGCTAGAAGAGTATAGTATTATAATAGGCAAATAGATAAAGCAAAGACAATATACATATTGTTTCTAAAACACTTTACTGACATAAGAAAACATATAAAACACTTAATAGCATTAAACACTAAACTTTTCATATTCATATCATATTATGTTTTACCGTTCCCTTTTTACATGCTAGCATATCTCTTACCCAAGTACTTACACAATTAAGCAATCATGTATTTCACATATTTCAACTTTCACATATAGACCTCTACTCATATGCCAAAGAAGTTAACCCGGCTTTATGCATTCTAATAGCTCTGATACTACCTAAATGTAACGCCCCGAACCCAACCCCATGCTATTGGTCAAGTCCGGACCCATCACTCAGATAGAGTCTCATATGTACCGTGGACTAAAACGTTACCTGCAATTAACCACATATAGTCTTTGATTCATCAACAACAATACCTATAAACTATCCTTCAAGATATATATATAGTTAAGCCATGATCACAAGGCCATTCGAGCCTTGGAGCAACAAAAACTATTTAAAGCACACAAGCATGCAAGGCAATGCTAACTTTGACTTCCAAGTAGTTTGATATAGTTAAAATAAGCTATCTACCACACCCAAGCACGCAACAACCGAAATAGGTCTACTATAGTCTATTACATGCCATTCTACTTTATATCCAACATACAAGAATATAATTAAGTTACAACTTCCTGAGCAAATATACAAGACCCCAAGGTCTCAAAAGACGACATCTAACAACAACCAATAACTTCAAGCAAATTGCACATATGATCAACCTTATCACACAGGAATCAATGAATATGATCTACGTGCACGTCTTCTTCTTCTTTTACTTCTATTAGCTGGGGATTCACCTCAGCTTCTCCTGAAACATGTTAAATGAGGAATGAGCAACAATGTTGCCCAGCAAGGGAGGTGATGCAACATACCGGGGCGTGCAATATGATATGCAGCTCAAAAGTCATATATAAATAACATAAACAACAAGATTAAATAACAAGAAGTAACCACATTAAAAATGATACGATTCCACTTCAAGTCTTCAATCTCGAACCACGAGCCACGAACTTCACACAATTGCCGGCAAACCTTTACTCCAGCAAGTTAGGATACTCCGGATGTATCCCAATCCTGTGACCCTTTTCTTGAGGTAGGTCCATATGCCCAGTAGGTGAACCACGCCTCTGGGGTAGTGGAGTATACTCAGCGAGAAAGGGAATAGGAACCATGGTAGTCGAGGGAGCATGGCAAGCCCGACGCCTCCCGTGTTTCTTGACGCTACCATGTCCGAAAAGGTTGCACAACCCCAAGACAAGTCCACAATAATCAAGATAACAATTAACACATAAGAGGGTCGACAAAGTAAGCCGCCTTCATATATAAACACAATATAAGCACGAAATGGCTTTATAATCTCGAAAGTAGCAACCAACATAACTTTTTTCCCACAATCAACTCAAATAGCTTTATTATACTTTAGATAAACAATATAATACATGATAACTCATCAACAAGCTCCAAATGCATCAAATATGGCCAAATACTATTTTTCCCCTTTCTTTAACCAAGCTTTCCTTCTACTATGTGCAATTCAAGATTACCAACCCATATCCTACTTATACTACGATCCTAATTAAGCCAAAAGACACCTATTAAGATCATAAAAACCCATTTTAGAAGCAAAAGCTCGGGAAGGCCCCGAGCGGGTTTTAACTACAACTACCCTATCCGAACCCCAAATTCACGTACCGAAAGTACCAAAAGTACTTCCATACCCCAAGGATCCCTAATCCAAGTCCAAACGTGCCTAGATTGCACAACGAGAAAGGTCCCCTTTTCAAAGTTGACTAATTTTGCAATTTAGCTCGGTTTTGGGTGATTCAACTTCACGTGAGCCTTTGACTAGAGCCTTTGACTAGTTTCACTAACATCTAAAGCACCTAAAGGAAGCCTCAATTCAATCTATTTAGCAAGTTTTAGAAAAACCCTAACTTTAAGCACTATTCATCATCTCTTTCATTTAATTTATGCATTCTACCATAAAATTTGCTAACAAGCTACATAAGTTAGTTCTATAGGCTCCAAATAACATATATCAAACATCCATAGCAAACAATATACCAATATTCAACAATACAAGAAATTCATTACATATGCATCAACTTTAAAATCATGAAATATGCACTCCCTCACAATTTAGAAGATGAAGATGCGAAGTAGGAGCTCCTAGTTGCCACAAATCCTTCCTAGACCAAGCCAAGAGTCAAGCTTGCAAGATTGATGAAGAAATTTCTTCTCCTTTCTCCCTTGGTGGTGTCGGTTTTGGGGAGGGGATATATGGGTAATTTTTGCTTTTGTTTATAATGTGATATGCTTGTTCAATTTATATTTTGTATATATATAATATATACTAAATTAAATTAAGTCAAACATCTCAAATGCTAAGTCAAACTAAGTGAAACTCAATGTTATACTAACTAGTTCAAATTAACATGGTTACGTACGTAACACTATTCAAATGATGCGGAAAATATTTTGTAAATGCGTACTCCCGAGCTCGAAAGTCTAAAACGACAAGTTCCCCATTCTTTTTATGTGTCATATGACTTAAAAAAATATTAAATCGAACTTTTATGATAGTCGGTTTTTTTTAACTAGTAACCTCAAAATAAAGCAATTAAGCAAGAAAAGTGATACACATAAGAATGTTCAAGTAGATATGCAACAGATATATGAAAATTGTGATGAAAACCCGGGCGTCACAATTTTAATACCTGTTTTAGAGATTTAGGAAATTATATTAGTTAATGAATCCTACCACAGCAACTTAACATCACCGTTAGCTTATCATCCTATTAGACTACGTAGACGACGACAAACTATCATTAAGCTACAATTATCACCAACATCACTACTATTTGGACTTAGCACAATAGCCTCGGTGAATCACCAGTACACTTGTCTTATTAAACGAGTTGCCGCTGCTTTGCACCAATGGGTTTTAACTTAGTACATTAGCATTAACATTATCACTTATAGCAAGCATGAAGTTGTGGCTTGCAATTATACAATCACTAGACATCTTGCACCAATTCACTACCGCCTAATTTACGTCACCATTTTGGTTCACTGTCCTTAGCATTAGGTATCATCATTCGCTACAATCAGCCACTATCTTTATCTAAATAAGTCCACGTAGCTTATCAACTTCTAAATAACCAACACGGCAACAAGCTATCACTAAAACATCATCATTTGCGCAAGACAGCCACCTGGTCAGCCTCGATCTTCATTGTAAATCATCATCTCCACTGTCCTAGAGTAGTAGTATTTAATCCTTAAGCACCGAAGCCATTATTAAGCTAGCAGAATCATTTCTTTAATTAGCTAAAACAACTATCACAGCTACTTGCACTAAATTGACTTTTCTTCCCGTTCACCAATGTCATTACCGAAGCTACTCACCACTTAAAACTTCACCAGCCTTATCACCAAGAGCATCTTATAGTCTGCCACGGAAATAAGTCACAATTAGTGAGATAAATCCACTGATCTAACCGAATCAACCTAGTCCTAACTTCGCCCAAGTTAAGTTGAAGTCTAAGTTTACATAGAATTGCCAAAGAAATGAATTTGCAAGAAGGTGGATGTCGGTGGCTTTGTTGTTACATTATACGTAAGAGCAAAATATAAACAAAAGCAATGGGTTAGTAAGAACCGAAACTAAAGAAAAATAAAAGGATTGGAGGCAGTAAAGTCGAGGCAAAAGAAGACAAGAAAGGAAAAGGAAATTTTAGGCACAATTGAACTTGGTGAGGAAATTTCTTAAAACTCATATTTATTTATAAGTTAGTATGTTAGCTGTTAACTTTGATTATATATAACTTATGAATTATACATAATTGATTATAGATGTGAAGAATTTTCCCATAAAAGTATATATAAATTATATTATTTGTGTGAAAGAATATATATGAGATTATGGGCTATCCAGTAAGAATTTTATACGAAGAGAAGTTCTCATTTCAGATTTGCGTACGTAAATATGCTTTGTGTGGCCAGCAATGACATAGTTATTATTTCGTGCTTGATAAGGTTTATTTCAAATATGGGGTTTATTGTAATTAAGTTAGGTAATACTTTGCCTAGCGGGCCTTACTTTGAAAGATAACTATATGAGGAATTTAGATAATTGGATCAAGGGATTAAGTAGAAAGAGAAGTTTATATTTCGACGGCATGCAAGATGAGTTTGTATATGTGCATGGTTCGTGTGATGATATAACATCCATTTGAATAAGAAGGGAATCCAATCAGCGAAAGTGGGATAAGTAAAAGATAGACATAGCTTAGCTTATTGGTCTACTTTATTCTTAAGCGACTATCATACAAGTTAGATAAATGAACTATTAGGTGGCTGTTACTCTGGAAATTAGTTTACATTATGTTGAGCAAAGCATATTACATAAAGAAGAATGAGCATTAGGTAGCTTTTGTTGGCTAGTAGTAGCAAGTTAACTACGTGACTTGTAGCCTCAGCAAGAAACCAACGAAAACAATGGAATATAAACGTAAAGCAAGGTGTTAGCTAAGATTGGGTCGAGGATTGATGTAGCTGACAGTTAACTTGTTGGTCGGGGTTAGTTAATTAATTGTTTACTATAAGAATATATTTTGCTCAAAATATTACCAACCTAATGAAGTTGTAGGGATAGAGGTTGAATAATTGTTAACACATGTTTCAATAGGTTTAAATTAGATAAATGATTTTAATAGGCTTAAATGGATTGGAAGATTAATGCTAGGGGTTAAACAAAGTGTTGTTACCTGCTTACGTAGGGTTTATTAATAAGCTTAATAGTTTGCTCGGAATTAACTTGAGACTGAAATGTGTACATGGCAATTTGTGGAAGTGCTTTGTGGTAAATAATGCCTAAGTGTTAAATGTCCTTATTTATAATAGGTGTAGATCTGATAAAGAACTTTGCTCAAATGTTAAGCTTGAACGTATTTGACTTTTAGTACACTTAACTGTTTAAAAGGTGAAGTTGCTATTAAATATTAACTGAAAAGAAAAGGTATTACTTTTAAGTGACAACAATGAGTAGTTATAAATTACGTTCTATTGTCTGCCCGTATTAATATTTTCAAAGGTACTTGTTCGGGAACAACCTCTTTTGTTGTTCCCCACTTACGTGTTTATTGAATTACATGATCACAAAATGCAAAGATGTTGTCAATTGTGTATTACGTGATTACTTGTGCATGCTTGTGTACTATTGAAATTGGGGGTTGCAACCTTAGGCACGATAGCGTTTCACGAACACTGGGCGGCATAGAGCTTCCCGGTGCTCTTGTGACTATCTTGGTCCTAGTCCCTCTCTCGCTTGGTATTCCACTCTTAGAGAGTTGGGTCATAAATTTTGGGTACAATCCGGAGTACTCTATTGAAAGAGATAAGAAGTTGTGATCATGAGTCGGTCGGCTATCTCTAAAAATGATATCGAAATGTATCATTTGCAATGTGATATAGTTAAGTATTCTCGCTTGGCATTCCACCCTCGGAGAGAAAAATTGATTATTTATCTAAATATTGTTACTGTTATTGATACATGATTCGAATGTGTAAATAATTTCTACTAGTTATCACATGTTATTGTATCTTATCATTTACCATATGTGGATAATTGTTAATATTATCGTACGTGTATTGCATCATGGTTTTCAAAAGGGCCTGACTAAAAACATTTTCAAAACTCTCATACTCTATCCTCACTAAGCTTCCCAAGAGCTCACCCTCTTTCTCCCCCCTTTGCAAGTGAAGCTTAGCTTGAGGTGGAATTTGATATTATGTGCCAAAGTTGATTGATTACGTGCTCGAAGTTCTTTACTTGCGATGTTTTTATATATGATCCAAATTGTAAAGACTAAGATATAATTATATTACTTTCGGGTAGAAGGGTAGTTGAAGTTGAAACCCTAACTTGTAATAGCCTTTTGTATTTTAACTCTTGTATAATAGACAACTATTGGCTAGTTCCCTATCTTTTATTCCATTTAATATTATAAAAATGTTATATACACAAACCGCAACGACTATAAGGACATATTCTGACCTAATCTTGAGAAGAGTGGGGTTAGGGTCATTACAAATTGGGTGTTCTTAATTTTTCCGGGTTTAGTTTTAATTCAGTTAGACTTAATTTTAATAGCTTTCATTTTATTTTAGTTAGCTAGCCTTAGTAGTCTTTTAATATAGTTAGTACATTAGTAGACTTAGTATACAAAGCAAATTAACACGCAAAATATATATATAAAAAAAAAGATTAGAATCGGGTGGTAAAAACTCGAAGCAAGGAAATAAAAAAATGTAGAGCATTCAAGGAGTCAAAAGCAAAACATTAGTTATCATTATAGATCATTCATATTAGTTAGAAAGAAAAAAAAAACAAACATAGGAAAAGAAAAAAGGCCAAGGACCCCGTCGGGTACAACAAGGGAAAAATTGGGGAAAAACAAAGCTAGGGTTTGAACAATTGATCTATTCCAAGCCATTTCAAGTTGATTTGATCCATTCCTAAGCCTATTCCAAGCAATTCTATCTTGTTTTGGTGAGGGTTTTGCATTTAAATTGCATTTATAGATTTATGTATGTTTATATAAGTTTTTGTTTTGATGTCATAAGATGATATATTGCTCAAATGTTGAATCTTTTGGTGTATCCTAGTTGTGGAGACTTGATTTGTAGAGTAGAATTACTTGAATTGCTTCTTTTTGCAAATATCCTAATGTAAAGTTGAAATTTGGGCACTATTCTCACAGATCCATTAAATCTTGATCCAATGCTCAATTTAATGGTTGGTATAGGTTCTAGGGGTGTAAAAATGGTTGCATGATAAAATTTATCGCATTCCGTTAACGATGAATTTTTAGGTTATTTTTTGGCTTATGAAGGGGTTTCGCGTAATTAGACCATATACACATAACCTAATGCTTAATATTGACACCATAAATGTTATAGAAGCTAGGTAGCTAATTAAATTGAGTAGACATTGGCTTAACCTTGAGTTATCGACTTGAACACAATAGGGGCTTTGTGTAGATTTGTTGTCCGAGTGTAATTAAATGCCATAGTTAGTGTTTATTATGTTAGGTAGTGCCTAAAATGCCTTTATGGCATTGATTAGAGGGGTGGTTTGGGTAGTTGTAGTTTAAAGTGACCATGGGGCTTTCGGGGCTTTTGTGATAGTCATCATTAAAAATAGGTTTTCATAGCTCTAAGTGGTGTCATAAAGTGTACTTAGAAGTGTAAGATAGTTAGTTTGTGGATAATATGACTTGTGTTTCGTATGTGCTCCAAATTGTGCTAGTAGACTAAGGGGAAAAGTGTCAAAGTTAAGTCTAATGTTAGAAATAGCTTGAATTCTACATTTCATGTTGTTTTAATGACTATTGAGTTGATTGTATATTGGAACTTACTTGCGAGGGAAACCTACTTTGTTGTCCCTTAATTATGTGTTTATTGGATTATCTTGTTATATTTTGTTGTTATTATTATTTGTGTTATCGAATCAATGGTTGCACAACCTCATCGTCAGGGCGGGTGCGATGGGCCTCTCTGGGCGGCATCGGGCTTGCCAGAGTTGGTTACTCTAGCTCTGTACCCTATTCCCTCACTCGCCTGGTTCAGAGATTGCCAGGGGGTGCTGGGTTGTAGGTATCTAGTACATCTGGAGTACCTATTGGTGTTTGGGATGCGGTATATCAAGATCGAGTTCGTGGTTCGTCGCTCGTGATTCGAGAAATTGGAGTGATAAGAGTTATCAAATTGTATCCTTTTATTATGTAACTCTCGCTTGGGCCCTAAGCCCTTGAAGAGTTGTCATTGCTTGTATTCCTCTGAATGTGTGATATCTAGCTTGTTTACTTGAATAACACATTGTTTTGACATTGTAAATCTCTAGCTTTACTTGCTGCATTGTCTTATTGTGTTTGGTTTTCTTCTTTAATGGTTACTAGTTAGTTGTGTATTGTGTACTGGTCTAATAAGTTAATTGAGTTCATTGAGATTACATTATTGTCTTTAGATAGTTCAATGTAATTAATGTTCGAATATATAGTCCTTTAAAATGTGATACTTAACTCTATTATTTCAAAGCTAGTATATTTCTCTTAGTGAATCGACTATGCGTTTTATATTCATTGCACAAAAGGTTTTCAAAACTCCCCGGATATCTGTTCACATCCCTCACTGAGCAACTGTGTTTGCTCACTCTCTCTTTCTAACCATTTTAGGTTCGGTGCCTTCAGAGTCTGAGGAGAAAAAGGCTCAGGAGACTCCTTGTGTGGATATTTTAGCTTTAATTGATTGTTATATGTGGATTTATGTAAAATAATTGAAAATCTTGGGTTATAATCTATTTTGAGATCACAGAGGTCTTGTATGTAATTGTATTTGGTTTGGAGGATTGTATTAAAGTCTCGTATGATTTGTTAGTTAGTAGATGGCTTGTGATAACTTAATGATTTATTGTATTGGCTAGTTGGTTTGCATGCTTGTTTGAGACTAAGTGAAGTTGGTTGATGACTTAATAGCTAAGAAAGTTAAATAGAAAATATTAGAGTAGTATGATAATCGGAGTTATAGCCATAGAATTTCAATAGCTAATGAGAATGCATGCTTGTATGTTTTATTATGTTAATAGAAAGGCTCAGATGACCTTAGAGACTTGGAGGTTATGTTATGAATGTTGGTATATTGTTTTTGTGGTCTATTTCTTCTGCATGCAAGTTTGTGGATAGGCCTAGAAACAGGAAAAACTCCGGATAGGCCTAGAAACAAGAAAAACTTTATTCATTTTCTCTCATTTTTTGTGACCTCGGGATTTTAGATCGGGGCTCCGGTCTTGTGAGGGATCGGGGTGTTACAGATGGTATCAGAGCTTAGTTAGCTCTCAGCTAGGATAGGGTCCTCGGTCTGTTGGGAAGCAACCCTCGAGTGCGTGGTTGTGAAATGTGTTTTGAATAATTGTGTGTGCCTGTATGTGATATTTATGTATTTTGAAGTGAATGTGTGCACCCATGTGTTATGATTGCGTGATATGTGATATATGTAATGAAGTGGCCATTCGTGAATTGAAACGACTCTATGAATAATTACTTGTTTTGTTGTTGATTGTAAATGTGTGTACTTTAGTTCCATGAGATAAGTTGTGTTGTTATTTGAATTAGGTTATCTTGTTAAGTAAACTGGATATTATAAAACTCTTGTATACCCATTAGTTGCATAATAGCTTAAAGAATATTTATGAATATGTCTCAGTTTCATAGTATGTGAATAATGTGTCAAATGTATTACAAATGTATTAGAAAATGTGTATCTTATGAGATGCCAAGGCATACATGCATAGCCTATTGAACGGTAAGGAAATCTTCTCCCCCTAAAGAGAGATGGTCAATGGCATACCTACCAAGATTTAGACCAACAAGAATGAGAGGCATTTTCAGACATCTATTTGGGAGTCGGTGTTTATATTTGAGACTTGACCATTGGAATTCTTCTATGACTTTCTTTTATGCTCAACTGTTGTTTCTAATAGGAACCTTTATTTGGTCTCCTAGACCAGTATACATGTTTGAGGGTTTTCTTTGGGAATTCTAATTGAAGATTCTCGCCTGGTGTATTTCCTTGGTATTATCTGTGGTATTATATTCGGACTTATTATGGATACTTTCACGGCTGTATTAATTGGAATTATGGGACGGACTTCTTGTTGGCATTCCTCACTGGGATTCTTATATGATCTTCGTGTTCAGAGGGAATTCTTACTCGATATTTTAGTGGTATTTTCATAGGAGCTTTTATTTGGACTCCTTACTCAGGATTTCTCACGGGGCATTTCCGTTGGTATTTTTTTGGAATTCTTGTTGGGATTTCATATTAGAGTTATATATGGTGTTCAGAATTTGACTAATAGTATTCAATACTTTATCTCATATGATCGAGCCAGAGTTATTGCAGTTCAATGTGGAGTTCTCTTGAAAGAACAATTGCATGAACGCAATTGTTTTAGGGGGGGGGGGGGGGGGGAATGTGACGCCCAAGCCTGACCACACATTTATTTTATTAATTTATATTTATTTATTTCATTAATTTGCATAATTCTTGGAAAATGTGCATTAATGCCTATTTGTTTTTATTTAATTTATAATTAATTGACCGGGACAAATAATTTGTTATTTTATTGATTTAAATTTATTCTATTTGCCTTACAATTAAATAGAAAGAATGCACTCCATGGTATCTTCTATTACCTTCACGAGCGCCAAGTGGCGCGATCCGGTTGGAACAGCAGGAGCTTGCCCCTAAAGTTTTTCCCTATAAATACCCCCTTGGAATAGCAGGAGCGCGCCCCTAAAGTTTTTCCCTATAAATACCCCCCAACCCCAGCGGAAAATATATAGAAAAAATATTAGAAATAGTTTTTAATTGTTTTTATTTGCTAAATTATGTAGTTTTAATTATGTTTTTGTAAACAGTTTAGTAGTTGGGTAAAACACAGAGGAGGTAATGCCTGAATTACCGAGCGGAGAAAATGGAGGAATCTCGTAGTTGTGCTCGAGAACCCGACCTCAAACTCAATATCGACTTCATTTATGTGGGATCATCTCTTTAATCTCTTTTATATTTGAATGTCATAATTACTGTTGTTATGCTCGTATAAATTCGTGTTGATGATTATATATTAATGGTATTTTGATTTACCGGTCTTAGCTCTAGATTCATTTAATTCGATGTTATATATAACTTGATGTTATTTCAGATTACTTGTCATTTCATTATACTTGCAGTTAATGTAGTGATAGGTATGCCTACGTGTCATATATCCATGTTTTAATTGTGAAAATACTGGTTGTACCGTACCTTCCATGAAATTATAGGTTGTAACATGATTTTTAATTTCGGGTTTATTAATTGTCATTTTTAGTTGTTATCCTGGTCATTTTAGATTATAAGTATAGATCTATACTTCAGTTATATAACGGACTCGAAGATAGAACGACACCTATAATCAAGGTTAAACAGGTAATTAACTAGACTTAGATAATTTATAGGATTAAGAGCTGTAGCTTAATCCCAACATCAAACTAGAGAATCTTATTTCTGAGCCTAGATCATTTGCCTTAGTACTAATCCGAACTTTAAGACTATTGTCTCGTATTTGCAAATCTAACTCTAACTAGTTACCTTTCTTTTATTTGGTTTTATAAACCACCTACTCTATTTGTTACTTTTCAACACTCACTTAAATCACTTTCACATACACTCTTCTTCACTGAACTAACTAAGGAACCTCTCTATGGAATTCAACCCCACACTGAAAACACACTACACTACACTGATTTGTGCACTTGCGGGTTATTAAAAATTGGTTACTTTTGCACACATTTTACATACCGACTGAGTAGCGATCATCGAGGTTTGATATTTGCTTGTGGACAACACTTGTCTTCGTTAATCGGGACGGGTTACAACTTCTTGTGGTATAATCGTCCGGTATAGTGAATGACAGGTGATTGTCAAGAAGGAATCTATTAACCTCTGGTGTGAGGTGATGTCCTATGCGATCTAGTTATGGTAGTTTAATGAAGAAATCCTTAGTCGGGGTGTGAATGATAGAAATGTGTTTTTCCATGTGACATCTCTCATTATACCATTTAGATCTTTGCATAGTATGAGTTTATGAACTTAATCGTATCATAGTTCTTGCTTGATGGGACGTTTAATGGAAGGATTAGATTGCACGATAATCGACAACCATAAATAGATTCACTTGAGTCAGACTTTATTCCTTATATATTGTCTAGGCATGTGGCTAGACGTTAACCTAAAACGTAGGGGTATATCGAAAATGAAGGAGGCATTCTCGAAATGGATTAAAGTGTTTAATATTCTCTCATTGCTATATGGCGATGAATCTAGAATGTCACACACGTAAAAGTAAAGGAATGAGCTTTCTATCAAGTTTGTATATAGTGTCTCTTTGAATTGTTAAAGTGTTAACGATCATGTTTTGCTTTTCTTATATTGTATTAAGGAGTTAATAATAGTCTAATTGACCATTAAAGGTTAATGGGGCCAATATGTAATTAATTGTTAACTATGGGACCAATGTATAACTTTGATCGAATGTTGGAGCCAATATGTAAATATAGAATGGTTGTTTCCATAATTAATTAAACTAATGGGGGTTAGATTAATTAATGAATTATATATTTGGAAGATGTACTTTATACATACATATATATATATATATATATGTCTTCATAAAGGTAAAAAAGTACTAAGGATGGTCCACATTGTGCCACATTAACTTGTTTACCAACTTTTGTTTAATCAATGGCTTAGATTGGATATTACATGCATGTTAGATATATTTGATATGCTAACATAAATGTAGATGATATGTATGTATATGCATAGATAAGAATATCTTGGTTAAAGGTCATTTTACCACACATAATATATATACATACAATACACAAACAAAACTACATAAGACCATCTTCATCTTCTCTCTTCAACCTCACGGCAACAGGGAAGAAAAAGAGGGCAAGAAAATTTCATCTATTTTCTTCTATACAAGCTTGTTAGATATTCATAGTAGCTTAGCACAAACACTTTGAAGATCAAATAGAACCTCATTCATGCTTGTGCGGACCAACTTGATCTTCTACACTTGTGGGAGGGTTAGTCAAGAATTAAGTGAGCAACCATGGCTTCCAAAGGCTTGTCATCAAGAGGTATAACTTGTTTCCATATCTTCAATACATATATTGGCTTTATATATGCTTTAATTATGTTAATTGTATGAACTCAAGATTAGGGTTTCATGAACATAATGCTTAATCTTGTGAAATTTTTAAAATTCACCTATGCTTTCGCTATTGATTAATGCATTGATGATGTTTATAGCCCTAGATGATCCTTCATGTGCATCTTGCCCAGTCTTTGTCTTTTTGTCTTGCCTCTAAAGGTGAGAAGATCAAAAAGAAGGGTGAACAACATAAGCGCGGAATGGGCATAAAGGGTAAGAAAAGAAGAATGATCGTAAGCCCCGAGGCTTCAAGTGTGACTCCATGTCAGGCACTGGAAAAAGAACTGACCTCAAGCACCTAACCAAGGGCAAGACAGGTACTTCTGTTTTCTATCTAGTTGAAACATATTTAGTGGTAGATTATACTTTATCGTGGATAGTAGATTCAGGCATCACTAATGTTGGCAGCAATTCATTGCAGAAGTTTCAAGACACCAGGAAGATGATTTATGGGAGATTTTGAATTGCAAGGAGGCATAAGGACTAATATGTGGGAATATGCACATGGTGATTTTATTTTGAAGATTCAGCGATAAACAATCTTTGAATAATGTTTTGCAAGTTTTTCCTGCATTGCGATGAACCATGTTTTCAGTATTACAAATCTTAAATTTGGATATTTAATTAGTTTAAATTGGAAATATGCACAGTGGTTTATTCTTTGATTATTTCTAATAATCCATCATTGCATAACACTGAGTAGGTACAGTCAACCACAAAGAGAAAAGTTTTATCCTACCTATTTTATGCCATTTGTGTTTAGGTTATTCAAAAAAACTTTAGAGAGTTAGTCAATAATGGGTTCTTGGACCCATTAGATCTTGAACCATTGGTCACACCTCTAGAGTACAAAAGGCAAAAGTAGACTAAGTATGCACAATTGTGTGAAATACTGGTTTAACGACTAATTTTCTCACATTAAATTATGTTTCATCACTGCATACTGTAATGCCCTAACTTGACCCCTCCTATGATCAGTCAGGACACAACGGAATTTTAGCAGTATAACGACAGTAATTAGGACACCGAGGCTCTAAACCAACCTCTTCGAAATTCATACATCCAACTCCACAATAATTCAACAATTAACAACACAACCACAATATACAATAAACATTATTTACCATTGCATCCATAGGTTATACGCCTCCGTTCCAACATAATACATTTACTATATAACATACATTCCCAAAATAGATTATAACCAACCTAGTAGTCTATTCATATTCCTAAAACAAGACCACTAAACTAGCAACATTTAATCTACTATCTTTACAACATCTTATATAACATGAACTTTTAAGTGAAATACAAGACAACTAAGTTTAATATACAATAGAACAAAAGAGTACAACATCATATATCAGGAACAAGACTCTGGCACATAGGACTCGTCCACATATGGCACATAATCCTCTTCTGGAGGCACGTACCCGTAGTCAGGCTCAGTAACACCTGCATGCATGCAATAATTGAGAGTGAACTTATATAAAACAAGCCCAGTGAGGATTCAATAGATCTCTACCAGTATTTACAATACTCCTTGGAAATTATCCTTTGAGCAGTAACCACACAACAATCATAAATAACAGTATAAACACATTAACTATAATGACCAATCAATAAAGGATACTCTAGTTGGTGTAGCTCCAAACGCCATCACGATCTCAACCGTTCTTCTTATAACTCCCTATTATTCACGCACCCGAGGTACCTCACTAGCCCCTCCCTCTATGACACCTCCGTCATGCAAGCTGGGGGTAGCCTATGGTAGTCATGCCGGTTTCAACCCGACAGCTCAATGCTGCCCGAGATGTGGCACACACATACCAAGACTCAGCAATAAAAATAAACATTCACTCACAGGAGGACAACCTTTTCCGTTGACTATCTCCCGGTTCATCAATAATTAGTTATCACAGGAGGACAACAAAGTAGGTTGCCTATCTCCCGGTTCAACAATAATCAATCGATAATCATCAATTCAACAACATAACAACAACTATTCAATTAAACATCAAACAACTAAGTTAGATGACAAAGTAGGCAACCCAACTTAACATGCATTAAACACACAACCAAACCCTAGTCCAACCATCAACAACTCACAATTCAATCACTCAAACACTACCCAAACATCTAAAGGCATATATCAACATTTTAAAGAAGGACAACCCGAACTTCTAAAAGTCATAACTTACATTCTACTAATCCAATAACCTCCAAACCAGTTTCTAACACTCACCCACTCAAACAACAACATTCTCCTCCTCAGAAACCAACCATAAACCATCCACATCAATCCCAACAACCCTAAAACCCTAATGCATTAAGGCTGAAATTCCCGGACTTTCACACCGACATCACAATCAAAATTTCGGCATTACAACATTACTACCACGTATTTAACAAGCTTTTACAAGCTAACAACAATCAATTCCAACCACCACAATTCCAGATAATCAACAAATAGCCAACAACTCAACTTTTAATACCCGAAAAATAAAATTCATGCTACAACGTTTCAAATCTTATATAAATACATATAAACAATCCTTAGCATGCACTGAGCTATAATATAATATCAATTCAACTTTCTAACAGTTCAAAATTCAATTATATGCAAAAACATAAAAAATGACATTTGAGATCTAGAATTTTTTTCTCACCTTTCATGTGTTATGAAGCTAGAAAGATGCTCAATGAATGCCCAACAAGTAGAATCAAGCTTTGGATGATGAAGTTTGGCCTTCAAATGCAATTTTTAATGAAAAATCTCGAAGAAATATCGAAGAAAACTGTTTGTTTTTCTCTCTAATGGCTCTCGGCCATGTGTGTGTAAAATGAGTTTATTTTGTGCTTTGCTAATGTGTGTTGATGCTAATATACTCAAGGTCAAATAAATTAAAAGAAAGTCAAAGGTGGTAACTAGTTTATTTTTATTATGTTTTTGTCTTTTAAATATATTTTTAGACTATTTCTTGCTCAAACATTAATTCTAGATAATATATTTTAGGTGACAAAGAGTTTTACGTTCAAACATTTTTACCCGAGTCGGCTTAAAACTCGATTTCTTGCAAAAGAAAGTATAAAAACCTTTAAAATTCCAAAACTGATTCCAAATCCATTTTAATCAAACACGGGTCTATTAATACCCGAGGACTAGGTTTTAAAACATTTAAAACACCCCTATAAAAATTTTAGCAGACAGGTGTTCAAAATACTATTCACTAAAACTGGCGATAAAATTTTTGATGCCGATTTTGATAAAAATTTTGTGAATGCACACAACATGTATTAGGAATATAAATCACATATTTAGCACATTCTAACTCATATAACACATAAACAGGTCAAATCACGCAAATCGAGACAAAATATGCAAATCGAGGTAAAGTCAAAATATGGGGTCTCATACATACCACGATTCCTACTGGAATGGTACGCTTGAAAGCAGAAATTTGCACTCTTTGAGATATGGTAAGATTCGTGATGAATCAAGTTGTCAATATCCTTTTGGGAATATATTGTTAAATAGCAGCAGACATACTAAATCTAGTTCAGTCTATATCAGTCCATAGGATATCCCTAGATTAGTGAATATAAAAATGTGTCCATCTATGGAATTGTCCAGCTTATGAACTGAATGACAGTTGGAATCTAGATGGAACATGTGCTATTTTATATTCAAAAGGATACCAGGATGAATAATCTTACAATCTCTAGGTGTGAAACCCTTAGAGAAAATGTTGTATAAATCATTTGTGACTAGACTCAAAGTTCATATTAGAGGAAGTCCCACCAAGATCCTCAGTATCACTAGACCCCACAGCAATGTTGGGGAAATATAACAATCTGACTCTAGCTCACAAATAGAGCCATGTCATAGTGGAAGGATATCTAGGCCACCAGATGAGTACTTCAGAGAGTTTCACCAAACTGACTTCGATAATCAAGTAGTGGATCCCAAGAAATATGACATCCGATGTGAATGTAGACAAATGACACCTAGCTATAGATTTTGAAATTGAGTCAAGTGCTCCTATCAGATTTTGGTATCTTGTGCCCTTGTCCATAGAAATTAAACCCATGGGGCATAGGTGGGTATGCAAGAGGACAAAAGTGATAGATGGGAATGTGGAAACCTTTAAAGCAAAAGCTTTTGGTAGAAAGATACACTCAGAAAGAAAGGGTTTGACTATGAGAAAACCTTCATGCCAGTAGCTACGCTTGAATCCATCAAGCTATTCTAAGCCATTGTTTGACTACGAGATATGGAAAATTGATTGTCAAGACAGCTTTCCTTAACAGAAGTCTTGACAATTGCACCGAAATGATGTAACTAGATGGGTATATTGCTTGAGGTCAAACTTATGTAGCATGCAGGCTTAAGAAGTCAATTGATGGACTTAAGCAAACATCCAGGGCATGTAGCATTAGATTTGATCAAAATTTTTGATCAAGGTGTTAGTGAACCCTATAAGTATGGTAAGATGCAGTGGAATATTGCAGCATTCTTGGTCTCATATATGGACGACATTCTTCTAATTGGAAATGAGGTCGAGATACTGACGTCCATTTAGGTTTGGCTGTCTTCTCAATTCCAGATGAAGGGCTTGGAAGAAGCGAGTTGTGTCCTAGGCATTAAACTTTTGCGCGATCACAAAGTTGTGATACTAGCTCTTTCTCGAGTTTCATAAATTGAGACGATACTAGTAAGATTTGGCATACGAGATTCCAAGAGAGAATTGTTACCTTTCAGGTATGGAGTCTCTCTATATCAGAATCAATGCCTGAAGACATATGAGGAGATAGAAGTTATAGAAAAGGTTCTATACGCAAATGAAAGCCTTTTGTATGTCGTACTAGGATGATTATCTACTTTGTGTTAAGCAAGATAAGTAGATAGAGATCAAACCTAAGTTCAATTCATTGAATAGCAGTTGAGCATATACTCAAGTATCTTTGGGAAAACGAGGGAATATATGCTAGTTTACTAATCTAAAGGTCTTATACCTATGAGGTACACAAGATTCAGATTTCCAAACATATATAAATTTCAAAAGCTTCGTTTTTGAAATGTCGTTACAATGCTGGAGGCGTTGTGATATGGATAAGTGAGAAAACAATCCTGCATTGTGTGCTCTACCATATGGACAGGGCATGACGCAACGCAGGAAGCGGCATAAGGGGCCATATGGCTTAGGAATTCCTAATGGAATTGGAGCCTATGATAGCATTTCAGATACTTACATAGTATACTACAATAATGGTGGAATAATGGCAGAATGTGAAGAACCAAAGAGCCACTAGATTAGGAAGCACAATAGAGAGAATAAGTACGTATAACACCCAAGCCCGGACTTAAAATTTTACTATTTTATTTTCTAAAATTTATATTTTTCCCATGATACTTACTATATTTGTGCCATACATTCATCAAATTTACATGCATAGCATATTAGGATCAAGAGTTATAAAAAGATTAGTGTATCTCATGAATAGTAATTTCAGCATTATTTTGGGCCATTCGAAGACTAGTTTTGTTTTTGAGCTTTTGTCTAGATTTTATTGAGTTATTTTCCCAAGCCCAGCCCAAGTCAACCCAAAGCCCAAGCCATTGACCAAATATATCATCCAAGAATAGTGCACAATAGAACAAAAAAAAAATGGCAAAGGGACCTTGTAAACCCGACGGCAAAAGAGAAAAGAAAGAAAAAAACACTACCTAGGGTTTGATCATTGGATGCCATCCAAGCTTGTTTTAGAGGCTTTGAGCCACCCAAGAGCCATTCCTAGCTTCTACTACTTGTATTGGTGAGGGATTGCATGTTTATTTGCATTTAAAGTTTGTATCAAGATTTTTGTGAATATGGGTTTTGTCATAAATTCTTGAACCAATGGTTTTTTTTGCTTGTATTGATGTTTATTAGAGGTGTAGAACATACTTTAAAGCTTTGTGCACTTGTTTAGCCATGGAAATACAAGTTAGCTAGTTTAAGAAGACGATGAATAGTATTTTCCATCAAGTTTTGTGATTTTGGTTGCAATGTGTGTTTTTAACGCTTGTAACAGGTGCCATAAGTGTCTAAATTCTTAGATTAGTGCTTAAACTCGTTAAAATATGGTTAGAACTTGGATAGAATTGTTTGAACATAAAGGGCCTTTTGGGTTATTTTTAGGTCGTGTGTGTTGTGTGTGTTATAGGGCTTGAATATGATTAGTTAGTGATGTTGGAATGTCACCTCATTGGTTGATAACTCGTATATTTGCAAGAGAATAAAAAGGGACTAATGGATAGAAAGCTGGATTGTTTGTTAATAGTCAAACTAGAATTGCCTAGTTAAGTGTTTAAATGAGCTTGAATAGAATATGGTTCTAATTGGAGGAGTTTCATGAGTTGAATTGTGCAAACCCCAGACCCAGCATGTAGTAAATAGTACATGTTTGCATATATTTAAATGTGTGTTTAAGTGTTTGAATGCAATTATGTGTCTCCTTTAGCAAATTACGTTTATTAGCTAGAATACTATTTATAATTCTTAAAATGTGCAAAGTATATTTAATTAATTTATATAAAAATAAATAACATATTATTTTGATAGTTGCATTAATTAGCTTTATTTTTTTGCATTATTTACTTAAATTCTATTGTTTGCTTAAAGGACTCCGAACCCAGAGTAAATTTTAAACTGTTTTATTTTTTGAATTTGATTTTTTTTCCTATATTATACTTCATATATAATATATTTGTTCATAGACAGAATGTGCATTGCATGTCCCGAGTGCAAGGCAGAAAAATGTATTTAGTGACCCCGAGTGAATAGTATTAGTTTAATTGTTTGTAGGCTATTGGACTTTTAGTTGGTTTTACTTAATTTACATAGCACAATTACATTATATTATAAGCCCAAACACTTGAAGCCCATTTATTTATATCATATACATACATAAACATAGATTAGACAAAATAAACAAAGCAAAACATAACAAAAGAAGAAGAAAATCGACAGAGAGAGAGAGAGAGAGAGAGAGGAAAAAAAACGTGAGATAGGGCTTGGTTCCTCTTCCAATTTCAGCCATTTTTAACAAGATCCAAGATGCCTTTAGCCTATTTTCTTCCATTTCCTAGCTATACAAGGTGAGGGATATCATGTTATTTGCATGAATACTTGGTTATTTTGCTAAATTTTGAGTATGCCATGTTGTAGAGATTTGACTATAGAGCTTGGAATGTATGATTAGCTAATGAAATTGTGTTTAGATTGTTGTAGTGCATTATAGAACTTCTCTTGTGCATATAATGTCTAGTCTTGCAAATAGTTCAATTGTAATTGATGCTGTCCTAGATGTGAATATAAATGTAGACAAGGTGTTTGTTTAATGTTCTAAGTGAAGTATAGGGATGTGTTACATGCTAGATTAATGCCCATAGATAGCTCAAATGCAAGAAAACATCAAGAGAATTCAAGTATGCAAAAATGTAAATTTCAGACAATGCATTGCCCTAGTTTTTTGGAGGCTTTTTCACATAGTAAACGAGCTTAGAAATTAACAAAAATTGTATTGCATCTAGAATAGGCAGTTTTGAGCAAATGTTGATTTCTGGTGCTAAGGCTAATTCTAACGTTTTGACCCTGCGATTTAAGCATTTCCAAAATATGTCCTGAAATCACTGGTGCAGGGCAGTTTAGAGTAGTTCCACGGAAAATGGCATAACTCATGGCATTCAACTCGGAATTAGGCACCGTTTGATTCTAAAATCATCTACACTCGAAGAGCTACGTTTATACTTAAAAACCAGAAAGTTTAGAGGTCAATAGAATAGGTAATGAATTTGATAAATTTAGGGTTCTGTTTGAAGATTTATAAGTGGACATGTTTTCGTGAAGTTCTACTTGCTATATGTTGTAATGTTGCTAGCTAACATTTTAGAGTTATTAAAGGTAGAATAGCTTTCTTTTATAATGATTTTCTAGTTTAATGGTAGATTTAAAGAAGATATGATGTTAAGCTAACTTTAAATTCACGTTGCATATAAAGTGTTTGTGAAAAGCTTGTATGAAGTATAGAATGTGCAATTATGCTTTTAATATGCTTTATGTAACTTATGAACAAGAATGCAAGAGAAATTTCAAGTGTTGTATGTGTAAGTGAATTTTCGGCCAAGTGGCCTTCTTTTGGTACTAGTCTTTTACTTCATGTTTGCTTGAGCTTTGTATGGGTTAGTATGATCTAATACTTAATCTATATGATATCTTAGTTAAGCAGAGTTCTAAAAGAATTAATGTCATGATTACATGAAATGTAAAGTTAGTGAAATTTGAGTTAGTTAAGAAATGTGGTAGTTAAAGAGTATTCTAATGCTTTGTGCATGAGATAGTTGGATGGTTAATGATTGATATAGTTTAATTAATCGAAGTTAAGTTGTTATAAAGTTAGTGTTTGGTGGTCTTTTAATGATTTTTGACCTTTAGTAAGCTTTGTGCATAATTGTGTAATTTAAAGTCAACTACTTAATTGCTTAATTAAGATTTTAGTGGTTTATAAATGATTTAAGATTATTGTGTGTGTGTGTGAGCATTGATTGAAGTCTCTTGAAAGTTATAAAGTTAAAGAATGCCTAAATATGTAGAATGTAACTCTTGTTGGTTGAATGCAATGCATGGTAAAGATTCTAAAGCATGTTTTAGTAGTTGAGTTATGAATTATTTTAAGTTAGTTGTTTAAATGTCTAACTTAGTCAATAATATGATGATTGTTAGCTATGGTTTGATTTTGCATATATTCTATCACTTGCCTTGATTGAATATGGAGGCTTAGGTGCTAAATAAGTTGTGTTGCTTATTTGCTCGGAATATAGGTAGAAATAAAGTATGTTTTAATGACTATTTTGATTGCCAATGGTTAGATGCAAGAAAGCGAATTAGTAGGGAATGTCTGAATATGTAAATGCTTGAGCTAATTCAAGGAGGTTTGGAGAGAATCTAAGCTATTCTCTTACATATATAGCCTAATCCAAGGTGAGGGATTTTAGCATTTTTATGCATTTTTCATGAATGTGTCTTAACTTTAATTTTTTTATTTATGATTTATAGCTTATGTAATGCTTAATACTTGTGAAATATGACTTGTACATGCTACCTAGACTTGCATAATATAGTTGTATAGCTTGTTTGTTGAAATTATGCAAGTGATCAAATGAAGAAGACAATGAATAGTATTATTTCTAGGGTTTTGCTAAAATGTGACTTAGAGCTTGATTCTATGCTATAATTAGATGCTATAGGTGTTAATATAGATAGATTAAAGGTTGTGTGTGATTAATTTGCTCGGAACTTGGCTAAAAAGGTGTAATTAGCTCGATTTACAGAGGGGTTTCAGGTGAAATACAAATCCTGGTAGAATTGAATAACATATTTGGTGTTTATGGGGTGAGGAAGTGCTAAATGTGTGTTTATGACATTTAGTTGGGCATCAATTAAGGTACTTGAAGTTAAAATACATAAAGGGAATTTTGGGACTTTTGCGGTAATTGTGGGTTAAAGGGTGATTTCAAAGGTCTAAGAGGTGTCATAAAGTGTCTTTAGAAGGTTCGAATAGCTTAACTGAGAATTTGGAACCTAGTGCTTCGGTCAAGAGCTAATTAGCATAAGTTACTGTGAGACCCCATATTTTGCTTTATCTCGATTTGCGTGCTTTACCTCGTTTTGCGTGAATTGACTTGTTTATGTGCTATATGACTTAGAATGTGCTAAATAAGTGATTAATACTCCTAAAACATGCCAAGTGTGCATTCAAGAAATTTTTATCAAAAACGGAATCAGAAATTTTATCATCGGTTTTGGTGAATAGTATTTTTGAACACCTGTCCGCTAAAATTTTTACAGGGGTGTTTTAAATGTTTAAAAGCCTAGTCCTCGGGTATTAATAGACCCGTGTTTGATTAAAACGGATTTAGAATTGGTTTTGAAATTTTAAAGATTTTTACATTTTCTTTTGCAAGAAAACGAGTTTTAAGCCGATTCGGGTGAAACTATTTTAATGTAAAACTTCTAGTCACCTAAAAATAAGTCATTAAAATAGTCTAAGTATTGCATACTAGTTTTGAGCAAGAAATAGTCTAAAACAATTAAAAGACTAAAAGATGACAACTTTGACTTAGTTAAAATTGTTGACTTTGCATTATATATTTAATATACAAGCTTAATATATCAAAAATAGCTAAAAACCCCTTCATTTCTCACTTACATTGCCGTGAGCTTCCATGAGCAAAAGAGAAGTTTTCTTCAACATTTTTCAAAGCAATTTTTCATTTAAAAAAACCTAGTTTTTGTTCGTAGAATTTCGTGCTGAGTTGGGTTTCGCTTGTTGGGCACGCATTGCACACATATCTAGGCTTGTATCACATCAAAGGTGAGAGAAAAATTCTAGATCTCAAAAGTCATTTTTTATGTTTTTGCTCATAATTGTATTTTGAACCGTTAGAATGTTAATTTGAAGTTATATTATTACTCAGTGCGTGCTAGGGATCATTTATGTGTATTACTACGAGATTTGAACCATTGTAGCGAAATTCTTTATTTTTAGGTATTAAAAGTTGATTAATTAGCCATTTGATTATTATCTTGAGTTATTGTGGTTGGAATCGATTGCCGTCGATTTCTAAAAGTTTGTTAATTACATGGTAACGCCGTTATAATGCCGAATTTTCGATTGCAATGTTTGGGTGGAAATTTGGAAATTTTAGCCTAGGTGCATTGAGGTTTTAGGGTTGTTGGGCTTGATTTTGATGTGTCTTGGTTGTTTTTCGAGAGTGCTAATGTAGTTGATTGAATGAGTGAGTGTTAGAAACTGATTTGGAGTTGTTTGGATTAGTAGAATGTAAGATATAATTATTTGAAGTTTAAGTTGTCTTTCTTTAAATTGTTGAATTGAGCCTTTAGATGATTGGGTGGTGTTTGAGTGATTGAATTGTGAGCTTTGATGGTTAGACTAGGGTTAGATTACGTGTTTAATGCATGTTAAGTTGGATGGCCTACTTTGTCATCTAACTTAGTTATTTGTTGTTTAATTGATAACTTAATGTTATATTGATGATAATTGATGATAGTTGATGATAATTGATGATTATTGATTAATGATTGATGAACCGGGAGATAGGTAATTCTGCTAGATTATCCTCCTGTGAATGATGTTTATTATTATTGCTGAGTCTTGGTATGTGTGTGCCACCTCTCGGGCAGCATCGGGCTGTCGGGTTGATAACGGCATGACTACCAGAGACTACCTCCAACTCGCATGACAGAGGTGTCATAGAGGGAGGGGCTAGTGAGGTACCTCAGGTGCGTGAGTAATGGCGAGTTACAAGAAAAATGGTTGAGATCGTGATGGCGTTTGGAGCTACACCAAATAGAGTATCCTTTATTGATTGGTCATTATAGTTATGTGTTTATATTGTTATTGATGTTTTATTGCGTGTTTACTGCTCAAAGGATCATTTCCAAGGAGTATAGTAAATACTGTTAGAGATCTATCGGATCCTTACTGAGCTTGGTTTATATAAGCTCACTCTCTATTATTGTATGCATACAGGTGTTATTGAGCAATATTATGAGTACATGCCTCCAGAAGGGGATAATGTGCCGTATGTGGACGAGTCCTATGTGCCAGAGTCTGGTCCTTGATGCTTGAGATGTTGTATACTCTATTATCTTGTATATTAAACTAGTTGTCTTTTATTTACTTTGTAGTTTATGATGTATAAGTTGTAGTAAAAATAATGAACTAAATGATGCTAACTTAGTAGTCTTTCTTTTGTTATGATCTAGGTTGCTAAGTTGGTTTATAATCTATTTTGATATGTATGTTAAAGTTCAGGTTATGTTGGAACGGAGGCGTATAACTAAGGATGATTATTGTATAATATGGTTATGTTGTATGTTGTTAATGGTATTGAGGAATTGATGGATGTTTGGTTGAGGAGTTTGGTTGTATGATATTCTGAGAAGTTGGTTTAGAGCCTCAGTGTCTTAATTACTGTCGTTATACTGCCGAAATTCGGTTGCGTCCTGACTTATTGTAGGTAGGGTCGAGTTGGGGCGTGACAGTTACCAAAGGGGAAAAAGTGGCAAGTTGGGGTTTTGAAGCTTGTATTGGCTTGTAACTTGCTAAAATGTGTTGAAATGAAATTTTATAGTATATGTGGGCTAGTGGTGAAGTTTCGTGAAAAGTGATAGCTTAACCCCTTTGTTCGCATTTGGTTATTTTGTGTTATAACATACTTTTCAACGGTTTCGAGGGCAACCTACTTTGTTGTCCCTCTTTTGTGTTATTATATTATATTGTTATTATATTGTCATTGTTCGAGTGCATTGCATCGATGGTTGCGCAACCTGATCGTTGAGGACAGATACGATGGGCCTCTTTGGGCGGCATTGGGTTGCCAGTGTTGACTGCTCTAGCTCTGTACCCTAGTCCCTCACTCGCCTGGTATAGAGTATAACAGGGGGTATGGGTCGTAGGATCAGGTACATTTGGAGTAGCATTGGTGTTTGAGATACCGGCATATTGTAGTTCGTGGATCATGGATCGTGGTTCATGGTTCAAGTATTGGAGTGATAAGGGTGATTGATTGTATCCTTTTTAAATATGTGGTAACTTATTGTCTGTATGATATTTTGATTGTTTAATTGTTATACTTGTGGTACATGTTGCATTGCACGAAAAGATTTTCAAAAACGCCCCAGTTAACTGTATCCCATCCCTCACTGAGCAATTGTGGTTGCTCATTCCTCGTTTTAAACATGTTTCAGGAGGTGCTGAGGTTGACCCTAGCTTATAGCCGTAGAGGAGGAGGAGGTGTAGATAGAGTAGTTACCTTAAGTACTGTGTTGATGTGATTGCTTGTCTTACTGAGGTTGAAGTGTTTGTTTGCTGGACTGTGTGAAGACTTGGCTTTTATTGTATTATGTTCTATTTTGAGCCTATGGGTTTTGTATATATTTGGTGATGTTGAAGGATTGTAATAGTTAGGTTCATGATGTATGGCTTGTATGGTAGTGGCCTGTAATGGTTTATAACTTTACTTTGCTGTTATGTTGCTTACTTGTGTGTTAATGAAAGTTAATTGGTTGGTTGGATTTAATTTATAAGAAAGTTTAATTGATAAGCTTAGAGTGGTAAGATAAGTGGTTTTTAAAATATAGAATTTCAAGAGTTGTTAAAATGCATGCTTGAATGTCTTTAATGTCGTAGACAAAGGCTCGAATGGCCTTAGTGTTGGGAGAGTTGCGTGGTTGAGGTTTGGAGTTGTTGGAATTGTTGTAGTACATGGTTGTGGCTTTATCCTTTGTTTTCAAGTAACCAGTTAAATCTAGAAACAGGGAAAACTCTACCCGTTTTTCCTCATTTTCTGTGTCATGGGGTCTTGGATCAGGGCTCCGAACTCGTGAGGGATCGGGGTGTTACATGAATTGTATGCCTACTTGCTTACATTGAATGATTATAGGTGAATTCTCGTTTACATTGATTGTATTACTTATTAATTGTATCATACGTGCAAGGACAACCCGCTTTGTTGTTCCTCAATTGTGTGTTTATACTCGTTATTGATATATTATGTTATCGTATCATTTCATTGGTTGCACATGTAACACCCTGATCCCTCACGAGACAGGGAACCCAATCCCATTTCCCAAGGTCACAAAAAACGAGAAAAAACAAACTAAGTCTTCCCTGTTTATAGGACAATCCAAAACTTGTTCACAACAATTATAACCTCACAACCTTAATCCAATCTCTTCCATAATTCTCAACCTCCAATATCATCACATACAACAACTCCTCAAGGGCATCCGAGCCTTGGAATTCAACAAAAGTCTACGACATTAAAAACAAACAAGCATGCATTTATTAACAGCCAAAAGTCTATGTATCTAATTTTGCTTATCATACCACTCTAATATTTTCTATCTACCTTTCTTATGAATTAGATCCGCCAACCATTCAAAACATGTAATACATAGATAATAAGGTAAAGATTACTAGTTATTACATATCATTACAATTACCACATCACACAAACATTAAACTATCTATTACAATCCTTCATAACCTAAATCAACTACACACAAGACTTTTACTTTACAAATATACAATAACGAGCAAGCAACACTTCAAGGCACAGAAGTCTAGACAGCTTGTAAGCACTTCAATTACTTCGTACTAAACCTGAAAAATATTACAAAAAGGGGTGAGCATACAATACATGTGTACTCAGTGAGGGAGGAAATAAGTATCCGGGGAGCTTTTGCAAAGGGTTTCCGTGCAATGCAACAATTTAAACATAAAAATAAGCAATTAAACAATTAACTGTCATTTTGAGCAAATAACTAAAGACAACTTAATCAACACCCATCAAGGTAAGTTAAACAACCACGGAAATACAATCAAAGATAACTCTCCAAGGAACAAAGGCCCAAATGAAAGTTACTCAAAAGGATACATATCATGTAACTCTCAAGGACAAAAGGCCCCAGTGAGAGTTACACAATAAGGAATTCCAGAAGACCTTGAACTCGTACTAACAACCATGAACCACAAACCACTAACCACTAACCACTAACCAATAACCACGAACCACAGACAGAAATCCAGAAGAATAATGTCACTGATAATGATAAGCCGACATCCCCTTATAACTCCATGCTAGGTGTACTCCGGATGTACCCCGAAATCCTAAGACCCAACTCTCCCTGGGCAGCATCCCCAGTGAGAGAGGGTTTGGGTAACCATGGTAGCCGAGGCATACTGGCAAGCCCAATACCACCCAGCTTCCCCGACACTACCATACCCAAATGGTTGCGCAACCACAATGCAATGCACTCTAGTTGATAACAAATAAGATAACCGAATAATCATATAATCGAGGGATAACAAAGTAGGTTGCCTTCACACACAATATATAACCAATAAGCACACATTACTTTAGCAGTTAGACTAAATCCTATAATCTATGAACAAGAAATTAAACTATTATGCACATAAGGATGAAGACTCACTCACCTCTACCAAACTCCAAGATGTGAGAATTGGCTCAATGGATCAACCTAGCGTGAAAAGAACACATATTTATCACAAGAAATCTCATAGATGCAATTCATAGCCAATAATAACAACAAGAACAATAACTAAGTAAGTAATACTAGCTCAACGCAAGAAAACTATCAAAAATACTATTTTACTCTAACTTCTAAAGGCTACTACAACCAAACGAGTTACGAGATTGGGAAACTGACTTCACTACCCTCTCTTAGGCACCTTATGGCACAATTTTATGCAACGAAACCTCATTTTCTCAACAGAGCCCCGAAAGTCCACCTAGCACGTTTGAATTATAACTATATTAATCGAACACCCAATCAATGCCACAACCACGCCAAAAGTGCTTCCATGCCCACTATGACTTTGCTAACACTCAAAACAAGAAAAGCCAACACTTAGTCAAACGACCCCTTTGACTATTAACACAATTTGACTCACAATCGAAGGACGAGGTTCAAGATTCTCAAATGAACTATTCCATTATCTAAATTACCCTTTACGACACCCCTAGAACCCTCGAGTTCACCCATTAACCCACAATTCCCGCAAAAGCCTCAAAATCCCCATTATGCATTTTAACTACAAGTACCTTAACCGATGTTCAATTAAGTGTCATAACCACTCATTTAACACTACCTCACCCTACAAACACTAAATATAATGTTCAATTCCACTTGGATTCGCATTTCACCTGAAATCCCTTTGTAAAACGAGTCAATTATACATTTTTACCTAAGTTCCAGGCAATCTAAGTTCATATAATCATAATTCTACGCTTATTATCGCTAAAGGCACCTCTAGATAGCACAAAATCAATCCCACAAGAAAATTTTGACAAAACCCTAAAATTGGCATTATTCATCATCTTCCTCATATACATAATTGCAATAAACCATCAACAAAGTTATTAAACTAAATAAACAAGGTATATATAGCATGTAGACAACATTTATGATCATATTTGAGCATTTCATTGGTTAATATTAACTAATCTAGAAAATTGAAATCATGGCATAAACATTAAAGATGCACAAAAATGCTAAATTCTTCACCTAAATGCTCAAGAGATGCTAGGTTTGAGCTTTGGAGAACTTGAATGTACTTGTAAAAGGCTTGGTGGAGCTAGAGATTAAAGCTTGATGAAGGAATTTTCTCTTTTTTTTCTCCTAGGAGGTCACGGCTAAAGGGGGGACAAGGAATGAATTTTGCATTTGTTTTGTGTGTTATGTGTATGTATGCAATATGATGTGTATATATTATATGTATGTGTTGATATTTTAAGTCAAAGGCTTATAAAACTTGGTCCAAACTAAGCCAAAATGCCAATTAAAAGCTAACTAGTTTAAAACTAATGTTATTCTATATATTTACTATTCATGCCATGCAAAAAATATTTTTCTAACCCATGTTCCCAACATCCAATGCACAAAATCTCATTTTTCTCATTCCTTTTATAAGTCATGTGACCAAGAAAAAATATGAATTCAAACAATTTAAGCAGTCAAAAATGCACTGTGAATAGTAACTATTCTTAAGGATGCATTCTAAGTGGATAAATGCAATTTTTGTAAAAATATTTATGAAAATAATTTGAATAAAATATTTATCATTTTCAAAAATAATTATTTTCCCAATTTTACTATTAAAAGTTAATTAAACTTATAATTACGTATAATTAGCCAAATAAACATTTAATTGCATGATATAAAATGAGTAAACATTTAATCAAATAAATACACAAAATGTATGCAATATAGGATGTATATGTGGTCTACGATTCAAGCGTCACACTTTCCCCTCCTTACAAAAATTGCATCCTCGCAATTCTTTACTCTCAAAAGAATCTTACATCAATTGTAGTAACTCTAGTCGGATCTGTGGCCAAAGAAGTACACTGCTAAGTCCACCAAGGGAAATACTCGTACTATTACCACTGAGAAATCCACTAAGAATAGCACAAGTTGTACAGAAGGAATCCCGAATAATGTAGCCAAGTAAAGGCTCGTATGAAAATACCGATCAGGAGTCCGAATATGAATACCATCTGGGAATCCCATCTAATAGTGTCGAGGAATACCACTAGGAAATCCATATATGAATACCAGAATTGAAGCTAAATCGATAGAAATCCCCGCTAATGGATATCATCGAGAAATGCCAAATAGTAATACCAAAGAAATACTAATAGTAAAGCCCGAAATAGGAATTCCGGATAAGAAGCCATGTTAAGAATGTTGCCAGAACATCTTTATATGTGAATTCCATATATGATGCCAAATAAAAGACCCAAAAGATCCATTTGAGATTGCCAAATAATATTACTGATGGAAATGTCACTGAAGTCCACTATCATCAAATAACTCTCGACAAAAATGCCAAAAATGAATATCTCTCAAGATGCTCATCCGTATTTAACATTTCCCCGTAGATCATAAGTCATATATATGTATATAGGTGATTCTAGATGCTTTCATCTCAGATATACACATAAAATCACATAAGAATATCAATTGTGGTGATATAAGAGAATTCATTCTTGTCTTTACTTGTTCCATGAAGTTCTCCTTACTGGTCAATCTACTGTGTTGGATCACTATCTACATCTCCAGGTTGACTACACTGACCGGAAGCCCGTCTTCGAGCACTCTTGAACCTGGGATACTCCCTGGCCTTATGTTGGTCACTGCCACATCCCGTACACCTGCCAAACCTTCTCCAATAGTTGATGACATCATGACCACCAGGGTTGCAAAAAGTGCATCATTGAAGCTGACGGCGTCTTTTACCTCTTTGGCTCAGCCCTGCCTCACTTCCAGCTTCCCTCTTCTTAACCTTAGATAGCATTACCAAAGTCTCACGCTAAACTTGCTATTCAAATGCTTGTACCAGCCTACTCAAAGCATCTGCCACCCTTAACAATGTCTACTCCCATGCCAGTGTCTGACTAGCTGCCCTCTCTCCCTGATGATCCTTATCTCGAGAAGATCCACTGCTGGCCATCTTTCTATAGGGGAAGAGATTTCTTACCAGTTTAAAGGGGTAATATATGTATGCATGCAATGATGGGCATATAAGGTACTAATATTAACAAATATACCACAAAAAAGTACACATAATCACATAATTGTTCATGTAACACATTTTTTCATATTTCATATAAGCAAGTCACGTAGAACACATTTTTCATTCAAATCACATATAACCACATAATTGTTCACCTCACAAAATCTTCCTATTTCACGCAAATATAACGCATAACATATTTTTACTCAAACAACACAACCCACATTCAAGCACATACTCATTCAAACTCAATTCACAAGCACTCACTCGAGGTTTTCTACCAACAGACCAAGGACCTAACCTGGCTCTGATACCACCTATAATACCCTGATCCCTCACGAGACCGGGGACCCAATCCCATTTCCCAAGGTCACGAAAAATGAGAAAAAATGGACGGAGTCTCCCCTATTTATATGACAATCCAAAACCTGTACACAACAATTATAACCTCACAACCTTAATCCAATCTCCTCCATAATTCCTAACCTCCAATATCATCACATCCAACAACTTCTTAAAGCCATCCGAGCCTTGGAACTCAACAAAAGACTGATATTAAAAACAAACAAGCATGCATTTATTAACTGCCGAAAGTCTATGTTTCTAATTTTGCTTATCATACCACTCTAATATTTTCTATCTATATTTCTTATGAATTAGATCCGCCAACCATTCAAAACATGCAAGCATGCAATAAATAGACAATAAGGTAAAGATTACTAGTTATTACGTACCATTACAATTACCACATCACACAAACATTAAACTATCTATTACAATCCTTCATAACCTGATTCAACTACACACAAGACTTTTACTTTACAAATAAACAATCACGAGCAAGCAATACTTCAAGGCACAGAAGTCCAGACAGCTTGTAAGTGTTGGATTATATGCCCTAAATGCCAATTTTTGGACATAGTAACTATATTATTTATTTAATGTGGGTAGTTTATTGAAATATAATTAATGCGATTAATTATTTAAATAAGAGTCCTTAGAATAATATTTATAGATTTTATCCTTAAGAAAAATGATATGAGTGACAGAATCTATATTTATAAATGTATTCTAAAATAGTCCCCGATCGTAAGATAGATTAATTGGGCATTGATTTATCCAGAAAGATCGGATTACAATCTACTATCTAAATAATATGAGATATTGATTTGGGCGATTAGTCTCATATCATAAGGGTAGATGTATAAGTGCTTGTTGAGAACAAGTGACTGGACATGACCGCTAATACAACGAATTACATGGAATGGTCAATAATTCATTGTACAGTGTAGTGGTGCAATTAAGAACTTAAACCTAAGACACCACGGTTATCTTGTGTTAGGGGTAACATGATTTGCTAGTGCAATAAGGCTAGTCCTTATCAAGGATTAGATAATGTACTAAGTGGTTACGATTTATTCTGGCATGGAGACAGGTGTGTGTAGATATGGAATCTGTCAATTAGGGATCCTATGTGATCTATTAATCGGGTAACTAGAAATCTTTGGCCGAGGTAGAATAGTGAAAGTCGTTCCACGTATTATTCATAAGTTACTGATTAAATAGATTTGGACATATGATTGAGTAATAGAGTTTGATGACCCTATCCATGACTCTGGCTCAATCGGGATAATTCAGACAGAATGAATTAGTTGCATGATAATTACTAAGGGTTCGTAGAATTTCACTTCATTATTAGTTGGGTAGTCGTGATATACTGCTAGGTATCACTCACGACTTGTAAGAATTAAATTAGAAGAGTTCTAATTAAATATTAATTGGATTAATATTATTTTGCTGCAAATTAATTATGAATCCGATAGGTCATACAGAAAAGAGATCGAAAATTAATCAGCGAGAAAAGTAAATTAAATATTAAAAGAGTCTAATATTTAATTGGACTTAAAACTGATTAGATTGGAATATAAGTCCAATAATTTAATCAGTCCAAGTCTAGTAGTTAGAACTGGCCCAAAAGCTAGCCTTAATATGTCCAGGGTTTCCTATAAATAGGAAACTATGACAGACAGAAAAGCTAGCACAAATCCTATCTTTCATAGTAAATATATTTTCTCTAAAACTTGTAGTGGGGGTTTTGCTGATTGATGGCTCGGATCTCGTGTGGATACTTTCGGAGACTTCACACTTAGGGAGCTTTGGATTATTCAGATTCTATAATAGATTCGTCACTGGAAAGGTAATCCTGAAAACTTTAATGCGTAATTAATAGTTGATTATTCATGCATGTTGTAATCTACGTAATTAGTCATAAACTGATGTATGAGTATTATTTGTTTTCACTGCATTTATTCTAATTATAAAATTTTAAATACCATGCACGATTCCCAACAGTGGTATCAGAGCTACCGTTCATGTCTTTTACGTGATTATTCGTTTATAGCACATATCATAGCACAATTAAAGGTGTCAAATATAGTTTGTGAAACTACTATGAAAAATTTGGTAGGTTGAGAATCTGCTAAATTTATGTCCATGTTTTAATCGGATTAAACTTTAGCACAAAAGGTTCTTGCCTAATCAATTTCATAAAATTAGTTTTATGGAATTTTGTTTTAGTTTCATAAAAGTTGTTTTTTGAAACTATTTTGAGTTGTTTTGAAACTGTATTTTCTAATCTTATAAAAATGTTTTATTAAGTTTCAAAATTGGTTTTATCAAAAAAAAAAAAAAAGGGGGAAAATTTTGAAAAATAGATTTTCAGAAAGACCCCCCCATCCCCTTCGTCTTTCTCATGCACCGCTGCCTTGTTGTTGCGGCACCATCGTGAGGCAGCTGGGCTGCCCTACGGCCCGTGAAGGTGAGGAGCAGTGCTGTTCCGCGCATGGCCTGCTGCTTCTCGCGGCAGCCACGCAAGGAGCTGCTGCGCAACTCCTCGTGGGTGACGTAGCTGCCGTCGGGACAGTAGGATGCGCCATTGCTGTTGCCGACGGTAGCAGGTGTTGCTGCTGCCATAGTGGCAGCAGCTTGTTGGAGAAGAAAAGGAAAAAGGGTAAGGGGTAGGGCGGCACTGGTAAGGAAGGGAAGGGAAAAGAAAAAAAAAATCTGATTCGGGTAGGGTTTTGAACCCGACCGAATCCTATTCGGGTTGGATCCGTGTATGGATCCAGACCCAAACCGAAACCTAAAGTGTTGGGTGTTGGGTTATACTTTTGTTTTCATTTTCTTTTCTTTAATCTTTTTGGACTATGGACTATTGGTATGTCGGGCTCAATTTTGGGCCTTTTGGAATCCAAATTAGAATAGAATAGGCTTGGACTTATTTTATTATTTGGATTGGGCTAAAAATTGAAGGATTAAGTTTTCTTTTCTTCCTTGGGCTAATGGGCACATGTATGGGCATATATTTGTTTTGGGCTGACTTGGGCTAAATCAATTTCATGTTAGAATAAAATAAGTGAGACTCATTTTATTGTTTGAAATTGGGTCAATTTAAATTCGGACTAAAATAAAAATAGTGAGAACTATTTTTAATGTCTGATTTGGGCTATTGGTTTTGGACTCGGACTTAAGAAAAATAAGTTATACTTATTTTATCTTTTAAAAGTCTAAGGTAATTAATTATTTTGTTTGACAAATAAATTGAAGAAGCCCAAAATATATTTTGACACTTTAAATTAATAAATAGTTTATTAATTAATTAAATATAATTTGATTATATTTATATTTTGTAAATATGAGATATTTATGGAGTAAATTTAATAAAGATTTTTTGAAATAAAATAAATTTAATAAAGAGTTTATTAAATTGAAAAATCTAATGTAAAGAGTTTATATTAGAAAATTTAATTGTGTTGTACTTGTAGTTAATTAATAATTTTTTATTAATTAATTACTATAAATATATGAGATTATATTGATTTAAATATGAGATATTTAAGGATCCAAATAAATAAAGGTGTTTATTAATTGGATAAACCTAATATAATGAGATTATATTGGGAAACTAATTGTGCTATAATCGTGAATTACTTTGCATTATTATTTGTTATGTTTGCGGGTGATTATGGACTAGTCTTAGATGTATGAATGGATGAATGAATGAATGAATGTCATTATTTTATTTATTTACCCATTTTGGGTTTTATGTAATATTTTAAAATGGGGCTTGCATGCCTCTTATCCCCGTTTTAAATATGTAAAACCCTATTTCCATTTATGTATCCCTACTAGATTAGGAATCTACGAACATAAATGTAATGGAAGATTAAGATGAAGACATCAAGAGTTGGTGGACCCAGTTCGCGAAAGGAATTTTGTGAAGCCGAGGAGGAGCAACCCATGAATCTATCTTGTGGGCCCTTTATTTGATTTAGGAATTCAACGCAGTGGCTCGGGTTGATAGTGCTCCTAGTCCATGATCATCCCATTTTTTTATGTATTTATTTATTTATTTATGCGATAAATATGTGATGAATGCATGTATGTTTCTATTTTATTTATATGATAAATTAAAATTAGAAGCATGTGAAAAATGAGACCTAAACTAAAGACCAGCAAACCTTCCCAAATTAGATATTAAGTTAATAATAGTGTAGTCTTTAGAAGATTATATCATTGACTTCCGTTATCGTAGATTAGTTTGTGTGTTGGGCAAGTAAGTAGCTGGCTATGGATATATAGGGGTTATTTATTTGTAACAACATATGAATTAAGTCTATATAAGCATGAGATGTAGAAAATTTGGATTCTTACTGGCAACTAAAAATCTATCATGTGAGGTGTCAGTGTTGCATTGATCCAAATTTCTAGGATAATGGGTTTAACTTAAATAATCTTGGAGACCAAAAATCTATAATGTGAGATCGAAAGGATTGGAGGCAAGAACAAATTGGAATTTGTATGAGATACATTGAATAAAAGGTTATTCACCTATTTGTTTTAACTTCACAAAAAATCTAAAATGTGAGGTGGGTTAAAGTAAGTGGGCCCCCAATTCCACTAAGAAAAAAAAAAAAAAAAAACCTTATTGTTTTTCCGTTTTCCACTACGGAAGTATGGGATTCGAAAAATTTAGTGGGGGTTATTGTTTGATTTAAAGACCCAAATCAAATAGTTAATAATATATTTATCTAACATCCTTAGAAATTACTGCATACATAGAATATCGGATATGAACCCAACCTTTTATTTTGACTAAACTAAACTTCGATGAATAGCTCAATGTTTTGAGAATTGTTCTCAAGATTCAAGAAAGTCATACACGTTCTAGATGCCCAAAATAAGTTGTCAAGCAAGAAATCATGGATAATGTATCCATCATTAATTACTTACAAGAGTTGTGGAGTAAACAAGATAGGACATCTAGATATGAGATATCTAGCGGTAAATATGAGATATCTATAAATTTGTTCCAAAGAATAACTAGAGGAATTGATTTGAGAGCATGTGTTCTTAGGATGAGTATCTTGAGTTCATGAGTTTATTCATGGTTTATTATATGCAGACAAATCTAATCCTCAAAGTCAATTCTTAATTTTCTCTTGTCATTCATAATGGATTTCTCCGTGAGAATACATTTGACACAACCCTTCGAAATGATAGTCATATATTAAGGGTAGATCTGAAAAGTTGAAACTTGATTGGTAAAAAGAAATTGTTTCCACTGCAAGAAAGGATAACTACAAATAGAGGAAAATCCAAAAGGACTTCAAAGAGTTTGAAGAAAAATGGATGTGCCCTATAAATATATCTCATCTTCTCGTTCACCCATTTGGATGTTCATTAATTTTAGAATAATTGTTGTTCATGTATTTCTTTTATTTTGGAAATAAATAAGTTGATACTAGTAAATTATTGAATAAAGTCTTATATGGATAATCACTAGATAAACGAGTAATATGAGAGATTTAGAGATACTGATAACTCTAGATTATCGTGACACTTATGATTAGGTCATTGAGGAGAAACAAGAATCACACAATTGGTGAAAAAACGACTGGTAAGCCCTTGATACCCCGAGACAATCTCCACACGTGAATCTTGTGTTCTTAAAAACGATCAAACCATCCTTTGTAGGACAAAGTCAAAGGACCACAAATATTTAGGGTTTTGTACATAGGGATGTACATGGGCATTTGGCAAAATAGCCCAATAAGGATTTTAGGTACCTTACATATACTTATGATTGTCATAAGTGTATATCTGAATCATTTCAAGCGTTCAAAGAATTCATAATTAAAGTAGTAAATCAAAACTAGAAATGAGAAGTAAGTCTAAATGATGAGATCATGGAGAGTTCTTAGTTTCAATTTCTAATAGTATCTCAAAGGAAAATAACATAATTATTTTATTAACTCATTCTGGTACTCCGATGCTTGATGAAGTGTTGGAGTGAATGAGTTGGACCTTGTTGGACATGGTCTGTAATTGATAAACTATGTTAAATTGTAACTTAGCCTGTGAGGCTACATTTTCCTTATAACAGTCCATCTCTTGGATAAAGTCACTTCCAAATTAATCTTAAGTAATTCATATAGGATATGAGAAAATAGGACACCTAGTCTTAAGGTGTTAAGAATGAGGGTTATCCTATTTTCAATCAAAGGCTTGAGGTTGATAAATTGGAAATGAGATTGGACAAGGTTAATTGGTTATCCCAAAGATTCGTTGGGATATAGCTTTTATTCCTTTGCTGAATAAAGAGTCTGTTAGTAAGTACAACTTCTTCTTGGAAGAATAGTTCATCTGAGAAGATAATGTGGGAAGAAAAGTATGACTCAGTAGGAGTTATTGAGCAACCAACTAACCCAAGTCGAATCTAGGATTTGATCCTAAATAACCTAATCCAAAAACAACCAGTCAATTTCACAAGGTTTTCAGATCAGTAAGATGACAATAATCATGATTGATGATTTTGTCAGTTATGAAAAGCTATGTTTGACATAAGCTTAAATGACTTGAGGCCATAAAATCTTAAATGAATAAAGGTAAAGACCTTTAGGACAAATTGTGAAAGATTATAGTCATAGGCAATGGGTTGACTATGAGGAAATCTTTTACCAATTGTTGAAATTCATTATGATTTATTGGCCATAGTTGCACACTACTATTATGAGATTTGGTAGATGGATATCAAAACGGAATTCCATAATGACTTCATTAATGAAGACATTAATATGGGATTGCCAATATGTTTTGAGTCCAGTGATGAGTCACATAAAGTGCAAACTAAAAAAGGGTCCATTTATGGACTTAACAAATCCTAAAGAATCTAGAACATTCGATTGACTTCATTGGGAATGAAGACAAATCTTGACTACACAAGTAGGTCTAGTTATTCAAATAATTTCTCCAAGTAAATTTTGGGATAATCCACTTAAATCCTTGGAAGTTGATCTATAGCGATAGATCAAAATGATTAATAGGTTTTTCCAAAAAGGTGTTAAAGATGTTTAACATGTACATAGATTCTAAAAGAGGGTTGTTCTCTTTTAAGACGTGACATTTATCTCTCTAGGGCTGTGAGTCCTAAGATTGCTAAAGAGAGAGAGACTGGACACATGAGGTTCAAAGTGTTGCAGAAATTGAGAATCTTATGTAAGTCATGCTGTGTACATAGACATGATATCATAAATGCTATAAGTGTTATAAGCAGATATCTGTCTAATCCAGGTTACGACCACTGGAAAGCAAACTAGAACATTCTTAAGTTCTTGAGAATCATTGAAAAATGTTCTTGGTATATGGAAAAATGTAAAACTTAAAGTTTTACAAATTCAAGCTGAGAGTCTGAAGTGGATTATTGGAAATCCATATTTGGGTTCATACTCACCTGTAACAGAAGAACAATTAATTGGAAAAGTTTCAAATATTGGTATAATTGCAAATTCCAAAGGTTGAGTGTATCGTTGCATCAGATGTAACAAAATGAAGTGGTTTAGATCTAGGAGTTCGTAACTGAACTAAGGATGGTTCTTTCTATTAAGTCAAACAGGTAGTGCTATCACAACAATGGAGTTATAGCGCAAGCTAAAGAACCTAGGTCTCACTAGAGATCCAAACACGTTAAAGAGGCATTACCATATTGATTAGAGATTGTGGAGAGAATGATATTATGTAGTAAATAACATCAACAGTTGATGGTGCTAGTCCATTGACTAAGGCAATGATTCAGCAGTCATTTGATTACCATCTTGAGAAAATAGGTATGAGATACCAGAGTAATTGGCTTTAGTGCAAGTGGGGGATTGTTGGATTATATGCCCTAAATGCCAATTTTAGGACATAATAATATATTATTTATTTAATGTAGGAAGTTTATTTAAATATAATTAATGCAATTAATTATTTAAATAAGAATCCTTAGAATAATATTTATAGATTCTATCCTTAAGAGTAAGGATATGGGTGACAGAATCTATATTCATAAATATATTCTAAAATAGTCCCTGATTGTAGGATAAATTAATTGGGCGTTGATTTATCCAGAAAGATCGGATTACAGTCTACTATCCAAATAATATGAGATATTGATTTGGACGATTAGTCTCATATCGTAAGGGTAGATGTATAAGTGCTTACTGAGAACAAGTGACTGGACATGATCGCTAATACAACGAATTACATGGAATGGTCAATAATTCGTTGTACAGTGTAATGGTACAATTAAGTCCTTAAACCTGAGACTAACGTGATTTGCTAGTACAATAAAGCTAGTCCTCATCAAGGATTGGATAATGTACTCAGTGGTTATAATATATTCTGGGATGAAGATAAGTACGTGTAGATATGGAATCTTTCAATTAGGGATCATATGCGATCTATTAATCGAGTAACTAGAAATCCTTGGCCGAGGTAGAATAGTGAAAGTCGTTCCACGTATTATTCATAAGTTACTGATTAAATAGATTTGGACATATGATTGAGTAATAGAGTTTGACGACCCTATCCATGACTCTGGCTCAATCGGGATGATTCAGACAGAAAGAATTAGTTGCATGATAATTACTAAGGGTTCGTAGAATTTTATTTCATTATTAGTTGGGTAGTCGTGATATATTGCTAGGTATCACTCACAACTTGCAAGAATTAAATTAGAAGAGTTCTTATTAAATATTAATTGGATTAATATTATTTTGCTGCCAATTAATTATGAACCCGAGAGGTCACACGCAAAAGAGATCGAAAATTAATCAGCGAGAAAAGTAAATTAAATATTAGAAGAGTCTAATATTTAATTGGACTTAAAACTGATTAGATTAAAATATAAGTCCAATCATTTAGTCAGTCCAAGTCCAGTAGTTAGGACTAGCCCAAAAGCTAGCCCTAATATGTCCAGGGTTTCCTATAAATAGGAAACTATGACAGACAGAAAAGCTAGCACAAATCCTGTCTTTCATAGCAAATATATTTTTTCTAAAACTCGTAGTGGGGGTTTTGCTGATTGATGTCTCGGATCTCATGTGGATACTTTAGGAGGCTTCACAATTGGAGAGCTTTGGATTGTTCAGATTCTACAACAGATTCATCACTGGAAAGGTAATCCTAAAAATTTTAATGCATAATTAATAGTTGATTATTTATAAATGTTGTAGTCTACATAATTAGTCATGAATGGATGCATGAGTATTATTTGTTTCTACTGCATTTATTCTGATTATAAAATTTTAAATACCATGCACGATTCCCAACAGTAAGCACTTCAATTACTTCGTACTAAACCTGAAAAATGTTAGAAAGAGGGGGTGAGCATACAATACATGTATACTTAGTGAGGGAGGGAACAAGTATCCGGGGAGCTTTCGCAAATGGTTTCCGTGCAATGCAGCAATTTAAACCTAAAAATAAGCAACTAAATAATTAACTGTCATTTTGAGCATATAACTAAAGACAACTTAATCAACATACATCAAGGTAAGTTAAACAACCACATAAAGACAATCAAATGTAATTCTCCAAGGAACAAAGGCTCAAGTGAGAGTTACTCAAAAGGATACACATAATGTAACCCTCCAAGGACAAAAGGCCCAAGCGAGAGTTACACAATAAGGAATACAAGAAGACCTTGAACTCGTACCACGAACCATGGACAGAAATCCCGAAGAATAATGTCACTGATAACGATAAGCCGATATCCCCTTATAACTCCAACTTGGGTGTACTCTGGATGTACCCTGAAATCCTACGACCCAACTCTTCTTGTGCGGCATCCCAAGCGAGAGAGGGACTGGGCAACCATGGTGGCTGAGGTATACTGGCAAGCTTGATGCTGCCCGGCTTCCATGATACTACCATGCCCAAATGGTTGCGCAACTACAATGTAATGCACTCAAGATGATAACAATTAAGATAACTAAATAATCACAAAATCGAGGGACAACAAAGTCGGTTGCCTTCACACACAATATATAACCAATAAGCACACATTACTTTAACAGCTAGACTAAATCATATAATCTATGAACAATAAATTAAACTATTATGCACATCAGGATAGAGACTCCCTTAGTTCTACTAAGCTCCAAGATGCGAGAATTGGCTAAATGGATCAACCTGGCCTAAATAGAACACATATTTATCACAAGAAATCTTGTAGATGCCATTCATAGCCAAATATAACAAGAAGAACAATAGCTAAGTAGGCAATACTAGCTCAATGCAAGAAAACTATCAAAAACACTACTCATACTCTAACTTCTAAAGGCTACTACAACCTGTAACGCCCCGATCTCTCACGAGACCGGAGGCACTAATAACCATAGTATTCTCACCCAAATACCAAACCCGGTCACAAAATTTTAGGGGAAAAACGAACAGAGTTTCCCCTGTACTATGGACATTCTGAAAACCTGTAAATTCTCAAATAAGGTAACTACAAGGTAAACAAACTTTTCATGGCTAAATATTTAAAGATTCACGGCCATCCGAGCCTTGAAGCAAACAACAGTTCCAAAACCACACAAGCATGCAAGTAACTTGTTTATAATATAGTCTAATAACCATGCCATTCTAGGATAACATTAAAACATACTTAGAGATAAAACATTCTACACTAAGCCATTCACTCCCAAGCATGCAAAGCAACTAGAAATAGAAATATAAGTTATTACAAGCCATAGAATTACCACTGCTACTACATTATCAGACTTCCAGCTTACATATTACTCAAATACATACATGAGCTTTAAGGCCGCAAAATAGATTATACATAGGACAACAAATTCTTCACATAGCAACCAGAAAGCACATCCACCTCAGACAAATATCACACAGCAGCTAAGGCAACTCCACCAACTGTGCCACCTGAAACATGTTAGCGAGGTATGAGCAACCACTGTTGCCCAGTGAGGGATATAGTCCCGGGGCGTGCAATGCAACAGATAATACAGTTATACAACAATATCACTTAGACAATTTAAGAAGCAATGATAACATAAGTAACCACACATTTAAAAGGATACATTTCACACAATCCCCTATACACCAATCTTCACTGGTCTTCATTCACGATCTACGAACCACGAGCACGATCACGATAAGCCGGCATAACCCCAAACACTCCAGTGGGTGTACTCCGGATGTACCCCGATAATCCTACGACCCAACATCCCCTGGAAATCTCCGGACCAGGCGAATGAGGGACTAGGGTACGGAGTTTGAATATCCACCGGCAAGCCCTCTGCCGCCCAGCCGATATTCAACACATCCGCCCCTGACACTATGGTTGCGCAACCACGATGCAATGCACTTAACGATGGCAAGTTAATAGCAATAATATAAGCATTAACACATATGAGGATCAACAAAGTAGGTTGACCTCGAGGCAATTAGCATAGAAGCAATTATAGAAGCTAATAAGCAGTTTACAAAGGAACATATACAAAATAAGCATAGAATCATACCAAAAGCTCCAAATCGACTTAAAACCACATATAAACACTTAAGGAGTCATGCCATGGGTTTAGAAGTGTGAGTCAACCGAAATTGCACCTAAACCCCTTTGTTTTTCAAACTATTTCTCTTCCAAACCAAGGTTAATGATTCCATTTTCAAAGGAAACTCTCCCAACCTTCTAACTAACCCTCAAGGTACCCTCTCAACCTTCTAACTCATTCAAATGGCTGCGATTACCCCGAAAGCCCCAAATTCCCTCTTATGGCTTTAAACTACACATACAATGTCCGGGCTTCAAACAAAGGATATCAAGGCTTCTATAGCACCTAGGTAGCCTAAGGATACTAGAATTGAAGCCCGAATTCACCCGGATTCGCATTAACCCCGAAAGCCCCAAATTAAAGTCGACTATTTTACATTTTTAGCGATTTAAGGACAATGCAAGTGCACGGGACTATTAGATTACCTTCACTAGCACCTAAAGCATCTATTAGAAGCCTTTAATCAAGCTAATTCGAGCAATTACGCAAAACCCTAGAAAAACATCACTATTCACCCTAAAAATCAAACTAACGATTCTAACCGTTTAAATTGCGAAACGATGGCTCAAATATGTTCTCTAGCACTCATATACAAGGTATAATAGTATAGATAATCAATACAATAGCATTTGAACACATTTTCAACAAATCAAGAAAATAGCAACTATTTTAAAATGCGAAAATAAGCCGTGAAATCCCTCACCAATGCGCGTAGGAGCTCCTAGGAGGCTAGTAGACACCCTAAACCACTTGCACCTAGCTTGGCTTGGCTTGGAATGAGGATTTGTTGAGCAAAAAAACTCTATTTCTTCTCCTATGCAATTCTAGGATTTGCTACAGTGTTTTCAGCATGCTCTTTATTATTATTTTTTTTGTTTTGTTTTGCTAAGTTATGAGCTAATGTGTGTGTTGTGTGAGTTATATATTAAATGGGGCTAAGTTGCTTGCTTAAATGGTTCACTAAATGCGCTTAGTTAGCTTAAAACGAGCCTAGATAGTAAAATGAATGCTAGCTAATTCATTCCCTAAGTTATGTTACGTAACACTATTCATTCAACTACAAAAATTATTTTCTAAACGAGCTCTCCTATCGCCTCTAGCTCAATTGCACATTTTTCCCACTACTTTAACAATTAATATGATTTAATAAAAATACTAATTAACTAATAGAATGCAGTTTAAAAACGGAGTGAATAGTAATTTAAGAAGACAATTAATAAGGCATAGAAAGAGGTGCCCAAATAAAGGATGCAACAGTAATTGAATGCATGGCTAAATCTCGGACGTCACAAGAGCTACGAGATTGGGAAATTGACTTCACTACCCACTCTTAGGCACCTAATGGCACAATTTTATGCCACGAAACCTCACTTTCTCAACAGAGCCCCGAAAGTCCACCTAGTACGTTTGAACTATAGTTATACTAACTGAACACCCAATCAATGCCACAACCACGCCAGAAGTGCTTCCATGCCCCACTATGACTATGCCAACACTCAAAACAAGAAAAGCCAACACTTAGTCAACGGTCCATTCGTCTATTAACACAATTTGACTCACAATCGAAGGACGAGGTTCAAGATTCTCAAACAAACTATTTCATTCTCAAACAAACTATTTCATTCTCCTAACACAATTTCAACCATTAACCCACAATTCCCGCAAAAGCCTCAAAATCCCTTTTATGCATTTTAACTACAAGTACCTTGACCGAATTTCAATTAAGTGTCATAACCACTGATTTAGCACTACCTCAGCCTATAAACACTAAATATAATGTTCAATTCCACCCGAATTCGCATTTCACCCGAAACCTATTTGTAAAACCAGCCAATTATGTCATTTTACCTAAGTTCCGAGCAATCTAAGTTCATACAATCATAATTCTACGCTTATTATCACTAAATGCACCTCTAGATAGCACAAAATCAATCCCACAAGTAAATTTTGACAAAACCCTAAAATTGGCATTATTCATCATCTTCCTCATATGCATAATTGCAATAAACCATCAACAAAGCTATTAAACTAAATAAACAAGGTCTATATGGCATGTAGACAATATTTATTATCATATTTGGGAATTTCATTGGCTAATATTAACAAATCTAGAAATTTGAAATCATGGCATAAACATTAAAGATGCATAAAAATGCTAAATTCCTCACCTAAATGCTCAATAGATGCTAGGTTTGAGCTTTGAAGAAATTGAATTCACTTGCAAAAGGCTTGGTAGAGCTAAAGATTGAAACTTGATGAAGAAATTTTCTCTTTTTTTTCTCCTCGGAGGTCACGGCTAAGGGGAGGGACAATGAATGAATTTTGCATTTATTTTGTGTGTTATTTGTATGTATGCAAGATGATGTGTATATATTATATGTATGTGTTGATATTTTAAGTCAAAGGCTTATAAAACTTGGTCGAAACTAAGCCAAAATGCCAATTAAAAGCTAACTAGTTTAAAACTAATGTTATTCTATAGATTTATTATTCATACGATGCAAGAAATATTTTTTTAACGCATGTTCCCAACATCCAATGCACAAAATCTCATTTTTCTCATTCCTTTTATAAGGCATGTGACCTAACAAAAATATGAATTCGAACAATTTAAGCAGTCAAAAATGTACTATGAATAGTAACTATTCTTAAGGAAGCCTTCTAAGTGGATAAATGCAATTTTTGTAAAAATATTTATGAAAATAATTTGAATAAAATATTTATCATTTTCAAAAAAATAATTATTTTCACAATTTTACTATTAAAAGTTAATTAAACATATAATTAGCCAAATAAACATTTAATTGCATGATATAAAATGAGTAAACATTAAATCAAATAAATGCACAAAATGTATACAATTTAGGATGCATATGTTGTCTAGGGTTTGTGCATCACATCGCAACCTTAAAATCGGGACGGATGTGATGAACTTCTCTGGGCGGCATCGAGCTTGTCGGAGTTCTGTTGTTCTATCTCCGTAGCCTATTCCCTCACCTGTTTATCTAGAGATCGACAGGGGGTGTTGGGTCATAGGTATTGAGTATAATCTGGAGTACTCATTGGCGTTTGGGATGCTAGCTATATCGTATCATGATCATGGTTCATGGATCGAGATCGTGAGTTAGAGTGATAAGGGTTATTGAATCGTATCCTTTAAATGAATTGTCTAGCTTATTAAATTGATTGATTGTCGTATCTTGTTATTGATACTTGAATTGCTTCTATTTGCATTGCATGAAATCATTTTCGAAATCGCCTCGGATTATTGTTTCCCTTCCTCGGTGAGCATAGTGGTTTGCTCACCCTCTTTCTAACATGTTTCAGGAGAGGCTGAGATTGACCCTCAGTTAGATGTGGTTGAGGAGAAAGAGGTGCAGGTGGAGGTCTTCCCTTGATTGTCTTGCTTGAGGCTGGACCAGAGTACTTGCATGCTATGTGTTATCAAATGGTTTTTGTGTTGTATCTATTTTGAGACCTTGGATGGTCTTGTATGTATTCTTATTATGGGAGCTTGTAATGTTTTAGTTAAATGCTAAAGTCTAGTAGTGGCATGTAATGGTTTAAATGTTTAGTTCTTGTTATATAGTTATGCATGTTAGGTATTGCCTAGTTAAAGTATAACGACCCCAACCCAACCCTTCTCAAGATTAGGTCAAAGTCTACGTTTACTGTCATTGCAGTTTCATGTACATAACTTTCTATATCCTAAAGAGGAACAATAAATAGAGAATTATGCAATAACAAGCTTTTATATAATATTTCAAGTAAAAAAGCGTTACAACATTCGAGACCTAAGAACTACCCGACTCTTTACAAACTAGGGCTTCAGCATAGCTACCCTTCTACCCGAGAGTAATACAATCAAACTCTATCTTTTACAACTTGAATCGATACATGACAGGCAAGGAGCTTCGAGCACATAATTATTTAGCATATAATGTCAACCCACATCAAGCTAAGCTGCACCTGCAAGGGGGGACAAAGAGGGTGAGCTCTTGGGAAGCTCAGTGAGGATGGAATAGGAGAATTTTAAAACATTTTTTGGTCAGGCCCTTTTGAAAATCATGATGCAATTCACATAATATTAACAAACTATCCACATATGGAAAATGATAAAATACAATAACCCAATGAAGATTTCTATCACATTCGATTCATGTATTAATAACAATAGTGACATATAGATAAACAGTCTTTCTTCTTTGAGGGTGGTACTGGTCCCAAGTGAGAGTACTTATTCACATAATAAAAATGATACGTTTCGATATCACCAGAGGTGGCCAGCCCCGAATCAAGATCACAACTTCTTATCTCTCCCAATAGGGTACTCCGAATTGTACCTGAAATCTATAACCCAACTTTCTGAGGGTGGAGATCACCAAGCGAGAGAGGGAATAGGACCATGATAGTCACGGGAGCACAGGCAATCCCTATGTCGTCTGGCGTTTGTGACAGCTATCGTGCCTGAGGTTGTAACCCCCAATTTTAATAGCACACAAGCATGTACAAGTAACCACATAACACATAATCGATAGTATTTTTTATTGTATTTTACGATCACATAGTTCGATAAACACATAGATGGGGAACAACGAAAAAGGTTGTCGCCGAACAAGTACATTTAACAATTAGACATCTTAATTTACTGGAAATTCAAATAACTCGAGTGAAGTCATAACACACAATTGATAGCATTTAGAGTAACTTGTCTTTGTAAAAGTAAATACTATAAATTAACTCATTATTGTCACTTAATCATTCAATAAATACTATCTCAATTGATATCCAGTAGAAAAGTGGATAAATAATAGATAATTATATACACATGCAACAGGCTAAGTAATTCAGGCTGAGATAAGAATCATGTTTCCTGGAAATTCAGTATCCTTAGCTTGTTAAGTTTATTTAATTCTTAATGTCTAATTTAATAGTTAAGCTTGATTGTTTACACATTTCTTCAAGTCCTAATCTAATCTAGCCTCTTCAGGTAGATATCAACTTAGGGAATATTCATTTATGGCTACATTTAAGTAAGATTGCCTTTCACAAGACTATACCTGGATGATTCCCACGATTGTACAACAAGGTAAACATTCTCCTTAGTTTTGTTCTTTATTTTCATATGTCATGTATAATTATATAATATCACCTCCGTGACTATTCTATTGATGGAATAATTCATTCTAATCCCAATTTCTTATATACGTGTGTACAGATTCCTGGATAGGTCCTAATTATTCTTCTAATGCATATAAGGAATATTAAGTAGTAACAATATAAACTTAACAGAACAAGTCCTATGATCTATCAAGCCATTAAGGTATAGTTCATATGCAATGTTAGAAATTTTCTCACATATAATTATGCATAAGTTAATAACCAATTATGTCACGCCTCAACTCGACCCCACCTATAATCAGTCAGGACGCAACGGAATTTCGGCGGCATAACGACAGTAAACAGATTTCTGAGGTTCTAAACCAACCTCATAAAACATCATACATCCCGTAATTCCTCAATACAAACAACAACATACAACACAACCATATTATACAATAAAACATCCTCGTTATACGCCTCCGTTCCAACATGACATACAATACCTCAACTTTATCATACATTTCAAAAGTAAGTTGAGACACAACTACAACTTAACTATAGACAAAAGAAAGCCACTAAATTAACATCATTTGGATCATTCTTTTCAACAACTATTACACTAAGAACCGTAAAGCATATAAAAGTTCATTAAGCTAATATACATGACGTTTAACAACATAAAATCATGGATAAGACTCAGGGACATATGACTCATCCACGAAAGGCACGTTTTCCACATTCTCCTCTTCAGGAGGCACGTACCCGTAATCTTGTGAAAGCACACCTGAAAACATGCAATAATAGAGAGTGAGCTTATATACATAAGCCCAGTGAGGATCCGATAGATCTCGACAGTATTCACTACGCTCCTTGGATTTAGTCCTTTGAGCAAGTAAACACACAACAACATAAATAATGCTATCATCACATAACTATATAACCAATCAATAAGGATACTCTATTTGGTGTAGCTCCAAACGCCATCACGATCTCAACCGTTCTTCTTATAACTCCCCATTACTCACGCACCCGAGGTACCTCACTAGCCCCTCCCTCCATGACACCTCCGTCATGCGAGCTGGGGGTAGCCTATGGCAGTCATGCCGTTATCAACCCGACAGCCCGACGCTGCCCGAGAGGTGGCACACACATACCAAGACTCCATATTCATCAATCATCAATCAATCAATCAATTGGGAGATCAGCAACAAGAGTGCCCGATTCCCGCATTCAATAATAATCAATCAATAACATCAATATAACATCAATAATAAATTAAACAACAAACAACGTAGTTAGATGACAAAGTAGGCCATCTAACCGGACATGCATAATATACATAATTAACTCTAAATTACTTAACAACAACTCACCATTCATCACTCGAACACTACCCAACCATCTAAAGGCATCGTTCAAGAAATTAAAGAATGACAACCTAAACTTCTAAAATTCATAACTTACAATCTACTAATCCAAACATTGCCAAATCAGTTCCTATCACTCACCCATTCAACCTACCACATTAGCCCTCTCGGAAATCCACCATAACACGTCCAAATCATGCCCGATAACCCTAAAATCCTAAGATGTCATGGCTGGATTTCCCGGATTTTCCCACAAACAATGTAATCGAAAATTCGGCATTACAACAGCGCTAACACGTAATTATCAAGTATTTAGAAATCGACGGCAATCGATTTCGATCAACGCAACTCATTTAATTCAACTTTGAACATTTTAATCAAAATTAAATACCCGGAAAATAAAAATTATGCTATATCCGACAGAAACTCGTAGTATTAGTCTATAATGATCCCTAGCATGCAAGGAGCAATAATCTAACATCAGATTTCAATTCTAACGGTTCAATCTTCATTTATACGCAACAACACAAAAATGATATTTTGAGATCTAGAATTTTTCTCTCACCTTAGATGCGATATAAGCCTAGGAATGCGTGCTATGCGTGCCCAACAAGCAGAATCCAAGTCGGTGCGAAGTTTCACGGACAAAAACTAGGTTTTTCTTTGAAAAATTGGATTGAAAGCTTGAGTTTTTCTCTTCTCTTTTCTCCCTCTTTTCTCTCGGCAATGTGTGTGTGTGTGATGGTGTTTTTGTGTTGTGTGAGTGTGTGTTGAGGACATTAGCTTATAAGGTCAAATAATTAAGTAAAGTCAAAGTTAATTTTAATAGGTATTTTTGTGTTTTTAATGACTTTAATTGCATTTTAGTGCTCACCAAGTTAAAAATAATTATGCCACCCCCAAGATATCACAAATGGATTATTTTTAGGTGACAAGAAGTTTTACAATCCAATAATTTCACCCGAGTCGGCTTAAAACTCGATTTTCGCAAAAGTCGGTGTAAAAACCCTAATAAATTCTTAAGCCGATTTTAAAACCATTTTCATCAAACACAGGTCTATTAAAGTCCGTGGACTAGGTCTAGAAGGGTTAAAAAGACCAGTTTCAAAATTATAGCGGACGTGTTTCGAAAACACTATTCACTGAAAATCGACGATAAAATTTCTGACTCCGTTTTTGATGAAAATTTCATGAATGCACATTTAGCACGTATTAGAAGTATTGACATCAAAATTATAACTTTCTAGGTCCTATAGCACATAAACAGGTCATATGCACGAAAAACGAGGTATAGCACGTAAAACGAGATAAGCAAGAAAGTGGGGTTTCACATTCTCCCCCCCTTATAGAAATTTCATCCTCGAAATTCTTACTTGATGTACGGAATAGATCTGGGTATTGCTGCTGCATCTGATCTCGTCTCTCCCACGTAGCTTCCTCAATGCCGTGATGCTTCCACAACACCTTAACCATCGGAATCCTCTTCGACCTCAACTCTCGGTCCATCTGATCTAGAATACGAATCGGACGCTCGTCATAAGTCAAATTCTCTCGAAGCTGTAACGGCTCTGGCTCAAGAATATGAGAAGGATCCGGATTATATTTCCGCAAATTAGACACGTGAAACACATCGTGGACATTAGAGAAGTTCTCCGGTAAAGCCAACCGATATGCCAACTTACCAACCCTGCCAGTAATCTCAAACGGCCCAACAAATCTCGGACTCAGCTTACCACCTTTACCATAACGAACAAACCCCTTTCGAGGAGACAATCTCAAGAAAACCCGATCTCCAACTGCAAACTCCAAGTCTCGACGACGTTTATCAGCATAACTCTTGAATCTACTCTGCGCCGTAAGCATTCTCTGCCTGATCAACTGAACATTCTCAATCTTCTCAAGAAGTTCTGGCATAATAGTCGGATCAACAGTCTTCATCTCTCCTACCTCGTCCCAATACAAAGGTGAACGGCACTTACGACCGTAAAGAGCTGCGAAAGGTGCCATTCCAATAGTAGCTTGATAACTATTGTTATAGGCAAACTCGGCAAGTGATAGATGTTTCTCCCAGTTCTTCCCGAAGTCCAGAACACAAGCCCTAAGCATATCTTCCAGAATCTGAATAGTCCGCTCAGACTGACCGTCGGTCTGTGGATGATACGCGGTACTGAAGTTCAACTGAGTACCTAAGGTCTCCTGAAGTTTCTCCCACAAACGAGAAGTAAATCGAGGATCTCGATCAGAGACAATACTAGATGGAATCCCGTGAAGTCTAACAATCTGATCCAGATAGAGATCCGTCAGCTTTGTAACCTCATCTCCCAACCTCATGGCAATAAAATGAGCTGTCTTCGTCAAACGATCCACGACAACCCAAACTGCATCATTACCCCTCGGTGATCTAGGCAAACCAGTGACGAAGTCCATCGTAATATGCTCCCATTTCCACTCTGGTATAGCCAACGGCTGAAGCAAACCTGCTGGTCGTTGATGCTCGGCTTTCACTCTCTGACAAGTCAAACATCTAGACACAAACTGAGCAACCTCCCTTTTCATGTTGTTCCACCAATAATGCTGTTTCAAATCCTGATACATCTTGGTTCCACCGGGATGAATAGTATATTTAGAATTATGAGCTTCCTCCATAATACCTCGTCTCAAGCCCGGTTCATCGGGAACACAAACCCTGTTCCGAAACCGAAGAATACCGTCCTCATGCACTTTAAAGTCAGACCGATCATCCGAAATCTGATCCTTGATCTTCTGAAGGTTAACATCAAGTTGCTGAGCTTCCCTGATCTGAGACAATAATAAAGGTTGAATACGGAGATGTGAACACATCACCCCAACCTGAGTGAACTCTGGTCTCCAATAACTAAACTCCTCAAGAACCTCCCACTTCTTGACAGCCAAACAAGAAATACTAGCCTTCCGGCTGAGAGCATCTGCTACAACATTTGCCTTTCCAGGCAGATAATTGATAGAACAATTATAATCTCCAAGAAGCTCCATCCACCTCCGCTGGCGCATATTCAACTCCTTCTGTGAGAATAAATACTTTAGACTCTTATGATCAGTGAAAATCTCGAACTTACTGCCCCACAGATAATGACGCCACTTTTTCAGTGCGAAGACAACTGCTGCCAACTCAAGATCATGAGTCGGATAATTCACCTCATAAGGCTTCAACTTCCTGGAAGCATAGGCAATAACTCGGCCATCCTGCATAAGAACACATCCCAAGCCCTCCTTGGATGCATCACTGTAAATGACCATATTATCGGTCCCCTCTGGTAGAGCAAGTACTGGAGCGGTAGTTAACCTCTTTTTCAACTCCTGAAACCCACTCTCACACTTCTCGTCCCAATTAAAGATAGTCCGTTTCTGAGTCAACTTAGATAGTGGCCCCGCAATCTTTGAGAAGTCCTTGACAAACCTACGGTAATAACCCGCCAAGCCAAGAAAACTACGGACATCAGTAACACTCTCTGGCCGCTTCCAAGACATCACCGATTCAATCTTAGTGGGATCTACAGAAATACCACTCTGTGTAATAACATGGCCAAGAAAAGAAATCCGTTGCAGCCAAAATTCACATTTGCTGAACTTGGCAAACAACTGATGCTCCTGCAACTTCTCTAATACAAGCCGTAGATGTTGCTCGTGCTCCAATTCAGATTTAGAATAGACCAAGATATCATCAATAAAAATCACCACGAACTGGTCCAAGTACGGCTGAAAAACTCGATGCATAAGATCCATGAATGCTGCCGGTGCATTAGTCAAACCAAAAGGCATAACAACAAACTCATAATGCCCGTACCGAGTTCTGAAGGCAGACTTCGGAACATCCTCCGTACGAATCCGAAGCTGATAATACCCCTGCCTCAAATCAAACTTAGAGTAGACTTTGGCTTTCTGAAGTTGATCAAACAACTCATCAATCAGTGGCAAAGGATACTTATTCTTGATAGTCACCTGGTTCAAACCACGGTAATCAATACATAATCTCAAAGTACCATCCTTCTTCTTCACAAATAAAATAGGAGCTCCCCAAGGTGAAGAACTCTGCTGAATAAATCCTTTCTCCAACAACTCCTGTAATTGAGTCTTCAACTCTTTCAACTCAGCTGGTGCCATCCGGTACGCCGATTTAGAAATAGGTTGAGTACCGGGAACAAGATTAATCACAAACTCGATATCCCTCTCAGGCGGCAACCCTGGCAACTCCTCGGGAAATACATTAGGATATTCCCGGATAATAGGGACTTCCTCTAGCTGTAGCTTATCAGATGGCTTGTTGATCAAATAAGCTAGATAACCCGAACACCCCTTACTCACCAACTTAACGGCTTTAGTTGCTGAGATAACAAAACTCGTCTTAGCACCCCGGTTACCCGCTACCTCAACTACTGGCTGTTCTGGCAAACGAAACTGTACTACCTTGGTTCTACAGTTTAACTGGGCATCATACTTAGAAAGCCAATCCATACCCAAGATAACATCATACCCCCGGATAGGAAATAAAATAAGGTCCGAAGGAAAATTATGCCCCTTAACATGTATTATACAATCCTTACATACTAAGCCAGTAACATACTTATCAGTCAAAGAGGTACTAATTTCAACCACATAAGGCAATCTTTCAGGTTGCAATTTAACACGTTGCACACAAGCAGGAGTAATGAAAGAATGCGTAGCACCAGAATCAATCAACACTTTAACAAGTTGATCAAGTATAAGGAAATTACCTTCCACAACTGCAGTCTCCTCAGGCATCTCCTCTAAGTCAACTGCATAAGCCCGAGCCTGAACCCGCTGCTGCTGTGGTACACTGCCCGTAGGCCTACCCTGGTAACCCTGAGTCGCTGCCCGACCCTCAGTCCTCGCATATTTAGGGCAATCCTTCGCCCTATGCTCGCTGCTACCACAACCCAAACATGTCCCTGCCTTTACCCTGCAGTCGGACTCTACATGCCCTGGGCGCTTGCAGTAATTACACTGCGATGATGTGGCACTAACACTGCCCCTAGAATAACCAGAAGCTGATGAAGCAGCTGATACAGCCTGCTGCTGAGGTCTCACCACACTAGGCCTATACTGACCCTGAGACTGGGCTGGCCTATACTGAGTCTGAACCTGATATGGCCTCTGCTGAAACTGAGGCCGATAGTAACTCTGCTGCCCCTGTGGCCTATAAGAACCCTGCTGGGCTGGTGGCCTGTAGACAACCTGCTGTACTGGAGGCCTATATATAACCTGCTGGCCCTGTGGCTGATACGGCCTCTTACTAGGCTGACTGGAGACAATCTGATCCCCTTTCCTCTTCTCTAATCTAGAAGCTGCCTCAAAAGCCTCAGTGAAAATATCATATCGATTCAGAGCCATAACATCCTGAATCTCGGGCCGCAACCCCAACATAAACCTACGAGTCCTCCGCTCCTCGTCTGCCACATACTCCGGTGCATACCGGGACAATCGAGTAAATGTGGCCTCATATTGAGCCACTGTAGCATCTCCCTGGACCAAGGCTAGAAACTCGGCCTCTCTCCGTTCCCTGCAAATCCTCGGGACATACTTTGCTCGGAAAGCCATCAGAAAGGTACCCTAAACATAAGGAATACCCTGTGCCGCCCAGCTAGTCCTTACCGTGCGCCACCACTCCTCTGCCTCGTCATCTAACAAATACACGGCAAAAGAGACTTTCTGATCATCAGTATAGCCAAGTGGATCATAAATCTTCTCCAACTTGCTAATCCATACCTCCGCCTTCCTATCATCCGGCTCCCCCTGAAATCTCGGTGGGTGATATCCTAAAAACTCCTTCAGGGTACCACGCCCGTGGTTACCACCCTGAATATTCAGAAGCTGAGCCTGCATAGCCTGATTCTGGGCAGCCTGCCCTGCTAATAACTGTGCCTGACTAGCCACTAACTCTGCAATCCGCTCCATAGCTGCTCCTAATCGGTCATCACCCCCGTCACGGCCCGGTGCCACGTTACTCGGAGTCTCATCAGTCATCTCAGGCCTACCTCTGGTTCTCGGTCGACCGGCCATTCTACTAATCAAAGAGTTAGCACAGTTATAGCACGTAGACAGGTTATAAACAACTATTAACACATAAATAACAAACTCATATAAAACACATAAACAAATTGATCACATAATCACATAAGCACTTAAATCACATAATCACTTAATCAATTAATCATACCAATACATATTTCATTTTTCTTTCCTTTCATACATATTTCATGCTAAGACCATTACCCACATTCCGAGAATACCCCGGCTGACAACTAACATGAGCTCTGATACCACTTAAACTGTCACGCCCCAACTCGACCCATCCTATAATCAGACAGGACGCAACGGAATTTCGGCGGCATAACGACAGTAAACAGATTTCCGAGGTTCTAAACCAACCTCATAAAACATCATACATCCCGTAATTCCTCAATACAAACAACAACATACAACACAACCATATTATACAATAAAACATCCTCGTTATACACCTCCGTTCCAACATGACATACAATACCTCAATTTTATCATACATTTCAAAAGTAAGTTGAGACACAACTACAACTTAACCATAGACAAAAGAAAGCCACTAAATTAACATCATTTAGATCATTATCTTTTCAACAACTATTACACTAAGAACCGTAAAGCATATAAAAGTCCATTAAGCTATTATACATGACGTTTAACAACATAAAATCATGGATAAAACTCAGGGACATATGACTCATCCACGAAAGGCACGTTTTCCACATTCTCCTCTTCAGGAGGCACGTACCCGTAATCTTGTGAAAGCACACCTGAAAACATGCAATAATAGAGAGTGAGCTTATATACATAAGCCCAGTGAGGATCCGATAGATCTCGACAGTATTCACTACCCTCCTTCGATTTAGTCCTTTGAGCAAGTAAACACACAACAACATAAATAATGCTATCATCACATAACTATATACCCAATCAATAAGGATACTCTATTTGGTGTAGCTCCAAACGCCATCACGATCTCAACCGTTCTTCTTATAACTCCCCATTACTCACGCACCCGAGGTACCTCACTAGCCCTTCCCTCCATGACACCTCCGTCATGCGAGCTGGGGGTAGCCTATGGCAGTCATGCCGTTATCAACCCGACAGCCCGACGCTGCCCGAGAGGGGGCACACACATACCAAGACTCCATATTCATCAATCATCAATCAATCAATCAATTGGGAGATCACCAACAAGAGTGCCCGATTCCCGCATTCAATAATAATCAATCAATAACATCAATATAACATCAATAATAAATTAAACAACAAACAACGTAGTTAGATGACAAAGTAGGCCATCTAACCGGACATGCATAATATACATAATTAACTCTAAATTACTTAACAACAACTCACCATTCATCACTCGAACACTAGCCAAACATCTAAAGGCATCGTTCAAGAAATTAAAGAATGACAACCTAAACTTCTAAAATTCATAACTTACAATCTACTAATCCAAACATTGCCAAATCAGTTCCTATCACTCACCCATTCAACCTACCACATTAGCCCTCTCGGAAATCCACCATAACACCTCCAAATCATGCCCGATAACCGTAAAATCCTAAGATGTCATGGCTGGATTTTCCGGATTTTCACACAAACAATGTAATCGAAAATTCGGCATTACAACAGCGCTAACACGTAATTATCAAGTATTTAGAAATTGACGGCAATCGATTTCGATCAACGCAACTCATTTAATTCAACTTTGAACATTTTAATCAAAATTAAATACCCGAAAAATAAAAATTATGCTATATCCGACAGAAACTCGTAGTATTATTATATAATGATCCGTAGCATGCAAGGAGCAATAATCTAACATCAGATTTCAATTCTAACGGTTCAATCTTCATTTATACGCAACAACACAAAAATGACATTTTGAGATCTAGAATTTTTCTCTCACCTTAGATGCGATATAAGCCTAGGAATGCGTGCTATGCGTGCCCAACAAGCAGAATCCAAGTCGGTGCGAAGTTTCACGGACAAAAACTAGGTTTTTCTTTGAAAAATTGGATTGAAAGGTTGAGTTTTTCTCTTCTCTTTTCTCCCTCTTTTCTCTCGGCAATGTGTGTGTGTGTGATGGTGTTTTTGTGTTGTGTGAGTGTGTGTTGAGGACATTAGCTTATAAGGTCAAATAATTAAGTAAAGTCAAAGTTAATTTTAATAGGTATTTTTGTGTTTTTAATGACTTTAATTGCATTTTAGTGCTCACCAAGTTAAAAATAATTATGCCACCCCCAAGATATCACAAATGGATTATTTTTAGGTGACAAGAAGTTTTACAATCCAACAATTTCACCCGAGTCGGCTTAAAACTCGATTTTCGCAAAAGTCGGTGTAAAAACCCTAATAAATTCTTAAGCCGATTTTAAAACCATTTTCATCAAACACAGGTCTATTAAAGTCCGTGGACTAGGTCTAGAAGGGTTAAAAAGACCAGTTTCAAAATTATAGCGGACGTGTTTCGAAAACACTATTCACTGAAAATCGACGATAAAATTTCTGACTCCGTTTTTGATGAAAATTTCATGAATGCACATTTAGCACGTATTAGAAGTATTGACATCAAAATTATAACTTTCTAGGTCCTATAGCACATAAACAGGTCATATGCACGAAAAACGAGGTATAGCACGTAAAACGAGATAAGCAAGAAAGTGGGGTTTCACAAATTATATAACCAAAATTATCAGTTAACACATAATTAACCAATGAGTTTTTGTAAATCTCCTCACCTTGGTCACGAGCTGAATTACTTAGACTAAATGAGCTTTTTTACTGCTTATAAGCACAAGCTATGAAACATATATCTATTGGCGTGTGTGAATTAATGAATCAAAGCATTAAACTAAACTTGTAAACCTAATGCATGGCCGACGGTAGAGATAAAAGGATAAAAAACTTGGGCGGTAAAGAAATAAAGTTGTTGGTATTCGCTATATCCTAGTTTAGTTGGTAGAATAGCACTTGGTTGAAATAATAAAATAGAAATGTGGAAGAATAGAGAGAGAAATAGTATGTTTAAGGAATAATCTAAATGTTTGGCTTCTTACTACTTATGAAATACATGGCCTGATCCTATATTTATACTTAACAAAGTCGGTGATCAACTAACATTGTCACAAGCTTTGGCTACTGCATGGTAAATGCTGAGAAGTATGTTGGTTTCATGCAAACTCACGATGGTGGACAAAAAAGCCAAACCAAGGACAGATGGTTGCCCTGGTGCAAGATAGAAGATAATCATGCTAGGCTACGTGATAGGGAGTGATGCCACATGTCTTAAGCTGCTGATGCGTTGTTTACTAGTGATGATGGTACTAAGGTTTAGATAATTAAGTTGTTATTTTAGTTTGTCAAGTCTGGCAGTCTTTAAGTGGTGCTTCGACATGGTGAATGCTGAATCAGCAAACTCATTAAATGACTAAACTTGGGACGAGGTCATGTCTTACTTGGGTAGCAGCAGGTTGATGACTAAGCTTGTTCCTAATGCCGTGACTAGCTTAATTGGTCATTTCTACATGGTGACAACGAAGCTTAGTGATGAGCTGGGCAAGTCATGACATTATAGTGTGATTCCTTAGGCGATAATGCTTATCTTATAGGTGGTGATTGTTGAATCAACCCTGTGGTGTAGTGTTTGTATGACAGGTAGTGCTTAGTTCATGGTTAGTTATATGAGGTAATTTTAATTAACAACAATAAGCTAACTATATAGTATTGGTTAATCTAGGTCAAGTCTATAACTTATGTTATTCATAACTTAATATTACCTACTCATTCTCTAAATGCAAGATTGCTATAAACTGATGCTGCTTTGTTTGGCTTAAGATAGTTTATTCAAGTACTATAAAAGTTAACTATTAATAAAAGATAACATAAACCCAGGAATTCTTCAAACTATCTCATGTACCTATTAATTTCTTCAGTAACAATTTCAAGTACACATTAAATTTAATTACCTAATGGTTATACTAACCTTAAGAGTGCTATATTAATCTATTAATGTAGTATAAAAGTTAACCTATAGCTACAAGTAAATGAACAACAAATGAGTAATCAAAGTTTTAGGGAACATGAACACTTACACTTACACTATAATCCAACTATTTTCAATTCTAAAAGTAGACACTGCACCATTAGCCAAGCTTCTTTTAATTTTCTTGAAGCTTCAGTGGTTCAGGGGTTAGCTAACTAGGAAACAATTTGTTGTCTAGTTCTATTCAGACGCTAATGACTGATGCTCGGAATATTATATCAATTTTCTCATTCTAATGTAAGTTAACATTTTTATTTGTAGGTATCAAATAACAAACTTGAATATCTTCAAAGTTTCCAATTAAATTTCATAGCTAACATCCTAAATCTCTTCTTCTATCTCACAAGCTAGGTTGGCCATTTTTTTACAATTTTTTATATTTTTAAGATGATTATAACTATATCATTCCTAATTAAGACAATTAATTAGTAGAGGAGACCAAATAAATTATGTATTAACTTAGGTCTTCAACATTCTTAACTAATTAAGAACCTAGGTTTATTTCTAAGTGCTAGAACTAAAGCAAATTACTTAATTTATTATCCTTGCACTTATCTTGCTGTAAATCTTCCTTCTCTTATAGTTATACATGCTTATATTTGATCAACCTAATTCTATTATCTGTAACCAGTGTAGTAATAAGTTACTATATTACTTTCTTACTTCATTTCCTAAGCTAGCTATTCATATCATTTTCATTTTCTAACAAATCCTACCTAAAATAATTAATCAATAAAGCTATAGAAGTTTATCTAATCCAAATAGATTTAGTATGACCAACCTTTTTAATTGAAACGAATGCTTAGTTTGAAATACTAGGGTTTTTATATATTTTCTAAGTTTAAATTATTTCCTAATGCCCCCATAACTGACTAATCCTAAGTCAAAGGGTCGAGAAACTCAACGCCACTATTCTTGAACAACTTGGAGCCGGATAAGCCTTAAAAAAACACACACAACGAACCGGACACAAACAAAAGAAAGAAGAAAAGGGCCATGATCCTTTGTTCGTTTTCGAAAATATGAACTCATACGGTAATACTGTTAACCATAAAGCAATTCAATCATAAATAATATTTAATTAATATGCTAATTCTCAGAAATTAAGTCTGGGGCTTCACATAAAGTAAAGGCTAGAACTACTATTTGGACTCGACGTGGGATTCTTGTAAATGTGGAATGTTGGTTTATACTGTTGTATATTGTCTATTGTGTGTAAATCTGCTGAGTACAGGTTTTGGATAATCCCCGGTACAAAGGAGACTCTGTTCAATTTCTGGGTCCGGACTTAACCTATAGTGTAGGGTTGGTTCGGGGCGTGACATCTTAAGTGGTATCAAAGCATATAGAATTGAATGAGTAGGGATATGTTTCTCAGTCTGTGGGGTAGAGGTCTATATGTGAAATTGGAATTACATAATTATTAAAGTGTGAAAGTATGATTGCATGAATGTGTAAATATGGAAGTGTTATTGCCTAAAAGTGTTTGTGTGAAAGGTATTGAGTCTATTGAGTGTTAAATGCATAGTGTGTGAATTGTGTGAACAAGGTACCTTGAATGTAACTATTCTTATGTGTTATATTTTTTTATTGCTTGTTATTTGTTACCATACAGCTACACTTTAGTTGTCATCTACTATGGGGTCTCGTTGTCAGAACAGGGATCATAATGTTGATGAGGCAAATTAGGGGCAACAGTCCATTAATGATCTGGCCACAACTATAGGCCGGATTACTCAGGTTCTTGAGGAACGAAGGCAAGGTGCAATTAATAATCCTGGGGGTAATCTAGGTAATCCAGGTCACAGAGCCGAGGACAATAATAGTAATCAACTTGAGCGGTTCCTTAAATATAGTCCACCCAAGTTTGTACAGGAGCCGGATGATGAGCTGGCTGAACAATGGCTGACTTGTATCGAGAAAAATTATGCAGCTCTTGAGTACAGTGATGAGTGAAAAATAGCCTTTGCAGATATTCTTGCTCAATGCTGATGCCGAGCAATGGTGGATGACGGTTAAGCTGAGATAGGACAGTGAGAATGTTCCTCATCTGTAGGCGGACTTTGTGAGAGAATTCCAGGACAACTATATTCCCGAGATGGCCAGAGAGAAACGGGAGGAAGAATTTGTGACCCTGAGGAAGGGAAATATGATTATGCCACAATATGAGGCCGCATTTACTAGACTGTCTCAATATGTGCCCAAGCTTGTGCAACCAGTTAGGAGGCAGATACAGAGGTTTATCTGAGGGTTGAGATCTGATATATAGTTACATTTGTCTACTCATCATTTTACTGCCTACCCTGAGTCTATTCAGGCAGCCTGAGATTTGAGAAATAGAAAGCAGAGATAATAGTTGAGTCTAGTAAGCTAAGTAAGAGGCCATACCAGGCTTAGGGTCAGGGGCAGCCGAAGCAGTATCAAACTTTCAATCAGGGTCCGCAGCAGCGTTCGTTTCAGACACAGAGTTGTGTCGGTCCTATTCAGACTCAATCTTAGTCGAGGCCAGTACAAGGATAGACCTAGGGTTAGAGTCAACTGATGGTGAATAAATCACAGCAGGGTAGCATAGCTACCTCTAATTGCAGAGCCGCCGTCCTTAAGGGAGGCACTGCTGCAAGACAAAACCAGCAGTGTAGTTACTGTCACCATAAGGGCCATATTGTGGACAATTGTTAGAGGAAGACAGGTCGATGCACTGGTTATGGCAGTGACCAGCACTGGGTTAAGGACAGTTCTAAATACAAGAATACTATGGGACAGACTACAGGCCAGGGTGTTCAGACTAGAGTAGCAGGTAATATACCAGCTCAGCGAGTCCAGGCTAGCGTCTTTGCCCTTGACTAAGAGGAGCTGCCAGAGACCATAGCTGTTGTGGAATGTACTTTTCTTCTTAATAATTAGTCAGTTAAGGTTTTAATTGATATCGGGGCTACTTATTCGTTTATCAATCCTAATTGTGCACAACATGCTAATGTGAAAATTAATAAATTTCCATATAAAATTAAGGTAAGTACACTGATGGGCACAAAATTTGTCACTAAGTCTATCTGTAAAGAATATGATATTTGTATTAAGGGTTGTACTTTTCCTGTTGATTTAACTGTGTTACCTTTTTGGGATTTTGAAATAATATTAGGAATGGACTGGTTAGAAAAATACTATACACAACTTGATTGTGGGACGAAAATTGTAAGACTTCAGATGCCTGACCAACCAGTAAATAAAATAGTTGGGAATTGCAAATCGACTAGAACTCCCCTTATTGTGACACCATGGACCTAGCATGTAGTACATTATACATATTTGCATATAACTAGGTGTGCTTAAGTGGTTACATGCGTATATATGTTTAGTTTAGCTTTTGAATTTACACAGTAACTTTACTTTTCTTCTACTTTTTCCTATTTTCTTTCTATGTGCACTAATATATATACTTAATTCAAATAAAATAATTAACCTATTATTTTGATATTTTTATTAGATGAGATGGTTCCTTCTAATAGACTTATTTTCATCATTTTAAAATAAGCCTTGAGCCTAGGGTAAAAATTAAAGTATTTTATTTTGTAAATTTCATATTTTTCTCTTACTATATAAGTGATTTTCGGTATACATTCATAATTTTTACTTGCATAGTACTTCGGGAAGGCGGGTAGAAAAAATGTTTTATGTCTCGAATGAATAGTAAAACTAGACTACACTATTGGGCATTTTATGTTTGGCATTGCTTTGGGCTAAATTTATCTAACTTATACTATATTTTTTTTAAACAAAGCCCAAGCCCAACCCAATTCAGTTACCCAATATACATTTATACACATATATACATATAAAATACATGAAAATAGCATAAAAATAGAACAAAAAACCCACCCCTACCCGTACTCGTTGGCCTTTCAAAGAAGAAAATGAAAGGTTTTTTTGCTAGGGTTCACTAAATTGCTTCAATCCAAGCTTCAATTCAAACGTCTAGAGCCATCCAAACCTTCTCCTAGCATATTCATGTTGATTTGGTGAGAGTTTTTTTTATCTTTTATGTATTAAGTTCTACCTAAGTTACTTTTGAATTTTTAGATTTGTTCTATATGCTTTGTTTAAGGTTATAAATGCTTCGATTGCTCATTATTAAGTATATAGAATAATATTTTGTAGCTATATTGCAATTGTGTTGGCTTAAAATGGTGTTTAATGCATTAAAAAAGATCAATGGATAGTGTTAAATAGTGATTTCTTCAAAATTTTGGGGGTTTTGCTTCATTGTGTGTTTTAACGCTTTTAATAGGTGTCATAATCGTCTAGGATGATAAATGTGGAATTTAAATGGTTAGAACATAGCTAGAATTAGAAAATATTGAATGAGAGAAAAAGGGGTGATATGTGTGAAGCATTGACCGAGCGTGATTGAGTGTGTTGAATAGTCTTAGATATGCTAGATAGTGGTTATGATGCATTTATGGCGTTGGTTTAATGATCGGGTTTAGTAGTTGTAGTGTAAATGGACTAAGGGGCCTTTGGGGGTTAAGTGGTAATTGAAGTGTAAAATGAGATTTACTAGCATTAAGAGGTGTCATAAAGTGTCCTTGTAGGTATAGAATAGTTAGATTGTGGACTACATAGCTTGCGTTTTGTATGTGCTTGTAATTGGACTAAATGGCCTAGTTTATAGAAAATTGAAATAGTTGTTAGTAATTGTCTTTCAATTGACTAGTTAAGTGTTAAAATGTACTTGTATATGATGTTTATCTATTGGTGTAGTTAGATGGTGACATGTATAGCTTAAGTGTTAGTATTCTATTTATAGTGAGCTTTAGAATTAATGTCTATTATTGCGAGAATAGCTAGTTAATTTCGTATTTGTTGTATTTTAACTTATTGTTATAAAAGTTACTTGTGTGAAATGTAGTTGTTTATATTATTGCTTGTTAAATTGTTATGATGTGTTATTTGGATGTTTACTCAATGTGGCTATTGAATCGGTTTTCCTTGGATTCGTAGATATCATCGAGTGTAAACTCATATCTCTTTTATCGATATCATGGTTGCGTAACCATTTGGGCATGGTAGTGTCCAGGAAGCCGGGCGGCATCAGGCTTGCCGATATACCTCGGCTACCATGGTACCTAGTCCCTCTCTCACTAGGGATGCCGCCCTGGGAAAGATGGGTCGTAGGATTAACGGGGTGTTACATCCAGAGTACACCCGTTGATGTATAGGGATATCGGCTTATTGGTCTTGTTATTGGTATCTTCATCATATCTTGTTCGTGATTCGTGATTCGTTATTCGTGATTCGTGGTTCGCGGTTCGAGCTTGTCATGCCCTAACACGACCCCACTTACTATTAGTCAGGACGCAGCAGAATTTCGGCATTATAACATATGTAATATGGACAACAAAACCATACACCGGTTCACTTCAAACACCTCACATCCAACAACAACTCCAACAACACACAACACAACCAACATCTCAAAAACCAACCATCCAGCATTAAAACCACAAGACACAATGCCTTCGTCTCAACAACATACAACCAACCATAATAGACATATCAAAATAGACGACAAGCTAGCCTAACAACATATTCATATCTAAAAGAAAGACTACTAAGCTAGATGACAAAGTAGGCCATCCAGACTCAACACACAATCAACCCCGAGCCTACTTAACACCAACTCAAGTCTCAACCACACAAATAATACCAAGCAATTAAAGAAAACACCTAGATAATTCAAAGAAACATAACCCTAACTTTCAAACAACATAACTTACAATCTAGCAATCAAACAACTCCTGAACCTTCTCGTATCACCTAACAACTTAATCAAGTACCTAAACCCCCTCATAAACCATCCAAAAGCCATTTAAAACGAGCCCAACAAACCCAACAAGGCAATGCAAACCCGGCTGAAATTTTGGACTTCTAATTCAACTATCAATTCAACATTTTGGCATTACAACATTACTACTCAATGCTAAACCAGTTTATACAAGCTTACACAACTTAAAAACAACAACTACAACAACAATTATACAAAATAATGGCTAAATTATCAAAATAAAACAAGTAAAATAAAAATACAACATTCTACCATTTAAATTGGCTATAATTACACTAAGTTAGTCTACAACACCTAACTAACAATAATCTTAAGACAATTTAGCTAAACATCAACTATATATACAACAATAAAAGCTTGGCATAAACTTTGAAAATAAGATCAAGTTTTTCCCTCACCTTTGACGCAAATAGAAGCTAGGAATAGGTAGAATACAAGCCCAACAAGCAAAATCTAGCTTGGAATGAAAAGATTTGGCCTTGAATTGAGTATTTTCTTTGAAACTTTACTTTGAAAACCTAGAAAATGTTCTTCTTTCTTCTCCCCAACCTCAAGACAATGTGTGTGTGTGTGTGTGTGTGTGTTTTAGGTGTTTTTAGCTTTGTATTGTATGTATTGTATGTATATATGCATATATTGATAAGTCAAACTAAGAAACAAATGGTCAAAGTTGGCTTAAGTTGAATATTATATGCATAAAGTCCATAATAGCCTTGGTAATAATGTCTAACTTCTATTATACTTTTAGAAGGACTATTTTTGGGGATAACATATATATATATAGGCATATATTTACATATATTCTAAGTATACAACACAATTTTGCCAAAGTAGATGAAAAGTCATAAAAATTGTTTTTCAAATGTCTTTTAAATACACATTTAATCTAAGATCATTTAATAACTCATATATATACATATATATGAATTCAATTAGCATATAAATAAATGAAAACACATAATTGCTACTAAGGGCAAATTCGGTGTCACGCCCCAACTCGACCCCACTTATAATCAGTCAGGACGCAATGGAATTTCGCCAGTATAACGACAGTAAATAGGATACCGAGGCTCTAAACCAACCTCAATAGAATATCATACATCAACTCCATAAACCACACAACAAACAACCCCTCAATAAAATAACAACATACATCATAACCATATTATACAATAATCAATCCTCGTTATACGCCTCCGTTCCAACATAATATATGAACCTTAATATACATTCCAAAAATATATTGATACCAACCTAGCAATCTATACGTAGACAAAAGAAAGACTACTAAGATAGCATCAACTAATTCTTTATCTTTTCAACATCTTATACATTATGAACTACAAAGCATATAAAAGCCAATCTATACGTAGACAAAAGAAAGACTACTAAGATAGCATCAACTAATTCTTTATCTTTTCAACATCTTATACATTATGAACTACAAAGCATATAAAAGCCAATCTATACGTAGACAAAAGAAAGACTACTAAGATAGCATCAACTAATTCTTTATCTTTTCAACATCTTATACATTATGAACTACAAAGCATATAAAAGCCAACTAGATAATATACAAGATAGTAAAACAATACAACACCAAGATAAGACTCCGGAACATAAGACTCATCCACGTAAGGCACATTTTCCTCTTCAGGAGGCATGTACCCGAAGTCTTGCGAAAGGACACCTATAAGCATTCAATAATAGAGAGTGAGCTTATATAAAATAAGCCCAGTGAGGATCCGATAGATCTCTAACAGTATTCACTATACTCCTTGGAAAATGATCCTTTGAGCAAGTAAACACACAATAACATCAATAATACTATCATCACAAAAACTATAATGACCAATCAATAAATGATACACTAGTTGGGGTAGCTCCAAACGCCATCACGATCATAATAGCCTTCTTGTGACTCCCATAAATTCACGCACCCGAGGTACCCCAATAACCTCTCCCTCCATGACACCTCCGTCATGCGAGTTGGAGGCAGTTTCCGGTAGTCATGCCGTTATCAACCCGACAGCCCGATGCTGCCCGAGAGGTGGCACACACATACCAAAGACTCAGCAATAATAATAAACATCAATCATTCACAGGAGGACAGTCTAACAGAACTGCCTATCTCCTGGCATCAATCATCAATCAATAATCATTAATAATCATATTATCATCATCATAACATCAATAATCAATTTAACAACAAATAACTAAGTTAGATGACAAAGTAGGCCATCTAACCGAACATGTATTAAACACACAATCAAACCCTAGTTTACCCATCATCAACTCACAATTCAATCACTCAAATCACACCCAATCAACTAAAGGCATAATTTAACATTTTAAAGAAAGACAACCTAAACTTCAAATATTCATATCTTACATTCTACTAATCCAAACAACTCCAAATCAGTTTCTATCACTCACCCATTCAATCAACTACATTAGTCCCCTCGGAAACCAACCAAAACACATCCAAATCATGCCCAACAACCCTAAAACCCTAGTATGTCATGGCTGAAATTTTCGGACTTTAGCACGGACCTCGTAATCGAAAATTCGGCATTACAACGGCGCTACCACGTAATTATCAAACTTTTAGAAATTGACGACAATCGATTTCAACCAATACAACTCAAGATAATCAACATTTAGTAAATTAATCAACTTTAAATACCTGAAAAATAATAATTATGCTACAACGGTTCAAATATTTTAAGATTACATATAAATGATCCCTACCATGCATGGAGCAATAATCTAACATCAGATTAAAAATTTAACAGTTCAATAATCAATTCTACACAAAAACATAAAAGATGAGTTTTGAGATCTATAATTTTTCTCTCACCTTTGATTCGATATAAGCCTAGAAATGCGTGCAATGCGTTCCCAACAAGCGGAATCCAACTCGGCACGAAGTTCTACGGACAAAAATTAGGTTTTTCTTTGAAAATTTGCTTTGAAAACTTTGAAGAAAAGCTTTGGTTTTTCTCCTATGGTCTCTCAGCCATCTAGGTGTTTTTGAGTGTGTTTTTGTGGTATTGTAATGTGTGTTGGTGATATATGCATGAAGGTCAACATTTTAAATAAAGTCAAAGTTGAATTAACTTAGTATTTTTGTGTTTTCTTGTCTTTTAAATACATTTTAGCTATCTCTTTGCTCAAAACAATTATTCAACACCCAAGATAGCTCAAGTATGTTATTTTTAGGTGACAATAAGTTTTACAATCAAACAATTTCACCCGAGTCGGCTTAAAACTCAATTTTCGCAAAAGTCGGTGTAAAAACCCTAATAAATTCCTAAGCCGATTTAAAAATCGATTTCATCAAACACAAGTCTATTAAAGTCCGTGGACTAGGTCTAGAAGGGTTAAAAAGACCAGTTTCAAAATTTAGCGGACGTGTTTCAAAATTACTATTCACTAAAAGTCGACGATAAAATTTCTGACTCCAGTTTTTATAAAAATTTCATGAATGCACATTTAGCATGTTCTAGGAGTATTAATATAAAAATTACCACATTCTAAGTCATATAGCACATAGACAGGTCAATTCACGCAAAATGAGAATAAACACGCAAAATGAGACAGGATAGAAAAGTGGGGTTTCACATTCGGGGTCTCACATCTCTCATTCCCCCCCTTAAAGAAAGTTCGCCCTATAAATTCTTATTTGCTGCTCGGAACAAATCTGGGTACTAGTACTGAATCTGATCCTTTCTTTCCCAAGTAGGTTCTTCTAAACCATGATGATTCCACAACACTTTAACCAAAGGAATTTTCTTGGATCTCAACTCCCGGTCTATCTGATCAAGGATACGAATGGGTCATTCCTTATAAGTTAGATTCTCACGAAGTTGCAATGACTCTGGTTCTAGAATATGAGAAGAATCTGGATAATACTTCATCAATGTAGACATGTGGTAGACATCATGAACATTGGAAAAATTCTGCAGTAAAGCCAACACTTGCCCACTCTGCCAGTAATCTCAAATGGCCCTACAAACCTAAGACTCAGTTTACCACCTTTACCATGACGAGCAAAGCCTTTTCGAGGAGACAATTTCAAGAAGACTCGATCCCTAACTGAGAACTCAAAATCACGACGGCGTTTATCAGCATAACTTTTGTATCTACTCTAAGCTGTCAGCATTCTCTACCTGATTAATTGAAAATTCTCAATCTTCTCAAGAATTTCTAGCATCGTAGTTGGATCAATAACCTTCATCTCCCCTACTTCATCCCAGTACAAAGGTGATCGGTATTTACACCCATATACAGTTACAAAAGGTGTCATCCCAATAGTCACTTGATAACTATTGTTATAGGAAAACTTGGCTAGTGGTAGATGTCTTTCCCAACTCTTCCCGAAGTCCAAAACACAAACTCTAAGCATATTCTCTAGAATCTGAATAGTTCTCTTCGACTGACCATCAGTCTAAGGATGATACGCTGTGTTGAAATTCAACTTAGTACCCAAAGTTTCCTGAAGACGCTGCCAAAATCGAGAAGTAAACCGAGGGCCTTGATCAGAGACAATACTTGATGGAATCCCATGAAGTTTAATAATATTAGCCACATAAAGATCTTCCAACTTCTCGAATTTATCTTCTTTCCTCATCAGAATAAAATAAGCTCTTTTAGTCAAACGGTCTACGATAACCCAAACTGCATTACAACCTTTCGGTGACCTAGGCAAATCAGTGACAAAGTCCATCGTAACATGTTCCCATTTCCACTCTGGTATTGCCAACGGCTGAAGTAACCTTGTTGGTGGTTGATATTCTGCTTTCGCCCACTGACAAGTCAAACATCTGGATACAAACTGGGCAACCTCCCTTTTCATGTTGTTCCACCAATAATGTTGTTTTAGATCCCGATACATCTTATTTCCATCGAAATAAATGGTGTACTTTGAATTGTGAGCTTCTTCCATAATTTCTCTCCTCAAACTTGATTCATCGAGAACAAATACTCTATTCCAAAATTGTAGAATACCATCCTCATGTAATTTAAAGTCTGATTGATCATCCTTGATCTAATATTTGATTTTCTAAAGCTTCGTATCAAGTTGTTGAGCTTCTCTAATCTAAGACAACAATAAAGGTTGATCTGCAAGTGCGTACACATAATTCCAACTTGAGTCAACTCTAGTTTCCAGTAACTAGATTCCTCAAACATCTCTCACTCTTTGATTTCTAAACTTGTAATGTTTGTCTTCCGGCTTAGAGCATCTGCCACAACATTCGTCTTCCCAGGCAGATAATTGATAGAACAATTATAATCATCTAGAAGCTCTATCCGTCTTCTCTACTGCATATTCAGCTCCTTCTGTGAGAACAAGTACTTCAGATTTTTATGATCAGCGAAAATTGCAAACTTACTGCCCTACAGATAGTGATGTCACTTTTTTAGAGCAAACACAATAGCTGCCAACTCCAGATCATGAGTTGGATAGTTCATCTCATACTGTTTATCTTTCTAGAAGCATAGGCGATAACCCAACCATTTTGCATAAGTACACAACCCAAGCCCTCCTTGGATGCATCACTACAGATGACAATATTATTTGTTCACTCTGGCAATACAAGTATTGGAGCAGTAGTCAACCTCTTTTTCAGCTCCTGGAACCCATTCTCACACTTCTCATCCCACGCAAAGCTTGTTCTTTTCTGAGTTAGCTTAAAAAGTGGCCTTGCAATCTTAGAGAAGTCCTTCACGAACTTGTGGTAATAACCTACAAAACCAAGGAATCTGTGAAACTCTATCATATTCTCTGGCCTTTTCCAAGACATCACCACTTCAATCTTAGTGGATCTACTGAGATACCTTTCTGTGTAATCAAATGGCCCAGAAAAGATATCTGCTGCAGCCAGAATTCATACTTACTAAAGTTTGCAAACAACTAATATTCCTGAAGTTTTTGTAGGACAAGTCGTAGATGTTGCCCATGCTTCGATTTAGTCTTAGAATATACTAAGATATCATCAATGAAGATTACCACAAACTGGTCCAAGTACAGCTGAAAGACTTGATGCATAAGATCCATGAATGTTATCAGTGCATTAGTTAGTCCAAAGGGCATAACTACAAATTCATAATGCCCATACTGAGTTCTGAAAACATAATTTGAAACATCCTCCTTACGGATCTGGAGCTGATAGTACCCTTGCCTCAAGTCAAATTTAGAATAGACTTTGGCTCCCTGGAGTTGATCAAACAACTCGTCAATAAGTGGCAAATGATACTTGTTCTTGATGGTCACCTAATTCAAGCCCCGATAATAAATACATAATCTCAAGGTACTGATGTGACTATATTTGCAGCATTCAAACCATGGTATTTGTACTGCATTTGCATCTTAACTCTGGAATAAATGCAACACTTTGATACTTCCGATGCAATGTAGGAAAATACTGAAAAGTGAAGAATCAGGCCCGAAATGATCCAATTGTAAGTCAAGAAGTAAGAATGGGGAAGTACGAGAAACGGTGGAAGAATGAACCTCATAGAGAAGAAATTTGGCCGAAACTAGAACGAAATCGGACTTGGAACATTTACCTAGATGATTTTGAATAGTGACCCATGTTCGTTTTTGCCAAATCATATCAGTTTTTCAGGTAGAAATGGCCTTCTGAGCAAAACGCAAGACTTATTTATCTGTCTTTTCCATCCAGTGCCCACACTGCGTCAGAAAATCTTCCTCTTCGATCTCTCTTTTGTCCTACGCGCGGTGAGATTTTAGTCAAATTCCATCGTTTGAAAGGTCAAAATAGTGAAAAAGGCCTGAAAATCCCGCGATCAACGATCCGGTCCAAGTCAACAAATGCAAAAGGTCAACTTTTTTTAGAATTTTGCCTATAAATAGGGCATCAACCCTTTGAGAATTTTGGTAATTAATTTTGGAATATTGTCAATATTTTTGGCATAATTTCAAGTTAATTCTAGTTAGTTTTAATTTTAGTAGTAGTTAAATAATTAGTAGGATACGGGGGAAGTCCCGCATAGGTAGCTCTTAACGGGAAAATTTTGCCCGAATAGCTACTTTTAGTAAAAAAATCCGACCCAAGTAGTTATAAGTCGGGGGAAGTTATGCCCGAATAGCTTTTGATAGAAAAACTCTTATTCGGGGGAAATTCATCCCGGGTAGCTCTTATTTGGGAAAAATTAATTCCACCCGAATAGCTCTTTTGCGTCAGACCTCTGCTCAAATTTCAGGAATCCGAAATACGCGTTCGTCGATATAGGGGAGCCTTTCTTGACTCTCTTTTATTTACAGAATTCGTATTCAATTATGTCTAAGAAGATTGATCTAGGGGAGAATATTGTAAATGATAGTCTTTTAATATATAGTCTCGGATTCAGTTTATTCAATTCTTAATTGCAATATACGGCTTGTTTTAATTAAGTATTGTCTTTCATACGTAATGCTTTTAAGTAGATGTTATGATTGCTTTACTTTTGTGTCATAATATTATGCTTGTAGTTGATATGATGATTGTGTTACTTTCGTGCCATATAATTGTTTTAATCATGAATCTATAGGTTGTACCATAGATTCTATGAAACTGTAGGTTGTACCATAATTTCTATCTGTATGGTCAATTCCTTAGTTTAGTTTGTCTTGTTGTACATGGTTAAAATAAACTAAGTAGATTAACTAGGTCTATAGCTTTTAGTTTAACCAAGTGTATGTTTGTAGCTTAAGCCTTTCCATAGATTTAGATAACGTGGATGCCGAGCTTAGATTATTTGCCTCATTTACATATTCGACCCTTAGATCACCATCTCTTTGTATTCCACTAATACTTAGTTTAACTTAGATAATTTCGTTAGTTGTAGAATAATTTACATTTCAACATGTCACTTAAACAAATATACAAACATGTCATTTAAATGTTTTAACACTTTCACACTACTTCACTAACTTAACTAACGAGCTTCCTTGTGGTACGATTCTGCACTCATAGCACACTATACTACGAAGATCCGTGCACTTGCGAGTATTTTAACTTGATTTATTTTACACATTTTTCACACGCCCACCGGGTTACATCAAGTTTTTGAAAAAAGGTGCTCATAACAGACTGAATGTGTTGATCTAAAGATTGAAGCATGCGAGAATTGGATTGGACAAGATGAAAGAGTTGGTCATACTTGTCATAGGATTTGGGAGGAGCAGATTCAACCCAATTTTCATAGTGATCATTTTGGTTGAAAATATTAAATAAAGGGTCACCAGAAGATTCAGATTGAAAAGGTATAAGGACTTGGCTTGTAAAGTTTTGAGAAAAATTTTCTTGACTCCAAGGTGATGGTTGGTTGTCATTCTGGAGTATGTGCCTCAAACATGTTATCTGCTTCATTCATAGTGTTACATTCTCTACCCTGATTATCCCCATTAAACACTTCTATCACCTCAACCTAGTTTGGGATAGTTTTGTGATGAACAAAAATATATTGGTCTTACGAACTCACGACAGGTTGAATAGGGTGTTCGTCTTCCTCCCAATCATTTATGCTCTCGGCTAATTGATCAATTTGGTCTTGAAGCCTATTTATGGATTGGTGGTTGGATTCGACGAGTTGGACAAGTTGGTCGAACTTGTCATCGAAGTTTGGTACAGGAGAAGAAAATTCAACCGAGTTAGGATAGTAAAAGTTTTGTTTGAAAGAATTACTTTGAAAGCTTTCACAAAACTTGGAACATTTGGGGTTTTGAAATGTAAAATTTTCAAAATTTTGAGGTAGAAAAGATGCATCATTTTTATCCCAAAATAAATTTTGATGATTTTGCAATTCCAAGTTATATGCATTTGAGTACAAATCATTGTTTGAAAAATAACCCTAAGTAGTAGAATCATGACTATGTAAAAACTTGGGATAATGGGTGTCACGCCCCAACTTGACCCCACCTACAATCAGTCAGGACGCAACAGAATTTCGGTAGTATAACGACATTAATTGAGACACCGAGGCTCTAAACCAACCTCTCATAATAACATATAATCAAACTCCTCAACCATTCAACAATCAACTCTTCAATTAAGTTAACAACATACAACACAACCATATTTTACAATAATCATTCGTCAACAATCCAATCATAGTTATACGCCTCCGTTCCAACATAATACATTAACTATACATACATTTCAAAATAGATTATAAACTAACTTAGCAACCCAACCATAGTCAAAAGAAAGACTACTAAGTCAATATACATATGTCTCCATACTAAGGTAGGTTTTACAATATATCATACTACAATAACTATAAACAATCTCATGGCAAAGACTCCTGCGCATAAGACTCATCCACGTAAGGCACATTTTCATCTTCTGGAAGCACGTACCCGTAATCTTGCTCAAGGACACTTGTAAGCATGCAATAATAGAGAGTGAGCTTATATAAAACAAACTCAGTGAAGATCCGATAGATCTCTAACAGTATTTATTATACTCCTTGGAAATGATCCTTTGAGCAGTAAACACACAATTAAAACATCAATAACAATATAAACATATAACTATAATGACCAATCGATAAAGGATACTCTAGTTGGTGTAGCTCCAAACGCCATCACGATCTCAACCATTCTTCTTATAACTCCCCATTACTCACGCACCCGAGGTACCTCACTAGCCCCTCCCTCCCTGACACCTCTGTCATGCGAGCTGGGGGGTAGCCTCTTGTAGTCATCCCGTTATCAACCCGAAAGCCCGACGCTACCCAAGATGTGGCACACACATACCAAGACTCAGCAATAATAATCAACTTCATAACACAAGAGGACAACCTTTTCCGTTGACTATCTCCCGGTTCATCAATAATCAATCAATAATCAGCAATTATGGTCAATTGTCATCAATATAACATCAAGTAATCAATTAAATAACAAACAACTAAGTTAGATGACAAAGTAGGCCATTCAACTTAACATGCATTAAAGATGTAATCTAACCCTAGTCTAACCATCAACAACTCACAATTCAATCACTCAAACACCACCCAATCATCTAAAGGCTCAATTCAACAATTTAAAGAAAGACAACCTAAACTCCAAATAATTATATCTTACATTCTACTAATCCAAATAACTCCAAATCAGTTTCTAACACTCACCCATTCAATCAACTACATTAGCCCTCTCGGAAACCAACTAAGACACATCAAAATCAAGCCCAACAACCCTAAAACCTCAATGCACCTAGGCTGAAATTTCTGGATTTTCACACAAACATCGCAATCAAAAATTCGGCATTATAACGGCGCTACCACGTAATTAACAAACTTTTAGAAATCGACGGCAATCGATTCCAACCACTACAACTCAAAATAATCAACAAATGGCCAATCTATCAACTTTAAATACCCGAAAATAAAAATTTATGCTACAATGGTTCAAATCTCACAAGAATACATATAATCGATCCTTAGCATGCACTGAGCAATAATATAACTTCAAATTAACATTCTAACGGTTCAAAATGCAATTATAAGCAAAAACATAAAAAAATGACTTTTGAGATCTAGAATTTTTCTCTCACCTTTGATGCGAAATAAGCCTAGATATGCGTGCAATGCGTGCCCAACAAGCGGAATCCAACTCGGCATGAAAAACTACGGACAAAAACTAGCTTTTTCTATGAAAATTTGCTTTGAAAACCTTTGAAATTTCTTTCTCTTTTCTCCCTTGAACCTCTCGGCCTTGTGTGTGTTTTTTGAGGGTGTGTTTGTGCTTTGTTAGTAGGTGTTGATGTACATAAGTAGAAGTCAATCAATTTTAAAGAAAGTCAAATTAGTTCTTTTAGTCTTTTAATTCTATTTTTAGTTTTTTTAATTCATTTCTTGACTTTTTCTTGCTCAACTAATAAATTAACACCTAAATTAACTCTAGACATTATATTTTAGGTGACAAAGAGTTTTACATTAAAATACTTTCACCCGAGTCCGCTTAAAACTCGTTTTCTTGCAAAAGAAAGTGTAAAAATCTTTAAAATTTCAAAACCGATTCCAAATCCGTTTTAATCAAACACGGGTCTATTAATACCCAGGAACCAGGTTTTAAAACGTTTAAAACACCCCTGTAAAAATTTTAGCGGACAGGTGCTCAAAACACTATTTATTAAAACCGGTGATAAAATTTCTGATTCTATTTTTTTATGAAAATTTCATGAATGCACATATAGCATGTATTAGGAATATAAATCACATTTTTAACACATTCTGACTCATATAACACATAAACAAGTCAATTCACGTAAAACGAGGTAAAGCACGCAAATCGAGATAAAGCAAAATATGGGGTCTCACAATGGGGACAATTTACAATGGTATGCCCAAATTGAAAAAAACAAATTTCACATGTATTTGGGATAGGGGGTTGGGTTGTTTCATTAAAAGTCCATTGATCGGATGAATCATTAAAATGAGTCATTCCTAATCTTCCAAATTTTTCCTATTTTTTTTTAATATATTTTATTTTATTTATTAATTATTATTATTATTTATTATTTTTTTATTATTTATTTTTTATTTTTAAATAAAACGGATAAAATAAACACTTAAACAAGTTCACATATACTTTTATCAAAAACTAAACTAGTTAGTGTTTCCCCGGCAACGGCGCTAAAAACTTGTTATAACCCGGTGGGCGTGTGAAAAGTGTGTAAAATAAACCAAGTTAAAATACCTACAAGTGCACGGATATTCATAGTGTAGTGTGCTATGAGTGCGGAATCGTACCATAGGAAAACTTGTTAGTTAAGTTAATGAAGTAGTGTTAAAGTGTTTAAGTGACAGGTTTGTAGATTTGTTTGAGTGACGTGCTGAAATTTAAATTATTCTACAACTAACTAAATTATCTAAGTTAAGCTAAGTATTAGTGGGATACGAGAGGTGGTGATCTAGGGGTCGAATATGTAAATGATGCAATTAATCTAGGTTCGGCATCCAGGTTATCTAATTCTATGCAACGGCTTAAACTACAAGCATACACCTGGTTAAGCTAAAAGCTATAAACTTAGTTAATCTACTTATTTTATTTTAACCAAGTACAACAAGGCAAACTAAACTAAGGAATTAACCTTACAGATAGAAACTATGGTACAACCTATAGTTTCATGGAATCTGTGGTACAACCTATAGATTTATGATTAAAACAATAATATGACACGAAAGTAACGCAATCATAATATCAACTACAACATAATATTATGACACGAAAGTAAAGCAATCATAACATCTACTTAAAAACACGTATGAAAGACAATACTGAATTAAAGCAAGCCATGCATTGCAATTTAGAATTGAATAAACTGAATCCGAGACCATATATTAAAAGACTATTATTTACAATATTCTCCCCTAGATATCAATCTACTTAGACATAATTGAATACAAATTCTGTAAATAAAAGAGAGTCAAGAAAGGCTCCCCTATATCGACGAACGCATATTTCTAATTCCCGAAATTTGAGCCGAGGTCCGACGCAAAATAGCTATTCGAGCGAACTAATTTCTCTCGAATAAGAGCTACCAGGGATGAATTTCTCCCGTATAAGATCTTTTTTATTAAAAGCTATTTGGGCAGAACTTTCCCCGACTAATAACTACTTAGGTCAGATTTCTCCATAAAAGTAGCTATTCGGGCAAAATTATCCTGAATAAGAACTACCTAGGCGGGACTTCCCCCGTATCCTACTAATTATTTAACTACCACTAAAATTAAAACTAACTAGAATTAACTCAAAATTATGCTAAAAATATTGACAATATTCAAAAATTAATTACCAAAATTCTCAAAGGGTTGATGCCCTATTTATAGGCAAAATTCTGAAAAAGTTAACTTTTTGCATTTCTTGACTTTGATCGGATCGTTGATCGCGGCATTTTTGGGTTTTTTTCACATATTTGACCCTCCAAACGATGGAATTTGGCAAAAATCTGGCCGCACATAGGCTGTGTCCTGTGTTTTGCTCAGAAGGCCGTTTCTACCCCAAAAACCGGTATGATTTGCCAAAAACAAACATGGGTCACTATTCAAGGTCATCCAAATAAATGTTCCAAGTCCGATTTCATGCTAGTTTTGGCCAAATTTCTTCTCTATGAGCTTCATTCTTCCACCGTTTCTCATGCTTCCCCATTCTTACTTCTTAACTAGCAATTGGATCATTTTGGGCCTGATTCTTCACTTTTCAGTATTTTCCTACATTGCATCGAAAATATCAAAATGTTGCCTTTATTCCAGAGTTAAGATGCAAATGCAGTACAAATATCATGGTTTGAGTGCTGCAAATACAGTCACATCAGGTACCATCCTTCTTCTTCACAAACAAAACTGGTGTTCCCCATGGTGATGAACTCTGCTGAACAAAACCTTTCTCTAATAACTTTTGCAACTGAGTTTTCAGCTCTGTAAGCTCAACTGGTGTCATCCGGCATGTTGATTTAGAAATAGGTTGAGTACCGGGAAGTACATTAATCACAAACTTAATATCTCTCTATAGCGACAGTTGTCATGCCCCGACCCCTCACGGAATCGGGACTTCTATTCATTCCACTAACATTAACCTGACCCTAACCCTGGTCATGAAAAACGAGAGAAAACATACAAAGTCTCCCCTGTTTCTAGGCCAAACCACATACCTGCACTCAGAAGAAATGAACCACAAAACATAATATATAACATTCATATGATAATATACTCAAGTTCCTAAGGCCATCCGAGCCTTTCTACTTGGCAAATTAAGGTATACTGGCATCGGTTCATTAGTTTATAGCATTCTAGGATCATATTTCTGCTTATCTTACCACTCTAATATTTCATATTTTCTTAACTTATAAATTATGTTCCAATCAAACCATTCACAAGCTAACTTCATATCAACTATTACAACCAACAATAACTTAATTTAAACTTATACAAACCAGCAACATAACTTCAACTTTAAACAAGCCCAGAACAACTCCATACATACAATACAATCATTGAAGCATACGAGGCACTAGGGCACTAAAATAGATACAGATTCCGACACACAGACTACACAAAATCCACCTCGATCTGCAAGGAGTCAAGCTGTTACGACCCCAACCCGGCCCTTCTCGAGACTAGGTTAGAATCTACTTTCGTTGTCGTTGCCGTCTCGTGTTCATAACTTTCTATAATATTAAAAGGTGCTAAGTACAAAGATCTTTAATAATAACTAGTTAATAAACAATAATTCCGATACAAAAAAGTGTTACAACATCTGAGATTTGATAACTATCCGGCTATCATACAAACTGTTTCAGCACAGCTACCTATCTACCCGATAGTGATACAAGCAAACTCCAACCTTTACAACTTGGATCTAAACATAATAGGTAGGGACCTTCGAGCATGTAAACATTCAACTTCAGCATATAAAGTCAATTTCTATTTCAAGCTAAGCTGCACCTGCATTGGGGAGAGAAAAAACAGGGGAGCTCTTGGGGAAGCTCAGTGAGAATGGAATAGAAGAGTTTGAAAACATTTATGGTCAGTCTCTTTTCCAAATCATGATGCAATTCACGTACGGTGGTATTAACCAACTATCCACAAATAAAATAATAACATATGATAACCAGTAGAAATTATTATCACATTCGAATCACGTATTAATAACAGTACCATTTAGTGACATATAACCACAACACATATCAGCCTACTCTCTGAGAATGGAATGCCAAGCGAGAGTAGAACACTACTCTTTGAGGATGGTACCAAGCGAGAGTAAGAACAAATCAGTTAGTTCATGAGGTGGCCAGCCTTGATCACAATTCCAACTTCTTATCTCTCCCAAGATGATACTCCGGATTGTATCTAAAATCTATGACCCAACTCTCCTAGAGTGGAAGGCCAAGTGAGAGAGGGACTAGGACCACGATAGTCACGGGATCACCAGCAAGACCTATACCACCCGGTGTTTGTGAAACGCTATCGTGCCTGAGGTTGCACCCCCCAAGTAGCACACAGGCATGCACAAGTAGTCATAGAACACACAACAGATCATATGGGGATCAATTAAATAGATTGTCCCGGCAAGTAATAACATATGTTCCACGGTATTTTGGCAGAGTAACGGCTATAATAAAACAATTTCCATGTATAAATTGGTTATTATGGCATGCAAATAATATGTATAATATTTCTGGAAATATTTAGGCAGCACCACTGCTTACCTGATGCTAAAACTACTAGATAAATCGGGTAGTACATATTAACAATTAACTGGACAAATTTAAGCATAACAGGGACATACTAACAACATGTAGATACCATAAATAAATAAAGCAATAAAACCTTTGCCTCAAAATGCCAAAAATTGGAGAAGACTCGGACCGATTTTAAAACTTTCAGAATGTTAACTAAACTGAATCGATATAATTTAATAGAATCGGGCCAGAGAAAAATTGTCTGCCTATTTGATTTCAGGGGGGTCAAGTGACCCTTTATATAGGCTCTCAAGGTCGACACAAGGAGGGACATGTGTCCCTACACGTGTTCACATGCGTGGCACGTTCACGCATGTGTGACACGTGTCCTTCCACGTGTCTTGCATGTGTGGCACGTCCACGCATGCATGACATATGTCCCAAGAGACATGTCACTCTCTGGGAGTGGTACCAATATTTCTTTTTTTTGCTCGTATCACGCACAGGTGCCTCAATTTTCTTATTTTCGGGCCGGGATATAATTTTGCCAAACTTCGCCATTAAGTAGTACAAGTTAAAGGAAACCGAATGGCGTATACCTGTCTTTCGTGGCGGAATCCCTACTTTCCAATAATTGGCCCCGAAGTGAAACCCCTTTTTCGGACCGAAAACCCCTAAAATCAGAAAAATAGCCGAAATGGCCCGAAACTTTAAAGAAAATTACCCATACTTTTATAAATAGCTAAAAAGTTTACTTGGTCACGATATGGGGCTTTACATCCCTGTAATGACCATAAGCTTAATCTTAATTCATGTTATAAGAACACCTAATAAGAGGTTATTATTAATCGTAATATCAATTGATTTTTAAATAGTAAGATAATTAACTATAGATTAAATGCAGACAAGTAATCACAAAGGCACATTTTTCAAAAATAACGAAAGAAATAAATATAAATAAATATTTTTAATGTATGGTCGGGCTTGGTATTACATCCTCCTCCCCTTATAAAAATTGTGCCCTCCCAATATACTTCTCCAGTACCTCCGGTCTACTGCGTGAGATTAAATAACGGATGCCAAGTAAGAATTCCAAACATGAGCCTCGAATAGTAATACCCGGATGAGAATACCAAAGAACACAATATAGGAATACCATGTGAGAATACCAAGAAACCCTGAATGCCAAATAAAGGCAATATAGACGCCAAATAAAGGCAATATGAATGTCAAATAAAGGTTCATCTTCAGAAATCCAATAAGTAAGAAGTCCAGAGAAAATACCGATTAAGAAGTCCAAGCAAAGATTCCAAAGAAGAACTTCAAGAATTCCAATCAAGGAAAATACCAACAGCCGATCAAGCTCTGAGCATTGAACAACGGCCGATCAACTGTTCCTTTGTTAGTTGAATTGCATTCGAGGAGATCCACTGCTGACCGATTCTTTCAGGGAATGGGATTACTTAGCATTTTACAGGTAATGCGTGTATATAATTAATAACTTCAATACAATTAAACATGCAACTTATAGAAACTAGATTCACACTTAGCAAATAAGCACTTTGAGCACATATGATTATGCCAAACACATATCCTTAAAATACGACTATCCACTTTCCGAAGCTCCTATCCCAGCTTATGAGCTATCTAAGCTCTGTTACCACCTGTAATGACCCCAACCCGGCCCTTCTCAAGACTAGGTCAGAATCTACGTTCGTTGTCGTTGCGGTCTCATGTTCATAACTTTCTATAATATTAAAAAGAAATAAAGTACAAAGATCTTTAATAATAACTAGTTAATAAACAATAATTATGGTACAAAAGGGTGTTACAGTATCTGAGATTTGATAACTATCCAGCTATCATACAATTTGTTTTAGCACCGCTACCCATCTACCCGAGAGTGATACAAGCAAACTCCAACCTCCACAACTTGGATCTAAACATGATAGGCAGGGAGCTTCAAGCATGTAAACATTCAACTTCAGCATATAAAGTCAATTTCTATTTCAAGCTAAACTGCACCTGCACTGGGGAGAGGAAAGAGGGGGAGCTCTTGGGGAAGCTCAGTGAGAATGGAATAGAAGAGTTTGAAAACATTTATGGTCAGTCTCTTTTCCAAATCATGATGCAATTCACGTACGGTGGTATTAACCAACTATCCACAAATAAAATAATAACATATGATAACCAGTAGAAATTATTATCACATTCGAATCACGTATTAATAACAGTACCATTTAGTGAAATATAACCACAACACATATTAGCCTACTCTCCAAGGGTAGAATGCCAAGCAAGAGTAGGACATTACTCTCCGAGGGTGGTACCAAGCGAGAGTAAGAACGAGTCAGTTAGTTCATGAGGTGGCCAGCCTTGACCACAATTCCAACTTCTTATCTCTCCCAAGAGGATACTTCGGATTGTATCCAAAATCAATGACTCAACTCTCCGTGGGTGGAAGGCCAAGCGAGAGAGGGACTAGGACCACAATAGTCACGGGATTACCGGCAAGCCCTATGCTGCCCGGTGTTCATGAAATACTATCATGCCTGAGGTTGCAACCCCCAAGTAGCACACAGGCATGCACAAGTAGTCATAGAATACACAACAGATCATATGGAGATCAATCAAAGAGATTGTCCCGGCAAGTAATAACACATGTTCCACGGTATTTTGGCAGAGTAATGGCTATAATAAAGCAATTTCCAAGTATAAATTGGGCGGTATTATGGCATGCAAATAAAATGTATAAAATTTATGGAAATATTTGGGCAGCACCTCTGCTTACCTGATGTTAAAACTACCAGATAAATCGGACAGTACATATTAGCAATTAACTGGACAAATTGAAGCATAACAGGGATATATTAACATGTAGATACCATAAATAAGTAAAGCAATAAAATCCTTGCCTCAAAATGCCAAAAATTGAAGGAGACTCGGACCGGTTTTGAAACTTTTGGAACGTTAACTAAACTAATCGATAAAATTTAATAGAATCGGGCCAGAGAAAAATTGTCTACCTGTTTGATTTCAGGGAGGTCAAGTGACCCTTTATATAGGCTTTCAAGGTCGACACAGAGGGGGACACACACATGCGTGGCACGTCCACGCATATGTGACATGTGTCCATCCACATATCTTGCATGTGTGGCACGTCTACGCATGGATGACATGTGTCCCGAGACACGTGTCACTCTCCAAGAATAGTACCAATGTTCTATTTTTTGCCCGTTTCGTGCGCAGGTGCCTCGATTTTTGTATTTTCGGGCCGAGATACAATTTTGTCAAACTTCACTGTTAAGTAGTACAAGTTAAAAGAAATCCAATAGCGTATGCCCCTTTTTCGTGGCGTGATCCTGATTTTCCTATAATTGGCCCCGAAGTGAAACCCCTTTTTCAGACCAAAAAACCCTTAAAATCAGGAAAACAACTGAAATGCCTCGAAAAGTTAAAAGAAATCACCCATACTCTTGTAAGCAGCTGAAAAGTTTTACTTGGTCACGATATGGGGCTTTACATCCCTTAACGACCTTAAGCTTAATATTAATTCATGTTATAAGAACACCTAATAATAGGTTACTATTAATCGTAATACCAATTGATTTTTAAATAGGAAGACAATTAACTATAGATTAAATGCAAGTAAATAATCACAAAGGCACATTTTCCAAAAATAATGAAAGAAATAAATATAAATAAATACTTGTAAATGCATGGTCGGGCTCGAGTATTACATCCTCATCCCCTTATAAAAATTGCGCCCTCACAATTTACTTCTCCAGTACCTCCGGTGCACTGCGCGAGACTAAATGCCGGATGCCAAGTAAGAATTCCAAACATGAGCCTCGAATAGTAATACGCAGAAGAGAATACCAAAGAACACCATATAGGAATACCATGTGAGAATACCAAGAAATTCCGAATGCCAAATAAAGGCAATATAGACACCAAATAAAGGCAATATGAATGCCAAATAAATGCTCATCTTCAGAAATCCAATAATTAAGAAGTCCAGAGAAAATACCGATTAAGAAGTCTAAGCAAAGATACTAAAGAAGAACTTCAAGAATTCCGATCAAGGAAAATATCAATGGCCGATCAAGCTCCGAGCATTGAACAACGGCCGATCAACTATTCCTTTGTTTGTTGACTTGCATTCGAGGAGATCCGCTATTGACCGATTCTTTCAGGGAAGGGGACTACTTACCATTTTACGGGTAATGCATGTATACAATTAATAACTTCAGTACAATTAAACATACAACTTATAAAAAATAGATTCACACTTAGCAAATAAGCACATTAAGCACATATGATTATGCCAAACACATATCCTTAAAAGACGACTACCCACTGTCCAAAGATCCTATCCCGGCTTATGAGCTATCTAAGCTCTGATACCACCTGTAGCGACCCTAATCCGGCCCTTCTCAAGACTAGGTCAGAATCTACGTTCGTTGTCATTGCGGTCTCGTGTACATAACTTTCTATAATATTAAAAAGAAGTAAAGTACAAAGATCTTTAATAATAACTAGTTAATAAACAATAATTCTGGTACAAAAGGGTGTTACAGCATCTGAGATTTGATAACTAATCGGCTATCGTACAAATTGTTTCAGCACAGCTACCCATCTACCCAAGAGTGATACAAGCAAACTCCAACCTCCACAACTTGGATCTAAACATGATAGGCAGGGAGCTTCGAGCATGTAAACATTCAACTTCAGCATATAAAGTCAATTTCTATTTCAAGCTAAGCTGCACCTTCATTAGGGAGAGAAAATAGGGGGAGCTCTTGGGGAAGCTCAGTGAGGATGGAATACAAGAGTTTGAAAACATTTATGGTCAATCTCTTTTCCAAATCATGATGCAATTCATGTACAGTGGTGTTAACCAACTATCCACAAAAGATATAATAACATATGATAACCAGTAGAAATTATTATCATATTCGAATCACGTATTAATAACAGTACCATTTAGTGACATATAACCACAACACATATCAGCCTACTCTCCGAGGGTGGAATGCCAAGCAAGAGTAGGACACTACTCTACGAGGGTGGTACCAAGTAAAAGTGGGAACAAGTCAGTTAGTTCATGAGGTGGCTATCCTTGATCACAATTCCAACTTCTTATCTCTCCCAAAAGGATACTCCGGATTGTATCCAAAATCTACGACCCAACTCTCCGAGGATGGAAGGCCAAGCGAGAGAGGGGCTAGGACCACGATAGTCACGGGATCACCGACAAGCCCTATGCCGCCAAGCATTCGTGAAATGCTATCGTGCCTGAGGTTGCAACCCCAAGTAGCACACAAGCATGTACAAATATTCATAGAACACACAGTAGATCACATGGGGATCAATTAAGTAGATTGTCCCGACAGGTAATAACATATGTTCCGCGGTATTTTGGCAGAGTAACGGCTATAATAAAGTAATTTTCAAGTATAAATTGGGCATTATTATGGCATGCAAATAATATGTATAACATTTCTGGAAATATTTGGGCTGCATATCTGCTTACCTGATGCTAAAACTATCAGATAAATCGAGCAGTACATATAAACAATTAACTGGATAAATTTAAGTATAACATGGATATACTAACAACATGTAGATACCATAAATAAGTAAAGTAATAAAATATTTGCCTCAAAATGCCGAAAATTAGAGAAGACTCGGATTGGTTTTGAAACTTTTGGAACGTTAACTAAACTAAATTGATATAATTTGATGGAATCGGGCCAGAGAAAAATTGTCTACCTGTTTGATTTCACAAGGGTCAAGTGACATTTTATATAGGCTCTCAAGATCAACACAGGGTGGACACGTGTCCCTCCACGTGTCTCACATGCGTGGCACGTCGACGCATGTGTGACACGTGTCCCTCCACATGTCTTGCATGTGTGGCATGTCCATGCATGCATGACATATGTCCCGAGACATGTGTTACTCTCCGTGAGTAGTACCAATGTTTTGTTTTTTTGCCCGTTTTGTGCGCAAGTGTCCCGATTTTCATATTTTCGAGTTGGGATGCAATTTTGCCAAACTTCTCAATTAAGTAGTACAAGTTAAAAGAAACCCAATGGCGTATGCCTATTTTTCGCGGTGGGATCTCGATTTTCCTATAATTGGCCCCGAAGTGAAACCCCTTTTCCGGACCAAAAACCTCTAAAATTGGAAAAGTAGTCGAAATTGCCCAAAAAGTTAAAGGAAATCACCCATACTCTTGTAAGCAGCTGAAAAGTTTTACTTGGTCATGATATAGGATTTTACATCCCTGCAATGACCCTAAGCTTAATGTTAATTCATGTTATAAAAACACCTAATATTAGGTTATTATTAATCGTAATACCAATTGGTTTTTAAATAGTAAAACAATTAACTAGAGATTAAATGCAGACAAATAATCACAAAGGCACATTTTCCACAAATAATGAAAGAAATAAATATAAATAAATATTTTTAATGCATGGTCGGGCTCGGGTATTACACAAGCTAGCACAATCACGCAAGGAATCTCTTGAGCCTTCATCCTCTCAAACTCTGAAGAACTCAAATCCTGAAATGGTCAAAAAGAGAGGAGTGAGCAACTATTGTTGCTCAGTGAATAAGGGAATAAACAGGGAGGATTTCTTAAAACTTTTTGTGCAATGCAAATAAGACATTTAATATTGTTTAACTAAGCAATATACGCTACACGGAATAGTACAACATCATATTCGGAATAAAAGCATACAAGCATTAAAAACATTATATACGCTAAATAACACTTTTAAAAGAATATCGCTGTCAAACTCACATGGACGCCAACCTTTTCCATTTGAGTCACTTCATGAACCTACATGGACGCCAACCTTTTCCATGTGGGCTTTCTCCCACATAGATGCCAACCTTTTCCATGTGGGCTACTTTACGAACTTACATGGACGCCAACCATTTCCATGCAAACTTTCTTCTACATGGACGCCAACCTTTTCCATGTGGACGCTTAAGGTTGCAACCTTCGCTACGCTGGATGCTTGATAACATGGTTAGTTTGCTATGACCAGTTTGTAGCACGGAACACGCTGAAACACTTAGACATTTGAATATAAGAAATGCACATAAGTGAGAGGTGACAAAAGAGGACACTCTCATGAAAAGATACTTCAACATGCTCTGTCTTTATAAATCATGTGCTACAATACTTGAACTAAATATTGTGCTTTAGAAATCATGCATTACACATATTTGAAAGGCTAACATTTATAAAAGGTTTAACTTCTAAAACTTTCTTTACTTTCCAAAACTTGAGTAAAAGTTTAACCAATAAAACATCCTTTACTTTTCAAACCCCAAAAACATTTCTAAAACACTCTTTACTTTTCAAAGCTTGAAAACATACATAAAAGCAAAGTAAAACACTTAATATGCATATAAGAATGATCTCTCACCTCAAAAAGCCACGAACTCTTCCAATCTCCTCTTGCGCCAAAACTAGTAATTCACATAGAATCGATAATTTAGAAACTAGCACGACACAACTAAACACTTTATAACAATTAACAACATAACATTGATATTAACGTGAAGGTCACATATAAGCAACTCATCAACACCCAAGTCACCTAATTATCAATTAACCACACCAATCACTTCCAAACACCTTATGACACTTCTCAAGCACGTGAAATTACACTTTAACCCAAGTCTAACATTTAACTCCAAGTAACCCTCTTAGCCTAATTCAAGCTTATCCTAAACCAAAACCATGCAACCCATAATCCATCCATTCCATCATCACAATAATACTCTAGTAACTCCTTTTCAATCAAGAAAACTCACTTTCAGCCATTTCTACCTCAAAAGCCCTTTACACCTCATAACCAAAAAAAAAACTCGCCATATAACCACAGAGATACACTAAAAGCATTCTACACACTTCACATTCACTTACGGACCATAACCAAGTTATCCAAAGAATACACACATTTATGGACCAATATCACCAAGAAGGCCCTTTACACTCAATCAACCCTCTCCAAGTCCGAGCCACATTTCAACAATTCCAAACATCAATTTAGTCATTCTAACACCTATGGCACCTACTACAAGCATCGAACAAGCATTTAACCATTAATTCAATAAAATACTATTTATTTGGCCAAGTTTCTTAAACTGCCCACTCCAATTTAGATACGAGACTTGCAAATCAAATTTACCACTTACTTATAGACACTTTTTGGTACGCTTTAGCTAATCACTCAAACACACCTGGTTGATTGAACCCCATAAAGCCCCTTTTGAAATTAATCCAATTTAGCACCTCAACTCAAATTTCATTCAATCCAAACACATTTAATCACCAACCTACGTTCACTAGCACCTTTAGATACCATCAATTCAAGCTCATAACATGATAATTAACCAAAAACCCCAAAAGTACTATTCATTATCTTCTCCAAATAGCATTATCCATTTCCAACCATCGCAAACTCTAACTGACCATAAAAGAGTGTTCTATGATCATAATAGAAAACATTACAAGCAATTCCAAGTAGGAAATAAGCATGTAGAACAAATCTAAGAAATTTGACATAATATAAAAATTATTGAAAATGCAAGAAAAAGATAAAATCCCTCACCTATGCAAGATGTAGAAGGCTTGAAGGTGATCTAGGATGACTCTAGCACTCTCTCAAGCAAGCTCAAGAATTATCTTGGATGATTTTGTAAAATTTTTCTTTTTCTTCTTTTTTTCTCCTATGACCGAAAATGGCAAGGCATGTTTTGGCTTTTTTTCTTTTGTTTTGTATGTATATATGTGTTGGGTCATAAGTTTGGGTTTGGATTTGGTTTGAGTTTGGGTCATAAAAATGCAATTAAAAGCTCAAAAATGTTACTATTCATGCGAGTACAAATTATTTTTATAACTCACACACTCAATATGCTATGCACGAAATTCTATTTTTCTTATGCCTCCTAAATGTCAAGTGTTATGAGAAAAATTTAAAATCAAGAAAATAAAATAGTCAAAAAATGCAAGTAAATATAAACCTTTCTTACAATGCCAAAAACTTAGCATAAATACTTTATTAAACACATAATCATATGCAAATAGGTATTGTTCACTATCTACTAAGTCTGGGGCATCACAGCAGTCTTGCCAACTCTTCGGAAAATACATTGGGATATTCTCGAACTATCAAAAATTCCTCCAACTTTAACTTATCAGATTACTTGTTGATCAGATAAATTAGATAACCTGAACATCCATTTCTTACCAGCTTTATAGCTTTAGTTGATAAGATGATGAAACTCTTCGTAACATCTCAGTTTCCCGCTACCTCAACCACTGGTTGTTTTAACAACCGAAACAACACTACCTTTGTTCTACAGTTCAATTGAGCATCATACTTTGCAAGCTAATCCATACCCATGATAATATCATACTCTCGGATAGGAAATACGATAAGATCAGAAGGAAAATCTTGGCCCTTAACATATATCTTACAGCCCTTACAAACCAAGCTAGTCACATATTTATTGCCCAAATGTGTACTAATCTGAACCACATAAGGTAACTTCTCATGTTGTACATTTACACGTTGCACACAAGTTGGTGTAATAAAAGAATATGTAGCACCAGAATCAATCAATACTTTAACTAATTGATTGAAAAAAGTTACATTCCACTACTGTTGCTGCCTCTGGCAACTCCTCCATATCAACTGCATAGGCCTGAGCCTGTACTCGCTGCTGCTGGGGTGCATTGCCCGCAGGTCTACCCTGAAAGCCCTGGGCCGCTAGCTGGCCCTCAAACCTCTGCCACTTGGGGCAGTCTCTCACCCTATGTTGGTTGTTGCAGTAACCCAAACACGTCCCAGCCTTCATATGACAAACGATATCTAGATGGCCCTTACGTTTAAAATAAGTGCAGTGCTGAGCTAGGGTAGTAAAACTGCTTCCTGTAGAAGCAGAACCTGAAGAAGCAATTGTACCAATCTGCTGAGGTCATACAACATACGATCAATACTGACCTTGGGATTGTACCGGCCTCTGTTGTGCCTAAGGCTGATAAGATCCCTGTTGAGTCTAGGGTCTATAAGAACTCTATTGCCCCTAAGGTCGGTAAGAACTCTGTTGCCATAGAGGTCTGTAAAAACTATACTGCCCCTGTGGCTGAAATGACCTATTGTTTGGTTGACTGGAACTGGCCTGATCCAACTTCCTCTTCACAAGTCTGGAAGCTGTATTAAACGCTGCAGGGTACTCGTCAAACTCTAATAAGCCATAGAATCCTGAAGCTCTAGCCTCAACCCCCGAATGAGCCTCCGGGTCTTCATTTCCTGGTCTTGTACAAACTCTGGTGCATAACGGGATAACCTAGTGAAGTTAGCCTCATATTGAGCCACAATAGAATTACCCTGAATAAGGGACATGAATTCCTCTTCCCTACGCTCTCTTACAATCTTCAGAATAACGTTGGCTCAAAACTCTCGAAGAAAGTTAGCCCAAAGGTAAGGAGTACTTTGAGCCTTCTATCTCAACCTCACTATGTGCCACCATTGTTCTGCCTCATTATCAAGAAAAAACACAGCAAAAGATACTTTCCTATCATCAGTATAGTTAAGAGCATCATAAATCTTCTCTGTCCTAGTCAACCAAGCCTCGGCCCTCTCGTTGTCGGGCTCTCCAAGAAATCACGGTGGACTGTATCCCAAGAACTCTCTTAGCAAACTACCCCCATGATAACCACCTCATGCATTATGCCCACAGTCGATATTACCTTGAACATTATGTATATGTGCCTGAACATTCTACACATGTACAGCCTGACCTACTAAAATCTAAGTCTGCCCGACTAGAACCTCAGTCATTTGGTCCATAGCCACGGCTATATGGTCAAAACCCAGATCCCACCCCTGTGCCAGGTTCCCCTACTCATTATTTCCTCCTTGAGGTCTATTATGAGTACTTGGATGGTCATCCATCTTGCTATCAAAGAGTTAGCCACAGGTTATAAAACATAGAAAGGATATAAGCAGTTAATAGATTCACATAAGGTACATAGATCACACAGAAGTTAGTCACATAAGTTAATCACATAAACATATAAACATATAATTCACTTTTCACTTAGTACATGCTGATGTGACTGTATTTGCAGCACTCAAACCATTGTATTTGTACAACATTTGCATCTTAACTATTGAATAAAATACAACAAGTCAATAAGTAAGAATGGGAAACACGAGAAACGGTGGAAGAATGAATCTTATAGAGAAGAAATTTGGCCAAAACTAGCATGAAATCGGACTCGGAACATTGACTTGGATGATCTTGAATAGTGACCCATGTCCGTTTTTGGCAAATCATACTAGTTTTTCAGGTAAAAACGGCCTTCTGAGCAAAACGTAGGACTTGTCCTTCGCGCGATGAGATTTTTGCCAAATTCCACTATTCGGAGGCTCAAAACAGTAAAAAAAAGCTCGAAGATGCGCAGTCAACGTCCGGTCAAAGTCAACAAATTCAAAAAGTCAACTTTTCTCAGAATTTTTCCTATAAATAGGGATCAACCCTTTGAGAATTTGGTAATTAATTTTGGAATATTATCAATATTTTTGACATAATTTTGAGTTAATTATAGTTGGTTTTAATTTTAGTTTTTGTTAATTAATTAGTAGGATACGGGGGAAGTCCCACATAGCTAGCTTTTATTCGGGGAAATTTTGCTCGAATAGCTACTTTTGGGGGGAAATCCGAACCAATTATTTATTAGTCGGGAGAAGTTCTGCCCGAATAACTTTTAATAGAAAAGCTCTTATTCGGGGAAAATTCATCACTGGTAGCTCTTATTCAGGGAAAATTCATCACTGGTAGCTCTTATTCGGGGGAAATTAGTTCTGCCCGAATAGCTATTTGCCGTTGGACCTCTGCTCAAATTTTGGGAATAAAAAATACGCGTTCGTCAATATGGGGGAGTCTTTCTTGACTCTCTTTTATTTACATAATTGGTATTCAATTATGTCTGAGTAAATTGACATCTAGAAGAGAATATTGTAAATGATAGTCTTTTAATATATGATCTCGGATTCAATTTATTCAATTCTAAATTGCAATGTATGGCTTGCTTTAATTCAATATTGTCTTTCATACGTAATGTTTTTAAGTAGATGTTATGATTGCTTTACTTTCGTATCATAATATTATGCTTGTAGCTGATATTATAATTGTGTTACTTTCGTGCCATATAATTGTTTTAATCATAAATTTATAGGTTGTACTATAGATTCTATGAAACTATAGGTTGTACCATAATTTCTATCTGTAAGGTTAATTCCTTAGTTTAATTTATCTTATTGTACTTGGATAAAATAAATTAAGTAAATTAACTAGGCATATAGCTTTTAGCTTAATCGGGTATATACTTGTAGCTTAAACCCTTGTATAGAATTAAATAACCTAGATGTCGAGCCTAAATTAATTGCCTTATTTATATATTTGACCCCTAGATCACCACCTCTCGATTCCACTAATACTTAGCTTAACTTAAATAATTTAGTTAATTGTAGAATAATTTACATTTCAGCACGTCACTCAAACAAATCTGTAAACTTGTCACTTAAGCGCTTTAACACTTTCATACTACTTCACTAACTTGACTAACGAGCTTCCAAGTGGTACGATTCCGCACTCAGATCACACTACACTATGAAGATCCGTGCACTTACGAGTATTAAAACTTGGTTGTTTTGCACCCATTTATAACGAACAACCTAATAGCATCAAGTTTTTGGCGTCGTTGCCGGAGAAACACGGTATTGTTTAGTTATTGATAAAAGTATTTGTGAACTTGTTTAAAGTGTTTATTTTATCCACTTTATTTAAAAAATAAAAAATAATAATGATAATAATAATATTAATTAATTCAAAAAAAAATTGGGAAAAATTTGAAAGATTGGGAAATGACTCATTTTAATTATTCATCCAATCAATGGGCTTTTAATGAAGCAACCTAACCCCCTATCCTAAATACATGTGAAATTTGTTTTCAATTTGGGCATATCATTATAAATTGTCCCTATTATCCTAAGTTTTTACATAGTCATGATTTTACTGCTCAGAGTTATTTTTCAAACAATGATTTGTACTCAAATGCATATAACCTGGAGTGGTAGAATCATCAAAATTCCTTTGGGGATCAAAATAATGCATCTTTTACGCCTCAAATTTTGAAAATTTTGCATCTCAAAACCCTAATTCTTCTAAGTTTTGTAAAAGTTTCGAAAGTAATTTTTTCAATCAAAACTTTTGTTATCCTAACTTAGTTGAATTCATTTTCCTGAACCAAGCTTCGATGACAAGTTAGGCCAACTTGTCCAACTCGCCGAATCCAACCACCAATCCATAGATAGGCTACAAGACTAAATCGGTCAACTAGCCGAGAGCATAAATGGGTGGGAAAAAGACGAGCGCTCTGTTCAACCTGTCGTGAGTTCAAAAGACCAATATAGTTTTGTTCATCACGAAACTATCCAAAACCAGGTTGTTGAGGAAATAGACGTATTTAGTGGAGATAATATGGGTAGAGATTGTAACCCTAGAAATGAGGTAGATAACTCGTTTGAGGCACATACTCCAAAATGGCAAAACCAGCCATCAACGTGCAATCAAGAAAATTTTTCTCAAAACTTTGAAAGCCAAGTCCCTATACCTTTTCAATCTGAATCTTCTTGTGACCTTTTATTTAATATTTTCAAACAAAATGATCACCAGGATGATTGAATTGACTCTGCTCCCGAATCCGTTGACAAGTATGACCAATTTTTTCATCTTGTCCAATCCAAGGCTCACATGCTTCAATCTTTAGATCAACACATTCAGTTTGTTATGAGCACATTTGATGAAATAACATGTGAACAGAATAATGATATAAGCAAGATTATTTGGGAGACATCTTATAGGGAAAATGAATTTGAGAAAAATGATGAAATGCCTCACATAGAAGGACATAATGACCTTAGTAATTTCATGACTCAACCCGACTCTGATTCCTCTTTAAGGAAGATGGGTATACACACTTCCCTAGAGTCCATACTTTTTTCAAGACGAGTCTATTGAGTCTACTTTAAATCCTCTATCATTTTTATCTCTTGAAGAAGACATTAATGAGACTGAACGACTTCTATGTCAAACTGACCGAGGAATAAGTCAAAAGCTTCCATGCCTATTTCAACTAATTACAATACTAAAAAAAAAGTTTTGACATCCATCCTCTCTCCTGTTGAAAGTCATCTCAATTCTCCTTTAAATGTATCTCCTCTTGTTGTGAAGCTCACAACATTGCCCATAAAGACACAAATTGGATTTGACCCATTTCTGAACAATATGTTAGACACTTCTAATCTATGGGTTGACCAACTCAATTTAGGACACACTAATTGACAACACCAAATAGCCCATGTTGATATAACCATGTTACATTCCCACACATATCACATTGGGATGGGAATTGTCACTTTTTCAAAGTGACTTGGAAAAGGCATATTCGGTAGGAACAATGAACCATTATCGATTGCATGATCCTTTTCCATTCAAGAACTGTGCTGAAACGATTATAAGGAAATATGTGCCGAAGAGCTTTAAACATAGATTGCTCTAACATTGGCGCCTGGTTGACGGTGTAAAACTCAGCGCTACTAAGAGGCAACCTAGATTTTTAAAATGCTTTCTTATTATGTGTGTTTATTTTCGATCTGTGTGATTTTGTAGTCTGGCTAATGATGATAAACTTAGCGCTACTAGAAGGCAACCTAGTGTTCTTTTTAATGCTTTACTGTTTGTTTAAATTTTTTTCATAACTCTAAAACCCCATAAAAGAGTCTAAATGGTCTGGATAGTTTACTTATTTGCTTAATATATTAGTTATTTTTCGTGACCATATTTCTTTTTGGTTTTTCCCCTATATATTTGTTTTGTCTATTTAGTATAGCTAACTATTTTTGTTGTGCCGATGATAATCTGTAAAATGCTTTGTCTACTAATTTTTAATTGCAGAATGATACATCTTTTGGCAAAAGATAGTAGAAAAGCTTTGACATCAACATAAAAATGCTTCACATCAGGTGATATCTTTCCTTACTACATTTCCTTTTATACCTGATCAACATGCGCTGTAGAGTAAGCAAACCATAGATTTGGCGATGTAATATTTGTCATTATAATATTACTTACATATTACACTCTCATTGTCTTACATTGCTATTTGCTTGAGGACAAGCAAAGTTTCGGTGTGGGGGTGCATATATGTCATGATAATATTTTTCAAAATATGCAAGAAATACACCATTTTTGTTCATGATGAATATTATTTTGCTATCTTACTTGTTTAAAGGAAGATGATTTAAATGATTTGAGAACCTGTGTAGTTAGCTATGTAATGTGAAAAAACTCTGAGGAAACTCTGTAAGAAAAACTTTGGGGTAATGTATTCATAAGTAAACATAGTTGTTCTTCTTTTCTTCAATTGATAGCTATGTGATTATGAAAGGACTAAGATAGGATTACCATTTGTTATGAGAACTCCTTGTGATTGAAACCTGAACTCTTATGCCATGTATGTACAATATGTTATGTTACTTTGTCTATATGTACACTCTGAAAAAAAAAACAAAGAAAAAAATATAAAAAAGAAAAAAAGGGTTGTACATACCTCTATTGTTGAATAATTTTTGGTGTAAATATGTTGTAAATCTCTAAGGACCACTATCCTAGACATTGTAATTTGGGATATGTGTTATAGTGTAAGGTTTTGAGCCTGGATATCTCGGGTGATTAAGGTACATAGGGGTCCCTTTAAAACCTAACAAGCTCAGTCATAATGGCGGGGGATTGTTGGCCTTAAAGCCCACTACATGGGATATCCAGAAAGCAAAGGAAACTAAACACTATATAGAGATATTGTAAGTTGTACTTTTATATTTGTGGTAAATGTAAAAAGGGTGAAGGCATGATCAAGAGTTTGATTACAAATAAGACAAGAATATCAAAGTCCAATCTATTTGCAAAGTCTTGAAAGTTAGGAATTGTTTGAACTTAATTTGCTTATTTTACTTCTAAATATGCACTCCGAAGCAATCAATAGTCGATTTCCAAGAAGAATATCTATTTGTGAAAACTATGTAAAGGTTCTCTTATCATGATTATCATTAACTGCTGAATAGGTTTAAGATAGTGAATTGCATTTCTCATGCCACATGTTGGAAAATTTTGACAAAAAGAAGGGGTAGATAGCATTCATCTGTTTTTGACTTGCAAAAAAATTTCTGAAATTTCACTTTGAATCTATTTTAAAGACAGTCTTGCTTGAGGACAAGCAATGTTTAGGTTTAGGGTTGTTGATGTGACGGTATTTGCAGCACTCAAACCATTGTATTTGTACTACATTTGCATTTTAACTCTGGAATAAAATGCAACATTTTTTATACTTTCGATGCAATGTAGGTTGATACCGAAAAGTGAAGAATCAGACCCGAAATGATCTAAATTGCAAGTCAAGAAGTAAGAATGAGGAAGCACGAGAAACGGTGAAAGAATGAATCTTATAGAGAAGAAATTTGGCCAAAACTAGCATGAAATCGGACTCGGAACATTGACTTGGATGATCTTGAATAGTGACCCATGTCCGTTTTTGGCAAATCATACTAGTTTTTTTTGGGTAGAAACAACCTTCTGAGCAAAATGCAGGACTCTGTCCTACGCACGGCAAGATTTTAGCCAAATTCTATTATTTTGAGGGTCAAAATAGTGAGAAACGCCCGAATATACCGCAGTCAACGTCCGGTCAAAGTCAACAAATTCAAAAAGTCAACTTTTCTCAGAATTTTTCCTATAAATAGGGATCAACCCTTTGAGAATTTGGTAATTAATTTTGGAATATTATCAATATTTTTGACATAATTTTGAGTTAATTATAGTTGGTTTTAATTTTAGTTTTTGTTAATTAATTAGTAGGATACGGGAGAAGTCCTACCTAGCTAGCTCTTATTCAGGAAAATTTTTCCCGAATAACTACTTTTAGGGGAAATTCGACCCAAGTAGTTATTAGTCGGGAGAAGTTCTGCCCGAATAGCTTTTAATAGAAAATCTCTTATTCGGGAGAAATTTATCCTAAGTAGCTCTCATTCGGGAGGAAATTAGTTCTGCCCGAATAGCTATAAATATATAACTCATATATATACTTATATATTAATTCAATTAGCATATAAATAAATGAAAACACATAATTGCAAATAAGGGCAAATTCGGGGTCTCACAAAGCTCGTGGACAACATTGTATCATTTTATTAAGTAACTCGCGCTTGGGTCCTAAGTCCTTGGAGAGTTACCATTGCTTGTGTTCTCTTAGATGTTTTTATTGTCTTGTTGGTCTTTAATTGGTTATATGATGTTATTGCCTTGATGGTCTCCATTTGCTTTCTTGTTGTTGTGGTTTAATTTATAGTTTTCTAAATGTGTTACTCTACTGTATTATCTTGAATGAAAGTTTATTTTGTTAATTGTATATTTGACCTATATGCATTGCACAAAAGGTTTTCAAAACTCCCCGGATATCTGTTTTTCTCCCTCACTAAGCAATAATGTTTGCTCATTCCCTTCTTTCTAACCATTTTAGGTGAGGCGGGTTTGGCACCTGCAAAGATTGAGAAAGAGAAGGCTCGAGAGTCTCCTTGATAGGCTGTGATAGCTTAGGTGGTAGTTTCCTTGTAAATATGTGAAAGTTTGTAATATTTTTTCCCTGTGAGCCTTGTATTTATTTTGATTGTAAAGAAATGTAACTACGTAAAAGCTCACCTAGCATAGTGGCATGTAATAAGTTAATTAATGCTTTAGTTGTGAAACATAGAATAGAATGCTAGCCTATTTTTTCCAAGGGGAAAAGAACTGGAACTACCAGAACTACCCAAGAACTAGAAAAGAACCAAAAAATGAATATAATTGATGTTTCTTGTGTGATAATTCTTTTGCGTGTAGGTTGGTTTGGCCTAGAAATAAGGGAAACTCCGGCCGTTTTTCGTTATTTTTCATGACTTCGGGATTTCAATCGGGGTTCCAGTCTTGTGAGGGATCGGGACGTTGCAGATGGTATTAGAGCTTAGTTAACTTTCAGCCGGGACAGGGTCCTCGATCTGTCGGGTAACAAACCTCGAGTTCGTGCAGGTGAAGTGTGACTTGAATAGGTGTACTTGCATGTGAGACCTGTGTGTTCTTGAATGAAAATGTGTTCCTAAGTGTTAAACTTGTGTGAAATATGAAGAATGTGTGATATGTGTAATTATGTGATTGAATGTGCACCTATGTGACTTAACTGTGCAATAAGTAAAAAATAATTGATATGTACAACTATGTGACTATGTGAATATACTTTCCACTGCATGCATACATTACCCTTTTAACTGAAAATAATCTCTTCCCCCTATAGAAAAATGGCCAGCAGCGGATCTTCTAGAGATATGAACCAACAAGAAGAGGGGGCAGTTAGTCAAACATCGACAGGAGAACAGGCATAGTTAAGTGTGGCAGATACTTTGACTAAATTGACTCAAGTACTTGAGTAGCAAGTGCGGCGTGAGACTTTGATAGTGCCACCTAGAAATGACAAGAGGAAAACTGAAATTGAAACGGGACCGAGTCAATGAAATAAAAGACCCCGTTTGCTTCAAAAATGCACTTTTCAAAGCCTTGTCTTGCATCTTCAACTAGAATGCTAAATGTAAGTTTAATTAAAGCCTACGACATCTAAAATATGTAAACACACGTAAATGAACATAATTGCACGTAAAGCGATGCAAATACACGTAAATCGATGCAAACACATATTAAATAATATGATATACACATGGGGTTTCGTATGGGGCTTCACAGATTAAACCTATGACCTAGGACCACTTTAGGAATATCTCAAGTATCAAGTCTCATCTACCAATACTCTTGTGACTTGACACCATGCCAACATAAGGGCTTTGTCATTTACAAATAAAGGATACAATAAGAATATAAATGATAAATGATAAATAAAAATCAAATGGTATATTTATTATATTAAAAGTTCTTATACAGAGATTGTTACACCCAAGATATCCATGATCATCCTACACCTAATGATTAGAGTGGTAAGTATGTTGAAAGATCTCTATAATGTAAATGATCATTAGATAAGTATGTTGTATACAACAAGTTCATACCAACATGTATAGGCTAGCATTTAAAACTTTTGGCATGTAAACACTTTGCAACAACATAGAATATCTAATAGAAGTTCTTAATATAACAAGCATGTATCTTCTATTCTAACATCAATATATATATACTCAAAATATATTCATATGTAAAGATGAGAATAGAAGTATACCTCATGTAGCAAATTTTGTATAGATGAAGCTTTAAAGACTTTGGTTGAACTCCTTCTAACTTGAAGGTACTAGAAATGTCCACCAATAACCAAAGTCCACCAAAATGCTTGAAAACTAAAATATGCTAGCTTGTTTTCAAGATTTGTAGCTAAAAATGTATGTAGTTTTGCTAAAAAGAAACACCTTCCTTTTTATCTCATCATAGCCGAACCACTATATCAAGAAGAAGAAGATTTTTGTTCATCTTCTTCCTAGTGTGTGTATTATGTGTGATAGAGAGAGGAGAGACAGTGTAGTATTCTTATTATATTATAATCTCTATTATAATATCATACTTGTATGGAAATCAACCAATCAAAATAAGATTGGTGGAGTGTAAACTTGGATTAGCCTTTGCGTGTTATTAGATTGTAATGATTACAATCTAATGGTAACCTTTTCTCTCTTCTACAACTTGAAAAGTAATCATTATCATCTAATGATATGTGGACACCTTGATTTAATCAAGATTAAATCTCCACCTTTAATTCAAATTAGTGAATACGATTAATCCTAGAATAGATAACATGGACAATCCAATCATCCTACATGTGCCAATTCACATGCCACATGTACCTTATTATCGAATAATTAAATTTGCCATTTGATGACTAGGATTGATGACATGTCACTTTATTATATATATATATATAATCACTTTTGTTTATTCTAATCTCTATTAGAATAATTACATTGAAACTACTTTTAAATATTTATAGTTTGGCCCCAAACATTTTGGTATTTATACTTTGACCCTAAAACTTTACAAAACTACACTTTTGGCCCAATGACCAATATAGATTACTCTTAACCCTTTAAAGTCATTAACCACATTATATAAGCTTCTGGTAAACTTATTCTTGATATTTATTAGTATGTGAATTTTTAGATTCATAACCGCATATCGATGATAGACCATTAACTCTCTTAATCTATTTCGAGAATGTCTCCATCATTACCTGAAATACCCTCATGTTCATGAGTGATGCACTAGCAATAAACGTATCATGACAGTGTATGCGATAATGAAGACTCTATCTTTTATGAATCTATTTACTGTCGGGAATTATAGTACATTGTGATTCTTCTATTAAAGTGTCCCGATCGAAAAAGGACCATGAAACGGTTAAGTCCACTTCCAATTCTTTGAATAGATCCAAAAAGGGTGAAACGAGAGATGACTACTTTGAAAAAACTCCTTTCCATCAATTTCATTCTTGCCTTGGCCAAAGACTTCCTCGTTTATCAACCGATTTTAGATATTATAGGACATCGCCTCTCACCAGAGGTTAATAGATCCTATCTTCACAATTACCTGTCAGGCTCTATATCACAAGACTAAAATGCGAAAGGTTGTAACTCATCTTATGAAAGGCAGGTATTGTTCAGACACTATGTTTAGCCCCTGATATATCCGGCAGCCGTAATTTTTCAAGTCTAAGGATTAATTTGCACAATTCTCAATTAAATAGTAAACTATTAACCTAATATCATGTAGTTTACCATTTATCATCACATTTAATGATCTGTACACTGACAATCACTCATATGTATATTAGTCCACATCTACATGTTGTTCTGACACTTTGCATACCATCCTTCATCATCAACATCACTATGTTAATCAAAAGTAATTACATATGATAACCCGTAGTCGATTATTCTAGTCCCAATGAAATAATCCGAAGGGTTATGATTTAATTCTTAATGTTTATCATATCGAAGAAATACAGTGAAGTATTCTAAACTCCTTTAGAATGTTTTTCTTCTTTGATAAACATTAGGGACACATTCATATAAAGGCAAAGAATATGAATATCCAAAAACATCATTGTTTAGGAAAATACATATATTCTTATTAAACCCTAATTAGGTCATCTAATCTATAGCATTAGGGCATATCCCTAACAATCTCCTACTTGCACTAATGCATTCTACAATAGGACTAATGCACGTTACATTCGTATCCATATACTCATCTTTTCTAAGATGGTGATCAACTATAATATCTTTACAAGATCAGTGGGTCAACTATAAAAGATATATATATATATATATATATATATATATATATATATATATATATATATATATAGGAACTATTTTGTTAAACCTTTTCCTGTCAAGAAAATAGATTCTCAATAAGCGTGAGAAAATCCTTTTCTATATGTTTGGATTCTTGATGAGATTGGGTTCCTTAAGCTTGTGCAAGAAGCTTTTATTGTAGTTATCAAGTAAAAGTATCGATAACCATCAATAAATAGAACCACCTTTATTTTCTTATACAACTACTGTATCCAAACACCATTCATAATGTCAGGTATGCATTTTGGCTTAAGTAACAGGATAATTGTTACTTACTATTCGGAACTCTTTCCAACCTTTTATAGTCTTTTCATAAATCAACTATAAATCTAATAATGTTTCCATCAATATGTGAATTCTTCTCTAAGAACTTCACTATATCCATAGACTTTAAAGATCCCTGGTTATTGTTAGAACTGGAGATTACTACGACCACAATAAGATCATCAGTACCCATACTTAGATCCTTTCCGATGTAATCCTTTACTTCATATTGTGCCATGTATTTGTCTTTGCATTGTTGGAGACTACAAATGGCTAAAGGGTAAGGTACGCAATCCTCTCGCTACATTTTCCTTACTAAAGTCAGAAGGCAGTCTAAAAGAAAAGATGGATACCCCGTCTTAGAGGCTGGAGACCATTTATTTCTTAGAATCCTCCATCTTAAGATTTTAAGATTTTGACTTAGTGTACAGGCTGTGAGGTAAACTAAATATTCATATCATTATATTTCATAGAAATGATCCTACAAGATATGACTAGTTCACTCTATGTTAAGTGGTATTGTTATATTATTTAACCAGACCTCAGAGAAGTTCGATAATTATTGGTCTTCCATTAACTGAATATATCACCAATTTATAAGACTTGTTAAGGGCACAGGCTCCCACTAACCTTCTTATAAATATAGGAATTATTTTTACTTTCTATGAAATCGATCTCCATCATTTCATATTTAAGAATGTGAATATTTATACTTTGATTATTTCTTGGTTAAAAACTCATTGACTATTTATCATAGTTGTTTTCTAAAGTATCTATGCATGAATTTGAGTTTAAATCTTATCCTGCTAGAGAATTACAATAATAGTACATATAACAAAGACAAGCTTTAAATGGTTTGAAGTACTTTGGTGATAAAAGAGGAATTCCCCAATCGTCTTTTATAACCAAACATATTCTTCAACAATCCCATTATTTCCAATAACAACTTTGGAACAAATGGACTCCATTAGTACTTCATTTGTTTTGCTTAAGTTCTCAACTTTGTTATCACCCTTAATTCCTCTAAATAGAGCAATCAATCATCTAAACTTAACACATTAATTTTGATGATGATTCAAGGAATCTTAATGTGATAACTATGTTATGGACAAATTTTATTTCTTCCTACTATCCCTTTTTGGACAAACTCTTTTACCAAAAGAATAGTAAACATATCAAGCTCTTTTGGGTAAAAAAAAATAATTTTGGCTCTTTATTTGTTCACGTCTTTAACTCTTGAGCACCTCAAAGTTTAAGACTTACATGACAACTTCATTTATCAAGGTTTAGTCATTAGCCATTTTATAAATGCTATGTTATAGAATGTTTGTGTGGTTTTTACTTGAACTCATTCTATCTTTCTTTTAATATGCATTCTGAAGATTCCATTACAATAATGAAACTTTGTACAAAATGCAAATCCTTTCTTACATAGGACGAATTCAAAATTTTCTTTGTAAGATAAGATTACAAGATATAGTCACTACTATTTCCATCATAAGAAAAGAAACTTCAAACAAAACAAACATAATCATTTTTACAAAATTGGATCGCATACCAAGTCGGTCCTCAAAACCACTAAACCATTATAGACCAAGGAAGTTCATCACTCTGGCTCTGATGATTATGTTCTTCTCATAGTCAAATGTCCCCTCCTGAAGATAAATCTCCTGGTAAGAACGAAACAGCCCGGTTCTTCCTGTGTCTCCTCATTTTCTTTCTTCTGTTGTGACTAGGTCCAGCCACAGAGGGAAAAAAGTCAACATGGGGAGTGGGCACCACATCCAAACCAAGTCTTTGCCAACTAGTCAAAATATCAAGCAGGTCAGACAGTGTGCACTCTATTCTATGCACATGGAAATCCAATATCAAGCGAGAGTAAGACGGTGGTACGGACTGCAAAATCAGGTTTATTTGAAGCTGAGGATCTATGACGAAACTGTATGCCTCTAGATGAGTCACCAAGTAAATCATCCTAAGGTAATGTTGGTTAACATCACCTCCCTGCTCTAGTCTCATACTAAATAGCTCTCAGGTCAACTTATATCTCATGCCACAACTATGCTTATCGAAGAATTCCATCAAAGATTGAATAATATCCATAGAATGAGAGATGCCCTCATAATACTGACGTAGATCATCACTCATCGATGAAATGATATACTCTCTGGAGCACGTGTCATCCTAGACCCATTATGGTAGGTGCAATCTCATCAATAGGAGCCAAGGGTTCAAAGTCCAGAACATATTATATCCTCTCAAACCGCAGAACGACTCTTAAGCTTTTATACTATTTCTCAAAGTCCAGTCCAGTTAAATAATCGTGGTTAAGGATGGAGACAATAGGATTTACAAAAGAAGCCATAGCATACAAACTACAGAAAAGGTAAATGTCACAGAAAGTAAGATTATAGGCTAACAATAATATATAAAGCTATTAAATTATGAAAATAAAATAGCTACTCCCACTATTTCTTTTAAATCTCATACTCCCTTAAATAAGAAAGGTGAATCTATTAAAAAGATTCTAAGTGAGATGACCATTTTCCTTTGATAAGATATATTCATCAAACCTTTGTGGCTATGTTGAAATACAAGTACCAAAGGTCAACAACACCTTTGTTGTCTATTTCTCTAAATAGGCTATGGTCAATTTAGTCCCTAAATTACTTTGGTCTCAAACCTTTGAGACTAAGTTGATTAAGTGATCTAGTTAGATTACACCCGCCATCTCTTAGTTATCTGACAAATTGAATCTATTAACCTCAAACCTTTGTGGCTATGTTGGTCGTTTGATTTTGGAAGATAACTACATCTCCATGTTCGTACTAGCGATTTAATAAACTAATCATCAAACATTACCTCTACCTTTGGGAAAGACGGATTATCTTCATTTTAAGTTTCATTAAATCTTAGGATGGCGAAGGACTACGATAAAACTCCTTTTACTGTTTGTATCAATCTAATATTGTTTGCACGCAGGGAGTTCTTTAGTTTGTACTCGATCTCATCATATATACATGTATTCATCATATATACTAGCTAACAATCACATTTGTAGCATATAATAAACTATGAATGCAAAGATGCATAAATGGTGGATCATGGATTTGAGTTTGGACATTAGGAAATAAAACTATCCTATAAAAGATCTTCAACTCCTTGAAATCTTCATTGGGCCTCCAACTCTTTGGACTATCCATTGGGCCTTCTTGCAAGTATCTCTTGAAGAATTACATAAGTATCCTTACTACATAATTCTCTCAAAAGCAAGAATATAAAAATGAGACTTATGTCTCAATTACAACCAAAATCAATAATTATTCTAAGGTCCAAATCCATTATCAAATTCACCATTTCAAGATATATGATCATACATATCAAATATAATAATCATAATCAAATTAGCTAGCATTTAAGTTTAATTATCTCATCCTATGCATAATCAAACTTCATCCATATTTGTTACATAATCGAAAGACACTTTTCATTATAAATGCAAGTTGGGTTGACCCAATTACCCATAACTCATTATAATAACAAATCCATGTCCAAATCATTTTAGAACATAGCAAGTCCATGGCCCAAGCATACAACGTGGCCCAATAGGCTATATTTAAACACTAGCACATGGCCCAAGCCCAAAACGAAATAGCTTTGGCCCATGCACATAAATTTAGCCCAATTTGTTCTTCTTAAAAGAATTATATCACCATAATTACTTTTAACTTACTTAGATTTAGAAATATCTAAATAATCAATTCGGCTATCCCAAGACATAAAAATAAGTTGCATTTTGACTTTTAAATACTTTAATCATCAAATAATCCTTCTTTAATCATACTTATGTCAATATTAAAATAAGTTTAAAACAATCCTTTTAAACTTATACGTCAACACATGCAACAACAACATACATATCAAATATTCATGTTGAGAACTTCAAGACAACTTTTAACAACTTTACATGTCTAATAAAATAGCACAAACACATCCTACAACACCTTAGGTGTTCGGCCATTCTAGCAAAAAAATGCAATACTTGTTTTCTTCAACTTTTGACTTTATTATCATATAGTATCCAGAAAGTTAGTATAATAAACACCTTCTTTTAGATCTAACATGATCTCAAACATGCATGTGTTAGATCAACCAATATTTCTCAAGTTTTTAGTCATGCATGTGAATAAAAACAAGAAATATATATAGATCTCACATTTCAAGAATGGATTCAAAGCTACTACAAGTTATTTTAAGAACTTTATCAAACTAGCTCGGATACCACTTGAAAGAAATCTATAATGTGAAGGATCGTTAGATAAGTATGTTGTAGACCACAAGTTCATACCAACATGTAAAGGCTAGCATTTAAAACTTTTGGCATGTAAACACTTTGCAACAACATAGAATATCTAATAGTTTTTCTTAGTATAACAAGCATGTATCTTCTATTCTAACATCAACATATATATACTCATACATATATTCATATGTAAAGATAAGAATAGAAGTATACCTCATGTAGCAACTTTTGTGTAGATGAATCTCTAAAGACCTTGGTTGAACTCCTTCTAACTTGAAGGTACTAGAAATGTCTACCAATATCCAAAGTCCACCAAAATGCTTGAAAACTAAAATGTGCTAGCTTGTTTTCAAGACTTGTAGCTAAATATGTATGTAGTTTTGCTAAAAAGAAACACCTTCCTTTTTTATCTCATCATAGCCGAACCACCATATCAAGAAGAAGAATATTTTTGTTCATCTTCTTCCTAGTGTGTGTGTCGTGTGTGTTAGAAAGAGGAAAGGGAGTGTAGTATACTTATTATATTATAATCTCTATTATGATATCATACTTGTATGCAAATCATCCAATCAAAATAAGATTGGTAGAGTGTAAACTTGGATTAGCCTTTGCATGTTATTAGATTGTAATGATTACAATCTAATAGTAACCTTTTCTCTCTCCTACAACTTACAAAAGTAATGATTATCAATTAATGACATGTGAACACCTCGATTTAATCAAGATTAAATATCCACCTTTAATTCAAATTAGTGGATAAGATTAATCCTATGATAGATGACATGGACAATCCAATCATCTTACATGTGCCAATTCACACGCCACATGCACTCTATTATCCAATAATTTATTTTGCCATTTGAGGACTAAGATTGATGACATGACACTTTATCAAATCAAATCCCTTTTATTATATATATATATATATATATATATATATATATATATATATATATATATATATACATATATATATATATATATATATATATAATTACTTTTGCTTATTCTAATCTCGATTAGAATAATTACATTGAAACTACTTTTTAATATTTGCAGTTTGGCCCCAAATATTTTGGTATTTATACTTTGACCCCTAAAACTTTACAAAGTTATACTTTTGGCCCAATAACCAATATAGATTACGCTTAACCCTTTAAAGTCATTAACCACAATATATAAGCTTTTGGTGAACTTATTCTTGATATTTATTAGTTTGTAAATTTCTAGATTCATAACCACATATCGATGAAGGACTATTAACTCTCTTAATCTATTTCGGGAATGACTCTGTTATTACCCGAAATACCATCATGTTCATGAGTGATGCACTAGCAATAAACGTATCATAATAGTGTACGCGATAATGAAGACTCTGTCTTTTATGAATCTATTTACTATCAGAACTACCATGCAGTCTAATCCTTCTATTAAAGTGTCCCAATCAGAAAAGGATCATGAAACGGTTAAGTCCACTTCTGATTCTGTGAATAGATCCAAAAACGGTGAAACGAGAGATGACTACTATGAAAAAACTCATTTCCATCAATTTCATTCTTGCCTTGTCCAAGGACTTCCTCGTTTATCAATCGATTTTAGATATTATAGGACATCGCCTCTCACCGGAGGTTAATAGATCCTATCTTGACATTTACTTGTCAGTATCTATATCATAAGACTAAAATGCGAAAGGCCGTAACTTAACTTATAGAAGATAGGTATTGTCCAAACGCTATATTTCGCCCCTAATATATTCGGCAACCGTAATTTCTCAAGTCTAAGGATTAATTTGCACAATTCTCAACTAAATAGTAAACTATTAACCTGATATCATGTAGTTTACCATTTATCATCACATTCAATGATTCGTACGCTGACAATCACTCATATGTATATTAGTCAACATCCACATGCTGTTCTGGCACTTCGCATACCATCCTTCATCATCAACATCACTATGTTAATTAAAGGTAATTACATATGATAACCCGTAGTCAAGTATTCTAGTCCCGGTCAAATAATCTGAAGGGTTATGAGTCAATTCTTAATGTTTATCATATCGAATAAATACAACGAAGTATTCTAAACGGTTTTTCTTCTTTGATAAACATTAGGGACACATTCATATAAAGGAGGAGAATATGAATATCCAAAAACATCATTGTTTAGAAAAAGCATATATAGTCCTATTAAACCTTAATTAGGTCATCTAATCTATAACATTATGGCATATCCCTAACAATCTCCCAAAAGAAAATTTAATGGACCACTTTCCACCAAAATTTTCAAAAGAAAAAGAAAATTGTAGTTCATGTCATGACCACAAACACGTGATAGAAAATAGTTTTTATAAAAAGAGTAAAGTCAGATATTTTTGTAATTTTCCTTAAAAGAAAGATGTATACATAAAAATTCACTTAGATATATCAATGTTTGAGATTAAAATAAAAAAGATCTGGTAAATCAAAAACATCCGTAAAGGAATACGTACGGTCACCTCAATTAGAATAGATTCGACATGTTAAATATAGCTATGTATTAAGAAAATAGATTATCTAGCTATTTGTGTAATGACCCCGATCCCTCTCAGAATTAGGATCACTATTAATTCTACTAAATACAAACCCAACCCTAACTCGGTCACGTAAAACAAAGAAAAATGGACAGAGTTTTTCATGTACTTAAGCGAAACCAAAAACCTGCAGACAAAAAAATTATCCACAACAATAATAATTTCAACAATGCCACATTCATACCAAGTTCCAATCCAAGTTCAAGCGATAGTTCTAACCTGCCTTGCTTAGACAATATATAAATACATGCATTCTAGACATCTATCAAACTAAAACCATTATACAAATTCATACATATCACTCTAATACTAACTTTGACTTTAATTACAAACTCTTGTACAAGGGAAAGACATACAAGACTATCAAGATCTCAAGATAGAATACAAGTCTTCAACATAAGCAAATAAATTTGCATTACATTACATTCCCACCAACATGGCGCAAATGGCATCCACTTTAGCAAATAAGAAAATAACTCAACTTCTATCTCTTAGAAACTAGCTCAGCTAGACCTAAAAATGTTAGAAAATAGGGGCGACCATACAATATGCTTAGTGAGGGAGGAAATAGAATCGAGGAGTTTTCAAAACCATTTTCGTACAATCTGTATAAGACGCTCACTATAACCTTAGCTAAGCATGTAGAGATATGTGTGAATATAACACTTTACAAGAAACTCGAGAATATAACATCTACATGATAAGCTTGAAAACATTATAATATTAAATGATAAATAAACACAATGATGTAACAGGATATACTTGGGAGCATCAAAGTATGACAACTCTTAGTACACACATATAAAAGAAACGTGATAATAAGTAACTCTCCAATGGACATAGGACCGAAGCAAGAGTTACAAATAAAATGGTAAATAGTACCCATATAAAGGATAGGTCATGGAAACCCATGCCTTACAAAAGTAAACAATAAACAGTACCCATATAGGGGATAGGTATGGGAACCTATGCCTTACGACAGTAAACAGTAAACAGTATCTACACTTACCATTCAAGCACCCCTTTATGTGTTAGCCTCTTCCCAACTACATTAACTCAAGCAATGCATATTCTTTCAAGACAGCAATTTACTTAACATTAACCAACTTAACGCATAGCTCCAACGATCAAGTAATGTATATATTCTTTACTATTTTACATAAGCATATAATTAGGCGATAACTAGTTTTCAAAGTAATCATACTAGTTTTCAAAGTAATCATACTTAGCACTTAGCAATAACAACTAAGAGAAACAATAGATCATACTCACATTTGATTCATAGTCACGTGCTCATATATTCCAATCATTTCTACTACTTCTATTAGATACATAAGTAACATTTAACCACATTTCATTCATAGTCATATATTACATTTACTAATCAAGTTCAAGCCAATTAGTAACAATCAATTTTACATGTTTGAACTAGCCTTTTAACTCTTCTATCAACTAAACAATCCATCTTTCAAGCAAGAGCACTTTAATAGCATCTCCATCGAGCAAAAACACAGCAAATATTTCAGAAATCCTCTCATCCGAATACTCTAAAGTAGGATATATCTTCTTAACACGACTCAACCACAACTCGGACTTTTAATCATCAGGTTCTCCTAAAAATCTGGGTGATTCATATTTCAGAAATCACTCTAACATGTTATTGTTGCTGTTACTACTGCCACTCCCATGGCCCTAATCACCTATATTACCAATTCTTTGTTTCCTCAAAGCTTCCAATACCTGTGCCATTTGGTTTATTGTTGTCGTCATACTAACCATAACTTCCCGATTGGTCAGCTGCTGCTCAGCTTCCCCTAAACTTGAACCCTATCCCTCATCCTGACGTTGAGGTCTTCCCGGCCATATTGATAACTAGAATGCATATATGTTATGACAAATAGGCGAAGTAGTTCACAGATATTGTAACACCCCGATCCCTCTCGAGACCAGGAGTTCTATCAATCAATCTAATCACAACCCAATTCCAAACCCGGGCAAAATTTTTAGGGAAAGACGGACGGAGTCTCCCCTGTTTCTAGGCAAAATGCAAAACCTGCAATAGCATATAAGTGGACCAGCACCGTGTCCAACCATACAAACACCTCAAGGCCATCCGAGCCTTGGTTCTCAACAATTAAACACAACAAGTATACATACATTTCCAAGTACCCAGACTATTCTAACTCTTTTCCTTTGGACATTACAAACATGCATTGAAGTTAAACTATACTATCCAAATACATAAACTAGCTTACATACCACTTCAATAATCTAGTAAAACTTAAATTACATTCCTTTTATCATTAAATACATACAACACATGAAACATACATCTTTGCATCTTTGACAACTCAAGCCACATAGCACAAAAGACAACTCTTCAAGCATGATCTTTCACGTAACCACGAACTTTCTAGCTAACATGGCATTTCCTGAAATGTGGTAGTGAAGAGTGAGTATACTCAACACGTATACTCAGTGAGGGCAAGACAGATATTGAGGTAGAGAGAAAGAAAGTCGTGCAATGCAAATAAGGCAGTTAAGCAATATAAGTGACAAGTAAGAAATGAATAGAAACAATCAATACAATAAACAATTAATAAATGCATTAACACAACCATTCAAAGCTATACCATACTCTGAAGGCTATGGTTCACTCAAACGGGTAATGTACCGATCATGATTTCGATGACTTTAACGATGACGCGCCAGCTCACCCACCTTATAACTTTTGTTTAGAGTACTCCGGACATACTCTGTCAATTCTACGACCCAAAACTCCCTGGGCGGCAACCCAAGCGAGAACGGGAATAGGACACGGAGCTAGAGCAACCAACCCTGCCAGCCTGAGACTACCCAGAGAGGCCCATCACACACGCGCCTGACACAATGCAATGCAATACGAGGAATATAATCGAGCAAGGCACTGAAGTGCAGGTTAGTAACAACATGCGATACTTATGCATTTACAATCAATAAAGTAACAAGAACAACACTAACAAGCATTATCAACAATTTGATATACCATTCAATCATAACCAACTTTAACAAACATAACAAGTAATAATAAGCATTCTACAAGCATAACACTATGAAAACCAACAAAAACACAAAATGACCCCAACTTTCAAAACGCTGCTACTTTCAAACGAGCCACGAGTTTTGGAAACCAACTTCACCAATCCTCCTAGGTCACCATAAGGCACGTCTAAAGACCACGAAACCCTACTTTACCCTAGAATTCCCGCAAAGCCCCGATTTCTCCCTTTGCTCGTTTGAACTACAGCTACCTCAATTGATCACCCAACCAATGTCACAACTGCACCAAAAGTACTTCCATGACATACCTCGATAATGCCTTCACGCAAATCGAGAAATTTTCAAACTCGACCGAAATGACCCTAACACGTACCAAGCCATTTTTCTCCGTTTTTCCATTACAAAATCTAATTAAACCATACATTTAGGCATTCTAGTATATCTAGCACCTTCCTACATCAACAGAATGCAAAACAAAGCAACTTTAACGTAACGAGAGTTTACTATTCATATTTTACTATTCCATTCGCATTTAAAATTGCAATTGCTATATTCAACCGTAGAAAATGCTAAAAGTCTACAAATACATGTTCTACAATCATCAAGGAACATTCTTCAAGCATCAAATCAGATAAAATAACGATCTATGCATAATTCCCAAAAATTAAAGTTTAGGCATAATTATTCCAAATGCGCAAATAACGATAAAACCCTCACCTGAGACGCTACTAGATGCTAGGAAAACCACGTTGGAAGCCTAAAAAACAACCCCATGCAAGCTCTCACGAAGATTTGAAGATTTGAAGTTGAAATCTTTTTTTTTTCTTCTCCCTTGTATTTTCGGCCTTCCTATCATTTTTTTTTCAGCTTTTCCTTTTTTTTAATGCTATTTTGTCTATTAAAAGATGACAAGCTTAAATGGTCAAAGGTCAATGGTCTTGGCTTGGTCAAATCTAGCTATTTTGGCATTTTTAACTTAAAATAAAGCATAAAACTACTAGTCTAATATCCTAACAACTAAATACTAACTACTAAAATACTAAAACTCCAAAATCAACACACTAAATACTAGTTTTCACTATTTGCTGAGGACTAGAAATTATTTCCTAACTATCACTCTCGAAATGCAATGAACAAAATGACGAAGAACGAATAACACCTAAATATTATGGAATATAAGAAAAAATATAATTTTTGAAAAGCAACATAGTTCAAAATTTACTCCGGCTCGGGGCTACTTTTCATTTAATTGAAAACCAAGCATTAAGGTGCAAGAAAATAAAACCAGGTAACATAAATATAAAAAGTAGTTGATACTCTGTTAAAATAATTAACTCAAGTATTATTTAATTACTTCTAAAAGAAATATGAAAATAAAGCTAAATGAATGTTTAACTAAAAATAAACACAAAATTCAATGCTAACATTTAAGATGACACTTAATTAAATGTAATTAAATGCCATTAAATGCATGCCAGGTTCGGGTTATCACAGATATAACACTTAAGGCATATTATTTACGTTAGTCACATATAACACATTTAGACTATACATATTCGCACATTTATGAAATGACATTTCCATATTTATGCATTCAAGCAACAACACTTCCACATAAAGCAAGTCGATCACGTAATGCATATTAGTCACATAATTGCACATTTCACACATTCTTCACTTATTGCACAAACGAGTCACATAGGTACACACATCCATGCAAAGACACATACCTATTCAGGACACACTTCAAATATATGCACTCATGGGTTACTACTCGATAAACTGAGGACCTTGTCCCGGCTGAGAGCTAACTAAGCTCTGATACCACCTGTAACGACCCCGATCCTTCTTAGAATCAGGATCACTATTAATTCTAATAAATACAAACCCGACCCTAACCCGGGCACGTAAAACGAGAAAAAACATACTATGTTTCCCCTATACTTAGGCCAAACCAAAAACCTACAGACAGAAAAATTCTCAACAACAACAATAATTTCAACAATGCCACATTCATACCAAATTCCAATCCAAGTTCAAGCGATAGTTCTAACCTTCCTTGTTTAGACAATATATAAACACATGCATTCTAGACATCTATCAAACTAAAACCATTATACAACTTCATACATGCCACTCTAGTACTAACTTTGACTTTAATTACAAACTCTTGTACAAGGGAAATACATACAAGAATATTAAGATCTCGAGATACAATACAAGTCTTCAACATAAGCAAATAAATTTACATTACATTACATTCCCACCAACACGACACAAATGGCATCCACTTTAGCAAGCAAGAAGATAACTCAACTTCTATCTCTTAGAAACTAGCTCAGCTGCACTTGAAAATGTTAGAGAAGAGGGGTGAGCATACACTATGCTCAGTGAGGAAGGAAATAGAATCGGTGAGTCTTCAAAAGCATTTTCGTGCAGTGCATATAAGGCACTCACTATAACCTTAGCTAAGCATGTAGAGATATGCATGAATATAACACTTTACAAGAAACTTGAGAATATAACATTGCTTGAAAACATTATAGCATTAAACGATAAGTAAACACAAGGATGTAACATGATATACTTGGAAGCATTAAAGTATGACAACGCTTAGTACATACATATAAAAGAAACATGATAATAAGTAACTCTCCAATGGATATAGGGCCCAAGCAAGAGTTACACATAAAATGGTAAACAATACCCATATAGGGGATAGGTCGTGGAAACCTATGCCTTACAATAGTAAACAGAAAACAATACCCATATAGGGGATAGGTCATGGGAACCCATGCCTTACGACAATAAACAGTTAACAATATCAACACTTACCATTCAAGCACCCCTTCATGTGTTACCCTCTTCCCAACTACATTTACTCATGCAATGCATATTCTTTCAAGACAACAATTTACTTAGCATTTACCAACTTAACACATAGCTCCAACGATCAAATAATGTATATATTCTTTACTATTTCACATAAGCATATACATAGGCAATAACTAGTATTCAAAGTAATCATACTTAGCACTTAGCAATAACAACTAAGAGAAACAATAGATCATACACACATTTGATTCATAGTCACGTGCTCATGTATTTCAATCATTTCTACCACTCCTATTAGACACATAAGTAGCATTTAACCATATTTCAATCATACTCATTACTACATTTACTAATCAAGTTTAAGCCAATTAGTAACAATCAATTTTACATGTTTGAACTAGTTTTTTAACTCTTCTATCAACTAAACAATCCATCTTTCAAGCAAGGTCACTTTAATAGCACATAGTTTCAAATAAGCTTAGTTCAATGCTCATTAGCATTTAATGACTTCAATTACTTATAACTACTACAAACTTTGTCTAACAACTAATTAGGCTAACTTTACAATTTATTCAACTATGGCACAACACTACTAGAGTTCAAAGACCACTAAAATACTAGCAAACATGAACTTCTAAGCATAAATATCCATCAAGGTTCAAGGAAACCAAAGAAGACATAAAGGGGCCAAATTTTCCTATGCACAATTACTTGAATTTCTTTGTTGTTTTCTTGCTCATAAGTTATATTACACATGATTCTAACATACCATACCTTATTCATGCAATTAAACAAACACTTAGTCAACACTTTTAGATACAACTAACTAATTTTAATGTATCTCTAAAACACAAGCTAGATATGCATAAGAACACATTACAACTTTTGTCCACTTTAAATAAACAAGATCAAGCAAAAATAATGCACAAATAGATGAAATCCCTCACCTAAAACCTTGTTTGTGCAAGATTATAGCTTGAAATTACTTGGAATCCACTTGAATAAGTTCAAAGATCAAGCCCTAGATGGTATTTTGTTCTTCTTTTCCTTCTTATGGCCAACGGCCTTGAGCTCTTTTCTATCGTTTTTTTTTTATGGTTAACTTAGGTTATATAAGGTGTTAAGTGATAGGCTATGGTTTTGGTTAAGTAATTAAACTTAATTTAATTAGTTTAAGTAGACAAAGTTAGGCCAATTGTTAGTTTATTCATTAAAAAGTTCAAGCTTAATCTTATAAGTTACTATTCATATGATACTTTTAGCAATTTTTTTACCCGCCTTCCTGAAATGCTATGCAAATAATTTTTATGAACGTAGGCATAAAATTAAGTAATGAGGGAAAATGTGAAATTCGTAAAATAAATTACTTCAAAATTCACCTCGAGCTTGGGTAACTCAAATGCAATTAAGTTAAGTAAACATATAATTATGTGCAAACAGTCAAAATAAACACATGAACATATACAAATAAATATATATTAACTACATGCACGGTCTAGGTATTATTCTCTTCCCCCTTCACAATTCTTACCTTCTTCATGAGGCAAACCCTGAACATTGATGACAAAAGCTAGGCCTAATTAGGCTACTGAGGGTGTAGATTAACTAGAGGTCTACCCTAAGTATCTCTGCCTATCGTCTGCCCCTGAATATTCTACCGTTTCGGATAGTCTTTAACTTTATGTTTATCACTGCCATAACCCAAACACTTCCCCACTTTCGTCCAACATTTAGCCTCGGAGTGGCCCTTACGTTTACAATAGGCACAACGTAGAAGTTGAACAACTACATTGATCCCATAGGAAACTGGAGCTAAATGAGCAGTTGTACTGCCCTGCTGAGTTCTCACGATAGTCGGCCCGTATTGTAGCTGATTATAATTATGCTCTAACTGACTCAGAGGTTGAAAATATTTTTTATGGTCATCCATCTGAATCTAAGACTGCATAATTCTCTGCGGGCTTTGAAGTTGCCTAGGAATGTGCTTCAACTGTAATAGAGGCTGAAAGAATGGCTGCTAGCCATCTACCTAAATTTGAGGTTGATAATGCCTCCACTGGTCTTGAGACGGAAGATATTGTTGTTGACTCGGACTCTACGATAAATTGGCCTTTTATTAGGCTGACTGGTCTCAGCTGTTAACTCAGCTTTTCTTTTCTCAAACTTGGCTGTAGCGTTAATGGCATCTCCATAAGTGGCAAACTGTAATGTGGACAAGTGGAGCTGAATGTCCGGGTTCAAACCCCGAATGAATATTTGTATTCTTCTCTTCACCGGCTGTACTAACTCTAGAACATACTGAGACAACCGGTTGAATGTAGCTTCATACTGAGCAACCGACATATTACCCTGTTTCAAAGTCACAAACTCCTCTTCACGTCTCTCGCGTGCCACCTCGGGAATATACTTGTCTTAGAACTCCCTAACGAAATTAGCCCATTCATATGGTATACCCTCATTGTCCCATCTGAGCTTCATAGTCCTCCTCCATTGCCCAATATCTCCATCGAGCAAAAACACAGCAAATGAGATATTCCTCTCATCTAAATACTCTAAAGTAGCATATATCTTCTCAACATGACTCAACCACAACTCGGACTTTTCATCATCAGGTTCTCCTAAGAATCGGGGCGGTTCATATTTCAAAAATATCTCTAGCTAATTACTGTTGTTGTTACTACTGCCACTCCCATCACCCTGGATACATGCATTACCAGTTCCCTGTTACCTCAAAGTTTCCAACACTTATGACATTCGGTTTATTGCTATCGCCATAGTAGCCATAACTTCCTAATTAGTCGGCTGCTACTCAGCTTCCCCTGAACCTGAACCCCGACCCTCATTCTGACGTCGAGGTCTGCCTCCCGCCATATTGATAACTAGAATGCACAACTATTACGACAAATAGGCAAAGTGGTTCACAGATATAACACTTAAGGCATATTATTTACGTTAGTCACATATAACACATTTAGACTATACATATTCGCACATTTATGAAATGACATTTCCATATTTATGCATTCAAGCAACAACACTTCCACATAAAGCAAGTCGATCACGTAATGCATATTAGTCACATAATTGCACATTTCACACATTCTTCACTTATTGCACAAACGAGTCACATAGGTACACACATCCATGCAAAGACACATACCTATTCAGGACACACTTCAAATATATGCACTCATGGGTTACTACTCGATAAACTGAGGACCTTGTCCCGGCTGAGAGCTAACTAAGCTCTGATACCACCTGTAACGACCCTGATCCCTTTTAGAATCAGGATCATTATTAATTCCACTAAATACAAATTCGACCCTAAGCCGGTCACGTAAAACGAGAAAAAACGAATTGAGTTTCCCCTGTACTTAGGCCAAACAAAAAACCTGTAGACTGAAAAATTCTCCACAACAACAATAATTTCAACAATGCAACATTCATACCAAATTCCAAGCCAAGTTCAAGTGATAATTCTAACCTTCCTTGCTTAGACAATATATAAATACATGCATTCTAGACATCTATCAAACTAAAACCATTATACAACTTCATACATGTCATTCTAGTACTAACTTTGACTTTAATTAGAAACTCTTGCACAAGGGAAATACATACAAGACTATTAAGATCTCAAGATAGAATACACGTCTTCAACATAAGCAAATAACTTTACATTACATTCCCACCAACATGACACAAATGACATCCACTTTAGCAAACAATAAGATAACTCAACTTCTATCTCTTGGAAACTAGCTCAGCTGCACTTGAAAATGTTAGAGAAGAGGGATGAGCATACATTATGCTCAGTGAGGGAGAAAATAGAATCGGGGAGTTTTCAAAACTATTTTCATGCAATGCATATAATGCTCTCACTATTACCTTAGCTAAGCATGTAGAGATATACGTGAATATAACACTTTACAAGAAACTTAAGAATATAACATCGCTTGAAAACATTATAACATTAAACGATAAATAAACACGAGGATGTAACATGATATACTTGGAAGCATTAAAGTATGACAATGCTTAGTAAATACATATAAAAGAAACATGATAATAAGTAACTCTCCAATGGACATAGGGCCCAAGCAAGAGTTACACATAAAACGATAAACAGTACCCATATAGGGGATAGGTCGTGGAAACCCATGCCTTACAACAGTAAAAAGGAAACAATACCTATATAAGGGATAGGTCATGGGAACCCATGCCTTACAGCAGTAAACAGTAAATAGTATCAACACTTACCTTACAAGCACCCCCTTCATGTGTTAGCCTCTTCTCAACTACATTAACTCATGCAATACATATTCTTTCAAGACAACAATTTACTTAGCATTACCAACTTAACACATAGCTCCAACGATTAAGTAATGTATATATTCTTAGCATTACTATTTCACATAAGCATATAAATAGGCAATAACTAGTATTCAAAGTAATCATACTTAGCACTTAACAATAACAACTAAAAGAAACAATAGATCATACACACATTTGATTCATAGTTATGTGCTTATGTATTTCAATCATTTCTACTACTCCTATTAGACACATAAGTAGCATTTAATCACATTTCATTCATACTCATATACTACATTTACTAATCAAGTTCAAGCCAATTAGTAACAATCAATTTTACATGTTTGAACTAGTTTTTTAACTCTTCTATCAACTAAACAATCCATCTTTCAAGCAAGGTCACTTTAATAGCACATAGTTCCGAATAAGCTTAATTCAATGCTGATTAGCATTTAATGACTTCAATTACTTATAACTACTACAAACTTTGTCTAACAACTAGTTAGGCTAACTTTACAATTTATTCAACTATAGCACAACACTACTAGAGTCCAAAGACCACTAAAATACTAGCAAACATTAACTTCTAAGCATAAATAACCATCAAGGTTCAAGGAAACCAAAGAGACATAAAGGGGACAAATTTACATATGCATAATTACTTGAATTTCTTTGTTGTTTTCTTGCTCATAAGTCATATTACGCATGATTCTAACATACCATACCTCATTCAAGCATTTAAACAAACACTTGGTCTACACTTTCACATACAACTAACTAATTTTAATCTATCAACAAAACTGCCATAAAAACTTAAAATTCTTGGAAGAGAACACTCCTACAACATTATAAACTCTAAAACGCAAGCTAGATATGCATAAAACACATTACAACTTTTGTCTACTTTGAAACAAACTTTTAAAAAATAAGATCAAGCAAAAATAATGCACAAATAGATGAAATCCCTCACCTAGAGCCTTGGTTGTGTAAGAATATAGCTTGAAATTGCTTGAAATCCACTTGAATAAGCTTAAAGATCAAGCCCTAGGTGGTATTTTCTTCTCATTTTCCTTCTTATGGCCGACGACCTTGAGCACTTTTCTATCTTTTTTTTTGGTTAAGTTAGGTTATATAAGTTGTTAAGTGATAGGTTAGGGGTTTGGTTAGGTAATTAAGCTTAATCTAATTAGTTTAGGTAGATAAAGTTAGTCGAATTGCTAGTTTATTCATTAAAAAGTCCAAGCTTAATCCTACAAGTTATTATTCATACGATACCTTTATCAATTTTTCTACCCGTCTTCCTGAAATGCTATGTAAATAATTTTTATGAACGTAGGCATGAAATTAAATAATGAGGGAAAAATATGAAATTCGTAAAATAAATTACTTCAAAATTCACCTCAGGCTTGGGTGACTCAAATGCAATTAAGTTAATAAACATATAATTATGTGCAAAATACTCAAAATAAACACATGAACATATACAAATAAATATATATTAACTACAAGCATGGTCTGCGTGTTACAATCTGTCCAAATCATCTAAAATTGTTATCAAGAATTTTGCAAGTAAACTCCAGAGTATTTAAAATACTAAAACCCTAAAAGAACCCAGATTCAATCAATGTTCAAGAACGACCAATAGAGAATCTAGTAAGTAGACACCATCTAGTAACCATTTTGAAACGGGTACCCAAAAATAGTATCGTTAACTTTTTGCAAATAGTCGTTGAACAATACCTTTCAAACTACAACAACATTGCCCTAATATATCATTTAACTTTATCATGTTTATTTGGAAATCAACCATCGCATATAACCATTAATGCATATATGTATAGGCATGTATAGCAAATAAAAATAGATATTCTGTGACAATGATAAAGAAAAGTTTTGACTGACATTTATATGCATGCATTCATTCATGTTGTCATATGTATATAACAAAATATGTTTGTGTGTGTGCGTAGTATAGGTATAAGTGCATACATAAAAATATTTTGTCATTTTGGAAACTTACCAATCCATGTAATATGCTGATATAAAAATATATTACTTTTATCATTTTGTAAACTCAAAACATATTTTATTAATAAAGTACAAAATAGAAGTAACACATTTAGATACAATGTAAGTCTAAAATATTACAATTTAAATACTAATTATGTGTTTTGGCTTTCATAAATATAACTTTTATAGCTAATATAAGACTTACTTATATTGATACAATTTTTGTTATTCATTACAAATTTACATGTTTCACCTTCAAAGTAAATTAAAATCTTGCAAATTGCAATTGTTCTGGTGCATTATTTTCCATTATTATAGTATGGCAACTAATTTCTTATTTGTTGAGTACGACTTAAATAGTTTCATTCGTTTTTCAATTATGTTGTTTAGTATCCAATATTTCATTGAAATAACAATTTATAATTTTATATATTTTAGATGCAGTTACTACAATAGATAAATGTGAGGAGTATGGGACATGATCTAATGGAGATGAACAACCGACATGTGTGTATGTTAGAAATACTTATGTAAAACGAGAACCAAGTAATCCATTTATTATTAGACATTCATTATTTTTCTAATTCATATGTTACCCACCAACAAAGTATCAATAAGTTGCAAATTAATGTTGCAATGATAGATGCAAGATATAAATAGAAAAAAGAACTAGAGGGCATCATATTGTTGACTTTCAATAACGAGGATGAACAATATATTTTGGTACATTTAATTGAATCAACTAATGATGAACGAAGATCAAACAAATAAAAAGAGAATTACAAGAGACAGTGAGGAAGAAGATCTCATTTCAAAAACATATTGCATAGACTTACGCCTCAATCATTAGGGGGAAATGTGTAGATTATACTCATATATGTAGATGTAGAAGATATATGTAGATGTAGAGGATGACGGATGTATATCTTAGACATTTTTTCTGAAAAGCTAAGGCTGGCCATGGATTAATCAAAACATTATATTCTCTTCTTTTGTAATTGAATTATTATATAAACTATTTTATATGTTGTTTTTACCCAGTCAATAATTTTTTTTAGTCATACACATGTAACTATTGTGCGTCCCATTTAATTATTTAGAATTTGGTTTCATTTGTCAAACATTTTTTGCTTAGAGTAAATCATTTTTTTTGCTAGGCAAGCGAATGTGAATTTCGTTATAGAACAACAAATACAACAAGTTCATTACATGATAAAATGATTGGATGTGACGCCGGTGGAAAAAAAACAAAATAAGTCACTGCAATTGGTCCGGTCGATAGGAGACCAAGCATGTTAGGAAAAAACAAACTGCCTATGACCTAGTCGACCTGACTCGGTCGATTGAAGACCTAACCCGATGAACAACTAGAAGCTATTGCTAATGACCTGGTCAACCTAACCCGGCTAACTAGAGCCCTATATCCAATCTATATTTAACGGAACTCTATTAACCAAATATCGATTGATGCTCATGTTGTGCCATTTCTTTGCAACTTCAATTTTGGCTCGGACTTCCTCATAGATCCGTACTAAAATTTGTTCTCCCGTGCTGAACTTCTCTTGAAAAATACAACTATTCCTCTCTATTCAAATTTGGTAAACAACTGCACAAAACGTCAAACAAAACAAGTGGCATTTAATCGTATGATTACCTGCGAGATAATTAGCAAATATAAGAATCGAATGGAAAGAAGAGATAGAATCATCAAAGAACATGAACTTGAAACTTCCCTTCCAAATTCTTTTTGTTAAACTACAATCGAAGAAAATATGATTGCAGGTTTAGCAGCCAAGGTGGCAGAAAGTGTAGTTAGCTCTGTCAATGGTACCACATCACATAAAACAATAACTGGTAGGTAGATAGTCAAGACAGGTGAGCCAGAAAATGAAACTATGTTTGGGATATTGTGGAAAAACCAAATTAGATGATGCCAATCGATACGGGTGCCTCTATCTTTGATATGATCCCAAGTCATGCCAAAAGAAAATTTACCTCTGTGAGAGAGCTTCCATTGAAAACTATCCTCTTTATCAACTCTAGTAGGTATATTAAGATTATTGTTGTTCGGGTTCAAGCTAGCAAGAAAGGGTGGATAAATCGACCAAAACCAACCATCATTACCAATGATATCGAAACTTTGTCAAAGGGGGGTAGAAGACTCTGATGTTGTGGAGGGGGAAAGGAATTTCAGAAGGATGCCAATTATCAAGCCAGAAGAAAGTGTTTCTACCATTTCTAATTCTATGAGTGATGTATTCACAAGCAACTAGTCTAAGCCGGAGAAATTTCCTCCAAGACCAACTTGCTTCACTGGGAATCTTCATCGTCCTAATACACTTGTTTTTTATGTAGTTACTCCAAGTGTTGTCTCTCATGGAATAAAGTCTCCAAAAAAGTTTCAAGAAAGCAATTTTATTGATGTCAACAAGTTTTCTGATGCTGAGGCCACCTTCCTCATAAGGTTAGAGTAAATCGTTATATTTTAAACAATATATTTTTAATTGTATACTCTTGTATATGAGTATTGTAGGTAATTGATAATGACTTGCATGTTGTATTTGGATCAATATAAGGTATATCATTTTGAATATCACGGAACATCAAAAATAAAACTTATAAAATCATAAATGATTGTCTTTCTAGGCAACTTTGACTATGTAATGCCTCGACCCAACCCCACGCTAAAGGTTAAGTCTGGACCCGAAAAACGGATAGAGTCTCCTCTGTATCGTGGACATTCTGAAAACCTATAAACGCTCAGTAAAACCACAAGACAACAAGATAAGCTTTTATAACTAAAGTTCAAATGTTCAAGGCCATCCGAGCCTTGAGGCATACAGTAATTCAAATTCACACAAGCATGCAACCAACTTGACTTCTTTATAAAACCGCTTAACCTGCCATTCTATGATAACATTGGAACATTCCTAGAAGTTGTAACCAAGCATAAATCATAACATACACCCCAAGCATGCAAGTAGCTAAAGGTAGAACATAAGTCATTACAAGCTACAGTTTCCCAAATCTTTCACTACAACCAACTATTCTTCAACTTGCAACTACAAAGCATATACATAGCCCTTAGGCCACAAAATAGATTAAAACATAGAATAACAAGTACGCCACATAGCAACAAGAAAGCACATCCACCTCAGACAACAATCACATAGCTACTAGGGCAAAGGCTCTGCCTGCACCTCTTCCTCTTCCACTACCACCACAACTAGCTAGGGATCACCCTCAGCACTTCCTGAAACATGATATCAAGGTATGAGCAACCACTATTGCCCAATGAGGGATAAAGTCTCCTGGGGCATGCAATGCAACAATTAATACAGTTAAGCATTAATAACAATTAAAACCATTCAAGAATGACAAAAGATTAAGTGCCACACATTAAAAATGATACATTTCACCTAACCCCAACACTTCAATCTTCACTTGATCTTCATTCACGATCCACGAACCATGAACCACGATCACTGTACCGGCATAATCCCAATCACTCCAGTAGGTGTACTCCGGATGTACCCCGATAATCCTATGACCCAACACCCCCTGGCAATCTCTGGACCAAGCGAATGAGGGACTAGGGCACGGAGTTTGAATATCCACTAGCAAGCCCTCTGCTGCCCAGCCGATATTCAACACATCCGCCCCTGACACTATGGTTACGCAACTACTATGCAATGCACGTTAACACTTGACAATAAGATAATCAAATAAGAACAGCAACACTTAGGAGGGTCAATAAAAGAGGTTGCCCCCGAGGCAGTTCACAATATAAGTAATAATACAAACTAATTAAATGAGCATAAAGGGAGACATTGCACATTTACCAATAAACCAATACCAAAAGCTCATAAACATCTTATAATTACAATTAAACACTTAATAAACACTTATAAGGTTGTAGAAGTGAAAAATCATCTATTTCTCCATTAACCCCCTTTTTAACTTAAGCCATTTTTCTTCCAAATCAAAGTTAATGTTTCAAATTCAAGGAAAAGCTATACCAATCGTCTACTTAACCCTTATGGCACCCTTACAACCCTCAAACACGTTCAATTACCCACAATTACCCCAAAAGCCCTAATTTCCCTCTTATAGCTTTGAACTACACATACCATAATCGGGCTTCAAACAAAGGTTAGCAAAGCTTCCATAGCACCTAAGTAGCCTAAGAATACCAATTGTAAAGCTCAAATCCACCCGAATTAATATTAACCCCGAAACCCTTTTTAAAAAGTCGGCTATTTCATGTTTTATGCAAGTTTAGAGCAATTTGAGGGCACGGGGCTATTGGACTACCATCATTAGCACCTAAGGCATCTATTAGAAGCAATGAATCAATCCAATACGCACAATTGCACAAAGCCCTAAAAATTCATTACTATTTACCTCATAAAATTAAAATAACGATTCTAACCTTTTAAAATGCGAACTAATGGCTTAAATGTGTTTTATAGCACCTATATACAATGTATAATAGCATAGATAAGCTTTGCAATAACATTTGATAGCATTTCTAATAGATCAAGAAAAATACAACATATTTAATATGCGAAAATAGTCATGAAATCCCTCACCTAAAGTGCGTAGGAACACCTAGAAGGCTTGCACACACCCTAAACTACTTGTTCTAGGCTTGGATTGAAGAGTTGAAGATCAAAATTTTCTCCTTGTGGCTGCTTGAAGCTCTCGGCCCTGCTACAGTACCATTCAACTTCTATTTTTTTTTTTTTTTTTTTTGCTAGTTATGAGCTGAAGTGTGTGTTGTAAGAGTTTTATTAAGGGGGGGGGGTCATGTAGGGTGCTTACTTGGTTTACTAAAATGAATGTAGATAGCTTAAAAATGAGCCTAAGGTGCAATTAGGGTGCTAGCTAATTTTAACACTAAGCTAAGTCACGTAACACTATTCATTAGTTCACTAAACCCTTATTTAAACGAAGGCTCTGCACGCTAATCGCTCGAAGACACATTTTTTCTCATTCCTACTATAATTAATATGATTTAATAAAAATGCTAACTCGAAGTAATTATGAAGTTGAAAACGAAAGGAATAGTAATTAAAGAAAATAGTAAATAAAACACAGAAGAAATGTACAACTAAGGAATGCAATAGTAAATAAATGTATGGCAAAAATCTCGGGCGTCATACTCTCTCCCCCTTAAGCTAATTGCGCCCACGCAATTCTTACATGATTTGGCAAATAACTCTGGATATTTCTCTCGCATATGATCTTCCTTCTCCCAAGTAGTATCCTCTAACCCATGATGATCCCACAGGACTTTAAAAATCGGGATGCTTTTAGTTCTGAGCTCCTGAACTTTCCAATCAACAATTCGAATAGGTTTCTCCGTGTAGGTCAAGGTTTCCCTGATCTCTAACGGCTCGGGCTCAAGAACATGAGAAGGATCTGGCTAATACTTCCGAAGTATAGAAACATGGAAGACATCATGGATTCTGCCCAGGCTAAGAGGCAAAGCTAATCGATAAGCCAATTCACCAATGGTTTCAGTTACTTCAAACGGTCCCACATAACGAGGACTGAGTTTACCTCCCATATCATGCCGAATTAAACCTTTGCGAGGAGAAATTTTCAGAAATACCCGATCATTTATGACAAATTTCAGATCACGACAGCGTCTATCTGCGTAACTCTTTTGCCGACTCTGTGCTATAAGCATTCTTTTTCTGATAAGCTGAACATTATCAATCATTCTGTTCATTTCTAGCAATATAGTAGGATCAATAGATTTCAACTCTCCAACTTTATCCCAATATAAAGAAGATCTGCATTTACGCCCATACAAAGCTTCATACGATGCCATACCGATAGTAGCTTGATAACTGTTGTTATAAGCAAATTCTGCAAGAGATAAGTATTTATCCCAACTCTTACCAAAGTCTAGAATGCACGCTCGAAGCATATCCTCAAGTATTATGATAGTTATTTCAGATTGTCCATCAGTTTGAGGATGATAAGAAGTACTAAAAGTCAATGTTTTGCCCAGAGCTTTCTGAATCTTTTGCCATAACTGAGATGTGAATCTGGGATCTCTGTATGACACAATACTTCTGGGAATCCCATGAAGTCTAACAATATTCTCAATATAAATTTCAGCCAACTTGTCAAGAGATTTAGTTTTCTTTGTAGCAATAAAGTGAGAGATTTTGGTCAATCTATCCACAACAACCCAGATTGAATCATGATCTCTTGAAGACCGTGGTAAATCTGACACGAAATCTATGGTAATGTAGTCTCATTTCCAAACAGGAATGGCCAATAGTTGCAACAACCCTGCCGGTCTCTGATGTTCAACTTTAACTTTCTGACATGTAAGACATTTAGTAACATAGTCAACAACCTCTCTCTTCATGTTGTTCCACCAGTAGTTCTGTTTCAGATCCCTGTACATCTTAGTACTGCCTGAATGGATAGTATATTTAGAATTATGAGCCTCTGCAAGAATTTCTTTCTTTAAAGCTGGCTCAGAAGGAATACAAATTCTGCATTTGAATTTAAGAAGACCATCATCATGCAATTTGAAATCTGACTCTCCCCCTTTCGACTTTTCTAAGATTTCCATCAATGGTAGATTAGCCTGCTGAGCCTCTCTAATCTTGGACAATAAAAGAGATTGAATATACAAACTTGCAAATTGAATACCAAAATCTAAAGTGTTGGGCCTCCATAAACATAATTCCTCCATGAACTCCCATTTTTTTATGATTAGACTAGCAACTGTAGCCTTTCAGCTTAAAGCATCGGCAACAATATTCGCCTTACCTGACAGATAATTGATAGTGCAATTATAATCCTCTAGTAATTCCAACCAACACCTCTGCCTCATATTCAACTCTTTCTAAGAAAAGAGATATTTCAGACTCTTGTGATCAGTAAAGATTTCAAATTTATTACCCCAAAGATAGTGATGCCATTTCTTTAATGCAAAGATAATAGCTGCAAGCTCAAGATCATGCGTCGGGTAATTAAGTTTATAAGGTTTCAATTTTCTGGAAACATAGGCAATAACTTTTCCATTCTGCATCAATACACAACCCAAACCTTCCTTAGAAGCATCACTATAGATTACCAGATTATTGGTACCCTCAGGTAGAGCAAGAATATGAGCTGTGGTTAATCTTTTCTTCAATTCCTGGAAGCTAGCCTCACACTTCTCATTCCAGTCAAATACAGTCTTCTTCCGAGTGAGTTGAGTTAATGGTCCATCAATTTTAGAGAAATCCTTGACAAACCTTCTGTAATAACCCGCTACGCCCAGAAAATTGCAAATTTCTGTAATAGTCTCCGGCCATTTCCATGCCATGACAACCTCAATCTTCGCTGGATCGACAGAAATTCCATCCTGAGAAATAATATGGCCCAGAAAAGTAACTTGCCTTAACTAGAACTCACACTTACTGAACTTCGCGAACAATTTATGCTCTTGAACAGTCTGCAGTACAATCTTGAGGTGTTGTTCATGATCGGTCTCGGATTTAGAATATACAAAGATATCATCAATGAAAATAACCACAAACTGATCCAGATATGGACGAAATACTCTCTGCATCAAATCCATAAATGCGACAGGAGCATTAGTTAACCCAAATGGCAGAACAACAAACTCATAATGACCATACCGAGTTCTGAAAGCAGTTTTGGGGACATCATCAGATTTAATCCTTAACTGATAATAGCCTTGCCTCAGATCGAATTTAGAAAATACCCTGGCTCCTTGCAGCTAATCAAATAACTCCTCAATCAAAGGCAATGGATATTTATTTTTGATAGTTACCTGATTAAGACCCCGATAATCAATGCATAAGCGAAGATATCTGTCTCTCTTTTTAACAAACAAGACTGGTGCACCCCAAGGTAAAGAACTCGGCTGAATGAATCCTTTCTCAAGTAAACCCTGCAACTGAATTTTCAATTCTTGCAACTCAGGTGGAGCCATTCTGTATGGAGTCTTAGAGATAGGCGTAGCACCTGGTAATAAGTCGATCACAAACTCTATATTTCTATCAGGTCGTAAACCAGGTAATTCCTCAGGAAACACCCCCGAAAACTCTCTCACGATAGGCACATCATTCAGTTTCAATTGATCACCAGGTTGATTAATCAAATAAGCAAAGTAAGCCTCACAACCCTTACCTAACATTTTTGATGCTTTAATAGAAGATATGATAGGAGTTCCCGTAGATTTTCTACTTCCAACTATTTCAATTATAGGCTGGTCAGGCATTTCTAGTCCCACAATCTTCTTTCTACGGTCAAGTTGTGCATAATATCTACCTAACCAGTCCATCCCCAATATAATTTCAAAGTCGCGGAAAGGTAGAATAATTAAATCGGCAGGAAAAACACGACCTTGAATAAATAGATATTACATGCCTTGCAAATAGATTTGGTGACAAACTTCGGCCCCATAGGTGTATAAACCACAATATCATGTAATACTTTATCATGTTCAACTTAGCATTTTGTGTACATATATGTGTAATAAATGAATGCGAAGCCCCGGAATCAATTAAAACTTTAACTGATTGATCATTAAGAAGAAAAGTACCTTCTACTACAGCGGTCGTATTCGAAAGCTCCTCTGCATCTAAGGCAAATACTCGGGCCTGACCCTATGGTACTGGTGTTGTAGATGACGCCCTAGTCTGATTGCCTAGACAAGATGTCTGACCCATAATATTCTTGAATTTCTGGTAGTCTTTAACCCTGTGTTGATCACTGCCACATCTGGTACATCGGCCCAATCTCTTCCAACAATTTTCCTCAGTATGACCCTGGCGTTGACAGAAGCTACACTGCTAGTGACGTCTTGCAGTAGTGCCTCCCGTAGGAGCTCTATAAGAAGAGGTAGCTGAACTACCTTGTTGAGAATGAACCACTGCTGATCGGGTCTGCCCCTGACTCTGACTTTGAGCTGGTATCGACTGAGTCTGAACAGGCCCTGTATAACTCTGTGTCTGCCTCAGCTGTGGACTCTGCCCAACTGGAATAGTCTGCCTCTGGTACTCCTGACTCTGAGACTGGAACTGTCGCTTACTCGATTGACTAGTCTCTGCCAACACGTCTGCCTTGCATTTTTCATACCTCGAGGCGGCTCTGACCACTACAGCATAGTTAGGGTAATCATTCGCAGACAGATTTAGCATAATATCATTTCTCAATACCATAATGAATCTCAGTATTTTCATGTCCTCTGGCTGTACCAAAGCCGGCACATAACGGGAAAGCCTAGTAAAAGTAGCCTCATATTGATCTACTGTCATATTCCCCTGCTTGATGTCTCTCACAGGCAACCACTGATATATATTTATCTCGGAATTCACGGATGAAGTTAGCCCACAAATGTTGAACCCTCTCGGCTTCCCATTTCTCACTAATAGTACACCACCACTCCTCGGCGTCACCCTCCAGAAGAAATATGGCATAGGTAATTTTCCTCTCATCACTGCACTCGAGTATTGTAGCCACCCTTTCAAACTTTCTCAACCATAATTCAGCCTTCATATCATCAAGTTCTCCAAAGAAGTTGTAGGCCCCATGATGTAAAAACCTGTCATACAAATTACCTCCGGTAGTACCACTACCCTCGGCTCTGGCAGCCTGATTACCTCTGGCAGCCCCTGTCTGACCCTGCTGAGTTACGAACTGGGCAATGGTATTCATAGCAATAGCCATAGTAGCCAGAATCTGTGCAGTGCTGGGTTCTGGTCCCTACGGTGGTGCATTCTCTGCTATACCTTCACCTTCTCCCGGTACATCCTGCCTAGGAGCCTCTTCCGGCTCTCTCCCCAGTCTGCCCCTTCTCCTCATCTCAAGCAGCTAGAATGCAAAGTATTATGATAGGCATTTACATAAATTGCAGGTAAAGCACATAAGAAGAAGTTCAGATGAATCCACATAAAGTCACATATTACATTAGAAGAATGTTCACATACAAGAGATTCATAGTCACTTAATCATACTTGACATTCTAGACTTTTCACTTTCAAACATTAACTCTTAAAGACCTTTCGCATTCCATTGTCATACTAGCATGTTCATTTCCAATTCAAATTTCACTTAGGCAAATCAAAGAACCACAGATTCATGCAATCACAAAATCACATAACAAACCTCTACCCACAGACTGAGAAATTTAACCCGGCTTCATGCAATCTATAAGCTTCGATACAACCTAAATGTAACGCCCCGATCCAACCCCACGCTAAAGTCTCCTCTGTACCATGGATATTCTGAAAATCTGTAAACGCTCAGTAAAGCCAGAACACAACAAGATATGCTTTTATAACTAAAGTTCAAAAATTCAAGGTCATCCGAGCCATGAGGCATATAGTAATTCAAATTCACACAAGCATGCAACCAACTTGACTTCTTCATAAAACCACTTAACCTTTCATTCTATGATAACATTGGAACATTCCTAGAAGTTGTAACCAATCATACATCATAACATACACACCCAAGCATGCAAGTAGCTAAAGGTAGAACATAAGTCATTACAAGCTACAATTTCCCAAATCTTTCACTACAACCAACTATTCTTCAACTTGCAACTACAAAGCATATACATAGCCCTTAGGCCACAAAATAGATTAAAACATGGAATAACAAGTGCGCCACATAGCAACAAGAAAGCACATCTACCATAAGCAACAATCACACAGCTACTAGGACAAAGGCTCTGCCTGCACCTCTTCCTCTTCTACTACCACCTCAACTAGCTGGGGATCACCCTCAGCACTTCTTGAAACATGATATCGAGGTATGAGAAACCACTGTTGCCCAGTGAAGGATAAAGTCTCTCGGGGTGTGCAATGCAACAAGTAATACAGTTAAGCATTAATAACAATTAAAACCATTCAAGAATGACAAAAGATTAAGTACCACACATTAAAAAGGATACATTTCACTTAATCCCAACACTCCAATCTTCATTTGATCTTCATTCATGATCCACGAACCATGATCGCTGTGCCAACATAATCCCAATCATTCCAGTGGGTGTACTTTGGATGTACCCCGATAATCCTACGACCCAATATCCCTTGGTAATCTCTGGACCAGGCGAATGAGGGATTAGGGCACGGAGTTTGAATATCCACTGGCAAGCCTTCTGCCGCCCAACCGATATTCAACACATCCGTCCCTAACACTATAGTTGCGCAACCAATATGCAATGCATGTTAACACTTGACAATAAGATAATCAAATAAGAACAGCAACACTTAGGAGGGTCAATAAAAGAGGTTGCCCCCGAGGCAGTTCACAATATAAGTAATAATACAAACTAATTAAATGAGCATAAAGGGAGATATTGCACATTTACCAATAAACCAATACCAAAAGCTCATAAACATCTTATAATTACAATTAAACACTTAATAAACACTTACAAGGTTGTAGAAGTGAAAATCATCTATTTCTCCATTAACCCCTTTTTTAACTTAAGCCATTTTCCTTTCAAATCAAAGTTAATGTTTCAAATTCAAGGGAAAGCTATACCAATCTTCTACTTAACCCTTATGACACCCTTACAACCCTCAAACACGTTCAATTACCCGCAATTACCCCAAAAGACCTAATTTCCCTCTTATAGCTTTGAACTACACATACCATAACCGGGCTTCAAACAAAGGTTAGCAAAGCTTCTATAGCACCTAAGTAGCCTACGAATACCAATTGTGAAGCTCAAATCCACCCAGATTAACATTAACCCTGAAACCCCTTTTAAAAAGTCGGCTATTTCACGTTTTATGTAAGTTTAGAGCAATTCGAGGGCACGGAGCTATTGGACTATCATCATTAGCACCTAAAGCATCTATTAGAAGCAATGAATCAATCCAATACGTACAATTACACAAAACTCTAAAAATTCATCACTATTCACCTCATAAAATTAAAATAACGATTCCAATCGTTTAAAATGCGAACTAATGGCTTAAATGTGTTCTCTAGCACCTATATACAATGTATAATAGCATAGATAAGTTTTGTAATAACATTTGATAGCATTTCTAACATATCAAGAAAAATGCAACATATTTAATATGCGAAAATAGTCATGAAATTCCTCACCTAAAGCACGTAGGAGTACCTAGAAGGCTTGCACACACCCTAAACTACTTGCTCTAGGCTTGGGGAGGCTTGGATTGAAGAGTTGAAGATCAAAACTTCCTCCTTGTGGTTGCTTGAAGCTCTCGGCCCTACTACAGTACCATTCAGCTTCTTTTTTTTTTTTTGCTAGTTATGAGCTTAAGTGTGTGTTGTGAGAGTTTTATTAAGGGAGGGAGGGCGGGGGTCATGTAGGGTGCTTACTTGGTTTACTAAAATGAATGTAGATAGCTTAAAAACAAGCCTAAGGTGCAATTAGGGTGCTAGCTAATTTTAACACTAAGCTAAGTCACGTAACACTATTTATTAGTTCACTAAACCCTTATTTAAACGAAGGCTCTGCACGCTAATCGCTCGAAGACACATTTTTTCTCATTCCTACTATAATTAATATGATTTAATAAAAATGCTAACTCGAAGTAATTATGAAGTTGAAAACGAAAGGAATAGTAATTAAAGAAAATAGTAAATAAAACACAGAAGACATGCACAACTAAGGAATGCAATAGTAAATAAATGTATGGCAAAAATCTCGGGCGTCACAAACTATGCATCAAATAGTGTATTGTTGTTTTTCTTTCCGATTATGAGATCCAACAATAAAATATGGGTTAATACTCATTTTGGTCCTTTATCTTTGATCCAATTGATAAAATAGTCCCTTATATTCAAAAGTGATACATTTTATTCATTTATCTTTTGTCCGAGTGACACCGCTAGTCATTTTTAATAATTTCGTTAAAAAATTGTTGAAAAATGCATGTGATTAGCACGTTTCTCTTATTTTTCCCAAATTGCACGTGATTAGCACGTGCATTTTCCATCAATTTTTTAATGAGATCACTAATAAAGACTAACGGTGTCACTTGAACAAAAAGATAAGAGACTAAAATGTATCACTTTTGAAGATAAGAGAACACTTTGTTAATCATGTCAAAAATAGAAGACTAAAATGAGTGTTAACCCATAAAATATTTACTCATGTGTATGGAAATAGGGGATGATGGATTGTGATTTGCACGGATACAATTCAGCACATACAACACATTGTATGACATGACCAACTTTTCGATTCATACAAAATCATAAACAGATACTAAGATCTATGGTTGGATATAGCGGAGTGCTTTAGACAATGGAATTACTGATAACAAATAAACTGTATTAGTCACACCAGGGTCCAATATTCGGACATTTGAACAGAGTCATAAAAAGTACAATTTATATGTCGCGCGAACATTGACCTGATTTTCAAGTAAATTTTAGGTCCTTATGTTACAACATTTAAGAGGTGTGAAACTTTATGGAACTAAAGGAAAAGAAGAATAGCTGAAAACAAACTATTTAAGTACGTCCAAAGGGGGTCGATGCTTCTGGGATGAGACATTATAAAATAGGAAGGGAAACAAAATCATTAAGCATGAGCATGAGATGCAATTATGTTCCATAAGAGTGTGTATTCACTTTTGCTTGTAATCATACCCCACATTAACACATTATCATAATTTGCTGTAATCATTATCTGTGTACAAATACACACAATAGTATCCACAATAATAACTGATCTCAAGGACTTGCCAGAGCATAATTAACAAGGGAAAACAGAAGACAGAAAAACACAGAATTGAAATCCATGCCTTCCCCAAAAACCTAAAGAAAATTCAGTACGCAATTTTGATTGTGATTTAAACAATAACTTTAAGATCTTAATATTTAGCAAAAAGATAAGAACTTTAAGATCTTAAAATCATATCTTAATTCACCCAAATATATGTACTGTCATATCAAAGTGGGATACATCACATGACTCTTTAACAAATGTTTAATTAAAGCCTTTGATCATGAGGTTTCATAATTAGGACTAGTGGCACCTCGAAACCATAGTATGTGGTCCCGGTTGAATCAACTTAGAAATCCTACACTTAAAATTATAGCCCATTTTTCCAGAGCAACTAGCATGAACTATACTAATTAGAGAACTAACATGGATAAAAGTTTAGTAACACAGACTATTCCAAGGGGAGTAATTATTCAAATCATTCGGATTTATTATTAATTCACTCATATATAAATGAATTCCACATGTAAAAGGAGAGTAATTCTTCAAATCACTCGTGTTTATTATCAACTCACTCACATATAAATAAATTCCACAACATGTGAAACTAATCTGATGTGTCTAGGATTGATGGTCAAATCAGATAATTTGAAGATTTTTCATCTAAAGGAACTTTTAATTTTTTCCTACACTCTCTGAAAATAAAAGTACGAGAAGAAGCCAACCCCATCCTGAATAATGCTAAACCTTAACGGAATGTATGAACTCATTTGTAAGATTTGAAAAAATCTAAACAATTTAAACTTTTTAAATGAATTTTAATAGGAAAAAACAATCTTTGAAGTACAAGGCTCTACGCATTTGCACATAGTAATGAGTAATATCCACGATGATGGTAATGTCGAGCAATCTTCGGTCGGACCCCAACTTTAATATGCGTTTCATCATATATATTATCATCTCTCAAAATGATGACAAAAATCATGGGAGAGAATAGTTTAGTTGCTCTTAACTATTATGTATCTCAAGTAACTCAAAAATCTTAGTAGTTTTGAAATTTTTGATTTATTTACATAGGATAATTATATATGTAATACAAAAAACAGCTTTAAATTTTAGAATAACTGCACACTACAGTCAGTGAATATTAAACAAGAATGGGCCGAGTATGAATGGATAACATTGAAATTAAATCCAATTACAATATCATGATAAACAAAAAAACATAGAGTTCTACCCTAATTCATTATGGCCCAAAGGAAAAAATAGAGACGATTGTTAGCTCTCGATACATTTGGTCTAGATGCTTATAAGATGACCAATGTCAACTGCTTCCCCGCCGTGTTCAAGGCGGGAATCCTAAGCAAATAACATTAAGATGTAGGGTAATACGTGTTGCCCACTCCATATAACATAAACATGCCCTTTCTAGTGGGGCCATGTGCATATGATCCAAGGCCATTCAATTTAAACATCTCATGTGTATGCAGTATAGATGTCTATTGAATTGTTTATAAGATTATGGGTCTGGTGGGGATCCGAGCAAGCATGGGTATCACTTGATTGTCAATGGATTAGGTGTCGACTAATTGATTATTATATGTTTAGCTGAACTTGACAAGAAAATCTTCATGCAGCACTCCACACCCATCCAAATCTGTTTGTCTAATATTATTAGTTTTTTACTTAATGTTACAAGGGCTTCACCAATTACTTGAAGAAAATATTCTCGCTTGTTTTAGCATATATTTAAAAGAGAAACTGTTGGATTTTTTTAGTTTAAGTCTGAGTTCAAAGAGATATTGAAAACAAGTAAGAATTCAGTCTAATGGGGTAGACTTAAGAGTCCTAATACTAGTGGAGTTAGATTTGGTGTTTATAAATAAGACTTTCTATTTTATAATTCAATACAATGACAGCCACACCTCATGGGGGGTGTGGAAACGGTGAGCCGAGTGTTGAAAGTATTTTTCATGCTTTTGCTAGAAAAAGTCGATTTGGGGAGAGTTTAGACTTTAGCCATACTTAAAGTCATGTGAGCAAGGGTTTAGGTTTTTCCGTGCATAAAGCCATATGCAGGTGTGAGAGAGAGTTTTTATAGTTTTGTCCTAAAAATTATGAGCGTGCAAGAATAGGGAGGGTTTGGATCTTTTACTCGTCAAAAGATCTGTCACGTTGTAATAGATTATTATTGGATAGAAGATTTCTCAATATCTTGGGTCGTGGACGTAGACAAAGGGCCGAACCACATTAAAAATATCAAGTTGATTCCACCGTGCTCGTGTGCTTTGTGTGTATGCATGTGTTCAATTTTCAACAACATGTTATCAAAGCCCAAGCTTGGAGACTGGGCAAGAAAATGTGAAGAAGACACACAAAAACTACGTTCTACTGAGGAATACGCAATTGTTGTGTTGAGAGGCACGTTTTTTGAGGAAAAAATAGATTTGCAAATCTGTTGAGAGGATGTTGTCATCACTGTGGGCCGCTGACACCATAAGTAAGGATTGGTGATGTCATCGAAGCTGATGAATATATATCCCCAAAAGAATATATCATCAGTAAGGAATGTATACTACTGTTTCAAATGTATATCCCCAAAACAATATAGATAAAGTTGCATGACTTATCATGGATCTTACCATATCTAAGAGTATTCGGTTTCTTCTCTTAATTTCACCATTTTCTGGGGTGTCTCAGGTGCAGTTAACTGAGATACAGTTCCATATTGTGTGAAATACTACCTGAGTACACCTGAGAGGTTTTTGCCTCTTGGATAAAAAAATCCAAAGGCTTCGATATGTCTTCCTAATTACTGCATCATTTCAGCCTTGTACTCTTTAAACTAATCAAAGCACTCTGATTGCGTTGTATTAGGAATACATATGCATATCTTGAGTAATCATTTGCAACAACTGGTGAAGTACTCACAACCTCTATGAGCTAGTATGCTCATAGTATTACACACATTTGCGTGTAACAATTTTTTAATACTTTGTTGGCTTCTTGTCACTTAGAAGAAAGTGGCATTTCGGTCATCTTTTCCTCAAGACGTGATTTATGTTGAGGTAACTTTGTTCAAGTTCTAATGGGCCAAGATGCCCATCTTTGATTAACATCTGAATCCTGTTTGAGCCAATGTGGCCCAAATGAATATGCCATAAGTAAGCATTATTGGTTAAGTAACCTTACTCTTATTACTACTATGCTCTATGTTGCGCAATGAAGATGCTTCAGGATATAAATAGAATGAGTTATATGTAACCTACCGAAATAAATTATGCTCACGTATCTACTGGCATCTATACCAGAATGGAAAGACTGCATAATTTATAATTTTAAAAGTTGCAAAACTAGAATTAAAATTTTAAGAAAAAAAGGGAACATAATAACAATTGTTCAAAACTAATATCATATCTTTACTTAAGGAAAGTAAAACATCTCCCACTACAGCAGCCCATGCTTTTGCTCACTATCAATTCTTAGAGAAAACTCTCCTATCTTAAGTTCACATTATCTGAAACACCTGCAACAAATTGTAGGTTTGATTGGTGGTCCTAATTCTACTATCCAAGATTCTGTAGAACCAACTACAAAACGTGTTTTAATGTAAAACTCTAAAGGAAGTACCTATTTTGCTATCAGCAAGGTACTTAGGATAGTCCTTCTTCTATTGCCATAGCACTTGAAGCACTCTCATTTGGGCTTGTTACTTGTACCTCCTTGTTCTTACTAGTTTCACTACTTTGCTGCCCCTTGCCCATTTTTTACTTCCCCATGGTCTTAGGCCTTTTCCCTAGTGGGTTTAAGCCTCAAGTGGAAGCCTGAGTTATATGGGCTTGCTACGGGCTTTATGATAGGTTTTGCCGCTTGAAATTCCTTCATGAGCTCTTGGAGTATCATGTTCAACTTGGTCATATTGGGCTTGAACTTCTTGAAGGATTCTGGGTGTGCCTCTAAGATCATATCTACTTGCTTTGCAAGATTGATCTTAGCTCCAAGGATTCTGGCAGTCTTAGGAGGTCTATCATCCTAAGCATACGATGCTTTGATGGATTAGCCCTTCTACCATTCTTGCTTGTTGGCATCTGACTTATAGTAGTCTCTGAGGTCAATATCTTAGCAGTAAAGATCCATGCCATTGTACTAGGATGCAGAGCATCTGACATGGAAACCAAAACGTGGTATATAGCCATGTTATTGGCTTTCTTCCATTGCCTCTCTATCTCTCAATGGTCAAGTATGGACTTAGCTAGTACTAGAGGACCATGTTGGGCTGGGACATACTTGTACCCTATAAGCTTAGAGTACTATGTCCAAAATTTATTTTTATTGTCCACAAAAAAAGGGTCAGTTCATTTATTCTCCTTCAGAATAATAGCCAATGGGCCAAAAAGAACTAGACATTTCTGGATACATATCTATTGTAATTATTAGAACATTTATGTGTAATGCAAGTATATCATGTATAATGTAAACATGGAAAAACACATATATACATATTAATCTTTTGCTTAAGTAGTTGACCCTTAAACTACTTTATGCAATAGTGTCTCAATTTTACCTACAAGTCCTCCAGCTTTACGATGGCCGAACTTGTAGTAAATTCGAGTCAAGCCCATGCTTTGTTTGGATTGTTATTTTGTCTGGATAGACACTATCCAAATAATAATCCAATCACTATGTAATTTGGCTTCTCTAGAATAGATTTACTTTGGCTAAAATACTATTTATTCTAGAGTAGAGTGAATTACCATTCCTTAGTTGATATTCCTTAGAATGTCTTGGACTTAAGCCCGTCGTAGGGTAGTGACTTATGTCCACATCCTAAAAAATAATCTTTAGTGAAGAACTCCATCTTTAGGATGGCTGAACCCACTAATCATCTTGTCTTATGATTATCTACGTTTAGTTTGTCTACTAATATCTAAATTAAATATTACCCTCTGTAGGGAGCATACTACATGGTAAAGCGAGGTAATATTAATTCATTAGCACAAACCGGAACTGGAAAGCCTTGGGGTTTCCCACTCTCCTCTATCACTCGAATTTTTAAAATAAAAAGGGTTTTCCATATATTTTTCCTTAATACTTAAAATTCAAGTTTTATCTAAACAATCTAAGGCTAATAATATATCTTCTAGAATATGGATTTGGGATCCTTATTCCCTAGAATATTATAGGCCTTTATTTAAAATATTTTAAGTATACTTTAAAATATATTATCTATATGGGCTTAAGTCTTTAAAACCAAGGTAAGGCCTACTTAGGTATTTAATTTAATAATTAGACCCTAAAAGATAAATCTTATCTTTAACTAAATAAAATATACCCATAATTAATTAATCTTAGGATTAATATAAATTAATCTTAAGATTAATATAAATTAATCTTAAGATTAATTCTTAATTATTCATTACCTAAGTATATTAGGATTCGTCTTTTTAAATCCTAATGGTAATAGAATTCCATGCATCTATAATATTTCATATATTTAACAAACATAATTAAATATAAATATTAAAGCATAGGAATAAATAATTAAATAATCATTATTTAATTATACTAGCTATAATAACTAGATGTAAAACAGTTAATTAATCAAAAAAATTCGATATCTAAATTAACAATTGCTCAAGAAAACAAATAACGCGAAAAAAGAAAAACTAAGCTAACCATGATCACGTTTGACCATGGTTGACCGCCTTTCCTCACGCTTCCTTGGGACACATGCGTGTGGGAGGGGGGACGGTTAACTATTTTTATCTTTTTTTTGCTTTATTTTGTTTCCTTTCTTGCTCTTCTGGTAAACTTGTTTCAGGTTTCCTAAATCTACATGGACTCCTATTTGCCATAATTCAATTATCTTAATTAAAATATCTAAGATATCCTGTTATTTCGTGATAAACGAATATAACATATCTAATCTTAATTAAATTGAATCAAACTAGGAAAACCATGTAATCAAACATCTATTAAAGTTAAAACTTGTTTGCTCTATAATTTTTCTTTGTTTCTTAACATGAACATGCACCAAACTTCATATTAAACAAAAAATTCCAGCAAACATGAAATCTTAACAAAGTTCCACCAAAAGTTCTTAAATTTCATAAACTACACATGTATAGATTGCAATATTCATACTACAATGTGGTGTGGCTCTAATACCACTAAAGGTGCATGTGACCTAGATATACTACGGTATTTAAAAATTTTAAAGCATATAAACGTAGCGGAAACTTGTTAGTATGTTAATCTAGGATCAAACCACAAGTTCTAAGATGAAATATTACAAGAACACTAAGAACATGTGTATAAACAATTTATTAAGAATAAATTCTAGTAAGAGATAGTTTTGTTACCTTGATTCATTAGCTTAAGAATTTTAACGAAAAACACAAAACTTGATCACCTTCTTTCTCCTTGAAGATTTACACGCCTAGAAACTTTGGCAAACTCTTGATCTTCTCCTCTATGACCTTCTTCCTTCTCTTGGATGATGAAGAATAGTGGAATTCTTCCCTTGCTAAATCCTAGAACTACACGAGTGAGCTAAAGAAAGAGAGAGCTTTTCATTTCTTCTTTTTCTCGCATGAGAGGTGCTGATTGTGGAGGTGGAAGAAAAGCTCTATTTATAGATATGGAATAGCCTTAGTAGTTAATCAAAGCTAAACTAGGATTTTGATTCTTAGCCCATAAGCCAATCCTATGCACTTTTGGACTTAACTAGCCCAATAGCATAATAATTAAAACTACTAACTCTTCCATCTTCTCTCAATCATATGTGTGGACCTAGCCTAGGTGGGCTAGGTGCCAACTAGGCCCATATAGCTTAATCCATGTATTATTTTGTTAATTAATTAATTGCTAGTTTCCACATTATCCATAACTAATCTAAAATAGGAAATTCTCCCAAATAGGATACTAAGTTGTAATTGGGCACTTTAATTAGCAACTCTAAATACAATAAGCATCTAGGAAACTTTAACATATATCCAAAAGGAAATAGGCTAGAAGAGGGACCAAAAGGCATAAACAACTTGGCAACTGAAAAGACCAAAATGTCCCTGTTACCTATAGCATATTTAGGCTTTTCAACTTGACTTATTCCACTAAAAAGTTACGGCTACACTCCAAGATGTTTATTGCTAAATGCAGAAGCTCGTCATACTAAGTATGGCCTTTGTCTATAACCCGCAAGTTAAATGGCCAAAATACCTCTCTATGTGACACTCACAATCAAGAAAGACTTTTCATGTACTATCTCTTTCTTGATTGCATCTTCTCCTTAAGACATCTAAATCCTTTAAGTAACCATCCACGTGATATGGAACACTTGATCTAGGGAGCGACCCTCAAACCAAATATCTGATATACTCCTAGAGTATACCACTAAGCATAGATTTTGATGATCTACTGGATAATCACAAGGGAACAATTATTTTGTCATGCGACGACATGGATTCTCTATTGCATATGAACATCCCAACTAGTCAAACCCATATACCCAACACACGGAGCTGTTGACCCACAACTGAGGTCTCACCCTTGGTGCATCAAAGCACATGAACCTGATTTCGTCAATTCATCAACATATGCTCAAGATTAAGAGTATTGATCACTTAATAGCATAAGGTATATTTAGATCTCTATCTTTGATAGTACCTATTCGAGAGATTATAGCTCCGTGGCCCATTCAATGTGTGACACACACACTAGTGAGGCTTAGTCCGGAAACCTACCAATGACCAAGGTAGGTCACCCTTCACAAGAGACTAGCTCACTATAACCTAGACCATGATGAAGTGCCCAGCTCCATCATTTGGTTATGAACATAATCTAGAATCCAAGTGTCTATTACTTATACCTTCTGTGCTTGGACACCGTGCACCTAAGTCATTCATTTATGGTTCAAGGACCTCTATACTAGTAATTACACATAAATTAGATAAAGAATAGAAATGAATGCTTCTATTAATGCTAACAATCACAAACACATATCCAATGTAACTGAAATGTCACGTGCAGTAAGCTTTTTGGGCATACCAATCCTACACCAACTTGGTCCATCTTGCTTAGTCCATGTATTATTTTGCTAAATTAATTAATTATTAGTTTTTAAATTATCCACAACTAATCCAAATAGGATATTCTCCTAAATAGGACACTAAGTTGTAATTGGACACTTTAATTTAGCAACTCTAAATACAATAAGTAACTAGGAAACTTTAACATATATCCAAAAGGAAATAGGCTAGAAGAGGGACCAAAAGACATAAACAACTTGGCAACTGAAAAGACCAAAATGCTCCTGTTACCTATAGCATATTTAGGCTTTTCAACTTGACTTATTCCACTAAAAAGTTACGGCTGCACTCCAAGATGTTTATTGCTGAATGTAAAAGCTCGTCATACTAAGTATGGCCTTTGTCTATAACCCGCAAGTTAAATGGCCAAAATACCCCTCCATGTGACACTCACAATCAAGAAAGACTTTTCATGTACTATCTCTTTCTTGATTGCATCTTCTCCTTGAGACATCTAAATCCTTTAAGTAACCATCCACGTGATATGGAACACTTGATCTAGGGAGCGACCCTCAAGCCAAATATCCGATATACTCCTAGAGTATACCACTAAGCTTAGATTTTGAAGATCTACTGGATAATCACAAAGGAACAATTATTCTGTCACGCGACAGCATGGATTCTCTATTGCATATGAACATCCCAACTAGTCAAACCCATATACCTAACACACGGAGCTGTTGACCCACAACTGAGGTCTCACCCTTGGTAAATCAAAGCACATGAACCTGATTTCGTCAATTCATCCACATATGCTCAAGATTAAGAGTATTGTTCACTTAGTAGCATAAGGTATATTTAGATCTCTATCTTTGATAGTACCTATTCGAGAGATTATACCTTCGTGGCCCGTTTAATAAGTAACACACACACTAGTGAGGCTTAGTCCGGAAACGTACCAATGACCAAGGTAGGTCACCCTTCACAAGAGACTAGCTTACTATAACCTAGACCATGATGAAGTGCCTAACTCCATCATTTGGTTATGAACATAATCTAGAATCCAAGTGTCTATGACTTATACCTTCTGTGCTTGGACACCGTGCACCTAAGTCATTCACTTATGGTTCAAGGACCTCTATACTAGTAATTACACATAAATTAGATAAAGAATAGAAATGAATGCTTCTATTAATGCTAACAATCACAAACACATATCCAATGTATCTAAAATGTCACGTGCAGTGAACTTTTTGGGCATACCAATCCCACACCAACTTGGTCCATCTTGCTTAGTCCATGTATTATTTTGCTAAATTAATTAATTATTAGTTTTCAAATTATCCACAACTAATCCAAATAGGATATTCTCCTAAATAGGACACTAAGTTGTAATTGGACACTTTAATTTAGCAACTCTAAATACAATAAGTAACTAGGAAACTTTAACATATATCCAAAAGGAAATAGGCTAGAAGAGGGACCAAAAGACATAAACAACTTGGCAACTGAAAAGACCAAAATACCCCTGTTACCTATAGCATATTTAGGCTTTTCAACTTGACTTATTCCACTCAAAAGTTACGGCTGCACTCCAAGATGTTTATTGCTGAATGTAGAAGCTCTTCATACTAAGTATGGCCTTTGTCTATAACCCGCAAGTTAAATGGCCAAAATACCCCTCTATGTGACACTCACAATCAAGAAAGACTTTCCATGTACTATCTCTTTCTTGATTGCATCTTCTCCTTAAAATATCTAAATCCTTTAAGTAATCATCTACTGGATATGAAACACTTGATCTAGGGAAGGACCTTCAAATCAATCATTGATCTCATATTAAGACAATCTACTGGATAATCACAAGAGAACGATTATTCTGTCATGCAACAACATGAATTCTCTATTACATACATACGCCCCAACTAGTCAAACCCATGTGCCCAACACATAGAACTGTTGACCCACAACTAATATCTCACCCATACTGCATCATAGTATATGAACCTGATTTCGTTAGTTCATCCACATATGCTCAAGATTAAGAGTACTGATTACTTAGTAGGATAAGGTATATATTCATCTCTATCTTTGATAGTGCCTCTTGGAAAGATCATACCTAAATGGTACGTTCAATGTGTGATGCACACACTATTAAGGTTTAGTTCGAAAACCTATCAATGACCAAGGCAGGTCACCCTTCAAAGGAGACTAACTCACTATAACCTAGATCTTGATGAAGTGCCCAACTCTATCAATCGGTTATGAACTAATTGAAGAACTAAGTGTTTATGACTTAGACCTTCTGTGCTCAAACATCGTGCACCAAAGTCACTCAATAGATTAAAGGCCTCTATACAATTCAATTACACATAAATAAGGTAGAAAGAATATATACGAATGTAACCATTAAACGTAAACAATTACAATATGTATTCAATCACTAAAATGTCATGTGCTAGTGGTCTTTTTGGCATACTATTCCCAACACCAATTTGCCATGCCTATGAGAACTATCATGAACATAAGAAACTGCCCCCTAGGGGCACAAGTGACTCAGATCAGGTCACCTACATGTCCATAACCGGTAGACATTACCTATCATCGTATGGGAGTTGGCCATACCCAAAGTCGTTATCGGACGGCTAGTAGCCGGAGCACCACCGATTGGTGGTGGCGCCAGTTGTCGGCCGTGTGACTACCGACAGTTGCCACGGTGGTGCCATGTGGCCTAGCCCACAAGGGCCACGTGGCGTCGCAGCGGTAGTTTTCTGGCTGTGAATTACATATTATTTATCTATTATTTTTTTCTTTAAAAGTTTGAAATTTGAATTTTAAAATGAAATAATATAATATGTAAAAGAAAAAAATAAATATTATAGTTGCCAAAAAAGAATGTGGCCACGTGGTACCACCTAATCGTGGCACGTGTTCCCCATGTTATGCCTCACTGCCACACAACGAAAAATTATAAAATTTACACCGTTCGAATCCGTGCGATGAGCACTTTCTACCTGTACTATAATTACATATGATACTTCAATGAAACGTAAAAATACAATAAATACGCCAAAAATTCTTAAATCACAATAATTCATGAATTTTCATGTATATTCACACACATACACACACACACACACACACATACAATAAATGTGTGTGTGTGAATATATATCAGAGAACAAACAACACATGCTCTGATACCAATGAAGATTTTATAATTAAACTCGGAATCTTCATAAACTAAAATTTCATAAAAGTAAACTAACCTTTTATGAAGTGAAAGCAATGAAATGATTGATGTGTTTGTTCCACTACGTATGCCAAGAATCCGAGAATACAATAAGAGATTGTATTCTATCCAATTCACAACCTAAGAGCCTCAATGAATTTGCTATGAAAGTTTGTAAGAGAGAATAGAGAGTTTTCTTTATAGCTTGGAGAGAATAGAACGAACGTAACGTTCTATTATGTTTGTATTGGGCTTAAATACCAAGTAGCACTCACTTGGGTTATATGGGTCGGTTCAGCCCATCTTGGACAACTCATGACCCTAATCCAACATGAATTCTACAAAATTTTATATAATTCATTTTTTTTAAATAGTTTGTAAGACGCATTGTGTTATATTACGAGATTTATAATTTTGAGATCATCTAATGTGATTTTGTATAAAATGAATTGCTCGTGATAATAATAATAATAATAATAATAATAATAATAATAATAATAATAATAATAATAATATCTACTTACCGTCGAATTTTAACTCATTCAAGACCAATTTAAGTCAGTCTTTCAAAAGCTACCCATGCATGCGAAGTAAATTATGTGATAAATTACAAAATATATGGTAGGAGACTGGGAAAACCAAGTTGACATCAGATGTTTTTTTCCTTATAGTCTAGCACGTGAATAGATTCAGCGGAGTTCACGTAGAATCACAAAAGCAACTTCAAATATGGGATCTTATTATTTAGTTAAGAATTTCCGGTTAGTTAAATGTCTGACTTGCAGTACAAAAACAGAAAAGAGAAGTTTCAATTCCATTTAGAGAGAGAAAAAGAGATCTTTATCATAGTGAAAAAAGTATTTTGCATTGGATCCTTCGCCGAAGGGGCATGAATGCCTCCATCTTCTCTCTCATCCAAAACATAAGAAAAGCTAAAAAAAATTTTAAAAAAAAATCTCCATTAAACAAATAGAAATTTCATCCAAAAACAAAAAAGAAAAGTGTGGTGAATTTGATGATAATTTCTTGAAGGAAAAATATTGCAAACATCGGTCCCACCACTCTATATTAGTGCCAGATCAGCCCCACTAACAATTGAAAATGTTTCTCTTCCTTTAAACACAAATCCTATATATCTGCCATCCATTCATTTCCTCTCCTAGGCCTCACATCACTCAAGCTATAACTTTTAGAGCGCTTGTTCTTATTGTCTGTTTATTCCAGGTGGTCTTTTTCTCTAGCCCTTTTCACACTTTCACTCTGCATGTACTTGAAATTTAACTCATTTTCTTGCATGGGAGTACCTAGTTCTGATATGTTTCTCTCTAAACAAGATTTGAACTCCTTAGAATTCAACATGTTCTCAAGACCTATCTTAGATTATCAAGACGAGAGTGAGGTTGACTTTCACAATGAAGAACAAGGTGCCCAAGTACAAGAAGAGAAGGAAGAGAAATGCGAGGTTTTAGTTTCTTCTCTGAAAATAAAATTTCCATCCGTACGAGAAGTAAAAGTTGATGAGGAAGAGGATGAATGTAGAACTCCAACTTCACAAGATCACAAAATTCAAGTTATTTTTCCACCTGCTCCAAGAAAGCCTAAGTCACTTGCATCAACAAAGCGAAAAGGGTCTAACAGAAGAATGCTACTTGATCTCTCAAAAGAAATCGAGGCCTTGTTTCCTCCATCTCTTCTAGCTGATCTTGGTAATAAGATTAAGAAAGTTAGGAAGGCTACTAGCATCAGATGAATTTCAATTTTTGTAACGTTTTCAGTGTTGTGTAGCACATTATGATAAATATCTAGAGATGTCTTCTTAATGGTAATTTTTCATCATCACATATTAAGTAAACTATTGTTTTCATTGTTTGGTACTTGCACATGTTTCATTAAAATTTTATCTATTTGTTATTTGCCCAAAAAATAAGTTTAGCGGTGGTAGGTAATATACTTGAAATGTGTTAAGTGACCAACTTATCTAAAATCTTAAATTGTTAGAGACAGTTTTGTTGTATTTATATATTTTGTTCAATAAGCCCCTCAACTAGAGGCTAGATAGATTTTATTCAGTCTTACACGTAAATATAATTTTACAAATGAGTGGCGGTGAGTTTTTAAATCTAAGACTTTCTGATACCTAAATTTTGATACCATACTAAGTAACTACCTCATTTAAAAGTTTAATATGTTAAACAAAAGTTTACTGTATTTATATAATGTGTCAAACAAAATGTATTACATGTTAGTCGCCAGATCTATTAATGTTACCTGAAGGTGCGAAATTGGGATAGCAATACACTTACTACACAGTAATAATGCTTTTGCTGTATTTTTCCGTTATAGCTTGCTTGTCTTTACAAAGTTGTGTTTGCATATCGTGTAAAATTCAGTCTTTCTTCTCACACAAACAGTTTTGGCTCTCAAAACTCGAATACTTTTACCTCTGTGGGTGCGTGTGTTGGGGAAGGGAGGCTGGACTGAGAAATTGTTGGCATTGACCTACCACTTCCGACGGTGAAAGATGTGGCATTGACTTGAGCAAGATGCAAGCATCTGGCATTGCTTTTACCAATTGGTGAAGAAAAAGGCATGCGGGATATTCTCCTACACAGAAGCTTTCTCAAACAGTAAATAATAGCGTCCCTGACTTCGAGGTCGTTCAACTTTCCACTTCAATATTAGTTTAATTGATTCATTTCAGCTACGCTTTTAGCACATGAGAAAACTCACACGTTAGCCCAAGTTCCAGCAAAAAGTACCATTAGTTCGATGTGAGAATAATTGATATCTAATACCTCTAAACTATCGAGATTATTTTATTTAATTTGTAATTGCATTATTAATTTTTTTAGATCTTACTTACAACATAATAAATTCATTTCGTATAAGAAGCTACAACAAAAACTTTCTGCAGGTGGTTTTGTATGTAATAATGTAAACCATTTCTCTCGTGTAGGCCGGCGGAGTAATTATATTTCGATAGTCTTTTCTTCTGAACTTGAGACAAAGTTTCCATAAATCTATAGATCTAGAGGTGTGTCTCAGATAGTGGCCGGCTTAATCTGTTGGTCAAATGCATCACGGCATGTTATTTAACTAATCTTCGAGGTTCAATTATGCAGTTCTTTATATACCGACGAGAGAATGAGAAAAAATCTATGAGATTACAACTATTAAACACGCCAACAACCGTTAGAAGTATCTTTTACCATCTTAAAAATGAGCAACAGCCGGCTTGAATTGTAAATCGCCTGTCGTTTGTATCCTTGCGAAGGCACAAGGCAAATGTCTTGGCAATGAATCTTTTCGAATAAGATAGACTTCGTTGAGGGGCATTTTTATTTGAGATAAAAACCTTTTGGTCCCTCAGGCTTTGGAAAATGAACTTTTTGGTCTCTCAACTTTTAAAAAGTGACAATTTGGTCCATTTTAATGTTAACTTTTTGTGAATTTTCTATTTTACCCTTCGACCATTTTCTCTCTCCTGTATGGTATTAAAAACATGTCTGGGATATCACCAAAAATAAGAAAAAAATCAGCAAAAAATTCACAAAATGAGATTAAAGACATGTTTGGGATATCTCCTGCATGACCATTTTGGGTTATCAAGTTAAAAAATAGGAGGTGTTATTGTAGATCAAAAGCAACTGTTCGCGAACAGTTGTCAAGTTCAAGTTTTTATAACTTATTTTTGCGAACAGTTGCTTTTGACCCACAATAACATTTCCTATTTTTGAACTTGATAATTGTTCCGTTTATTCTTCTCTAACTGTGGTAGATGATGATGTTGAAAACATTTTGTAGAAATTGTATTTTTTTTGGTTTGGACATGTATATTTTGTGAATTTTTTGGTTAGTTTTGGTGATTTTTTTTAATTTTTGGTGATATCCCAAACGTGTTTTTAATGCCATGCAAGAGAAAGAAAATTGGTCCAAATGTAAAATAGGAAAATCACAAAAAGTTAACATTAAAATGGACCAAATGGTCACTTTTTAAAAGTTGAGGGACCAAAAGATTTTTATCTCATTTTTATTTTATAAGGAATCTCAGAAACTAGACGTCAAACAACAGTACATTCAAAGCTTTCATTTTTTTCAACCAATATATGTAGTTAGCATAGGAAGATTCGCCTTTAATTTTAAGTAGATCGTTAAACTTGATCACACAAATAGAATAGACTTTTATTTTTTTATTTTTTTTGGTTAACCCTAGAAAACATCCTCATCCAATCAATCTACGACACGTAGACCTAATTAGACATTGATGAGGGTGGAAAATATGCGTCCGCCCTAGCTCAGTAACTTTAACCTCAACGGTCTGACCTGCAAAACAAGAGAATGAATCGCGGGGGTTGCGGTCCATGTTTCCCTAAGGGTGTGAGAGTGATTAGTATGTCCGAACTGAATAAGAGCTAGTTGAGAGCAATAAATATGCACGAGTTACCTCATAAATGAAGGGAAGGCTTTAATTTATACTAATCCTAGGTCCGGGCAGCAATTAATGCTTAATACTGCCCGACACACAACCAGCTGCCCGAGCCGTGTACCTAGTGGACAAAGCTATTATCCTTTGGTCCGAGCTAGGGGTCCAACTTTATGTCTTGTCCGATGTGATGGCTAGGCTGGAGAGAAATCATGTGGGTCAAGTTGGGATCGGGTTATGTAGTTTAAGTCGGGAAAACCCGTTTATGCTCTTCTCAGGTCGGGATACCCCCTTATCAATTCCCCTCCCCCTCAAGTCTAGAACTCAAAAGGGGTTCTAGAGAGGTAGAGTACTTTCCTGAGCCGGGGATGACCGATCTGGATAGGATAACTGCCACGTTATCTCGCCTTTAGCTGAGATGCTGACACATCACAACTTTGACCTGACGGTTGGTATTCTCGAGACGGTTATGTCTTTGCCTATAAATAGGCCTTGGCCATTTCAGAATTCACTTTCACTCTTTCGCAATCAGGATCAAGGAATTCTTAAAGGTATTACCGATAAGCTCGAGGTATTCAGCTAAGAGAACCAGGACTCTTTAGCTCGGTTTCACCAGCTCAAACACTTTCAGCCCACTTAGACATTAGGTACGTCCTTAATTCCTTCTTTTGACTTCTTTACCTCTTTATATTTGTACCCGCATATGAGGAGGTCAGATTATGAGAACTCCCAAGCCATTGAGGCTATGTCCTATGGCGGAGAAAAGGAGAACCCGTCCAGCTCGAGGACCTCACCTCAGTAGGATCAGCCAGAAAAAAGTTCTACTTCGTCCACTCAAGAGAAGAGGTCAAGGCCTGTGGTAGCTTGGAAAGATAATGACGATGAATGCCAGATCCTCAAGGTCCGATAGATTCAAAGCGAGGCTGATGCGGACCACATGGTAGGCATTACTGACGTGGAAGAAGGGGTTGATGATGGATCGCCTTTGAATAGGCTAGAGGGGCTAAAGATACCAGTAGATAATATAGGCACCGTGTTCTGAAATATAGTTGATGCTGAGCCGATGACGATTGAACCTCAGCTGAGCTCAAATACCAAAACGAGTAGGGTTGGATTTTGTTAGAGGGAGTGCTACTCATCCGTTGTCGAGGTAAACAAACAAATAAGAGAGTGGGTCATTGTCGTAGACTGCAGACTCAAGGTTCCAGGTCGACACGACTTTGCTTGTTACCCGCCAGAGGATCACTTTACAATTTATGACTTGGCCTTCGATGTTATCCAATTAACCTTGCTTTCTTACATGATGGACATCTTAGACTACTTTGAGCTCAACCCAGGTCAGATGGCTCCTAATGGTTGGGCATACATGACGGCCTTCTATGTCTATTGCCGACGTAAGAATGTGATCCCGACCTTGAACTTGTTCAGGCAATTCTTTGTGTCTAAGCCGAATCCCCAAGTGTGAGACCCAATTGTGAATTTATGTGCAATTAATTGATCTACTTATTATTTGAAGTTAATATGTGAATTTAGATTGCATGTGATTAGAATCTAAGTGGCATTTCATTTAATTTAGCAAACTAGGACAAACTTGTCATTATATTAAATGTCTTTGCATAAGTGGTCTTTTCCCCTTTAAGATATTTTTCTACCTACCAAGTCTTCGTTAGCCATCTGACCATCTTATTAAAGAATGAAAAACAAGAGCAAGAGAGAAAATGAGAGTGAATTTTGGACAAGAGAGAGAGAAAAACACTGCTACGCAGTTTTGATCAACATCAAGATCGGAAGGTCCTTTGTGGTCTGATTGAGCTAAAATTTTGTGTGCACGTTCATAACTTGTGGGTCTTGAATCTCTACGATTATAATTTTATTTGGAGCTCTCTACATCCCATTTTGTTGTCGTGAACAATGATGATGTTTTAGCTCAAGTCTTGCCATTTTCTTGCTATTTATTGTATCTTCATCATCTAGGTGAGGGGATTTACATGTTTTGCAAGTTTTTAAACTTATTTTGAATGTAAAGTTATATATTTGAGCTATCTTGGTTGGTTGAGCAAGATTAACATGACTAGAAGTGTATATATATTAAAGCTTGAGTGAACATCAAAGTTTACGAATTATATGTTAGATTTATAGCTAGATATATGATTAACTCTTGGTTCTAGCTTGAGCAAGAAATATATATGTTTATAAATGAGCTTGGTGCTTGATTTCATGGCTTAGAAGCAAGTTTAGTATGAGTTTTGTGTGTGTTTGTATGGTTGTCCAAAAATTTTACCAAATGCGTAATGAATTTTCATGGCTAATTTGACATAGTAAATGTTGTTGTTTGTGGCTTAATTTTGGATATGATATACTAGAGAAATAGTAGTACAAATTATGTTTTATATACATTTC